>JAMJFZ010000056.1:17418333-18702500 GCA_026225945.1 Cricetomys ansorgei
TCTGTATTGTTGAAACTGTCTAAGGAAGACTTAGCAATTAGCTAGCTAAGATGATGGTATTTATGAATGCATGTGAGATCTTGTGTGTAAATTCCAAGAAGTCAAATCACCTGGGGATTCCACAATAATGGTACTGTGAATCGGGCTTTTAGGGGTGGGGCTAAGCCTTTATAAAGAAAGTTTGCTTTGTCCTTACCCTTGACCTCCAGATGTGCTCAAACCACTTTCTATTTCAAAACAGCTCTTGCCTAAGCCCACTATGAGCAACTGACCTGTATGTAACCTTCTCTCCTTTAAAGGTGACATTTTCAATGTGGGATCTGTGAGAGTCAATGAACTTTCTGAAAATATGTTTCGGTTCTCTATAGGTGCCCTTGTCTAAAACAGAAAACAATGTTTCAGTCAAATCCTAAAAGCATCAGTGACCTGAAAAAGGTGAAGACCTACTGTTTTAGGGCAAATTCCTCCTTCTCAGATTTTTCAAATGCATTTCAGAATTTTAACTCTTTGGTGTCGAGCCCATGAAGACCATGGTTTAGACATGGCTTCCTGAAGCCAGAGTTCGAAATGGATGGTTAGTGTTTTCTGTTATTCATCCACCCAGAGCCCCAATGACCTAACTTCCATCCCCTACCCCCAATTAAATAAGAATCCTGATTTAGAAATTAACATGGCATCTAATGAACTGACTGCCTAGGATTGATCAATAACTGCTTAGTAAATAATAATAGAATAATTTAAATTTCATGAAAAATGTATACTTTCAAGTGATGTTATTTAACTGAAAAACAACCCTCTATGTTATTACTATTTTAAATTTAGGAAAATTGCAAACACACAGCAAGTTACTGACAGATTTGAAAACTGGTGTGTAGGCTGCCTAATTTATTACACAAGTTTCTTACTAATATAATCAATCCTCAGTTTCCAGCACTCCCTCATCCTGGAACTAAAAATGAACTTTAATAATGTTCACAAAATGGGAATGGTTTCTAGCTTTTTCCCTTCTCAGATTCTACCAGGGTTAAAAATATTCATGGAGCAAGGCATGACAGAGCACACCTATACATTAACCCAGCATTCAAAAGACTAAGGCAGGAGGACTACAAGTTCCAGGTTAGCCTGGACTGCATGATGAGGTAACTTATCTGGAGTTCCTTTAAGAGCTAGTCTCCTTGGAGACCCCTTTCATCTCTATTAGCTGTGTTCTTGGACAGTGCTCTTGGTTACTACAGCTACCAAAAAGGATTCACTGTCATGGCTTTCAACTTCTTGTATCTTCTTTGCATTGCTCTCCTGGGTATCCCACATGTGTAGTTTCTATAGTTTCTCCTATACTGTAGGAGAAACTAGATCTTGCACTGGGCAGAACAAGGCCTGAAACCTGCCTGGACGTGCCCAGAGACAGACCTGCCCGGACGTGCCCAGAGACAGACCTGCCCAGACATGCCCAGAGATGACTAGAGCCAAAGCAGCCACCTGCAGTCTGGCAGCCAATGGGATGCTGGGCCGGGGAGGGGAGGAGGGTATAAAAACGCTTTCCCCTTCCTGCAGTAAACTGAGTCTGCTTCTTTCCACTTACCGGACTCCCAGAGCCTGTATGTCTTGGTTCTAGCCAATTCTACCCCAGCCCGACAAAGGTCCCGTGGATGATCACAAGCAACACTATAAGATACAAGCATACTTCCTAGGAACCAGGTCTTATCACAGGGAGAGTGAGAGTCCATGTGGTGAGGTCAGCTTTACCATCCTTTCCCTCTATTTTTTTTTTAAAAAACAGGGTTTCTATGTTGTAACTTTAGCTGTCAACCAGGCTAGCCCTGGAACTCACAGAGATCCCCCTGCCTCTGCCTTCCCAATGCTGGGATTAAAGGCATGTGCCACCACTGCCTGGCTCCGGTACATTTTTCTTGATCCAGAATTTATAGGCTTTGACTATTCTTTAATAATAATTTTTTAAAACATCTGTCTGTCCTGTCATGTGGACAGGCATTTGCTTCTCCTTATGTCTAGCACAGACTGCCAAGTACCTTCAACTTCATATTGACTGCACAGGGATGCTTTGTAGCTCACCATCAACTGATTATCCTGCCTTGATTTTTAACTTCCAGATGTGGGATTCTTATCACTTAAATCATTCAGATTGATAGAACAAGAATAGTTCTTAGAACCTAGGTTGCAAATACCAATGCAGATGGATAGGTTTGTGTTTGGCCCCTGAAGTGCTTTGAAAATTTCACACAGCACCTTGATGGAAAAAGGAAGATTTTGAAACATAAACATCTGGATTTCCAAGTTCATTGTGGAGGGCTTGCTAACCTTGCAGCACTTGGTCTGCATGCCAGTGAAGTAAGTGACTGTCTTTCTGCTTCACTTGGCTAAAATCCTAACTGCCATTACTTGGGGTGTCTGTATGACTGCCTGGGGCCCTTTAGATGTATACATTTGAACCTCTGTATGTTGAATCACTTCTTTTTGTTTTGTTTTTATTTTTTCGAGACAGAATTTCTCTGTTGTAACTCTGGCTGTCCTGAAACTCGCTCTGTATACCAGGCTGGCTGTGAACTCACAGAGATCCATCTGCCTCTGCCTCCCAAATGCTGGGATTAAAGGCATGCGCCACACCACCCATGGAATCACTTCCTTATCAGTGGAGAAAGTGGGCCTCAGAGAGATGAAATTGCTTAAAAACTCTTGTATTTTAAATAAATGCAACTAAATAAGAGGTATTTCTGTGTCTGTCTCATCTCTTATGTTGAGAAATCACCCCCAAATTGTAGGTAATTGCTGATGGCTATGCCATTCTATGCCATTTTGTAAGTCTTGTTGTATTCTGTCCATTTTATCCATTGAGGATGTCTGGATAATATCTGCTAATGCTAATGTGAGTGCTGTTGTTCTTCTAAAGGCTAACAGCTTCTTCATGTGCTTTAAAACAGTTGTATGTAAGATAATGCAACATAGGGCCGCCTTTGTAAAATCATCTTGTTCCTCTGCTGGTAATCATTCTCATGTGTTATGTATGTAAACACAGGTCTGACATTAGTACAAGTTTTTAAGCATGATAAAAAAATGAAAGCAATGAAAACATAAATGCTCAAAACAAGCATTTTTGGTATTTTTTAACTCAGGGATAAATTGCACCAGTGATTGCCTGGATATGAGTGGCTTATCTGTTTTCTATTTACCATTGAGCATACCAATTGTGTGCATGGATTTTCAACTTCTGTGTAGTAAAGAGGTCACTTAAAAATATTTTTTAAAATAGGATTGAAGAATAGGAGAGATGGCTTAGTTGGTAAAGAGGACCTGAGTTTGATAATCCAGAACTCATATACTAAAAAGGTAAATGGTTTATAGCAGGCTTGTAGTCCCAAAGCTGGAGAGGAAGAGACCAATGGATCTCTAAGGTTTGCTGGCAAGTTCCAGGCCAATGAGTGACCTTGTGTTTCTGACTATATGTATGTATCTGTGTATCTCAGTCTATATGTCTATGTCTGTCTCTCTCTCTCTCTCTAATTAAAAATAAATAAATAAAAGTGGACAGCCTCCTGAGGAACAATACCAGGCTGTGCTCTGGGCTCCATATGCACATACATATGTGTGCACAATCTCTGGAGCACACATGCACTTACACACAGAGGGTTACAATAGACTTAACTATTCTCTTTCACTAGTTTCCTGAAATAAGTTCTCAATGAAAATACTGGCTGTGACAGGAAGGATTCCAGGCACAACTGAGCATTTGAAGTGTGGAGTTCCCCCAAATAGGTGTAACATGCTGTCTCAGCTAAAATTTCATATAAGTTTAACTGTATAATCACTAAGATGAGAATGTCCTACAGCAGCTCATGTTCGTTGTTTTGTTATACAATTAGGTTCTGTGGTCTGCTTTTGCTTCATGATATACAAAAGGCAGAAAGGGAAATGGTATTTCTACAATTGATCCACAGAGATCTTACTCTTTATATTTGTTATCTGTGATTTTTGAGTTGTATTAGGCTAAAGCTTATATTATGATAGAAAAATATGTAACAAAATATTCATGTAAGCAAAACTTTGTCTCACTTAACTTCTTAAGAGAATAATGTTCCATATTACTAAGGAACATCAGATGGAAACATCTTACATCTGCAGAGTTCATGAATAATGATTTGAAACAGATCCCTGTTGGTGTTGAAACATAATAATCTGTACTCTGCGTACTGCATGTGTGTGTAGTGTGTGTTCAGGTGTGTACATATGTGCATTTGCAGAGGCCAGAGGAATATATTGAGTCACTCATCCTTATTCCTTTGAGGTGGGATCCTTCACTGAACCCAGAGTTAGACAGGTGATTAGGAGGCTTTAGTTATCCTTCCTTCTCTGCTCTCCATGGAGCAAAGCTGTGGTTACACTCCAGTGCTGGGCCATATGTGGCTTTTCATGTGGGTGTTGGAATCCAAACTTAGTTCCTCAGGCTGGCATAGAAAGCACCTTTACCCTCTGAGACATCATTCCAGCTCCTAAATGTAAAATAAATATAATTGTCTGTAATTTCAAGGTTAAATTTTAATAATTTATGTTGTCCCCCTACCCCCACCACCTGTAGCAGTTACTTATTCCTGTAAGGCTTTGAAAAGTATCCTCACAGAAACAGCTAAAAATTGGAGGGGTTATTACAGAATATAAGATGTTCCCAGAGATGTTCCTTTCATTTCACTTGGAGAACTCTTTGGTAAGTGGCAGAAATAACCGAGGTTACAAAATCACCACTCGGACTTTTGTTTTTATTTGTGGATATTTTACTCAAATATTAAGTTAATGTTACTTTTGATCATGTAACAATAACTCAGAGTAATGAAATAACAAACCTAATTTTGTCACAGTCTGTAGTTTGACTGTAAGTTTGATCATTATGTGCCTTGTTGGGCCTCTTCTGCTACCTAGACCACAGACTTGGGGTGGGGCAGTTTCAGGTGCGCTCTCCAAGTCTGTAGTGTCTAACTCTAACAGCAAGGACTGTGGCCTGCACTGGCCTTCCTGGGGGAAATGACAACAGCACTGGCCAGCAAGTGCTAACATCTTGAATGTGGCACATTGTCACCTCTATCACATTCCATTACAGCATGTCACAAAGACAAGTCTAGATTTTATGGGATGGTGGAAAATACAGTAATGAGTGGTGTAGAACGCTAAGCAGGAAGGGGATACACTAGTATAAATCACTACACTATTGAGGGCCAAAGTAATCACATTCCATTTACCACAGTTCCATTTCAAAGCAGCTGAGGTTTGAAATGTCTGTATTTGAAGAGTCATGTTACAGTTACTTGATAGGATTTTAGAAGAGAGTAATGCCAAGTAACATAATTTAATCATATTTGTGTATATTTAGGCAGAAGATGCAAGTTTAGAATGAATAAGCCCCTGGCATGAAATCGAAACAAATGGCAATAAGGCAAGCTTTTTTTTTTTTTTTTTTTTTTTTAAACATCTATTGCTTGTAGATCACTTTGGCATATCAACTTGCTTATTTAAATACTATCATCAATGATGGTATATGGGCCAGAGAGTGGCCTCAATCTTGCAATGAACCCGAGTTTAGTTTTTAGCACCCATAACTACCCATATAACTCTATATCCAGGAGATCTGATGTAATCTTCTGGCTTCAGAGGATGTAAACTGCCCCCCCCCACAGACACCCGCACACATAGACAAACACAAAGAGGGAGGGAGGAAGAGAAGGGGGAGGATAAGGAAAAAATAGAGTGTAAACCATAACCAGGCCTCGGGGTGCAGGACTATAATCCCAGCTACTTAGGAAGCTGAGACAGGAGGACTGTGAGCTTAAGGACAGCTTGGGCTGCAGAGTGAGTTCAAGGACAGCCTGGGCAACTTAGTGAGATTCTGTGACAAAATAAAAAGTAAAAAATAAATAAATAAATAAATTGCAAGACTTATCACTCAGTAGTAGAATGCTCACCTAGTATACCCTGGGCCCTGCACTCAATCCCAGTATGAGGAGAAAGGAAAAAGAAAGGAGCAGCTGGTTAAATGCTTCTCCTTTGGATTTTTGACAATTCTTTTAGTGATATAGAATACATGGAACATCTTTTTCATATTATTCCATCAATTATTATTCTGATTTTATCATCATAAGATTTACTAAGGCATTGGGTTTATTTTATATACTAATATATACAAGGTCAAATAAATTAGAGAAAGTTGAAACATGTATCTACAGCCATTGCTGTTTATTTACGGCATCATCTATATGTCTCCTTATACCCAGAGCACTGGGAAATTGTGGGAAATTCAGAGAGGGAGAGGCCTTGACTTTGTCTTTTAATGAACTTGTTGGATTTTGAGCATTTGTGATTTTCAAGTTAAACATTTATTCTTCCCATTTACTATGAGAGTTCTTTGTGTATTTATAAAATTTGACAGTACACCAATCTGTGATTATCATGTGTGTATGTTTATGGTAGTTATTCAGTCATCACATTAGATAACTATTAGATACCTCTCATAGCAGTTTGTTCACCTTTTCTTTGTAAATTTCAATTCTTTATGTCTCAACTTAAGAATGTCAGAAGTTCAGTGCTGGTCTCTAGGTAGACAAATATAGACATGATTTATAATGTGTATTTCCTGTTAGTCATGTCAGCAATAGAAGAAACTTCCTTTTTAATGTACTTTTTTTGTTGATACTGTCTTCTCAGAAAGCTCTCGGAGTGGGAACATGCCCATTCTTGTTAAGCCTTACTGAATGGAACTCTAAATTCTTTATCAACCCAACAGTGAGTCCCCTAGGACTCAGGGTACTGAATCTCTACCTGGAAGATTCTGTCTTTAATTCAATTCCTTAGAAATCTGCTGATGTGAAAAAAAAAATCTAGCTTCACCTTTGATATCCTTCAACATTATTTTATCAACTTATGTTTTCTTTTTTCCCTATGCTATCTTTTGCTTAAAAGTTTTTTTCAATAATCTGGTTGGCAACAATTAGAACAGACACCAAAAAACCATTTCTCTTTAATCCCTTATATACAGATTTCCTTCTTTGTATTTGCCATATATCATTTTAAATACAAGAGATAATTTTCCACTACTATGTCTACAACTTTTTGCTTGTGTGTTTGTGTGTCTCATGCCAACATTGTCTAGGTTTATGTTGTTAACTGAACCACTGCAAAGCCAGAACTTGTTGGTAGGCTATAGGTTACTGAGTAACATTTTCATATAATTGTATTTGCACTTCCTTTAAAATGCAGATGTACCATATTCATGCATGGAAATGTCTGGATAAAACACATTACCTTGTGTAATTAACATATGCTAATGAAATACAAGGATATGTTGCATTTTACCAATATGTAATATTTTTATTTAACAGTTTTGTGTGTTCGATAGGGAGGGCCTGGCATAAGAAGGCCATAGGACAGTATCATGAGTTCTTCCTTAGGTACCACCCACCTTGTGTTACGAGATAGTGTCTTTCTCTAGCCTGGAACATGCTAAGTAGGACAGGCTAGCTAGTCACTGAAGGGATGTGTATGTCTCTGCCTACAATGTGCTGGAGTTCAAAATCAGCACCATCATATCTGGCTTTATCCTCTAAATGTATATGTGAATTTAAAAAATAATTATATCATTTTCTCCTTCCTCTTCTTCCTTCCAACCTATCCAATGTACCCCCTTGCTCTCTGTCAGATTCATGCCTTTTTTTTCCTTAATTAGGAATATATATGAGATATATGTGTGTGTATGTGTAATATATATAATATTATATATATGAATGAATACAATCTGCTCAGTCCTTGTTCATTTGTTTCCATTATGTCTCACATAGTAGCCCAGGATTTTATAACATTTGGTTATAAATTGGGTATGAAAATCTTCATTTCTCTATGAAATTTTAGTTTATTCTGTTTTTACTGTTGTACTTTATCAACATGGTTCACTCAAAATGAATCTGTCAGCTATTTCAGGAACTTCCAAAGCTCATGCCCTTAAGACCTATTATTTGGGCTGTCTAGAGTGTTCTTTCCTGATCACTAGTTATCCAGCCCTTTGCTCATTTCAACCCACACAGGACTTTTCTTGAAAGGCAGCTTGAATGATCTATTGCTGCATAACATTACTCCAAAACATAGCTCTTTCAAACAGCAAAGAGGTACCGCATTTGTTATTTCATGGACCTTTTTCCCACATAAATTCAAAAGTAGCTTTGCTGAGTGGTTTAGGCATCTCTAGATCAGTATGCCTTTAGAATTAAATATCTGAGTGGAGGGTTTTTTTTTTTATGTATTCATCAACTTATCATTGTACTCAGCTCTCTCTTTAATGTGTGTCATATACTGTAGCCATATACTTGAAAGTCAAATAACTAATCTTAATTATTTGTTATAATAATCATGTTATAGTCATGTGATAGAACACAGCCCTTCAAAACAGCCCTTCAAAGTTTCTTTTAGGAAATAAACTTAAAGGGGATATAGTCTTTAGTTTATTTGTTTGCCATTTTACATTGGTGTATAACTTATTTTTCTTTTAATACATTTGTTTTATTACTTGAGAACTTCATACATGCATACAGCTTATTTTGGTAATATTTACTCAACCTCTCCCACTTCTAACACCTTCCAGACCCACCACCACTACATTCCCCTCCCAACTTGGTAGCCTCTTCTTCATAAAACAAAAGAAAAAACAACAGCTTTTATGAGTATGGATGTAAGGTGTAGTCCCCCTACCCCATTTTTAATAATTGCATTTACCAGACAGATGTAGGAGGCACAGAGGCCTTTGTGCTCACAGATAACCACTAGGGAACCGAGGAATGTTAAATCTGCAGGGCTGTCTCTTCAAAGGGATTGATGTGTAACCTGTTTTCTGCCCAGAAGGCTGGGGACAGAGGTGAAGAGCCTGATGACATTTGTACTATTTATGAAACTGAGACCTTACCAGATCCTTCCCCAGATCCTTATCATGAGCTTATTATGAGTAAATATATAGAGACTATCTCTATAGGAGAAGTCACATGTACTTTACAAGAAGTTTTGATGTAGTCATGTCTTAAGCTATACTGTGCACATGAATTGAGTTAAATATTGTCCAGAAACCTTTTTAAATTTTTCCTGTGCTCAACTATGACTAAAATAAACTACCTGGTGTCAGACTCTCAAAGTTTGAACCAACAGCAGCTGAGTCATGATGAGCTGAATTTCCTTCTTGACTTCTCTAGGTCACTACTCTGCTGACCTTGGTGTTTGCAGAGACCATTGAAAATGAGGTTTTTGTTGTTGTTGTTTCTTTTTTTCTTTTTTCTTTTAGCTTTTGTCTCTAGTCAATATCATAGTCATCTTTGGTGTAAAGCAACTTTAAAACTTCACCATGTTCAGTTGTCTATCCTAAGCAACTGTTGAATCTTTCTGACTTACCTATAAAATACCACATGTTCCTCATAGAGTTGGTATATAGTGGATGAGTAAATTAAAGAATTCATGCTTCTTGGCAGTTCATTTCCTTCCTTAGTAAGTCCCTACCAAGGCAAACTAAATTTTATCTTCTGATCTGATGACTAGTGGCCAATGCCTTAGGAAGCAGTATCTGTAAAGCTTGCCGCCTTGTTCTGTAGGGATACACTGCTTTGTATCCTGCAATGAAGAGCTGGACCAGAATATTAGTATTTAAAAAAGCTTTCTTTCCAAAGATTGTGAAGAGTTGTGATGGTTAATATCGATTGTCAGCTTGACAGGATCTAGAAGCATTTGGCACTGTCTGTGAGGGGATATTCTGGCTTGGGTTAGTTGAAGTGTGACAACAGCGCCATCCTATCCAAGGAAGCAAGTACAGCCAGCACTAGCATTTTATCTCTCTCTTCCTGACTACACCCTCAATGTGACCAGCTGCCTTCCACTGCTGTTGTCTCCACTTCTGTGCCATGACTGTGTACCCTCAAACACTGAGCCACATTCAACCTGTCCTTGTTTAAGTTAAACCAGATAGTTTGTTACAACAAGGAGAAAAGTAACAACACAGGAGCTACTCCAGTTGAATTCCGCTACAGTGGTATCAGGAGTCTTGCCATATGTAAAATTCCAAGTTCAGGGATGATTTTAGCATTGGCCTCATTCTTTCCCAGTCCTTCAGTAGAAGCTTGTTTAACAGCTACATTGCAGTCTAGCATCTCTATGGCAATTATAACACTGGCATTGTACAGGCATCCCGGACTCTGAGAATAAAGCCGTGAGTGTTTCTGTTGGAGGACCTACTCGTCACAGCATGTCCACAAAGTCAACAAAACATTCAGAGAAAGGAATTTTTTAATTAAACTTTTATACTGTCCATTAATTACCTATATTTTCCTACTCCCTCACATATTTTCTCAGGGTTCCCACCCTCTTGACTCATTTGGGAGTAAAATCAAATTAAGTCAGCATTTTCTTTTGGTCATCCAGCTGAACTGGGTCATCTGCCTAGCTTACTAGATCATTGTATCTGCCCAGAGCCCAGAATCTCATGTAGGGTAGCCCGTTTCTTGCTGGCTTGTTGCCTTAGTTTCCCTTTAGTCCCGTTTTCACCACCCATCAGAATGTATCAGGACAACATCCTGTCTTGAGAATGTGGCATTTCTTGTTCTTTCTTTCCACATACCCTGGGAACAACGTCCAGATTCTACTCTTGTCTTGCTTTAAATTGAGCTAAATCCACTGTATATCTGTTGTGGTTTGAACAATGAATTAGGGCTTTATATCTAACATTACAGATTTAAAAAAAAAAAGCCAGACAGTGGTGGCACACTTTTAATCCCAGCACTTGGGAGGCAGGGGCAGGCAGATCTCTGTGAGTTCGAGGGCAGTCTGATCTACAGAGTGAGTTCCAGGTCAGCTAGAGTTACAACAGAGAAACCATGTTTTGAAAAAGCCAGGAAAAAAAAAAGAAAGAAAGAAAGAAAAGAAAAAAGAAAAAAAATAGGGTTCCGAAAGTCTATGTCCAAAATAACAAAGGTAGGGACTGAGTAAGAAGGCGCACAGCTGGAATCTTGGCAAGAATCTTGAGGCAGGAGGCCAATTTGGGCTATGTAAGAAGATCCAGCCTCAAAAACTCAAAACTATGACAGAAAACCAACTGTTGCATGAAGCTTTTCCTGGGGAGATAGGGCACATGTATATTTTACTCACCCCAGATGGGAAACCTATGACAGATGACAGTAATAATTCTAAGTCCAATTTGAGAACCAATGAGTATATTGGAGTTACTTAGACAAGTATGCATGAGTAGTTACTTAGGAACAGGGACAACTCAAAAGCAACTACATCAGTGAAATGCCTGCCCCAAGGCTGGTGCTGATTCACAAAAGCTTCAGCCTTAAACTTCTCTGTACAGTTTCCTGGCAGGCAGCTAGACAGCTTAAAGAGTATCCTTCAGGCAGTTAGGATTTCCCCAGCCTCTAAGGGGTCTGGGGTCTCCTCTCTCAGTAGTTTGCTACTTCCATCACCTCCAGGAGGGGCCCTTGTGCATCTTGTAAATTTTTATCACCCAATAGTTTTCATAAGTGGAAAATCTGACACATTGGTTAGCTGAATTATTGGAACACAATAGTAAGAATAATAAATCATTCTGTGTTTCTTCATGTATTTTTTGAGTTTATCTTAGAGTCTGTAGTTGGCAAGACATATTACTTCAGAGATTTTACTGAAGCTATGGTGTGACCGCCTAGATCAGGAAAGCAATGATCTACTTCACTAATATTGGAATTCATGTGAACCTGAGATCAAATTTGTACTCTATAATTGCCCTTGGAAAACTACATATCCACTTAGTCTGTACCACTGTGTACTATGATAAATATTATGCTTGTTTTTCTAGAGTTCTGGATATTATAAAAGCACCAAAACTGTAAATATCACATGATAGACATCTTGGAAAAGTCGTTAGTCCCACTACGATTTCTACTGAGAAAAAAAACAAACCAAACTTAGGAATGCCTAGTGAGTTATCAATCTCATCTTTATGTTCCAGAGCTTTATAGTTGCCCATGAGTGGTTGAACACTAACCATTAGATCATAGGATTTAAGTGGGAGTGACTTGGGAAGTTAAATAGAGATGCCATAAAACTCTAATGACTCTCCTAAGATTTCCCTTAAGGAAAGTCATTTTATCGTATTATAATACATGATGACTCCTGCTGCATAATTTGGAGTGATTTTTGAATGCCTGCTGTTCTCTTCATTAATTCATTTTACTCAGAGATTCTGAATATCAAAGCAACAAAACTCAATTAAGTAGAGCACTGAGGAAATGGAATATTTTGGTAAATTTAGGTATCTGTGCTAAATAATAAACATACTGCCTTCTGTTCTTTGATGGTTTCTGGTCTCAGTGTTTAAATAATTCTGTTGCATTTGAACTTATATTGAAAGTTGTATGGCATGCTTTTTTTTTTCTAAGTGGAAATCGTTAGAAGCTGTATTAATTTCTTTGCATTATTGGAAGTAAGAAGAGCTGTTATCAGAAACATTGGTTCTCATGTTGTGTTAATGTAGGTCAATTATGAAGGTTCAACATGTGTGTTTTCCCTGGGGTATAACAATTAACTAGACCAATAGACATTGGTCTTTCTCTTTCTTCTAAAAATTGGATGCAAAAAAAAGTGCCAATCGGATACAGCAAAGTTAGAAGCATAATACTTAACATTACAGTATAAAATCAAAACATGAGTTCATGATCACATATAAATTTAAAAGGTGTAGAGAGTTTTAAGAAGTAAAGGGTTGTCAATGTGGCTTCAAAGATCTAAAACTAATGTTGGATTTTAGGGTTTGATCTATTTTTTATTTGTAGAACAAAATGAATGAGTAGATCTTTTTATCCTAAGTTGCTGTTTTGACTTATGTACCTTATTCTCTGTTTAAACTTTAGTGAATATGGAAAGAGATGACAAAATAAATTAAGTATCTCTTTATGGTTTAAATGTCTGCACTTACTCAGAAGAGCAGTGTGTTAGTGTAGAAGAAAAGGAGAAAAGAACAAATAACAATTCTTCTGTAAGCACTTTTATCCAACACTAAGTTGGTCTATTAAAAAATGGTCTATTAGTTTTCAGAATTCCAAAAATAGTCACTCTGAAAGCAGAAGCATTAAAAAGTCATGTTTTCTTTACTGGGAGTGTTAAGTGAGCAATTTTAATTATAAAAAGTTGTGTTGGTTCCATCTTATGCTCATCATGGCAAAGAGCATACACCTTGCAGGGAAGTTATTCATGCATTATTAATATTTCAGGAGAGCTGTTTTAAATTTTAGTACAGTATTAACCATATGCATCTCCAAATGATAGTAATATTTTATAAACATTTAAATTAAGAATGAAAACCAAAATTCATAGCATTCTCCATTTATTAGTTTTGAAGTTAAAAGAACTAAAAATGTTTTGTATATTTCTAGTGAAATACCAGGCTAGAAAATATTCAAATATTTTGTTAGACTTCATCTCTGTTCTTTTTTGAGTCATGACACTCTAGATAGTTGATAGAAATATTGCCCTCTGCCCTGTATATAAATGACAGGTATATTCTGCATATTGATCATGTAAAGTTGTCTTCTCTGCCTTAGAGGGGTACTTTATGAGCACTAGCCTCATTTTTTATTTCTCTAATGTCTGTTATGTCCCTTGATATGTTTAGTATCAGTCTGATTTACTGAGTTCTGTCAGTATTTTGACAACTACTTTTAGATCAAAATGTGACTTTGTCATGTGCATGTGTGTGAGGCTGGATAATTTATAAGATAAACTATAAGGTACACAAAATTGTTTCTTATTGTTTTGGAGGCTAAGACATCTTGAGGGACCCACATCTGGTGTGGAACTTAGTACTATAGCATGCAGTAATGGAAGGCAGAGGAGGCAAGAGAGGTAGGTGATGGAGAGAGGGGAGGGAGATGGGGGGGATTCTTGATTCTAAAGGAGAGGAGACAGAAAGAATGAAAACAAATGTACAAGCAAAGAAAAAGCACAAGAGAGTGGATGTGAAATCTTGAGCACTTCTATCCTCACCCAAACTGTATGCATAAGGATGAGACACTCATGACCTGAGTTCTTTTAAATGTTCTGTCTCTTACTATTGTAGAACTCAGGAGTAATTGTCCAGTACATGCTTTGAAGGAACATTACAATAATACAATTCTGCCCTTAACAACTCAACCTCGTGTCTTCTCACAGATGAATGCATTCATCCCATTGTGATGGTCTCCGGTACCATTAGATCCTTGTTGCATTGATTCAAAAGCTCGAAGTTCATGCACTTCTCTAAATCAGGAACAGATAAGACTTTCAATGGAGAAATTTATCCTGAGGAATGTTTCTGTGCAGCTGTGTGAGCCTCTAAACATTATACTGCTTACAGAATATAATAGTAGATAGATGTTCTATCATCTGAAAGGAGAATCAGACAAGAATAGTCAGTCCTATGGAAATTCAAAACCCAGCAGATGAAACAACATGAAATTAAAGTTGCAGCTTAATTTCTTCTGACATCATAATCAGCAATCTGGTTACACAGGCAAGAGGATTAGACCCATAAGACCAATCTGTGGCATCTGCCTGGTTACTTTACAGGAGCACAGTTTATCAAACAGAACAGCTCGTGTGACTGGAGTCTTGTGCCAGAACTTTCCTAGGCTAGAACACTGTACATGTCCTTACAGATTTGGGGTTCTCACATCACTCTTTGACTCCACTAGCCACTTCTTTAGTGGGGGCTCTCAATTCTGACTGTTCCCTTGCAACAAGTTTTTAACAGAGTTTCTTAGATGGCCCTTGAAATCTCAAAGTCATTGCCATGGATCCATAGCTTCTGCATTCTGCACATGTGTCAAATAAGCTCTTTGTAGACTGTTGCCAAAATTTATGGCTTGTGCCTTCTGGAGCTAAACCTGGGCCTATTTGAGCCTCAGCTGCAGGTCCAAGGAGCACAGCATCTGTAAGTGGTATTGGGCAGCCTGCAGATGCTCCTAGAAAACTTGCCCTAAAGTCTCTTAATAGTTATATCTATTGCATTGGAATTGACATACCAACATGTGTTCAGAGGAAACAGTCAAACCATTACAGAAAGGGTTTATTTATACTTTCTAATATGTTTATATTGGGTGAATGTATTAATTTCTGAAGTAAAGCTAACTTGTCAGAATCTTTGTTTGTCTACATATAATGCTGATCGTATCTTTATTAGGTAACTGCTTAATGTGTGTTCCCAGACCCATTGCTTTGATTCAGGGTTGGGGAGATTCTTGGTTCATAAGCCTATGGTACTGAAGGATTGGGCTGCTTGCAAGCACAGTAATTTTCATTCCATCATTGAAGAAGTAATAAAGGAGTCACAAAATTATCTTTGCTAAAATAAGCGCTCAGAAGTGGGTCCTGTACAAAGTCAAACAGAAATTTACTGAGAGCATTCTCAAAACAGTAAAGTGAGAAAGCAAGAGGCAAACATGAATATTAACTGCATATTGTTCTATCTGTCTTACTTGTATTAATGCAGCTGTATCATCTGAGTGGTAGGTTGTATAAATGATTCAAGGATAAATTTGAGGACAACAGCCACCTTTCTTCCTTGTGCTCTCAATGACCCAACATTTCCATAAGAATTATTTTTAGCAGAAACTGACAGCAATAAAAGAAGACCTAATCCATACTGACTCACTGTCCCCAAATGTAATGATTTTTAAGTAATTGCATTTTAAGTACCGTAACTATAAGATGAGTTAATAGCTCAAGCTCTTCTAATGAACAGATAGTCATAATTTCTAATTATCGTCTTACTTGTTCTCTGCTTAATTAGAGTGAATTGGATATAAAAATTCTTTGTATACAAACTGAAATGGACCATGAAAATATAATTTATTGTGATTACCACTGAAGTGTGTTTTAAAGGACATTTTTCTCTTGAATACATAGACACCCATCTGCAAAAACACTTAACCTCTTAGTGACAGTTTATTTACCAGATAAAGAATTAAGCAGATCTTTAGTGAATGATGGTTTACTTTCTCTGAGAAATTCTAATTTACCTTTGCCCATGAAAAAACAATGTAAAATAACGGTGAAAAGTCTAGTGTGCTAATGAGTCTCTGCTTAAAGGCTTTGGCTATAATTAGTTTTACTATGGATTGCTTGAAAATGGATCTATAATATAAGAGTGAAAGTCAGCTACTCCAAGTGGATATGGAACTGGCAGAATCTGAAGCAAGTGAGCTTATTTTTTACCAGAGCTTTTCTGATCTATCCTTCTTCACAATTATTTTGCAGTTGTTAAAATAATACTTGACAGAAGAGAAGAGACCACAAGTTTAGTTCTCATCATGGGCCTTAAACTGTCAGCTAAGTATGTGTTGCTTCTCCTAAGCTTGACTTCTTTTGTTTCTTGGCTGGGTCCTTGATTCTTCTCAGGCCATCATTCTTTTTTTAAAATAATACTTTTATTAATAATTTTAGTTCCATATAATGTATCTTGATAGTACCCTCTTTCCATTCGTCCCTGATCCATCTTTTTGCCTCTGTGCCCTAAAAAAAATAATAATTATATTAATAAATTTAAAAATATAAAAGAAAGGAAAATAAGTCTAGCTAGCATGGTAGGAGAATGGTGACCATCACCATGGTTCCTGGAGGTTCATGGGCCCTGGAGGCAACAGGAACTCTGATGATGGACATTCACCTGGCCCATACTAGTCTGAGTACAAGCACTATGAGGTTCAACCCAAAAGTGGGCCCCACTGCCCAAGCCTGCAGGCCCCCTGGGCTTCCATAAGGCACCCAGACATTGCCCGCATTCCTATATCCTGCAAGCACCAAGGCATCCCACAGACTCCTAGACAATCTGAAGGCACCCAGATATCCCACAAGCACCAGGGCATCCCACTGATGTCCAGATATCCCTCAGGCACCTCGATATCCCACATGTGCCAGGACCTCCCGAAAGTACCAGGATATCCCCCAGACTTCAGAGAATCCCATAGGCATTCCAGCATCATGCAGGCATTGAGCCAAACTCTACACACCCAGACATCTCAAAGATACCAGGACATCCCGCAGGCACCTGGACATCCTGTAGCAGGCCATCATTCTTTCTGAGCTTCACTGTTAGGTGGACTATCAAACCATTTATCCAATTCTGATGGCTGTGTCTGGTATCTGTATCTTTGCCTACTAAATCATTTCAAAGAATAAGGGTATGATAAAGCAGGACTAAGCTCAGAAGCCACTTGATAGGCCCCTGCATTTTATCAGTAATGAAATTTGAGGCATTCAGTACTTTAATACTTGCAATAGACGCAAATTAAAGATTAAAGCAAACCTCTGGACTTCTTGTTTGAGCACATCTCACTGTGACACATGGCCCACAAAAGCATGCAGTTTGACTTTGTGAGGATCTCTGTTTGCCCTGTAAAGGAGCACTTCTTATTCTTCTACTTCTCTGTCCAGACTCTCGGCCTCATATACTTGGCTGTTTCCCAATATGTGATGGATAGCTTTAATTTTAAACTTGACACTACTGAGAATCATTTGGGATGAAAGTCTCTGTGAAAGATTGTCTGCATTGTGTTAGCTTTTGGTGTGTCTGTGGGGGATTGTTTAAATTATTGATATGGGAATAAACAGCTAAGTAGGAAATGCCAGTCCCTAGACAGGGAGTCCTGAACTGTATGTGGGTAGAGAAATTGAGCTGAGCACAAGCAAGCAAACAAGCAAGTATGTATGGATCCTTTTTTTTTTTCTTTTTTTTTCTGTTGTTCACTGTAAATAGCTAGCTTTTTGAAGTTCTTGTCTTGACTTTTTCACAATAATGGAATTATAAGATGAAATAAACCTGTTTATTCCCACGGCTGCTTTTTGTCATCAGCAAAAATTAAACTAGGACACAATGTGTAGTTTTGTGGGGTCCTTTTGATCCAATTATACCAACACACACTTGTTGAAAGAAAGTAAATTTTATTGATTTCAAGCACAAAAAGAAAAAGAAAAAGAGAAAGAAAGAAAGCTGCACTGGCCAGAGACATAGTCTGAAACGAAAGTCCAGACCTCTGACCCCAACACCAATTTTTACAAACTATTTTAGCTTGAAAACCATAAACATTTTGTGCCAACATAAACAAAAGTTAGCCATGATTTTTAACCAATCAGAAACTCACTATGGTCAGAGTCACCATAATTCAGAAATGACACATCTCAGTTTCCAAGACAAATACCGACAATCATTTTGTTTTGGCATTTCTAGTGGGCTCTGAAGGCTAGGGGTTTTTCTCAATTTCTGAGAACCTGAACTTTGTCTCTATTTTTAAATGGATTTTGTAGTTCAAGATGGTGTTGGTTCTGCCATTTTATAACATTTCAGTAGAAGAGTTTTTATAAGAAGAATAAATTGAAACTCACAAAAGGGATAATACAAGAAGGGCCACTCATTCGATCCACTTTTAATTTAAGCAGTTACATTCATATGCACCTATCATCTTATTGTTCATTGTCAGCAAAAGAACAATGTGATATATATATATTTTCATATATACATATCATATATATGATCTTACATATTTTGTATTATGTAAATAGAGCATATATATAATATGTAATCAAAAGTATAAGAAAGAAACGGTATAGTAATATGGAAACATATAGATGGGTACTTTAAGAATGAGTCTTAGATTATATTAATATTTTAATGATCTGTAGTAGCATTCAAGTCATTGAAAATCATAGGTGACAAGTGAAATAGAATGTCTCCCTTTGTCACAATACTTTTCTTAACAATCAGAGCCTTCGGTGTTCTGCTAAACTGGGTATTTCCTCTCCTGTTTAAAGGTAAGTCATTGGTAATGCTCAAAGCCAGTTTTAATTTAATCATTTCATTGGTATAGCTGGTGCTATTGTAGTTACCCCTCAGCCCACTGTAAGATAACCTGATAAAATCATCACACATTGCAGATATCACATCCATAATGCATTTAACACACCTACAACAAACCATAGCATAGCAAAAAGGACATTGTTAAATGTCTGTCCTTCACCTTTAAGATCATATGACTTACTGAGGAGCAGTAGTTTGAATGTGTATAGTCCCCATAGGCTTATATATTTGAATAATTTGTTCCCACTCAGTTAAACTGTTTGGGAATGATTAAGAGGTGTGACATTGTTGGAGTGGTTTTGTCACTAGGAGTGAGCTTTGGAATTTCAAAAGCCCACACCATTTCCAACTGGTTTTCTCTCTTTTTCCTTCTTTCTCTCTCCTTCTGCCTCCCCCATCCTCCCCCTCTCCCCTCTCACTATGCCTTTCTCTGCCTCATGGTTGTTGTCTCACTCAACATGGAAGCTTTCATCTAATGCTGTAGCACTGTGACTGCCTGCCTGCCTGCCACCATGCTCCCCATATCTATCAGCTTCCCAAAAGCATCACCAGGGTATTACTGGCCTAGGAAATAATCAAAATTTGAAGGACCATTCCCAGTGAATGAGTATCTCTTTCACACAGTTGTAAAGTTTGAAAAATCCACCCTTTATATGTTGAGTTTCACTATCTACATACACACTTTTACATTACTATAAATATGTTCATCAAATTTTAGCATTCAAAGGATGTTGGTGACTTAACTCTCTTCCTACTTAATTTTAATCCTGGGAAAAAACAAATGTAGAAAGGTGAAATTTCTTAGCTTTGTGCTCAGAACTGATCAGTGTCAAATAGCTTTGGCTCTGGCCAATGTTATATTCCTTAGACGACTTGAAAATCCTCATTTAATGATCTCTTGGCACTAGCTGTTTCTGTCTGATTTTCTATTTCTTTTTCCTTCTGTTTTTCATTCCTAGCTTAATCCATTTTATTCCCCTTTAATTTGTTTTCAGTAGGTTTTATCTGAGTTCTAATTATGGAATGAAGTTGAAAAGAAAACTAGGAATTGCCACTAGAATGATGATATCCTAAAACAAGTAATTTATATTTCTTATTTTATCATCTAGTCATATACTTTCAATAGATCCTGTTTTAGATTTTATTGTACTTCTTTTCAAAAATCCCAAATGTACTTTGTTAAGTGATGGAGAGATTTATTTCTGCCTTTCATATAGAAACATTAGAAGTTACAGAATGTACTAGTGGCTGTGTTGGTAGAAATAAGCTACATCAAATTTGAAGTGGATTTGTATTGGACTCATAGAAATCTATATTGATATGTAGCCATCTATATCCTTCATATGTGAATTTTAGAGGTAAAGTTTGACAGGATACTTCAGTGTTCATGTGTTCTTCTTTGAATTCAGATGTTCTTTATTTCATATTAGTCCAGTCACTTAACAAGCATTCTTTTATTCCAAAACTTATTTATTTTGTGTGTGTTTGTGCATATGTGCTTGGATGTGTGTTCATGCATATACCGGGGCACATGTGAAAGACAGAAGATAATTTGATCTTGGTTCTCCACTGGCATCACATGGATTCCAGGTACACAACTCAGTTCAACAAGCTCTGTGACAAGAACTCTTTCTCGAGCTGAGCCATCTTGCTGGCCCCATTTAACAAATATTCTGCAGAAAATTACACTGTTCTCCACACGAGGCTACACAGTAGCACAGATTTACAGAGACTGGCATTTTCATAAGTAATCCCACAATGCAGTGGAAATAACCAGTCCATATATGAAGTACTATATAATGGTTTGGACCAAATAATGGGAGGGCTTCTAAGGGAATTGAGGAGGGGAATCCCTGCTGCCTCTCAAAGCCTGAGTGAACTCCAGAAAAGCCTACACAGATCTTGCCTCTGCAATCACAATTCACTCAGTGCATGCCAGTGTGAAGGAAGTACTCAAGCCTGCTCAGAGAAAGCTTTTCAAAAATCCTCCAAATCCACAGATCATTATCATTATCCTAACCCACACCTCCTTTAAAAAGTATGTTCTTTCTTAAAGGAAGAAAAAGAGAACTCTTGTATTTGACCTTGAGGGGTCTCCCCTGTGACCTCAGCCATCTATACTATAAGGCTTTTACCAGCACTGTAGAGATAAGTAATTGACATGTGCCCCTTACCTTAATCAAGCTCTACCTGGGATTTCAGTGTAGAAGTCAATCCTATTCATAGCCCAATATGTCCTTAGACAACCATCAAGACCATACCTATTTTCTGTAATAATATAAGAAAAAGACAGAATGGTACAGAGATATATAGGAGAGCTCTGTACCTTTCATTAAATTTTTCTATATGAATGAAAACATCCTCTTTGCCTATTTAGCCTATTATCCCAAAGGCGAGTTTGGATCCAAAAATGAACCAAGAGTAAAGGATATTACTGGGAATTTTAGTCACGCTGTCGAAATGAGCTTTAGCTATCCACTGCCAATTTGACCCTCCTGCGTTTACTTTTTCCCCTAGTTTCTTGTGATTAACAGAGTTTTAAGATTCTTCACTAGTAAACATTAGTAGCTAAGCAGTTTGGCAGGAGTGGAGGCATAAACTGCCAGGAAGAATAGCAGTAGCTATGGGGTGGGAGGGCGGGGTGCAGACATGGCTTGAATTTAGAGACTTCTGTGCTAGGCTGTAGATATGGTATGTTCAAGGAAATGCAATCTGAGAGTTTCTTATCTTACTCTTTTTCAGCTTCACTATGCTGATGTTCCCAGACATAAAGTATGGCTAACACTGAGTGCATGATATGTCTTCCCCTTCATCACCCTTAGTTCTACTTATAAAATTGCATTCGGTAGCCAGACTGTAAATATCGGCCCCATCCTTGGACCTGTTTTCTGTCTTTAAAAATTATTTCTCGAAATTTTTTGTGCACGTCCATATTGTACATTGAGTATCTATCTTTCCACTCACATGCTAGTACTGTCCCTGTTCTCATCCCTGCCTTCCTGTACCTCCAGACAATTTTTTTTCCTCATTTAGATAAATAGGTAGGAGGTAGATAGGTGGGGAAAGGGAGTAGGGGGGGTTACATAGGGGTTTGTTTTTTAATGTATGAGACAAGGTCCCAAGTAGTCAAGACTCTGATCTCACTGTGTAGATGGCCAAGGATGACCTTGAACTCCTGAATCTCCTGTCTCTACTGTTTCTACCTCCAGAGAACTGTGGCTTGGGAATTCACCCCAGTGCTCACATGTGCTAAGCAGTTACTTTGCCAAATGAACTGCATTCCCAGCCCTTTGGACTTATTTTTATAGTGTGCTTCTCATCATTCACTTGGGCGTTTTGATTTGTTTACCTAAAGATACTTTATTTCTGCTGTATATTCCTCTCTTTGTCAGTGGTTGTCAACCATGTTCACATGCTAGATAAGGTTCTCTTCTCCTTACAAAATTAGCACTCTGAAAAGAAGTCATTTCACACTAGAATCAGGACAGAGCCTCTGAAATCCCTGGGTACCTTCTCCACTGCTTCATTTCCAACAGCATAGCGGTGAGAGGAAGACACTTGAGCTCAAAATGACCTCATTTAATGCAGTTAGATATTTATGGAAGGCACCTGACAGTATTTTTTTTAACCTGCAGGGACATTTAAAAGCAGTAGATATTTAATCCCTGGAATGTATCCTCACAATTGCAAATACAAAATGTCATTGGAAACCAGGATTTCCACAAAAATAAAACCAATCTGTCTAGGAGTTAGCCAAACAGAAAGCATGACTGCACTCTTATAGGACAGATGGAGGTGACCATCATCCTAATTTTTGTCAGGTTATCTTGAGACTTAGGACAAAGTTTCCAGAAAATACACATGACATAAATCTCCCTATGTCTATATCAAGAGAAGATTTGTGCCCTCCAGAAACTGTGAGAACTAAAATTTCAGCTTATGTTGATAGAGATGTCACTCATACATATGGCAAGTTTGAGTCTAATTACATTTAGAAATATAGGCAAATGACTCTTTAAATGTATTTTTCTTTCTTTCTATTTTTCTTTTTTTGGTTTCATTTTTGATATTTTGGGTGTTTTTTATTTTTTTTTTGTTTGTTTCTTGAGACAGGGTTTCTCTGTTATAACTATGGCTGTCCTGGGACTCACTCTATAGAACAGGCTGGCTTCGAACTCACAGAGTTCTGCCTGCCTCTGCCTCTGCCTCCTGAGTGCTGGGATTAAAGATGTGTACCACCACTGCCCAGCTTTGTATTTTTCATTTTTAATTTTGCATAGATAACTATAATAGCATATGTCATGATTTTATAACTACTTCATCCTAAGGATATTTTGGCTTTTGTAAAATATAATTTTATTCCATTTCAAGTGTATTTGAAAGTTCCTGTCATGAGTCTTTTTGTTTGTCTTTAAGAATTCCTTTATCTTTCTGCAATTAAAATGAAGTCTTCATGCTTAAAGCTTTTGTAAGTACAGAAAGAAAATCCTAATAACAAAGCTGAATTAGATTCTCTGTGTTTGAAAAAACACTTCCACAAATTCCTATCAGAAATAATGATGATCTTGTTGCCAACAAATGTTTTGTTTGTTTGAACAGTTATTTGTTTGGTTGGCTTTTAGTTGTTTACAATTTTGTTGTACATATTCATTATATACAGAACTGTGATATATACTAGTATTGACGTGTGTTGATTATATCCTCGAAATCACCTGCCCTCCTGTTTCTCACTTATATTTGTTCCTCTAGACAGATCCACTCCCAACTTTATATCATATACACATACCTGAATTTGTGTATTTGCAACTGGAGAATACCATATTAAATAGATTAAGCCAGTCTCAGAAAGATAAAATACTGTATGTTCTCCCATGTGTGGTTTCTAGATTTTTACATAGATGTGACCCAAATTTTTGATCAACCATCAGAGTATACACTTTTCGTACTGGAATCATGAGGACAGAGCATAATGGTTTTATGAAAACAAAGAGTGCAACTGGCCCTTCCACTGAAGATCAAAACCTCCCTACCACCTGAAATCCTTTCCCCTGGGTACCTCCGGCAGCCCACCACATACACAGTGTAAACAGTAGCCATGACCATTAGTTTGCTTGCTCTTGAGCTTTGTATAAATAGAATTATTCAGTAAGTACCAACTTGCTCCCTGATTTGATTTCTTGTTTTTTAAATTTTATTGATTTTTGATAACTTTATAAATATATTTTGATCATATGCTCCTTCACTTCTCCCCTTAATTCTGTTATCATCCACCCCCAACTCATGTCAGATTTTTTTAGTTACCCCAACTCCAACTTGTACTGCCTGTATATTCGTCGGTGTAGGGCTGTCTGCCTGAGTATAGTTGGCCTACCTGGAGTTACACACATTAAGAAGACTGACTGTCCCTCCCCTGTAAGCTATCAACTGTGTGCAGCTCCTCAGTAGCGAGGGCTCATGAGCCCTTTTCCCAGTCTGTGCTAGAATGTTGACTGGCATTAACTAGCTTAGTGAGATAAATGGGGTTACTTACAGGAACATGAGTGAAAGGTAACATTGATGAGCATGGGTGATGAAGGACAGCTCTATTAGTGAACAGCCTATCCTAGCATGCATTAAGTTCAAAAGCTGCTTTCCTAGACCACCCTGCATAATTACGAGACGCTCTCCAGAGAGCGCGAGTCTCCTCTCCACAACAGTTGCTACTGTTCCTCCCTGGGGAAGAGCAGTGTGGATTTTATAATCCACTGAGCCTCATATGTTACAATTAGCTGCTGAGTCTTGAGCCTCCTTCTTTTCTCCAGGAGGGAAGTGCTTCAATTGAGAGGAAATAGCTACACAAAACCTTGGTTGTTTCTTGTACCCTATGTTGTCTCATTAATATAAAGTTCCCATCACATTTCTGCTCAGAACAAGTCAGTCATTCCCGGAATCCCTGTGAGTAAAAGCCCAAGTTAGAGGCCTGCAGAAATTTTCCCCTTCCTAAATCCCAGCCTTTGCCCTCCAGGCTGACCATGATCAGGTGCTGTCACCTCTTACAATCTGTCTTTTAGCATAAGCATGCTTTTGATCTGTTTTCTCTATCCACAATACTCTCTCTTCATTTCTGTGTCCTTTCAAAGTTCGGCTTCCAATGAGTCCTTCTTATAGGATCCTTGTGTCGCCTTGTACTTGAAAGAGAAACCTGCCTCTCTATACCTCTCCACACAAATCTTCAATGTATTTAAGTCCCTTTTTATCTTTCTCTTCCCATTCCCATACAATATAGTGTTTATTTTGTTCATTATTTATCATTTCTGTGTCGCTATCAGACCAGAATATTAGTTTCTACAAGACAGATTTCTTTTAAAGATATTTTGTTCTTGACATAGTCCCAGATGTCAAAACATTGTCTGTCACATCATGTACTCAATAAATATTTGTTTGTAACATAGAAATCACTTACAGGTCTGTATTTGAGTTCTGAATTTTAGACTTGCCGTCTTTGATAGAATTAACTGAAGTGTTTGTAGAAGCAAATTCATATGAAAAAAAATAAAATTAGATGGCTTCTGAAAAATGACTTCAAGCACATCAGTTGCAAAGATCCATAGATCTATTATTTCATTATGAAATCTATGTGCATTAGATACTTTTCTTGTTTATGTGACCAAACACTGAAAATAAACAAGTTAAAAATTAAGAATTTATTTTGACTCATAGTTCAAGGAGACACTGCCCATCATGCTGGAGAAGGCCTGGGGATGGTAACTTAAGGCAGTTAGGCATATTTTGCATGCAGTAAGGAAGCAGGCAGCATACAGCAAGTGGGGCTGGGCTGGGAAGCTTTCTCTACCTCCTAACAGCTCCACCGTCTTCCAAAACATCACCACCTGCTGGAGATCATGTGTTCAAATATAGGATCCAAGTGGGATAATTTTACATTCAAACCATAGCATACTTTTAGCCCATGTTAAGAGGGTTTGTATGCAGGTCTACATCAATTTGAAGGAGTAGAAATAACTCCTCTCTCCCCACCTTCATCCACCTCCTTTTTCCTTCTCATTTTTTTCTTCTTCATTATTTTCCTGATATTCTTTAAAGTGTTCTGGCTGAAATCCTACTGCTAGATAAGAAGATCCCTATATAAGGTACAATAAATACGTCTTTTTTGGTGTAACTTTAGCTTTTATTACCACAGCTCATAAAGTTCTAGCCCCTGTGCCTGTACAGTCATGAACGTCTTTAAGAATGTAGCTTTACCCTGTATAGTGCAAGACTTCTGTGAGGCAGGGCATTTCCCTTTCAGCTCTGAAGAGTTCCATAAACAGTCCACCATACTGTCATTCCTGTCTCTCTAATTTGTCTCCTTACTCTTGTATCTGTTTGAATTTATTGATCACAGTTGTATTTTGTTTTTAATCAGAAGGACTACTATACTTTAGTGTTTCCCAAGGTGTCTATAATACTGCCAAGGTCTTGTGCTGGAGCTCTGGAAAATAGAAGAGAGCTCTTTCCTCAATAGAATGTAAAATATACTTGATAATGGTTGTTAGTGGCTCAGTATGTACAGGAATGTGAACAAGAAGATTGAGAAGCAGGTATATATCTTAAGTCAGCCAATAGTCTTCATTTGGAAAAGTCAAATTGTTATGAGGAAAAGCTTGAAAATAGTTTTATTTAAAAATAGAAAGTACTTTATAAGCTGTATGCATTATCAGACTGAAAACAGACACTTCTGAACTATTATAGTTCCTTTATTGTGCAGTTTAAAAAAATTGCATTTGCAATGCAGTAGAAACTATTTGATCAGAATGTCCTTTTGCTCTCAGTGTCCCAAGAGCAACACTGTATTTCAACACTGTGATTGAATAGGAGCTAATGTATCAACTAATATATTTATGCTTAGTCACTGTGTGGTGCTATTTGTCTGTTCTCTGGGATATGTTGGTGCTAGTAAATCAACTGCTGAACTTTACCTTCAGATGCTGGGGCATAAAGGATGACAGGCCAGAGAGCAACTGGATGAAATGTCCACTAAAAATACTCATTCAATGAATAGTGTTGAATTACACTAAATATGAAGAACTAAGTGATTAGCACTGAAGCACCGATGATGAGTGTAGATAAGGAACAGAAGGAAAACAAGGGCCTGCCCAAACTTTAAGGGTTGTAGTTTGAACATTCACTCACTCGCTTACTCACTCACTCACTCAATCACTCACCAGACATCCATGTAATATTTGCTGAATGCCTGTTACTCAGGATATGAGGGATACAATAATGACATAATGCAAATCATAAGTTCTTATCCAAATTGAGCTTTTATTCTAGTGGGAAAGGATATAAGGGGCAGAGGAAGTTCAGAGTGAGTGGAATCCTGAGTGAATGTGTATTTTGAGGACTACAAGGCTTCAGAACCTTGGGGCATTGGCAAAGCCAGTTTCCCATATACACCAGGCTCAAGAGGAATGTCAATGATCTCCTTGGGAGTCCAAGTATAAGTGTTTATAAAAGATTGATCAGTGTGAGTAAGGTCTAGCTTTGTCCTCCCAGATGTTTGCAGCCTGAGACTGCTTGTACATAGAGATTTGCTATAGAACTCCACCTAATCTCAGTTTACTGTACGTTGTGTCTCTGTGTCTGTCCATCCTTTCTTCATTCTCTAGTTTACCCTAGTCAGTTTCAAGATGAAAGCCATCTGCAGGATTTGGCAATGGACAGAAAATAAACAACATAGTAAGTAAAATACATAATAGAGAGTGATCAATGCTACTGAGAAAAAGCAAGTCGGAAGCAAGATGGAGACTGGAAGTGTTGAGTATGAGAATCAGGTTGCAGTACTGGATAAGTAGTTCTTGGTGAGAAAGTCTCCCCTCCCCACTCTATGTGTGTGTTGGGGGGGTATAGTATAGAGTATACATATGTGTCTGTGCAGTTGGCACACCAATGAGCATTCACAGAGGCCAGAGGAGGACATCAGGTGTCCCATCACCCTCCACCCCATTTCTCCGAGACAGGGTATTTAACTTAACTTGTATGTAGGCTGATGAACAGCAAGCCACAGTGATCCTCTATTCTCTGCTCCAAGAATGCTGAGGTCTCGGGTGTACTCACATCATGCCCAGCTCGGTATGGGGTGTGAAGTTAATGCTTGACATAACAGTTTAGGAATCATCTAAAAGAGACAGAGAGAAACCAAGAATGTGCCTTAGTGGTCTCCTCCCTTCCTTCTCCAGGGAGTTGGAGGAACGGTCCAGTGTGAGGATCAAACAATAGCAGTTATCTCCTCTGTTCCTTTAAAAGGATTTGCAGGTGGGTCCTGGTGCTTGTCCAGTAAGTACTCCTGCCTTCTGAGCCATCTTCCCAGCCTGGAGAAACAGTCCTTTTTGCAAAGATCTGAAGGGGATGCAGAATCTATTTATGCAGATACCTACATAAGCAGTTAGTACTCAAGAACAGGATAATAAGCTGCTGAAGTAAGTGTGTATCTTGCATCTTCAAGGACAAACAAGAAGACTGTGGGGCTGCATGAATAAAAAGATGAAGCCTTGTAAAGGCTTTGGGTGCCATTCAGCATGTGAATGGAAGACATGAGAAGATGCAGCCTCAAAGTCTGGGTCGTAAACATGCAGGGAGCTAGATAATAACTAAATTAAAGTATAAATAATAAAGCAGAAAGGGAAGGTTGTAATGGAAGATATGTCGCATTAGCTCCCTGCCTGTATAACAAATACCTGAGACAGTTAACTTATTTAGAGAAAAGATTTGTTTTGGCTTACAATCTTGAAAGTTCCAGTCTATAATGGTTGGCCCTGTTTTTTTGCTTTTTTTGTCTGTTTGTTTTGTTTTGTTTTTGTTTTTGCCTATGGTAGAGAAAACTGCTTACAGATAGCCAAGAAGAAATAGAAATGACCTTCACAGGACACTTCAGTGACATAGGGACCCTCACTAGGCCTCACCTCCTAAAAGTTCCACTGCCTCCTACTGCCTTCCACTTCCCAATGGTGTAGCTCTAAGACTGAGCCTTTAACACATCAATGCTGGAACACATTCAAAATCCAAACTATAACAGCGTGAACTCAGGATAGAGTGAGAGGTAAATGCTTGACATAACATTTTAGGAATCATGTAAAGAAAAACCAGAGCGATGGACCTTAACACTGTGTCTTAGTGGTGCTCTCCCTCCCCTCTCCTGGGACCTGGCACAAAGGTCCAGTATGAGGACCAAATGATAGCAGTAACCACCCCGATTCCTTTAGTTACTTGTTTGGTGTGGATTTTTTAAGATTTTCTGTATTCATCCTCAGACTTTTTATGATGAAGTGAAATTACAAAAACAAAAAGAAAGGAAAACAGAAAAATATGTCTGTAATGCTGTTTTCCTGTTTGATCACTGTCTTCTGTTCTGTAGAGGAAGGGCTCACTGGCTGACTTCCACCCCGCTCATAGTGAATTAGTACTACAGGTCAAAGTGGTTCTTAAAGACTATTAGAGTAGGGCCAGGGAGAGAACTCAGTTGTTGAAGTGCCTCGCACAAATCTGAAGACTCATGTTCAGTTACCCAGAACCACATAGAGAGCCAGCTGCAGTGGAGCACATCTGTAATTCTAACATGGGGCATCACAGGTGGATCCCCTGGAGTTCATTGGCTGGCCAGCCTAGCTGAGGATAGGCTTCAGGTTCAATATGGAGAGCTATCAAGGAAGATACCAGATATCAATCCTGCCTCACCTGTGCATACACACACACACACACACACACACACACACACACACACAAACACATCCGTAGAAAAGTGTATAAAGCCCACACACCCTCACATACAGACTATCATAAATACCTACTTTTGTCCTAAAATCACCAAAAGCTTTTAAAATATTCTGTTCTGAGAAGTATATACATTAATTTGAATTTATTTTCCTTTTATTTTTGAAGGGTTTTTTTGTTTGTTTTTTGTTTTCATTCGGTTGTTGTTGTTTTTGTTGTTGTTCTATCATTCTATAGCCACAATTTGTGAAATTACAAATTCATTCATTTAAAATTTGATTATTGACAAACCTTAATTATTCTACCAGTTGAACTGTGTGACTCTCATCCAAGTTTTAGCTCTTATGTAAAGGTAAAATATTTCATTACAGTCAGATCTGAAGGGGGAAATATCGTGAGTTATTGTTGGTTCAGCTAAAGAAGCACTGCCCTATTGTAGTAAGCTACTGGGCGGCTCATCAAGGACAACAAGGAGGCATATTCATTGGTGTAAACTCTGCCAGATCTTAACAGAGGGAACCACAATCATGACCAACACCATACTTGACAGTGTAACCCTGAGAATCCCAGCTGAGGTGATTTTATTGATACAGAACTAGGCATCTCCTCACCCAACAGTGCACATAACAATTATTTTATACGTAACTATAAGTAAACTTTCACAACACTGCCTTCCCTCAGCTTAAGCATTAAAATATTTGGTGGTGTATACTGTAGGATTTTTGAGTGTTGCTTTCTTTTAAATTAAAAAAAATATATATATATATATATACACACACACACTTTTGTGTCTGAGTGTTTTGTGTACATGTATGTATGTGTACCACAGGCATGCTTGGTGCTGGTGTAGGTCAGAAGAGGGCATCCTGATCCCCTGGAACTGGAGTTACTGATGGCTGGGAACCATCTTGTGGGTGCAGGTGACCACACCTGGGTCATCTGTAAGAGCAACAAGAAATTTTAACCACTGATCCATCTCTCCACCTAGTACAAGAGTTGCTTCTCAATTCTGAGTTGGAGCATTTTGCACTGAACTTCTGAGAATATCTTTCACCCAGAAGCAAATGCACACAACATTTCCTTTGGAATTGTTAGATGAAAGTCTGTGTTAAAATGCCAAATGGCTGAAGGAAGTTCACATGTTGTTTTAAACTCCTAAGAGATTTTTCTCTCATTTTTTTTAAAGTGGAAATGAGCTCTCTTTTCATTCTTTACTGCATGGAAAATATTACATCCTCTCCCAACAAGCCTGGGAGGATATGAACATTACAGAGTTTTGTATTTTTTAATGAGTTCTTATATTTTAAATCTTATTCCTGTGTAGACTTTCATCAGATTAAACAGTTTGAATGTCTGGTTTGAACCATTGTTTTAAACACCCCCAATACTTGTTTGTTTCTCTGAGAATATCCATTGCATGTCATTGTGAATCTTTAGTTCATCTTGATTGATGTCCTTGCCTTCACAGTATAAATAGACAAATAGAGACAGGTGACAGGGATTGATTAGCAATCTTTCTTCTAAAGGAAACAGTAAACCCATTAGATAAATCAACAGTTCAAAGGCCCAAGAAATAGAAATGCACACTGAAAGAATTGTGTGTGTGTGTGTGTGTTTATGAGTATGTATGTGCATAATAGTGATGGTATTTTCTAAAAGGACATAAAGACTCTATCTGGTGTATGTTTACTACCTATGAATTTTTAAGGAAAAATAGGCTTCCAGATTCTAATGAAGTGAAAAAATGTTTACTCACCGTCTCTTCAGAGGGAATTTTCAAGAAAAAGAAATAGGCTATTATTATTGCCAATGGATATACAATATACATATCATAATTAATAATATAACCTTTACCTTTTCCTGTTTCATTCTAAAAATCATCCAGGGTGGGGGTTTTTAGTGCAGATCTAGGCCACAAAGGGAGGAAAGCAGCAGTCACTAGTAACAGGAAACTGTGACTGAGAGGGAACAGAGGGAAAAGCAGGTAGTCCCTTCAGCAACAAGGGATCATAGCCAGATAAAGAGGAGGGGGAGTTGCTGGGATCTTACAACTTTGGCAGCAGCCCTTTGTGTGGGGACAGTTCTTGTGTTGTATACAGACAGCTATGGACCAAAGACGATGGAATTGTATATGGCCAGAAGTGCTGAGTTCTGGTCAAAGAATAGAGTAACAAGATTGGCTTAGCTTGCTGGAGAATGAGATCATAGTTGACATAATGCTAAACAAACAGAAATTGGAGGGTACATCTGAAATGGAGTTTATCCCCTTCTCTTCCCTCATCGCCTTTTCAAACCACTCTGAAGCTAAGCTTCTGTTCCTAGATAAAGTCTGAGACACATGAGCTGGTTTCTCATGCTCCTCTGGGAATTAAAACAAAGGCAAATTCCCTGAATTTTCCAACTGCTTATATCTATACCTATACTTATACCTGATCTAGTCTAGTGTAATAAATCACATTTTAATTATTCCAAGGTGAAGTTTTTCTCACTTGCAGCTCCTGCTTGTTACAGATATGCATCCACCAGTGTGTTAAGCATTATTGAGCTTTGTTCCCTTGTTCCCCCCACAAGGCATTCTCCCTCCCTACTCACCAAGCACCTCTGGCTTCCTTGGCCTGTATGAATAAGCAGAGAACAGAAAGGCAGGAAGCCCTTCCAGAATGGGGATCAGTTTGCTATCATGGATAGTGACCATGACTCTTCCTTTGTGAGCATTTTCATAAGTTCTTTGGGGAATCTCTCCATTCTCTTTCTTTGTGTTTCTTTTACCCTTTTACCCGTTAGCTCCAACATGAAGGAAGTAGAAAGGGGAAGTGGAAAGGGATTCTCCTCTTTCATCATAGAGGTTTGCTGCTTAGTTTTCCATGGCAGTTAGTTTAGCTCACTCTGATTGAGGTGGAAGGCACACTGACTTTTCGGGTAAGGGATATCAAGAGGGAAATGTTCTTCTGGTATTACCAGGGAAGTGAGATCAGGGAATGGGCATGGTGGACTAACTGCTGTGGGGACTGTGATGGATGTGATGCAAGTGGACTCAGTTGTCTGGGAAGACATAGGTGGATCTCCTAGAGATGACACATAGTTAACAGGAAGCAGAAGAAAGAATTGTCGCTCACTGACATTAGTGTTTGCTAGGGAGTCTGCACAGAATTATGCGTATTAACATTTGTATTACTTATGTGTATTACTTGCATAGAGTCTGAATATTTGAATATATCTACTTGTTTACTTTTTACCCCAAACATGAAACTTTATGTTTTTACTTTAATTGGATGTGGACCCTATATTGCTTTTTGTTTTAAAAATTACTATTAATTTTACTCTGGACCTTTATGCTCTCTGAAAAAAATCAATGTTTCTTTTCCAGTTGTGTATGAACACAGATCAAGATTAGAGAAATCTTTGCAAAAAGAAAGGCTTGAACACAAGAAAGCAAAGGAAGGTAAGACCCTGTGAGCTTGTGCCTTGTGTTTTTCTTCTATCCTTCTTTGATGCATCATGCACTTGATGTATGATGCTCTTTGGTTTTGTACTTTTTGCTAAGTTGTTTCTCAAATCAGCCTGAAGCCAGTTCTATAGGTGGGCAGAGAAAGAGCTGTCAATAAACGTGCTAGGCACAGTGAAGATATTTATAGTCTCGGTGATGGGGAAGTAACCTTTTCTTCTCCTTTGGGAGCTCAAGTCAGATAGCACATGGAAAGTTATGTGAGCTCTGTCATCCAGGTCATGACTCAAAGGTCTTCACTTCCTTTTCTCCCGTAGAGGACCCTCTGTATTAAAGGCTCAAAGTTGGATTCAGAAGCTTTCATTCTGTTTCTGCAGCCTTCATGAATGTCAAACAGCACACAAATTATTTCAGAAATAACACATGACTTCCCATCTAAATATTATATAGGTTTATCACTAATGCATCAAACCTCTGTTCACAGTTGGGGTTGGGGAAAACATGCATTGTTTAGAAGAAGAAATTTTTCATACACTATATTTGTTACATAGTATGTTTATCCCATTACCTGGAATCTTTTGAAATTTAACACATAACACAGACTGTGCTATTGAATTTTATCAAAGCTTCTGAAGAAAATTTTCTAGCATCTGACTAGAAAATGCTGGGTATTATCAGCATCCTTATTTCTTTTTTATTTATTTATTAATGTTTTGTGATGAATCTTGAAATTTAAGCTTTTGACCCCTTACTGGGATAGAAGGGTGGGTACAGGGGTGGATACTGGGTACCATGCAATACTCTACAGATTCTTAGGTTGAACAGACATTAGAATTCTGAGAAATGCTTTGACTTATCTTTGCCCTGTGTTCTACTGCAGAGTGATTTTATAGAGCCATCTAGTGGATAATAAAGTTTTTAGAGCATTGAAGATGGCTTAGATGGCTTGATTGTCTTTTCAGTTCCTGAAGGGGTTTAGTGTGCCCTCTAGTGGGTAGCCATAAATCACCCTTGTCTCCAAATGCACTCCCTGCCTCTCTCTCAGTTTCAAAGGCTGCTTTTCACAGAGATATTGTAAGTACGCTATTAGTCACTTGATTAAAACACAGATTCTGGTGATGCAGGCAGTATTCACAGATAGAGGGGAAAGTGGAAGACTTTATACTTTGTTATTTCTTTTCCAAAGCTCTGAGAGATAAAACGAAATACAAAAATCACCAAATAGATTGATTTGAACTGAAATCATTTTTGGAAGTCTGAGTAAAGTATAAATTGTTTTCCCTGAGATACTTAAAAATGTTTTAAAATGGATTAACTTAACGTGTACTTTATTTTCTCCATTTGTGTCTTTTCTAGATTTCCTTGTTTATAAGTTAGAAGCACAAGAAACACTAAACAAAGGAAGGGTAAGACTTTGCTTTGTTTTGGCTTTTAACTTGTTTTCATGAACCTTGAGAGAGGCAAAAATTTTACTCTGTTGATCACTAGCATTGCAGGTTGGACGTACATTTCTCTTACAATACAAAAAAACAAATCCCAAGAGGAAGACATTAAGTACAAAAAGGCCTCAAAATCATTGTGTAGCACAGAATGACTTTGAACTCCTGATCCTCCTGCCTCTGCTTCCTTAGTGCTGGGATTACAGGTGTGTGCTACTGTGTGTGACTGGCAGGGAGGATCATTTTTATTCAGTCTTTTGCTCATGGTATCTCTTTTCTATGACATGTAAGACTTCTGTTTCCCTTTACAAAGTACTATCGAACAAGAGACCTGTCTTAGAGTTGGCATTTGCAAGTCTATGATGAGTGAATTATGGACAGCATGAGTGATGTTGACATTTAAAAATACTTTAAAGTTAAAATTGACTGGGGAAAAAAAAACCAATCTCTCTCCTACACTAGAAAAATGTTTAAGTGTTAGTTGAATAAAACATCAGTGTTTAGGGATTTCAAAACTGAGAAAAGTCAGTTCTTCAAATTGCCTGAGAGAGGCTTTTAACTTACAAGTTATACTTGCTTTTAGAAGCCCCAACCAGACCAGTGTGCATACGATTATATATTTTGTCATGTTATTTCTTTATAAACTTAAAAAAAGAGAGAGAAATGAAAAAGGCAGAGGATGAAATGATAAAGCAAAAGTGCAGTCTGTTTTAGGAGCCATGTAGAGAAAACAGGAGAGTGCACCTGTGTGGTGACAGAGCCCAGCCAGTGTGATGTGCAGAGATAAATCAGCTGAGTGAAGAGACACAGAATGTTCCAGGTGTCTGTAATATATTGATTGGCAGTGGCAGCCTAGGATGTTAGAACTGGGAAGCCTGTGTGGAAAGCTTCTCCCTTAGACTGCAGGGATGTTCTAGAACAAGGGATCAGAAGGTGGAGTTCAGCTGCTGTGTGAAGTACTTGCTCTGGTTCTGGTTTTCCATTCTGGTGGTATAAAATGATGACTGTGAATGCACCCACTAAAATCGAGGGAAGAACAGTCTTTCTCTTCATCCCTTTAGACATGCTAAGCTTGTGTGGCCTGCTCTTAATTGGTGTGCTCCCACCCTTCCTGCCCATCCTGGGAACTAAACACTGTACTAGCCATACACAGTGACTTTCAGAAGTTCATTGTGTGTCTGGGCCTCTAGGTTTCTTTAGATTATGAGAAACAGAACCAAATTATTTCTAAAACCTCTACCAACTCTGTTCTTTCATCACTAAAATGTAACAAACTCAAGAGAACATTAAAACCTCATTTTGTTGTTAAAAAAGAGATAGGAGTTCTTAGGGGGTGGCCCAGTGGTAAAATGACGGCCTCATATATGCAAAGCCCTGATTTCAGTGTTCAACACTGCTAAGTAAACATAAAAGAGATGGCACTGAAGACATGCTACCTCTAAAAGAGAGTTGATGTTAGCTTACAAAAGCAAAATCGAAACTTTGTATTAGGCAGCTGAAGCTGTCTTTGGGAAAAGAATCAGCTTGACTATTTTTTTGATTTGATTTTCTTTCACTTACAGCAAGATTCCAATAGCAGATACAGTGCATTGAATGTCCAGCATCAGATGCTGAAAGTAAGTAACCTAAAATGCCCTGTAGGAATGAAGAAAGGGGTAGACAATATTTGAACTGATTAACCATCTTTAAAGTAATAAAAATGTTTTATAGAAAGTTGACTTAATATATATAGTCATAGTTGGATAAAAAAATGTCTATAGTTTTAATGAATCAGCTTGAGTATTACTTTTTTACAAAGAATATAGTTAATGTATTACCCATTTTCCTATATAATAATTGGGGTCTCTCATTACCTGCTTCTTAAAATGTGTTCTCTCTTGTATCTTTAGAGTTCTTTGTTTGCTTGGTTTCTCATGGTTGTTTTCTTTTGTCATAGACAGACTGGCATATGTTGAACTCAACAGCTTCCTCTAGGTTACTAATGTTTAAGAGATCTGTTACAAGAACACAGTTTATTATATAATATCTTCCTTCCTTGGGTAAAACTTAAGTAAAACTTTCTATCAAGTGTCAGGAAGTTCAAAACCGCAAAACATATAAGAATCATTGATTCTGTCAAGCAGACAGAGAGGAGTAGCAAGGCATCCAGTACCATGTGCAAATCCTACCATGGCCTCTGCCCTGCCTCAGCCTTGTGTATTATTTTGGTGTTTCACTTCGCTTCAGCAGGACACATACTTACTTTCTGTTGAAACTAGAACTTCTCCCATCTTTAAGAGTGTATTATATGACTTAAAGCAGGCCACCCATCCATATAAGCATTTGGAAACTGTAAAATTTAAATAACTGGTGATGACAGTAGAATCTAATAAAAAAAATCAAATAAACAAAAATGAATTCTAATAACAATTCATTACTTTCTCCAAAGGGAAGTGTCCTTTCTCCTCTCCAGTAAGCACACCACTCTTTCTCAAACTGGGTTACTAGAAGACTGAAAATCAAAGAGAAACTGAGTTACAGTGGTTCTTTGTTGTCAAAGGACCTGCCTTGGTGTATTTCTAAGAGAATTGAATGCATACTGAGCATAAGAAGACCTTTTCTTGACATTATTTCCTTGACATTGTATTCAATATTACAGTGGTTTGCTTACCATAGTGAACTAGTTAGCACAAACAAACCAGAAATGACTGAAAGCACCATGGTAATATGTACAAATGCTATACCATGAATAGTCTTAAGCATTTCAGATTTTGGTGGCCTAAGTTTAACCTAGAACCTCCCATGAATACTGTGGGACCTTGATCTTACCTTTTAAGCAGAGAAACTACAGTGTCTAAGGGTAAATTTATCATTACCTTTATCTTGTCTATACAATAATTTGACTCCTGGGAAATGTCTTTAAACTTCCCCTTTTCTACCTCTTGTGCTAGCTTCTTATTCATATTGATATTCAAACTAATGGGAAATGTTTGATCATGATATCAAATTATTCAGTTGAAGAGTAAAGGAAATGAAAAGGAACTACACAATCAGAACACAACCTTAAGGACTGAGCTTATGCCTTCATTTACTCTCACCTTTTGATAAGAGAAAGGCCATTCAGTCAAGAAATAAACACCTGTGTGATTTAGAGAACATGTCCTTGCTCAAGTATCCATCTTGCAGAGTCAGCATGAGGAGCTGAAGAAACAGCACAGTGACTTGGAAGAGGAACATCGTAAGCAAGGGGAAGACTTCAGTAGAACATTCAATGACCACAAGCAGAGATACCTGCAGCTTCAGCAAGAAAAGGAACAAGAGCTTTCTAAGCTAAAAGGTATTTGATAGGGCTATGGATGTCTTTGTCCACTGTTTCAACAAGAATTCACACAAGTGCTACGGTGCTTGCCGACTTCAAGGGAACTTTAGATGATTTAGTGCATTTAACTTTAGTAATCACACTGAAAAATACACTCTCTTATGCATATCCACTTTTTTTTGTTTTAGTTTTTAATTTTTGTTTTATGTATATGGCGTTTTATCTGCATGTATGTCTGTGCACCATGTGCATGCCTCGTGCCTCTGGAGGCCAAAATAAATGGCATTAGATCCTCCAGAAATGGAGTTACAGATGGTTGTGTGCTGCCCTGTGGATGTTGGGAATTAAACCTGGTTCATCTGGAAAAGCAGTGAGTACTCTTAATTCGGAACCATCTTTCCATCATTTTTGTCTTTAGTTTTAAAGCAAGATTTATGTGTAGTAAAAATGTAATTGTGTATATAGAACAAATCAGAATTACAGAAAATAGGGGTTACATATATGTGATTTCTGACTACTGAGGTATTTCAGCGTCAGAAATTTTCACCCAGGACAGAACTGGAATACAGTAAGCCTTAGGGAACTGGTTATCAGTAAGAAAATAAGTTACACACACACACACACACACACACACACACACACACACACACACACACACAGAGGCACGAGCGTGCTCTCCACTTAAGAGAGATAAAAAGTGAAAGACCATACCTATAGAGTCAACTTTGGGGAGAAATTTCTCAACAGGATCTGAAATAACTGAGTCTAGAAAGTGCCTTTTATACTTTGTTGGACACTTTATACATTTGTTCTTAGGTTTGGTTGTAGTAATTGTTACTGTAAAAATTGCTGTTAATTGTCAACCTGAAACAATCTAAAAATCACCTGAGAAGATCCCAATGAAAGACTGTCTAGGTTAGGTTGTCCTGTGAGTGTGCCTCTGATGATATTTTCTTAGTTAGGTGAAATGAGATGGCGCAACTTGAATGTAGACAGCCATTTCCCAGCTTGAGTTTGGGACTGAATGAAATGATTCAGGGAGCTGGATATAGGGATCCCTTTGTTTCTACTCCTTGATGATGAATGCTGTGTGACCAGAGTTGCTTTGGTCAGAGCGTTTTATCACAACAGCAGAACTGGCAATGAGACATGACCTCTGGGTGAAAGACTTAGGCAATAAAGTATTTTGTGATTGATGAAGGGCAGAGATGGCTAAGGGCCATAAGTGCAGGCAATCTTTGGTAGCTTAATATGGTACAAGGAGAGTATCTAGACCTCCTGCTCCCCCAAGTAAGGCTGACAGCATGGAAACTTAGATACTTGCTCTTCATCATTGTGAATATAATAGCTGATTACACATTTCTCTACTGTATTAGGACCAGGTGAAAACCTGCCAGTGGATGGTTTTACTGAATTTTCATCACAGACCTGGAGTCAGGCAGACAGGTGTCTTGTTTCACTTAACATATGAAGAACGGGAGGCTGCTGAGCAAAACCTGATAGCAGAAGCCCAGTTAAGGCTTAGAAGCCACTGCCAATAAGTTTGCAAACCAAAATTCTTTTCGAAACTAGATGGTCAAGTTTAGGTATTTCAACTGTTTTTTGTTAAAAGTCCCATGCAGCCTTCAGTATGATAAAGGTCCTTAAAGATGGCCAGTAGTGTCCTCTTTTAACTTCTGAGAAATCCACTATGACATAAAGGCCAAATCCTATTTTGCTCATAGGTTTTCCCCAAAATATAATCATAAGTCTTGTCCCCAGGAGATAAGAACGGGCAATAAGAAAATAAAAGTACACCGAGTGTGGTGAAAGAAGGGGACTAATACTCTCCTTTGATGCTTAATACACCCTGGAGAGATGGAGCCTTGTCTGCAGGGGTGTCTGTGTATGGGGACAGCCTGGTGCAGTCCAGCTTTATTTAATGCTTAATGTCCCTGCTTATGTGTTAATTGTGACCCCTTTCTTTCTCACAACCATTGCCTCTTTCAAAATAAATCATATAATCCCCCTGCTGGCTCTCAGCTTCCCTTGTGTTACATACTGCAGTCATTGGCGTGACATTGCCAGGCATTGTTAGATCCATCTTTAAACACAGATGAGTACTCAAATATAGAAAAGATTATATAGGCAAAAATTTTAAAAAGGTACCAAATTTGTAAATTTGAATAGTACTTGTAAGTACCATGTGAGACACATGGAACTATAGATAGTTCCTATAACTAGAGAGCTAGTTCTAGAATTTGCAAGAAGAAGCTGGTACCTGAACAAGGCTGGGAGTGGAGGTTTCAACCTCGCTCTGACACTCTGTCTTCACACTTTTGCATTCTAACTCTGAAAAGACCTATGAATTTAGATTAAACAAGAACTCAATGTTAGGAGTAAGAAAAAATATTACAGGCTATCATCAGATAATTGGGGTTTCTATTGTCTCTAATTGAAATACTTTCTGAGGGGATGTGAAAATTATTCATTCTGTGAGAAACAAAGTCTTTTCTATTCATAATTACATTTCATTTTTGAAGATTGTCAAATCTGAGACCACTGCCCATTACATTTAGTCCTAAGACTCACTTATTAAAAGAAATGTTTCACTTTCAACACCTGTGTGATTAAAAGTGTTGACTTAATATATAGTGCATACCTGTGTCTAGAGGCTTAAGGCATTTTACAGTGAGCCTTTGAACCCATGCTGTGTGCCGATATGATAGTCTCTTCTGTTGATTCGAATATTTTACTGTTAAAATTCAAAATACATCCTTGAGTAAGTTTCCAAGTTTCAAATAATGGTGAAAAACTAGAGCATTCTCAGTATTTATGTGTGACTGTTCTTGTTGTAAAACAGAAACTGTATACAATTTGAGAGAAGAGAATAGACAACTAAGGAAAGCACACCAAGACATTCACACACAGCTTCAAGATGTCAAGGTAAGGTGAAACCAGACATTTAGCCCTGGGGAATTTGTCTTCTTTATTTCACAAAATCACTTCAAAAATCAATCCCAGGAACAGGAAAGATTGCTCAGAGATTAGGCTCTTGCAGAGGAACCAAGTTTGGCTCCCAGCACCATAGTACACAACCACCTGTAACTCTAGCCCCAGGGAATCCAGTGTTCCCACCTGTGCTCCGTGGACTTTGCACTCAGGTGCATATCTCAGGACCACCAGTAGCACTCCACTACCACCACCACCAACACTACCACCAACACACACACACACACACACACACACACACACACACACAGAGTTAAAAAATAACAATGAAGGCTTTTTCTTTTCTTTCTTTTTTTTTTTTTTAAATTCATTCCCTAATTGATCTGCTTTGCAAACCCAGATTACTGCTACGGGCTTTGCATTCCTAGAGAATACCTGATACTTTTGCCACTGAAACTTCATAAACCAAAGGTAGCTTAGGACATTTGAATATTTGAATGAATACTGAACTCTTTTTTTTTGTTGCATAATTGCACTTTAAGATAGTTTTTAATTACAAAGGCTGACTACTAATGGAAGGCTTATTGGGCAGCACTTTTGATAGGTTTTAGAATACGCCATAAGACATACCTATCTTTGGTAATTTTTGCACTTAATAAGCGCTGCTAGAACAACAATCAAGTAAGCAAGTAACATTTGGGTGGCCACAACAAAGAATTTTGTTTTGTGACATTAACTTAGCTCCTCAACATGTAAAATTCTTTTTTGTGTAGCAACAGCATAAGAATTTACTCTCCGAGCATGAACAGCTTGTAGTGACTTTGGAAGACCACAAGAGTGCACTGGCTGCTGCACAGGTTAGGAGGGAAGCAGCCATTGTTGGGTCCTTTGAAAGTCTGCTTACTATTTCTGAATTCCTCTATGCATGTAGTGTCTCACAGCACAATCTTCAGTGAGTTACTTATGACAGCGCTCCTAATCCTGGGGACGGTGCATGCTTTTCACAGTCACTGAAGAGACTACTAAGTAAACCTTTCATTGCTTTTGGTACATGACTGTTTCTGCCTCTATCACATCCTATAGGAAAGATTCTGATACTCCACTCACAGCTTGGCCTGTGAATATGGTCTTTTGTACCTCTCTGTCCTGTGTCAACTCTTAGTAAAGGAGACATAGGGTTTTATGCTGTTGATTACCTAAATAAATCATTCCCAGACCTTTGCTTCTTTCCTTCCTTCATTCCCGGTATCCCAGCCTGTATGTATATACTTCTTTTGGGACAAGGCTTATGTAGGACTGTCCAGACTACATAAAATCAGAAGGGTCAGTGGCAAAGGAAAAACAAAAGCCATGATCTCCATTTGTTCAGAGAATAAAGGAGCCCCTGGCATAAGCCGCGCTCTTGGTATATGTGTGTGTTAAATGAATAAACAGACAGATACAAGCTATGGAGTATGGTAATGTGATATCCAAATGAGTACATTACAGCTTGAGAGAAAAAGAAGTAGGAATTTTCTTTTAATATTTTAAGTTACTCCTTAATAATTGTATATGTATACACAATGTGTGATGATATTCATCTAGCATTTCCTCCTCAAATGTTCCCAACTCACCTACCTCCCAACTTCCTCTCTTTTTTCTTTTGATCTCACTGCACACAATTGGGCTGCCTACTTGCTCATGGTTGTGGGGCCATGCACTGGCGCATCGGCAACCTAACCATGGTACACTCACTAAGAAAATGGTTCCTCTCATGGCTGCCATTGGCTGCCCAGAGTTTCCACAACTAGGGGTGGGGCCTTGTGAGCTACCCCTCCTTGGGGACCTATGTCATTGGGTGTCTCTCTACAACTCTGTTGCTCATGGTGATTTTTACCTGTATAAGAACTGATTGACTCTAGACACTATTCCATTCCAAGTCTTCGTAAAATTGGTCAAGTGTTATTTTATATGAGGCTCACATAGTACAATGTGATATGCTGATTTGAACACTGTCCCGTAACAACCTTAAATATTACAGAGCAACCTGAAAATGCACAGAAATAGAACTAATGGGTTTGATGACCCCAAACTAAGTTCTGAACTAAGCACATTAGCAGTATTACTGAGGCAGCTTTTGAGGTGTCTGTTATTATTATATACATGTTTGTGTGCACACATATGTCTATGGGGGCCAGAGATCAACCTCAAGTGTCATTCCTCAGGGCATCCCCTATTTTGAGACAGTCTCTCTTTTGCTTGAAACTTGGTGGTTCCAGTCAACCCCAGCAATCCATATACTTCCCCCTCTCCAGTCCTGAAAGAATTTTATAATAGAAAGAAATTAATTTTAAACATAGAATCTATGTACAGTTTTCTATTTAATTATTTACTATATATTTAACTGCTTTTGTAACTGCAAGTACTTTTTAGGAGGGTGATCAAAAGTCTGCTCTTTGAGGTTTTTTTTTTTTTTTTTGGTCTGAATACTTACACTACAACTAGTACACCACTTAATTGTCTTAATTAGAGCCATATGTCTCTATTAATTTGGACTGATGTAACAGAATACCATGAACTGGAAGCTTAGACACAGCAAATTTGTCATAGTTCTTTCTGGAAGCTGGGAGTCCTAGAAATACCACGTCTACAATCACATTCTTGTGAGAACCCTCATCAGGGTTGTTGGCTACTGGCTTCTGGTATCCTAATGTGGTGAAAGAGACCAAATGTGCTGACTAGATTCTTTTTATCAGGGCACTAACTTTATTTATGAGGATTCCATCCTCAGGACCTCAGTACCTTCTAATGCACGACTTCCTGTTGCCATCACAAGAGAGATTAGATTTCAATCATACAAATTTTGAAAGGTATACACATTCAGTAAATAACACTATATCATAACTTTATCCAAGTCTCCAAGGGAGGGAAAACTGCTATTTCTGGATTCTACATCTCTCATTCAAAATTTTCTCATGAGATTCTTTCTTGACAAATTGATTTTTAAATACAGTTGAGAATTTTATTTAATCTTTATAACTTAGGGCTTATGAATGGCTCAGTGGGTAAAATGCTTGCTATACAAGACTTTCAATAGCGTTTGATCCCCATAATACTTTAGAATTGGAAGGAAAGCACCAACTCCCAAAAGTTATCCTCTGACACCAACAGACATACTATGGCATGCAAACACACACACATACACACGGAGAGAGACACAGACACACATATCACACATACACAATAGTAAAATTAATTTTTAAAGAATCTTCATAATCTAGTATATACCCTATGTTCTCTAAGTAAACTAGCAAACTAGAGCCTAAATGAACTGAGGAAAAACGTAATTTAAGTAGTTGGTCTGAAAAAAAGTGCCTAACCCCCTCCAAAATAGATTTACAATTCAGGTGCCTGGTATCAAAGTCACATTTTTTAGTATGATTATGGGATTTATTCTGCACATAGGAGGTATGTGGGCCTTGCCCTAGACCTTGTGAACTATAATTGCTGGGCCTAGAGAAGTGGCTCGATGCTGCTCTTGTAAAGGACCTAAGTTTATTTCTCAACACTCATATCCAGAGGCTTACACTACTCTAGCTCCGAGGGATCCAACACACTCTTCTGACCACTGTAGGCTCTTGCACTGACTGTACACATGCACACACACACACATGCACAACACAACATATATTATGTATTTACATTATATATATTATATTAATATACATTGATTATATGTGTTATATATTATATATTAAACATTGATACATGTTAATTCCATATTAATATATTAGTTATATATATTATTTATATGTTACATGTTAATTTATAATATATATGTGTGTTTGTGTGTGTGTACAGTGAGTGCAAGAGCTCACAATGGCTCTTATAATATATATTATATACATATTAATATATATTAAATTATGTGTATATATATATATATACATAATTTAAAAATAAAACAAAACGTTTTTTAAAAATACAATTTCTGGAGGGGAGGCCACAGTCTCTACATAGTTTAATACGATACAAAGTGTATGCTGATATTAAAACCTCAAGTTGACTACCTTCATGGATTGCATATCTTAGAGGAAGAGAAAGAGAATGCATAGTCTTGAATTTTGTATTCCTCCACATAAAAGCATTACTATGTAGATGTCTTTTTTTTTTTTATTTTACTTGATCTCCAAAATTGATTTCCAATTTCCAAATGTTTTGATTGATTTCTGAGGTAAAGGCCACCGCCAACTACATATTACACTTTTATATAAGTTATATTATAGAACTCTTCTGATACATTTTCAGCCAGCTATCATCTTCACTAGTAGAGACAAAACAGAGCTGTGGAGATTGCTCAGTCATAGTGCCTGCTGTTCAAGAATGAGGACCTGAGTTTGCATCCCCAATCTCCACAGAAAAGACCAGATATGGAAGCATATACTCATAATCCCAAATTTGTGTGGGTTGGAGACAGGTGGATCCCTGGGCTCATGGGCCAGCCATCCTAGCTAAATCAGTGAGCTTCAGGTTTATGAGAGGCCTTGCCTTAAAAATATAAAGATGAATAGCAATGGAGGAATGTCACCTAATGTTAACCTTGAGCCTCCACATACATGTGCACACATGTGCACATACCCTACAGGTACACAACACACATAAAAGAAGAAGAGGTAAAACAGTGCTTCTCCCTTGACATGGAAAAACAGGGGTTCTGTGTAAGTGTTTATTTACACAGGAATCTTGGTTTCAGGATAAAAGTGGTAGTGTACTGAAATGTGTATATGCAATGTCTACTGATTTTGTTGAAGATATTGGCTTATTTCCTACCTTTATAGCTCATTGATATATATATACTATATATATATAATATGTATATATTATATTAAAATATAGTATATTATATTTATTTTACACATATTATATATATATAATATATATTTCTAATATAATATATATTTTTAATATAAGCCTATATCTTTAACAAAATCAGTATATATGTGTGTGTATGTGTGTGTGTGTGTGTATATATATGTGTGTGTGTGCGCGCATGCGCATGTGTTTGTGTGTTTATATCTCACCTCTGTACGTACCATACAGATGTGCCTTTATGAGAACATTCTAGACCTATACTCACACACTGCTTTTGTTCCTTTAAGCCAAAAGGACATTCAGAATTGGTGAATAAAAATGCAGCCTCATTTTTCTCCTACTTCAGTGCTTTCTGCTACTTCAGATCACAGTATAGAAAACAGTTTTGCAAGTAGTAAGTTGAGGACCTTATTTGAGCATAAATTAGCTAAAGGAGAAGAGGTTGAAGTATAGATAGATAATTATAGAGATATGTCATTGAAAGCTGTAACTCAGGAAATATTGTTAACACGTGTCTCAACTTGAATAACTATGTAAGTCTAAGTATGTAGATTTTTAATATGACAAAACATTGATTACATAACTGTCTTTTATTGATGATGTTTACACTTGGATGATGGTTAAAATTCTTATTTTGTCTCATGAACCTGGGAAACTAACTTTTCTTAGATATTTTTCAGTCTCTTAATTCTGATTCTAATTTGCATGTGCTCAGAAATGGTCAAGCATGTCCAAAGAGGAGAACTAGTGCATGAAGGCAATCTGCAACTTTGCTAACAAACTTAGGCTTAATGTTTTTTCAGTCATCCAGTGGATCTAAATGCCCATCTAATTATGAATATTTTCTTCTTATTTCTCCTCAAATTGTGCAATGTTCTTTCAACTGTACAATTTATATGCAGACTCAAGTTGCAGAATATAAACAACTGAAAGATACTCTGAACAGGATTCCAAGCTTTCGAAATCCTGACCCAGCAGAGCAGCAAAATGTCACCTTTACCCATGGGGCTCTTTCCCCACAAGGCTACAACATGAGAGAAAAGCCGACGGGAGAGCTACGACAGGTAAGCAGTGTGACCTGGGGAATTTTAGTAGGTCCAGTTTACTGTGGAGCTGTCTTGAAGACAACTACTCCCTGTATGGCCCACCATGCAGATTCCTAGAAGTCTTGTACATTAGAATTCCCAGTAGGGTATGTTAAAATGCAGGCTTCTCAGACACAGTTCCACTTTACAATTCAGTTACTTTGAGGTTTGGCCTGGGGATTTGTATTTTTAGCCAATTCAGCTACTCTCAGAAAAACACTGATAATTAAAGCTATAGCTTTTACTGCTTTGTCTGTCTTTGTCTTTAACTATATAAACTCACTGGTACTGAAGAAGTTCTGGTCTCTTAATGTTTGAAGGTGAGACGATTTTTCTCTCTGAGTATTTGAAAAAGTGTTGAATAACATGAAAATATTATGTGGCAGCCCACTTTGGTATTAAAGTTAGTATATTTGAACTTGGTATACTGCTGGGTCTATGTAGAGCATGGCAAAATCATATTAGAATACCTGTGTAACCTGATCACCACAATACATTTTTCTTGTCTTTCACGAAAATCAAGTCTTGTTTCAGTATGTCTCAAAAGTGGAGTATCACCACTGTAGTCTTGTTAATCATTGATTTGATTCTTACAAAGTTACTTGTATGGACTGGCAAATGGAGGAAGGTAAAAGTTGACCCATGACCTGTACATGAATGCTGTAAAGGGCTTGCAGTAGATGAGAAATCTTGTCTCCAAGTGGCCATCTTATAGGGATACAAGGATGATGAAGTCAACATGAATTCTCTTTTGAATGTCTTCAACATGATCAGAGCATTCCTTCACACACAGGCTCAAGGATCTTGCCATCCAGTTCTTTTTTGGGGATTTATACCCAGCAATTAAAGACATCGTGATAGGATCACATGCCTGTCATTTGATTCTGTGCTCTGCTAGTCTGACTTCTAGCTCACTGGGTTCACTGTCTAATGATTCAGAGCCTGGTTGCTCCAACTGTGAGTTGGAGATAGTAGTTATCTGCCCTTACCTTCCCTACTGGGACAGAGTAGGGATAAATGGCAGGTGTTTGAAAGTACTTAGAGCCCTTGAGAGAAATATTTTCTACAAGACAGGTTTATGGCAAACTTGCCAAAGGACTTTATCTAAATGTGCATCTCTAGAAGTCCTCAGGTATTCAAGCAAGAACTTTTCTCCCTGCTTCATGATTTACACTTTCGACTTTTTCAAGAGTGATAATTATATCCCTGCTAGCTTCAGAATAAGGTTTCCCATTTCAATTTGCTCATGGTGAGTCCCCCTAAGTATCTTAATTATAAGAAATTAATCAGACCAAGGAAGTGACTGTTTTCGATGAAGAAGAGAAAAGCCATGACAGATTATCCTATTGGTGTTTATTTCTTCCTAACTAATGTGGATCAAAGGAAGGTTGGAAACTTACAGAAAACATAGATATGACACAACAGATTTTAAAGAAGACACGTTCTAAAAAAAAGTGTCTTTTTTTTTTTCTTGGTTTAGTGTTCTGTATTGATGTTGTAAAATAAATACACAGACTGCCTTTGGTTTACAAAAAAATGTAATGAGATACATTCATATTTTATTGGGGCTAGGAAGATGATTCAGTACAATTCTTGCCACATGCCTGAGTTCAATCTCTAGCACCCTCATACAAAGCCAAGCACTGCAGCATGTGTCTATAATACTAGCTTTGGAGAAACAAAGACAGGAAAGTCCCTGGGGACCATCCAATCTTGTCTAATTCGTGAGCCTGAGGATCCTGATAAAGAACCTTATCGCAAAATACAAGATAGATGGCTCCTGAGAAATACGGCCTGGGGTTGACCTCCAGCTTCCCATGTATTCCCAATACAAGCACCCTGTACCCGCACACTCACCTTTCACGAACACACTGACACAAACTGAAATGCTGAAACAAAGACTATTTTGTATCTACTTAGCCGAAACTATTTTAAATTAACATGAATATCCATTAGTAATGCAAGTTCCTTTCGATTACTAGTAAAGGAAGTTAATGAGAAATCAACTCAGTCTTAAACTGAATCTTAAATCTTGTCCGAGACGTTTCAAACTTCTGTTGAGAAGAAAGTTGACCTTGAAGAAACTTTCATAAGTGTGAAGATTGAAGATTTCTGTTTTTTATTCTTTTATTTGTTGGTTAATTCCCTTCTATTCTAAGGAAGGCTGGAGTCAGATTGCTCTTGAGGGAGGTGTTTTCTCCTGAGACATGATCACTGATAGGCTTCACTTTCCTGGTTCTTGACTACTCTCTGAGATAGAGTTTTGCCTAGATTATTTCTGTCTTAAGGGTGAGATGACACAGTGAAAATTAAATAGCTCCCTCACACCTGTTTTCTTTTTTAAGTCATGGCTGTGTATATTTCTAGACTCTTCGGGTTTTGCTTATGCTGTAGCTTTTTAGATGTGGTAATGAAAGAAAAATGTCAGTACTTTTGAAATAGAAAGTGTCATTTCTTGTGATATGCTTATCTTAGGTGTCTCAAAATAATGAGGTGCGACCGAACCAAGAAGCAGTGCCTAGAAGAACAGAAGAGAAAGTTTTCTCTTTCATGCAGAAAGAAGGAGGAATTCAGCCTCCAGCTGAACAGAATGAAGTGGAACCCAGAGAGCCAGAAGAGCGTCAAGTAGAAGAGGAGCACAGGAAGGCACTGGAAGAGGAGGAAATGGAGCAGGTGGGGCAGGCAGAGCATCTAGAGGAAGAACACGACCCATCACCAGAGCAGGATCGGGAGTGGCGAGATCAGCAGGGACCGGATACAGCCCACCTTCCCAATGGCCATCCTCAAACTGAGGTGCATGGGTACTCACTCAAAGTTCTCTGTGATGGGGAATAATTTGGCTCTAATTATAGATATGAATAAAAAACAATGGGGATGCAGAGATAGCTCATTCAGTGAAATACAAGTGAGAGGACCTCAGTTTGATCTAAAGATTCTGTGTAAAAGGCTGGATGTAGTGGTGGTGTGCTCTTGTAATCCTGTACTAGAAAAGCAGACAGATGGGTCCCTGTGGCTCATGTAGCATAACTAGAAAGTCCAGGCTTCAGAGAAAGAGATCATGTCTATAAAAGCAAGTTGAATAACACTTAAGGAAGGACATTTGAGGACTTGAAGTATACACACACACACACACACACACAAACAGTGAGAGAGAGAAAGAGAGAGTTTTTTTTTATAAATTGCAATCTCTACACATGTGTTTTAAAGATTTCACTGAATGTTCTTTGCATTAATGTTCTTTGCATTTAATTTTTCTGTTGTGGGACTAATGGCATGACCTAGCTCAGAATGATGGTTGGAGATTGGAACAGTTGCTTCTGGTAGACCTATATTATTCCCATTGCCAGTGGTGCTTAAGAGACTTGTTCTCATATCCCTGACAATGCAACAGGTAGGCTCCAGACTGTGCTCCTCCCCAAAAGATCCCTAAGTCCTACCTGGAGTATCTTGATGTGGAGAACTGTCTAATTGTCTGTGGCAAAAGAATCCTCCTCTTTCTGGTCATTCACAGCCACTTACAGTGCTAGATTTTGCCCCTTTGCTGTCAAAGATGAATCAAAAGCTTTTATCATCTTACCAATTACATGCCCTTGAGAGAGTACCTTTAATCAGTCTCCGCTCAGGGTCTGTCTCTTCAGCATTTGTCTCTGACATCTGAGACCTATTTCTACCTTCCAAACAAACAAAACAGCCAATGCTATACTATACATAATCTTAAATGGAACTAAGTGCCAACCAACTAAGTGCCACATTGAGTGCAGACAGGTACCATTCTTCACTGTCTCCAAACTAATAGGTAACAATAATGGACCTAGATAATGATGATTTCTCTATAATTATGAAGCTTTATCTGTCCTGCGATTCTTGGAGAATTGAAACTGTATGAAACTGCAGCCTTAGTAGGTGTGAAGCCCTCTCTTGTTGCTCCTCACATCTTTGCAAACTTTGCCTTCCAAGGCCTCTTCCATCCTCTCTTTGGCATCATGGTCCTCAATCCTGCCTATCCATTTGCTTAAAATTGAGCACGTGCATGTTAATTGGGGAGTTAAGGAGAGGAAGATGGCAGAATTTTACGAACTGCTGTGTTTGATTTTCCTGTAATCAGAAGGTAGTATCTCTATATCCAGACTTAGTTTGTTTAAATAAAATCTCTTCTCTGGGGCTGATGTGATAGCTCAATCAGTAAAGTGCCCATCTTGCAAGCATGAGGTCCTGAGGTCAGTGTCCAAGGTGTAATTACAGGGTGTAATTGTAGCAAAGATAGGCAGATCCCTGGGTCTCACAGGCCTTGCCTTAACTCAGCAACTCCAAGGCAGGTGGGAGACCCTGTCTTAAACAAAACAAATACCCACAATATGCCATCTAAGGAATGACAACTGAGGTTCTCTGGCCTCTACTCACATTCACATCTGAAATACACACACACACACACACACACACACACACACACACTCTTCTGCTTCCCCACTGTATGCTGAGATTTGACATTTCTTTAACCTGAGACTGGCATATACATTGTTGAACTTAATTAGCATCCCTGGATCTTATATTCCTAGACAAAGCCTTAGCTTTACAAATTGTGCGATTAGTGTGGGTTACCAAGTGCCAACTTGGTTCAGAACCTATGAACATAAGTTTAATTGGGGGTGGAATAGATTTCTTGTGTTGTGCTCTGTTCCATTTGAGCTGGAGCACGCCAAAAGATTACTTTCCAGCTGGCATGACCGGAAGACAAGTTGCTAAAAGAAGGCCAGGGCCATTTAGAAAAGTTGAAAATTACCAGTTATTGGACTTTATGTGTAGAGTTCACCTGATATAAAGTGCTTATAAGTCCGCCCTGCCTCCTGAGTTTGTCCTGACAACCAAATGAAGGGAATACCAAGAGTGCCCCACCCCTCTGGATCAGCCTCAACTCTTTTTGTTCCAGATGGACCATTTAACTAAGGCAGTTACAAATTTCCGATCCCCCTATGAGGAGCAGCTAGAACAGCAGAGACTGGCAGCAAAGAGAGATGAGGAAGCCCAGCGGCTGAGAGAACACCAGGAAGCTTTGCACCAACAGAGACTGCATGGACACTTGCTACGGCAACAGCAGCAGCAGCAGCTCCTGGCCAGAGAAATGGCTCAGCAGAAGCAGGCAGAGCATGAGGAAGACCAGCACCACCAGGAGCTCCAGGAGCATCAGGAGCACCAGGAGCACCTAAGGTAGCCTGCTCTTTCCCCTAGGGGGTATAGATAGTCCCTGTTTTGGTGTCAAAACTAGAGTAAAATCAGCATTGTGTATGTGAGATTTATGAATCCGTGGCAGGAGGGGTAGGCCCATATTGTTCATGTAGGCAAGGTAGAAAAAAATATTGGGGAATTAAATACTACATACTTATTCTTAAACATATTTTTTTTCTGTCTAAAAGTGATAGCTATAGACTGGGAAGATGCTTGGTGATAAAAGGCTTGCCACACAAACATTAGGACCTAAGTTCAAATCCCTAGAATCTATGTAAATCTAAGTACAGTGGCACACAGTCTATGATTCCAGGGTTCATACAGTAGGATAGGAGGTGGGGCAAGAGAATCTCTGGAAGCTTCCAACTAGCCTGTAAGCAATCATCAAAAATGGAGCCTTGTGTCAAACAAGATTAAGGCAAGGACAATATGCAAGGTTGTCTTCTGACCTCCATGTATTTGTGACATTCACAAAACTTACAAGCATATACATCAACATCACACACCTTCACAAAATGATAAATTATAAATAAAAGTAATAGGTCTCAAAATAGCCTGGCAGACTTGGTTTTAACTTTATTTTGTCATGGAATGGCATTTTGCTTTTTAAAAGGAAGCTTTGAAAATGTATCTGGTATTGCTATTACACTTCATTGATATCTAAATATCAGCAACAAGTTATGGCTTTTTTTAGAAGTTGAAAATCCTTATTTATTCCTGTCTGGAAAGATAAATAACCTTTGTCAAGCTGTGCCTGTTAATTTTTATCTCCGAATTTGTGTCCCTGACAGGCAGCAAGTTCATTACAATGCTGTAGAGAATGACATTGCTCAGGGAGCCGAGGACCAGGGAATCCCTGAAGAAGAGGGAGGTGGTAAGACTCCTTAGCTGATGACTCTTTGGCCCAGTGACTTAGTCACATCAGGACAACCACATTCTGTAGCATCGATTGGCAGGGCGCCTATTGAGTAAATGCAGAGGGCATCTGTGGCTCATAGGCTTCTGTTGTTGTTACATTTGGTCTGAATCCTGGAAAAAGAATATACCACTACTGAAAACTGGTCAGAATAATAACTTTCTTCTACAACATTCTCCCCTCTGTTGGATCTCTTTGTGTGCTAAATAGTTGTTTCTGACAAATAAGCTTAGGATTACTATTCTTTAGGAAACTTCTGTCTTTTCTACTTAGCATAGAAATCTTTCACGCTGGCTTATATTTATGCAAAGCGTCTAGTACGAAATTTGTCACATGCTTCCTGGGGAGATATAGCTGAAGCTAACTCTCCTTTTTACCACTGACTCTTAGAAGTGTTTGAATTTTTAGAAAATGTCCAGAGAAAAGCAAAGGCGTGCACTCCATCAGAAGCCTATTGTAGTATTTTATAACCCTACAAGTCAAGAAATTGTTGCCCTTATATCCCCCATGGGTCACCTTAACTTCTTCCATTTGTTGTTCATAAGACTAAGAGCTATTTGCTCCTTTCCTGTTTAATAAGTTCCCCTGTGCACTTGCAGCTTGTCAGCCAGCTCCCAGTTTCTTTATTGTCTCCACACTAAATAACTCTTTACACACTTCACTTTCCCTCTATATCTTACTTCTAACATGATTTACAATTTTTATGTGCTCTTATAATTCTGTTAATCTGAGTAATTTTCCCCAAAAGAATAGCAAGTAAACTCTTAAGTCAGGATAAGCACAGGATGTGTTTTCTGGCAGCAGTCTGTCTGCTTCTGAGTACACAGTTGTAAATATACAGTTTTGCATGTTCTGATTTTGGAAAACTCTCTTTTTTCTGACATTAAACAAACAAACAAAAAAAGTTATGTACCATTTCTCTTGTTATGAAAGTATTTATTATTACTTCCAAAACTGGTGGGGAAAACCAGCCTCTGCTATTAATATTTCCTAAGAAGAGCAGAATGCAAACCCATCCCTTTGACATGAAGTCTGGGAAGAGGACAGAATCAGTATGCTGCTTTTTGAGAGGAAAATCCTGCCTGATCTATGTGGGGCTGATTTGTGGTTCCTTTGCTTTGTTAGCCTATGAAAGACATAACGGGCGCCAAGATGAAGCTGAAGAAGACCCAGGCAACAGACAGGAACCTCATGCACCAGGACACCAAGAACCTGATCCAGAAGCTGAAGCAGATGTAAGTTTCTGGTCCTAACAGTTGGTAATTCACAAGGCAGGCAGGAAGAAAGTGTGAAAGTGTTTCTGACTCAAGCTTCTGTCTCCAGATGTGATTTCTAATCAGCCAGAGGACGACATCTTGCATAACCATGTAGGAACAAAACAGAAATGTTTAACTGCAAGCCATTAGGTGGGATGTGACAAGATGGAATAGAAGTTGCTCTAAGGATTAAAAAAAAAAAGATTCACTTTGGCATCTTTTAGCTTGATCAGACTTAAACCTAGAAGGGCAAAATCTGAAAGCATTGAGAAACACTGCAACTCTTACACACATAGAAGAGGGAACAAGCCCGCATAGAGGTTGGAGAGGTGACCAGAGAAAGGACTTCACATTTCCTAAGCATATTGAGTGGTATGTCGTGGTATCAAGTGTGTCATTTGACTTAGTTCCCACACAGTTGCCTAGTGACCATCTTAATAACAATAAATAAGGTTTTGTGGCTTCAGAAATGCAAAGAAGTGATCAGGCCCCAAGGTGGTATATAAAGTTCAGAATGTAATTATGTAGATCTGGTCACTCTTTGTGTTGACTGAAAACAAGACTCTCACCTTTCAGCTGAAGCAGCTTAGGTCCTTAGCCCTACTCAGGAGCAATATTAGCAGTTGTGGGATGAATACAGTCTTGTTTTCTGTAGATGACGTTTTCAGTCTATTTTAGCTCTCCTATTACAGACTTCTAATAAATCAATACCCATGTTGGGGTGACATTCAGCCCCTCATGTTTTGTGAGTTCTACCTGAGCTGACCCAGGGAATTGGAAGGAAGAACCTAGGTTTCCTGATTGTCAGTGCAAAGGTCTTCCTGTTAGTTGCTTGGAACTCCTTGATGAAGATGGCTTTTCTACTTACCTAGAACTTGTTCCCTCTCCCTGCAATAGTATTTAGGAAAATATGCAGCTGGAAATCTAGCTCTGAGCTATTTCAAGTAAAGAAGCAGAAACATATAAGGGAAAGAGAAATCATCCCTTGAGAGCAAGAATGCCAGAGCACAAAAGCCTGCAAGTGTATAAGAGGAGATGAAGGCCGCCATGTTCACTATTGATGTGACATTGTTAACTCCGTTAATTGTTGCTCGATTTAGGGTTGGGGCCATCATTTGCATGTTTATAAACTTTAAAAACATAGGTGTATAGCATTATTTTCTGTGGGGTGTAGGTTACATTTACTTCTTTATCCCCCCACACAAATGACCAATGGTTCATCAAAAAAAAAAAAAATGCCTGTAAGTTCAGAGATTGTAAAGTAATTAGAATTGAGTGTGACGGTGACAACATCATTTCTATTGAGAGCAGTGTCATTTGCACTTGAAGCTTCCAGCCAGGGCTGTGCAATAATAAACCACCTGACACTGCAGGGAGCTCTTGATCATGGTCAAGTAGTTCAGTGAAAGGTAGAAAGAGCCCCTTCTCTGCACAAAGCTAAGGGACTGAATCCTACTTGGTGGCTTCAGCATCTCATGGAGAGCGATCCCCACTTCAATAAGTCCCATGGCTTACCAAAGGATTGGGGACACCCATAAGAAATGTAGATGTTTCTGCCTATCTCAGGATCTTTGTGAGGATGAGTATTATTTAACAAGTGTGCTGGGAGCTTAACTGGATAACTGAACTAATTGTGAAATCAATTCATTTGAAAGGCATCTGTGGAACACAATTACTGAGAACTGCTATGGAATATCTTTGATGATGTATTGTCAGGTTTGTCTATCTCTTGCTAGAGAAACATTACTCTGCTTCATGTTATCCTCAGTTGATAAAGAAATCTGGCCATGGGACAAATAGACCTGGACTGCAGAGTTAGTTCTTTCTCTGCCCTGTCTCTTTGTTAGGTCTTCTGCTTGGGTCCATCCAGTATGGGCTTTCTTTCCCATCAGCTACTTTTCACCTTTTTATGTGTTAAAAATCTCTTGCAATGGGCTGCGAAGATGCCTCAGTTAGTAAAGTGCTTACTGCACAAGCATGAGCACCTGAGCTCACTTCCCAGCTCCCACATTTAAAGTCAGGTGCGGTGGTGTATGTTTGTAATCCCAGAGCAGGGCTGGAAACTGACTACCCAGGGCTAGATAACGAGCCACTCTAGCTCAATGGATGAACCCCATGTCCCATTGTGACTTATCCTATCTAAAATCCTATCCTATCTAAGAACTGTTCATGAAGAGTGACACCTGAAGTTGACTTCTGGCCTCCACGTTCATGTGCACTCCTGGGCAGATACATATATGTGCAAGTACACACTGTACAACATACACACCTCACACATACAAATTCTTGCACAGGGAAAGTCAACAAAGCAATGAAAGGAGATATTATTTGCCCACCTAACTCTCCCATCTTGATTATTACGGGTCTGTTTTTCTCCACTTGGCCCTCTGACTGATCTTAGCACTGTTGCTATGTAAGGATGCTTACGTTACTTACTAGTAGAGTTTTGAGGAATCACTTGCACAAATGAAGTACTATTTGTATTCCTCAATTGATGTGATTCCTCAACTGCTGACAAGCAAGAGTTCCGTCTTTGATGCTGGGATACTTTGCAAGACTTGGGAAAGATTGGTCTGAACAGTTTGATGAAAGACAATTTCATTTTCTGCCAGTGTGTGACCTTTCCAGTGAAATTAAACTTGGGCATCAGTTTTGAAGTGGTGGGTGCTTTTTATGAACATTTTTCAGAGGGCAGCTGTGGAGGATATAAACCCAGCAGATGATCCGAACAATCAAGGCGAAGATGAATTTGAGGAAGCTGAGCAAGTAAGAGAAGAAAATTTGCCAGAGGAAAGTGAAGAGCAAAAGCAAAGTGAACCTAAGCAAGAAAATGCAGAAATGGATGAGCACTTGGTGGTAAGATGATAGCTGTTATGAAGAGTAGCTTCAGCCTAGACCATTTTAGTAAATGTCTAGTTTATGAGAAAGGCAAGTGCTTGTGTGGGTTGAGAGACTTGCCACATCAGCAGGTTTTTAAACCTTGTGTAAGATGATATGCTTGCACTCCAAGAGAGAGGTTAGGTATGCCCCACACTTCATTTGAGAAATGAACATTCAGCATTTTTGGCTACGGATGCATTTACAAGTGCACTTTTCATCGTGGTGTGCTTATTCCTTGACCCAGCATCCTAAGAGAAGCTTCTCTGAGGTACAGAAACATGAGTCTCTCCTTTTGTTTCAACAGATGGCAGGGAATCCAGACCAGCAGGAAGATAATGTTGATGAGCAGTACCAGGAAGAAGGAGAGGAGGAGGTATAAGATTGGATGCATAGGACTGGGAACACTGGACACACTACTCTCAAACAAACCTCAGATTTGTTAACTTTGACATTCAGTCTTAAACAGAATGAAAAAGGGGTAGGAGCTTGAATAAGAAATGGATCATGGCAGTTGAAACACTTACAAGATACCAAAACCAGAGCTATTTTAAATGACCAGAAATTTGGAATCAAGAAGACCTGTGGCAGATTTAGACTCACGTGATCTTTCTGAGAGTATCTACTCTACGCACGCATTTTCCCACATCCAAGAGAGAACAAGGCTCTGCACATGTGGGAAATATATGCTGACCCTGTAAGCTTTCTCTGTGGGATTTTTCCCACACCTGTCTCAGGGAGATCCCACAGAGTGATCCCTAGCTAACCCACTCCAAGTGTTTCTAGAGATTCAACAACTTTCCTTCTGACCTCTTCCCTCATATTAATGTGGTATCTTAATTAAGGTTAATAATGAGGGCTGGGGCACTTGGCAAGTGAGAGGCCCTGAGTTCAGTCTCCAGTATACCTCCTCCATCAAAAGAAAAAAGGAAAAAGGAAGAGGTAAAATATGGAAAGGACTGGACTTCATTCTAATAAAATGTGTTTAGATGGAATTTCTTAATATTAAATTTTAATTTGCTTTCCATTGTACATTTTTGGCTTATTATCACTAATGAGTCTTATAGACAACCTGCCATCGGATCTCATCCCTTTGATTAATCAGCTAGTGAATACAGTGTGTGAGGGCCTGTCTTGTTGCAGCTGTCTCTTGTGTGAACGCCTGTAGGTGAGAATATGGGCCACATCAGATCAAGATTCCACATTTGCTCCCTCTGTAGACAAGTCAGTCTTTCCCAAGTTAAAGCCCTGGTTAAGAGTGTGCTGCAAACACAAGCCTTTGATCCTGAGGAGAAAAGACAGGTGGAAAGGTAGACACATGACTGACTGGAGACAAGTCCTCCCACCCCTCCAGGAGAGCAAGCTCAGAGCCTGTGCTCTGTACAAGCACCCTCAGCTGCTTTCTTGAGTAGCTGCCTCATTCTTATAGCCTCTGTCAGCTTTTTAGAGACAGTGCTAAAATGTGTGCTTATCCCAGGAAAAGAAAAAAGCATGCTGCCCATTATACACACAGCCATGTTCTCCATACCGGGTTTGATCTTTTTCATTCTCTCACATTTCCCTCCTGCTGTCCATCTTCATGAAGACAGGGAGATTGTCTTTTCAGAAAGAACATTGGAGAAAGGAGCAGCCTTGAATATTAAGACATTTGCAGGAGAAAGCTATTCATCAGGACTGCGCTTGTAACAGGATGTCTAGACTAATAGTCCTTTGTTTCCTTATGTCAGATACAGGGAGCTTTGAGGGATTAAGAGAGAAAAGGTTCACCTTGGCTTCCTTTTAAAAATTCAGAAGGGTAAACATAAAAGTTTAATCAGTGTTTGCTGATTCCTTCTCTGCTCTGTAGTATGATCAGTTATGGAGAAGGAGAGAAATCCTGTGATGCCAGAGGGATTGAGGACAGAGTGACAGGAGAGACAGGCAAGAGCAGGCAGCAAGGCAGAGGCTTGTGCTGCTTCACTGCAGCCTTCACCCAAGGCAGTCCTTCCCCTCATTCCATTGTTCTCCTTCAGCTCTGCTGCGCTGGTAGCACTGCCTTATTGCACAAGCCCCAGGCCTGCCTTGAAGTTTTATAACAATGCTAGTGTCTGTACTTTCTAGCCCCCTTTTATTTTGGCTCTGAATATTCTCTCTCTCTCTCTCTCACACACACACACACACACACACACACACACATTTTTCATTTGAGACTACTGCCTGAAACTCTCTGAAAGCGTTTCTTTTCGGTATTAACTGTCCTCCTGTCCACTGAGCATCCCTTGCATAAACTGTGTTGAATTTTTCCAGCTCTTTCCACTGTTCCCAGAACTTCTCTAGAGGGGTGAGAAGAGTAGATGCCACATTTCTTTCAAGAGCTAGCAATAGAGATGAGGTGCTAAGCATCCTGCAGCAAGATGAGCAGTGAACTAGAAGCATGGCTGCATTGTTTTGGCGTGTGTCTGGGCAGCATTCATGGTCAAACTATCAAAACAGTGGACTACCAAATGGATTCATCTCTCTCATCTCTTCTCATAGAGTTCCAGCTGTGCTTTAAGGCTAGGCTGTAGACTTATAACAGCCCTCAGTTTCCTTCCCTCCAAGGTGACACTCAGATGTGTTGGTATTAGTATTTACTCCTTGGGAGGAATGATATCCCATCAGCCTCCACCTGTCAGAGCTGCAACCATCAGACTTACTGGCTTGAGCTTTTTGGGGTGGGGTGGGGGACAACAACATAAACATCAGATTGGGAATAGGAAGTCTGTACTCTCCCTACCTTTAAGGTTTTGCCTTCTTTCAGATAGAGAAAGGATGGGGAGTGAAGGAAGGGGAGTAAGAGAGGTAGGAATGTGAGAGTGTGTATGTTGTGTATATGTGTACATGTGTATGTTCCTGTGAGTAGGTACACATATGTGTTGAGGATGCATGTTCATGAGTGTGGTGGCTAGAGGGCAATATTGGATGTCATCCCATGGGTGACATCCACCTTTGTTTTCTGAAGTAAGGTTTGTCATTTGGCCAGGCATTCACTAAGTGTGTAGACAGACTAGACAGACAGCCCCAGGGATCTCCCTCTCTCTGGCTCAGGGAGTATGTGTACGCTACTGGGTGAGGCTTTCTTACATAGACTCTGGGGACTGAATTGAGGTCCAAATCTTTACACAGCAGACAGTTCACTGCCTAGGCTATGGCCCCAGCTTTCCACTGCCTTCTTTTATCCCAGCTATATCATCTTTCTAAGACAAAAATGACTATTCCTGACCAGCACTCCTTATTTATTTGTTCAGTATTTTCAGAGTGAAAATACTTATTGTAACATTTCTCTCATATAGCTAGCCTTTTAGATATTTTATCAACTTTTGAGTGATAAGACATATTATTACGTAACTATAAAAAGTTATTTTTAAAGTATTTAAATGTTAAAACTAGATAAAGTGACCACTGGAAAATTTAGATTCTAGTATCTCTAGTACAACAAAAAAGCAGATTAATAAGAACATTCAGGGGAGAGAAGTAGGTTACTTTCCACCTTCTATAGCCAGAGAGGCACACACCTGACAACAGATGTGACCTTGTGACCTTGGAATCAAAGTGTCAAGAAACTTTCCCAGGGCTGGGGGTGTGGCTCAGAAGATACAGTCCTTGTCCAGCATGCAGGAAGTTTATAGTTCTGCCTCAGGCAACACATAAACTGGGTGTGGTAGTCGACACCTATACTCTCAACACTTTGGGAGTGGAGGCAAGACAAACAGAAGTTCAAGGTTGTTCTTAATTAGTTTGTTCTTAACAAGTTTGAAGCCACCCAGGGATTTAAGGCCCTGCCAGGAAGGAGGGAGGGAGGGAAGAGACAGGATACCTTTTCAGATGGGTACAGCTTCTTTTAAACCTTGATGATTAACCACTGTAAGTAAGGCTGTTGAAGATCATTGACTGTCACATGCCATTACTCTGGATTCTCCCATGCTCAGTTTCTTAAAGTGAAGCCATCTGGCTCCTAGCTAGGTGCACAGTTTCTCTCTTATGTAGAAGAAAAGTGTTACTCCTCATGTTAGCACAGAATAAGTAGCCAACATCTAGTTCAGACACAGGTATCTGCTTTATTTTGTTTTAACCACTAAGCAAGGTTTGCCCCACATGGTAGGTAGGATTCTTTTCTGCAGTTTCTAAAGCACAGATTTCAGAGCTACAAATGAGAACTAGCAGTGTTGGAACATCTTTGATAAAGCGTGGTGCTTGCTTCAGCTGAATATTAAGGCAGACTGTGTGGAAGATATAACTGATCAGAGGTGAACTTCTGACCTGGGGCTACTAGCTTAAGCATACTGTAAAGCTCAGAAATGCAGTATCATATGTTCTTATTTAAAATGCAGTTAAGATGAGCTTGGGTTGCTTTTGCCTCAAACATGATGAATGCATTAATATTATATATGTAAGAGTCTATTGTCTGTGTGGCTAGAATATTACAGAATATCATTTTTTGATTCACTAAACCAAAGAGCCATTTAAATCATCAGTTCACAACTACAATTATAATGACAACTGGGACATAAGCTAAATTTTCTACAATAGATCCCATGAATAGAAAAAGAGAAAAATATTCTTAAAAAGGTTGTTATCTCCACAACCAGAAATTCTTAACCAGCATCCATCGTTCTCAAGGAAATAGTGTCCTGTCTTCACTGGACCAAGAGTCACCTTGAGAAGGTCATTAAAAATATAAACTCCTAGACAAAAGCTACTCTGGGGAATTTGACTCTTATCTTTCAAGGGACCTATAAATCAGAGACCTTCAAAATCTGTACCTTAGACCAGCAGATATTGATATTTTTGGAACCTCTGTTTCGATAAATAGTCTTAGGAAAGGTGGCTGTAGATGGACTTTGCAAAGTGTGACTCCATAAACCTATGTGAGTAGTTAGACCCATTTGCTAAACATTTTCTCACTATATTCTTGAAAGGATCCACAGCTCTCAAACCGTATAGTAAGACTATTTCAAAACAAAACAAAAATATTTTAAAAAGATAGGAAAGTGTGAGTGTAAACTAGCCAGCAGATTAGCCAAGAACACAGGGTTATTGAAGTTATCAGGTGTGATAATAGCACTTTGTTTGTATAGATGGGCATTGCCAGACATGTATGCTGTGGTATGTAAATGACATTACATGGAAATTGCATGGTACATAGAAATTTTAAGACTTATTCAGCAAAGGACTGAGGAGATGGCTCAGTTGATAAAATATTTACTATATAAACTTGAATGCTTGAGTCAGGTGTGCAGTACCCAGATTTAAAAAAAAAACAAAAACCTATAATCCCACTGCTGGGGAGGCAGAGACTTGAGGGTCCCTGGGCCAGTGTAGGCAAATTGGTGAGCTCTAGGATTAGTGAAAGATTGAGTTTTTAAAAATATAGGGTGAATGACTGAGGAAAACACCTGATATTGACTTCTGATCCCTACTTCTGGTGTACATGTGTGAACACACACACACACACACACACACACACACACAACATAATTTATTAAAAAAGGTAGACATATCATAGATGATATAAGTATGGCCATGTTAAGGTACATGACTGTAAAAGTCTTAGTAAGAGATTCTCTTTATTGGCATACATTTGAGGTCTCCAAAGTGAAAACTGGTATCCCAGCATGCTGAAGCAGATCTTTCATCAGACACTTCAGGGCCTGAGGCAGAAGGGGTGTGAATTTGAAGTGAGTCCCTGTCTAAAACCAAAGCAAAAGAAAAAAAAAATGACCTTATTGTTTATATAGAAATGTTCAAAAACAAGGCTTTGGTGCAGGTTTGTCTTACCACATAGTATATGGTAAGAGGTTCAAAATCTAATAAGCACAACCTATTATATAAATAAAATTTTACTGGAACAGAGCCAGGCCTATTTGTTTGCATATTGAGTACAACTGTTTTCTTCTACTTTGTAAGAGTTGTGCTGTGTGGCAGAGACAGGATAGTTGAGGAAGCCTGAGCAATTATGATTCCCCACCTAACACAAAAGGTTTATAGCCTCTGATTTGGGGAATGTTTTTACTATACTGCACAGTTTCTAAGCACTTCTTCCAGTCTCAACTAGCTCACATTGAGTGTTGACAAGTAATGCTTTCTTCATTAAAGTTATAGAAAAGTTCTCTTTGCTTACCAAAATTAACAGGGACACTTGAACAATTTAATAGTTCTTCAGTTTGTCTGCCCAGAATGTAATCAGGAATATGTATTGCCTTCATTCCAACAATATCTTGTGGAATGTCACTGAGATTCTGTGACTAATTGCATAAGAGATGTCATGGTCCATTGATAAACCCATAAAGTAGACAAGGGTATTTTTAACTCACCCTACCAGGAGCAATGAATACAAAAGATGTTCTTTGCTTCTGACCTAATTATTTGGAACAAATACAGTTTAGGGGCTCTGGGTCCAGCAGATAGTAGAATGACTAGAGGAGACTCATGAAGACTTCCCTCTGTCGTGGGCATCCTTGTAGGCTACAAACAGGCCAACAACTATCCACAGCTTATCAGGAGGCTGAACTATTCTCACTTCCCTCATCTTGTCTGGATGCTTTGAGGCAGCACCTGATCTGCTTCTACTGATTAAAGCACTTCACCCAGTTTGCACACTGTCAGCAGCCACTCCTCCAACGCTTCTCCCCCAGATCTCTTACTGTTTTGTGTCATCCAAGAAGACTTAATCATATACCGTGATTCAAGAAGAGACTGATTTGGTACCAGCACGGTGCTTTACACCAAACTGATGTTCTGAGATCGTTGTAATATATGCAAATGACTTCCATCTTCTGGCATATATATCGTTTCAGAAGTTAACTAGTTATAAACTGTGTTATCTATTTCTGCAAGATGTGATCATTAGAGGTTACTTAGTAAATGTATTTGGATGCTTTCTTTGACTTCTGCTTTGAGATACAGACTCGAGATCAATGAAACAGTGATAATCATGTATACAAAATAAAACAATTTCAAGCAGAAATGTATTAGAACATTAGAATCAGGAATTTGGGAACCACTTAATAGAATGTTTCATGAAGATGCTGAAATTATTTTGTCCTTCTTTCTATACATTTTAGCTAGTTAATTTATTCTTAGATACTTAGTTTTCTACCTCATTTTACATAGACGATGGTATCTTTTGTGCTTATGAAGAAGAGATGCTTTTTGCATTTACTTATTCATCTTACCTCATTGCTCAGCTGTTACTTATTAAAAAAAGTTCTGACTTGCCCGGAATATACCTGGTTATTGATGACAACAAGTAAGACAAGCCATTTTACCTCACTAGGACTTCTGTCCTGTTAGACTTGCTGCTTTCTGCAGCACTCCATTCGGTAGGGGAAATATGAGAGCTGAATCTCTTTACCTGTTGACTTTGTAGAGTTAATCCATATCCAAAGAAATCAGAAATTCGAATCCAGGTGTCTTTCTTTGAGATTCACATTGATTTTTAAATTTTTCTTATTGGCAGTTTCATACATTTATATAATGAATTTTAATCATTTTTTCCCCATTATCCTTCCTATCCTCCTCCCTTCTCCCCCTCTCTTTCCCTCTGGGTTGCTTCTTTTCAACAAGTCTTCATCCTACTTCCATGTCCCACTGAGTTTAATTAGAGTTTCTTGCCCAAGCGTGAGTGGGAGGTAATTTACTGGAGTAAGGGCATCTTATCAGTGGCTACACCAGTGTAGACATCTGCCTTAGACACCTGTCTCTCCAACAACTGATAATTGCCAATAGTTCCTCCAGCAGTATATCACACATTTCTTCATACCTAGAAGATAAGTCAAACTTTTGACTTTTATCATTTTTCAATTTTAGTTCCTTTTTGTGAGGATTGCTATTTTGATTGAATATATTAGAAATCGGAACATATTGTTACATGTGTTTAAGTGGCGAAAGCATCACTCAGTATTTGTGGTTTGTTTTAGGTTCAGGAAGATTTGACTGACGAGAAGAAAAGGGAATTGGAGCATAATGCTGAAGAGACCTATGGTGAAAATGATGAAAATGTATGTTTTTCTTTGAACATGTCCGCGTGTGTGTGCATATGTCTGTAAGGGCAGGTGGTATGAATGTGTGCCTGCATGTATGTGTGTGTGAGTTATGTATGAATGTGTGCCTGCATGTATGTGTGTGTGAGTTATGTATGATTATGTGCCTGCATGTATGTATATGTGAGTTATGTATGATTATGTGCCTGCATGTATGTGTGTGTGATATGTATAAATGTAGATATGCATGCATGCGTGAATGTATGTTTGCCTATACTGCTCTAGAACGTAAATTTACATTTACACACGTAAATCATAATACATGCACACAGACAAGGACCAGAAGCATATTCCCTGCATATCAAAGGCAGTGCCAAATTTAGCAGGCCTACCTCGAACTAAGAAAAGTTATAATAACTGGAAAATTGAGAGGCTATTGTTTTGAGATCATTTTTCTACCTATCTTTTCTTCCTCCAAATTGACTTTGCACCCTTTGTTGGAGAGAATTTTCAATCACAGACTCTATGTGATTTATATGGTTTCCTCTCTTCATTTTTTTTTCTCTTTTTGTAGGCTGATGATAAAAATAATGATGGCGAAGAACAAGGAGTTCAGGATGGTGCTCATCCCAAAGGAAGAGAGGAGCATTATGAGGAGGAGGAAGATGAGGAAGAAGACGGGGCTGCTGTTGCTGAGAAATCACATCGTAGAGCCGAAATGTAGCTACACCTAGTTTCTAGACCGCACTTAGCCAACAAATTTTTTTTCAAGCTGCTCTAAGACAAATCCTGCCTACTGAATCCTAGACTATTTAATTTACATACAAAAATAAGGGTTTAGACTTTTTTAACTTTTATATTAGAAATGCTATACATTTATATGAATATATTTTGATAACTTAGGTTAGAACTTCTTTTATAGTCAAATTAAATGTGGACAAGAAGAAAAACAATATGACATGCCTTCAGGTCTGAATCTCATTCCCAGAGATGGTGTGATGTAAAGTGCTTGGCTTTTGTGCATGCCTCAGCTCATTCTTTGTTTTCTGGCTTCCAGGTAGTCTACTGTTCATCTTAGAGAAAGTGCAGGATTTAGAAACAGGGCATACTGAAAAACACTGTGCAGATGTCAAGGGAATGACTGGTGGCCTAGTGGCTGTTCTTGCAGGTTCTTGTGTACTGCCCTGATAGGATGTCACTACTATGGTGTGTCTGGAAATGAGATCCATCTGCACAGTTGGCAGAGCAAAGACATTGTTTTTTCAAACTTTCTGCTCAGTTACAGGAGTATTTAGCCATGCTTAAAATCTCAGCTGTCGTGCTTGAGAGGAATCAAGTACAAAAGCTGAGTAATGTTAAAAACCCTATGAAAGTGTCTTGGACTTCTGTTTTAGAGGCCAAGCTGAGGTGGATACACTTAGAAACTAATGTAGTATGTGCGATGGCACTTCCTGGGTGAGCTCCCAGTCTCCATCATGTCTCCTCTGACGTCCTCAGTTATATGCTCATAAGTTTCTGGTTTTCACAACAGCATATGTTTCTCCTTTAAGCTCTGTGCCTTGGTATGTAACCATTTGAATCACAGTTATGAATATGAAAGCATGCGAAGCTACAGTTTAATAGGATTATTTTTCAGAACTATATGGTGAAATATCTATAGCACTATGGTAGGGCCCCCACCCCCAATGGCTTTACTATTTACACAGAATTGACCTGTCTTTGCCTATGTACACTGCATTTTAATGATTAAGAATAATAATACGTCCCTTAAAAGAAAATTCAAAATGGATTTTTTTTTTCCTGCAATGAGCACATATTTTGGTTTGGATATCAATATTGCCAAAGACATAAAACTGGGCCATAATTCATCTGTGTGTGGTTTCAAAATACTATTTTCAAGATAATAAAAACAAATTTAATTTTTTGCTATTATTGTATGAATGTAATTTTAGTTTTTAATAGCCACACTCATGTATGGTTTTGATTTTCTCAGCTGAGCAATTGCATATTTGTGCATAGAAATGTTCCAATTCTGGATTCCTAATAATCATAAATCAAATCTCATCTTTATGTATAAAAGCCCCCATATGTAATGTAAAATGTATAATATTGTACATAATACTCAGAATACAATTATTTTGGTAAATTAGTTTGTATTTTTAATGTCCCAGTTGCAGTATTTAATTATTTGAAACATATTGAAACTTGGGTAATAATCAATAAAGCTATAAAAAAGGGTAAGTTGTTTAAAGCATATAATTTCTTAGTAGTTTGTGATCTATGTTTTTCTTCATAAGATGAATATAAATTAATGGACTATTAAATGCCTTTCCCAAACAGTTTCCTTTTTATTTCTTTTTCTACTTTGATTGGCACTTGACTTCTCAAACCCCCTACCCATTCCTTTACCTCAAGAAAGAGCTAAGGATTTTCTTTGTCTTTAAGCTAACTTTGGGGGCTAGAATAAGAAATTAGGCTAGAAAATATTAGAAATCATGTGTACCATGTTCACAATTCCCGTGTGAATCTCTCCAGTAAAGCAACACTCACAAACCATTCTGGAATGGTTCTAACCCGGTGTTAAAAGAACATCCGAGTGAGAGCTAAATCAGACCTGACCTCCATTAACAACCAAGGCAGATGTAAATTATCACTTAAATTTATCTCACCAATTAGTCCATAACTTTTGGTTGACCAAAAGTCAGAGTAGGGCTGGAGAGGTGATTCGGTTGGTTTGGTGCTTGCTCTTCAAGAATGAGAACTTGACTTATATCCCTAGCACACGCACACAAAAGCCAGGTGCATCTATTGTCTAAGCATTGGGAAGTTGTAGACAAGAATATTCTGGGGCTTGCAGGCCAGTGTAGCTGAATCAGTGAGTTCCAAGTACAGAGAGAGATCCTGCCTCTAATAAATAAATAAATAAAAGATCCTATCTCAAATAAATAAATAAATAGAAAGGAAGGAAAGAAAAAAAGAAAGAAGAAAGAAAGGAAGGAAGGAAGGAAGGAAGGAAGGAAGGAAGGAAGGAAGGAAGGAAGGAAGGAAAGAAAGATGCCCAATGTGGACTTCTGGCTTCCACATACACAGAAGCCAAAGTATTTCATTCCTGTGAATGTATTAGAAGGAAGGGGGCACTAAATTAGACACATGTGCAATATAGCACAAAAGAAGACAGATGTAATAACTGGTTATTTGCAAGAGTGATCAGAGAAGATCTATCAATATAGAGTATAACCTGAGCCATAGGCACCAGTGGCTCACCCTTACTAAGGAAAATGACTAGCATGTACTGATTGCCTTCGCAGTGTGAGAATTGACCTAGACCTCAAATTCCCAGTGTCCCCTTCAACACTGTGAGCATTTCCCTTAAGGTTGATGGAGCCTCCTCTGAGGCATTTGACATTGTTTACTGCTTCTGAGTTTATCATTTTGTGTGTTTAGCTCTTTGATCACTTTGAGATCCATTATTAAGAAGTTGGGTTGTATAGACATTAGGAGTGGGTTGTGTCAATTTGCGGTTGATCTGTCTATTCTTTATTTCCTTCATATGTACTTCCTAGAAGCTTTCTCAGTCAATAAGACTGCTTCTTACACCTCCCACTTAAATGCTGATGCTTTTTGCCTTTTGTGCCAGAGACCTGTCTCTCTCTGATTGACCCTCATCCCAAAGTCTCATTCATTTTTTTAGCCCAACGTAATGAACTGTTGTGACTCATAGGAACCTGCAATGAGGAAGGACTCAGTGCTGCACAGTGAGAGCTGCTAGGTATAATACACAGAAGTATAAGCACAGCTGTATTCTAATAAAACTTTATGTAATAAACAGAAAGCAGGGTGGGACTGGCCTGCACTCTACAGAATGCTGATCCACGTGGCCCAAATACTTATGGTACAAAGAGCATTTCTGTAGGAAACAGATTTTGAGGTCTTCAGGTATTATGGATGTTTATTCCTTTGTTATTCCTTTCACTTTTTAGTTGGCAAGCACTCAACAGTATCTGGGCTGCTACATCTGTACACCATTTTAAGTAATTGGAAATGAAATATTTTTGTCCTTTACCATCTTGGCTGACCTTGTTCTCTCCATTCCCTGTATGTTACTAATGGAGCTTGAAATTAAATGTCATTTCTGTTTATCTGTTAACACATTTCTGTTTTTCTATTATCACGTAGCCAGCATTGCCCAGAAAGTACATGTCTTCAGAAACTGGTTCACTGGCCAACATGGGCTTGAGCAAGGCTAGATGATGTCTTTTGATCTGGTATGTCCTTTCCTCTCCAGAGGTTTAAAGTATATGTACCAATTACATGGGGTAGCCATTCGCTCGGTACAGCTTTGAGAGTTGTTGGCTTTTGTGGACATTTGATTTTCATTGTTTGTACTCTACTAGAATTAGCCATTAAAATATTTATTTATTTATTTATTTAATTTTGAGACAGGATCTTGCTAAGTTTCCTGGGTTGGACTTGAGCTTTCAATCATCCTAGCTTTAGTCCTCCAGTAGTTTGAATTAATGGACTGCAAGTACTGGGTCTGACTTAGAGGTGTGTACATGAATGTTCATGTGTAAGTCAATGTCAGTTCAGGGTGTATACCTGAACTGTATATATGTACATGTGCACATATACATGTGGAGTTCAGAGGACACCCTCAGATGTCATTTCCCAGGAATTCTCCACCTGGCTTTTTGAAACAGGATCTTCATTGGCCAGAAACTTCCCAACTAGGTTAGGGTAGCTGGATCTTGAGCCCCAGAGACTTGCCTGTGTTTACTTCCTTTCATTGGGATTACAAATGTGGTCTAAGAATTAATCTCAGGTGCTCTTAATTGTGCAGCAAGCACATTATCAACTGAACTATCTCCCTTGTTCTGCCTTTACAAGTTTCAATAAATGCTGACAAAAATACATTTTATGCCTCTCAACCCTAGCCAAGTATTTTCTGTGATGTTTTCAAAATCTGTTGAGGAAATCTTCTGGAGTCTAGCTTTCCCTCTCTTGAGTGTGTACGAGTGTGTATGAGTGTGTAAAAGATTTATAAAATTTAATGGCAGTAATCATGTGGGACTCAGAGTTCAGTTCATAAAAGATAATATCCTCTATTCTCTGGCTCTTGGGTCATTCACTATGAACGTTCTGGCTACCACATCCCAAGGCTATTTACACAGCCTATGGAGAATCTCCACATGGACATAGAAAGGAACCGGTATTTCCTGACAAAGTCGACACGAGGGAACTTGGATCTGGTCAATCCTTAAGAGCCTGTCAAGCTTTCAGATGATGCAGGTTGGCTGTATATAATAAGAAACTCAAGCAGAACAACCCAGAAAGTCATCCTAGACTCCCCTAGATTTTGGAGACTTGGGTGCACAGCTGTAGCTAAGGCTTATAAACTTCTGAGCAGTTTGTAACTCAAAAGGGAGAGGGTCAGTGGTGACTATGGTGTACAGCTGCACTACCCGAGTCCCTGACCATCTAGTCAGGTGCCCTACTGTGTTAGTGTAAGAGTTGGAGCTCAACCCAGTGAACCAAGCAAGTTTAAGTCAATTTATTTGTTGAAAATTACTAGATGATTTTTAATAGATATGGATAGCCTCTTGAGCTTGCCTATATGCTTGGTAAAATTTTGTTTATTTTATTTCTGTTTTTGTGTGGTTTTCTTCAAGTGATTCCAAGCCCTTTCTCAAAATAATTAGGTCAGAATCTCATAGAGACAACCTAGACACTGGTATTTTTTTTTTAAATCATTCCAACAAATCGTCACTGCAGGAATACTGGTTCTAGACCAATGAAACACACAAGGCAGCTTAGTGGGAGTCTAAATTTGACTGCAGAGGTGGTTATACAGATCTATACATGTGTTCAAATTCATAGAATTGTCCACACCAAAGAAAATATAAGGTTGCTTATACTGAATGATAATTGAAAATGAAATAATGTAGCCTATACATTGTTTTTGAAAGCCTGCAGATGACTAATATTCAGCCAGGGTGAAGGGCCTGGATATGTGCTTTCTAAGGGGTGATCAACCATCTCTAGTGTGTGCATTCTGAACAAGAGCACCACCTGCGTTTACATCCCACATTAACTAACCACCTCTCCCTACACACACATCCAATCCCTCCTGCATGGATGCATCACAATGTCTATGCTGAAGTGTTTTAAAGTAAATTACAAATGCTATAAACCTGAGGTATAGCTGTCTTTTGCAGTCACCCAAATGGGAATTTCAGAATAATACATAGGGGAATTATTTGAGGCAGAAGTCCTATTAATCTCTGTTCTTAGAGGAAAAACACAAAACAGAAAACCTCATCACATAATTGCTTTGCTTCAAAACACTGCTTCCCAAGCCTATAAACTGCAGCTTTTAGTGAATAACAAAGAATCCCCCAAAGAAGAATATTTTAGCTGTTTAATTTTATTTCTGACTAGATCCAGAGAAAAAAATTTATCACAAAGCTATAAAAATGTGTAAATATGCATTATATGGGTAAAATACACATTTCAAAAAAAAATACTCTGGCCTTCGATATTTTATTCGAGTTCACATGAGCAGTGGTCAGCATCCTGTAGTGTGTCTGTGGAAAGGAAATCATGACTAGTACTCCCTGGGACGTCTCCACTTCTTCCTGCGGGGAAGCAAGATAGCAGCACTTTCATCACAGGTGGCTCCAGGCCCTGAACATTACACACACACACCCTTACTCAAGCATAACATTGTGTAATTGCAGCACCATTCAGATGGGAGTTGACGGCTACTAAATCATTGGACCCATTCATTTAGTTCCTCCATTTTATTCCCTTTTCCACATGCTCACTGAGCAAGAAGCTGGAAATCAATAGTTAACTCTTACTTTAGAGTCCCAAAGACTAATTCTGGCTATGTCATTGTCCTCCTTTGAGTGAGGAAATGCAGTAGTTGAAGCCTCATTAGAACTTTCAGTGTATGAAGTACTGAAAAATGTAAAAGAAGGGAGAAGTTCCTTTTAGTCCCAGGATTTGAGGTATCTGTCCAGAAGTGTAAGAAAAGACCAAGTAGTTCCTTTGACGAAAGAAAGCTGAACCTGTCCCATCCATACCCTTAACCTTAAAATAACCAGGTTAAGTTCTGCTTTTACAGTTTTGACTTGTGATAAGCCTAATAGCGTATATTAGGGAGAGTAAAATGACTCTCTGAGCTAAAGGAAAATCTTATAGCCTCTGTGGAAGGATAACATGGTCCAACAGCCCTGGCTGCTTTCCTGATCCTTCATTCCCCAACAAGGCTTCTGCAGCAAATCTCGAGTTAGCAAATTCAGTTTATTTGGATTATTTGCTAGGGGACTTCAAAAACTTTAGAGGCATGCAAAATATGCTTTTCACACATGAAAACAAATAACCCAAAATGTAGGTAGATACCAAAAACTAAAATTGCAAGTCTCTAGCAACTGTGTTTTTTGGCCTCTTTTTTTTTTTCTGTATTTTTCTGGCAAGGGCAAAGAAGCATTTCTCCCAACACCCATTTCTGCTGCTTATTCACACATTAACAGCAGGTCAAATTCACAAACATATGCTCTCAGTCCAACATCTGTCTATTTAAGCTTGAATCAGAAGCAATTTTGAGACATGAATAAAACATTACAATTTTAATACAAAGGGTGTAGGTCTGAGAGGAGCTGAATCAGAATATATTGTATGAAAAAAATCTATTTCCAATTTTTAGAATAAATATGGTTAAGTTTCTATTTTAGTTTTTTTGTTGTTTCATTTTTTGATTTGTTTTGTTTTTCAGAGAAAGGGCTTCTCTGCTTTTACTCTGACTGTCCTGGAATTCACTCTGTAGACCAAACTTACTCCTAGAGATCCACCTGCCTCTGCCTCCCAAGTGCTGGGATTAAGAGTGTGTGCCATCACAGCCCAGCTCAGTTTCTATTTTAGTAAGTGAAACATCCATAACTATTTTTAGGTTGCAAAAGCACATGCAGAGGTTGGTATATTAAGGAAGCTGAAAGTACAATGCCTGTTTAATAAGAATTAGAAAAAAAATTCCAGGAAAATAGTTAAGGTATACATTTAGAAAAGGAAGCAATGCCAGAATTTAACTTGAACACAGTTAAGTTGAATCAATTTGGGGGCAATGGACAGGCTGCAAGATAAAATATTGGCTTCTGTCTTAGAATGTGCATTTTATTTAATATGCTCATATTCATTAAAGATTTGACCTTTGGATAATCCAAGTTAGTTACATCACAAGACAGCCAGGGTCAGGTTCATCTATGTCTAAATGTCCCGGGAACATTTTCCTGGCCTTATGAGTAATGTCACAGAAGATTATTGCAAATGTCAGTGAACCACAATGACCCATATTCCCCTTTTTCATGTCTCCCCCTTTGCTAATGAGCTTACTGAGATTTAGAATTTTTTTTGACTAGTCATTAAGATTAGAAGACTTAAAGCAATCAGCTGTAGTCAAGGTGGTTGATCTAGGGGCTCTGCCTGGAAGGGGAAAGTTCCCCATCTCCACAGTTGCTGAAGTAGCTATCTAAGATGTTTTACTGAATCCTGACGATGCAGGGTTAGGGTACTTCAGAGTAAAGATCCAGCAGGTGCTGATTGTTAGAGATGGAGAATGAAAAAGTTTAGCATGGAGTCAAAAATCTGCCCAACCTGTTTGCCTTGAACAATAAAGAATTACACAGCTGTCATTTGCTGAAGTCCAAATACTACAGTCCTTTGCAAATTCTGAAAAAATCTATGAAATATCATATATATTTTAAAAATTATTGTAATGATCTAACAAATAAAAATTTATATTTTCATAGCTAAAAATGGAACCAATCAGAATTTTATATTCTTCTCCCCATTCTTTCCCTGTTATTTTACAATTTTGACACAGTGACAGAATATCTTTAGTTTTGTAGATGATACAAACAGCAGGCAAACTTTTCCAGGAATTTAAACACATGTCATCCTAAGAGCAACATTTGAAAAATATTCAAATAGTAAATATTACCTTTATGCCAACTGGAAAATTACATGTTTTTCTGTTACTTGGAAATATATTTAGGCTCTCATCTAGTATTACTAAAAATAAAAAATAAGAGAAGTTTCTAAAGAAAGGAAAAAGCTGAGTAACTGAAGGTGCTAGTTAATTCTACTGTTGTGTGTAATGTCTTTAAATTATTTTTTTGTAATTTAATGTTGCTACCAAGTTATACCACAAGTAAAATGTAATTATGAATATATTTTAACCTTTAATTTAAGAGTAAAAGTATCTTAGAATAAAAAAGAGGAACCTAGGTCAAAAAATGAATTATCTTTTTGTAACTACTACATAAATTCCTATGATTGGGACTAATTTAGGGATTTTTTTCTTTTACTTTCTTAATAAAACAATTGATGAATTCATCATCCAATAATTTTATATTTAATTGATGAATGGGTTTAACTCAACTTTACAAATCGTTACCAATCTGTTCTATGAGCTCCATAGAGAGAGCAAGGTCACTGTTTGGGAAAGTCAGTGTACAGGTCCACCCTGCCATTCATCAAGGACTCTATGACATTAATTGTAAGGTATGAGATGCCTAAAGCATGATCTCTCATGCAGAAAAAAAAGCAATCAATCATTAATGCTGGAGAGCAAATATAACTGCATATCATGGTGCACAAATTTTCCATCGAAGGAATTGTTTACTTAAAAGCCTCAATTAGATATTTAAATAGTGCTTTGAAGAGTGCTCAGTTTGGATAAATTAAGACCATGTATGTATAAAAGAAACAGTGACATTCACAAAACTGTGAGTTTTGCTAATGTCTAAACAACTACTGATTTAGAAAATTTCTGCCTATAAATGCACAAAGTTTGGAGTTAACATTAGTGTCTATATCTGTTGTCTAGCATTTTCATACCTATTTAACAACCTGGTGGCTTCAAACAATCGATATTTATCCCCTCAAAGTTTTGCAAGATAGACATCTAAAAACTAGGCATTTGCAAGTTGGAGCCCCACATCTGCCCTGGTTTCTAGGGGCAGTGGCTATACTCCCTGTGTGCCTTTCCTTACAGATGCATCACTAAAATCTCAATCATTCAATTCCATTATAACTTAATCTTAGCCAGACTCTGCAAAGACTCTATTTCCAAGGAAGATCACATCCTAAGAATCTCACTGAATATTAAGTTGGAAAAACAATATCCAACCCAATGATTGGTCTGTTTGGTTTTTTTTTTTCTCTCCAGCTTTGTGTTTTAACTTTTACTAAGAAAAATTTTACAGTTAAAAATAACTTGCTTCAATGAATTTTTAGTGTTTACATAGTTGAACCAACATCTTTATTTAGGTAATATGCTGATTAATTTTTATCAAAATTTTTATGCAAAAATGGTAGAAAATAACTCAATACTGGTCTTTGGGAATGCTTGCATAATTTCTGCAATCTATAGCAGAAATAATCCCCAATAATCCCCAAATATTTATTGATTTTAGTACATCTGGCATACATTTTCATAGAACATTGGTTTTCCATTTATCTGAAAAATGATTACTGGTGACTGTGTTATTATCTCTGCTTTGACTGCTTCTAGTGTCAAAACAAAGTCAGGTGATTCTGGACACAGTAATACATAAGACTCAGTCTTATCAAAATGCTCAAGGAAATATACTAGCACAAAGAGAGCAGTCTCAGGAGCGATTCTACCATTCTGCCACCTACCAGGCAGCTAATCGTAAGGACCAAGCGGCCAACTACACATCAGCTTCCTCATACATAAGTGATAGGGTACTGTTTGTATCTATTTCAGAAGACTCTTAAAAGCCTAAATAAGATGCATAAAAATGTTCCAAATGGTGTCTAGATGTATAAAAACTTTGTCTATGGTTTCAGTTTTATTTCGAAAACTTTTTAAAGATGTTAAAAAACCAATTTTGAAACAGAGAAACGGATGAGGAAACGGTGACACACATACACAGTAGAATTTTATCCTGCTGAAAAGAGAAACAAAATCACAAAATTCGAAGAATACAATGGATAGATTTTAAAAGTGTATTAAGTGAGGTGGCCAAAGGTCAGAAGGGCAAAAACCACAAGTTCTCTCTCACATGCAGATCCAAGTCTGAAATATATGTGTATATAAAAAATGGATGTAAATGGAGGCAAAAGGTAAAGGAAAAAAATAGAAAGGAGACAAATAAAGGGTAAAAATAGGTGATAAGGGACGATAGGGTGAGTAAAAAGGCATGTAAGGTGTGAAAGAGACTTTTGAGGGTACAAGGAATATTAGGGGTAGCAAGGGGTTGGAGGAGGTAAAGGGAAAGAGAACCTTCTAAAGCACACTGCGTTCAAAAATGCCATAATAATGAAGTGCAGGGGAAAGGATCCCTCAACAACAGCACAAAAAGGTGAAATGAAAAAAGAAAGTGAGTGTTTAATGATGATGCAAATGTGGGAAATACTGGAAAGTTCTTGAGGACCCAAATGGGATGTCCAAATCCCATTTAGCTTCTAGGGAACACTAAGTAATGTGGTAGTTACAAACCTTTTGGAAACTGCATTTGAATTTCTTTTATTTTCATAAAAGGGTAAAAATTTTTTGTTTGTTTTGTATCTATGAGTGTTTTCCTCTGTATATGTCTATGTAGCATGTGCCTGTAGTGCTTATAGATGCCAGAAGAGGGCATCAGATCCCTTGAACCTGGAGTTACAGTAAGTTGTAGGCAACCTACACGTGAGGGCTGGGAATGGAAATCAGGTCCCCTACAAGAGGAGTAAGTACTCTCAATCACTGAGCCATTTCTCCAGCCTTGAGACTGATTTTCTTATTGGAAAGGACTGCATATCAATATTAGTATATTAAGCAATTTTTTGCTTAGATAGTATAATGACATATTTTCAATCTGTCTTTGGTTTTTAAGTTAATCAGATTTGGCAAATGAAGAGAGAAGGATCAGAAATTTGAGGCTAACTTGGGCTACTTAGCCTGGATTACATGGTGTGATCTAGGCCAGCCTGGATTCCAAAGTAAGATCCCACTTTAACAAAAGCAGAAAGGTAAATATACAGGAAATACTTAAATATTGGCTATTAATGGTGTTGGTATGGTCTTGACATGTGTGGGTTTGCACAGTTCCCTATGTGAGGTCTTGTGATACTAGCCATAACAGCTGTCTGAATTCTCCCTCTTAGAACTTATCAAAAGTTATAGTGTCTCTAATTTCCTGTGACAGTTACTTTGAACACATATCAGCTATAGGCTTCTGTTTGTAAAAAGAAACCCTCTGCCACTGTTGGTCTCTCAGGCCAGCTATATTTGATGGGACATCTTCAGCAATAGACAAATATATACTACCCAGAGCAGATGCATGAGTGGCCTTGATGATATTTTTCTAACCTAGACAAAGCTAGTAGGCACAATAGATGGAGGGTGGGTGATCACAAATTTCCCATGTCCTCAACTCCACCACTCAGAGCTGCTCAGCACTCTGCTGCTCATGTTAACTAGCAGTGTAGGGGGCTTGTGGGTGATGAAGAGAAAGAAAGGACTGAGTAAATTTCGATAATTTCCAAAGGAAATGAAGGAGCTGACGCCTCCACTACTTCAGAGTGCAGCTGTGTTGCAGGCAGTCTGTTTGCTGTAGTGCAGATGTCCTAGGGTCTGTTCCACCCTCCGCTACATCAAGATGGACCAGATGTTCCTTAACTTCAAATCAATAGTGTCCTCAGCCTGGACAAGGCTGCACACTCACGTTCCCTTCCCACCTGCCTAGATGTGTCTCAATTTTCTTCTGTCACATCTGCTTTCTGAAAGTGAATTTTATAGCTACTGCCAACAGAATGCCAATAAATTCTCATAAAATTAGACTAATGGAAGATATTATCTTAAACTCTAATTAGCAAAGCTATAAACAGCAGGTCCTCAGGAGGTTGGTAAGTGTTGCAGGAAGAATGGTTTCTCTGGTGAAAGAGGGTTGAGAAATGAAGCTGAAACTTTGCTACTGAAATTGTTGGAGTAGCCAAGTAACTAGGGGTATGAATGGATCCATGTGAACTCAGGATTGTCCCTGGTTGTGTTCACCATATTTTGCATTGCTGAGAACAATATTCGGCAAGAAGAAATTTGAAGGGGCAGGTTTTCTCTGGCTTTGAGTCCAGGGGATGCTTTCCATAAGCAACAGGAACATGATGCTGGTTATTCACTTTATCTTTCCAGTCAGGAATTATAGGGAAGGGACAGGAAATGGGGTGTGACAATAAAAGCCCACTGCCAGTCCCCAGTTACTCACTTCTTTCAGCAAGATGCCACCTCTTAAAAGTTCCACACCTTTCCCAAACAACACCATCAGCTGGGACCAAATGTTCAAACATGGGAGACTACTACGAGGTATACTTTCACGTTCAGATCACTATATTGGAAAGTACCGAAGTACTATAAAAGAGGCCACCATTGTGTTAAAGATTCTGCAAGATTAATAGACTAAACTGTCTTTGTGGAGAGTTAAAATGTTGTAGATATAAAGTCAAATTACCTTGAGTTATTTTTAACCCTCTTAATAGCAATTCATTTCCCATGTGTTTCTGACATATCCTTGAGACTATCACATGAAATATATCATTTTTGATGTGTTAATGAAAAAGTCCACTAACTTCTACCCACCCAAAAGCTAAGAACGTCACGTTACATAGCAAAAATTTCCTCACTTAGCTCTAACCCAACTACCTGATGTTTCCACCAAAGGTATTTGAAAAGTGTCTTGATTTGTGACTTTCTTTAGTTCTGTATCTCATGAAAATCTTATGAAACAGCAAGTTGAAATATGGAACTTGGAGTGATCTGAATCTGTGTTTCTGGGCACAGTTACACATACTGGCTTCTGGATGAACCATCATTTACTCCCTTTGAAGTGATAGCTGCTCTGTGTAGACGAGCTTATTTATTGCATATCCAATTTATTGCACCTCCTCTTAGAATCTTTAAGACAGTAAATTATTGCTTGGCAAAGAAATAGTGGACATCAATTCCCTATAATATGTTTACAGTGTGTCAAGGGTCTAGATTGAACTGAGTGCACACTGCTTTAAAATATCTTCCTAGAATGCATGGCTCTGTGTTCATATCTTTGCCTGAAAGGTGAAAGGAAAGTTCATAAAAACCAAAAGGGGAATTGTCATTTTTTCTGTAGATTTCAATGCCTATGGATGATGCTAAATTCCTTAATGAAGAATGTAATTATGTAATATAAATCCTTGGGAATTGAGGCTTTTTAGGATGGCTGATGTCATTAACATTGTAATACCTCTGACATACACCAGGAGGAAAGCAGGTATATTCCTAAAAATGTTAGAACAATGCGCCTACTCTGCCTACATTTTCTTCATGCTGACTTTTGCTTCAAAGAATATTTAATGGTTGTTTCAGGAAAATGCTTTATTGAATGTCCTCTCCATGTATGGACATAAGACCATCTAAGAGCCAACACCCAGGCTGCAGAAACTGTGCCCTTCTAACCCTAGTGAATGTTTTCAACTTTACAAAATGAGAATTCTCATTTAATAGCTCTCTTCACCCTCAAGGAAAAATGTTTTATAGTACATTAGAGATGTCGAGATGGCTTTCTTCAGAAGATAAAGAACAAAATTGATCCCAGTTTTCAAGCTGCTATTATCCAGTAGATAATAGGTCATTATTACTTAGCTAGTTTCAATCTGCTTCCAAAGGGCCTGAATCCACTAATTAACATTTCCCAGGGGGAAGAGGACACAATCATGGTTTAAATGAAATTGTGAATAAAGGAGGACAATAGTTCAATGAGAATCAACAGTCTTTCAAATGATGCAGTGTTGTGAACAGACTGTTCTTCGCTCTGTTTAGGACCCTAGATTAAACCAATCCTCATTGGCTTAGACTATCTTTGTTAATACAGGGAAATTCAGAGTGGCAGGGGTGGAAGGAGGTAAGAAGATGCTGAGGGTAGGTGTGGAAGAACTAGGCAAAGCTCAGCGGACCGAAGCACAGTGGCTGAGGTCTGGCGGGTGCTCATGGTGCCTCACTATTCAGTGAGAACTTGCTAAAACAGTGAACAGCTCACAGCAGTTAGTTCTTCCTTGGCATTCTACTAATAATAACACATTCATTAGGAAATTTTAGCTGAATATGGAGAAAAGGATAGACTAGAATAGTTTATTTTTTCTTAAATCATAAAGTTGTGACGAAAGAGTGTGCATATTTTTTCCTTTCCCCTTAAAACCATCAAAATTTAGGTCTTTCCAATTTTAGAAGATTGTATTCTGTTTACCTTCCTCTGACTGAGGATCAAATGATATAGTTCATTTAAATGTATTGTGCAAGCATGTTGGATTATTGATCCTTAAGGGGATACCAATATTTTCCTTTGCAGATTTGATTCTCATTGAGCAAGCAATGAAACATCTACTTATGAAGGAGGCACTGCCTTTCTGAGATAAAAAATCCTGCATGTGTGTGGTCTGTTAAGAGAGTCCCATGGGTGGGTGATTCTGAACTTCTCAGTGGATTTGAGAGTTGCCTGGATAGCATTTGTGTTTATCAATGACTTCTTTCTAGAAATTGACTTAGCTAATCTGGAGAGACTCAAAGCATTGTTATGGTTTTAACTACACCCCCTGTTCCCAGTGGTTGTTTCTAAAATTCATTCTAAATGATTTTATCATTGAGAATCATTATAGGTCAAAGATAGAGTGGAAAGAATATAAAAGAAAGAAGACAGAAGATAGAACTTATGAATCTTTCTTTTATTAATTTGGCAAATATCTACTAAATATCTAGAAGCTAATGTTCTAGCCATTGGAACAGGGCACATTGATAAATGATACACACAAATTCTTTGTCTTCCTCATCCTTACGTTCTACTTTGAAAGACAGTAAAGAAATAGAAATTTTGTTATTTTTTTCATTTTTATTAAGGTATGATTGGCAAATAAAATATATTGTTCACAATACAATACTCTGACGTATGTTTACACTACAAATGATTAAACTGACTAGCTTCTCATACCACATACTCATCATTTTGTGTGAGTGGCAGCCCATTCATGATCTACACCCAGAAATCTTTACCTGTATAAGACATTAGTATTAATCATAGTTTGCATACTATAAAATAAATCCCCAAAACTTTATCCTCCTGTCTGATTAAAATGTTGTAGACATTTCCAAACATTTCCCCATTGGCTCCAGTACCAACATCACCTGCAATCACCATTATACTCTCTGCTTATGTAAACCTGATTTTTTTTAGGCTACACATTTAAGAGTGTCAGAATCTCTTTCTTGTTTGAGGATGGTTACGTATATGTATCACATTGTCTTTGCCTGTTCACTTGGTGAATACTCACATCTGGGCTGTTGTAAATAATGATGCAATGATTGTGAGAATGCAGGTGTCTCTTTGACATACTGATTTCATTTAACCTTTGACTATGTACCCAGAATTGGGATCAGTGTATTAGATGGTAGTTCTATTTTTTTAAGTAACTTACAGACTACTTTCCATGTGAATGTATTAATTTCCATTCCTACCTGCAGTGTACAAAAATTTTCTCTTCCACATTCTAACCAACACATGTCAGAGGATATCTCCTTATGGCTTCAGCTTGAAGTTCCCTGATGCTTAGTGGTTGTAGTGGTTTTAATGAGAATGGCCCTATGGGCTCATATATTCTAGCGCTTAGTCACCAGGAACTAGAACTGTTTGAGAAGGATCAGAATGATTAGGAGGTGTAGTCTTTTCAAAGTAAATGTAGCCTTATTGGAGAAAGTGTGTCACTGTGGGTGGGCTTTGAGGTTTCAAAGTGTCACTCCAGGCCCAGTCTCTCTCTCTCTCTCTCTCTCTCACTGCTGCCTAGGAATCAGATGTTATGTTCTCAGTATCATGGCTATCTACTTTCTGCCATGATGATCATGGACTGACCCTCTAAAACTGTAAGCAAGCTCTCAATAAAATGCTTTGTTGTGAAAGAATTGCCTTGGTCATAATGTCTCTTCACAACAATAAAATGGTAATTGAGATGGACTTATTGGCAATTTGCAGGACTTTTTATATTTCATTAATTTAAAATATATATTTCCAAATCTATCTCCAAATCCATTCAATTTTCATTGGATTTAATAGGAAAGTATTGGAGTTAGGAAATACACACACACACACACACACACACTATTATTATCCATAATGGTAGAGTTTCAATGTGTGAGATCCTTGATTTAATAAAGAATAATAAAATAATTTCAGATTGAATCAAGGAAATCAACCTCTTTACAGTAAAAACACAACAAAACAAAAAACTTTAAATCATAGTAAATACCAATTTACCAAATGGACATTAATAGGTATCATGTATTTGGACATGGAAGACCAATAAACCCCTTTTCTCCCCAAAGTGCTTTTGGTCAGAATGTTTTGTCACAGTGTAAGAGAGCAAACTAAGATAATCAGCTGCATCATACTCAAAATGACAAAAATACTAATTATTCTTTTATTCTTATACTTTTAGATCACATTGCCAGAACATTAATTTTCAATATGGTATCCAAATAAGCAGGAATCTTTCTCATTCATTATCATATTCCTAAAACCATGACTATCCCTTCGCAAAATTTTGACTCTCAGAAGACATTTATTAAATGTTTTCATTCAAATTATCTGACAGTATAATAAAATAATTTAATTGTCTTTAATATTTCTTAAAAAATTTTATCATAGACATAATGTCAATATATTAGTTTTACTTGTAATCCAAAGATGTTTAGTAAACAATTCAAGTATTCTAAAAGAGTGTACCTATTCCAGAGGTGATTAATTTATAAGTTAAAACTAGGATCAGTAATCCATTCCTTATCTATATCAGTGTTTCAGATATATTTGTTTAAATTTTCACTCAGGAGTTCATTATTTAACATTAGAAATATTCAGTAGTCATTTCACATGAATAGAATGAGGAACATTTCAAATATGCTGAACAGGATGGTAATAGTCCATAGACACCTGATTACTTGTTTGGATGTTATATGTAAATCTGGAAAGCCCAGTTAGGCCAACAGTTCAGTGTCACAATCTGTTTCAACAGTAACCTTACCTTTCAGAGTAGATTACAAATGCCTAACCTGAGGGAAAATATTCAATGAAAGTCCTGTGAGGTTACTTAGTGATTACTGTCACTCCTGAGTGCCAAGGAATGGGAATGTTCCAAAGGATGGTAGAAATTAGTTTGAGCTTTGCTATTACCTGCTACAGATAGATACCTAGAAAGGGGACAGTGAGGGAGGAGTGCTGAGTCTAGAAGTTACCAACATCTACCTTAAAGAACCTGAGAGTTGATGCTACAGCAAAAAAACTGTAAGCATTTTCCCCATTCTGTAGATGAGAAATCTAAGGCTTTGAGAAAGGAGTAATTTATCTAGGTGCCAAAAAAAAAAAAAAGAAGCAAAATGGGATGAAAATTTGAGTGTCCAATAGCCATTTCCTTGTATCTAAAATAGGATATCAAAATGTATTACTGTAGCCTTAGGAGATAAATAAAACCAAGCCAATTTCTATGCACTTAGAAAAGTCTAAAAGACACTAACTTCGGTTTCTCTTTGAAATTATTTTTGGCTGAGATAATATGTTTTGCCAGTGTTCCTCAAAATAGACAGTACAAAGATAACAACACTCTTGGGGTAAATCATTCTTGTACCCTAACTTTAGCATGTTGTTATGTTTTCTACACAAACACTTTGGAATGCAGGGAATCCAAGCCAATGCATTACTAATGTGTTATTAGTACATTTTTAATTTTTTATAGTTCATTCCTTAAAAAAATATTGGCTTTGTTGAATAAAATAATGTGTTACCATTATTTCAATGCTGCATCAGAAATAGTGTTGAAAAAGAATAGAAATAAATCAAATTGTTGTGCTCTACTTTAAATTTCCTTTTGAATAGTTTCTGTGAACACAATAATAAAATGCATTACAAATCTTGCTAAGCACACCCTGGGTGGAAGAGGAGGTTGTATTTATGTTTTCTTGTTGCTGTTAATAATGGGAATGTTCCAGTATGTTTCACTTATATGCTGTCTGGCTCTTTTAAACTGATGAATCTGAACTTGATAAATATGCACATGACTGACATTATGATAAACAACTCTGGTGTCATGGTGCTCATTTTCTGAAACTGTCTTTAGTAGAGCAATTCTTCACTCAGCTTCATATTGAGTTATTATGTGGTATGAGATTTTAAAATTTTGTTGGCTTTAGGTCATGTTAGAGGGGAAAAGCCAATGTATAGGATTTTGTTTGTAAAAGGTGGTAAAATAAAAATCTCTTTCTCTCTCTCTCTTTCTCACCACTTAAACATGTGGAAATTACTTATATTCACATATGAGTGATTGAGCTATATTTGTGCTACACAAGCATTTTATCCAATCACACACTGGGGCCGACTTCATGAGATCAATTATGCTTTCTTGAAAGAGTACATCACTATTAGGCCTGTAGACTACTAAGAGTCCCTCAAAAGAGGGGATGGGAAAGGTCACCTTCATCTGAATCAGCCTCTTCTCCAAGTGATATTTGGCTTCTGTGAACTTACTTATTAGTAGTTACTATAAGAACTGCAGAGCAAACATTTCCTCTAGTCTGTGCTCAGCAGTTTTACTTGAATTGCAGTTCTTTGAACACTTTCTGATTTTTTTTCCCAGGTAACATTCACAAAAAGCTAATGTAAAGTTTGCTTTTGTTGTAGGTGGAGTAACTTGGGCCAAAGCTGGACGATCTAGAAGAATGTAATTTAACAATGACTCAGAGCTATGAAGTACAGCTACAAACCATAAAAGCCCAAGCCAGAGAACCTTTTAAATGTAATGTTGCATATCTTGAGTGTTTTTGACCTATAAAATTATATTAATTTTAATTAATTAAAAATACATAGAACATAATGTTCTTGTGTCTTAAATTCATTTATTATCTTTCATTATCTTATGTGTCCTGATTTGTCTCTTCTAGTAGAGAGTCAGCTTTGATACCATCTGCTCTGCTTTCAAACTATGATGTGGTACTAGACAATTTTCCATTTCTATGGAAGGATTTTTTTTTTATAATTATTAGTTATGAGAACAGCAAAAAACAAAATGTCACCTGTGGTCATTTCCTAATAGAGATAGCCTTTCTTTCACAGAAACTTAAAATATATATGTTTACTACTATGAAATAAGTAGTTAAAAGAACAAAGCCACATCTGTCAAACTAATCTGAGCTATGACAGATGTCCACATGTATGCATTTTCATTTATAAGGTCATGGATCCTTATGCTCTTAGCATTTTTCAGAATACCATATCCCCTAGGATTGGCATATATCTAAAAAGGTGGAATTCATTTGTTTATTAAATTTGGTTTGATTTTAGTTTTTTGAAGTAAGTTTCTGGAACTCACTATGTAGCATGGATGACAAGATTTTTCTTTTTTAGATATGTTGATGTGCACTATCAGCTCTGAAAGTATCTCTTTTTTTGTGATTAGCCTGTAGCTAGCACTATCCACTGGGTATGTATTAAGACAATATTCAATGTGGAGGGATGTTTAACAAGAGATCTTTGGCACTATCACATTTTAAACTAAGATTTAGAAATTACTCTATATTATTTGGTTGGGAGGCTGTGACATCGTTATTCATGTAAAACTTCTGCTAATGTAACTCAAATATTTTTCTTTTAGTTTGGTTTCCACTCCTTACCCCTTCAGTAGTTCTATGGACAATTGGTGTATTTTATAGGAACTAACATATTAATGAAAAAACATGTTTAAGAGCACTTGGTAAGGATTTGGATTATTCTGTTTAAATGTACACATGGCATCTACTTGCATATCTATGTCATTACAGGTCCTTGAATATAATAGGACCAGTGGACCTGCCTTTACTACAAAGGAAAACCAGGACAGCCATGTCAGCCTGCCAAACACATCTTCAGCTTGCCCCAAAACAAGTTCCATCCAGAAGTCAACAGACCCTGAAAGTGGCCTATGAAAATATTGGTGACATTATGTAGTTCTTGACTGGAGACCTTTCCCCAAAAGAGTAGAGACATGTAAGTTTGTGTTTTTCCTCAACCCCCAAGATCTTTGCATCCCCACAGTCTCCTGTGAGCAGCTTCTCAGCAGGGAATAACCATGGGAGCATAAGGAGCCTTCCTAAGTGGGCACTGCAGGGCACAAACACACACACACACACACACACACACACACACACACACACACACACACAGACACACACCTTCACCAAATATACTCTCCTTTGTGTGGAAATTAACTCTTGTCACACATTTTTATGAACTATTTCTACCAACTCAGAAACAGCAAACACTCCTGAATTCTGCTGCTGTACAAACACAGTTTTGGTCACCACAACAGCATTTCTATAGCAGTGAAAGCATTTGTACCTTTGTTTCTAAACAGTATTATTTCACATGTGTCTTAAATGCCTGCTTACATTTATTGGCAGCATTGATGCTGTTCATCAGTCTCCCAATGATCTCCCAGTAAATAGCCAATTTAGTTTATCCTCTGCATTTATTTGATAGCATACATTTAACACAATGTTTGCTGACAGAATTGTAAATGGCAAAAACTGATGCCCAAGAAGTGTCTGGAATGAGAACGATATCATGATGTCATAATATAATTTGCAAGAGTCTGGTGTGTGAAAACTTTACTCATATTCAGTACCTCTTGGTCTTTTTAGTCCAATGAATTCTTGATTCCATAGGTCTAATTGTATCACCAAAGTCTGCATATTTTTTTCCCCAGCCAATTCCTCTTGTTCAACATGATGTCAGTTTGTTCCTTCAGTTCCTGAAACTCATCCCCACAAGGAACTCTGGAAAATGTAGAAAAATGAGGTACATTTCAGGAGAGTGAGACAGGAGTAGAAGGAATTCCTGCATTGCTCTGTAGGGCTTCATCATTTCCTTAAATGGCTTCATATTTAAATAGGAAGAATTCCCAAATTTGCATGCCAATCAATCTCTTTAATTTGTATACAATTTTGCCATAATTGTACTTGGTTGCCTCAGGGGCTGGACTGGGGAGGCCCAGGGGAATTAGACTTCATATGTGACAATAAAGAAGACATCAAACATGCCGCCTGATGACTTTCCAGTACACCTGTGTTGGGAATCATCTGTAAATAGCCCTTTACCCATGCTCTGTATTTAGGCTCATAAGCTCATTGTTTCCACAAACTGTGATAAGATCCTACTTTGGTTTGTCATTAGCACCTTAGGAAGAAGGGAGAGATATTTTTCATACCTCTTCCAGGGAAAGATATTTGGCAACAATTTGGGATGTTTTACATTTATTCTGACCTTTTTGCTTGTTTGTTTTGTTTTAAGCACAATGATAATGTTACAATACGTAGCTTGAACTTCGTTGTGCTATCTGAGTAATGCCATCTCGACTTTTTATTTCTTCATTGCAGACACAAATTTTTAAAACGTTAATGGTGAGTGACTGGAGAGATAGCTCAGCAGTTAAGAACACTCACAGTTCTTGCAGAAGACCCAGATTCAGTTCCCAGCATCCACATGTCCATTCACAACTGTTTGTAGCTCCAGTTCCAAGGGGTCAGACACCTTCTAACCTCATATGGCACCAGGCATTCACATGATGCACATACATACAAGTAAAACATTCATACTCATAAAATAAAATAAGTAATCTCTTAAAAAAATGATGATGACATTATCTAAATCTAGTAAAGGGCATGTGAATGATGGTGATGGCTATAAAATACAAAGCCATTCATTTAAGATTGACAGCATTGTTTCAGGGCCCCACCAGGGAAAGAGGATGTGGCTTCAGTAGTAGAACAACAAATCAGGAGGGCAGCTCTGGAAAATATGATTGTAATCCTTCACTATAATGTAGAAACCAGTATACTAAGGCCACTTGATATAGGACATAAGAATGTAGGTAGGAGAAAGACAGTGCCAGGCCTGTTTCAGTAAAAGGTGAGTACTGGGCTTCCCAGATTGCTATGTACCCTCCCATCATCTAACTGAAGAGGCTCATTTGAAAGTTTCCCTTTGATACTGACATATACTGTGCTGCTTAATACGTATCTGGGTACATAAAACAAAAAAGAAAGTTTTGTTCTATAATGAAAATTTGACTAATTATGTAATAAACAAAAACTATACAACATCTGTTGATCTCTTGGACAAATGAATCTGATTAGCTTTCACAATGGCAGAAACAGTGTCCTATTTTTTTATTACAGTTGGAAGAACTTTCAAATTATTATTAATTTTCATCTTGTGCTTTTTAATTAAAATCAACAATATTTTTTTTAATGTGTGATAAGTTTGTGAGTTTGCTCTCAGGTAGCTTTTTGCATCATTTGTCTTAAATGAAGATTAATGTCCTATTCTCCAAGCATTTCATGAATTATATTTTGCTAGAATTAGTTTTATATATTTCCATATGGAGAGTTTATAAATTCCTTGAAGGGAAAATACATCTTTTAACACTTATCCCTTATAAAATCCATGATAGACTCCTGTACATAGCTGGACTTTAAAATAACTTATTGAACTGAAGTAAATTTATTCATAAAGGAAGAAGTTCATGTTAGTACATACACCCATAACCCAAGATGGCCAGAGGTTAAGAAAGAACAGCCAGACATCAGTTAAGTTCCAGCCTCACACACCAAAGCCCAGCTCCCAAAATCCTTCCAAAATATCCTCCTACCACCTTTCTTCCAAAAAGTACAAACCTCCTCTCCTTTCTTCTCCTCCAAGCAAATCAAAGACCGACACCCCAATACATCTCTGATTCTACTTCCCCTTCTTCCTTTCCCTCCTAGGACCCTTTCAAACCAGCCATTTGCCTACCAGCCACTGTCTTTCTCTACTCAATCCATAGGCAGTTTTTTCTCCCTTGTCTCTTGTCCCTTGTCCCTTATCCCTTGTCCCTTGTTCTTTGTCCTTCTAGGGCAAATAAATCTCCTTTGTGCTGAGAATCTGGTCTCTGTTTGTGTTCTGTGTCAACCTTGAAACTTTCAGAGCCAGTAAAATATATGCACATAGTTCTCAGAGAAAGAAAACAACCTAATTAATAATGAGCATTATATGTGTCCTTAAGGCAAGCTAAAGGGCCACATTTGTGGGTGGATACCTGTAATCCCAGCACTTGGGAGAGAGAAGTATGGATCAGGCCATTGATATTATCTTTGTCTGAATAGTAAGATTAAAGCTAGTCTGGACTGTGTAAAATAATCTAAAATTTTATTTACAAAGAAAAGGCCTAAATTATTGTTTAGTGCAAAAAATTTGTTTGTCGGTTTTAAATATCTAAAGAATTAAAAAATACATGTTTCCAGAGTATCAGAAAATATTAACTTGAGATAACAAAGAAACTCTTATAATGATGACTCAAGAATAAATACCTGTGATTCTAGCAACTATTGTTCTAGGGGAAGAAATGGACTGGATACTAGATAGATTATTTCAAGTACAAGGAGAGGAAAGAAAAGGAAGGATATAGAAGAAGCAACTAAAGGGGTACTTGGACTCATCTATACCTAGGAACCAAAATGAGAAGGAGGAGGAAAAGTCACAGGTGCCCCTGCAGGGGCAAAGGTATAGTGTACAGGGCTGGTAAGATGCAGGTAAGCCCGGTATGCCTTTGAACCCAGGGCTGTCAGACCCGTGTTATTTTTCTTCTGGACATTAAACCTTACCTATGATATATTTTCTCTAAAACTTGTAGAGTCAGAATGTGAAGGACAAACAGAGATTTCTCTGTGAAGAATTTCTATACGGAAAGAAAGGCCACAGTGGGAACACTGATGGAGAACTTTGCATGCTTTAATTGTTTTTAGGGATCTGCTATTCTCCTTCCTTTTCGACCACTATGTCAACTAAAATTCAGGAAGATTAACACCTTGATCAGAACAAATCACCGACAGTGACAGAGCTAATTGCAGACTCTTATCTTCTCTTATACTGCCTGGTAATGTTTCCTAGGGAGAGAAATGTCCCCAGCTAATAACTTTGGACATCTTTTCACCACTTTGTCTTCTGAGTTTTGGATGTGACCAGCTTTCTCTGAGGTTGTGGACCTTCAGGTTCCCTTAGGAATGGATGAGAAAGTACGTGCTGTTTCTTAAATATAAGCCATTTTGATTCTATACCAATACATGAACCATAGATGATTAATCACTTAGTGCCCCATGTACCATACTCTGGTTTCTTACTGTGTTTTTTATGAGTAGGTGGCTTCTCTACCTGGAAAACCCTCTTGCCTTCAACAGTGATTCTCACAGGGCCTGATTATTGTTTAGAAAAGTATCTGTCATTATTTCTTGGTTTTTACATGATTTTAGTTTTCTGTTTTGCTTGTAATATTATTTATTTATTTATTCTTTGATATTCCATATATGAGTATAATGAATCTTGATTGTCTCTACTTCACTCTACACACCTTGAAGTCCCCATCCATTTACTCCCCATCACATTTCCCTTTTGTCTTCATGTCCCCACTTAAAATTTTAATCAATTTGTTTGTTTGCTTTTATCTCACGGAATATAATTGGTGCTGCCCTATATGAGCATGGGTTTGGGTTTATCTACAGAGGATAAGGGGAATGAGCAACCTACTAGTAGCCAGGCTACTAAAAAAAAAAGGCATTATCCTTCCACAAACAGCCATCAGCTACGATAGCTTCTCAGCTAGAGTTGGGGCCTCTGAGCCGCTTCCTGGCCCATGCTGGAATGTTAGCTGATTGATGCTCTGCAGGCCTTGTGCAGGCAACCACAGCTACTGTGAGTTCATGAGTGCAGTGGCCTGTTACATCAAGAAGACTCATGTCCTTAAATCTGGCAAAGGACTGACTTGTGGCTGAGGAGTTCACAGATCTGCTTCTTTTTTCTGTTTCCAGGTCCTCTGTTTTTCAGTCACTTGTGTTCAACCTTGTCATATATTCCTATACACTTTTCTTCTGTCTTGCCTCATTCCATCTTTTACCTGTGATAGTTACATTTCAATCCCGAGTTAATACCTATCTAAGTCCCAGTGGTACAATTTTAATGACCTTATTCTAAGGTTTGTTTGGTGGCTCAGTTGCTCCAAATTAACTTTTACACATATGATTTCATAGGCTAAGGGAAGAAAATGAACTTAGTAAGACATATGAGTTAAAGGGAGCTAGGCCTAGTGCCAGAGAGCAGATTTCCCAAGTCAGTGGGCCACAGATGTGGGTCTGTGATCCAGTGCAGACAGTCTGTGCCTGTGTAGAAGCACCTTCAGATTCAAGGAAAGCCAGAGCATATGCCAGTCACTTTTTTTCTATTTGTCTTTTAAAACTTATAGTAGATACAGCAATCTATGGAGAAAGCAAAAAGGGTGTGAGTTCACAAACAGGGTTACCAAGTCTGAGACTTGGGGTGCATAGTGCAGGGTGCTGGGGCATTGAAAAAGCTGAGTGTCTCCTCTTTGCATTTCCTGTTCATTTGCTTTAAATAAAACATTACATATCTTCTAGTTCACTTCTTTCCCTAAGTGTTGGAAAAGCCCTTTCCAGATAACAACCCCATTGGCATTTTGCCTGCTTGAAGTCCTCATTTAAAATGCTGTATTATAAACCACAGACTCGATGGACATAGACTTTAAAAAAGTCCACGATGCCTTTTTTTTTTTTTTTTCACTAGTAAACTCCATGAGGAATTGTTTATGGTTTTGAGGCCTTAAGGGAGTGCTCATCATTTCATGTTCATGAAATAAACCATTTAAAAGAATGGGCCATGAGTAAATTCTACTTTTCATTTTTAAAGCCTCTGTAGAAAAGGCCTTTTTCCTTGGAGCTAGACACTCATTGTTTAAAACTACAAGGATGAATAATTTTATTTTCACTATGGGATTGTCTCTGCAAAGCCAGATATTTGATTCTTTTGTTGGAAATAGTAAAGATATTTTTTAAAAAAATTGTGTTTGCATTTTTCACTTAAAAATAAATATTTTATTTGCACGTGCTGCTCTTTCTGGTCAATTACTGCTTGAGTTTAGTTCTCCAAAAAATTTAAGTTATATATTTTTTTTTTCTGTTGGCAATAAGGTAGAAAAGGAATTTAGAAAAATGAGTATAGAAAAGATCTCTACCATGTCAAATCTCACGATTCTTTTTCCTGGTAAGAGTTTTGAGAGAAGTCATTTTTCTAGAAATGTTAAGTGAGAACAAAGTTACAGAAGAGATAGAGTTGACAAGACTTTTTGCATCAGGAAACAGTTGCATTCTGGGCTTTTTTAGTGTTTGTTGTAATAATAGACAATATTTCTCTCTGACACACAAGAACTTCATATAGATTATATAGCAAAATGGTTATGAATTTAATCATAAATGTTTACTTCATATATTACTGAGTAAAATGTAAACTGCAATATTTATGGAGAAAAATTTGCCTCTTTTTATCATTTTAAAAGACCTTCCCTGCTTTACATATACTGGTTCCACTCTGGAAAATGTTTTTTTCAGACACAGCAGTTTACATGGATAATTGTACATGAACAGGCTAATTGCTGAGCATGGCCCCTTCCCAAGTTGGAAAACAGTGAGTATGACTGGTGTTGGGTTAAATACAAGGAATCTATTGAATAAATATAATGAGCAAATGTACAGTATTAATATTTCAAGCCTGAGTGAGAAAATGCTGTGTGTACCAATTATGAAATGATATATATTTTTATAAATCAAGCACCAGAACAACACACCTAAAACAATTCTATCACAGGAGAAACAGATGCACATTTATATATTGGTTGCACACGCCATAAGTTTGTGAAAGAGCTACAATAATATCAAATAACACTAGTTGCAAGTGGGAAGAAAATGATTTCACAAAAAGCTGAAAATGGGGTAGTATCTTCCACGGAGTTCTGGGAAAAACCTTGCTTTGTAATAACTAACCATTTCTGTGGTGTAAATATTCCCACAATGTCCATTTTAATTATGTCCATGTAATGTCACCGAGTACATGTGTGAAGAGCTGTGTACAGTGGCTCCTGTGAGGCACCATAAACTGCCCTTAACCCAACACTCTCGCTATTGACCATGTTGCAGCTTTTGGACTGTGAACTGTGGCAATTTCTTATTCAAAAATAAGTAAAACAAGAAAGGATGTTCATTATGAACTATTTATAATTTAATATAAATATAAAATGGAGGCTTTTTTAAATAATAGCCTGTGAACTCAAGAAAAGTATGTATTTTATAACTCTGTTTGTAAGGTTTATGCTTTCAAATATTGATTAATATATTTAAGAATCTACATATTTTCCAGTAGTTTTGATAATCTTAACTATCTATTGAAACAGAGAGAAGTCTTAATAGGACATACAGTAAACAATCCTCCCATTTAGGCTACTTTGTCTAGCTGTTTCATGTGTACAAGTATGCACACGTATATGGAGAGCCAGGGTTAATGTTAGGAATCTTCTTTGATCAATATTTCACCTTATTTTTTAACAAGGGTCTCCTAATCAAACCCAAAGCTCCATGTAATAGCTAGTCTCACTAACCAGATTATTTGGGGATTCCCCTGTTGCTACTTTTTGAAGCGAAAAGTCACACTTAACCAGTATTTACATGGATTCTGACTCCAGTCCTTCTGAATACACAGAATGTACTTTAAAACTTAACAGTATCCCCAGCCCCTCAAGACCTTTCAAGATTTCTTTTCATGTGACCAATCCATTCTTTTCACAGCAGTGGTGAACATCACAGCATAAGCCTGAGCTGCGTATATGTTTGAGAAGCCAAACACACACACACACACACACACATAGAGTTGTTATGAATGGAAATGACTAGAAGTTTGAGATGACCTTTGTGAAACATGTCAGGGTCAAAACACACAAAATCAAACTATGTAAGCCTAAATTACAAACGTAAATTGAGCCAATGTGTAGTTGTTAGCTGCTGTGGGGGTGGCAGAACAAGAAAAATGAGGAGGCATATTTCATAACTGCAAACCTTGCAAGACCTCAGCAGAGGGAATCATCTTCATGATCAATGCTATACTTACAGTGGAACCTCACCCCCACCCCCCAACCCCAGCATCTGTGCACAGGTGTTTTTATTCTTTCAGAACAGAACTCCTCAGGTATTCTACTGATAGCACGTGCAGATGATTAGCAATCAAACAACCCCCACAGAAATCTAACACCTGCAGACAATACAAAATGCCAAGGCCTATGTGTCCCTTTTTCCAACAGTGCATAAAGACAATTATTTTAAACACAATTAAAAATAAACTTCTACAACTATTCCTCTTTTCTGTATAAAAAAATTGCATTAACTTTACAACACAATTTAACACTACACCAGAAAAACCATTTACAAAAGGACCAGTCATTAGGCTTCTAATGCACCTGATCAAATGATACCAAGCATCTATTATGATTTTCACAATGTCTTTGGACAAGAGAAAAACATTATCAATGTCCAATTATTTGGAATTTACTAATGATCTTCTGGGCTTCTTCAAAGTGCTTGGGTCATGTCTCTGGCTCTGCCCTCTGCAGCACACACAGCTTGAAGCTGCACCTTCACCCAGAGCTTCTCCTGGGCTCTCTTCATGGTGCCAAGCGTCAACTTCTTTACATGACCCCTTCATCTGGGTCTTCAACTACCACTAAAGCTGCACCTTCACCAATAGCCTCTCCTGGCCTCTTACAGTGGCAAGCCTCAGCTGCTCCCCAAAGACCCCTTCATGCCTTCAAAACCAGTACCAGCTAGGTGACCCTTACAGTATCAAGTTCGGCTACAATCAGGAGTTACAACCTTTGCCAGTTCTGGAAGAGCTTCTGTGTGCTGACCCTGAGGACACTTTCCAGATTTTAAGATAGAGACTGATTTCCAGGAAAAGCAACTGGTCCTTGTCTGCAGGAAAGATTTCCATCATGAGGTGAAGTTCTCATCACGTGTCTTGTCCAGACAGCCTCACCTCACCATTATCTGGACAGGTTTGCAGAAAACAAAAGAAAACAAAACAAAATGAACTTTCCTGCAGACAAGGCTCAGCACCATGAAGAGAGACCAGGAAAGGCTAATAGTGAAGGTGCAGCCTCAACAGTAGTTGCAAACCCAGATTGAAGGGGTCATGTAAAGATCTTGAGATTACACAATGAAGAGAGGCCAGAAGAGGCTATTGGTGAAAGTGCAGCCCAGTTGCAGCAATGGACCCCAGTGTTCTAAAGATGCCAGTACCATGGGACGACTACCAAGAACAGCAGCAGTGGAGTGGTGTCAGCCAGAGCCTGGAAGACAAGCTGGATGTGCTACAGAGAGCAGAGCCAGAGAAGTGACCTTTGGAAGAGCCCAGAAGATCCTAAGTGAATTCCAGATAATTGGACACTGCTAATGTTTTTTTTTTTTCTGTTGTCCAAAGTCATTGTGAAAAGCTTAATAGATGTTTGGTTTCATTTGATCATGTGCATTAGAAGCCTCATGATTGTTTCTCTTATAAATGGTTTTTCTGATGTAATGTTAAATTGTGTTGTAAATGTAATGCAATTTTCTTTTATACAGAAAAACTTTTTCTACAAAAATGTTGTAGAAGTTTATTTTTATTTCTGTTTAAAATAATTGTTTTTGTGCACTGTTGAAAATGGGACACATAGGCCTTGGCATTTTGTATTGTTTGCAGGTGTTGGATTTCTCTGGGAGACATTTGATTGCTAATGATCTGCACCCGAGGAGTTCTGAAAGAATAAAAGTACCTGAGCTCAGGTGCTTTGGGTTCCATTGTGCATTCTGGCATTGGCCATAAAGGTGATTCCCTCTGCGGAAGTCTGGCAGGGTTTCCATGAATGAAAATTCCTCCTTGTCTTCTTGGCTGAACCACCACAGCAGCGAACTACTACACCTATGTGAGTCTAACAAAGATCACTGTAAATATTTTATGAGGACTAAACCACAATAGGAAGAAATAAAGGTCTGGAATGTGAAATTTCCTGTAGAAGTATCATATGAAGGCAAGGGATTAATTTCTCTCTCTCTTTCTCTCTCTTTTTTTTGGTGGTGTCGTGTTTTTCTTTTAAATTTTTTCATACAACAATTTTAATCATATTCTTTCCTATCTCCCAACTCTACCAGATCATTCCCATTTTTCTACCCTCCCAACTTTATGTTCTGTCTCTTTTCTCTTTCTCAAAAACAAGAAAAATAGAAATCAAAACAAACAAAACCCAATAATACAAAAACTACCAAAACAAAACAACCCCCTATACACACACAATAAAAAAGATTCTATTTTGTGTTGGCCAGCTACTCTTGGGCATGAGGCCTGCCCTGGAGTAATGTGGTTGATATACACTGTGACATTCTATTGGAGAAAATTGATTCCTCTTTTCTCAGTAGGTATCAATTGCAAATAACTTCTAGATTAGGAGTAGAACTTTGTGAATACTTCCCCTTCTCAGAGCTGGGTATTTTGTCTGTATTGAATCTGTGAAGTTCTTGTGTATGCTATGACAGTTTCTGTGAGTTCATATGTTTAACACTTTCGTTGTGTCTGGAAGATGCTGTTTCTTTGGAGTCATCCATCACCTCTAGTGCCTCCAATCTTTCTGCAATTTTACAGTCATCTTCTACATAGATCCCTGAACCTTGAAGGAAGGATTTGAAAAGACCTCGTATTTAGGGTTCAGCAGTATTAATTTCTATCTGCTGCAAGAAGAAGTTTCTCTGATGTGTGTTGAGCAAGACACTGATCTAAAGGTATAGCAATATGTGATTAGGAATCATTTTATTGCTATATTCTTTGGACAGTCTAACAGTATTAGGTTTGCCCTAGGGCCTATGACCTATCTAGTCTCAGGTTCTAGGACACTTTAGCAGAGTCAGGTATGGGCTCTATCTCCTGGAGCAGGCCCTACATCCAACCCAATAGTGGTTGATTGTTCCCACAATGTTTGTGCAACTATTGCAGCAGAATATCTTGCATGCAATTTGTTACTATGACTCACAGGTTTCATAGCTGGATACGACTGATAGTTACTTTTCTCCTTCTATAACATGCATAGTACCTTCAACATTATGAATGCTAGTCAGGAGGGGAGAAACTTCGAGTTAAGCACCAACTCTGTTTCTCCATGTTTGTTGTTGTAAATTCAGCAATAGGGCCTTACATCAGGTTGTGTAGAGTAACTAACAGCCTTGGCAATAGCCTGTGATGTTTATTAGACAAACCAATCATTGTTGAAAATATAGAAGGAAAGAATCTTAGATTTTGAGAGTTGGTCATAAAAATAGGTAGGAAGAGATACAGTGTGAGAAGGAAGCTGATGAGGGAACTTAGTAACACATGATGAATGATAGGCTTAAAGAACACTTAAGCAGTTTGTGTATATGACTGCTGTGTGGTGAAGACATAAATCTGGACACCATTGACCTACATGTTATATATGGAAATATTAATAACTTGGAAGCATTTATTCAGGGAACAAAAAGCAATCACTGTGTGTAAGCCTGAGCCATTGCAGAGAGTCTAGTCTCTCTCAGGAACTGACCCAGAACATGTGGCCTCTGTGTAACTTATTGAGGAAAAGCACCACCCACCAATACAAAGGTATTAATTTCTCAGTGAATAGAACTTGCACAGTGCAGCAACCCTTAACTTCAGCTGGCTGAGCTGATGCCATTTTACAGGCAAAGTCAAGATCCTGGGCAAAGTATTTTTTGACCAGTGCTTAGGTTGGGGAAGGAGACCATGGAAGGCTGTTCCATATTAACATTAATACATTTGGATGTTTTAAACACACAGATCTCAGTAAATAATGTCAAATCTGAACAACAATTGTTCCATCCATTTGAGTAGACAATTGCCAGTGTTCCAAACTAGCATTCTTTCTGTATCCAAGAAGACATGCAGCCATCCACACTCAGAAAGCTGGTTCCAACAACTAAGAAAGGTGACCTGGCAGCAGTTCTAGCTGCCAGATAAAGCAGCTCTTTAAGGTTCATATTACTGCACAAAAGTTGCATGTAACTTTATAATATTTGAGAATAAGTTTAAATATTTCACTAAAGCATGTTATCCTGTGAAATCAATGGTGTGGAGTGAGTTATCCTATAAAATGTATAAAGAAATAAGAGAGAAAATTCTTCCAACAGATTCTTGTAGATACTTCACAGAAATTATAAACTGAAATTTCTGTGTATTTTTTTCTGCTTAAGTAACTGATAATGTCTAGATATTTGTTTTCCAGGATTCCAACTTGAGCAGAAAGAATAAATGACTGAATTGTTGTGTTTGCAGCTTGCAACATGACTATAAATAAAATATTATGTTTATGAGACATGGATCTTTTGTTCTTAGAAATGCAAAAAAACAGATCAGATAGAATAAATATTGCTATAAATAAGGATATACAATAGCCAATCCAAAAGCATCCTGATTTTGAAAATCAAGCCATCAACCTTCTAAGACTTTTGACAAGTAGAGAAGAAACTGAGGCCAAAGGAGAATTGTAAAGAACAGATGGCTGTCCTTAGGTGACAAATATTTAAAACAAGACATGGAGTGAATTTTTCAATGCTATCTTAATGATCTAAAATTCATTTCATTCTTGCTTCAATAAAAGAGGTCATCCACACCCTGGACCCTCCTGGCAGTAGTACACAAATCATTGATGGGGCATACTGAAAAGGGAAAAGGTTGCAAGGCAGAAGTTACTAAAATTTCTGCATTCCTGAATCCTCCATGTTTTAGTGAAATGTATTTTGTTTTTCACTCTGTAGTATCCTTAGGCCAAAAGAAATATCTGATCATTTATTATATTAAAGTTTTGTTGTTGTTTTGGGTTTGTTGTTGTTTGTTTTCTGATTTAGAGTTTCTAACTGCCCTGGGGCTCACTGGAGTGAGCTCAGGAGATTCCTCTATATCTGCTTCCCCAGTGCTAGGATGACAATTATGAGCCCCCATGCCTAGAATTTTACATGTTTTCTGGGAATTGAATGAAGGTCCTTGATGATTGTGTGGCAAGCACTTAAGCCACTGAACTATCCTATAACCTATAATTCTTGCTTTTTACCACAGCAACTGTTGATCACCCAGCTTCTAAAAGATATGATGTCATCCAAGGTAATTTTATAAGAGTTGTGAATAAACGTGACCTTGATCTTACCATTAACTCTCATTTCAACTGATTAATCTTAATTACTACTCTGATTGCCTAAAAATATAAGAACTCAAGATCCTTCTATGAATATTCTGTATCACTTTAAAGTGTCTTAGCACACATCTGTAGAAGTAATTCTTTAGAAATTAGGGATATTAAATCAAGTTGGATCATGGAACAAAAGAACCTTCATGAAACGATGTCTTTGGTTGACTGTTTTGTTTACTTACTATAATAAAATAAGACACGGCAGTGGTGGGGCAGTGCGCAGAGTCCATCAAGGCTCCAGCAGATGCTTCACCTATAAATGTTTTCTGAAAATGTAGCTTTTTTTTTTTATGCTGTACTTGCCTCAAAGCCTTGTTGGCGAGCAATTGTAACTGTTACTTTTCACACTTGTATCAGAACTCGGCTCTGTGGTTCCTCTTTCCCAGTTGCTTCTGAGAAAAATTCCTAACTTGTAAATTTTTTTAATCCCCTAGCTATAAAATGTCATAAAGGAAAATAAAAAAAGAAAGATTTCTTTACTGTCCTTTCTAGCTAAACCTGGAGAACTAGACTAACATCTAAATCTTCTATCCCATTAACTGCTTTCCCAACAACTGTCTGCCTTCTTTTCCATCTTCATCCTCTGGAGCTGTCTAACTAATAGCTCTCCCAAGCAGTTCCCAGAAGTACAAGCAGCGTGTAACCTTAAGGAAGGCTGCATAGTACAAAAATCTTTTTAGCAATGTCCCAAGACACCCACTGCTCCCACTCAAGTTGCCCACAGCTCCTCACATATTTGTGGAATGAGTGATACTACATTGGCACCAGGCCCAGAGAAGAGAAACATATTGGAACCGGAAGGCCTTTTTTGACTCACAGCATGTAAAATGTGAATTGGGAGCAGAGTCTTGTGGAGCAGGACCTCCACTGGAAAGGTGCCACATCGCTGCCTGCCAAGTGGGATGCTCCCACTTGGCCCACAATTTTAGCCTGGGGGGCGTTGCCCACAGATTCTGCCTGTCGGTCCCACCTAAGGCATGAGCCTGGAGGAGAGCCAGGAATGGAGACGCTTGATGGAAACCACACCAGAGAGGCCAAGTGAGTGGGTCTGCTGGGCACCATAGCTTCCTGACAGGTCAGGGTCCCCACTAAACTCACAGGTGCTGCCTGAGACATGAAGGAGGCAAGCTATTGGGGAAGTCTAGGATGGAGCCCAAGACAGAACTCAAGATGATGGCAGAGCACTAAGCAAATCTGACAGGTCTCTGGTTGCTGCCTATTGCCTCCTGTCAGGTTGCCCCAGTCTCCACATGTGTTTGTGGACTGGGAGAACTACACTGGTGCCTAGTCAGGCAGAAGGAACTTTGTGAATTAAAAGTGGTTGGAAAGACATAGGGTCAGTACCACATCTGGAAGGTCAGCTGGCTGTGAGGGGAGAGGAAGGATAGTGGCCTGAGCCCACAGGCTCATTTCTGCAGTGAGATCACTGAGTTGGAGACACAGTTGTAAACAGGATAGAGGACAAGGGAATTTGGGATGGGGTGCTTGGAATGCCAAGAGGCTGAGGCTACAACCTGGCTAGCCTATTGCAACCTGCCAGGCTGGAGCTGCCACTCCTAGATTGGAGCACATACACCGCAAAGAGAGGCAGTCCTGGGGACTTGGCAGACAAGCAAACAAAGGCCTGTGGCCAGAGTCCCTAGGAGACAACACAGCTGGAGGCAGGGACAGGAATGGATGTGTACTCAGGACAGATAAAGGATATGTCTGTCCTCAGACTATCACCAGACATCCTACCCTTTCCACTGCCTGCAAGGCCAGCTCAGCCACTTCCATGGCCTCAGCCAGCACTTTTACTGTTCTTCCCAATGAGTGGGGGCAAAGATGCACTGAAGTACTACCACAGTCTGCTGCAGGCATATGATCCAGGTGATGAGGGCAGGGTAGGATATAGCAGTCTGTCCAGGAGTATGTACGCCCAAACAAACTGCCAAACCACAGGGTTTCCCTGCTTCTGAGCAATGACAGGATAGTCCAACTGAAGAGTTTCTCATCTCCTGTGCTGAATATCCACACAAAAGACCTGTCCTCTGGTTACCAACAGACCCTCCTGGCCTCTTCACTGACTGACAGGTCAATTCTGTTCCTCCTGTAGCCCTGGCCTCTACTCATATTGTTCTCTTTGATAGGGTAGAGGAGAGCACTGTAGCACTACCCAAGAACTGCAAGCACAATAGTCAGGCAACAGGATGGACAGTGGTAAATGTGATGGGGTGTATGTGCAACAATCAGAGCTGAAGTAAGTTCTGAACCTGAATATTATGCCAAACTTCAGGATTACCCTGTCCTGAGCAACAGCTGATATCCCTGCTGAAGAATATCGTGTAGTAGGGTGTAGCCATTGATTCACCAGAGGATTCAGGACAAAAGGCAGTTTACTCTTTGGCTAATTAAGGCCCTGGTCCTAGTCTTTGAACCCTACAGCATCTCAGCTTCCATACAATCTGCTCTTAAAGATACAAGCCTGAACCTAAAAGGCTTCAGTCTAAGCCTCTGAGACATACTGCTGACTGAACCATTCTGACTAGCTCCTTCTGAACTCTGACTCTTCCGGTTCTACTCAACTCACTCGTAGTTTGGGTCCAAACTCTTCTCCAAGATGCCTGATTCAAACTGACCTTCTCAGCCAACTTAATGATTCTGACTGAACTCTTCTAACTCTGGCTGATTCTCTAACTGACTCAGACTGAACTGCTTTGTTCTGCTTCAAACTGACTCATTCTTTCAGTCTGATACTGACTTCCTCTACTGAGCTGCTTTTGTGTCTCTGTGTTTCTCTGTTTTTTTCATCAACCTCCTTCTTCAGAATGCTTGCCTCATATTGCCTCATGTAGCTAACCATTCTGTAATTGCTTGTTCTCCGCTGAGAGTCTTCTTTTATATTGTGAGAGTTGGGTGTATCCTCACTCTAACTTACTTTGGTAACTCTTCCTCTGATTGGACATTGTGCCTGTCCTTCACTGACTCATTTCAGATGTCACTTCTTATATGCTGCTGACTCTTTCTGAGCTCTGCTTCCTGTGTCCCAAGTACTGGGATTAAAGGTATGAACAACCACTGCCTTCTAAATACAGGGATTAAAGGTGTTTACTGATATTTTTTCTACCCTAGAGCAGCCATAATGACTGATTAAAATATTAAGCATTATTTTTTTTGAGGGCACAGAGGTGTGAAGATGGAACAGGAAGGAATGGGAAGAGGGTATTATCAAAACATATTGTATGAAACTAAAATTATTAATAAAGTTATTATTAAAAAAGATACATTGAATCCATATAGAAAACTTATAACATATTCCCAGTTTTGCATTGACATGAGTTTGTATAAATTCCTTTCTAAAGGTTGTAATTAGTTTCAAAACAATACAACAGCCTTTTAGCCTACGATCCTGACAGAATTCTCAAGTAAAATGGAAAGGTCAGACCAAGTCATTGCTACAGTGACAGAATCCAAGAATCATGTAGTTCTGACAAGGTGTGATTTGTTTTCCTCTTGGAGTGTACCAAACTGTTTCTTTAGCACTTTGTTAAAGGACATGGTGTCAGAACTGTTATCTATTAGAGAGGATAGGAAATTATCCAGTGCCTAATCACTAGCAAGCCTAGAGATGTTTTATTGATGAATGGAATACTAGGCTCCTATATCACTTTAATTGGGTACTAAACTGAATCTTATAATTGAATTCTTGTTTCCTGGCTATTGCTCATCTTGCTTTATTTTGTTGTGCTATGACAACATATTCATTTTAACTCAAAATTTATCGTCTGTCAATTGTAATCATTAGGAAGAAAACAACCACCTCTAGTTAACTTAGGGCAGATATAAACAAGAGACATCCCCCTTTCCCTTTTTACATGGATAAACATGATCCTAGAATATATTACTGACAAATAGAACAAAAATGAAAGTAATTACTTTATTTGTACACCTATTCTGTACCTATGTGCTTTGCTTAAATTAACAAATGTAGAACTCAAAAGAATGCTGTCAAGATAAAACAACCCTTTGTATTGATAAAGCAGTCTCAAGAATTAGTGATAAAATATTAATTTGAACATTAATATCTATATTATCTTAGCTACTAATTGTCTTTTTCTTTTCCCAGGACACATGGACAAGCAAAAACTGTGAAAATCCCATACTTGATCTATGCCCTTCCATTCTAGCACGACAAAATGAGGATTAAGCAGAGTTATGGTTAGGACTAAGGTCATGTGTAGGGAAGGTTCCAACATCCAATATATGGAGAAATAGCTTATGGTGTGCTTTCTTAGATTCCCAACTTAACATCATGAGAGCACATAGAATATTATTCAAAAATCCAAACAAACATGCATTCAAGTAAGATTGAATTAGTACCTGGAAGAAACATTAGGAAAAAGTTTTATACCAATGTATTATAGATGAGGAAATGGGCACCAGAGTAGTTAAGCCTCATAACAAATTGGAGGCAGCTAAGTTTAGAAAAAAGCTCACATGATGCCATATGTAGAGATCTATCATAACACAGACTATGACCACCATGACATTTTTATTTATGTTTTACTTATTTAATTTTTATTTGTATATATGTGTGTGTGTGTGTGTGTGTGTGTGTGTGTGCTTACACAAGTTTATGTGCACCATATGTGTGCAGATAAGTTCACAGGCTAGAAAAGTATTTTAGGTCCCCTGGAACTAGAATTAAAGGCATCTGTGAGGTGCCCGATGTGGTCCACTGCAAGAACAGTAAGTGCTCTTAACCACTAAGCCATCTTTCAAGCCCTAATCTTAAAAATTAATTTATTAGTGTTATGCATATGTGGATGATGTGTGTGTGTGTGTGTGTGTGTGTGTGCACGCACGTGCATGTCCATAATGAGCATGTGGACATTAAAGTACATCTCTCAGGAGTCAATTTTCTCTTCAGATCAGGGTTCTGGGCATTGTAAACAAGGTTTCAGTCTTGCACGGCAAGCACTTACCTACTAAGCCATATTGCTGGCCATGACTTTCATGTTTTTAAATAATGACAATGTATGTTCATTCTAGAACATATGACTTTCTCTTCTAGCTTTTGTTCAAATAATTCAGGCATAATAATTTAAATAGTTCATGCTGAGCTATGCATAATCTACCAATTCACAGACTTTGTTCCTCAAAATTGCAAATCGAGAATGTTAACATTTTCTTTCCTTTTCTCTAAAATTAGCAATGATGATTATACTCAGTTATTTGCCAGTGAAAGAAATCATGCATTCTAGGATAAGGGTTGTGCAAATTGGACACTTATCATTTGTGGTTACTCAATATGCTTGATTAATTTTTCTACATTTTGAAAATTACACATGCTTTAAGCTTTGACTTTCCAAAGTAGAATTCAGAAAGACCGCTTTTCTAGGCCTTTCTTCTCAATTGAGGGCAGGGACTCTGGATTCTGACATTCACTTTCTGGATTATTGACTCAAAAGTCATCTGAGTATGTAGTACTCATCTTTCTGGAAAGAATGAGAGCTGTGATGCACAACTTAGGTTACAAAGCTTTCTTTATCTGGCTAACTGCCAGTTATGCTTCAATGGTTAGTCTGCTTCATAAGTTGAGCTAGTTGAAATTATGAGTTCTTTACCATCATTGAACAAGCTCCTTCTCTATTTAGATTAGGCAAAATATATTTTGTTTTGTAAATTTGTTAAAAATTAAAAATTAAGATTTTTATTTTACATAAAATTTTAAAGATGGAGAAGTATAAGAGATATCTAAACTTACCTTTCTTCATTTACCGGTCAATTACAAGTAACAGTCATTTTTAGTAACTTTCATTGACTTTCTATTATTTCCTTTCTGATATCTAAATTACTTGACCTTTTCTATGTTTGTCACATGTAGATTTTACCTATTATCCTACACACACATTTTGCAATGTTAAATTTGGTAAAAACATTATATACCACCAATATGGTTTGAATCTCACTAACTGTACTAAGGTTTCAACTTCTTCAAGGTGTAAATAACTTTACTAACAGTAAAAAAATTTAACTTGTGGCTTGATCCTGCTACCATTTACACAGATGCCAACAGTTTGGAATATTGCTTTATTTAACACTCTCTCAGATAAACGCTAAGATATTTAGGTATTTCTGTGACTTCATTCTCTCTTTTGTTCAATGACAGATTTCTTGGCTTCCCAAAAAGTCTATAATATGGACATTCAGGTATAAATATTAAGATGGCAAAAGTTGATGTTAAGAAATGTTCAGTGAGCTCTAGTTAGGAACTTGCTGGCCACATTAACCTGGGAATCATGTAGGAAATCTTGACTCTCCTTCTTGTCCTCAATTTTTGATGCCCCAGTCTCATCCCCAACCCTGAAGCAAACCACAGCACTCACTTGTCTTCCCTCTCTTCCTTAATCCCCTGAACATTCTATGGATCATACTGGAGTCCTTCTGTGGACCCTTCCACCCCTACCTTTTAGCCCATTCCCATTTCTGTATGTCAGCTTCCAATAACTAGAAACTCTTTCTACCCAGGACAACTAGTAGACACACATGGCAGGGACTCTGAAACACTCCCTATGAGACAACCCACAGCTACCACATACTCCTACAATTGAGACAGAGCAATAGAAACCAAGGGAGAGAAAACAGTTCAAGACAATGAAGTAGAAATAGAATCAACAAAGGAAACCCCAACTGATATAAAATAAAATGAAAAAAATTGGAAGTCAAACAAAATTCTCAGAGAAAAGTCTTATACCTAGAATATTAAGAGATAGAAGAAAGAATTTCAGGCCTTGAACATAACATAGAAGAATTGAAGATTATAATAAAAGAAAATGATAAATGTGAAAAACTCCACGTACACAAACATCCAGGAGGTCTGGGACACCATGAAAAGACCAAATCTATGAATAAGAGGAATAGAAGAAGGAGAAGAAATGCAGGTTAAAGGTACCAAAATATTTTCAACAAACTCAGAGAAGAAAATTTCCCAAGCAAACAAAAGGAGGTGACTATCAAGACAAAAGAAACATATAGAACACCAAATATACTAGATCAGAAAAGAAGTTCCTCTTGACATATAATAATCAAAACACTAAACATACAGAACAATAAAATATAATAAAACTTCAAGGGAAAGAGACCAATTAACATATAAAGGTAGTCATATTAAAATAACACTATAATTCTGAATGGAGACAGAAAAAGCTGGAGGGGTCTAGGTAGATATTCTACAAATTCTGAGATCACCGATGCTAACCCAAACTTTTATATCAAACAAAACTATCTTTCACAATGAATGAAGAAAGAAAAATATCCCATAATAAGGCCAATTTAATCAGCATCTGTCTACAAATCTAGCTCTACAGAAAACGCTAGAAGAAAAACTTCAACCTGAGGAGGTTAACCACATCCAAGAAAAAATAAAGAATAAATAATATTCAACTGGCAAACAAAAGGGGGAGAAAAAATCCACACATCATAACAACAAAATAGCAGGAATCAATGAACATCATTTGTCTTGATTCCCAAATAAAAAGACACAGACTAACAGACTGGATTCACAGAGAGTATCCATCACTGCATCTAAGTAACATACCTCACTATCAAGGAAAGACATCACATAAGACTTAAAAGGACAAAAAATATATTCCAAGCAAATGAATCCAAGAAGCAAATAAGTGTAGCCATTGTAATATCTGGCAAAATAGACTTCAAACCAAAACTAATCATAGGAAATAGGGAAGTACACTACATATGCATCAGGAGAAATGTCCACCATGAGGATATTGAATTTCTAAATATATATGTACCAAAAACAAGGGCACGCAAATTCATAAAATAAACACTACCACAGCATAAATCACATATTAACACTCACACTGTGATAGTGGGAGACTTCAATACCTTGCCAATGGACAGATAATCCAGACAAAAACTCAACAGAGATGAGTGGGAGCTATTGATGTCAGAAAATAGACCTTGCATATATTTACAGAATATTTTACCCAAATACAAAAGAATATACCTTCTTTTCTGAGGCTCATGGAACTTTTTCAAGAGTTGACTTTGGATACAAATCAAGTCTCAACAGGTACAAAAAGATTGAAACAATGCCCTGCATTCAGACTCCCATGGATTAAAGCTGAATATCAACAATAGAAAGAACAGAAAGCTTACGACTCATAGCAACTAAACAACCCCTAGTGAATGAAAACTAGGTCAAGGCAGAAATTAGGAAAAAAATTTAAAACTTTAGAACTAAATGAAATGAAAACATAACATACTCAAAACTCTCCAATACAATGAAGGCAATTCTAGGAGGTAAGGTTATAGCAGTAAGTGCCTACACTGAAAAAAATTGAGAGATCTCATGTTAGTAACTTAACGCCACACCTGAAAGCATCAGGACAGAGAGAAGAAATAATTCCCAAAGGGAGAAGATGACAAGAAATAATCAAACTCTCACCTGAAATCAAGAAAACAGAAATAAACAAAAATAATAATACAAAGAATCAATGAAATAAAGAGTTGGTTCTTGAGAAAATGAATAGGATTGATTAAATCCTAGCCAAATTAACTAAAATATGGAGATAGAAGAGCCATGTAAGTGAAATTAGAGATGAAAGGGGAGATATTACAACAGATACTGAAGAAATCCAAAGAATCATAAAGACATATCTAGAAATACTGTTCACCACAAACTTGGAAATTCTAAAAGAAATGAATACATTTTTTAACATATATTAGCTACTAAATCAAGAACAGATAAGCTATATAAACTGACATATAACACATAGTGAAATATAACCAGTAATGAAAAGTTTTCTAATTAAAATAAGCCCAGTACCAGATATATTCAGCACACAATTCTATCAAAAATCCAAATAAGAGTTAATGCCAATCCTCCATAAATCATTCCAGAAATTAGAAATAGAAGTAACGTGGCTTAGTTCTTTTTATGAGGCCAAAAATACCCTTATACCTAAACCATATAAAAACCAACCAATCAAATAAGTTACAAACTAATTTCCTTTATGAATGCTGATGCAAAGGTTCCCCCTCAAAATGGACATACCTCAACATAATAAAAGCCATTGGCATGCAAGAAACATAAAAACAAAGCCTGAGGTATGCAAGGGACAGACCTCAACATAATAAAAGCAATATATAGCAAGTCCATAGACAACATCAACAGAGAAAAACTCAAATCATTTTTACTAAAATTAGAAACAATATAAGGTTATAATCTATCTCCACACCTATTCAATAGAGTACTCTGGGTCTTAGCTAGACTAATAAGACAACTGAAAGAGGTCAAATATATCAGAAAATATCAGAAAAGAAGTCACAGAATCATTATTTGCAGATGATGACTGTAGACAAAAAAGGCCCTAAAAACTCCACCAAACAACTTTTACAGCTAAAAAACATTTTCAGCAAAACAATGGAATACAAAATTAACGTGTAAAAATCAGTACTCTTCCTATATACAAAAAGATTGAGAAAGAAATTAGAGAAAAAATACCTTTCACAACATATGTATATAACCAAACAGTAAAGACTTTTATAATATAAAAGACATAATAATAACAATAATAATAATAATAATAATATTAAGACACTGAAAAAAGAAACTGAAGAAGATATCAGAAGATGGAAAGATCTCCCTACTCATGGATCCATATGATTATTACAGTGAAAATGTCTATCCTATCAAAATTAATCAACAAATCTAATACAACCTCTATCAAAATTTTAACACAAGTCTTTACAGAAGTTGAAAGGACCATTTTCACCTTTGTACAGAAATACATAAGAGCTAGAACATCTACAACAATCCTGAAAAATAAAAGAACTACTGGAAGTATCATCTCTTATCTCAAATTGTACAATAGAGCAATAGTAGTAAAAACAGTATATATTGGCATAAAAAAGTAATGTGGATCAATGAAATTGTATTGAAGACCCACATATAAATCCACATACCTATGAAAACCTATTTTTTGGTAAAGAAGTTCAGAAATACACACTGGAAACAGGATGTCAGCATCAATAAATGGTGCTGGTCAAAATCATGCAAGAATACATGTAAAAATGTAAATTCCTGTAAAAATCTCAATTCCCAATGGATATATGGCCAGATACACTGAATTTGATAGAAGAGAAAGTGGAGAATACTCTTGAGTTCATTGACACAGGAAAAGACTTTCTGGACAGAACATAATTAGCACAGTCACTAAAAGCAACAATCAATACATAGGACCTTTTAAAATTGAAATAATTCAATGACAAAGGACAGAATCTTTCAGACAATAAAACAGCCTACAGAATGGGGATTTTTACCAATTTCACACCAGATAGAGGGGTATCTAAACAAAGACCTCTTAAAATAGAAAACTCAAATGGCTGAAAAGCACTTAAAGAAATGTTAGCCATTTGGGAAATTCAAATCAAAAGCTGCTTTGTGATTTCTTCTTATACCAATCAGAATGGCCAAGATCAATTTTAAAAAAATGACAGCTCATGCTGGTGAGGAAGTGAAGTAAAGGGAATATTCATCCACTGTTGGTGAGACTGTAGATTTGTATGTCCACTAAGGATATCAGTGTGCTAGTTCCTCAGTTTGATAATAATCAATCTACCTTAAGGTCCAGCTACCCTACTCTTGGGCACATACTCAAAGGACTCCATAACCTACCACAGCAACTCTTGCTCAACCATTTTATAGCTGCTTTATTCATAAAAGCCAGACATTGGAAACTGGCTGGATGCCCATCAATGGATGAATGGATAATGAAAATTTGGTACATTTACATACTGGATATTATTTAGCTCAGAAATAAAGAAAGGAAGGAAGGAAAGAAAAGTAATGGAAGGAATCATGAAAATTGTGGTATATTGATGGAGCTAAAAAAAAAAATCATCCAGAGTGAGTAACTTAGACCCAAAAATCAAATATGGTGTGTTTTCAGTAATAATCCTTATAACCATAGAAGGCATAGACTGAGGAACCTGGAGGAAGGAAGACTATCCCCTGGAAAGAGGAACAGAATAGATAGTTACTGATGAATGGGATAGATTGGGGAGACTGGAACAGAAGGGTCAAACAGGGAGGGGGAAGGAAAAGAGGTATGACCCTTCAAACGACCCTTAGTTTTAGCTACTTCTTACCATACTTGTTCCTAAAATATGTACATATGGGAAAGAAATCTTAATAAAATCATCAAATCACAGAGGAGAGAAGGCCCCATCTAGACCTCTCACCACCAAATGAAACTTCCAGTCCCAGTAATGGGTTACATCTAATAGAGTTGTTGGTTAATGGGGCCCCATTGAATCTTCAAATAACCCAGGCTGTTGACAAGGCTATTATTTGGTCTTCCCAATTGAAAGTAAGGCCCCATTGCTGAAGACAACACCTGTATTTCTCACCAAACACAATGAAATCGAACTGGTACCTAACAAAAGACATCATCCCTCCCCTTATTGAATACTGTTTTTGGTCCTGGAAGGTACTCTGCATTCTACCAGAGAGTAAAGCTAGGCAGCAACCCACCTCCAAACCCTTCAATTTACAGTAGTGGCATGCTTTAAGATATGCTGGTGCAATAGTGGCATAAATGTTGTGAGAATAACCAATCAGTATCTGATTGGATTTAATTCTTACTTCATAACACTGAAGCCAAATATAACATTGCTCAAGTATCTAAGAACCTGAGACCTAGATAGGTGATAGACCTAAGGAAAAACCAAATACTACTGTTCTGCTAGAATAGTGTAGCAAAAAAATGACTCCTATGTAATGACATTTTACTATGTTCATAGCTTAGTGCCTTGCTCAGCCATGATCAGAGAAGCTTCTTCTGGCAGTACATATTATCAAATGTAGAGACCCACAACTGGACAATGAGCCAGTAGTGGGAAACCTTAGACCACTCAACACTGCATGGGATATCTCCATCACATCCCTATCCTAGGGCTCAGCGAATTCTGTGGAAGAGGAGCCAGAAAGATTGCTAAAGCCCAATGGGATGGAAGACACCAAGGAAATAAGGCCATCTAGACACATCAGGACTGGTACACATGCTCTCACAGAGACTGCAGGTAGCATGCACAGGGCCTGCACTGGTATAAGCTAAATGGGGTCCCAGCACTGAGAGGAGAAATGGATACAAGCTCCCATCCTTAACTTAGAAGCTATCCTACAATTGGTAACCTTCCAAAGGAAAATTTGTTTTTCTCTCACAGAGTCTCATTGTGTATACAAGCCACACTTAAATGCAGGTTCCATGCCCAGCAGTGGATAGTCTATGCAAAACAAATGCAATGGTATTTTTGGAGAATTTTTTGGTCTCACAATGTTTTGCATGGGCATTTTTTCCTTTTTTAACCTCTAGGTCTTTTGCTTATATATTATGGTTTCTTATTTTGTGTTTTTATATGATTTCTGTTTTTGCAAATTCATGTATCTCTGAGTTTATATGTATTTCTTGTGCTTTTTCTTTGGCTCTTTTCCCCTATTTGCTTGTTTTGTCCTATTCAGATTTATATTTATTTATTTATTCCTGTTTATTTTCTAATGAAAGAAAACAAAAAAAAACATTAGGTTGGGTGGGTAGGGAGGATCTGGGAGGGGAGTTGGGGGAGAGGAAATTGTAATCAGAATATATTATATGAGAAAATGTAATTTCAATAAAATAAGAAAGAAGTTTTGATGAAAGTAAAGGAGTATTTCTCTAAAAGTAAGTGTAGATTCTGTAGGAAACCCCAATTAAAAGAATATAAGCTGCTCTCTAAGGAGTTAAGTTGCTAAAATTTTATTTTATGTGTTATAAATTTTGTGTTTCAGTGTTTACTCATGCAGTATTGTACACATGGGAGGCAGTAACTAACAGTAACTGCAATGCATGAATTGATGACAGATCTAGTAAATTCTTTGCTAGGGTAGCTCACTGAGTTGTATTGCTGTGGGTACATGTGGTTATGTAAATTTTACACAATTATAAATTTAAAAGTTACTCTAAAGATTGTACATTCTGGTTCTTGTTTTCTCAGTGTTTTTTCTGCCATTGCATGATATGTGTTCTCACTGTCTCTCCTCCTGGACTATGAACTCTAGGGCATCAAGACCATGATTAAATAAATCACCTTTGCATTCTCCCCACCAGCAACCATTTTATGTTGCACACAGAGGTCTTCATTTCTCTACAACCAAGTCAGCACGTATTTGGCTGACTGTCCACCCAGGTTTGACAATGCAAAAGCACATTTCTGACAAAGAAAAACTGTATTTATATAAAGAGTGGGAGGGAAATGTACAGGGAGAATGGGCAAATATTGTTGGGCCTTATGGCCGAGCGAGGGGCCTGTGGTCCAAACTCAAACCAAGCTCGAGTTTAGAGACCTGTCTTGGCACGTCTAGTTCCGCCTAACGGTGACTAAGCATAGCCTATTCTGGTGGTGACTCTGCCTAGTAACTGCTAGTGTGAAAATCTTACTGGCTCTCCTCCGTCACTCCACTTTACCTCACACCCTATGTCACCTCTCCTCATCTCCTAGACCCTCCCATTTACCCTCAGCCTATAAAAAGGTGGCTTGTAATAATAAATGCGAGTACCTGCTTGGACAATTCTCCAGGCTCTTGTGTGTCTTTTCTCCCGGTGGGGGAGTGTTCGGGCCTTTGATACTCACATCCCGCTCAGCCTGGAGGGGGACAGGCTAGTCCCACTTCCTCTCAATGACTTGTTCTGTCAGAATGCCAGACAAAATATAATAACACATCTTTAAAGAAGTTAATTCAAAATTTTACAATAATGTGGGTATAGAGATGTTAGATTCATGGCTTCTGAGATTCCAAACTCTGGGACTTGCCCAGTACACACTGTTCCCTCTGAGCTTCTTTGCAGCTGAGCTCTTGTTATCTTAAGTCTCTTTATATAGCCACTTAAAAGGAGTGAGGTGATATTTTTTGTAGTTCTGATTTGCAGTTCCCTAGTGATAACAATATTTAACATTTTCCATGCCTGTTGGGCATTGTTTAAGTCAATTACCCTTTCCTTAATATTTTCCCATTTTTTTCTGTCATTTGAATTCTTAGTATAATCTGTGTCCCAACCCTTGTTAAGTGAATTGTCAATTCTTCTCTCCTCTATACACTATTGACATTTTCTCCATTGTACAGAACCTTTACAGTTTGTTGTAATCCCATTTTTCTATTTTACATATTCTCCTGTGATTTTGGAATCAATTATCATAATATCTTTGACCATAACAATGTCCTAAAACTTTGCCCTATAATTATTATAAAAGATTCATTTTACATTCAATCCTTTAAGACATGTTTTTCAATTTTTAAAATTGATAAGATTGAGAAATCTGTTCTATTGACTGATATGTCTATTTTTATGCCAGGACTATGCAGTTCATTGACTATAACTTTGGATAATAATTTGATATTAGGTAATATGATATCTTAGCGTTTTTTTTCCAGATTGGCTACTAAGGATTTTACTTTGCATATAGATTTTATGGTTATTTTTCCTAATTTTTCCAAACCTTGAAAAAGGTATATTATCCTATTTTTTGTATATTCCTTGTTTTCATTTGGTCTTTTAAATTTTTATGTATGTATAGGGGGCTCTATGTAATATTTGTTACATTGTATAATCTTTAATTGTGAAAATAGAACAATTAATATAACTCTCTCAGTATATTTTAGAATTTCTGATTAGCATATAAAAGTTTCTGTGCTTTTATGGTAATCTGTGATATTTCTGCGTGTATATACAATATCTATCTATCGAACCAGGATAAGTAATTTTTATCCTTATCACTAAGTTAATTTTAGAAACTTTAATCACTTTTTATGTACACAAAAATATATAATAGTTATAAATTATAGTCTTCTCAATATTCTATAAAACAATATGACTTAGGACTTCCTCCTAAACTTTTGGGGTTACTCACCATCCAACATTCCTGTACCTTTCCTCTCTAATCTCCTTCCAAACTCCTAAGAACCACTAAGTCACATAGGGACAAACTTTTGTGGGGTTTGAGATATAGCTCAGTTGGTATAGTGCTTGCCTATCATGTTTGGGGACCTGTGTTTGATTCCCTAGCACCACATGTGGTGGCTCATGTCTACAACATCAGTACTTAGAATGAGACAGAGGATTAGTAGTTCTAGGCCATCATATACGTACAAGGAGACTGAGGCCAGTATGGGCCATAAGAGTAATACTTTTGTGTTTAGGTTTTTTCTCCCACATATGAAGAAGAATATTCAGTTATATATGTCTTTCTGTGTTTTACTTTATTTAATAGGATTTTCACATTTTCTATTTATTTTGTGTTAACTGTACATTTCACCTTCTCTGTAAATTTATATCTAAGTACTTTACTTATTGTAGCTACTATAAATGAGACATATATATATATATATATATATGTATATATATATATACACCTTATTGGTACAAAATGTGTTTTGTTTTTATATTGACTTTGTATCCTGCTGTTTTACTTAATTCATTTATTACTTTGTTTGTTTTCTGATTATGTCCAAGGCATTTTGTCTCTTTCTTCCTCTCTGGCTGTCTCTCTGTTGTTCCATGTCTTTTAACACAGGGAAGTTCTGAATAATATCTATTTGTATTTTGTGCATCTGTTGTAGACTTTTGATTTGTGGTTATGTGCATTAGTGTTAATTCCTGAAATTTCAAAACTGATAAATTTTAAAAATATATTAAATTGGATTTTAAAATGAAGATCAAGATGTAAAAAAGGCCTAAATTATTAAGGAGGAATACTCCATGGCAATTTGATAATACTACAAAATGTAAACCACAGTTAAGTAAGTAAAACTAATCCTGCCATGATCATGAGGGGTAGCAGTTTCTGTCTCATAGCTCAAGATGAATGTCATCTGGGAATATGTGTTGCTCTGCTTCACATACATGCAAGTGCACTTTTATAGTCTGGCACTATCAGAGTATAGGGCCTAGCACTGCTGAGTGTCAACCTAGGCTCAGATGAGCCAACATGACTCCAATCTAATATTGGAACTGTACTATATGTAGTCTTATTTGTCTGTCTCATGACTCCTATTTTGGCTCCTTAGCTGGCAGAAGTACTTTGGTTTTACAGTTAAGTATAAAATTTTAAATGCCACATTTAGTGGACAGTTGTAAGAGTGTCCTTGCTGAATATATCAACTTCTAACCATCATCAAAACTTGGCAGTTGGTTTGTGATGAGTACTTTCAAGGACAGAAGATATTATCTTTCACTGGGAAATGTCATCATTGAAATGCATCGTATTTCAAATAAAAGCCAAAAATTTAACTATTTAACTATTTATATCTAGCTGTGCCGTGATACCCTCACTGGTGTATTAATGAATAAGTTATGTTTACTGTGGATTTGCTGTAGAATATCCCAATTTCCCCTTAGAAATTTTACTTTATCTCAGTACCAAATAGTAGTAAAATAGTAATGATAAGAGTTAACTTTAACTAAGTACGTCCTATACAAAAGACTGCTAAGTGTTTTTGTATGGTCACTTTATCTGATAAAGATATACGGTCTTGTTTTGTTTTGTTTTGTCTTTATATTTTTTGAGATTATAATTTCATCATTCTTTGCTTCCCTTTTCTCATTCCAAAGTCTCTAATACATCCTTCCTTGCTCTTTTCCAAATTTGTGGAGGGCAAACTGTTTTCTGAAGTAAATAGTGGTATTATTTATATGTTAAGAGCCTGATACTCTCTTAGTTTTATTTTTATTTATTAAACACACACACACACGCACACACACACACAAAGTTTCCAGATTACACAGTACTCATGTAGTAACTCAGCATTCTGTTAACCAGAAGTCCGGCTTTGTTCTCAGGATCCCCCAGTGCTGAAATCAAGGTATCAGCAAGACTGTACTCTCTTGTATGCCACTTTCTACACATTCAGTTAGTGGCTGTGTCTAATTGGTTGAGTTACCTTAATAGTTCTCATCTAAAGATCACCTTAAGCTCCTAGAAGCTGACTACACTCCCTTTCCATCTCTGAAGAAGACAATGCCCTCTCCTCAAATATAACTTGTTAAGCTACTGTGTCACTCACCAAGAAAGACAAGGAGTCATATTCATAGATGTAATGCCTTCCAGACCTCAGCAGAAGGAACCACCATCCTGGCCAGTGCCATACTAGACAGTAAAACCCTTTATTCAGTTTTTCTACTGATAGTACATGCAGATCATTTTCAGTCAAATATCCCCCACATAAATCAAACACCTGCAGACAATACAAATTACCAAGATCTAAGCAGCTCCTGATCCAAAAGTACACAGAACAATATTTTAAACACAACTAAAAATAATCTCAACCCCTTTTCCATATAAGTCAATCAAAAAATTTTTGCTTTATCTTTAAAATACAATTTAACTCTACATCAACCAAAGTATTTACAAGAGGAACAATCATGAGGATTGCTAATGCAAAAGACTAACCAAACATTCATCAAGCGTTTTCATAATGTCTTTGGGCAGAAGAAAAACATTATCAATGTCCAAATATCTGGAATTCACTTGCAATCTTCTGTGCTTCTCCAATGATCTTGGGTCACTTCTCAGGCTCTGCCCTCTGCAGCACACACAGCTTGTCCTCCAGGCTCTAGCTCGCTTGTTTGAATTCACAGTCTTAACATGTCTTTTATCCAGTTAATCCTTTCTTCACATCTCCAAATGGCACTGCAACATAAACTTCATTCTCCATTTTTCTGCATAAACTTCTTTGAAAAGAAACCCCATTTAGAAAAGTAATATGGACTTATAGTTGTACACCTACTCTGTGGGCTCACTAAGAGAGAGATAGGGGCATATTCAGAGGTCAAAGCCCTGTCAAACCTCAGAAGAGGGAACTACCATCATGATCTGCACCATACTAGACAGTAGAATCCTGAGCATCTGAGCTCAGGTGTCTTTATTGATCCAGAACGCATCAGGTGTTCTACAGAGAGCACGTGCAGATCATGAACAATCAAACATCTCCCACATGAATCCAACACCTGCAGACAATACAAAATGCTAAGGCTTAGGTAGCCCCTTACGCAACAGTGCATGAAACAATTATTTTATACGTAACTAAAAATAAAATTCCACAACACTATCTGTTAGATTCATATTTAAAGGTTCATTTAGTTGGATCAAGTCATCCATTTTAAAATACAACTAGGCCATGTCTATAGTCAAAGAGTAGGACATTATACAAGGGCTAGTTAGTCTTTTGAAGTTACCTTAGAATCTTGTCTTCTACTCCTGAACAGCATAAACTACCTCCAAGGTACCACCTGAGAAACTGATGTCCTAAGGGCCTGAACCCTTTGATTGGATTTACAGCTTTGACCAAAATACAGATTCTACTTGTTTAGTTTAAAACCTCAGAATGAGTGGAGTTTTTCAGGCTATAATGCTGCCATTGATTCTTCACAGAGTTCTGGGGTCTGAATAGACTATTTCAGCTTTGTTTTATTGTAAGACTAGATACATTCTATGTGTGTATGTGTGTCTGTGGATATGTTCATAAGCATGTATAGATTCATGTGCATGTGTATGTCTTCGAGTGTAGAGACCAGAAGATGACATCAGGTATCTTCCTCCATCAGTAACTACCTTTATTTCTTTTTTTACAGGCTCTCTGCCTGAACCTGGATCTTTCCAATTCAGCTAGGTTGTCTGGCCACTGAGCTCCAGGAGTCCCCCTGTCTATACCTTTCCTTGTGGATGACAAGCAAGCAAACATGCACAGCTTTTTCATTGGTTACTAGTGATCCAAACCGATGTCTTTGTGTGTGTACAGTAAGTACTTTACCACCTAAGCCATCTCTTTGGCCCCTGTTTCACATTTTAAACTTTATTATCATTATGCATGTTTAGTTCAAAGTGCACTAAGAAGCAAACTAGTTTTATATATATATAAAATTGGGAGTACTGGAATAATAAACTGGGACTTGGGATTAATCTGAATGAAAATGCATCTAATGTAGTCACTATCCCATAAAAAGAAGATGTACAAAATGAATCAGTTAGAAGTGATTACTAAAAAAAAAAAAAAAACAACAACAAAAAAACATAATGTTTATATACCAGCAAACTGATAAAAAAAGTAGTTTACATAACAAGTTATAGCAGTCATTGAGTATTGAGCATATTATTCTGATCAAGAAAAGAGAATGGATTGTGAAGTCAAAAACACTTGAGCCAGGAATCATGTGGTTTAGATTAGGTCATAATCTAATTACACGTGGATGGATGATAGGAAGAGATGACATGTTCACATGCACAAAGTAGAATTATCACTCCGGGAACATTTTTAGAGATGGTTCTCAGAGAAGGAGGAACATGATTTGAGAAAACACCCTAAAAACTGTACTGCTACCAAATTCACAAAAGCTAGGAAATCATGCCATTACAGTCACAGGTCATCTCTTCCTGAAAGAATGCTAGTAGCACTGAAACTGATAGATTTCCTATCCTATTGCAAAATGATTCTATAGTTAGGCAACATAATTTAGTTATTTGTTTCAGGAAATTATTGCTAGTGCTAGCTAAAGGCATGAAGCAACCAAACCCACAAATTAGCACAAGAGACTGTGTTGAAGCTAGTTTTCAAACATTTTTTTATAGAATGCTAACCAAATCACAATATCTCATACTTTGTTTATAACTATGATTGTTATAGCATCATATATGATTGCATTAATTATTACTAACATAAGGATAGATATCATGGTATAAGTCGTGAGTTTTATAAATGTATTAAATACCGAGAAGTGCTGAAGTTTCTTATAACTAACAGCATCTATAATCAGATAAAAACTGCTCTGTTTACAATAGCCAAGGAAGGGAATTAGCCTAGATATCATTGATACACATGGATAATGAAAATGTAGTGAATACACAATGGAGTTTAGTTAAGTCATAAAGAAAAGTGAAATTATAGCATTTACAGGATAATAGATGGAACTGGAGATCATTATGATAAGCGAAGAGGCATCATATAAAAATACGATGATAAATCCCATTACTATGCATAGTATAGTGACTGGTAAGGTGTCTACTGTAGCTGTAGATTCACACCAGATGTAGTTTATTCTTTGCCTAATTAAAATACTGGTTCCAGTCCTGGAGTCCTGGAGCATTTCTGCCTCCGTACAATCTAGTCTTCAGTCCAGAGCTGGAAGGCTTCAGCCTAAGCTTTTGAGATATACTACTGACTAAGCCACTCTGATAAGCTCTTTCTGAACTCAAGGCTGAACTGAACTGTACTGTTGAATCTGACCATTTGAGCCACTGCTCACCTCAGAATACCTGCTGTTAACTGACTGCTGCTCTGAGCTGAGAGCCCATCTTTCTAGTCTTTCTATCCTGAGAATTGGGCATATCCACACTCTAATTCACTCTGCCAGCCCTTGTTCTGATTTGTCATTTTGACTGTCCTTCACTCTGACTCATCTCAGATGTCACTTCCTGCCTGACAATGACTCTTTCTGAGCTCTTGTGTCTCCTATACTGTTTCTATTTTAGGAATTAAAGGCATGGGCTATCACTGCCTTCTGAATACTGGGAACAAAGGTGCTTGCCACCACTGTTTTCTGAATACCTGGTGTGTACCAACATTCTTAACATTCTTCTTACATTCCATATGGATGGACATAGGTCTCTGAATGTGATTCCTTCACATAGATCCCTGGAATATGAACCCTTCCTAACTTTTGGACCTATCCCTCCACCTCCACAGCTGACACTTTTGTAAATAATGACTTACCCATGCTCATGTAAGCAACCCCAGTTAAGCTTATTGGATCACACATACACACAAATGCAAACACACACACACACGCACACACATACACACACACACACAAACACACACACACTAAGACATAAAAGTATAAAGAGAACTGGTTGGGGAAGTAGAAGGAGAACAGGAGTGAAAAAGGACAAGAAAGGGTAATGGTAGTGAAAATGACCAAAAGCATTATATAGTGTTCAAATTTTTCATAACAAAACCTGTTATGTATAATCAGTATTTGTAATAATTTTGTTCCTCAGAATAAAAAAATTAAATGAAAAAAGAAATAAAAATGTTCTGAAAGTTCAGTTAAGCAAATGAGGCAGCTGGTATACCACAATTCTTTCCTGCATTCACTTTGGTTTATGCTATAAGTTGAGTCAGATTTTGCCTCCTGAGAAAGAAAAGGAGATGATAAGTTTATTTTTTTTCCTCTTTGGGCTTTAATGTTACCAGGGTGACTAGGGTATGTCTCATTAGAAGAAGATTCAGCAAAGTCTGGAAATATAATTTAGGATTTTAGTTGCCTATGTGGAATTTATTTCAGGGATTTTCAATTGAACTTTTTCAAATCAAGGACTTCTTAAAACTTTAGTCATCTAAAAGTATACAATTTATCAGATATTTCATGAGTCACAAGATTGAATTCTACTGATCAGACACCTAACACACTGACTTAAAGCCTAAAAGAACGAAAGAAAACAAGCACATTATTAATTTGCTCTAAGAGGTGTAGTTCAGACTCAAACTCATTTCATGTATAGCTAGGGTGCCAATTCAGCTGAGTATACTTTTGGAGCCAACACATGACCAGGCATATCTACAGGACAAGTGTAGCTGGGTCAGAGGAGGACTATTTGCAGAAGGGAGAAATCATCTCCTAGGCTATGCATAGTGAAGGGCTACTTGGGTCCATTACTCCTGTAGGAATACTAAGCAACTGAGAGACATTTTGAGTGTAGCATTGTTATATTCTCAACTTTCTTCCAATTTTCTAGCATTTAGATAGACTTACAAGACTGACAATTTGATGTATATAACTTTGGTGAAGAATACTCAGAGGAAAAAACATTTCTGGACATCTATGGAATGTTTCCAGATTGACTTTACAATCATTGTATCAGATAAATTTACCCTCGCCCATCTCAAAAGCAGGCACCATATGATCTATTAAAGATTCAGAACTAAGCATTATCTCTGCTTTTGCTCTCTCTCTCTCTCTCCCTCCCCCCATCACACACACACACACACACACACACACACACACACACACACACACTCATGCCACCATGTCACCTTCCTCTACCAAAGATACCCATATTTCCTCTTTTTTTTCCCTGAGCCAGGGTTTCTCTGGCTCAGCCAGGTTGTAACTCTGGATGTCCTGGAACTCACTTTGTAGACCAGGCCAGCCTCTAACACAAAGAGATCCACTTGCTTCCTGAGTGCTGGGATTAAAGGTATGTGCCACCACTGCCTGGCTATTTTTTTCCTTTAATTTCCCTTCTTAAACTTTAGGTTCTTCCGATTGTAAAACACAAGGACTGCACAGTAATAAATTTGATGCCATTGTTTATAAACAATAGGGAAATAATCTGTAGTAGCTACTCCAATTGAGGAGCTAGTGCCAAATTGAAATTAATTCACCAATTCCAACACTGATAAAATTTTGCTTCAGATGGAAAAAAAGTCAGTTGAATTAGGAAGGTTAGTGGTAGGAATTGTGACTTGTATGGAGGCATGTACATTAATTCCAGTATTCTTAAGAACTCTTTGATGTGATAATCAAGAGGCTGATCACAAATAACTAGGCGAATTAGCATGCATGACAACTTCTTGGCAAACCTGTTAAGAAATAAATGTTTGAGTTGCAAAAATATCTCATCACAATTCTACAATGTTAGGAGTCAATTTGCTTAAAGCTTTTAAAGATCAGTAAAGATGCTAGAGGCTAAACTCTTTTCTTTGACATCTGTAGTATTTTGAATGATCTTTAAATTTTCTAAGAAGGGAAGGAACTAACATGTTTTCCAAAACATGGTAAGAATAAAGGGCAACAGTCCCAGAAAGACAAACATGACACGACATGTATTCACATATAAGTGAATATTAGCTGTTAAGTAAAAAACAATTATACTACAACCTACAGACCCAACAACAAGGGCCCCAGTGGGGATACATAGATTTCCCTGAGAAGGGGAAATAGAACAGATGGTACAGGGTGGGGTGGGGTGATGAGAATGGGAACAGGAGGGATCAGAAAAGGAGAGAGGGCTGGAAGGAGAGAATAGAGAGAGACAGCCGGAACTGGGGGACAATTTTAGGGAGTGATCTGAAGACCTAATGCAGTGGAAACTCCCTGGAATCTAAGAGAGTGAGGAGCCTGAATAAGCCATCATCTGTAGCAAGGCAAGGCTTCCAGTGGTGGGACTGGGTCATGAACCCAGTCACAAAACCTTTGACTGATCACCTATCCTGCCTGCACGATCTGCTGGGGTAATGGAGGAGCAAACCTCATGCCAAAGAAGGGAGTCCATGCTTGACATGGCAGAACTGGCAGAACTGGCCAGGAACAGGAGACTGGATAGCTCTGAGATGATTTCTAATGATATTCTTCTATGCTCATAAATTGGTGCTTAGCCCAATCATCATTAGAAAGTCTTCCTCTGGCAACTGATGGGAGCAGATGCAGGATCCACAGCCAAGCATTTGGTAAAAAACCCATAGAAGAAGGGGAGGAGGGATTGCAGGGACCAGAGGGGTTGAAGACACCAGGAAAACTATCCCCCACTGAGTCAACTGATCAGGACTCATTAGGGGCTCACAGAGACAGAAGTGGCAGACACAGAGCCTGGATGGGTCTGCACTAGGTCCTTAAGGTTGTTAGGCTAGGTGTTCTTGTAGAACTTCTAATAGTTGGAGTGTGTGGATGTCTCTGATCCTTTTACCTGCCCTTAGGACCCTTTTCCTCTTTCTGGGCTGTCTAGTCCCGCCTTGACATAGGGGCTTGTGCCAGGCCTTGTTTAAATCTTGCTAAGCTCTGATTGGTAACCCTAGGAGGCCTGCTCTTTTCTGGGGGAACAGAGGGAGTGGGAGTAGGGAGGGGTGGGAGTAGATCTGGGGGAGAGAGAAGATGGGGATGCTAAAAGGAGTAGAGGGAGGGGAGACTGGGTTTGGGATGAATTATAAAAGAGAAAAAAATAAATCAGAAAAGAATAAACATTGAAATAGAACTTAATTGCAGATACAATTTCTGTAATGTTTAATAGCAGGGCCCACAACTGGCACCTGCATAAGAGGGAGGTGATATTATTATACCAGTGAAGGAAACTTTCATTAGCTGTTTTTGAAGGTAGACAACATTGGCATGCGTGTCCTACGCATGTTGATACAGCTGATCTCTCACATAGCAATTGCTTTTTTTTTCCTCCATGCCTTGAATTTTCATCCCTCCTTGTTCTCACTGTTTAACTTCCTATAAAGATTAGAAAGAGTAGAAGGAATGTGTCTTAACCACTTTTTCATAACTAAAAGTATTTGTGATTTTTTTTGGCTAAATATTTTCCATTGTACTAAATAAATGATAATGGTAAGGATGATTCTTAATATGACCGATTTAGTGCTCTAATAGTTAATAAAATCTAAAGTCTATGTCTCTTTTGTCCTCTTCCTGGAAAAGAACACTTTACAAAACTCAAATGCATTCTTGACTGCCATTGAAAGTGATGCATTAAATCTTTTGAGATTCTTGGCAAGATGCCATAAAAGCTTTTAAAGTGGCATTTTCAGGGGAAAGGTGTTCTGGCGATCACAACCCACTGTTATAATCAAATTATCACCCCAAATTTCTCGCTTTACTTTTCTTACTCCTGTCCTAAGACCTCCAGTGGAAAATTGTCTGACCTTTTCACTAATTTATCAAATTCAGAGAAGTTATACAGGATTATATCACCAACAAGTGTATTTCTCTCTGGTAAATACTCTCTGGAGTTAAAAGGGAACAGCAACTGGTTCTGACTGGTGCAAGCCTCAAGTGCCATATCTTATGTTAATAATCTGTGCTAGACACAGCAGAAATAGTAATGGTAACAGGTAGGAGTAGTTTTAAAAATGTGCTTTCCAGATAAACCTTTTTTTCAGTTTTGTTATTGAAAATACACTTTTTCTAAAAATCACATAATATATCCTGAATATGGTTTTTCCTCCCTCTACAACCTCACGCTCCCATTTCAACCCTACCACCCAGCCCATCTGGACCCACCCCTTTCTGTTCTCATTAGAAAATAAACATGTTTCTATGGAATAATAATAAAATATAATAAGATAAAACAAAACTAACACATCGGAGTAAGACAGAACAAACAAAAAGAAAAAAGCCAAAGAAGGCACAAGAAACAAATATGGACAAAGAGACCAAATCATTTACACACTCAGGAATCCCATAAAATTACTGAACTGGAAGCCATAATACACACTCAAAGGACTTGTATGGTAAAAAGAGAGTAAAATAGAGCCAAGCTCAGGTGATGCCTGTGTATGGTGGTGAGGCCCAGGTCTGGCCCCACAGGGGTGATGCTCCCAGGGCTACAGGGTGAGCTAGTGACTCTACTAGCCCCAGGCATAGTGGATCCAGTAGTAGGCACCATGGGCTCTGCAGCCAAGAGTGTGCAGTCATTACGACCCAGTGAGGCATACGTGGAAGCCATGATGTCCAATTTGCTCAATACCTTGTACAGTCTAGGTCTGCCCAGCAGTGGTGATGGCTTCCTGACAGGGCTGGTCACAGGCACAGCTTTGTGCCAATATACCAGTGCTGTCACCAAGGCTGTCCAGGCCCTGATTGTTGCTCACCCAACCCGAGGTGTAACCTTCCAGGCACACAGTGTGACACCTGGTTCCTTAGTGGCCCCAAACCACGTGGCCACTTTCATCTGCCAGTGCTGTGCTGAGCTGGGTGTGCCTGAAGATGCTCAAGTTTGAGACAGAGGAGCTACTGCTGAGCAAGAATAAGGACAGTGTGGTGCTGTGCCTGCTGGAGGTAGCCCTGAGTGGGGTGAGCCCTGGCATACTCGTCCAGAGGCTGGTACAGTTTATGAGATTGAGCAGAAGCTTCAGGCTACCCTTCAGGTCACCAGCGTCCCTGCTGCTAAAGAGGACGCTACTGAGAATGCCACTCTACAGCGCCAACATGGGGCTTGCACCTGCAAACCCTGCATGACGCCCAATGACCTTCACAACCTTGATGGACTGGTAAAGGGGATCCTGGGCCACTGCACCTGACAAGACCACTTCCCCATGATACAGGTCTCAGAGAGGAAGTACCAAGTGGGAGACTCTAGCTTGCTCATTTTCATGAGGATGCTGAGGAGCCATGTGATGGTTTGCGTGATGGAGGCTGGGATACACTGGAGCATTACCTAGACAGGCATGACCCTTGTTGTTGTTCTTCTATTGCCCACTGTCTGTCCCAGCAGAGGGCCATGACTTTCTCCCTGTAGAAGAGATGACCCACTCCTAATCCCTGCCCTGGTGACTCAGTCCCTGGGAGTGAGCACTGGTGCTCCTGGACTGAAGTGATGCGCATCAAACTGCAAAGCTAAAAGAGGAGGAATTCTTGGTCAATGTCCATGCCCTGGAAGTGCCGCCAGCCATACCCCACCGGACCAGCACCTGATCAGCTTTGAACTTGGTTTACTGTTCATCCATCTCCTCATCCTCATCCCTCAGTGTCCTGGATGACAAGTGTGGCCAACCTGGGGAATCAGGCTGCATATCCAACAGGCTACTGGGGCCCTGAAGCCAAGCTTTGTCAAGTTCTTCCAATGAAGTCTGCCCCTGCATTGCTGTCTAGGGGAGGGGACACTGATGCAACCAGAAGCTCTCTGGCTTGTCCAGAACTCACATTGAGCTGGGCAAGGTGGGAGATGGACATCTAGCCAGAGACCATAAGTCCTCATGCATCCCGACACATTGCCTCCCATCAGGACCCACAGAGGGCTTGGCATGGCTGGCTTTTGATTACCCCAAGGCCGGAGCCAGATTCCTCAATGTGTTAGAATGGCTCAACCGCACACACACTACATCCCATTCCATTTTCATTGTGTCCTTGTGAGAGTAGACCCCATGGCACCACATGACACAATGGGACAACTGTTGTACATTCTGGTTTGGAGGATGAGTGTTGCTATTTAATTACTAACACTATTATATGCCTTCGGGACCAGCCCCATGTCCTGAGGACCTGTTGTCTGGTAAGCAAAACCTCTGACAGTAAAGTTTTACTCTAGCAAAGGTGGGGGGCGAATAATAAAAATAAGGTAACATTTTTTAGAAATGCAAGCCTTAATATGACATTATGAGACAAGGAACCTGCTAAGATGCCATTGAGTTCATTTTCTGTTGGCCATCTACTGCTGGACATGCAGCCTACCCTTAAGAGTAGTTTGTTTACCAGACACTCCCTTGGAGAAAAGTAAAATTTTATTTGCAAGTGATTATCAATTGAAAATAGATTCTAGGTTAGAGATAGGGACATGCATCCAATTCTCCTTTAAGGTCTAGGACTCCATCTTATGCTGTCCCTGTGTGTGCTGCCACAATCTTTGTGAGTTCCTGTGTTCATCTACCCTATTGATTTAGAGAGTCTTGTTTCCTCAGGGTCCTTCATTCCCTCTGCCTCCCACACTCTTCACATTTCTTCTTCCACAGTGTTTCCTGAGCCCTGCAGGAATGGTTGAGTGTTCCATGATCTCTCACTCTCTGCATGTAGTCTGGCTGTGGATCTATGTATAATTTCCCATCTATTGAAAGAGGAAGCCTCTCTAAGCTTATCTGAGCAAGGCATGGGTTTATGAACATAGCAGAATGTCATAGGGAGTCATTTTATTGCAACATTCATCTAGCTTAACAGTCATATTTGGTTTTACTCTGGGTCTCTGGGTTATATAATGTTGGTCACCCAAGCTGTATCAGGGTTCAGTCTTAGGAGTGAGAGTGAAATCTAATTAGATATTGGTTGGTTAATCCCACAAACTCTGTGGCACCACTGTCCTAGCATATTTTGAAGGCAGAACACCATTGTTGATCAAAGGGTTTCCAGTTGTGTTGGTGTTTATATTTCTCCTTTGGTAGCCTGAAGAGCAGCTACCTATATCAAAGATGCTAGCATGTAGGATAAATGCTCTGGGTAGGCACCAGCTTGACTTCTTGGTATTTAATAGGTTTGTGTAGGTGTTGTTTTCAGCAATAGGTCAGTTTGTGGGGAGCAAGCTATATATAGTCTTAGGAACAGCCTGGGTTGTTTGTGAGTTCTACTGAAACCCTTCAGCCAACATCTCAATAAGATGTTTACACATTCCTGGTACTGGAAGCTTCATTTGGTGAAAAGAGATGTCCAATTGGGGCTCTGTCTCTCCCATTATTTGGAATTTTTATTAAGATCACCTTCATATATGTACATGTTGTAGGAAGCTTCTACAGCGTTAGGTTTTCATACTACACTTTAAATGGCCTCTAGTTTTAGATATCCCTCCTGTATTTGCTTTCTTGTTCCCCTTTTACCTCCTCTAACCTACTTGATCCTCCTGTCCTAGGCCTCTTCCCCCATCCCTCCATAACTATCTATTCTATTACTCTTTCCTAGGGAGTTCTATCTGCCCTCCATCCTGTTCCCTTACTTTATGTCTTACCTCTGTGGATCCATAGATTCTAGCTTGGTTATCATTGAAAACTGTTGTCAATATATAAGCATCACATTCCATATTTGTGTTTCTGGGTTTGGGTTACGTCACTCAGCATGACTTTTTTATACTTCCATTCATTTACCTGTGAATTTTATGATTTCATTCTTTTTTTAATGGCTGAGTAATACTAAATTGTATAAATGTACCACATTCCCTTTATATATTTATCTGTTATTGGATCTGGATTGTTTCTAATTTCTGGTTATTATGAATAGAGACATAATAGGATGAAGCATATTTTGGGTATATGCCCAAGAGTGGTGTAGCTGGATCTTGAGGTAAATCAATCCCCATCTTACTGAGGTCCCTACCACCACACTGATTTCCATAGTGGCAGTACAAATTTTGCATTCCTACCAGAGATAGATGAGTGTTCCCTCACTCTACATCTTGGCCTACATGAGTAGTCATTTGTTTTGTTGCTCTTAGCCATTCTGACTGGTATAAAATGAAATCTCAAAGTAGATTTGATTTTCATTTTCCTGATGACTAAGAATGTTGAACATTTCTTTAAGTGCTTCTCAGTTATTTGAATTTTCTCTTTTGAGAATTCTCTATTTATATCTGTATTACATTGTAAATTGGCTTACTTGTTTTCTTGATATCTAGCTTTTTCTTTCTTTCTTTTTTTCTGTTTCTTTTTGGATATTAGCCCTCGATAGGCTATGTAGTTGGGAAAAAAAAATCCCCATTCATTAGCCTATTACTTTGTCCAAATGATGGTGTCTTTTGTTTTTTGTCATGCAGAAGCTTTTTATTTTCATAAGGTCTCATATAATAAATGCTGATCTTTGAGTCTGAGCTAAAGGTGTTCATCTAGCAATGAGTTCAAGACTATTCCCCACTTTCTCTTCTATCCAGTTCAGTGTATCTGTTTTTTGTTGAGGTTTTTGACCCACTTGGATTTGAATTTTGTACAAAGAAATAACATGATTCTATTTGGATTCTTGTACATGCAACTATTCAGTTTAATAGCACCATTTGTTGAAGATGCTATCTTGTTTCCAGTGGGTATTTCTGGCTCCTTTTTCAAAAATCAGGTGTCCATGGGTGTGTGGATTGATATCTGGCTTTTCAATTAGATTTTATTCATCAACATGTCTGTTTTTAATATCAATATGTTGCTGTTTTCATTACTGTAGCTCTGTAGTAAAATTTGAACTCAGGGATGGTACTACCTCCATCAGTTCTTTTATTATTCAGAATTGTTTCAGCTGCCCTGTATTTGTGTGTGTTTCCATATGAAGCTGAAAATTGTCCTTTCGAGATCTGTGAAGAATACGCATTGTGTTGGAATTTTGATAGGAATTTCATTGGATATGCATATTGCTGTTGATACGATGACCACTTTTACTGATTTAATTCTATAGATCCATGAATTTGAGAGATCTTTCTGTCTTCTGATATCTTTTTCAATTTTTTCTTCAATCTCTTAATATTTCTATTATAAAAGTCTCTCACCCTAAGATGTATGATAGTATTTAAGGGTAATGTGAAAGGTGTTTATTTCCCCCTGATTTTTTTCTCAATCTGTTTGTCTTTTGTATATAAGAAGGCTACTAATTTTTGTGAATTTATTTTGAATCCTGTTACTTTGCGGCAAAGGTTTACTAGTTGGAATATTTAGAGTCACTTATGTATAGTATCATATAATCTTAAAATAAAGATACTTTTTACTTCTCTCTTTCCAATTTGAATCCCTTTGATCTTGTTCTGTTGTTGTATTGCTCTAGCTAAGACTTTAAGTGATATATTGCCTAGGAATAGAAAGAGTGAACAGCCTTGTCTTGTTTCTGATTTTAGTGGAATTGCTTTGAGTTTAATTCTAAGTTGATGTAAGCTGTTGGTTTGCTGTGTATCCCTTATCTAATATCTCCATTTTTTTGAGACAGGGTTTCTCTGTTGTAACTCTGGCTATCCTGAAACTCACTCTGTAGACCAGGCTGGCCTCTCACTCACAGAAATCTGCCTGCCTTTGCTTCCTGAATGCTGAGATAAAGGCATCTGCCACCACCACCTGACTCTCCAGGGTTTTATCGTGAAAGGATATTAGATGCTGTCAAAGGCCTTTTCTGCATCTAATATGTTCTTTGTCTTTCAGTTTGTTTATATAGTGGATTACATTTATCAGTTATGTTTATCATGTGTTGAACTATCCTTGCATCTCTGGGATAAAACCTACTTGATAATGGTGGATGACGTTTTTGAAGTGTTCTTGGAATCTCTTTGAAAGTGTTTTATTGAGAAATTTTGAATCTTTCTCCATAAGAGAATTTCTTATGTAATTTCCTTTCCTTGGTGGATCTTATGTGATGGTTGGGTATCAGATTAACTGTGGTCTCTTAAAATGAATTACGCAGTGTTCATTCTGTTCTGTTTTGTGGAATAATTTGAGGAGTATTGGCATTAATTCTTCTTTGAAAGTCTGGTAGAGTTCTGTGCTAAAATCATCTTGCCCAGGGCTTTTTTTATTTGGTACATCTTTAGTTACTGCCTCTGTTTCACTAGGGGGTTACAGGTCTGTTTAAATTGTTAATCTCCATTTGAATTAACTTTGGTAAGTGGTTCCTATTGAGAAAATTATCCATTTCATTTAGAGTTTCCAATTTGGCGGAGTATAGGTTTTTAAAGTATGTCCTTATAATTTTCTGGATATCTTTGGAATCTGATTATGCCCATTTCATTTCATTTCATTTATTTCATGTCATATTTTGTTTCATTTCATGTCTTATTTTGTTAAGTTAGATATTATATTATCTCTTTGTCTTTTAGTGAATCTGGGTAAGAGTTTGTTAATCTTACTGATTTTCTCAAAGAAAAACTCTTTGTTTCATTGATTCTTTATATTAATTTTTGTTTGCTTCTCTTATATTGATTTCAGTCCTGAGTTTGATGATTTCTTGTCTTCTACTCCTTTTGGGTGTTACTTCTTTTTGTCCTAGAGCTTTCATATGTACTGTCAAGTTACTGGTATCATATTTCTCCTAATTTTTATGTAATCACTTAGTGCTATGAAGTTGCCTCTTATAACTGCTGTCATTGTGTTCCATACTTTGGATATGTTGTATATTCATTTTCATTAAATCCAAAATATCTTTAATTTTTTCTTAATTTATGACTTGACCTACTTTTCATTCAGTAGTGAGTCATATTTCATGAGTTTTTAAGCTCTCTGTTGTTTCTGTTGTATATCCAACATTAGTCCATAGTGGTCAGATAGGATGCAAGGAATTATTTTAGTATTATTGAATTATTGAATCAATTGAGACTTGCTTTTTATTGAAGTATGTTGTCAACTTTGGAGAAAGTTCCATGAGGTGCCGAGAATATTCTTTTGTGTTTGGGTGAAATGTTCTGTAAATATATGTTGGTTTCATTTGGTTTATAATGTCAATTAGCTCCAGTATTTCTCTGTTTAGTTTTTGTCTGGATGGTCTGTCTATTGGTAAGAGTGGGAAATTAAAGTATGGCATTATCAGTGTATGAGGGTCAATATGTGATTTATACTATAGTAGTATTTCTTTTATAAACTCGAGTACCCTTGTATTTAGTTCATGGATGTTAAGAATTGCAATAACCTGTACTTGAATTTTTCTTTTGATGACTATATAATATCCTTTCCTATTTCTTCTGATTAGTTTAGTTTTAAGTCTACTTTGTCAGATATTAAAATAGACATACCAGCTTTCTTATTAGGTCCATTTATTTGTAATTTTCTTTTTTCATCCTTTGCCCTGAGGTAATATATATCTTTTATGCTAAGGTGTGTTCCTTTGGTATTTTTATTGGGAAATTGAGAACACTGATGATCAGCGATATCAGTGAGCAGTACTTGTTGATTCCTATGTTGTTGTTGTTGTTGTTATGTGTTTATTTCCCCTCTTTTGATTTGATGCTCTGGAATTATTTATTCCATATGCTTTTCTGGGTGTGGTTAACCTCTTCAGATTGGAATTTTTCTTCTAGGCCACTCTCTAGGTTAGATTTTAGATAGATATTGCTTAAATTTGTTTTTATTATGGGATGTTTTATTTTCTACATCTATTGTGATAGAAAGTTTTATGGGGTATAGTATTCTGGGCTGGTATCTGTGGTCTTTTCAAGTTTTCAAAATGTCTATTCAGTACTTTCTGGCTTGTCGAATCTCCATTGAGAAGTCAGGTGTAATTCCAATAGGTCTGCCTTTATATGTTACTTGGTCTTGTCCCCTTGTAACTTTTAATATTCTTTATTTATTTTTGTGTATTTAATTTTTTAATATGTGCTGAGAGAAATTACTTTTTAGATTTGGTATTTTCACAGAATCCTAGGTTTTCTGGATGCTTTATGTCAGGAATTGTTCTAGATTTAACATTTCCTTTTTCCAACATATTTATTTCTTCTATTGTGTCTTCGGTGCCTGAGGTTTTCTCTTTCATCTCTTTCTTTTATTTTTCAGTGAAGCTTGTCTCTGAGGTTCCTGTTTGACTTCCTAAATTTTTTATTTCCAGATTTTCCTCAGTTTGTGTTTTCCTTATTGATTCTATTTCCACTTTCATTTTGAACTGTTTTTTATTCATTAACTCCCACTATTTGTATTTTCACAGATTTCCTCAAGGAACTTTTTTCCCATTTTCTCTTTAAGGACCTTGACCACATTCATAAAGGCTATTTTGAGGTCATTTTCATGTGCTTCATCTATATTATATTTCTCAGGGGCTACTGTGGTAAGATTGGTGGACTCTAGTAGAGGTATATTATCCTGGGTGCTATAGATTGTGTTTTTATGCTAGTGTCTGGACATTTGAGTTTGGGATGATTGCAATTCTAGATGCTGTATCTAGTCTTGTCCATTTGGATGGGTGTTCTGTTAGTTGGTTTCATTCCCTCCTCTCTTGTTCTTAGGAGGGTGTAATGAATGAGTGTGTGTTGGCTGGTAGAAAAATTTTCTGGGATTTGGCTAGGTGTGGCCACTGAGGTTTCTAGATAAATGTGTTTTTAGATATTGGGACATGACACTTAGGAATGGTGATGACCTGGCAGGAGGCTGAGAGAATCCACAGAGGGAAGTTAGGAGAGTGTTCCACCAAGATCTGCTTAGTCCCCTGGAAATGGGGGCAGAGACTGAGGAGATTGTAACAGATAGTCTGCCACAGAAGCAGGAATGAGACTGGAGGATTGGTTTGGAATAGAGGAGTGAGTGAAAACCTGAAGCTCACCTACCTGCTTTGCTAGCTTGCTTCTCTGCCTTGGCTGGCATTTCCCTGGAAGTGCCTGCTGTAGTTGGGCGCTTGAATAACAGGGTGATTGGGGAGGAAGGTTGGAAGAGAATATTTGCGTGATCTGTTGGAGATGATGGCAAAGAATTGAGGAGTGGGTATATCACAGCAGGTGGTCGCAGATTTGGGGTGAGAGAGGGGGACTGGATTTAGAGGAGAAGAGAGGGAGGTGAAATTCCATAGTTAGGTTATCTGCTTCCCTGGCCAGAGTGGCCTGTGGGTGTCCAGGGAATGGCTGCTGGAGTTGGGGGCTGAGATAATGGGAGGAGTTGGGGAAGGAATGTTACATGATTAGTTGGAGTTGGAGGTAGAGGGGAAAGGGAAGCTGCTGCAAGAAGTCTGCTACAGAGCTGGGATTGAGACTGGGGGATTGCTTTAGAAGGAGTAGAAAAAGAAGTGAAGAGATGGAGTTAGCCTGCCTGTTTCCCTCCCTTAGTCAGTTTTTAAGTGCTTGTTTTCATGTGTGTGCTTATATACTGTTCATTCCCACTCCCCTCTCCTCTCTCATCCTTCGCCCACTTCTGCTTACCCTGTTCCTCCCAATTGCCTCCCCTCCTACCTTCATGTCTTCCTGTCTGTGAAGATCCATAGCTGTAAATTCTTTTCTCAGTTCTCCAAATGAGAAAATAACAATTTTGATCCCTACATTTCATGTTGAGTCAGGATCACTTTCTCTTTTCTCTCTTTGCTTGCTCTCTCCAGAGCACCTGCCTCTGCCACTGGAGTGCTGGCATTAAAGGCATGTGCTACCACCGCCCAGCTAAATAGATAATTTCTAAATGTCAGATATAGAGTTAGTATTATAACAGATACTCATATCTTCTTGGGATATGAATTCTGTTAAATCTCAATACAATTTAATAGATTTTGCCATGGCTCTTGGGGGCAGGGACCAAATTTTGTAACAAGATGTTATTTTGTTTAACTGGTTATTATCATCATAATTTATCTCTATTCAGAGCATCGAGAAAGTATATTTCTAGAAAAGTATTCCAGTACTCTTGAGTACTCTGACAAAATGTTATGTTAATATCATGCTAATATCACCCAGTCTCAGTAGGGTTTGTGCTTTCATAAAATAAGTGAGTCTCATCCAGTCTGGTGAAGACTTGAACAGAATAACATTAACCTTCTGCTCTGACCACTTATAAAGAAATTATGCCCACTGGCAGTCTTCAATGTGAAATTGTTCTGTATACTTTTCTATTCATTGAGACTCCCCTCCACTGCCTCCTTTCCTCCCCTCTTCTTTTCTCTCCTCTCCCCTCCTCTTCTCTCTTTTCTACTCCTCCCTTCTCCCTTTCTCCCTTTCCTTTTCTGTTTTTGGTTTTGATTTTCAGAAGAACCTGGACTAATACACAAGGTAATCAGCCCAATACATACATTTTTTTGTTTGCTTCTGCTTTTTACAGGTCTATCTCTACCTCCAGTTGAAAAAAGTGCTCATCATTACTTACTGATTTATTTCATGTCTCTGGCTCTTCTAACATACCCTTCATCTTTTCTCTTCTGTGATTCACTTATCCTTCATGTCCAAGTCCATCTACCCCTGACTTCTGACACTTAAAAGATCCAATTCAGAAACAAAAATCCTTTTCATTGAAATCTTAGCTTTTCAAATACTTTTGCTATGTACTTTTAAAAGTCATTTTGAAAGTCAAAGCTGGACATTGACTTTTTTGTTTTGGTTTTTGTCTTTCTTGTTTTAAAAACAATGTATATTTGAGTATCTACACTCACAAAGAGATCCCTAACACTGAGTCTACCCGTTGTTTCTAAGAGATAAGTATAACAACCCCGTACCTCTTATTTTCCACATATGAAACTCATGGTTTTCTTACCAGTTTTAATGTTTTCCTTATAAATAACAGAAATCAAATTTAAACCAGCTTAACAAATGAAATATTACCCCCTTCATGCTCAATTTTGCATGTTCTCATAACAGTTTTTAAATTTCCAACATTACTGCCCCCAAAATTCTTTCAATTAATTTTATTGACACTTCTAAAACTATATCCTACCTGATAGTTCTTCCAGGCACTAATAGTTTCTTGTAGTGGTCACCCAAATATTTGATGCTTACTGTGCTGTTTAGGAGCAGAAGGTAGCACATCATCCGTAAGGTATGTTTCAGTCCAAAATCTATGGCGCTGTTAGGTGGTAGTGGTGAATCTATGTTAAAACATCATGAAGTTCCGCTTTATGTATGTACATCTTCCCTGGGAATGAGGATGGCTCTGTCCCTCACCACATTCCTAACAGGCCCTATGAAGCAACTTTTATCCAGCAATTTGCCCACGGGTATGATACAATTTTAAAAAATGTAACAAAATACAGACTTATTCCTCAAGTTTCTGCCTGTAACTGAACTGTAACACAATCTCTTTATCTCACTGGTTGAAGAAAGTTATTTTTAACATGTTTGACTTCAGAGAAAAGGGGAAATGAATGCCTGTTCCAGAGAAGGCAGGTGGGTATGGTGATTGATAATGCGATCAACCTTGTGACACTGAAAATTTAGCAAAAATCAATAAAATACATGTTACCTGATTTTGGAAGGTATTTTTCAGGGACATTGCCACAGTCATACTTTTCTATATTGTGTATGGAAGATTATGCTCTACAGTGTCTAAGGTGAGCAAGTACAACAAGAACAAAGCAAACAGTACATAAAAGGTTCCTTTATTCATGCTGTGCTTGGAAATTGAACCTACAGTTTCATGATATAGAGGCAGAATATATATGTGTATGTACATATTATACATGTATATATTATATAAATATATATTTAGGTAGTATTTAATCATGCATTATATATACTTTTAGCTTTTTGTCAGCAACAGAAACTGCTTTTTTTCCCCCCAGTTTTTTGAGACAAGGTTTCTCTGTTGTAATTTTGGTTATCCTGGAACTCACTCTGTAGACCATGATGGCCTTGAACTCACAGAAATCCATCTATCTCTGTACTGCTTTCTTTCTATGCAGTGTATATTATGATAAAATACATAGTTTTGAAAAAATACTATGCTCTGGGGGTGAACAATCTTCTGGTAATTTCAAGATCCCATCCAGAATCTTTAAATTTGGCAAACAGGAGAACACTCTAAAAAAAAAAAGCAAAAACAAAATAAAAATTAAGTAAGTATATTAAACAAAGCATGTTATTTCACTTACCTTTTAATGAATAAATGAATTTAGCCTGTTCATATAAGAAATTTGGATGGCTGTCACTTTATTCTGCTCTCTTCATCTTTGCAGAGGAGCTGAAACAAGCTATTGTTCATATTCCTTGACCTAATGACCTGGGCACAGTTCTCCCACCCTTGGATCGAATGAAATTTTCAGCAGATGTACATATTGACAAGAGAAGTGAGCCAGCATACAGTCTGTTTTTATAAGAAAACTCCATTCTAGTTTTCATAAAGTCCTCTAAGGTAAAAAAAAAATTCAGTGAGTGGATTCAGCAAGTACACCATAGGGAAAGAATGAGACTATAGTAAATGTGCCTAGTATTAAGTTAAAAGTTGAGAGAGGCATTTGGGGAAGGCAATGTTATTTAGTGGGAGCTGAAAGGTATAAAAGTAGGATAAGAAATATATTCCATAAGCTATTTTGTCTTGCTAGAAAGTGCTTCTGAGAATCCTATTTCAAATTTAGGAAGTCAATTCCAAGGTCAGAAGAGATCCTTCTCATCAGTACATTTAAACAGTGATCACATGCAGAGAACTATTAGAGGGCAGTATCTTCCTTCAAGTGGATAGGCCTCCTACATTTGTGAATACTTAGATTTCAAGCATGTGGAATCAGTGGCCTTCCCAATGAAAATGAATATCTTAAACTTGTCACCAGATGTGCTGCGTCATTGAATGTTGATGCAGACCCCTTAAGACTTCCTGCCTGCTTTTCTTAGAGTAAAAATACTTCCTGCAAATTATTTCATTTAATCCTCAGAGCAACTCTATCAAGTTGATTCCAATAACCCACTTTAAGTATTTTATGTAAGATCTCAGTCCTTACCAGAGAAAAATTAAAACCTAAGTCCTCAGGGCCAATATTCAGACTTAGCTCATGAGATTCCCTCACCACTCAAAATTTCAAAACATGAAGCTATAATTGAAAATAATAACATCACACTGACTTCTGAAAAATGATAGAAAATTTAGCTTGTGCTAAACAAGTATGTTATGGAAGCAAGGTTACCTTCCATCTGGAACTTATACTACTAAGCCTCTCATTGAGTGTACTCATTGAGTAGAATCATGCTATCTTCTGACTGTATGATCTGAAAACAGGGAGGAAAAAGAAAAAGAGACTCAATACTCTAGGTGACAATAACCCAGAAAAACTACATCTAAGGTAGTTTTTAAGCATGGTGTCAAGGCTCTCTGGAGTCTGGCCCAAATCCTGGGTACAAACACCTAGTGACAAAATAAAAGCTGCTATAATCTTCAAAGTGTGGATTATTGGATTGGTAACTGAACTCAAATTTAGATGATCTTTGAACTTCATCTTAGCTGCTCAGCATGAGTGGACGCTTAAATCCTCTTTTCATGTGTTAAAACCATCTACCTCATCCTTTGCATCAAAGCAATACTGTACTCAAGTCAGCAAAGCCTGCCTTTTGAGGCTTAAAAGTCAGTATACATCATCTTGGACCCAATCCAATGGAGTTAATACTGGAAAAACAGGAAGGCTTATTCTTACAGAAATGTATACCACATCATGAATTCTGACAGAATGATAGTGAAACAGCAGGGCATATCAGATTTCAGAAAATCTTAATGCTCTTACTGTAAGCTGTTTCTTAGAGGAAGGCAAGTGGCTAAGTTAGCACCAAAATGCTTTGTAAAATCCCATATATTAACAAAACTGAAATATCATACTGTTAAGTTATCTTTATGACTAGGAATGTGCCTTCTTATGAATGATGTTGAAATGTCCAGCTAAACCTCTTCTGAACAGAGGAAATATAATTTTAAGCTTCAAAGCATTGTCATGATTAAATATTAGCTCAATATTAAAGTCACTATGCTGCCAGTTTTCACTGCTTTGTAAAAGCAATTTGAGAATTTATGATCACTAATGTGAAATTTTGTTTTCCAACTACAGTCATAGGGGAGACAAATGCAATAATGAGATTTATGTAGTAACAACAGATATTAGAATTCACATTTTGACAATTTTTCACTGTACATCAGGAGTTGAGCAGTTTAACATTGCAGAAAACTTTCTGCTATTATGGGAAAACTGGCAATATGAGAAAGGAAGATTGGGAACTACATTGGCTATTGAGGTTAGATATCTGTGTAGGGCTGCCATCATAGAATGGGATTTGACTGTCCCCAGAAATGATTTGATCTTCAGTAGAACAGAATTAACTGAATGATAAGATGATCTGTGGTCATATGAGAACAAGAATGAGATTAGAATTCAGTTACTGGTTCTTATCTTTTCAATTCCCTTAAGAATGCCAAGAATACATGAAAAATTAGCTAGAGATATTTATCTATTTTTTTACTTATCTATCTATCATCTATCAAATGTGTATCATCTATCTATCTATCTATCTATCTATCTATCTATCTATCTATCTATCTATCTATCTATGTGAGCATTTTGCTTAGTGCACAATCAAAAGTTACTTATATTCCATTAGCATCATTAGGAATGTTCCCAGCAGTGACAAAATAATAAAATGGTTTCTTCTTGGCAAATTTTAAGTTCTTTGAACCACTTCAGTAGACTAAATAAATTAATTGTTTGTATGTGGTTCTTATGGACCATCATGAAAATAAAGTCAGAGAATACAGAATATATAAGCTCATTTTATAAAACTTTTTTTTTAGGAATCTGCTTTTAGAAAAAAATTAAAGATGCAATATCTCTTAAACATGTAAGAGAAAACGGATCAAATTTGGAAGAAAAAAGAAATATCTTTGCATTCATAGGAAGTCAGAGTACAGCGATCAAATGAAGATGGTGAGTGAGGACAAACAACACTCTCATATGACCCTATAAACCTGAAAGTATTCTGATCTGTAACTTCAAAAGGCAGATGAGGCACTTGGAAAGGAAAGCTCACAGTGGATAGCAGACTATAATAGACTATATAAATTACAGAAATACAAAAGAATCCACAGGTTCTAACCCAGAGCTATGAACAAGGCAGTAGAAGAGGAAAAAGAGACCCCCACTCTGGATCCACAAACTAATGGAAAAGAAAAATCTTCAGAAATAAAGACATTAAAAACAAAAATTTCAATGATAGATCCATAAGACATGTGAAGCAGACACTGGAAAATTACCCAGTGCCAAATATTCAGTATCACAGTTTACTACCCTGCAGCAAATCTTAAGAAACTGGGGTCAAACTGCTCGTCCAGGGAGTGCAAAAAACTGAACACAACTACATGTCCAAGCCCTAAGACTTCTTTTGCATTCATTAAGATTATGAGTCCCAGAGAATTACACAACATTCGAGGTGACCGGAACTAAAACTCAGAGGAGAAACACACTCAAATTAGACAGAGGACACTAACAGAAAGGCATAAAAGGCCTGGAAAGAAAAGAACATCAAACTGCAAGGCCTTCTCCTCCATGTGTGGTTGCTTCTTTAGTTAGTTGCTTTCATGGTATTAGAGAGGGTGCCCACTTCTCTGAACACGTGGGCTGAGGGTTTAGTTGCTGAGCTGCACCTACATTGCAATGGGGAAGAATACAATGAAATCCCATGATCACCTGGTCCCATTTCTCAACTGAAAGAAAGCAGCTAATTAAAATAATGTAACCAATGGCATCAGCACAAAATTATAAATCCCAACACAAAAATGTAAGAAACATGAAAAAAAATCAGTGCAACAAGAATACTTTGAAAATTATCAAGTTAATAATAATAGATTCCAATGAGAGCAATTTAGAAGAAATTTCAGACAAAGAATTAAAAATAATAGTTATAAGACTGTTCAACTAAATGAAAAATGAGGAAGCTAGAGAGACTTCTCAGTGGTTAAGAGCATCTGATGCTGTTACGAAGTATCAGGCTTCAGTTCTCAGCACCCATATTAAGAGGCCATGATTGCCTGTAACTCTAGTTCCAAGAGATCTGACACCCTCTTCTGGCCTCTTCTGGCCTCTGTGGGCATAAAGTATGAGTATAGTACATATGTATACATGCAGACATTCATACACATCTTTTCTTTTAATACTAAGAAAAGGGATATAATACATTCCTGACTTAGTTCAAACAGAAAAATGAAACTGGATGAAAGAAGGATGCCAGTTTAGAATATGAAAAAGAAATTCAATAAAGAGATTACAAATACTGAAAAATAGTCAAAGTAAATTTTGGAACTAAAAGACCTTAGTAGAAAGATTTGCCAAAAAGATGAATCAAGTAGAAGATAAAAATGCTGGGGCTTAAAGAAAAGGTAGATAAATTAGACCATTCAAATGACAGTAAAGATAAAGTCATAAGGAAGTGCAAACATGCAGAAGTAATGCCATGAGAAGTACAAATTGGGTATACAAGGATGAGAAAAAGCGAGGTAAGGTAAGATAACAACACAAAATATATATTCAATGAATTCATAACAGAATATTTCCTAAATCTAGAGAAAAAGGTGGCTATCCAGACACAGAGGACATTAACAATAATCAACAAGACCATGAAAGATTTGCCTACATTAACTAATAGGTAAAGCAGTGAGTTAACAGAGCAAAGAATATCACAAGCTACAAGAGAGAACCACCAAGTCACAAATAAAGGCAAAGCCATCAGAACAGAAGCATTCTCAGAACTTTAAAGGCTCCAAGGAGTGAAATAATATATTTTAATCTCTGAAAAGCAATAAGCTGCCAACCAATATTTCTGTATCCTATGCCAATATTTTTCATAATTAAAGGAGAAAGAAAATTGTATCATGATTAACACAAGCAAATGAAATACATGATTAATAAGCAAGCACAACATGGTGGTTTAAAACAGCCTGTAACTCCAATTCCAGGGGATTCAATGTCCTTTCTGGCTTCCACAGGCATCTACATGCAGAGGTACACATACATGCACTTGGACACACACATATATACAAAAAATAGAAACACCAAACTTTTGCTAAGTGAATGCAAACACGAGAGAAACAACATACAATATGGATAACAGTACAATGCTGAAAACACAGGTAACTCAGGCATTTAGGCCTTACTTCTTCCTGTAGTTTTGCTGAAATTCACAGGGGTTCCTCTTCAGGGTGAGTGATTCCAGTGGTGTGTTCCGTAAACTGGAGAGGCCAGCCAATGTCTCAATGTGGTTTTCATCCAGGGACAAATGTTGTATCTGAGGTATCTTTGGTAGTTGTTTGAAAGATGTGAAATTGTTTTTGCTCATATTTAAAACTCTGCAGCTGAAGACAATGTAAGAGATTTGGTATTTGCTTTCTCCAGTGGGTAGTAAACTACCAAATCTCACACTACCTTCCAGTCTTGCTGAGACCATGGCTACACCAGAGCGTGACAGTGAGAATTATCGAAGAGGGAATTCACAAATCATGAGCCATACTAAGCACTAGTAGAACTGGATGAGAATATCATATGCCTGCTATGCATAAGCATATGCTCTCTCTTCTCATGTGTGTAGTGGATGCTGAATGCTCCTTACATCTTGAGAGACTGACTAGTTCACTACATTCCTCAGCAGTAAAGTATATAAAAAGTAACTCAACCTGTGAATAATATTGCCTCTGAGTAATGATGTAGTTGTTCTTTCTGCTTTTATGTACTTAAGTCTATTCTGAGAAAATAACATTTTAAATCAGAAGTAAACCTGGTTTTATATAAAAAAGAAAACTGCAGAGTACCCTTACGTGAATAAAAGGAACTTAAGTTCAATATATTTTCTGATATTTAATGCTTCTCAATATTTCTGCCTTGAAATCATAATTGTATGAGATTATGTGATTATAGAGGAAATGATTCAAAGTCTATCACTAGCACATGGCCATAAAGAAAAAGTACATTCTTTATGCATAAGTTATGTTTGGTACAATAAGAAAGAAACAATGTACTTATTTCTGGTCCTTAGACTTCATCATTGCTGTTTTTTTTATTTTTCTCTCATACAACTTATAGAATACCTCCTGGTCCCTCTCCTTCCCTCTCTTTACCCCAAGTTTCCCCATCCCCCATATTTATCCCCCATTATCACCCACAAGCATCCCCCTTCTCCCCAGAAAAGAACCATCCCCTCTAGGGTTATGGCACAACCAGGGCATGGCATAGCAGGATGGAACTAGGCCAGGCACTAATCCCTATATCAAGAGTGAGCCAGGCAGCCAGGCAGGGGAAAAAGAGTCTCAAGGGGAGGTAAAATGATCAAAGACACTCCCACTCCATCCTGTAGAAGTCTTTCAAGGACACCAGTCTAGACAGCCATAATACATATTTAAGGGATCCTACAGGTTCCGTGTCTATGGCTTCAGTCTCTGTGGGCCCCCAAGAGTGCTTGTCAATATAACAACTGCTAATAGCAAATATGGATCTACATCTAAAGAACACCCAGAGGCATAAAAATAAACTTAGTGTGAAGGGACTCATATTTCTTCATTCCCATTGCATATCTATTACCTTCATTCATCTACAAGTTCATTTCCATATTTATTTTATATAGCCTTAATGATATCTTTAAAAACTTTTGGTATATGTTCTTTACTACTTCAAAACCACAGCAATTTCTAATTGAAATTCAGCTAACACTTTCTGTTCTTCTGCTTTCTTTCCATTCTCCTCTGAAATTAGTTCTTTCCACAGAGATCATTCATGTATTCACTATATGTATTTTCATCCTGGCTCATCACACCATCTTCTAGAATCACTCCATCACAGATGACCTCAGGTAGCAAGATATGACAGAGACAGGCACAAACCAGTGGGCAGAGGTATAACTCTTCCAACAAAGAAGAGGAAGTAGCTATGGATATGTATGCATCTTTTTTGTTCCTTTATGTAACAACTTAGAAGAAGTAAACTATGAATTACACTTGTAAAAATGTATATCATGTACCCTTTACTAAAGGAAATAAAAATGAAGGAAATACATTTTTAGAATATCAAAACTGAACCTTTCCTTTAAAAACTCTGAATAAAGGTGCATTCAATACTCCAAATCAATATATACTAATATGGTGTTCTCAGTATGCTCTGAACTTATGTGACTATCAAATTGCCCTTGTTGCATGTTTATTTCCATGAGTTTTAGCAAAATATGACTGATACATCTTAAGACCTTGATACCTATCTTAATTAGGTAATTGAGTCACCAAGTTTACTAAATAAGTTGGTGTCAGGGGATGCAGAATTTGTGTGTGTGTGCCAGTGTGCCAGTGTGCTTGTATGTGCCTGTGTGCCTGTGTGCCTGTGTGCCTCTGTGTGTGTGTGTGTGTGTGTGTGTGTGTATCAGTATCCTAAAGTTTTTTTGAAATTTTTTTTATTTGTGTTCTTTTAAACTCATTAAAAATGAATAGAAGTATATTTAAATGCTATGTAAGTAGTCTAAGGTTTCCACACAGACTCTGAAAATGACTGGAGGTGATGATAGATACATGGACACTTTGCATACTCTGGTATATTTTACATCTCCCCAGCTATTTCTTCTCTCCAGTTCAGTGATGCTAGTATGTTTCTTTAGTCTTGTAAGCTCAGGATCAGAGACACATCCTAATTGCTTTGGGATTTACTTTCCCTTTTATGTGGAGGCTCTGTTTCCTTCCTCTCTGATATCATTTGCTTTCTGTTGCCATGATAGACACCATGACAAAAGCAACTTTGGAAGGAAAGGATTTATTTAGCTTACAGTTCATCACCAGGGAAAACTAAGGCAGGAGCTTGGAGCAGACACCATGGAGGAATGATGTTTTCTGTATTGCCCTGAGGTTTATATTCAGCTAGCATACTTACACAGCACATTCCAACCTGACTAGGGATGTTATTGTCCACAGAGTGCTGAGTCCTTACACATCAATCAGTAATCAAGAAAATACCATACAGACATGCTAAGAGACGAACCCGATTAAGGCAATTATTCAATGCCTATTCATAGATGTGTCAAGGTGACAACAAAACTAAGCATTACCCTCTTGTAATCAAATCCTGAAGACTCCATCCTGCTTCTTATGACTTCAGAGCTCATCCTACCTATACATTCTGCCTGATGGAGCTGATAGCAGCTCTCTGCAAAGATTGCTCCTACACAACCCTGACTAGAGACACAGGATGGCTTTTATAATAGGAATTTTGCATCTTTTGAATGATGAAAGGTTCCATAGGAAAAAATTCCAGAAAATGTTTTGTTTAATCTTTTATTTATTTCTGTCCATAGGATACCAAACTTCATATTATCAAATATTAAAGATAATACTCTTGTTAACTATTTTGAACAGTTGCTTCATATATGTGTTCAATAAATTCAGCTAAGTAAGAATTATGGCCTAACAACCATAACTTGTGGTAATGATATTAGATTTTCTAGTTCACAACACAAGGAAAATGGCCAGATTTTCTGCTCACAGATTCATGATTTCAAGTTACTTTGCTAAAAATTAGTAAAAACAGAAGTATCAATTTGGAAGATAACAGATTTTTTTCTTCTGAAGTATGAAATTTTGACAGAAGCACATTTTTTTGGGGGGGGGCTGGTCTTATATGTACCTTAGCACAAATTATCATTTCTAAGATTCGACCTCATAAATGGAGGTGTGTTCTATGTATACACTAGTTAACATGTCCAAGTCACAAATATTAAATTCATAATGGCAACTAGTACCTTGGCAATCTTATAGTATTTAAATCTACCAGTGAATTATCCACCAACCATAGGGTTTCGACTCGAATCAGTCTTCTAAGAATCCTGTTAAAATTTTCAACTTGATAAGGGTCTCCCAAATCCTGAAATGAAATGTTCAATTTCTGAAGGGAAAACAAAAATAATAAGTTGTTAATTGTAATGTAGTTATTACTAAAAATTGAGATTTTTAGTACTAACGCAACACTCACAATTATGTTGCCAGGATTCTTAGGGTAAAATTGGTGCTAATCAGAACTTTTGAGTGATATAAGGTTAGAGGAAGATGAGAGAAAGATAGGATCCTCAAGAAGATTCTAAAATTTTCTAGGTACACATATTTCGGTGGGTAAAAATCTGTTAGAGAATGACTGGTCTGAATGATCAGTCCATTAGTCTCCCTTGAGATACTCAGAAATAATATTTATGAAAAATCCAAAGAAAGACACCAACATTAAAAAGATGAAAACTTCGGTTTGGGTTTAAAGCAACTATACATACATATTCACAAATGGCTTTAAGGCACAGTTATATAATATTCATTTTTAATACCAGTCAACTTTAGGGCACTTTAGCTAGTACTACCTCTGGTGGTGATGTTGCGCCTGCAACCTCCATTCCTAAAAGACAATGTAACATTTTAACCTGTCTCAACACCAACTACTGCCAATAAAAGCTGTTGAATAGAATAGTAACCCCATTATTAAAGTTCTGAAGCAAAATAATTTGCTATTTAAAGAACTACAGACACTTTACTTTAGAAAGATTAAAGTCTGAGATTGGGGATAAAATGCTTACCACTCAATAAGTGAGAATCTAAATTTGAACACCCAAAACCCATTCAAAAAGTGAGCATGATAGCAAGCATCTGTAATCCTAGTTCTATCATGAGAAGGGAGGTGGAGAAAAGGAAAACTCCCAAAGCTCCAAGGTTAGCTAGACTGGTATGTGTAGGGTGAACATAGACAGATCCCTCTCTCAAAGAGGATGAAAGACTGGCAACTAATGTTATCCTCTGATCACCGCATGGTCTACATGATATACATATATATCATATCATATTATCATATACACATGAAGAAAAGGTTTAAAAAAGTAAAAACTGGGGTCTTGAAATTATTGACATTAAACATAAATTTGCACAGTTAAAGCTCTGTTTTCTATAAGCACAAAGGCTTGTGCTTATTCAAAATAAGGAATAAGAAATAATCATACCCATCACCTATGCCTCAAAGTCTCTGATCAGTTTTCTTATTTACTGTTGTTTTGCAATTATGTCTTCCATGATAGTTTCACGTTTATTAAGTCAGCTTTTTATAGTTATCCAAAGGTTGATTATGTTTTTGATGATCACTGATTAACAAGCTCCACTGACCTTTACATTAGCCCCTTGCTTTAAATTACAGCTGTAAGAACGACTAGGCCAAATTTATCATCACCAAAGAGAAGACTGGTGGTGGAGGTCAGAGCCTTGGATGCACTACTTATCTTTTAAAATAAATGAATGGGTACACTGTCAAACTTGTAAGAGTAGTATGTATCTATTTGTTTTATAGAAATGATTTAAAATTAATTTTAAGTAAACCATTATATTGTAAATGTGGTATTCTGCTTTTACATTTTCCACTAATAAGCTCTGCAACTTTGGGAAAAACCATTTTGTATTGGACTTCAACTGAAAGTAGGAAATTTGAAATGACCTTGTTTAAAATTTCTTCCCATGTACTAATTCTGTGACATACAAAGTCAACTTTTGAAGTAAAGGGGACATTGGAAACCCCAACAAGGAGCTTCCAAACTCACATTCGTTTCTAGGAGATGTCCCCAAATCCTCAAGTGTAATTTAATTATTTCCACATAGTTGCAAAGATGGTGAGTTTATCTAATTGTTGCTATCAGTGCCAACAAACACACTGCCAAATAAATATGCAATCCTCTGCCTACATGTGATTTTTAAGGGAACTAAATTAAAAGCCAAATGATCACAGCCATTGTCACCTGTGGAGTGAACATGATATCTAATCAAAGGGCTGTTTCAATGCCAGCAACTCAGTCAGCTGAGCTTCACCATGGGAAATCATAGTTCATACCTTTCCTGGTGAAAAGGTTCATTCGCACACATTTTTTGCAGACTAGGTTGGCGATATTAGTTGTCCAAAACATTTACCATGGTAAGTCAATCAAGAAATTCCAGATAAGGTCATAAACTTCCTGATACGCATTGTTACCCTACATTTTACATTTTATAAAATACTTTTATTTTTGTTTTGTGTGTATGTTTTGCATGCATGTATGTCTGTGCACACCACATGGATCCAGTGACCACAGAGGAAAGAGAGAATGTTGGATTTTCTAGGTGTGGAGTCATAGACAATGTGAACCACACAATGGGGCCTGGAAATTGAACCTCAGTCCTCTGGAAAAACAGCCAGCTCTCCCTCAGAGAGCCATCTCTACTAACATAAATTTGAATTTTTTAAACAAAAGGAACAATTTCATCTTCAATTATTTTCAAAATTTCCCAATGTTTAACAATACCAACTTAAGAGAAGAAAGAAACATAACATTGTCAGGATAAAGAAAAAGTGGGAGGAAAAACAAAGAACTCTGGGTTTTTAGATGGAGATCTGGAGATGCTGAATATTTTGCTACTTAAGCTGCAAATTTCCCCTAAAGAAAAATACACTGTATGAAGTTCTCTAGGAAAGAATGCAAACAGTATATTATATCTAAGTGAGTATTGCTGCAACTAATCAGCATGGAGTGCAGACTTTACCAGAGCTCACCTTACAATCTTCCCAGTTTTCCTGTAACCATATTTCCCATCTGTTTTTCTCAAGAACTCTTTTCTTTGTAGACAAGGTGCATCCCACTTGCCTGGAGAGTAACCATTCTTCAGAAGGCCCTAAACCAAAATCACAGTGTGAAATCTCAGATGAGGTTTGGAGACTGGGAGTGGCATTTTTGTGTGTTTGTTTTGTCATGTGTTTGAGACTTCACTCTATCTGGATGGAAGAGAACATGATTTAATCATATCTTTCTCACCTAATGCATGTTCTACCCCATTACCATGCTTAATCCAGGGAGATGGAAGCTGGATCATCTGACCATACTGCATGACTTCATTACATTTTCCACTTCCTAAGTATCAACAGAAATGTTGGACTTCCTTTCATATCTTGAAAAGTACAGACCAGCCTCTGCATCTATAGATTCTCTTCCTTCATTAGTTCAACCTAAGAATATAGAACACGTGATGGGAAGTCAATTGGGAGATTAGACTCTTGATATGGAAACAGAAAGTCATATGTATATATTAGATATGACTATAGCACATATTTAAGACCTCTACCCTGTTCTCCTTGTTCCTCTACCTCCTGGAGAAGTCTTATCTAGCAGATTATCATCTAAACATTCCCTTCACAAAATATGTTACACAAGAGGAAAAGTGGTAAACAATTTTATTTCTTTATCATCTATTAATTTTAATTTTCAATAGAATTTAGAGAAAAGAGAGTATATAGTTAGCAGAAAGAAGGACAGTTTTAAATTACTAAAATTTATATATGTATCATTGATAATATATGTATGTATTATATATATTTATGTACATATTGATATGCATATGTTAATATCTTATTTATATATAATATAATAATTATCTGCTATTTTATTAAACCTCCTTAAATCCATAAATTATGGGCATAATTTTTGAAGTTCAAATATAATATAATGCATTTGTCTATAACTACTAAAAAGTAAAAGGAGTTACTTTAATTAATGGAGGAGATATCAGCATGTGGAATTAACATTCAGCCCTATGCAAATTATATCTAGCAAACAAAAATGAGAAGAATGACTTGTATATCTATCTAATCTTGATATAAACTGTGTAGGGCAGTGTGAAATCATTCCTTATTTTCTCTCTTTGCTCCCTCAATTCAGTGAGTTAGTTCTTTATCTGATTGGTTTTCACCATGAGACTCCATCCATTCCTTCTCAATATCTGTATACTCATATTGTCCCACTAAACTGCAGCCTCTTTCTTAGGAATCTCCTTGTAAGGTGCCAGGAAGCCTTCAAGCAACGTTTACCACAGAGCATGTATATTCTAGGCATGACAGACATGACATTTCTAACTTCCTGTCCACAAACCCTGCCTTGTCAACAGAGCTGTCCACATATTATCCTAATTTTTATATCTAAGGCAAGCTTTTACTATTCTCCAATAGTCTCCTCCAAATAAGAATTGTTCACAAATCTCAAGGTTAGGAAAAATCGTTCCGTTCCTGGTCTTCAAGTTGGTGGAAAGGAACCCCGTGACTCCAGATAATGATTTTCAGGTACTGACTTACGGTTCTTTACATATCTAAAAATGCCAGAAAGGTCAGAAGGAAGGACTCAATATGAGCTGAGTTTGGAAAGAAAATATATTTGTTTGGCATTCATAATTATTTATGAAACGTTTATATTTATTTTTTAAAATGGCCAACATATACTTTCTTCTTTCTACATTCTGCTGCACTGTTTATTGAGCTACACCAAGCAAAGCTAACTCCTGTATCATCCAAGGCCACTGAAACAACACATCAGTGAGCTGTCAAGGCTGCCACCAGCTCTAACATTTTGCATCTGTATGTGTTGTGCCTGTGCCCTTTGTATTCATTTCTGTCCCTCTGTTTTTCTGGAATCCATGACTCTCCTTTTTTTCAAAGATAACATAGAAAAAGGAACACTGGAGGCACAAGAGGCTGACATTGCTTTTGTGGAATGTTTGTCTGATAAGAAATAACAATTCCTTTTATGAAGGATTTATGGAGTCAATAAGAGAAAGAGCCCAGTGTTTCATTATTTTGATACAAGCACCAGTTTTTTCTGCAAGGGGAAATATGGGTCAAGGTATCATCTGACCTATTTCTGTCACAGTGAACTCTATTGTAGTGACCCAGGAAACCCTTAGACCCTGAGTGTTGTAGGTTCAACAAATTTACATATAATATAGCCTCAGGAAATGTTCTTCCTCTGTGAGATGATTGGAAATCAAATCCATAGTATAGAAAGCTTGAAAAAATCCACCTGATTGAACTTAGATGCCTTCAAACACATTGTCTTAAAGCACCTCCAAGTTTGGTAATGTTCTTTATGTGCTGAATACCCCAGAGTTCTTAAGCAGGCTCTGCCCTGTACTGTTTGAGTGCTATTGATTTTCTGGTCTTTTAATTATTTCCCTTTAGAGTATTTTCCAAAGATTTATTTGATGTTGGATGTCAAAGGTCATTTCCTTTGTGAGGAGTTTTTTACTCTTGCTTGATTGGTAATTGAAGATATATTTTAGCAGCTAAGTCTAAAGACTGGAGTATCTGAGAGTTCAGGGATGTTGGCTTTTGCTTGCCATCTCTCAGCTCATGCTTTGTCCCTCGCTTTATTTATAGCTTGTAATGGCAGTCAAATAATCACTTTTCTGGGAGACTTTGAAACAGAATAAATCGATCCTTTAGACGGATTTTGCCAACAATTGGCTCATTTGCTTCATTTAATAGGGAGAAGCTAAGTCAGTCTTGATCCAGCAATTAAAGCCTCAGGAAATTGCTGTTTATCACACACTAGATAACTTGCTTTCCTTACAAACTCTTTGATAATGGACAATTGGGACAGTTGAGACCAACTGAAATAGTGTTTCAGGATCTAATCTCAAAGGGGGATAATTCATATCAGCATGCTCTTGAAAGCATTTGTTTTCCATCTTGCAAAACAAATTTAAAACAAATTAAGGGCTTTGTTGAAGAGGCATCTATTTTCTCTATAGTTAAGGTGATGGGATTTTTGTCTACTATTTTCCTTCCTCTAGCTAATTCTCTTTCCTTTTATGACTAGCCACTTAGGAGAGATTGGGTGTTTTTAATGATCTAAGGAAGGGAAATGTGCCTTTATCTCAGAAGAGCTATGGTGTCCTCTGCATGAGTGGGTACCTTAGTCACTGAGTCAGATTGCTTTTGCTGATTGATGGCCTCAGTACTTGGCCTGGCCCTTTAAATCAAAGAGGGAGGGAGCCTGTGGACCCTCTTTGTGCATGCTCATTTTCAGCTTCTTCTAATGTTACTGATTGTTTCTTCAGTTCTGTGATTCTCACACTTCAACCCTCTATTTTTGTTTGGAATACAGATCTTTTTTGCACCAGGGTTGCTGACAAAATCATCAAGCACCCATGCCAGTCCATGCATGCACACATGTACACACACACACACACACACACACACACACACACACACACAGAGAGAGAGAGAGAGACAGAGACCGAGAGATAAAGGCAGAGACATATTTCCTTCCTTTATTTACTGCCTCACTCTAGCAGATGTGTCTTCTCAAAACACTGAGCATGTCTCATAGCATCATCCTTCAGATGATCTCCAACAGAATTTGCTGCCATCACTGAACAAGTGCAGGAAGGATTCAGTAGCAACTATATCACATTTTGATGTACAAGGTTCAGAAATGCAATTTTTTCACATGCCACACTTAAAGAGTAAAACTGACTCCTATGCATCTCACCCAGTGACATGGCTCCCTTTCCTGTTCACTGGCAAACTCCTCATTGCATGCTGCAAGCTTGGTCTCTGTGTCTTCTGATCTCCTTCCTTCCTTGTTTCCTAAAATATCTCTGTCTTTCAAAAAATAGTCTAACATTCCCAAAAGTCATGTCTAATTTATGTGCCATAATCCTATTTACTCTTATTTTTAAAAGAGTTAATGCTTAGCTTACGGAGTTGAAAGCAAAAAGGTATGTGAACATGCTTTGAACTAGGTTAGAAGATGATATTTAAGTCTTTCTTTGTTGACTGAGTTTGAGTGAAAGTCATGTTTTATATGGGTAAAATCATGCTACTAGACACAAATTTTTCAAATGTTTCAAAACACAAATGTTTTCAAAATCATCATTTAATTGTAAAATATGCTGTGTTACTGCAATGCATCAAGTATAGATGAGGAAAAAGACAAAATATTTGAAGTTTTATAACAACTAAAAGTTCAATGAAACAGAATTTGCATAGTGTTATTTTTCTGACTTATGGAGGATACATACACAAGGACATAAGAAATGCACAGTCCCTTTTAACAGTTATGATCTATTAAAGTCCCCTGCCAGAGTCCTGAGAAATTGAAATTCTGATGTTCAAGGGTGAGAGAAGTTAAGTGTTCCCACCCCAAAGAGAGATAGAATTCAGCTTTTCTGTCTTATTATTCTATCATGGTCCTTAAACAATTAAATAGTTCCTACCTGTACTAGGTGAGGGAAGTTTTTTCTTCCTCAGTTAACTGATTCAAATGATAGTCTTTCAGTGGTATCCTTACAGGCAAAACCAGATACAATGCTTTGCCATCTGTTTACACATCCCTTAATCCAAGTAAGATGACAATTAAAATGATCAGGGTCAGAGGGTGTTTATATACAAATAAATAATGCTTGTGTTCATTTTCCTTAGGATAGCACACCAAATCATTGAAACCCAGAGAAAACTAAAAGGGAGAGGAAAGATGGCTTCTTTATCACATATAGAATTTGGACTCATCAGAAGTCCACACACCCTGGTCTTTAGAAACTAGGCCTTATATGAGAAGTTTCCCATGAGACTCCAGTTAAGAGAGTTACATCATCAGCTTCCCTGATTCTGAGGCTTCAGACTCAGTCTCAAATCCACTACTGCCTTTCCTGGTTCTTCAACTTGTTGGCATATTTTGCAGATTCCATAATCATGTGAGCCAATTATTATAATTAATATCTTACAATTTTATCTATAGACAAAAAATTATGTTGGTTGTTTCTCTAGAGAATGCAAGTACATTAATATTCTCTTCTGTTGATTTTTAATATATATCTATACAAACTAAAGTAGCATTATCTCTTCAATTGAGGCATTATTCATAAAAACAATTAACTAAATTTGGAAAATGATGATTGATTAAATACACTTAAAATGTACATGTAATATAAATGTGTAGCCATAGATTTCAGGCAAAAGGCAGTTTATTCTTGGCTAATTCAATTCTTCATCCTAGTCCTGGAAGTTTCAAGCACTTTGCCCTCCATGTAATCTAATCTTAAGCCTAGAACTGGAAGAGTTCAGCTTCTGTACGATCTAGAACATTTTAGCCTCTAAGACTTACTACTGACTGAGCCACTCTGACTAGCTCCTTCTGAAATCAGAGATGCTCTGAACTCAACTGGCTCTACTGGTTCAACTCACTCACTGTTCTGGCTCAAACTCTTCTCCAAACTGCTGGTTCAAACTGATCTTCTGAGCTGACTGACTGTTTCTGGCAGAACTCTTCTGACTTTTGCAGACTCTGGCTGACTCCCACAACTTCTCTGACTGAACTTCTCAGCTCAGCTTCAAACAAACTCACTCTTCCCATCTGATACTGATTTCTTCTGCTGAATAGCCCCTGTGTCTCTGTCTCAGACTTCTCAGACAACTTCTGTCTCTGCCTGATTCTCTGAGCTAAGGGCTTACTTTTCCATTGTGAGAGCTGGGCATGGCCTCACTCTGACTCACTCTGCTAAATCTTCCTCTGATTCAGCACTTTGCCTGCCCTTCACTCTGAATAATCTCAGATATCATTTCCTGTCTGACACTGACTCCTTCTGAGCTGTGCTTTCTGCCTGTTTCTGGTTGCTTCTGTCTTGAGGATTAAAGGCATGTGCTACCATTGCCTTCTGATTACTGGGATTATAGGTGTGTACTAACATTCTTTCTATGCTAGAGCAGCCATGCTGATGGATTAAAAGATTAAATATTCCTCTACACAAATGTATACAACTTTTACAAAGCATATTTTAGGTAATATCATTTTAAAGAAAAAATGCAAAATATACACATACACATATGTGTGTATATATATGCATATATATATATAGTTATTTTAGATCAGCAGTTCTCAACCTATGGGCTGCAACCCCTTTGGAGGTCAAATGACCTTTTCACAGGGGTCACCTAAAATGATCTGCATCACATTGCAATTCATAACAATAGCAAAATTATAGTTATGAAGTAGCAACAAAAACAATTTTATGGTTGAGGAAGTCACCACAAAATGAAAAACTGTATTAAAGGGTCACAGTCTTAGAAAGTTTGAGAACCATTGTTTTAGATGGTCAGTTACAGGACCTTCTTTATCTTTCTATTCAGTATTTTGTGCTAAATATTATTATTTACATAATACCTTAAAATGAAATTACTATATAAACAATCTTTTGCTAGTATATAAAAAAAATTCAGTCCAAAATGTCTTTCCCCATCCTTAAGGAATATATTTTAATATAGATTATTGTAGTTTGAATGAGAATGGGCCTCACAGGTTTAGATATTTGAATGTTTGGTCTCCAATTAGTAGAACTATTTGGGAAGGATTAGGAGGTGTATCCTTGTTGGAGATATGTTACTAAAGATGGTCTTTGAAGTTTTAAAAGCACACATCTGGCCCAGTTTCTTCCCCTTCTTCTATCTCCCTCTTTCTCTCTTTCCCCCTCTCCCTCTCTCTCTCTCTCTCTCTCTATCTCTCTCTCTCTATCTCCCTGTTTCCTATAGTGATAATATAAATCTCTCAGCTACTGCCCCCAAATATACCCCCGTTTGCTTATCACCATAATGATCATGAACTAACTCTCTCTATTTGCAGGAAGTCTGCAATTAAATATTTTATTTCATAAGGGTTGCCTTGGTCACGTTGTCTCTTCAAAGCAATAGAATAGTAACTAAGGCATACACACAATAAAATCTACTCAGAGAATGCACAAAAAGAATGTTCTTTGTTTTACCTTTCCTTATTCTTGGGCAATGTAGCTGACTTCCGTGAATGTCATGATGTTCTATATTGTGCCAAGTGAGGTATTTACAAGAATCTGATGGAAGCTTTAAATAAGAGAGAAGAGAAACATCATCTAATATATGTATACATCATACAAAATATTTAATTTACTTCTTTTTGTCAAATTATATTCCAAATGTCCTGTGATGGATATCACCTTAGCACAGTCTACATTATGCATCTTCATGTTTTGTGTCCCAGTACTTGTAGCCTATTTATGCTTGGTGATCAACAATAGAGTGAATAAATATGCATATATATGAATATAAATATACATCATATATATACATATAAATATACATCATATACACATATATAAATATACATCATTTATATACATTTACATGTATAAAAGCATCATGAATATCCTTTAAGCAACTCTGTTAAACACCAGTTAAAGTTTGTTTACTATTTCATGAGGAATAATTGATTATAGAATAGTTCTAACTGGTAAAATTGCTTCATTAAATGAACCCTCTTCATTATATAATTTCTCTAAATTGTTACATGTATGCAAGGTCTGCCCTTCTGAAGTTACATCAAAGAAACTCTCTGCCTGTGATTACTATATTAAATGCCTGATAATATTGACTATTTTGCTATGTCATCCAATTCTCATATACAGATTTTGCTTTATAAACTATTAAGCATCTTGATGGCTCCTCCAGTGAAGCAGTCCTATTCATTAATACTAACTTTAAAATGTATAGCTACTATTGAATGAAATATTTCAGATTTGGTCATCTTCCATTTTGTAGTCAATATAGCACTAACCGAAACATGTGCTGAAAATATATCTGGGGTAATCTTACAGAGCATCTCCTGCTGTTCTAGAAGACCTGATTTCAGTATCCAGGACACAAGGTGAATGTTTCACAACTGCTGGATTATAATGCCTCTGGCTTCCACAGGCAATCTATTGCAAAGATCGTGGCCAATTATAATTCCTACTATTTTGTATTTCTGATGACAGTTCGAAGGTTGACATAAACAAACAAATAATTATAAACAAATAATTAATTAATAATAATTAAAAAACAAACAACTACGTTACTGGAGAAATGCTATGCTAAGTATATACACATAGACCCATTCTTCTGTTACCCATTATTACACACAAATATAACAGAGCAGTTCAGTGTAAGTGGCTTAACAAAATGTCTTAAGAACAACTGCATTCATCTCACTGAGACTCTAACATAGCTTATGCTTCATTTCAAATTTGTGTACGTAATATAAAAATATTTCAGCTGCTAGATAAGCTTATACTTCAGGCAGTTAATATAAATTAAACCTGAGTCTTTCCTATGGGATTTAGAACTTTTATTAAGCTAATGCATATATGAGTCTATTCTGTGAACTGTTTCCACGTGCTTTTCAGTCATAATACCTTTCATTCATGGCCCAACACATGGGAGAACTAGCAAAATACTGTCACAAATTAAATTAGAAAAGGATGGGGAACTCGAGATTGGAAAGAAGGCTCAGCATTTAAGAGCTTTTCTTTCTTTTTTCGAAAACATGAGTTCAGTTTCTAAGACACAAGGTAAGTGTTTCACAATTGCCAATAACTCTGCCTCTAGGGGATTGTAGGGCTTCTAGCTTCCACCAGCAACAACACTCAAGAGCACAAACCCACAGAAAAATACACAATCATACATATAGTTAAAATTATAATAAAATAAAATTTTAAATCTTGATCATTTTATTTCATTACTTAGTCCTTCAATGACCTGGGTTCTTCAAAAAATAAACCACATCTCCATTGCAAAAATAAACTATCACCAAAAAACCTGATGCTAAGATGTTAGGAGTGCTAGTGTAACTCGCTGAAATAGACAATGTTTTGCTAATGAACTTTCTAGGAATTAAGTTAATATTATGAATTGTCTTTAAAACAATTGATAAATACAGCTAGATTTTACGGTGGTAAACTTCAGTGATTAACTATTCACTTCTGTTTGGTTTAGATGTTTATAGAAGCTTCTTTCTAAAATGTTATGTTTTCAGAATGTGTCCTTTCTTGCTTCTATTATGTAATTCTAGGTAGAAAATCTCTACGTAGAAAAGCTGAAAGTTTGTGATGGCCCATTGCCACTTTGTGTTTATGAGGCTAATAGTGAGGAAAAGAAGAGATTTTAAGTTAAAACTGTATTTGAGAGAAAAATGATCCTTCCATCTTTCACCCAAAATCCAATTGAACCAAAAAACAGCTTTAATTTGTGGCTTCTGATGTTACAGACAAAGAAGCTGGGGGATGCCTTGTTTCCTGCTGTGCTATGTTGTCTACCTGGTATGACACGTGATTGGTTTTACTCTACAAGACTATAGAGAGTATTGGTGCTTTGCCTTACAGCTTTTTCCATTTTTAATTTTTATGCCTTGATTGATTTATCTAGAGCCTCTTACATTCTAGGTTTATTTAAATATATCCTTCATGTGTTTGTTTCTAGATCAACATAACGATAGCTCATTGTGTGCTTTGGCTTTGTTACATTCATTTATATAAATGAATGAATATTATCTTAAATATATACGTGTACATACATACATACATACATGATCACATGTTGAGCAACAAGCTTCTGTCAGACATTGGGGATACAAAATTGAATAAAATATATTAACTATGTTTGAGACTTACTTCCTATAAGTCTAAACACTTATTTTCTGTAATTTGAGAGCAGACATATAAAAACTCATTTGACTCATATGGGCTAAGTGAACTATTTTAATGAAAGGATAGGAAGTAAAAAAACACTCCTGGCACATATTAAATCTAAGGTTATGCATTTATAAACATAATATAAATTAAATTGCTAATGGAAAAATATTTACCAAGGATGATAATCCAGAATCTGAACGTGGAGGACATGTTCTGTTCCTTGAAAGAGCTGACTGGATGTGGGACTCCCTGGGATCAGAGCAGTATGAAGTGCTAGATGGGCGAGTCTCTTGGCTGCTGGTGTTTTGATTTGAGGCACTAAGAGAAAGAAGGTTGTTTAAGCGGTTTTTGTTTCTTCGTTACTGTCTTAAAAGTAAATACCTCTGCTTAAAATAGCAGCAAATTATAAGCGCAAATTTCCATTTAGAGAAAAGTGACACTCTAAGAGTTTATGAAAAGATTTTATGTCGTGCTATCATCCTAAACATACATGTTTTTGGTTTGTAGTCATTTAAAATAAATGCCCACCCCCATCCCCAAAACTAGGATGCCTCCATGAACTGCCTGACTTAGAAAAATAAATATGTTAGCACACTCCCAGGTTTATAAGACACTGAAGTGCACAGGCCCTTCACTGGGTGCCATTCTCCACAAAGCTTTACAACTGATTTGGTACCTGCTAACACTCCTGTGCTCTTTCATGGCACCTCTCAAATCTGAGCCATGAATGTTTCCTGAGATTCACTATCAAAATTGGTAGCAAACAAACTAAAAGGGAAATTTCTATAAACAACTTCACTCATTTTGAAATGCTGTGCAGCCATTCCACTTGATTGACTAGTTTCATCTTATGATCTTCCCTATTTTTAAACAGATATAGAACCTATCTTCGTTTTTGTTGTTGTTCTATACCAGTTCCCCACGTTATTATTCATTCTTATACTTTTCTCAGAAATAGTTATCAGTTTCTCTTTTGGTAATTGGTGCTATATATAACTTAAAAATCAATAATGTTAAAAAAATAAACATGATTTATATTAAGAAGCTGCTCCTGTATTTTGAAGCTCATTTCTAACCCAGTAGGTTATATTTCAAGGTCCATGACTCTGCTGTTGTTTCTACATACGTGTTCTTTTAAATCTTTTTAAAAAGCCAGAAAGCATAGCCTTATCCCTCAACCACCTTTATAATTTCCATCCTGTCCTAGAAGTTGCCACAGAATATTTTGTTTTGGCAACAAATTTACAAACATTTAAAGAACAACAACACTACAATCTATGAATCCCACAATTACCAATGCATTGAAATTCTGATGTCTACAAACACTCTTTTAGCTAATAATCATGAGAGAAAAACTGAAGGAAAGTAAAATAATACATTTAGGGATTAACAATGGACACGAGTTTGACTTTTTAATTTAATTAAAAAAATAAAATTCACTTGCATAAATGAAATTTGAATGCTAGTAAATACGGACAACTGGTAGCTCCTGGCTCTCAACTCTAAGATGTTCACAGGATGTGAGACTGAGTAAACAGAAAATCCTTGACATCTCTCTTAGTTCTTGAACAGGAAGTTCTTCTTTTACTTGTATAATTTCCCTGAAGTACAGCAGAGAGGAAAATCTAACAGAAAGAATCACTTGGCCGTTTATACTCCACCTGTATGGAGAGTGGGTATATGCAAAGTGAAAGTAAATCTAAAAGCAAGTGAAAGCCATCCCATCACCCTGGCTTGAATTAACATTTTCTGGTTCGTTTATTTATTTGTTGTGTTGAGAACAAAGCCAGGGCCTTGCCCTTGAAAAGATCCTTAGCACCACATTTTTCTGATTTAAAGTAGAATTCTTTGTGGTACTATCCTAACAACAATGAGCCATTTATTAATATAAGCAGGTAATAAGCACCTTGGTAATAATAGTGAGTTAGTATCCAATACCTCCCTTCTTTTTCCCAACCCTTCCTTCCTCCCTACTCTGCCCTTTCCTGACTCTATCTTGGTGCTGGAAAGAGCCTAAGACAATTCTGGGCTGTAAATGACTATTGATTATCTTGTGTATGATATAGCTTTATTTATGTCCCCTATTTTTCTGTCACTCTTGGGCAGCATGGCTGTAAGCAGTGACCAGAAACAGTGCTGTGGGACAAGCTTGTAATAAAACCTTCTGGAACTCTGAACATAGTCAGCAATTTCACTTCCCTCTCAAATGTCATAAAGAATTCTTTTCATTCTGCTTTTTGTTTGCTTTGTTTTATTGAGAAATCACAATAAAACAGATGGATTTTTGACCCTTTGGAAAAAAAAATCCGAAGCATCCTCGAGATCATACAAGTATCCCTTATAATTGTTCCCTGTGCAGTTGTCTCAATGTGCACAATGCTGAAGGCAACATTGCAAGACATGTGAGTCCCAGTAGTCTAGGCTGTGCTGACTGCTGTGACCCAGACAAGGCACTTAGCACCTATCATCATCACTTCTCTATCTTCAGCACTCAAAGAGCTAATGCAGATGTTTCCTGATGGAATGGTTTTGTTGTATTGGTTCTGCAATGCTCTTGTTATTACTACTGACATAATATTTTTTCATCTTTGCATGTTTATTTGTCTGTGTGAGTACATGTGTGTGGCATCTGTATGTGCGGAACAGCACATGTGACAGTCAGAAAATAAACTGAATTCTCACTTTCTACTATATGGGTTCCAGAGACTGAATTAAACCAGCCTTGCAAGCAAGTTACTTTTGCCTGCTGAGCCAACTTGTTTGCCCATACTACTAATATAATGTTAGAACCAATATTTATTGAACACTTAATATTTCCTAGGCAATATACAAAAAGTTTTGAAAAGATTCACACATTCAATTTTTCTACATTCTAGTAAAATATACAGCATTTTGGTTTGGGTTTCATAGATAAGGAAATTGAACTACCGAGAGTAGGGTGGTTTGAGTGAAAAATGTCCCCCTCAGATTCAGGTATTTAAATACTCCATTCACAGTTGGGGACACCGTTTGAGGAGGTTTAGATGGTACAACCTGGCTAGAGAGATTATGTCACTGGGAATGGCATATAAGACCATATTGTCTCTGTTTCCTGCTTGAAGGTGAGCATGAGATCTTTCAGCTTCCTGTCTCAGTTGCCAGGCCTACCTCCTGCCATCCTTGACCTATGATGGACTCTTATCTTTTTGGTACCATAAATCCAAATAAACATTTCCTTCTATAAGTTGCTTTGGCCATTGTAATTTATCACAGCAACAAAAATTTAACTAATACAGAGGCAGTAGCTTTTCTGAGGCACCTTAGTAAATGTCTGTATGTTAACTACTAGAATTCAAATAAGTTGCAAATATCAGGTAAATACTGTACTTCTTTAAAGATGTCATTATTAGTGTATACTTGATAAAAACAAAATCATTATCATGTATTTTTCTTATTCTCTGTGTTCCATTTGGCCATATATAAATAATTTCATTACTGAAAAGAGCTTGCAAATCTGAACAGGTCTCATTTACTGCAAACAATAATTAAACTTCCAAATATGAAGCTGGTAAGAACAGTATTCTAGACAGCAGCATTCTGCCTATAAAACTCCTTATGACCCTCACTTCCAAATAAACGAGACACATGCAATTTTCATGGTATATTGGTTTGCTCATTTTTAACCTTTCTGCCAGCAATGAACAAACAGCTATCATAAATTACAAATCTAAACCTGTACAACAGAGGAATTAATATTATTAATGTTATAATATAAAGCTGTCCTAGAGAAAGTGCCATGGCTGAAACTGCATAGCAGTCTCAGGCTTGATTTATAATGTCTTTAAAAATAAGTAGCATTGTCTGAACTGGCCATCTATTCTTGTGTTTTGAACATGTAGCATGACTAACAAGAAGTCATCAGGTGAGCTGAGGAGGCATGATGAAAAACAATAAGAAGAACTTATCAGTTCCAGAGCACCTTCCATCAGAAGACCGTGGTGTCCTTTATAGTCACGAATTTATAAGCCTCATAACATGTCAGTAGTTGAGAGAGCTATCTGTTTAATTAAAATGTCAAGTTGGCAGTTACATAACGTGTAAGGTGAGTAAAAGATGAAGTGGTGGGTAGACCACTTCCCAGGGTGCAGCTCCTTGGCTGGAAGAAATGATGCTCAGCATACATTAAGGCCAGGGGCTCCTCTATGGCACAAAGGATGAACAAAACAGCATTCAGTACAATTCAGTTTCTAAAACTTCCATTTCTATTTGTGATTTTCCCATGGAGGCTTTTTATTTAGGGATGAAAGAAGAAAATACAATTTATTTTTCAGTCAGCAAAAGGGACTTTTCCTAACCTTCAAGATCTTCCTTTATTCCGTACACACACACATACACATGCACGCGCACTCGCGCACGCACACACACACACACACACACACACTCACACATACACAGAGAGAGAGAGAGAGACAGATAGACAGACAGACAGAAACAGAGAAACAGAGAGAGAGAGAAAGAGATAAAGTTGGGCTCCCAAACCCAGTGTGATTTTTGCCAATGACAGACAATTTTGGATATGACACAATTGCTTTTATGAAAGAGTATCATACTGGAATACAATAAAATCAAATTCTGCCTCTGATTTTGTAGATGTTGATATGGGGCTAACGGTTGTTTATTCCTTAGCTAATTAAATCACTGGTCCTTAATTCTAGAGTCCTGGAGCTTTTCAGCCTTTGTACAATATAGTCTTAACCCTAAAACTGGGAATGTTTCTGCCTATAGTTTTTAACATTTTAACCTCCATACACTCTAAAGAACCTTTGAGACTTACTGCTGACTGAGCCACTCTGATCAGCTCTTTTTGAACTCTGACTCTTCTGGTTCAACTCATTCACTATTCTGTCTCAAACTTCTCCAAGATGACTGGTTCAAACTGATTTTCTGAGTCTGCTTACTGTTTCTGACTGAACTCTTCTCCAGCTCACTCTGGCTAAACTGCTCTGCTTAGCTTCAAACTGATTCACTCTTCCTGTCTGATACTGACTTTTTTGCTGAGCTGCCTCCGTGTCTCTGTGTCTTTCCCTGAGGTCCCATTGCTCCATACTGCCTTAGTCAGCCTCTCTGCTCCTTAGGCAGACCACTTCATTGATTGTGTCTTTTCCCCCATTTTCCTGCTCCAGACTGCTCACCTCATACTGTCTTCTGGAACTGACTAACTGCCTCTGTAACTGGCTCTGCTGTAACTGACTCTGCTCTGAACTGAGAGGCTACCTTTCTATTGTGAGAGTTGGGTGTGTCCTCACTCTGAGTCACTCTGCTAACTCTTACTCTGATTAGTCACTTTGCTTGTCCTTCACTGACTCATCTCAGATGTCATTTCCAATCTGACACTGACTCCTTCTAAGATCTGCCTCCTGTGTCTGCTTCCACATTCTGTTTGTCTTAGGAACTAAAGGCATGAACCACCATTGTCTTCTAAATACTGGGATTAAAAATGTTTGCTACCACTGCTTTACTGGGTTTAAAGATGTGTACCAACATTTTTAACATTCTTTCTATATTCTACCTGGACCACCCAGGTTTCTGAATGTGATTCCTTCATATAGATCCCTAAAACATAGACCCTTTCTAGTTTTTTTCACAAGTCTATTCCTCTACACAGATACAATGAAATCAAATTCTGCCTCTGATTTAATACACTTTTCTGTTTTTATTTTTAACCAAGTATTTCAGGCAGTTCCATGACTGCATTTTATTTGTTTGCATGCTAGCAATGGTTGTGCTATTGGCATGGTGGAAATTATAATGGAATAACAGGCTGACCTCTTAATGATGCCTGTAAAACCCAGAAGTAATGTGATACTTAGGAGTTGTTAATTTCTGAAATGACAAACGAGACACACCATGTATAAATTTGGAGATTATTACTACTATCCGATAAATCTATATTAAGTTCTCGGGACTAAACCCTTAAATTGAGCACATAATACTTTGTTACCAAACTCTTCTAGAAAATTATCTTTTAGAGGCATTCCAAATCACTCTCAGTTACCCAAAGCCTAGGATCACAACAAGCAAGTCTGAGGTTACTTATATTGTTACTAGATAAGAGCAACATTTAATTTTTAAAAAAGGTACAACTATATTTATTTACATTCTGTGCTTCAGTCTGAGTTATTTTATTTATCTTAGTTATCAATTTATCTTATTTATTTTTGTTATATATAATAGCCCCTGAGATGGATTTTAATTTTCTATGAATAATTTTTTTTTCTATAAATTTTGCACATGCTCATTGCTACACCTCCATGCCTACCTTATAAACATCTATGCAGCCTTATACAATAAAAGTGAATGAACAAAGAAAATCTTTCAGCAGAGAAAGAGCTTCTAAATTTCAGAAGCAACTAATGAGTTCACTGATGTTTATAGAAACAAAAGATGTGCTCAAATACTTGAACCAAAGAAAAAGATAAAAGTACTTCTATACTGTCTCTACAAATCATATTCAGAAATTAAAGACCTTTGCTGTCCCATCACCCATATTTCTGGTTAGAATTTGATTCTGTCCTTTCTATATATGGTTACAATTTTGAAAATGTAACCAGTTTTCCATGCTATGCTAGAGGAGAAGAGCATAGTACTGCTGGGCATGTGATAGATATCCCCAAATGAAGTGGACCCCTTTAGGAAAGTGGTATGAACAACAGTGTGCAGACAATGTGACTGGCAAAATACCAAAGAAAAGAAAACCTTCCTCCTTCCCCGACCTCCCTCTCTCTGTTCTTCTCCTCTTGTCTCCTTTTCTTTTCCCTTCCTTTACCCCCTCTTTTCCTGCCTTCCTGTCTCTCTATTTTCATCTCTTCACTCTTTTCTCTTTCAAAAATTGAGTAATGAAAGCTAAGTTGTATCCCAGTATCACTTGTTTTACAAGCAACATAAATGCAGATTGAAAAATAATGACACTGATGCTAAATATCAGCATACATAGAGCTCACTAATTACCTCCTTCTACTGTAGGTAAAATTGAAGTCCTTAATATTGTACAGAATCTCTATCCATTTAAAAAGGATTATTTTGCCTGTCAATTCTTCAAATCATGAGACACTTATATTTTAATAAGAAAACATATTATGACACAGTTGACTTACAGAAGCAAAACATGGTGGCATTTCATCAGTCTCCTACCTAAGAATTTTTCTCTTGACTATAGGCAGTAAGTTGAAGCCACAACGAATTCCTTTTTTTTATGAAGTCATGCTCTACATAATATTGAAAGCAGAAAAGTGTGAATCTCATGCTTTAAAAGATAAGAACCAAGTTACCCAGCAATATAAAGCAAAAGAAAAAAGAACTTGAGAAAAACTGCAAACCCCAAAATACACATTGTTTAATTATCTCCAAGCTCTGTGGAACACTTGGGAGACAGTGATGAAATGTCGAACCAGGATGGAAGGTCTTAGGCTTTACCTTTAACTGATCTGCAGTCTTCTTTTGTCAATAAAGACCTTCATTTAAATCTACCTAGTTAAAGCTAATAAATATAGTTGTCCTGTATTTTCCATTGAATTTCACATCTACTTCTTAAAGAGTATCTGCAGACATAGTTACTGAAGAACAGCCCACTTCCCTTTCTTCGATAATGCAATGTTCAGTGCTGCATTTGAGTTTACAGCTAGCAGCAAGTGTTGGGGAGAGAGATGATCATGGCTAAGTTTGTTTCACTCTGGAAGCAGCCTTCATCAGCCACCAGTTCAGGACTTTACATCTTTAACTGCAATATAATCTGGTAACATTATCTATGCTTGCTGGACTTTACTGTTCTCCCAAGTAATAACAATGGTTACTTTTAATTCTGTATTCCTACCTTTTGAACATGTCTGGCATGTGAAAAAATTCCCTCTTGCTTCATTAAAACAATTTTTCTGAAGATAATCTTTCACATGTTCCCAAGGATCTGAGAGCTGTCCACCAAGAATCTGCTGTCATTTTGGGGACAGGAGTCTTCCATGGATTCACTGTGACCAAGGAAACAAGCTGTTACCTAGCAACATGGACATCTAGGAGGTCTTGTTACCAGTCTCTGAGCGCTTGTCAAAGGAGTTTCTGTGCTCGTAACATGAGTTAACAGTGAACATTGCTGGCAAAGAGTTTTCTAAACTGTTGTGTAATTGAATCTTGACTACAGAAATTAAAAGGATAGTAGAGGGAATCAACTTCTCAGACATCCCCTAATGTTTACTGTCTTCATTATCATTATTATTATTGAAAATAGATTTTTTTCCATACAATATATTTGATTATGGTTTTCCCACCTACACTCCTCCCAGTTCCTGTCACCTCCCTCATCACCAGATCTATAACCTTTCTGTCTCTCAGTAGAAAACAGACACTTATGGCATAATAATAAAATGAAATAAAATTAAATAAAAACAAACAAATCAGAATAGGACAAAAAGAACAAACAGAAGGAAAAGAGCCAGAGAAAAAGCAAAAGAAACCCATATAGATGTAAAACACATATGTTTGCACACAGGAATACCATAAAACATAAAACTATGAGCCATAATATGGATGCAAAGGACCTGTAAGGTTTAAAAAAAAAGTTAATGAGACTGAAACCTCCAAAGGTTCACTTGCTTGGCAATCTACTGCTAGGCATCCGGCCTGCTATGCCCTTAAGAATAGTTTGTTTCCCCAGAGATCCTCACTTGGAAGTAAACTAACTTTTCATTTGCAAATGGCTATCAGTTGGAAGTAGCATCTGGGTTAGAGATGCAGGCATGTGTCCACTTCTCTGAGCTCTAGGACCCCATCTGGTGCAGACCCATTCAGGTCCTGTGCATGTTGCCTCGTCTGTGAGTTCATATGTGTGTGAATCCTGTTGTGTTTAGTACTTATTTCCTTGATATCCTCCATCCCTTCTGTCTCTTACACTCTTTTCACCACTACTCCGGGCAGCCTGAGTCCAAAGGGAGGGATTTGATGGAGATATATTGGTAAGGACTGAATATTCCAAGGTTTCTCACTCACTCCATAGTGTCTGGATGTGTATCTCTGTACTTTTCCCCATCTACTGCAGGAAGAAGCTTTTCTAATGACAGCTGAAAAAGACACAGATCTACGAGTATAGCAGAAAGTGATTAAGAGTCATATAATTGCTACGGTCCTTTAACAGAACAGTAGTATTTGGTTATCCACTAGGTCCTTGACCTATATAGTCTCAAGTTCATGGGCCACCCAAGCAATGTCAGGTATGGGTTCCATCTCATGGAGAGAGCCTTAAATCCAATTACATCTTGGTTTTTGTTTTCCCCTCCACAAGCTTTGTGCCACCCTTGTACCAACGTATCTTGCAGGCATGTCCTCATTGCAGATCACGGGGTTTGTAGCTAGGTTGATGTTTACCTGTCTCCTTTGGTAGTATGCAGAGAACCTTTCATTACCATGAACATTAGTCCATAGAGGTGAAGGCTTTACAAAGGAACCAGCTTGACTTCTTGGTGTTCAGGTGTTGTCTTCAGCAATAGGGCCTTATGGTCATTTTGTGGAGAGGAACTAATAGGCCATGGCAATAGCCTGTGTTTGGGGGAATCCCATGGGACCCCTTTTGCCAACAGCAAAAAACAACAGTTGTGGCTCTGTGTCCCATGTTGTTTGACAATTTAATATAGATTTATTTCATATATGTATGTACATATTAGGAAGCATCTACTGCATTAGGTTTCCCTAGGGCTCCTCAAATGATGCTTAGTTTTAGTTCTACCTCCTCTTTAGGCCCCTCTTTAATACCCTTTCCCATTTAATCCTCCTATTCCAGTACTTCTCTCATCCACCAATAACTACCTGATCTATTTTCCCTTTCTAGGAAGATCCATCTTCCCAAGTAGTCCCTTACTCACTCTATAGCTAATCTCTGTGGTTATATGGATTATAGCTTTCTTATCAGTGACTTAACACCCAACATCCACATATAAGTGAATAATACAATATTTTCCTTTCTGGCACTGCATTTTATCACTGACGATTTTTTTCAAGCTCCATTCATTGAATTCCAAATTTCATTTCTTAATGGCTACACAATAATCCATTGTGCAAATATAACACATTATTGCTCATTAATCTGTTGGTGGGTATTTAGAGTGTTTCCAATTTCCATCTATAATGAATAGATCAGCAATAAACATAGACGAGCAAGTGTCTCTGTGGTAGGATGTAGAGTCCTTTGCGTATATGACCAAAAAACAGCATAGCTGAATTTTAAGGTAGCTCAATTCCCAGCTTCACCACATTCACTTCCATAGTGGCTGTACAAGTTTGTACTCCCATCAGCAATTGATGAATATTCCCCTTATGTCACATCTTAGCCAGCATGAGCTGTATTTGTTTTATTGATCTAGGCCATTTTGACTGATGTAAGATGGAATCTCAAAATAGATTTGATTTGCATTTTCTTGATGTCTAATGATACTGAACATTGCTTTAAGTGCTTCTCAGCCATTTGAGTTTCCTCTAGTACTCTCTGCTTAAATCTGTATTCAATTTTAATTGGTCCTCCTTCTCCCCTTCCTCCTCCTCCCCCTCCTCCTCTCCTCGCTCCTCCCCCTTCTTCTCCTCCCCTCCCTTCCCCTCCCCCTCCCCCTCCTCCTTCTCCTCTTTCTTCTCCTTCTCCTTTTTTTGTTTTTTCTGAGACAGGGTTTCTTTATTGTAACTCCAGCTGTCCTAGAACTCACTCTGTAGACCAGGTTGGCCCTAAAGCTCACAGAGATCCACCAGCCTCTGCCTCCTGAGTGCTGGGATTAAAGACTTGAGACACCACTACCCAGTTGAGTTGTTTTCTTGATGTCTGGTTTTGTGACTTCTTTATGTTTGTTGGATATTAGTCATCTATCAGAGGTATACTTAATAAAAATGTTTTCCCATTCTGTAGCCTGATGCTTTGTCAGAATAATAGTGTTCTTTGCTGTATGGAAACTTTTCCATTTCATGACATCCCATTTGTTAATTGTTGTTCTAGTGTCTCTTATGCTATTATTGTTGTCCTGAGCCAATTAGTTCAAGACTATTCTCCACTTTATCTTCTATCAGAGTCTATGTATCTGGTCTTATGTTGAGGTCCATGATCTATTTGGAGTTGAGTTTGTACAAGTGATAAACAGAATATTCAGAAGAGGATTTGCACTTTTCTACATGTAGCCATCCAGTTTGACCATAGACTGAAGAGGCTGTCTTCTTTCCAGTGTACTTCTGGCTTCTTTATCAAAAAATCAGGTGTCCATATATGAGTGAACTTATTTCTGGGTCTTTAATTTGATTCCCTTGATCAACATGTCAGTTTTTGTACAAATACCATGCTGTTTTTATTACAATAGTTCTGTAGTACAATTTGAGATCAAAGATAGTGAGACTTCCAATAGTTCTTTTATTATTCAAGATTGTTTTAACTATCCTGGGCTTTCTGTGTTTATATATGAAGATGAAAATTCTCCTCTCATGTTCTGTGAAGAATCGTTTCAGGGTTTCGATGGGGATTGCAATGAATATGTAAATTGTTTTTGGTAGGATGCCATTTTTCACTATATTAATTATACTGATCCTTGTGCTTGGGAGATCTTTCCACCTTCTAATATTTTCTTCAATGTCTTAAAGTTTTTTTATCATACAAATCTTTCAGTTGCTTGGATAAAGTTAACCCAGGATATTTTATATTATTTGAGGATACTGTGAAAGGTGTTGTTTCTCTGATTTCTTTGTCAATTTTTTAATTGTATATAGGAAACTTACTGTTGGTTGGTTGTGTGTGTGTGTGTGTGTGTGTGTTAATTCCTTTTATCCATCTATTTTGAATGAAAGTATTGCTGGGTATAATAGTCTTGTCTGTTGTCTCTGCTCTCTTAGGGTTTATACGTCTGTCCAGTTACTTCTGACATTTAGAATCTCCTTTGGTTGGGGGTTGGGTGGGGGTGGTGGAGTAGTCCTGGAGAAGAACAGAAATGGAGGGACCTGGAAGGAGTAGAGGGAGGGAAGGTAGGGGTCAGGATGTATCATATGAGAGAAGATAAGTAAGTAAGTAAGTAAGTAAATAAATAAATAAATAAATAAAGCTTAAAAAATCACCTTTGAAAGTCTGGTGGTATTCTAATTTATCTGCCCTTATAGTTAATTGGTCTTTTTTCCTTGCAGTGCTTAGTATTTTTTGTTCTGTATGTTTAATGTTTTGATTATTATGTCTCATAGGAAATTTCTTTTCTTGTCCTAACTATTTGGCATTCTGTATGCTTCATCTACCTTGATAGCCATCTTCTTCTTTAGGTTAGGGAAATTTTCTTTTATAATTTTGTTGAAAATATTTTCTGTCTTTGATCTGGGTTTCTTCTCCCTCCTCTATTCCTATTAATCTTAGATTTGGAATTTTCATAGTGTTCAAGATTTCCTGGATGCTTTAAACCAGGAACTTTTTAGATTTAATATTTTATTTGACTAAGGTATCCACTTTTTTCTATCTTGTCTTAAATTCCTGAGATTCTTTCATCTCTAATATTGTATTGATGAGGCTTGCCTCAGAAATAACTGTTCCCGTTCTAAATTTACATTTCCTGTTTTACCTCAGTTTGTATTTTCTTTATTGATTCTATTTCTACTTTCATGTCTTGAATTGTTTCCTTCATTTAACTTTATTGTTTTTGTTTGCCTAGAGTTTATTAATGGATTTACTCATATCTTCTTTAATGAACTTTAACATATTCATAAAAGGTTTTTTGAAGTCCTTGTCTTGTGTTTCAGCTATGTCTTGTGTTGCATTTCTCAGGGCCTACTGTAGTAGGGTTGGTGGGCTTCAGTGGACACATGTTGTCCTGACTGTTGTTGATTTGTTTTTAATGCTGTTGTCTAGGCATCCTTTTGGTTTTGGGGTGATTGAAATTCTGAGATTACCAATTGTTTTCATAATACATTTAAACTGAGGGGGTTTCCTAGAGTGGTGACAAATCTAGTTTGGTGATATCTAGATAAATAAGACAATAGTTGATGATTACTGTGGTCAGGACATGCCAAATATAAGAATGTTCAGTTCCATTTTTTCTTCCAATCACAATTCTCAATCTGTTTTGCAGCTCTGGTAGTAATAAAGTAATTCCTAGCTGCCCAAACTGTGGATAATATGTGAAGATACTATAAAAAAGGCATAAACATTCTATCTCCAGTAAGATTTTACCCTTAACACAACCCGTGTGTGTAGAACAAGCATTGTGTTGGATTCTGACAGCAGACAGAGGAATTGTACTGAAATGACCATTACCCTCATGGAACTTTGTGAGATCTCATGTCAGATGTCCTGTGCATGAGAGTCACATGTTTATATTAAATGTATTAAGATATTATCATAGTGGCTAATGACTTAACAGATTCCTACAGAGCAAGAAGGCTAATCTGGAGTTGAAAGAAGGATGTTTTTACACAGATGAATAGCTAAAGGGTCTTACTCATTGCTCCATGAGCTGTTACCCACCACTCTCTAACTGACAGTTGCAGGTTTCCCTGTTCCCAATCCATGTTGTTCACCATTATGCCTGAAAATAGAAGTGTCCACATTTATCCAGAGAATATGAAAGGCAGAATGTTGGCAGGCAGCTGAGAGGTCGGCATTAAGCTAGAGACTGCTTCACAGTACAGCTCCTGGGAAATGTGACCATAAATGTATTTTTCACAAAAAATGCTTCAAGAGGCTGTGTTCAGTAGAAACTCATTTTAGCATGGCCAAAAGCTGACCTGGAAGCTTCAGAAAAAAGCATTTATTTTTATCTGACAGTATACAAGTAGATCAGAAAGCAAGGCAAAGTCTCAAGAACTTCCATTACATAGTTCTAGCAGAGTTATATTCTGATGTTTCATTCTTTGGGGAGAAAATATTCATGTTAACAGCTTGGCTTCACTTTGATTTTTTTTTCCTGAGGTATGAACAATGCTGTTTAGTCTAACAGTGTGAGTCCCTAGCCTTGGGCTGATCTTAGGCTAAAAATCTACCGTAGGTAGAAATGGCCTGATATTCCTAATTATGGAAGAATAGAGGCCATTCTTCAAAGAGCAAACAGAGATAGTAGTACTCATTCAAAAGCAGCCAAAGACAGGCAGAAATTCAACTAAAAGAGATAGGCATTAGGTAATAAAGATGAGGAAAAGCAGGAGGCAGACAAGATTCTATTTTATAGATTTTTAAAATACCCCTCTCATATGAAATTTATCATTATTGTATAAGTACACGTATATATATATATATATATATATATATATATATATATATATATATATATATGGGCAGATTTATTTTTTTACGTATTCTCTAAAGATACTTCTAAGTTCACATTGCAAAATGGTTATGGCTTGAAATTTTACTATTTTATAAATGCAAATATTTTGGTAAATTAATTATTGATGAAATTTTAGCAATTTTTATTCTTCTAAATAAAGAAAATAAAATAATGAAAATACTAAATGACTTTATCATTTTTAAAATAAAAAGCTATACCAAAGGTGCAGGGAGGGTGGATTAGTCAGTAAAGTATTGCTGTGCACCCATGAGGACATGAGTTCTGATCCCTGGAGCCTACATAAATAGCCCACTGTGGTTATGCACACACACACCTCTAACCCCAGGAAGGGGAGGCACAAACAGAAAGATTACTGCAACCTGCTGCTAAACTAGTCATGCTAAGCCAAATACACACACACACGCACACACACACACACACACAGTGTGCAGCTACACAATACAGGTGGACATATATAAAAAAGGCAAACCATGTGTGTCTGGAAATTTATTTATTTTACTTTTTCCAAGGTATTACAATATAGATTTTTATAATGTACCTTGGTTATTTTCTGAATCCTGGGAGCACTTGGCCTTCTTTCTCTTTTGAGCAGTTTGGTAAGAGCTTGACAATTTTATTTCTTTGTAGACTCCACCCTGTTTCATTGATTCTTTGTTGATTCATTTCTATTTTGTTAAGTTTGGCTCTGATTTTTTTTTCTATCTACCGGTCTTGTGTTTGGCTTGTCTTTATTTTCCTATGGCTCTAGGTGCATTATCAAGCTTTTACTTGAAACCACTCTAATTTTTTTTAAATGTAAGCATTTGTGCTGATAAACTTCCTTTTAGGTCTGCTTACATCACATTCCATCAGTTCTGGTATACTGTAATTTGGTGATTACTTAATTTTAATAATTTTTAATTGCCCTCCTGATTTCTGCAAATGCCCATTTACTATTCAATACTGTGTTATTAAGTCTTCATAAGCCTGTATGTGTTCTCATCCTGTGGTTTTGAGTTTTGGGCCATTGTAATCAAATAGAACACAGCATTTATATTTCCTTATATTCATTAAAACATACTTTCTGTTATACAATGGATTGCAACTTAGACGATGATGTATGGTATACTGAATAGATTATATATTCTTCAGTCTTTGAGTGCAATATTCTGAAGACGTCTGATAAATCCATTGATTTATAACTTCATTAAACTCATATCTTTTCTTCTTGATTTCTTTTGTCTGGATGAACTGTATATTAGTGAGTGTGGTACATTCAAGTTACCTGCAACTAATGTATTGTAGTCATTCTGTGCCTTTGTATATGGTTGTGCTTGTTTTGTGAAATTAAATGTGCTAATGTTTGACATATCTATGTATAGAATTGTTATGTCCCTTGGACTAATAATAAATAACCTTCCTCATCTTTCACATATTTATTTTCAAATCTTATTTGTCAGACATTAATATAGGTATACCTGCTTTTTAAAAAAAGATTTCATGTGTTTTACTGTTTTTTTCGTTTTTTCAGTACATCTTTTCTTTTGCCTCAGAGATGTATTTATCTTTGCCAGGGATATACAGGCGAGCACAAACCCAGCTATAAACCCTACATCTATGATGACCTACTGTAGTACATATTGGTACAATAGTGGCACAAAAGTTATAGCAATAACCAACTACTATTTGATTGGATACTGGATTTAAGGCCCATGCCATGAGATGTAGCCTATACTTGACATTGCTTGGGTAATCAAGAATCTGAGTCTAGATAGCTCAAGGTCTTAGGGAAAAAACAAAGACCACTGTTCTGCTAAAGGAGCACAACAATAAAATAATCCACAAAAACATTCTGCTATACTCATTGATCAAGGCTTTGTTCAGCTATCATCAGAGACGTTTCCTTCTTCAGTAGATGTAAAGAAATACAGAGACCCAAAACAATGTGTATAGATGGAGAGATCTTACAACACACAGTCTTAAATGGGATGTCTCCATCAAGTCCCTCCCTCAAGGCTCAAGGAACTCTGTGGAAGAGAAAGAAAAAAGATTGTAAGAGCCAATGGGGTTGGAAAACACCAAGGAAACAAGGCTTTCCAGTCACAACAGTGCCGACACACGTAAGAACTCACAGAGACTGTGACAAGCCAGATACTGTCCCAGAACTGAGAGGACAAGCACACAAGCTCCTCTCCATAATACATCATCTATCTCAAATGATAACCACCAACAAAGGAAAAATTAGTTTTCTTCAATGGAGTCTCACTGGATATACAAACTACACTTAAGGGCAGGCCCCACGCCCTGCATTATATAGCCAACAAAACAAACTCATTGGTATTTTTGGTGGTATTTTTTCACACAATGCTTTCCCCAGGCATTTTTTTGTCCTTATATGTCTTTTGTTTGTATACTAATTATTTTGATTTTGTAATTTCATGGGATTTCTATGTGTGAAAATGTGTGTTTCTTTGTGTCTAGATGTGTTCCTTGTGTTTTTCCTTTGGCTGTTTTTTTCTCAGTTTGTTTGTTTTATCTTATTCTGGTTTGTTTGTTTGCTTGCTTGCTTTATCTATTTATTATTTTAGATATTTTAGATACTTTCTTGTTTTCAAATGAGAGAGAGAGAAGAGAATGAAAGGTTATGGATGTGAGTAGGAAGTGGGGAGGTTCTGGAAGGAGTTGAAGGAGGAGAAATAATACTCAGAATAGATTGCATGAAAAAGGCTACTTTTCATTAAAAATATAATATCATATGCACTAAGGATCTCATTTTGTTTTTGCTAAAACCTCTTATAACTAATGATGTTTCTCAGCTATGTATTTCACTGCTTCAGTTGAAGAGAATTTCCTTAAGTCTGACCTCTTAATCGCTGTAATTCTATTACTTCATTCTAGTTGGCCAACATGAGTGTGTGTGTGTGTGTGCGCGCATGTACCTGTAGCCTGTAGCATATTATCTTTCCAGAAAATAAAAGTTTATCTATAATAATTTGCAATAGTTTTTTTTTTACTTTCCATTTGAGTTTACTCAACTTTATTACCAATAAATCACTCTTAAGTATTTTAATTAACAATCTTTCACAGTGAAACACAATTTTTCATTTTACTGTGCTGACTATCATTTAGTCTAGTAACCTGCTTTGTGCTTAAATGTGATCTTTCTAAACGGATAGATAGCAAATAATCTTAGTGCATCAGAAGTCATTTTAATTACCTGAAGCCAACAGATAGTTTGGGTTGTTCTTAGAGAAGTTATATGAGTGTATTGTTAAAATATGCACTAAAGGTAAATCCAAAATTGCAATAAAATTTTTCATTATTTTTTTCAGTGAAATATAGGAATTATGATTAAGTCTTGGAGAGGCAAAGAAAGGTCAGCATATGCAGAAGGCTGGAGCTGTGAGAGCTGATCACAGTATAGAACTTTGGGAATTCAGGATGGTTGGGGTCTAAATGAAAGAGAATAAATAAATAAAAATGAGGCTTTAGACATAAACTAATATCTGACCAGAAAGAACCTTACTATGCACGGTGATAGCCTTAATATAATAGTATATCATCTGAACTAGGAGGACCATTTTGAAACACATTTGATTTAAGAAGAAGCACCAATAAGTAGGACCTTGAGACTATAAATATCAACCCAACTGTGTAAAGTAAATAGAGATATGTTCTCATATCACCTTATTAAAGAGTTTAACTTGATTTTATGACAGAGAACCACTAAAGTGTTTTAATAAAGAGAATGATATGATAAAATCAGGGAATTAACAAGATCATCTGACTGCATTGCAGAAGCAGACAGACTAGAGCAAAACTGGAGGCCAAAGGCAACATAGGAGGGCCTTGGAGAGATCCTATAATTGCACCAAGTGGACAGAATCTTGACGGGTTTAAGCAACTTCGTAGAACTTCTCATTGACAGGGCTGGTTGACAGAAAGAATAAGGAGAAGGAAAAAACTGACATCTGGGATTTTTGACATTTCCAATGAATAGAATGGCATTACTATGCCCCGCAGTGGTAGTTGATCACATTGAGTTACTCAAAGTCATTCAGATAGAAGCATCTTGAAAATGCATTTAAATATGGGTTAGAATGCAGGAGAGGTGTAAATGAGGAACACATGTTTGATAATGTAAATTGTCTGCCTGCATCAGATTGCTTGAGGAATGGTAAAGACTAAGAAAAGAAGAAAGGTCAGGATCCACTGTAAAGGGTGGAGACCTTTAGTACATATTGCAGCACTGTGCTGCTCCAGGCTTCTAGAGGCCAGGAGAAAACAAGGAGTTGGGGTTAGAATAATTAATGGGGTATGAACTCTGAGGAGATTAGAAAGGAAAAAATACGGAGATCAGCAATCCATCTTATATAATGGAGTGATAGTTCTCCCATTGTAGCAAGAGGAAGAAAATTCGTGAGTCCCAGCATACTTGCAGATGTGACAGAAAGTTGAGAGATGAGACATCCCCCTCACCCCGAGACGTCCATTTTCTCAGGAAAAGAGAATGAGAGTTGTGTACATGCAGAAGACTTTGCCTGGCAAAGGAAGGAATCTTTAGTTAAGGTAAATTTATTATTCCAAACTAAACTTTAAAATGAGCATGTGGAAAGAAATAAATGTCATTCCAGAATTATTGTGGAAGCAATTGTTGTAATTTATTGAAGAACATTAAATTTTACAAATATTAGAAATCAAGCATATTTCTAGACAGTTTCTGAGAGCTTGAGTGAATGTCCATGTGTTTCTTAATGTATATTAATTTGAAAACATAGTAAATATTGAATTTCATTACAATCTAGTTTCTAATCACATTTTTCCTAAAGCGAGGTAATGATATTTCAATCTGAAGACACTGATGGATGTTCCTCCAACCACGTTCACACAGGCAGCACGCAGTGGACTCTGGGTTTGATAAAAGAACACACGGAGTTGGTAGGGAATATGGGAAGTGTAATAGGAGAGGAATTGTATGGGACGGAATGAAGGGTGGATTTGGCCAAAACACATTGTACGTATGTATGAATTCCTGAACAATAAAATTTTTAAATGTATTTTCCCCTTGGTAATATTACACTTGTAATAAATAAACTATAAATCTGTGAATCAAAATTTTTAGTGAATGACTACTTTAACCTGAACCTAGATATTGATGGATATTCATATTGTTGTGTTAGGGGTGGGGGAGTTCTTTGTTTTTCTTTTTGTTGTTTGTATTTCTAAAAGTTTTATATTAAAGTCCTTTTTAAAGATGCTACTTTTATTTTCCCTTTGATGCCTTTGCCCATTTTATTCAGTCCTTTTCCTCCCAATTTCCATATTTTTTCTGATTTTTTTTTTACCTCTTCAGTTACATGTGTCTTAAAGAACCATAAAATATGATTAGAATATATAATATTTAGGAATCATTTAATACTCTAATTTATTTTTAATCTAAATTAAAAACTTTTTTTTAAATTCTCACTATAATGAATTCCCTAAAGTGAATCAGGAGTAAATTTTACTGCCTCACAAACATGGGCCTTTTGTTAATAATCTTTAAGTGAACAGAGGCTCATACCTGTGAGAAGAGTGGGGATGGATTAGTCCTCATGCCCACCACAGGACAAACAAAGAACCATTTTCACATTACATAATACTGAAGAAAATGATTCCTGTAAATCTCTGAATGGTTCTTTTCTTTCACTGTTGTGTAAGTAAAGCAATGTTATGAGAAGATTAACTGCTAAAAATTCAATGTCGGCATTCATAAATACACATGTATAAACACAGTAAGAGCCATTATACATTATATCCTAAGTATAAAATACAATGCAGCATCGTTTAACCATGATATCCCTGAAATATTTGCACTTCTTTGCAAAGATATTTACAAGGAATTGTTTTCTATTACCTTCTAAATCCTGTGCTTTGCTTTTCATATTCTCTGTCTCTCTCTCTCTGTCTCTCTCTCTCTCTCTCTCTTTTTTTTTTTAATCCCATACATAGCTTACTGCTACAATCTTTTACCATCAGTTTAGGGAAAGAGGAAGGAAGGATAGAAAGAAATGTTCATTACTTTTGCAAGTGGCCTTGATATGGAATGAGAAAAAGGTAGAAATCTTCATAGACTCTTTTAGGCTGTTCTAAGCTTGAAGAGGACTAGCTGACAGTGAGTCAGACTAGCATCTCAGCTCATGGTCTGTAAACTCAACCCTCCAATCTTGGTTCTTTTAAGAATTAACACACTAACGACAAGAACCCAACCAATGAACCACCAACCAACATTCACCCCGACTCTGGGGCTTCAGACCTCTTCTACCTTAAGCCAAAAGTTCCCTAAACCCATGTGGCACACAATTCCAAAAACAAGCTACAGGTGCAAGCTACTCCTGCACCTAACCAACTTATAGCCACCTGCATCAAGCATTCCAAATCCAATTAGTAAACATCTACAATACCTGGGGTGGAGATGCAACCCTAATAAAAACACCATTGTGCATTTTTAAAAAATCAAAATAACAAAAACTTCTTACAAGTGTTCCATTACATACATGAATATATGTTATTTTCCTAAGGATCTGCCCTAGTCTTCTTTTTCTACTCTGTCTTGGAACAGTCTTTCATTTATAACTGCTGGCCTGTGATTCCTTGTCAGGCCAGCCAACTGAGATTTGCTGCCACTGTAGATGTCTTTTGTGTATACATAAAGGTCATATATTAAAGTGACATCTCTCATTTGGTGTCACAGTATCTCGATGTTCACCCCATAAACTTCCTTTTCTATGTTGTTCATCAATCATTTGAAATGAACTACTTTCTTTATTAGATTTTCAATTTTGATTTTTTTTTTTTACTGAAAGGGATTCTAAAGTTTCTTATCTTATTTTATTTTATTTCAATTTTCTTATATTGAAATGCACCCAAAAATAAAGTAAATAGATGAATTGGCAAAGAAGAGATCAGATGAATAGATATGTGATGAAAAAGCATAAGAGTGTGTCAGTTGTAGAAGTTAGGTGGTGGATACATGGGAACTCACCACAAATCTTTAAACATTTTTGTTTGTTCCTTTTTATGTCTTCCATTAAAAATCTTTAAGGGAAGGAGCAAGTTTCTATAAATGTGTTTCTCAAACATGTTTGTCAACTGCCGTGGCTTTGACCTACTCCACAACACTTCTCATCTCGAATGCTGCAACTATGTCCTTCAATTATTCCTACCAGATTCCCCCAAAGGAAAACTCCCTAACATGCTGCTGCTCAGTGTTTCTAGTAAATACAGCTTCACTTGGAATTTTTCTGACAATATAAGCTTCCCCTGGATACACTGAACCTGAATTCAATTTAAAAGATTCCCCAGGTAATGTTCATGAAGACATGTTTGAGAATTTCACCTCTTTACAGTATCCTAAATCACTTGCTTCCAAACCTCTGATTCCAAACTCCTGTTGCTGACAGGCTTGTGTCACAGTCAGTATAGCTTGGTTGTTGTCTGCATGAAGAACCTCATTTCTTACCACTAATCTGTCTCCCCACCCCACCCCCACCTTTGCAGCGTATCTACTTGGTTGTCTATCTCTTTTAATTATTTTCTTTATTTTTTGAGATTATAATATAACTGTATCATTTCTCCCTTTCCTTTCCTTCCTCAAACCTTCCTATATATTCCTCCTTGCTCTCTTTTTAATTCATGACCTGTTTTTCCATTAATTGTTTTATATATACACATGCATGTTTAATATATACATAATATATACATACATATACCCTGCTCAGTCTGTATGTTACTTCTATGTATGTCTTTTAGAACATATGTCTTATCTATGTTTCCCCTGTAACATTCCCCATGTCTAACCCATGACCTAATTCAGTTCTTCTTGTCCAACATACATTACCCATGCTATTCTACTATATTGTATATATAATTACTGTATTATAGTTTTTGTCGTAAAAACTACTTATTTGTTAGGACTACTCCTAGGTTCTGAACCTCTAACATCAGAAAAGATAACTTTTTTGAAATAGGTCCTTGTTCTAATTAACTCAAAAGGAAAAGCATTCCTAAGGTGCTTAATTCAATGTGAAGAATTAGGTCCAAGATTGCTATACTAAAAGCAAATAGCCCTGTGTGAAAGCTAGGGGCTACATTCCAGGGGCTATATTCAGAGGCCAATGTGGTCTGGATGGAATGTAGACATACCTTTAACCCAGTATTCAGAAAGCAATGTAAACAAATACCTTTAATCCCAGTATTCAGAAGGCAATGGTGTTCATGCCTTTAATCCCTAGAAAAAAAAATGGAAGGAGATACAAGAAGCAGAACTCAGAAGAAGTCAGTGTCATACGGGTAGTGACATCTGAGATGATTCAGAGTAAATGGCAAAGTGAGTAATTGAAGGAAGAGTTAGCAGAGTAAGGACTCTCACAAGAAAAGGCTGAAGCCTTCCAGTTCAAAGATTAACATTAGGTTGTAAAGAAGGCAAAACAGTCTAAGGCTCCAGGGCTCCAGGTTAGAACTATTGATTTAATTAAACAAAAGGATAACCTGTCCTCTGGCCTGAACCAATGGCTACATCTGGTGAATGTACATCCACATATACATCTATAGACAAACATGCCCATCTTCATTTAGTTCTCATATGCGCTTCCTACTCTTTAAATTTATCTATTGCAAAAGCTGTTTCATTCAACATGTTTGTTCTGAATTATAAGTAAAATATTCTTGCAAATTCATTCAATATGTGTTTACTGTGCATCTTAAAGCAAAGGGATAGTCCTATTGAGTTATAATTTGTTTTGTTGCACTAAAAGATATACTGTTCTCTAAAAGACATAGTAATCAGATTTCACCTGTTTTTATGCATGATAGACAAAAAGACAATGTCATATTTATCAACAAAAGCAATGAAACATCATTTAGATTTTTATACAGCAATCAGTCATGCATCAACAAAGCATAATTAGAATCTCATTTTTGTTTTTTTCTTATGAGATTATTATGAGAGAGAATAGCATCTGTGGCTTCCTAGTCAAGCCAACCAAAGCTAAAAGATAAAGAAGTTGAGGATGGTGGGACACATCTGTAACCTCACCAATTGAGAGACTAAAGCACAAGGACAATGACCTGGAAGCCAGTCTGAGTTACATACTGAGAACCTGTCTTAAAAATTTAAGTTTAAGTTTTAATTTTTTTTAATAAAAGAAACATAAGAAAGAGATTTTTTTTTTGTAATTTAAGTTCTGTTCATCCAGAATTAAAAAAAATTTCGGTCATATAGTAAAATGAGATGTTTTTAAAATCCAGGTATAGACTATACACACTTGCAGAATTTATCTACCCTTAACACAATGTTTAGATGTCTATTATTAAACACAAGTAATTACTGACAGAGAATCCCCCATCCATCACCACTCTCTCCTCCCTTTCACAATACTTACTGAATAATTACGTAGAGGGAAGCCTTGAGCTTGTAAAGGAGCAGACCAAGGATACTGTCGGTCCAGGCAGCAGGGAGCTTAATGCAAAAACTAAAATGAAGCTGAGCTAAGAATGTTTCTTGAAAAGAAGGCAATGTGACCTGGAATTCAGGACACTTAGCTAGAGTATGGTATGGGCTTCCAACAGGATATAGGCACGATCTTATTCTCTGAAAGATTTTCAGATCATAGTGACAAATCTAGAGTCTGTTCAGTAGGCCCTAAGAAGCCATTAAAGAGAGTTACACAGAAGTCTGAAATTTTCTCAGCTTTCATCAGTGTTGTAGCTAGAATGAGAAATGTTCACCATAGGCTCGTGTACTTGAACACAGTTCACTACTGGTGTTGCTCTTTGAGAAGGCTACAGAACCTTTAGGGAATGGAGCCTGACTGTAGGAAGGTCCTTGTCACTTGGGGCACAGTTTGAGCTTTATAGCTTGATTCTACTTTTGTTCTGTCTCTGCTTTCATATTACTGATGTGATGTGCCAATCTGTCTTTGTGCTCCTGCCGCCATGTCTTCCCCCCATGATGGATGGATCTACAAGCCAAAATAAGACCTTTCTCTCCTAGTTGCTTTTTCCCAAGCTATTTTATCACAGCAACAGAAAAGAAACTCAAAGAGTCACTCTAGCCATCATGGGGAAGAAGCAGAGGGCCTCAAAGTTCCTCATGCGGCCTCCACAGCAACTTGTGTCACATACCTTCCCATTGTATGTTTTGAGAGAAATGGTGGAAGTTAGGTGTAAAGTAAAAGTAAAGCTGGCAAGAGTTATCTGTTGATTAGATCTAGCGAGACTGACAAGGAAGAAACAAAGACCATGCTTAGGTGATGGAGTGAATAGTGTATTAAGTGGGCTAGAAGAGGGAAATTGAGAGGCATAAGGTAGCCAGTAGGCATCATCGAATTGGTCAGGGTGTGCAGGGGTCTGCTGAAGGTGAACAAGTTCAAAGGAGAGATCCGGCCTGGAATCACAAGGTTATGTGTAATTAGCCCATATGCAATGCTTAAGGTTAGAAAAGACCACCTATTAAATAATGTATTTTTCTTCTTGATTTTCTTTCCTCCTATATTAGAGTATGCCTGCTCTAAAAGAAGTGAATTATTGTTAGATAATATTTGGCACTACACATAAAAATTAGTTAGATAAAATTTTATACCCCTTTCCCCATTGTGCAGCATCAGGATAAAAGAAAAAGCAGATGAAGTACAACCAAGCTCTATCCTCCTCATGATGTTTACTGGACATAATAAAAATGTCTAGTTTATAGCTAGCCATTGTGGTCCATTCCTTTAATCCTAGAATTGAGGATGCAGAAGCAAGCAGATCCCTAACCCCTGAGTACAAAGCCAGGTCTACAGAGTAAGTTTCAGGATAGCCAGGGCTACACAAAGAAACCCTGTCAAATAGTGAACAAGTTAGCCACTAGATGGCAGAACTTACCGTATTCAAAAACCTCTGAAATAAAACTGGTTATAAGATCATTTACAATGAATGACAAGTTGCAGAAACAAAAGTTTATTGATCTATCCTCTCCATTCTTCCTTCTCTTGAAGGATTTATTATTTCTGTGACAGGTTTTTCTGTTCTGTTTCCTTGGTTTTGTCATAAAGGTAGAAGGATTAAAGCAATCCTCTGTATACAAGATGGATGGGTCTCGAAACATTCTAGAATCTTATCAACCCTATAGGATGCAAAGTGGAACCACAATACTAGGCAACAAATTGTATTTAGATGACTGTGAAGATGAATGACCCTGTTTCACTGGAAATTGTTCAACGAAGGCCAAATGGCTAACCTCAGTGATATATCCGTATGCAGAAGGGAATGACGAGATGGTCACAAAAACAAAGATATTTACTACATATTGAACTAGCTATTCTAAATTAAAATTTGTATTACATGTTTATTTACTCTGTTTGTGTGGGGTGGGTAGGGCTGGGCTCACTTGCTACGGCATACCTGTGGAGGTCAGAGGACAATTAGTATGAGTCAGATTTCTCCTAACATGTGAGGCTCAGGGATGGAATTCAAGTTGAACTTGGGTCACCTGGCTTGGCAGCAGGTTCCTTTATCTACAAAGCATCTTTCCCACTCCTAATATTGCAATTTAAAAATAACTTTGTCATATTGTCTATTCATTTGATCAGTATGTTACTTAGTTGGTTACTTAGCCCCTAAGTGGCCATTTAAACTCATAGAATAAAAACTGAAAAAAACAAAACAAAAAGCCAACCAACCAAACAAACAAAAAAACACCTAGACTATTAAAATTATAGTTCAGTTATAAAAGTTCAATTTCAGAATTTGCTAGAGAGTATTATTCTAATTAGACAAGACTTGTTTTCTTGAATTGCAAATTGCTTGCATTTTACCATTTACTTTAAGTATATGATAGTGACATAGTCCTAAAAATGTGAATTTTTTCTTCATAAACTTCCGTGGCTAACATATAAATATTTCCTTATCCTATCAAAGGAATTCCTGTGTCTTGATAAATGTTACTTCTTGTGCTTGCTTCAGTAGCTCTTGCACTAAGTATAAAATGATACTGAGAGGATTCATCTGCTTCCTTCCCTCACAGAGATGACATGTTAACTTGTGAACCAGTCCATATTTTAAGGGCAAAACATGTATGAAGACACTATTATAATGAAGCCCATTTCTTTGTATGTCAAATAATACTAATAAAACATTTATTTATTTAGCATAGATATTGGCATTCTATGATATTCTGTAATGAATAGCTTTTCCTTTCTTTTTACTTTTTTTTTTTGGAAGAGATCTGAGAAAATGATAAGACATAAAGGAAATAGAACTTATTGAGCCCCCAAAACTGAAACTAAAATAAACACACACACACACACACACACACACACACACACACACACACACACACCAGACACAATTAAAAAGCAAAATGAATTTCTCTAGTTCTGAAAGCACCTGGCATCCGCACAGGATGGCCTCTGTGCTTTCCCTCCAGTTCTCTGCCACCATCACTCAGCCTGTGCCTCTTCAGCCAACTTTTAAGTTATTTTGCTTCAGTTACTTCTCATGATTGCTCTCTACAGATAATAATACTGAGAGATAATTCAGTATATCTTGATATTTCAACTATGATGAACCCTCTGCTGGCTCCTTTCTTATTCTTAGACTTCTGTCTGGCATAACTTTCCTCAAGCTTTGGCAGTAAAATACCTGGGTTTGAAGACTGCTACCACCGTTTAGTGCTTAGGAAGTCTTGGCATATTACATACCATGGTCTTGATATATTACTTAACTCCATTGTCTTTGATATCTATCCTGCACTTTGAGAATGACAATAGTCCTGCTGTCTTGTTATATGTAAGTTAGAATGAAGCAGTCCTTATGGTACAGGTACCATATTATCTGGCAAAAATAAAAAACAAATAAAATAGTATCTTTGGGCATCTTCTTAGAAAATAGATGCAAGTATACTAGGTATCTCTACTATGATGTCTTATAAGTAATATACCAAGTCTTCAATATTAGTTTTTTTTCTAAACTGTCTAAGATAATGGTAGTCATCCCACCTACCTAATTTTGACTCTCTAATCTTTCACAATTATTCAATCTCCATCACCTGTTGATGCTGTTTGGGAAAAATCACCTGGGATTATTTCCCATAGTTAATCTCTACTCAGTAATTCACTTACTCTGTCACTCATTAATTCAGATTTTTAATGATCTCTTCATTGAGTGAGTATATTGTCCACTGCAATGGGATTTGGAGATAGGCTATAAAGCATCTCTGTCTGTGGATTCATAAATTATCAAGGCAAGTTAATGTAGAGAGGAGAAATCATAAGCATTCCTACTTTAGTTTCTCACTCCTGCAGTCCATCACCTAGATTGTTATAATTACCTTTCACCACTTTTTTTTAAATACTAGATTCAGTTGATAAAATTAAGTAATGCAATTATTAGACACAAGACAATATTAATTATCCTAGCATAATAGGAAACAATGAGATAACTGTATTAAGAGAAAGTGTGACTGTATAAGTGGAAAAAATCCAAAGGAGCTAGAGAAAAATTTAACAAAAAGAGAAAAAGACAAAATGGTGTTTAAATGAAGATATAAAAATCAGTATTCATGCAGATATTTTATGACTAACAAAAATATGTAATTGAAAATATAGATGCACAAAAGACAGTGAGAGAGAATGTGTAACAGAAGAACACATGACATTTGTCATCCAAAAAGAAAGCAAGCTTATGATTTCTCCTCTTTACATTAACTTTCCTTGATAATTTATGAATCCACAGACAGAGACGCTTTATAGCCTATCTCCAAATCCCATTGCAGTGGACAATATACTCACTCAATGAAGAGATCATTAAAAATCTGAATTAATGAGTGACAGAGTAAGTGAATTACTGAGTAGAGATTAACTATGGGAAATAATCCCAGGTGATTTTTCCCAAACAGCATCAACAGGTGATGGAGACTGAATAATTGTGAAAGATTTGAGAGTCAAACAAGCACTTTGGCATAAACTTACCAAGAAATGATCATTATTTATCAAAACCAAACCACAAAATGGTTTAGAAAGAACTAGACATTAAATTAACGGGAAGACAAATCATAAATAGGAGATAAAATTAACAATATAATAACTACTTTAATTAATTCATAAATTTAGCTTGATCTTGATTAAATGGCTGTCTACAAGTAAACAACTTTTCTAGGAAAGTTCATGAGATATTTTGAAAAACAATAAGAATAATTAAATGAAACCTGAAGAAGAACAACAACAGCAAAGAAAATGAAAGAAAGTCTAGGTCAAAAATGTTTGAAGCATCATAAAACGTAATTCATTTTGTTATTAGCACATGGATACTTATACAAACAAACAGAAACAGCAGAAGAACTGAAAACAGATGCAATTATACATGGAAATTCACTTTGGAATATAACAGGCATTTTAAATAACTGGGGAGAAGATGGACTTTTAAATAAATGTTATAAATGGATATCCATATGGAAAAAGATAAAAATGGTTCCATCTCTTACATCACAAGCCAGAATACATTCCCAAAGGATCAGATATTCAAAAAAAGAGGCAAATATATATTAGAAAAAAACATTTGTGAATTCTTCTATAATCTGTATTTAGGGAATTATTCTTCAATATAACTCAAAAATCTAGAAATATAGAAGGAAAAAAGGAAAAAAAGATTAAAAGAAAAAAAGAAAGAGATGAAAGAAGGAAAGAAAGAAAGAATTTCATTTTTGGCCTCCACAACACTTTTTGCATAGGAAAATAATGGGAAATATCAACTTACAAATGGAGACTCACAGCTCAAGAAATAATTAGTCAAGTAAAGAGAAAGCCTATAAAATGGGAGAAAAATGTTGCCAGATATACATCTGACTGAAAATTAGTAACCAGAATATACAAAGAATTTAAAAATCTTAACAACAAGAAATCAAACAGCCTAATCCTTAAGTGGCCCAATAAACAGTTCTCAAAAGACAAAATACAAATAGTTAATAAACATATGAAAATTTACTCAACCTCAATGGTCTTCAAAGAACTGTGAGTCAAAATCAAAACCACACTGAGATCCTATCTTGCCTAAGTCAGAATGTCAGTTATTAACAACAATGAATGCTGCTGAGATTATGAACAAAGAGAACCCTCATACAGAGCTGGTGGGAATGTAAACTAGTGAGACACTGTGGGAGTCAGTGGAGAGGTTTCTCAAAAAACTGAAAATTGATATGCATATGACTGAGCATTATCATAATAAACATAATTAGCAAGGTTTAAAAACATCACATGATAGGCTAGGAGCAAATATTTGTAAAATATACTACCAATAGCATATTAATATAAATAATATGGTGGTTTTATATGCATAAGCATGTATCATAATACACAGGAATCTTCTAAATGTAAAGAGGAAAATGGATGACCTGAATAGTAAAATGAACTGATCTGCATAAAATGTATGGGAAAGTAAGTAGAAACTGACCGTGATGGTCTGCAGAGTTGCTTATCCTCACCTATGAGCAATAAAACTTGCTCAGGGTGCTCATTACATACATATTTGCATAAATCTGACTGCCACTCATTTGGCTGAGAGCTTCAAATGAAGCATATAGAATAAATTTCTGACTACTTAGCACAATATTTAAGACTTCTGAAAGTGGGGATTCTGCCTAGTTTGTCACTATTCCCCAACTCCACGCATTTTCATTGTGATCTCATCAGAAGTTTATTTCACAAATTTCACAGAAAGTTTTTTCCCACACATGTATGCTTTCACAAGTGTCTGTGTCCACCATGCCTTCTTCTCTGCTCTGCAAAGTCTTGTGATTCTCCAAGATTCAAATCTTGTTCTTCCCTTGGGGCACTGTGCCTTTAAATCTCAGACTTAAAGCCCTCAGCTAAAACATTTCTTACCCAAATTTAACCTGGCCCCAAAGAAGCATACTAAATTTGTTGAATACTGTAATTACTATGCACTTGTCAAAACAGCTTCAGCATTTCCATTTCCCTTTCAGGACAGATGTCAAGAGGAATGGAAGTGGGAAGATAGATTGTTACAGACTGTTTACTTACCACCTACAGTTTGGTCTATTAGAAAGGATTCTTCAGATTTAATGAGAAAAATCTAACTTGCATCAGCTCTTTAAACTGGCAATCTACTGCCTACTAGAAGCAAACCTTGGAAAGGGGTTGGTCTCTCTTAACTGTTTCACTTGCTGAGTGTGTGTGTTTCCCTGCCTCTCTGTCTATTGTTGCAAATTGCCATTATCTTGAGTCTATGATGAGTCTCCATGAGGAAACTAACATCAGATAGCCATCTACTGATAGTTTTGGTTTACACATACTTGTATTCTTCCACAAAATTATACACTTCTAATTCTAGTTGTTAAAAAAATATCCATGAATGTTCTCTAGTTGTCATGAATCAGGATTCACCTCTCTAGGCTGATTAGTGTGACTAAGAATGTAGGGTATGTGATCTGTCCTGGTTTAGCACTGTAGAGGGCATTAGGTCCTTGTGCTCACAGAAAAGTGCTAGGGAAACCAGGAATATTAAATACACAGGGTTGTCTCTATGTTAACATGCTTTTTGTAGGGCCAGGCTATCCCTGAGTCCCCCAGACTATTATGTTTATCCCAGATACTTCTCCCTACACCTTTATCTTGAACATTGTTTCTCAGTCAATAAAATCCATCCTTAAGGGAGAAGTCACATGTACTTTACAATAACCTAGGTGATCTCTCTAATATCTGTAAGGCCAGGCCACACCTGACTCCCACAGACTGTTATGTTTATCTCAGTCATTCTTCCTAGGCCCTTATTTTAAGCAGTGTTTCTCAGTCAATAGAATCCATCTTTACGGAAGAGATCATATGTATTTTGTAAAATGTTTTGATATAAACTTGTTTTAAGCTTTGCTGTTTACACAGGATTGAGTTAATTATTATTAGAAAATTTTATTTCCAAAATCACGCTATACTTTAACATGCCTAAAATAAACTGCCTGGTGTCAGACTCTAGAAGTTTGAACTACACCAGCTACTGAGTTATGCCGAACCATATTTCCTTCCCCCATATTTGCTGAAATTCTTCATGGAGCCATATCCATTCAGAGGGTGAGATGATTTGACTGGAAGTTCCCATCACAACCATATTTTGGGATATAATATGAAGTAGCATTCCAAAAAGACAATGACTTCTAGGTATGCAGCAAGGGCAATTTCTACCTTGGGTGTGAAGATAAGAAAAAGATCAAATATTAGTCAGTATGTGAAAAAATAATTATAACCAAAACTTTTTTCTAATATACAATTGTTAGAATTTAAGAATATGGTAAGAATATGTCAGTCATGGTCTCCTTGGTTTGAACATTACTCAATGTATGCAGGGATTAATATTGTATGGTATCCTATGAACTGGAATATTTTAAAGATTTTTGGTGATTCTGGGGGTCAGAATCAAGGTCTTTGTACATGCTAGACAAGTATTTCACCACGGACCTGTACTCCTAGCCCAATTTAATTTTGAGTTTTTAATAATAAATAAGTAAATACGCAGAAAATGTGTATCAATTAAAAGAAACAGCTGACCAGGGATCTTATTTGGATATGCATGATTTTTCTTTTTCCTTTTCCTTCTTAACTATTCCTTAGATAAGGCTTTACCTACACAATGTATTTCCCTAACCTAAATCTCTTTGGTTTGATAAATTTATGTATCCTTTCCTATGTATATTCTATCCACCCATTCTTTCATAACACTTTTTTTTTTTCCAAAGTCAAATACAACAGTTGAGAAGAAAAAGCTGAAGAGAAAAACACTTTCTGATCTGTGAATTGCTGCTCCAGGATTTTTCTGTGAGTAGGAAAGACAGGAACAAGTGCTTCTAAAATGTTCAGTCTCAACTGAATTTTCCAATCACACTTTTGAAGTTGTTATAACACTGTACCCAAAAATGGGACTGCCTGGCAAATTTCCCTACCCAACTCTGGGCATTGCTTGTCTGTCTTTAGGAAAGTGCTGTTATCCTGCTGGGTGGCAGCCTCAACATGGATCTTCTCATATATTTATTTTGCTCACACACATATGAGTGCCCAGGATATGCAAGGAACCACTTAAGGAAAAGTGTTTGAAAAATAAAAGTTCCTTAAGACACTAACCCTTTATTGGTAAAAAAGAAAAAGAAAATTCCGGAAAAATTTTAGTGAATAACCATTCTTAAACATGTTAAATCCATTTGTGTAAAGATACACATTGTCTTTATACTTGTGTTTTCTGGTCTTTGTCTTACAATGAACACAAATGAAAAGTTATTTTAAAGTATACAAGGATGCACCTCAGATCACACTGCATAGATTAAAATCCCATTTCTTCCATGGGCAAATTAATTAATCTCTCTTTGACTAGGCACTTAGCCTGCAAACTTGAGCTAATAATTCCACCTACCCAGTGAGATTGTGTGTTGTCAAATAAGATAAAATGTAATTAAGATATTTATGTTATACCTTGAACAAAGAGGATGTATAAAATATATTAGAGTCATTGTTCTTATTACTAGATTAGAAAATATTTCCATATGAAACCTAGGCAAACACAGTCTAGGGACAAGTGTTGCTAGACTTAGTTTAAACTCTTTCCCACCTTTGCTCAAGTGTTTTCCTTAATACATCCAACTTTATATTGAATCATTGAAGAAGACACCAGAAAGGGCATCACTGTAGGATTCTGGAAGCTAGGGTTTCTATTAATCTCATAATTGACTTCTAGTAACCGGAGCCAACTAAGTCTTCATCCCTGGTGCTAACCTTAGTCTTGCAACACAGTGACACTCACCACATCCAACTCTAAGCTTGGGATTATTGCAGTCTGCAATTTCCTTTTAATTGAATTGAATTAAATTCACAATGGTAACTTTCTTCTTTGCTAATGTTCTTACAAATTCATTTTGCATAGAGGATTCATTGAGAACATGATAAATGCTGACAGTTTCTTACTTGTGTCTTATGTTCTCCCCACAACTTGCAGTTCTGATGCATTCCCAGTGTGTCATCCAGAGTGTTCTCAGGGAGTTCACAGCTGACTCTCCAACTAAGCTCTTTCTAAGGTATTCTGGCTGCTAAAAGGGGGCTTTCTACTAAAAGGAATCTCTCATTATTCAGTGAACTAACTCCACTTACATAAGCATGGGCTTGTTTCTAGACCTATTTGCATTAAATAAGCATGGGGAATTGATCAAGAGCAATCAATAATGCCTCTTGTTCCAGTTTATGAGCTTACCACTCTAGCATTTTAGAACCAAAACCAGAATTCAGTATCTGTTTACTTTAGTGTTTTGTCAGCAACGTTCCCAGGCTATCTAGCTCCTCAGAGGGTGTTTGGAATGAAGTGAGATTATCTGGTACACCCAGTGCTGTCTGACATCAGTGTGTTGTGGAGATCATTTTAAAATATAACTATATTTTGGTAAATTGAGTAAATATAGTCAAGTACCAACCAAAGTTACTGTTTGCATATTAAAAATTTCCACCAGTTTCAGTGACAGTAGGGCTTTTATTGCCTAGTTTGACAAAAAAAAGGAAAATACAACCTATGCCAGGGAACTAGGGCAGGGGGTGCTGCAAGTGCCATGGCAGCTGGAAAATGAACAACGAACCCTGAAGCGATTTATGTTCAAGATGTACAAATTCGGTGAATTTTCTTGGATATTCTCAATTTCCAACAATTAGTTCTTTGTTGTTGTCTGTTGGACAGTTTCCTAAATTCTAGATTATAAAAAAACAACTGACTGAAATAAATCTGCAAAGAATATGGATTAGCTGCAGAAGATTGTGCAACCCAGATGTAGAATTACAAACACAAGGCACAAAAAACACAAAAAAATTTAAATTGTCTTTAAAATACATGAACATCTAGCTTATAAACACAATTCTTAGTGAATGTGAGACTTTCCTGTCAAAAAGTTTTATAAAAATCACTACAGTAGGAAAGCAAATTTCAATGAAGCTGGAAAGAAAGTTAATGTGCTACAAGGTGCGTGATGAAATTATTATTAATCTATTATGAACAGCTACTTTTTGTATATCAGAAGAGCACTGAATTATGTTGAAAAGAATTTAGCTTTAATTTCACATACCAAATGTCTAAAAATAAGTACATATTCTAGTATTTCACAACAAAAAATGCATATATCATTACATTTGTTTATGATCACTAATGGTGTAACTTATAAAAGAAAGCAAGTTCATAGGAAGAAAGATTGAGATCAAATGACCCTTAAGAACTTTAAAGGAGGCCTCTTGCCCTTGACGGTTTCCAGAGTGAGGCAACGGTAAGGTTCCATGTGATCTTCATGAAGGAGATATCTACATTAGAGAGTAAAATCCAAGGTTACAACCCAAGGTTATGTGAGGTCTAGACACTGGGTGGAAGATTTGGGATTGCGTACAGCTAAAGGGAGGCAGTGGAGAAGAAGATAACTGAACGCTATGTAGGAGCATTAAAGTTATTCTAGCTTAGAGAGGGAGAGTATAGGAAATGCAGGCTTGATTTTGGGAGAAAGAGCAGCAGCTAAAGTGACCTGTGAATAGAAAACGACTGAGTGTCTAACAGGCAAATCTTGGCTCTGCCACATCTCTGTTCTTATACGTTTAAGCAAATTAATTAACTGCTCTGTTCTTCATGTCCTCACATATAAAATGCTAATAATTCTATATATGAGGACCCAAAATTATATACTTGTTGTCAGAATTTTTTAAAGAAACTCCTCAAAATAGTATCTGGCACAATTTATATAAATATTTGTTGAATACCATCTCTTATGCAGTCACTGTTTTTACTCTAGGGATGTGGAAATGAATATAACAAACACTGCTGTATCCCCACCCCACCCTAATTTTTTTTCCTTTGCTGGCCACAGATTCATGGTAACCTTGTCTCTCTCTACTTCCAAATTACTGAGACTACAGGTATGAGCCATTATGTCCAGGTTCCCTTTTTATCTTGAATTAAATACCTTGTAGTACATTAGAGAGATAAGCATCCAGTTCAATATCATAATTGCAGATCATGATTAAGTACTAAGAAGGCAATAGAAATGTCCTTTGGGAATAACTGAATTTACAGTGGAGATTGGGAATGATACTTGGCTCAACACCAATAACAGATAAATACATATCCCTGTAGGTATGCAGGATTTTCAGTTGGCTCTTAGACCGCCTCCTGTGAAAGAAACTTCTAGACACACCCAATTAAAACATTTCACTTTTCCACATAGACTGCTCTCCTTTTCTTCCCTGTACTCTCTAAACTATACTGTACCCTCTCTCCCATGGGCTCCTGGGACTGTAGCTTTTCTGCATCCTTGCCTAAGCTCTGAATTTCTCACTATCCTACTGGGATGGCAACAGAGCGTTACTAATAAAGCTTTGCTCCATTCCCAAGATGTTCTGTAGAACATGCCTGAAGTGTTGAGCCTTGTTAACAGGGAATCTTTCTCAATGTTGCATGGTGCCGTAGCTATGGCCTCTCTCAGGTAGTAATGCTGACTTTCTCTTATTGGCTTCCTCTGGGATTTTGTCCACCGGCTACCCTGCTGTCATGATGGGTCATTTAACTTACCTTGTCTAGAAGAGTAACTTTCTTATCAGGGCTTGAATTGAAAGCAGATTTCCCTCATTGAACAGAAATAAGGATGCCTGACATTTCATCTATAATGATATTAGGTTCTCCTTGGTTGGAACAACTCAGAGTTTCACTGTTTAACTGTTTCCTGCCAATATTAGATAGGCAACAAACAAAGTATGGTGTAGCTATGAGAATTAAGGGTTTTCAACTGTGTTCATTGAAAATGGGTTATAATCATAAATTTAACATCAGAAAAATAATTCTTTATCAATTTCCCCATATTTTGATTTCATGTGGCAGAAGTCTCTGGTGTTCAAATAATATAATACAATTGTAAGAGGTGTATGATAAAATTATTTCTAATTATTTCTATAGAATCTTGGATAAATTGTAAAGACTTAGTCAATAAAAAGTAAGAAACTTTTTAAAAAATGATTTGTTTTAATCAAAGAGAACTGACGCATGGGAAAGCAGAAACAACATTTAGAAATTTAATTTTCCTGAACAGCCTCAAATATTATATTCATCAGTAATTGTAAACAAAGTTGCAATTTTAAAGTTTTCTGGGATTTTATGATGCAGCCTTCATCATGTGATCACTATGAGGAGATGCTACTTTTTGGTGATGTACCTGGTTTTTAGTCACATATGAACCTTTTAGCTCTAGCAGATGAAGAACTAAATGAACCAGAGTAAAAAGCAAGTGATTTCATCATTTGGAAAAAAAACACATCAAAACTGTTCAAGCACAGTAGAAAAGAACTCTCTCAGGTTCTTCCAATAACCAACTATGCTATAAAACTTAAAAGTTAGACTCTTAGACTTGTATTTGTCATATTAAACTTGAGAATACATCTACATGAACTTCAAAAGACCCAAATGACTCACTTTCAACTCTATCAATGATGGAGTACCCCAAGTTACATCTAAGCCCCCAATGACACTATTTCTACAAACTCTCACTTTTATTACATGGTTCTTAATTCTCTTATAGTGAGTTTTTTTTTAAATTATATGAGGAATTTGAAAGTTCCTTGGTATATTTTCTTAAATAATAAAGGTACTTCTGATCTTGATGCTAGGGAAACTACAAATGAGGATGATATACCATCTCATCAATCAAGATCGCTGCGACTATTTGCTTACCAGACCCCTATTTTACTTCAGCCATCAGTTTTAAAACAGTCATTTTTTTTCATTATGTTTACCAAAAGATTCTGTCATTTCTCAGAGCAATATAGATTTTTAAAACTCAGCTTTCAGATTTGAAAAGACCTATTTTAAATCTTGCCTAAAGGAAGTCGATTCCTCAAGATACCTCTATTTTATATCCATATCCCTGGAGCCAGAAACAATAGAAATTCTTCTTATTTAGAAAGAAGAGAAGAATATTAACTGTGTGTAGCCAACTGGATCGCTATGGAGCTACTGATATTAAAAAATATTAACATAGAACAAATTAAAAGCTCTGGGAAGCCCTGCGGCATATTCAAACTTCTGTGTTCCTTAGAATAACTTTGACTCTGTTAACTCTTTTTATGCCGGGGATCCTCAAAAGCTTCACAGCCTACCAGGGACTATCCTATTTGTGGGAGAGGACAAACAAAACTCTTGGACAGTGCCATCTTTGTGGGCACTGGGTCACGATGTCTAGTGACTGATGTTGTGATTTATTTTCTCACACATTTAAATGTAGTAGAACATGTGGCCTGTGATCTTTACAATAAGAATAAATTCTATTGGCTTATAAACAGAGCTCAGGGATAGCTAGGATCTTGAGAAGGATCTCAAGATAAGTAAACATAAGGATGGGCCTCTCTCACAGGGATGTGTCCTATTCTCTTCAGTATTAGAGCACAAGCAATTCTCAGGGTATTGGGGATTCAGGTGCAGACTGGCTCCTAATAGAATAGTAAAGAATCACCAGGTTGATTGACCATTTTTCACTCTAGCATTCCCGATGACTAGGCAGCACTCATTTCTTTTGCTGAAGAAAATAGGCCCATGTATTTGACAACCCTGGTTTCTCCAAATCCAAAGATTTTGAAGCTGACTCCTTTTATCCTAATTATGCAACAACAGTCTCCAATGCTTCAATGGAAGCAGTCGTATTATGTTATAAACATATTAGTTATGTGTATTATTCTTGGTTCTCTAATGAATCAGAACCGATATATATATATATATTGTGTGTGTGTGTGTGTGTGTGTGTGTGTGTGTGTGCATGTGTGAATTATCACTCCCAGGCATTCTCTGAGGTTAATCGGATCTAGATAATCCCTCACAGTGGGGACAGAGGCTTGTCTTACTAGTGATTCTATACCCTCTAAAGTTGACAACTAGTATTAACCATGCTATTTATTTCTCTATAAGGTAGTTAGTATTATTAATATAGCAAATTTTAAAATTCTTAAACCGAGACATGGAGTGACCTCAACAACAAACTTTAGTCATTATGCCCATTGTTAGCACTCTACATATTTTTAAAGATGTAAAACCCTGAGGAAAATGCAAAATGAATTAATAATTGAACAAAAATGAGCTTTTGCAGTAATTATAACTACTTTCAATATTAAAGAATCTAGGGTCTGAAACAGCCTTCAAGATATAAAGGTGTGAGTTAGGAGGAAATGGCCTTCCACTTGGATAAAGAATACTGCAGCTGTTCTTCCTGCTTTGAAAGAAGAGTTACTATTAAAACATCTCACTTGGCAAACACTAGTCCGCTGGAATATATTGTTTTTCATTTGGGATCAGTTGTTCCACATTCAAGACAGATGATATATTATAGTCCTGGTCTGAGTTGATGAGGAGAGAGCTCTTCATCTCTGACTGTCAAAAGACACACCACTGGCAGGCAGAACCAGCGATGACACTAAGACAAAGCACACTATTATGGAACTTAAAAAAAATGCATCTGTTTTGTACACAGCTTCAGCAATATCTTTATTTCACAGATATAGTTGAAACTCTTGGGTTAGGACTACTGGTCTTTTCTTTTCTCAGTTCACTCTATCTATCCTTATTGAAACAAGACCAAATGAATGACAGGACACACCTGAGAAGAAAGAGGAAATTCTAATAATCCCTGTCTATACTGTGTTACAAAGAAAATACTAACAAAACTTGGGGTTAGACTAAAAAAAAAATTCTTGAAAAGTTTAAACAAATTTTTTAACCTAAAGTAGATAATTAGCATTTTTGGATTTACTCAAAATGTGTATTATTAATCCAAATTTTCCTAAATTCTACACTTTAAAACTTCATCATAATTGAGTATTCTCGATTATGAAGGTGTGATTCGGAAGTCTTGTTGACGTTTCATAGGGGATTATGCATTCAATATCTAGTCCTGAGAAGTAACATAGCATCTCTAGCCAATGGTGATGAGGAATCCTGTGACAAGTCTGCTTGCCTCCCTTGTTGAAGTGATATATTTTGATAATTTTGTGAGACACAATCTCGAGAGAACTGCAACTCAGCACACAGTTCTGTCATTTGCTAAATACCTCCTTTTAAGAATAGAATGAAAGATGGAAACCTCATTACCCAACACCTAGTTACCACCACACACCATTCCTTTTAGTCACTTCCAACTGTTCAGATCCAACAGTTTTCTGTTGATCTTCAGGGAACCCAAGGATGTTTAAAACTCAGGCAAGGGTGATGTTGATTAGGGTTCAAGGGGTGGTTATTTTTTGTTATGTAGAAAGAAGCAAAGGGCCTTATGAAGAGGTATAGAGGATGCTACCCTTAAATATTTCACTGAAATATGAATTATTTTAAGCTATAGTTATTCTGAAGGAGACAGGGAGGGAAACATATGCTATGCCAAAAGGCATATGTAAGGCTGATGTCTCAGGCAGTCAAAAAAAATTATTGAGACAGGAAAAACAGAGACAGGACTCCAAGAAAGCAGCAAGCAGTTCCCAGAGAAGGGACTGCACCATTGAGACAGGGTGAGGAGCTTCAGTTGTGCAATCAGTTGCTGGTACCCAGGATATATTAAGTGTACAAACTGAAAATTGATGTAAATCAATAGTCTTATGTTGATGAAAGGATTGCAGCAGTTTTGAGGCTATTTCTCATCTCTTGCCTTTCCATGTAACCCAGAAATGACACATCTCAGTTCTCAAAATAAGTACCCGACAATCATTTTGACTTTACTGGTGAGTGCTGAAGGCTAGGGGCTTTTCTCATTTTCCTGGAAACCTGATCTTTGTCTCTGTCTAAAATGGAATTTGCAGTTTAAGATGGTGTTGGTTCTGCTATTTCATACCATTTCAATAGGACTCCTTTGTAGCCCTACACCTGGAGGGACAGGTAGATGTTCTGTTACCTTGATACATAGAAAATGTGACAGCATAAGGTGTTTGTCTTGAAACACACCAATTGTTTAAGGCATCATGCATCATCAGGGATTAGAATTATAACTCAAACTATGATTTTTTTGTGGTCTAATTCCTAAAGTATGGGAATATTGCTATATTTTCCCCTTTTGTCTCTGTAATACAGAGAAAAGAAAATCCTCAGCCTTCTTTCCTGTCTTTAAGTAATAGATTCCAAACGGGGTCAGGGGAAGTAGTTTAGCCAGTAAAGAGCTTGTTTGGAAGCATGCAGATCTGAGTGCTCAGACTTCAAGCCATTTACACACATTTGCACATGCACCATACACTGTTTCTTCCCACATGCACTGGCTCACACAATCACATGCACAAAAATGAGAAAAACATATAATAAACTGTAGGCATTACTTAATGGCAATAAAGTAAAATTAAGTGATTTTTCTTAATGAATGAATGTTTTTTTTCAATTTCCTTATGTTCTGAACAATGAATTGAAAATCTCTTTTACATATATCTTTGCATAAATGTCTACATGTTTCCTTAAGATAAATTTGTTTTTTTTCTATTTCAAAAGCATGCACAATTTTCAGAAACTAAAGGTACACATTCAAATTTTCTTCCAAAAAGCCTGTGTTGATTTGCACCCTACCATTAGTGAAGACAGTGTATTTCTGCAAACCATCAGCTTCATTAATATCCATCTGTCTTTTTATCTCTCCTAACAAATCTCTGCAGAAATCAGATTACATGGAAAGGCAAGAGATGAGAAATAGCCTCAAAACTGCTGCAATCCTTTCATCAACATAAGACTATTGATTTACATCAATTTTCAGTTTGTACACTTAATATATCCCAAGAAGTTCTTCAATATGTTCTTCAAAATTCAATTTAAATTTCTCTCTGTCCACATCATTTTCTTCCGTATGTGATTGGGAGACAAGCTATTGAGTATAATGGATGCAAATGTCTCCCTGCTTCCCTTGAGTTATTTCATAGTTCCTGCTTTAATAGGCAGGAGACAGTTGAGAAATAATGATTCAGCTATTTTGTAAAGATTTTACAAGTTCACATTCAATTTGAAAAAGAGAGTTCATGAAAGTGATGGTATTTATGAAGTATTTAATATCAGTGCCTACGGAGAGCTTGGGCATACACCAAATGCCCACTTTCCGAGGATTCCGTTGTCCTAGTTAGCTGAATTCCAACTGGGATATGACCTTGTGAATTATGGTAAAACTTAACTGTAACTAAAATGTCAGCAATAGTTTTCAGTTTGAAAAAGTAGTGAAGGGTGCTTTACTCAATATAGTTTTGCTTATCTTATCATTGGATCATGAACATGAAGGATATTACTAAAATCCAAGTCATAAAAAGGCAACAGGATATCCTACTTAGAATTTATTCACTTAATGATTCATGGCAATGGATTTGCTAATAGTGAACCATGCTATGCCGTAGATTTAAAATATAAAGATAAATGGGTAAAATTATATTACTAGAATACATTTAAATTTTAAGTACTTCTTCCTAAGCTAGCTAGGAAACAAAATACTTTACTATATAAGCCAGGCATTGGCTATTGAGCAGAAAAGTTTTCAGAAGGCAGGAAGAATAAGGACCTGTGAAAATATCTTCAGTTCAAGAGGCAAAATGGAAAGGGCAAACAAAAACACTAATTATTAAAGGCATTCATGAATTTTACCTGTTAAAAAAGGACACATATTTAACACGTTTCCTAGACTTAGTAAGGTTGTGTTTGGAGCCTATTTTATAGAAAAGTATAGAATATTGCTAATTTCAAAGTCCAGAGGCTGTAGAGTTGGCACTGTAGTTAAGAGCATATACTGCTCTTACAGAGGATCCAAGTTTGATTCCCAAGACCCTTCCCAAGCAGATCACAACCATCTCTAACTCCAGTTCCAGAAGATTTTTGACATCCTCCTCTGGGCTCCAGGAGCAATAGTACTCACATGAACACACACACACACACACACACACACACAGAGAGAGAGAGAGAGAGAGAGAGAGAGAGAGAGAGAGAGAGAGAGAGAGAGAGAGAAAGAGAGAAGACGGAATGGATAAAAATAAAATAAATCCAAAGGAGATAAATTGAAGGGATAGTGGAATATTTAATGTGATTGGAAAGAATATGAGAAGTAAAAAAGGGGAAAGGAGGAATAAATAGTAAATAAGAATAAAACCACATACTTTTAAAATAAATTCAAATGACACAAATATAGAAATGAAAAAAATGTTAACATCCTTATCTATGAAGAATGCACATAAGTCAGGAGTGATGGTTTAGTAGTTAAGAGCACTAGCTGTTATTCCTGAGAACCCAGATTTGATCCCCAGCACCTACATGGCATCTCACAACTGTCAGTGACTCTAGTTGTAGGGGATTCTGGTTTCCAAGGGCCCTTCATGCACATGGCGCACAGACAGACAGTCCTTCAGACCAAATACCCATACATATAAAATAATAAATAATTTTTTAAAAAATGAATTGAAATAATATGAGAGCCAGTGTTGAAAATGAATTATGAAGGCAAATGTCAATAAAATATAGAGGGCTGGAAATATCAAACTATCAGATAAGGTAGGATTGATAACGAAGACACTAAATGAGACAAAGTTTGCACAAATAATGTATGGTAAATGCTATAATCTGAAGGAAAGACTGTATCTCTGTTTTCTAGACATATATACCAAGTATATAAAATTCAATCCCCCAGAAATATAATTATATTTTAATCAAAGAAGTTTGCATAGAATAAAAATAGGAGTAGTGAGTTTATCTTCAAATATTTATAAACATATGTATTTTTTAAATGATAAGGCCAAGAAGATGGCTCAGTTGGTGAAGTGCTTGATAAGCAAGCATGAAAACCTGGATTTGGATGCCCAGCACACACATAACAGCAAAGGGTTGGAAAGAGACAAGTTGATCCCTGAGGCCTATTGGCTAGCCAGCCTGGCTGAATCAATGAGCTCCAGGTTCTACGATGTCTCAAAAACTAAAGTGAAGACTGATCTGATTGAAGAAGACACAGAATGTTGACCTCTGGCTTCCACATGCATACACATGCACACACAAATAATAATAATGATGATGATGATGATGATAATAATAATAATAAATTGTTATGCATTCTCAAAGAGAATGAGCATTATTTTCTGACATTACCAGAGCATATACATTCTCAGTAAAGCCAGAAAGACTAGGCACCAACAATAAAATCATAATTAAAAACTTAAAGTCATTATTTTAAAATCTTAGATTTGTTTTTATTCACGTGTATGGGTGCTTTGCCTGCATCTATGTCTATGCACCACAGCATGCAGTGTCAATGGAAGCCAGAAGGGAATCCCAGGTAGTTGCAAACTGTCATGTGAGTTCTAGGAACACAACTCAGGTTCAACATGTACTCTTAAAAGCTGAGTCATTTCTCCAGCTTCACAAAATTTCTTTTAAATAACTATCAGATCAGTATAGAAATCAGATAGTTATACATGGAAATTATCTTGTAATTAACTTTAAGAATGCTTTACCTCAAAATCTATGGAGTTGTAGCCTTTAAAGTTTTATACAAGTAAAGAAAATCAGGAAATTAGCAATTAGGGATGCAAATTTAAAAAAGAAAAGACCCAATTCTATTATTCCCACAACGGAGCTATTTTAGGATGCTGGCTTATCTGGTATATTTAAGATTCCATTACATAGAAATAATAGTGAGGCCTGGCAAAAGCCCAGGCCTATTTTTGGCCATTTCTGTGTCTGCTCTGGATCTTTGTGACCTACAGCAGCTTCCCAGCCAGGATGCACTTGAGGCATCAGCTGATAATGGCTGCTCCTGAGTATCCAGGCTCTTTGGTAGCCTTAAAGTCCTCCCCAGGGGTCTGTGAAAGCCTTGCAGGCTGCAGGTGGGCAGCAGAGATCTGGGAGAAAGAGTAGCCTCATCCAGGTAGATCCCCAGGCTCAAAGGTTTTCAGCAAGGCCAGGCTTCTATTTTTGCGAGTAGTCTCAATAGTACAGGCTGTGTTTTAGTAATTGGGTAGACAGAACTTAAATCCAGCTCTCTCCTGGGTCTCACTCAGCCACTCCCACAAGAAGGGTCTCTTTTTCCTGTTTGCCTAAAGGCATAACAGAGCCGTGAATGTCATGGAGTAGAAATAGTCAGCAACTACAGAGAAGTTACTGTCATGTTTCTGAGAGAAGACAACTGTGGGGGCCTAATCTGACACTTTGTAAAGATGCGAGGACAGAAGGAACACATGTTTTCTGGAGAGTGAAGACCGGGAGGCAACAAGAAAAAGGATGCTAACACTCTTTGTCTCAAATGCCCTTCGTCTCCACCTCTAACCTCAATTAGGGAACAGTCCTTGTCATTCTGTGCTTGCAAGGTACAAAATTAAACTTCACTGAATGAGCTCTGCTTTGGGGAGCACTATGGCCACAACCATGGAAAGAATAGGACTGCCCCTTCCTTTGAACAGTTTGTATCTAATGGGATCCAAACATGTGTCAGGTACCCATCAATAGGATGCAAGCCTTTCCTGCCTCTGGATCAGGTCCCATTAGCTGATCATGTCCTATTAGAGCCATGTCTCATTAACAATTGTCTTGGAAGATACTTCGGGATTTCTCAATATTTTGGAGTCCAGTGGACTCACTATGCAATATAGCGCTCTATGACTGCTCAGTCTTAAATTCAGCAGCATTGGCTTTTTCTGGGAGACAAGACTCCAAGGTGATCACTGTAGAGACTCAGATTTGAGAAGTACAACCCATCCTATCACCTCACTTCTGTCCACCTCAGAATTGGGCAAGGAGTACAAAGAAAGGTGTTTGAAAGCTGAACTCTTTCAATGATTATATTCTTTTTCTCTGACTCAAGTCCCCTGACAATCTTTAATGCAGCCACTGTGTCCATGACTGAAAACTGTTGATGAATACTTTGATTGTTCTGCTTGGAATTTAATTCTAACTTCCTAAGTCCCTAGAGTTCACTAGAAACTTGTCTCTTTGAAGAATAGAAAGAAAAAGCCACACATCTGCCCTTGTGATCTTTGTTTTTCTTAGAACCTTGAAATGGTTAGCTCCCATTTTAGATGTCATGGTATCTTATTTATAACTCATTAGGGGCTGGCAAATGCCTCACCGATTAACAGTGTATGCTACCAACTCAGAATACCTGAGGTCTGTCTCCTCAATCTATGTTGTGAAGAGAGGCTTGACTCCCCAAAGATGTCCTCTGACTTCTATACGTGTGTACACCTGTACATGCATAGCTAATAAATAAAAAAACGTAATCTTGAAAATTTTTAAAACATATTAGGAAATGGTGCTTCATATTCAATGGTTACATTTCCTGCAACATGGTGACCTATTAAATGTTTGTTTTTCTCCTTCCAAGGGAGATGATCCTTTGTAAGCAAGGCAAGATTTACATAGAAGGCTAAAATCAATTGCTCAAGGAGAAACACCTTAATTTTTATTTTCTTATGTTTCTATTGGTGATTTTGATTACATTTCAAACAGAATTTCAGCACTACTGAAGGTTTTAACTCATTTTGTTGATAATGAAGTGTAAATCTGAAGACTATTTCATTCATTATAATGAAAATTTTCAAATATTAGGTGAACATGCTTTATGAGACTTTCCTTTTAGTGCAACAAAATGTATCTTTTTATGGCATTTTTTTTTAACATTCCCCAGGACTCTCATCTTTCTTTCTCACTATGCAGTTGAGGATGTGCATAAGGTATTCTGTTTCATCAGCTGTCATTTAATATCTATGGAGTACAAAAGAGAAAAACCTGGCCTCTCTCAAAAAGTTTACTATCTTAAGGGCATGCAACCTTCTGCTGGAAGTCTATATGAGGACATGGAAGAAGGAAGCTCTTGCTCTTTGCTTGTTTGTCCTCAACTTGCTGGCACATCCATTTGTTCACTGGCATTGGAGTCTACTTATTCAGGATTTATGCTGCAACATCAGCCTTGTGGATTGAGCAAATACTGGATTCTTGGACTTTCTGTTCATAGCCAGACTTTGTTGGATTAGCTGGACTGCAGTTTGTAAGTCAGTCTAATAAATTATATATATATATATATATATATATATACATATATATATATATATAGAGAGAGAGAAGGAGAGAGAGAGAAAGAGAGAGGGGGAGGGAGGGAGGGAAGGAGAAGGGGGAAGAGATGTATTCTTTAAGATCTGTTACTCTAGAGAACCCTAATTAATAAACTAGATATTTTATGTGCACTTACATAAAGTGCAAGATATAAAAACAGCATCATTATCTTTCAATAGGTTTCCAAACCAGAATCATATTGTATTCTGTATAATCTGTTTCAATTAGCACATAATCTGGGAAATTTGCCACAAGGTACTTATAGCTATGTATGGAATTTTTTAATCTTTATAGGTAGAACTTTCTGATTAAAGGTGTATTTTTAATTAGACCCCCTCCATGTTGGAATGTTGACCCCCTTGATCTTGTATATGTCTATGCAGGCAATCATAGCTGCTGTGTGTTCATGAAATTAGCAGATCTGTCATTTCCAGAAGACACAGTTTCTCCCCTGTCCTTCAAGACTTCTGGTCATTACAGTTTTTCCATCCATTTTTCCCATGATTTCCTGAGCTTTGAAGGGGAAGGACTGTGATATAGATGTCCCATTTATCACTGAACACTCCATAGACAGCTATTCTGTGTTTTAGCCGGTTGTAAATTTCTGTTTTAACTTTTATCAACTGAACAAAGAAGTTTCTCTGATGAAGACTGGGAGCATACTAATCTGTGGGTATAGAGATAAATATTTAGAGGACAGTTTGATAGTATGTCAATTAGCAAAATAGCTGTAGTAGGTTTAACCTTGGGGACTATAGGATCCCCAGTCATGGGTTCTTGCCAGATTTATAGTACCAGGCTTGCATTTCTCCTGCAGAGTGGTTCTTAAATCCAGTAAGAAAGCAATGGCTATACCACTAACATTTGTACTATTATTGCAACCAGGGATATATTTTGTATGCCAGTTGTTATCATAGGTTGCAGTGGTGATAGCTGGGTAAGACTGCTGTGACCTTTGCTTCCCCCATAGCTCAGATAGCACCTTCTAGTATGATGAAAGCTAGCCAACTAGGAGGAAGCTTCTAGATTAAGACCAGCATAATTTCTCCAAGATCCATGACCAAATGGTGTCTTCAACAACAGAATCTTACCAGCAAGTTCCAATGTGAAAAATGATATGTGTTTTTGCAGTTGTATATCATAGTATTCTACATTGTTTTTGTGTTTATACTAAAAAGCTGCAATTAATAGGACATCTTTGGGCATATTTTCTATACTGGATATTAGCAATCAGTTTAAGTTCCTGATGTGATCTCTTGGGATAAAGTATTATGGTAGAGAGGGGATAAAAAGGAAGTTACAATTCAATCATTATCTTTAAGTTGAAATAGCTTTGTTTTTAATAAGTTTTTCAGTGCTATCACGTTGCTATAAAAAAGAAGATTGTCATCTGCACTGCACAGTGTTCACTTATAATATCTATACTGATATCTGTGAGGTTTGACAAATGCACAGTGGAAATTATTCCCTTAGTGCTGCTCCACAGCCCTGGCATCAGTAATCAAATGAAAATTGAGAGTACCTCAGGTATTTCCTAAAAGATTTCCAATGTTTACATTCACCTCAAAATGAGGAAGCTTTCAATTCTTATAAAACGTATTTCTGATATAGATAAAAAAAAATGTTTATCTCTTCTGTGCCTCTTCATTCTCACTCACTTGGGAACTGAAGAATGACTCTGTGACTGAGAATTTCTACACACTGGGTTAAGAGGAAATGTGTATTCAGCACAGTCTGTGATGGAGACATGTCTTTATTTAGGAGGGAGATATGCAGCGTGCAAAATCCAAAATATTAAGGATGAGCTTCATGGGGACTTCATGGGATTCCCAGAAAGGAAAAGAAGTGACTTGCCTTTGCAGAACACTCTAAGGACCCTCTCTTCTTTCCAGAGACTCTTAGCTTCCAACTATATGTTTGTTTATTTTTAAATGCCCCCGTACGATTCTGTACGTTTCTATCAGAGTAAATAACTTTTTCCTGTGTGCCTCTTCTCTACCTGGGAGCACACTGAGAACAAGCTTGAAGCATTTCATTTTGCAGTCCTTAGAAATAACACTTTGGCATAAAAAGTTACTAATTAGTGTTACTGAAATGCATGACTTTGAGAGATAGTGTGACTTCTGGTGAAAATATTTTGATTCTGAGACACCAGCAGCTCCCTTAAAAGGCCAAAATTTAGAAAGTGGTTGTAAATGTAGAGTAGAAGAGAGGAACTGAATGGGAGGCACAGTGCTAGATACAGAGGAAGCTGGCCAGTGGCCTGAATCTGCCTGAGCAGACAGCAAAGCTTGGGAAGACAAGAGTGCTTGCTTCTTTGTGAAGCAGTGACACAGAAAAAAATTCAGAATATGTGAATAAGTTACTTCTAAAGAGTTTTATGGACCCCTTTATCCAAAAGACAGTGTCACCCAGCCTTGTCTACCATATTATCTGCCCTATCTACTGTCTTTTAAATCAACAATTCAGAATAAAAAAAAACATATATTTGTAATGGGTATTCAGGAGCAGTATAGAATCTTTTGTTTGTGAAAAGCTATATTATTTGGTGAAACTGAAATGTTTTTGTGACTTCCATTTATAAGGAAATAATTTCTTATTTTTTAATAGAGAAAAGAACATATTTATTTATTTGAAGTGAAATTTATACTGAACAACTACTGTTCAGGGATACATATACACTATGGAATGGCAACACACATTAATTAACATGGACTTTTCTGTACAAACATGCACATATATTTGAAAATAAACCCTTGGAATCTGCTCCTTACATGACTCTCAAGAATACAATGCACTGTCATTTTTCCAGCCACTATGTTGCTCAATAGTCCTCTAGAGACTATTGTTCTTATCTAACTTAAATGTTACAGCTTTTGACCAATATTTCCTCAATGTAGCATCCACCCCTGCCTTGTGCCAAACCCTGGCAACCACTATTGCACTAACAATCAGATCTTAATTACCCTGAGAAATACACTTCAGAGCAGTTCTGAAAGAATAGAAGTTAATGCGTTTGAATGTACCATGGATTATTTCCAGCTTATCATATAATTTCTGCCATCTTAATCAAATATGTGAGGATATGATCATACAGTATTTTTGTTCTCACACTTTTCCTGAGATTATGAAACCACTTTAGGAATGGGTAATATTTCCAGTGTTATCTTTAGCATTACTATCCTCATTTTCAAAGTGACACTCAGTTTTCTTGAAATTGTCTTCTGATTAGAACATTTTATTACAGAACAGAAAAAGGAACATTTTGGGACTGAATGGAAGAGTTTAGCTTTCTTAAGCCTTTCCTGAACAAGTTGAGTAGAAAGCCAAATAATTGTCACAATACTATGTGGGCAGGGAAGCACACATTTTGTATTCACAAGACATGGGTTGACATCTTAGCTCTGGCTAATAGAAATTAAGTGCAAGCAATGTGAAAATTGAATTATAACACTGATTATATTAAGTGTTTTAGATATTTTGCTTAATTACCTATTGAAATTAATATTCCTATAGATGCCAGCCCCATCATTGTCTCATATTTTCCAGAACCTGAAACAGTCCCTAGTAGTCCCTGAAACAGCACATAGTAGGTGCTATACTAAATACTTTTTAAATAACTGAGTCTAATAGATGACTAGTGTTGTTAAGATATAGTACATTTAGCATTAAAATTAAATTCAATTCCATTTTAAATAATTAATATGACATAATTACATAGTTACATAAGTGATGTTATTGATAACACTAAAGTATTTTGACTTGAAAGTGCTAGAATGTTCTTTTAGAGGTGCTGTAATAGATTCTATTATCCAGCAGTTCTAGGGATTAAATCTCTTTAAAATATCTAGGGGATGGGATAGAGCTCAGTGGATAGAGCACCTGCCTACACTGGCATGAGGACTTGAGTTCAGATCCCTAGCACCAAACACTGTAAAGTCAGAGTAAAGAAAATCCCTGTGGTTTTGTGGACAGCCAATCTAGACAAATCAAAGAGTTCCAGGTTCAGTGAGATAACCTGTCTGAAAAACAACATGGAACGCCAGTGAAATAGCTCAGCAGGTAGAAAGCACTTCACAATACTGACAGTCTGAGCCAATCCTTACAGTGTAAGATGGAAAAAGAAGCAGACACTGGTGCACCTCCATTCGCACACACACACACAATATACACATGAGAATAAATATAATAAAATCCATTTTTAAAAGTAGTGAATGACTGAGGAAAATACCTGACATTGTTCTCGGGCCTCTATGTGTATGTGCACACATGTACACATGGACATGTGAATGTATGCATATGAACACAGAATAAAATATATATTCAGGCAAGGAACAACTATGTATTTATTCTAAATTCTGTTTGTTACTAACTTAAGATTGTTTCTGTTGTGGTTCATAGAACAAGATCAAGAATTATGATTTTATTATAGGTAACAAAATTTTGGCAGTGAACTATCAAATAAATTCAATTATTCATCTATCCAACCATCTGTCTATTCCTAATAGGTATGCATTGGTGTTGGAAAGATGTATAAACCAGGAAGTGTACAGTGTCTGGTGGTTCAAGGGTATCTTTAATGTCCATCATGCATCCTCAAGATGGGCACCAACCCACTGAATACAGACTAGAAAATCATTTTTACCATCAAGAACTAAGACATAAACATCTCATAAAGGCTGTGGAAAATGAGGTGAGCTTACCAAACAAACAAGCAAACAAAAAACAAAACAAAACAAAGCAAAACAAAACCCCAATAAGCTAAAAAGCAGTGACTCTTACTCTATCTTTTCTATTTCTATTCTTTCTTGGTCAGTCTGAAGGAATAAATCTGAGACAAAGTACATGGGGCCTACACAGCCAATGTACAGATACTGGGCCACCAATAGTAGATACATCTGTATTCAAAGCACAGTATTGAACCACCTTTTCAGAAAGAGCATTTGATTTTGTTTGAACAGGTAATAAATGTCAAATACTCTGGTACAAAATTCAAAGAAAAAATATTCTAGGAATTCTTACCAATTTAATAAAAGCAGTGACCCTAGCCAGGGAAAATATTCCTTTTAAAGTTTAAAAGCAGTTTTCTACATAAGCATTTAGAAATTAAGGGTGTATTAGGTGGGTCTTCCCAAACCTGTAATAGGAAGACACTTATATCAAGTATCTTCCTAGCTCCCTTGAAGACAACTTCTCTCTAAAGCAGAAATACAGGGCTGAAGAGACGGTTTAGTGAAAAGCACTTGCTAAACTTCCTGCACTATAAAAAAAAAAAACTTGTAAAATACAAATACATTTATAGTAGACATTTGATAAATGATAAGAAACCATTGGACATAGATGGAGCTGTAATTGTGTGATCCCACACAACCACTGGGCACTCGAAACAAGACAAGCCTGCCCTGATATGTGCTACAAGAGTGAAGTATACACTAAGTTTTGAAAAAGATGAAGACAAGATGCAAATGACCCCATTAATAGGGTTTCATTGGTCACTTATTAAAATATTCAGCTACACTGCAAGCTGAAATATTTCTAAAACTACTGCTACTTGTTTCAATTTACCTTTTTAAATGTGACTACTAGAAATTTTTAAATGTCTGTTTTGCCTCGATTTTATTAAATGTCAGTGTTGAATGCTGAATGCCATGCCTCCTATTGCCTTAGAACTGCCTTGAAGGGCCTGCAATTGGAGGCCAATGTTAATTTAGTTTCACACTCTAAAGGAAAGAGGAGGCCATTGAATGCAACAAAGCTCTGAGCTATAGCTGGAGAAATGGCTCAGCAGGTAGGAGCTTTTGAAATGAAATCCTGAGGTTCTAGGCTTAGATACCTAACACTGACTCCAAATTTTGGTCATAGCCACATTAACTTGTTACTACTGATGCTTACTAACCATCAGCCTCGTCCCAAGACTACAGGCTCCAGGTTTAGTAACAGAGCCTGTTTTAAAGGAATAAGGTGGAGAACAACAAACTTGGACATCCATCTTACACACAAACACACACACATTTGTACAACATAAACATACACATATATACACTTACACTCAACACATACTAATACATACACACACACACAAAAGAAAAAAAAATCTTTTAAAGAACCTGAATTAAGAGTAGGGAAGCATTCCTCCTTGGGGCAATGTTTATGAAGAAAATCTCTTCTCCATTCCTCTACCACTCATGTTCCGTCTTTTCTTAAGCCAAATGGTGAAGAAGGATGCTTAGGGATACTTAAAAGAGTATTTTACTTGCATCCTTTTCTGGATACTTTACCACCTGCAGAAATGTGGGACCATACTACTTCAAACTGCAGTGAGGATGTGAAAATCATCACTGAGAATCCTCCATGATTGTACCCTGGAGATGGTGTGTGAGCTGTGACAAGGAGACTGATCTCCCAGTCTAGAAATGTAGAAGGCTGGAGACTTGTTGTAACAGTATGTATAGAAAAAGGACTATGCTATAACTTGTTTATAGAGAAGTCAGAGAAATACTGATTCATTACCTTAACACTTGTGACTCTCCAAGAGAACAGGATAGATTAAAAGGGCATTGAAGTTTTGTGAAAGAAATAGGATTGACTAGATTGCATGGCTATGTCAGTCAGAGCCCTACTCACCTTCCTAAAACGCTATGCTATTCTCCCTCATTTTCTAGTCTTCATTGCTGCTGCTGTTGTGTGTGCATTTCAGGACTGACAGGGTAAAAAATATGTATCGGATGACTGAGTGTTGTCTTTGGCGTAGTCAGAATAGGTCCTCATCTGTAAGCCCTTGCTTCATACATTTTGAAAGAGCCACTTACCATCCTACTATATACTCAGGCCTCTCTGTCCTACTCAGTTGTTGCTGAAGGATTCCAATTGTCAGCAGTACAAAATCTTAATTCCTTAGATCATGTCCATGGAATAGTTGCTGTTCTTTTTGGTTTATCTCAACTGTGAAGCACTGCTCTTCCTGTTTTAGCAGGATAGAACAACTTCGAGCCTTTCATTAGCACCTGAAGTCATGCCTCTACTAGGTCAACAAATATTTATTGATTTTCTTTAGGGCATCAGCCTCTCTCTTGGGTATTATGCATATAGTAAACTATGGCCTTGTTTCTTGAAGATACTTGAAGAGAATTTTCCTCCACAGGTTAAATATTACATTAACTATGAAGCCTTCCTTCATTTAAGATCAATACCATCTGTCTTTAGCATGTACACTTATAGAGGCCAGAGGATAATGTTGAGTGTCTTGCCTTCCTCAATTGCTCTATACTCTATTTTTTGACACAGAGTCTCTCAATGAGCCTGAAATCCAGTGGTTAGGCAACACTAGATACCCAGTAAGCTCTAGGGTTCCTCCTGTCTCTGCTCTTCCAATGCAAGTGTTGTAAACTTTTCATATACACTGTGCTGTGGATATGAATTTATGCTTGCCCAGCAAACACTGGACGTACTAAGCTATCTCCCCAGTCTTCGTTGCTGTCCTTTCAATTCATTTTTTGATGAACTTTGTCTTAATTATCTAATTATCTTCCCACTTATGAGAGGTCAGTGACTAGAGTTATCTCCTATCTATTTTTGTATCGACATTGGGCCACTGTGGAGATTGAAAATGTGCCTAAGTTTTCCAACTTTGTTGTCTCTTAGCTAATTCTGTCTTTACTTCTTATTTTTGTATTTTCTATGAGGTTATATAACATCCAGAAACTTGACAAAGCCAAGTTTAGCTCAGAACAGTTACACAATCAAAATATGTTTTAAGAAAGTCTATTCCAAGCAGCATTGGGTGAATGATTTAACATATTTCTTTTTGTATCTAAACAATGAAGTCATTTCTGGTTTGGGAGAAATAAAGCAAACTACAGACTTCCCAAAATTATTCTGAGTATTAAGGGTAAACAGCTGCTATGATTCTGAACATTAAAAAATCTATTTTGACCACCAGCAGTTCATTTTAATGCATACAAAAATAGAGCTATACCACAGCACAGACTTGCATGCTGCTAAGTTGTAATCACCAAGTCTCTGATTAGGGAGCAGCTTACATCTGGAACTTGTCTTGGAAACAAGATTTTTCAGCATCAAAATGGCTATTTTCTTTTGTTCAGGACTGGATAACAACTATAGTAGCAAAAATTTTCAAATGGAAGTGTTTACCACTTCCTAACTAGCACTTACAATTTCTAGATATGTTTTGTTGATGAAACTAAAATAAGTAGATATAAAATTGATTCCAATCTCTGGAACAGCTTAGAATTTTATGACACATAAAATACTAGAATGTTCCTAGGTATCTGTAGTTCATCAAGGGAATCAAGGTCTCTGTTCAGTGTGGCACTGGGGCAAAAGAAGCAGATGAAGCTGGTGACTGAAGCATGGAACCATGAGAAGAAAGTGTGTTGGTGATAATTTACATATGACATCCATGAAGTTCTCTCTGAATAATGGCCAAGTCAGGAGATGACAGCATGGCAAGATTAAATATAAAGCCAAGTATTCTTTTCACCCCAGCATTGCTCTGTGAATTCTTCCTAGTTCTGTGATAAAATTCCACAAAAATATCAAGAGATGAATTTTGAAATGAATGAAATTCATTCTCAGTGCCTGGCACAATGGGCTTTTAAGTATAAATCAAGTTGACTTATGGGTGACAGCATGATGGTTCTTGCAATCTTCAGTTTGGAAACTGCTATGCTAATCTATTGAACAAAATCCCTGAGCATATATGTGTACTTCTGAAGGATACATTTCTGCAATTAACATTTCTGGGTCTGGGTGTATGCCTTTATTGACATTTTGATAGGTACTACCAAATTGCCATCTAAAGTATGGATATTTTTCTATTAACAGTGTACAGGACTGTTCACCTGATGAGTTTGCCAAATCCTATCAGTTGCTTCTAAATGTTCATTTATCTAAAATATTTTCTTTAATTATTTCTATAGAAATCTCTTTTTGGTTTGCTTCCAGAGAGTCTTGCCCAGAGATAATTAGATTCAGCTTACTTTCATTCAAGCCCAATGCCATTGGCTCTCTTTACATCTATTTAATTTATTTGGATGAAAGTTGAAGAGAGGTAGAGGACAAGGAGACTGACATTCATTAAGAGATTGCTTTGAATTTAGCATTTTTTTCAGAGGGTACTACGTTTTCTCCCTAATAACAGTGAATTAGTGTTTTTTCAAATCCTGGTTTCTATATAAGTAGTACCAGCATTTACCTGGGATCTTTCTAGAAATATAAATATAGGGCACTACTACAGATCTACTGAATTAGAAATTATGTGACTGATTCAGTTCAGTACTCTTTTGTTTTCTTTTATAAGCTATTCATATAATTCTAATCTGTCCCAGAATTTGTGAACCATTATCTTACACCATTTTTAAAATAAAAAAAATTGAACTGAAGAGAAATAAGCAGCTTGCTCAAGGTTATGACCATTATAGAATAATATGTATGCTTACTTTTTGCGTGGAGATAAATTTGAACTGTATGCAATAGTTAAGGTGTGTGTGCTGACACAGGAAAACAATACTGAAAAGCATGCAGTATAGAACTCTAGGGAAAATCAACTAGCAAAATATCTCTGCATAACTAACTGTACAGGCAGGAAATACAGAGCACCCATATAGGATACAAATATAACCAATGAATCAATTGGACCTAACACTGGCACCAAGTGTATTATTCCTTTTGGTACATAAGGCTGTCTGCAATATAGACCAAACACAGACACAGACACAGATTCATGAATTTATACAATACTGATAATATGGAAAACACACGATCAGATTTGGGACAAGTAAATGTATCTCATCTAAAATAATTTTAGGTCATCTTTGTCAGGAATGACAATTAATTATTGAAATGTTTTGCTATTTTTTGCTGATTGTTTCTCAGGAAAGAGAAAATAACTGCAGACTTTGTGGTTTAAAATAAAGGTTGGATGTCAGGAGTACATTGGAAGCACAGGGCAAAGGGCTTCCATTTTGGCAGAGAAGAGTTCAGTATGACTCATTATTAGGTACAAGAAAATTAATTCTGTGAGATGCAGCTCTTCCTAGCTTACTTTATGTGCTCATACAGAAAATAGTTCAGGCTATAGAGGAAAATCTGGCTAGGACTCATTCAATTCAAGAATATAACCTTGGGAATAGCGGACAATGAGTGTGTCTTTAAAATGGAGAGCATTTTGTGTATAGAAGTAGGTATGCAAACATAACTTTACAACTTTGACATTTTGTGAGGGACTTCAATGGAAGGGGTCTCCTGAGGTCAGCTCCAGGAAAGGGAGCTGACATTTTCTGTCAAACCAAATAATATGAAAGAAGAAAAGTGATCAATTTAAGTGCAAGTCCTGTGTATAATGCACTGTAACTTGGTTATCCTCAGCCTCAGGGTGCATCAGAATCCCTTGGAATGCTTCCTAAGCACAGGCTCGTAGTCCACTGGCCCTGAGAGATGACTTTTCTAACAAGTTCCCTAGTGATGCTCTGGAATCCAGATTGTACAGAAATGGTCAGAGTTGGGAAGCAGAATATGTATGCTATTGCGTAGCAGATGTGTGTGTGTGTGTGTGTGTGTGTGTGTGCACTTATGTGCTGGTATATGTGTGAATGTGTACATGTGTATATGGAAGCTAGAGGTCAACATCAAATGTCTTTCTTAACCACTCTTTGTTGTGGAAGTTTATTCTTAGTTGTGTTTAAAATAATTTTTTTTTGTGCACTGTTGGATAAAGGGATGCATAGGCCTTGGCCTTTTGTACTGTCCACAGATGTTGGATTTCTGTGGGGATTGTTTAATTGCTAAAGATTAGCATGTGCTATCAGTAGAATACCTGAAATGGTCTGAAAAAATAAAAACATGTGCTCAGAGGTTTGAGGTTCCACTGTCAAGTGTAATGTGGGCCATGATGGTGGTTCCCTCTGCTGAGGTATAGCAGGGTTGGCAGTTATGAATTATGCCCCCTTGTCTTCTTTTCTGAGCCACCCTAGCAGCAGCAATGAACAACTACAAATACAAAGTTATCTTTATTTTATTTTGAGGTATAGTCATACTATGTCTGGCTAGTCTGGAACTTACTATCTAGACCAGAATGACTTCAGTCTTACAGAGACCTAGCTGGTTCTGCCTCAGAAGTGATGGGCTAAAAGGCATGCACTCCTATGCCCAACCTTTCTCCTCATTTTATTTTGAATCTTATTTTTTTATTTATTTATTTTATCTCATATAATACACCCTGACCCAACTCCTCCCCTCCCCCAACCCTCCCAGTTCCACCTAAAACCTCTTACCCTTGACCCCACTCCCTTCACCTCAGGAAAAAAAAAACAGTCCTCCCAGGGTTATCACTCAAACAAAAATGGCATTACAAGATGGAGCAAGGCTGGACACTATTCCCTACATTGAGGGTGTAGTAGGAACTCTAACAGGAGGAAAAGTGTCCCAAGGGCAAGTAAAAGGGTCAGAGACCTCTTTCACTTCAGCTTGTAGGAGTTTTACAAGAGCATCAAGTCAAGCAACCATAAGATATATTTAGGGGACCCTGCAGGTTCCATGTTTGCCACTGCAGTCTGGGTTAGCCCCTAAGAATACAAGTCAGGTGACTCCATGGGGTTCGTTCTCCTAGTGTCCTTGATCCCTGTGGTCCCCACAATCCCTCTTCCCCTTCTTCTTCGGGGTTCCCAAGTTCTGCACAATATTTGGCCCTAGGCCACTGTGTCTGCTCCCATCAGCTGCTGGAGGAAGTTTCCTTGATAAAAATTGGACAGGGTACCAATCTATGAACAGAGAAGGATATCACTAGAAATCATCTACTGGCCATCTTGTCTCTAGTCCCTGGCCTGCCCTCACATGTCAGGCATAGGCTCCCTCCTTGGCATGTGGTTCTGCCCTTCCATTGTTCCAGTAGATCCTGTAGAAAGGATAGGTTATAGATGGAAGGATTTGTGTCTGTAATGGAGTCCCAGTCCCACCACTGAAAATCCTTCCCAGTTACGGGAGTTAGCCTATTCAGGTTCCCTATCCCTCATTACTAGAGGTCCTTGCTAGGGTTTTGCTTATAGATTCCAGTGAGTTTTCTTTGTACTAGGTCTCCTGATCACCCCCTAAATGTCCTCCAATTTCTGTCATCTCTCCATTTATTTTCTCTCACCATTCTTCTCCCTTGACCTGGACCCTTTGTTCTCTCTCCCATCCTTCCCCAGCCCACCTGCACTGTCTGTTCTATTTCCCCTTTACCATGAGATCCATGTGTCACCACTGGGGTTCTACTTGTTGCATAATGTCTCTGAGTCTATGGATTGCAGCACCTTGGTCCTTTACTTAACAGTTAACATACACATGTAAGTGAGTACATACCATGTTTGTCTTTCTGGGACTGGGTTACCTCACTCAGGATGATTATTTTCTGATTCCATCCATTTGCCTGCAAAGTTCATGAAGTCATTTTTTTAATAACTAAATAATACTCCATTGTGTAAATGTACCACAATATCTTTAACCATTCTTCAGTTGAGAGGCATCAGAGTTGTTTTTGATTTTTGGCTATTATTCATAAAGCTGCTATGAGCATAGCTGAGCAAGTGTGGTAGGATGGAACATCCTTAGAAACATGCTTAGGAGTGGTATAGCTTAGTCTTGAGGTAAAATGGTTCCCAATTTTCTGAGGAGTCATCATATTTATTTCCATAGTGGCTAGACAAGTTTCCACTCCCACCAGCAATGAAGAAGTGTGTCCCCTTTTTCCAAATGTTCACCAGCATGAGCTTTCATTTGTGTTATTGATCTTAGCCATTTTGACAGGTGTAAGATGGAATCTCAGAGTAGTTTTGATTTGCATTTCCTAGACGACTAAGTATATTGAACATTTCTTTAAGTGTTTCTCAGTCATTTGAGAATTCTTTGTTTAGAACTGCACCCCATTTTTAAGTTGGATTATTTGTTTTGTTGATATCTAGTTTCTTGAATTCTTTATATGTTTTGGATATTAGCCCTCTATTAGAAGTTGATTTGGTGAAAAATTTTCCCCACTCTTCAGGCTGCTGTTTTATCTTATCAATGGTGTTATTTGCTTTACAGAAGCTTTTTGGTTTCATGAGAATCCATATATTAATCACTGATCTTAGTACTTGAGCTATCTGTGTTCTGTTTAGGAAGTTGTCTCCTATGCCAATCCATTCAGAGATATTCCCCACTTTCTCTTCTATCAGGTTTACTGCATCTAGTTTTAAATTGAGATCTTTGATTCACTTGGACTTGAGTTTTGTGCAGGGGGAAAAGTATGTATCTATTTACAATCTTCTACATGCAGGTATCCTATTATACCAGCACTTTTTGTTGAAGATGCTTTCTTTGTTCCATTGTATATTTCTGATTTCTTCATTTAAGATTAGGTGTTCATAAGTGTGTGTATTTATTTCTGGATCTTTAATTCAGTACATTGACCAGTGAGTCTGTTTTTATGCCAATACCATGTGGTCTTTATTTCTCTTTCTCTGTAGAACAGCTTGAGATCAGTGATGGTTTTATATCTGGAAGTTTTTTTTTTTTATTCTTCAGGATTATTTTAGCCATCTTTTTGCTTTTTGTTTTACCTTGTAAAGTCGAGTGTTGTCCTTCCAAGATCTGTAAAGAATTTTACTGGGATTTTGAAAGGGATTGTGTTGAATCTGTAGATTGCTTTGGTAAGATGGCCATCTTTTACTATGTTAATCCCACCAAACCAGGGGTATGGGAGAGACTTTCATCTTCTGAAATCTTCTTCAATTTCTTTCTTCAAAGATAAGTTTTGTCATGAAAGATAAGTTTTTGTCATTTCACTTGTTTGGTTAGAATCAGCCCAAGATAGTCTATGTTATTTGTGGCTAATGTGAAAGATGTTGTTTCCCTGATTTCTTTCTCAGTTCATTTCTTATTTGTTTGAGTTGATATTGTAGCCTGCCACTTCACTGAAGTTGTTTAACAGTTGTATGAGTACCCTGGTAGCATTTTGGTGTCTCTTTTATATACTATCATATTATCTGCAAATAAGGATACTTTGTCTTCTTTCTTTCTAATTCATATCCCTTGATCTTCTTCTGTTGTCTTATTGTTATAGATAGAACTTTCAATTGAAAAATTGAAAGTACTTACTTCCAGAAGGTACTATATTGAATAGGTATGGAGAAAGTAGACAATCTTGTCTTCTTTCTGATTTTAGTGGAATGTTTTGAATTTCCATTTAATTGGATGTTGGCTGTGGGCTTGCTCTAAGTTACCTTTATTATGTTTAGATATGTTCCTTGTATCCCTAATCTCTGAGACTTTGTCATGAAGGGCTGTTGAATTTTTTCCAAAGCTTTCTTGGTGTCTAGTGAGATTACCATGTGTTTTTTTGCTTTTTCTTTCAGTTTGTTTATATGGTAGATTACATTGACTGATTTTTGTATCTTGTTGCTAAGTGATATTGGAGGGCCAAGCCCATTGTGAGCTGTAGTATCCATGAGCAGATGGGCCAGGGATATAATTCAAAGATAGCTTTCTCTGAGCCTGGAAGCATGACAGTAAGCATCATTCTTCTGTGGTTTCTTCTTCATACCCCTGTCTTGAGTTGCCTTGGCTTCCCTTGATGATTGACTTGAAATAAATCCTTTCCTCTCCAAGTTGCTTTTGTTCATGATGTTTATCACAACAACAGAAAACCACACTAGAACAACTACTAAGCAGCATCTTGCTGCAAGGACATAAGAATAAAGAAAATTCACCAAGTCTTCTATTGGTGGTATATTGTGAAAGAGATGATTCATGAAGATATCACCTCTGGGTTTGGTATGAATCACTGGATTGATACAGCCTTTTCTGAGATGCTAACAGAGTAGCTGGGTAGAGGAAAGTATGCAAGGCAACATAGTTTTGTTTCTTTTACTGAGTTTACGGCTCTCCAGAGATGATCAGAACAGGACATGAAACTAGGAATTAGTCAAAGATGATCAGTTAAGCTACTCTGGTCATTGAGCTCAAGGGGAAGACGATAAATGTTCTCAGTGAGAAGAATGAGGAACAGTAGAAGTGATAGACTTGCCAGTTACCCCTCAATCTGGTCATCAGACACTGCATATTTGTATGAAATGCTACATCCTAGTCCACAAACATGCAAAATTACCATATATCAAAAAGAACTGTAAAAGATACTTTTAATTCTCTTCATATATTTTAATAATATTTTATCCCCCCTACTCTCATATCCTCCCAGTCATCCAACCTCATGTCTTTTCTCTCTTGAAACAATGGAAACAAAACAAAGTTTTAAAAGAGTCTCTTTTATTTTGGTCAACCACACTTGAGCATAAGGCCTGCCCTGGAGGTAGGTTGATATACCAGGTGTCACTCCAATGAAAAAAATAATAGTTTTCCCCTCTCCTAGAATTTAGCAATTGCAAATAGCTTCTGGTTAGGTATAGGACTTTGTGCTTTCTTCTATGTCTCCATGCTAGGATTTTGCCCAGCTTGAACTTTTGCAGAACTTCTGCATGCTGAGGTAGTCTCTGTGCATTCATACATGTATCAACATGTTATATCTGGAAAGTACGCCTTCCTTTGAATTATCCACCTCTTCTGGCTCTTACAATCTTTCTGCCTCCTAGTCTACATAAATACTGAGCCTTGGCTAGGAAGTGTTATAAAAACACCCCATTTAGAGCTAAGTGCTTCAAAATCTCCCACTCTTTGCACATTATCTAATTGTGGGTCTCTATTTTGATACCATTTAGAGAAAGAAAAAGCATCTCTGATGACTGCTGAGTGATTTGCTGATTAATGTTTATGGCAATATGTCCTCAAGCTTATTTATTTTTTGTAGATGTATGCGTTGGTTTATTTAATAGTTCTTATGGGTTCATGACAGAATAAAGTTTATTATTTTCTAACTCAATCCCCAGTCCTAGAAGGTTTTGCCCTCTTTACAATCAAATCTTATGTCTAGACCTGGAAGGCTTCAGTCTCTGTACAATCTAATCTTCAATAGGTAAGTTTGGACCTAGAGGCTGCAATATAATTAATCTAGGATCCTAAACCTAGAATGTTTCAGCCTCTAAGACTTACTGCTGACTAATCTCATTCTCACTAAATGTCTTCTGAACTACCTCTTCTCACTCTGAGCTCTCTGCTTCCTTCTTGCTTATTCTGGACTGCCTCTGCTCTTCCCTGCTTCTCCTTCTGTCTGTGAGCTGACTGCACTCATCTTGCCTGACTGAATTATCTCTCCGCTTCTCTCTCTGAACTCTGCCTCCTGTCTGCTTCCAGTCTGCTTCCACCTTGCTTCTCTCTTTGAGCTCTGCCTCCACACTCTGCTTCTACTCTCTACTTCTCCTTTCTGAGCTCTTGTCCTCAAGTTTATTCTATATTTCTTAAGAAGAATAATAGTAGGTTCCCCCCACCCCACCTAGGGTCCTTGTCCTATGTAGACTCTTGGTTAGGCCTCACTAGCAGTGTCAGGTTCCATCTCATGAGGGATGGGATTTAAATCCAGTCAAAAAGTGGTTATGCTGCTCTAATTTGTGCCACTATTGGACCAGTACATCTGTAGGCAAATCTATATGGCCTTTTCTTAGTTTGATTGACAGAGGCCAGGCCCATTGTGGGTGGCACTCCTGGGCTGGTGGTATTGAATGATGGCTGAGCAAGCCATAAAAGGCAGCCAATAAGTAGTGTTACTCCATGCTCTCTGCATCTATAACTGCCTCCAGGTTATTGCCTTGAGTTCCCACCCTGTCTTTATGGATGATGAACTATAAGATATAAGCTAAGATAAACCCTTTTCTCCCAAGTTGCATTTGGGCATGGTCTTCTTTCAGCAATAAAAACCCTAAGAGAATTGATAAATGTCAAAAACAGAATTTCCAGTGATTAAACATATGGTAGTTCCTCCTTACTGTGCTCACTGTGTGAATATTAAATTTCTTTATTTTTTTCTTCAATGTTGATGATAGTATCTATACTTCCACATGTGCTAAAAAAAATTGTTCTCCGCTGAACTATATCCCTAGTTCCTTTCCCTTAAATTACATATTTACATTTTATTTAGGATAGGGTCTGCTTAATTGTCCAAACTGACTTTGAACTCACTCTTTAGTCCTAGAAGATCTTGGATTTAGGACCCTCCTTTCTCAGCCTTCAGAGTAGCTGGAACTACAGGCCTGTGCCACCAGTTCTAGTTAAAATTTCTATAATGTGAACTATATATTGAGCTTTCTAAAGATTTCATTTTCTAAGTCAGAGAATTCAAAAGATAAGGATTTGAACATGTTCTCAAACTTTTCTGTCAGAATCCAGTTATCTATATTTGATATTCAATTAGTCATGTGTCAGTGTACTTTTTTGTCATTTGAGAATGAAGAATGTAAGAAAGATAGTTACAGCCCTGATTATACATAGATAGAAAGAATAAGACTAGGGATGTTTAGATAATGTCCCTTGGGCTTTCATTCCTTTCTGCTTCCACTAGGAAGGGAGAAGGCATGCAGGTATTATGGATATTGCCATAAACTATGTGCTAGTGTCCTATGTTTTACATTGAAGGAAATATTGTCTAGCCTCAGAATTTCCTATTATTACACTTCAACAATTTAAAAGTTGTTATTAGGTTTTTATTTATTTATTTTATTATTATTTTGTTTGATATAGGGTCTCACTATATAGCTCTGGCTGTACTAGAACTCACTATGTAGACCAGGCTGACCTTGAACTCAGAGAGTTCTGCTGGGATTGAAGGCATGAGAGCTTCTCAAAACAAATATATATATGAAGGTAATCTAAATTAAATCTCCAAATAAGAAAGAACCTAGAGCTCCAATTACACATCTCTTATCAATAAATGGAGCTTCCATCAGGAGGAATAAGTTACATCTAATTGATCTGTTAGCCAAAGGGGTGTATGGGAACTCTCAACCAACCTAGGCTGTTGCAAATACTTTAAGTTGTTATTCAGAAACTGACAGCAAGGCTCTATTGCTGAATATCAACAGAACTCACCGAATATTAATAAGTCAAGCTGGTGGCTACCTAAACCCTTAACCCCTCTGGGCTATTGTTCTTAGTACTGGAAGGTACTCTGCATATAATCAAAGGAGAAACATGAACACCAGCTACAAACTTTTCAATCTGCAATGGTCCCTGAAAAATAGGATAGTACAGTGGTGGCACAAAGCTTGTAGAAGTAAGCAACCAATATCAAGGTTTGACTTAAGGTTCACTCCACAAGATGGAACCCATATCCAACTGCTGCATGGGTAAGCAAGAACCTAAGACGAGATAGTCCAGAGGTCTAAAGAAAAACTCAATATTATCATTTAGTTTATAGCAATAAAATGACTCCTAATGACATTCTGCTATATTCGAATCTGTGCCTTGCTCAATCACCATCAAAGAAGATTCCTCCTGTACCACTTGGGAGTAAATACAGAGACCTACAGCCAGACAATGTACAGAAAATGAGAGACTTGAAACATTCATTTCTAAGGATGCAGAAAGAGTGTAGGAGCCAGAGAGGGTTGAGGACCACAAGGAACCAAAGTCTTCTTAACACAGAAGGATCAACACACATAGAACTCAGAGACTGAGGCAGCATGTACAGGACCTGCATTGGTCTGCACCAGATGGGATCCTATAAAGCTGAAAGGTGAAGTGGACATATGCTTCCATCCCTAACGTAGAAGCTGTCTTGACTTGATAGCCACTTACAAATGGAATTTAGTTTCCTCCAAGGAAATCTTACTAGGTAAACAAACTACTCTTAAGGGTAGGTCACATGTCCAGTAGTAGTTGGCAAACAGAAAATGAATTCAACAGAATCTTTGGAGATTCCTTTTCTCATAATGTTATGTCAGGGGCTCTCTCTCTCTCTCTCTCTGTCTTTCTCTCTATATATCCCATCCTGCCATCCCTTCCCACTCCACCACTTTCTCTCTTAATTTTTATTTTATTTTATTTTATTTTATTTATTTTATCTTATCTTATCTTATCTTATCTTATCTTATCTTATCTTATCTTATCTTATTTTATTTTATTTTAATGTTTTACCCTACAGGTCTTTTGCATATATATTATGAGTTCAAGTTTTGTGTTTTCATGAGATTCCTGAGTGTGCAAACAACTGTGTCTCTGTGGCTATCTGTTTTTTGTCCCTTTTCTTGGACTTTCTTCCTTATGTTTGTTTTGTTCCATTCCAGTTTGTTTGTTTTTGTTTTATTATTTTTATTTTCTTAACAACTCTTAGATGCCTGTTTGTTTTCTAACAAGAAACAGAATTGGGGTGGATCTGGATGAGAGGTCAGGTGGGAGGGAACTGGAGGAAGTAAAGGAAGGGAAAAACATAATGACATTGTATGAACAAACATCTATTTTCAATAAAAGAAAAAAGTGATTGTTGGCAAGTTTACTGTATATTATATAACTTTTTTAGTATGAAGTCAAGCTGCTGGAATCTGTTTAATGTAATAATTTTAAATGTCAGGAATCAATAGCTAATGCCAGGGTATGTGTTTCTTTTCTTCCCTATACATGAATAGAATAGACTTCTAATAGCCTTGAAAATAACAAAGCAGAGCTCAGGGAACCACATGGAAGAAGGGGAGGAGGGACTTGGGGGACCAGAGGAGTTGAGGACACCAAGAGAACAAGCCCCTAGGTCAACTGACCAGCCCTCTTAGGGGCTCACAGAGAGACTGAAGCAGCAGACATGGAACCTGCAGGATGTCCTAAATATAACTTAAGGTTTTCTGGCTTGGTATTCTTGTAATACTCCTATAGAATAGAGTGGGGGAGTCTCTGGCCCTTTTACCTACCCTTGGAACCCTTCTGCTCCACTAAGATGCCTAATTCATCCTTGATATTGGAAGTAGTGCTCAGCCTTGTTCCATCTTGCTATGCCATGTCCTGTTTGAGCAGTAATCCTGAGAGAACTGCTCTTTCTGGGGAGAAGCTGGAGGTGGGGAGTTATGGAAGAGGGTATAATCTGGGGAAGACTGGAGTTGGGGGAACTGGGAGGAGTGGAGCAAAGGGAAAGAGAGGAGGGTTTGTGATGTATTCTTCAAGAAAAGAAAAAAAAATAATACTAAAGAAAATAACAAAAATCAAATAGGTTAAATTATGTTTTGCCACAATATTTATTCTAAGAAACTTACTTAATTTTTCAAAGCATACTATAAATATAAATAATTAAAAATATAAATATAAACAATTATAAATATAAATGAATGAAAATATAAAGTATACTAAAAATATAAATATAATAAACTATAAATATAAAATACTATAAATATATCATAAATATCAATATACTATAAAGTATGGTATAAGTACTATAAATATAAATACTATAAATAAAAAATAATATATATATATTTGGAAAAATAAACTTTTTATAAGTTTTATATGTAATGCTTTTAGTTTTTGAGAATTTCATATATGAGTACTACATTTAATAATTTCAATTCCCCTTTCCTCTCTAACTCTTAACAAGTTCCCCAACACACACTCCTTCTCAAACTCATGAGCTTTTCTCATTTAATTATTATTTTTATATATACATAGATTCATATATGCATATATGTACATATATAAATATATTACATATATACATATACATATGCATGCATTATATATGTATATAATTATACATATTATATACATATTATATACATATATAATACATGTACATGTTTTATATACATGAATACATATATATGTAATATATTTCTATATGTACATACACATATATATATGCATGCATATATATATATTTGAATGTCTACAACCTAATGAGTCTATTAAGTAAAGTTCATATGAACGTGTGTTTAGATTGACCACTTTTGATTAGATATCTGATCGGTGGTCTTATCTCTGGAACATACTGTTTCTCCCTCTCTTGGCAGCTATTAATTGCCTGTAGCTCTTCATCTAGGTATGGGGTCTTGTGAAAGTTTCCTATCTACATGGTATGTCAACTAGTGTTGTACTTATGTAGGTCTTGTTTAGACAACCATATTAATGAGATTTCAAGGGTGCAATAGCCCTGTCATGTCTAGAAGACACTATCTAATAGCAGGCATTATGGTACTCTAGCCTTTACAATCTTTCTCCCTTCTTTGATTTTCATAGAGCCTTAGATTAATCAATTGGCATTATTTGGATATGGAAATAAAATAAGAAAATCATGAGCAGAATATATAAGATTTTAAATAATGATTGGAGAGACAGTTCATCAGTTAAGACTATTGACTACTCTTACAGAGAAACCAGTTCAGCTCTTATAGCTTACATGACATCTTACAACCATCTGTAAAAATCCAATACCTTTTTTTGAGCTCCGTAGATGTCTGTACACATGTGGTGGACATAAATATACTTAAGCACATACACATTTATGCATAAAAATTAAATGAATATTTTCAAATTAAAATGGTATAATGCTTTATCCTAGGGAAATATAAATATCTACTCACCCCAGATAAGACCACCCAGATCTATCTTAGTGAGCCAATGAGTTTATTGGAGGTGTTTACTTCAGCACTCATACTCCAAGAGTATGGGTGAAAGATTACTTATAGGAGCATGGGTATCTCAGAGAAGCTTTATTACCAAAGTTCCCACCACAACATGAATGACACTAGTGTTCTCAGTTTTCCTTGACCAACTAGCATGCAGCTCTGCCAAGCATTATATTTCTCTAGTAAATTTTTGTATGTAATCTTTGGAAGCAGCCTTGTGAGTCTTGTAATTTTCTGACCTTCTTGAGTCTAAGAATTTCCTAAGCCTCCTCTGTTGGTTAGCTTCCCTAGATTTACACGTATCTCTTCCCTCAGAAATGAATGTGTCACTTTTAAGGAAACGATTATACAAGTCTCCAACCCCCTTCCATTCTTTTTATTTCCATTTTGGTGATATCCTCTGAGCCTTGGAGTAAAAGGTTTAGATGTCTGATTATTTCCTTCATTTATTGCTAGGCATTGGACAACAGAGCCAATGCAACAGTCACTTTTTCTAATCTGTTTGTTTCTATGAGATGCTAAAATAAGCACTACCCATTTCAAAGGAGAAGTTTCCTTCTATGACTGATGCTGATAGTAGCAGCCAGTGGTTCTCAATCTTCCTAAAGCTGCTACCCTTTTAAAAAAAAAAAAAAAACATAGTTCCTCATATTGTGGTGACCCCCAAAAAATTACATTTGATGCTACTTCATTAATATAATTTTGGTACTGTTATGAATTATAATGTATATATCTGGTATGAAGATAGTATGTGAAAGGGTTGTCTGAACCTCAAAGGGTTAGCAACCCACAAGTTGAGAACCGATGGTAGCAGCAATCTCTTGGTGCAAACACAAAAGTTTAGAAACTTGACTGGTACATCACATCCACTTAAAACATTATCAATGGCCTCCATATGGAGCCTATGATCTTTTGACCACATTAACATTATCCATACATACAGTACCAAACATTAGGTTCCTTCCTATAGGGCAGACCTTTAATCAAATTAGAAAGCAGCTGGTTTCATCTGTAAGAGTAGTGATATCAATACAACAGTGGGTATTTCTTAACTGGCACTTCTGTGACCACATAACATCATACCCCCACCGACCTAGACAAGGCAGCCTTACCCTGAACAGTCCTTTATGAGGGAAAGTGGGAGTGAGGCTGTGCTCTTGCCTGCTATACCTGCACAGCACTCTACACCACAGGGGCCATGCAACTGATCCTCTCCAATCACCCTTTGTTCTTTCAGTCTTTTGTTCTTTCTGTATTCAAATGTGTTGCATTTCACCCCAGTTTAGCTCAATGAAATGGTGAGTTTTGAGGGATTGCCCCATTCAGAATGATGTGTTATAGGATGATTCGAAGGAAGCTAGTTACAAAATAAAAAAATCCACTGCAGAATACTTGGACCTTCCTGTCCAGCTTGCAGTCAGTTCCACCAAAGCCCTCACTTCCTTAGCAATTGCTACTGCTTATATAATATTTTAGTCACCAGCTTGACTGGATGTAGAATCAATGAAAATACAAGCCCCTGGACAATCCTGCAAGGAAATTTCTTTATATCACTGGAAGTAGGAAGACTCATCCTGAATGTGGGCAGCACTCGCTTGTGGCAGCCCAGGACATGAAAGATGGAAACTGACTTTTGCCTGCTTGCCTTCAATTCTTCTGGAAAGTTCATCTATTCTTTTTCTGTGGAATTCTCTTTTTAATATTAGAAGTTAATTTCAGCCTTCTAGCATAGATTGAAGACCAGCAGTTCTCCAGGAATCCTTCAAGCTTTCAGCACCAGATTGGGACTGCTGAGACAAGTCTGGACTTTTGGACTGAACATCTACCAGATACTTAAACTTCTCTCCATGACACAGCCATTTGTGGACTTCCTGAACTTTGTCTCTTTGGCCAATCTAATGAATACCCTTTTAATATATATAAATTCATTTTATCAGTCCTGTTTCTTGAAGGAACCCTGACTAACACATGTGTGACTTTCTGAGTTAACTTTCTGAGTCTTATGCGCTGTGTCTTCCTTCCTAGGTAATGTTTTGATTTAAAAAAATAATTAAACAAAATATTCCTTAATTATTTAATAAATTCATTCGAAATATCTGATTAATTATTTTAATGATTTATAATTAAAATAGAATTAGATTTCTAACATCATAGACTGAAATGTACTAAAATAAATTCCATATGGGTTGAATATCCAAATGAAAAATGAAGTAGAAATGCTAAAGAATACATGATAACTCTAAATATTTGCAACAGAAAACATAAAAGGAAATTCTGATGGATTTAACTCTGAAAACAAATTAGCTCTAAATTGAAAGGTGGGCCACATCTGGAAGAAATGCTCATAACACATGACAAAATGCTGATATACATAATATGAAACTATTAGAGAGCTCTAAATAAACTAAAAGCATTTAGTTGAAATGAAGAAATAAAAGAGAAAGTTTCCCAAGGGAACACAATCAAATAAGATTTAAATTGCAGGTAACGTTGGATGCCAGGAAGGACTCTTAGGATAGATGTATGTGTTATGCAACAAGGAAAGAGTTCCAAATGAAAGGGTGCATTTGCCTTCCTGCTTGGATATCCTCCCTTGTTCTATAGCCTTGTCTTTTTGTTTCTTCTCCACTATGGTGATTTTGTTCTTTATCATCCACACAGGGTTTTATATTCTGTGTTCATTTATTTTCTGTGTCAATTTGGGCTACCAGACAAAATACAATATGTCAACTATCTATCCATTCCTTATAGTTCTAGAGGTTGGAGGTCTGAGGCCAGAACTCTATGGTGAGGTCTTGGTGTGGATCTATTTCTAGGCTGCAGACTGCCATCTACTTCTTGTATGTCCATTATAGAAAGCATGTCAGGAGCTCTCTGAAAGTCTTTCAGTAGAACTTTACACAAATTACCTAATTATACCCTGCAATCTCTACCCAATAATGCCACCACACTTCTGGGTAAGGTTGCAGTATATGAATTTGGGACAGACACAAATGTTCAATCCACAAAAATTAGCATCTTTTTTTGTGTGCTTTAAGTGTCTTTAGAAAACTCATGACACCACATATTTTGTACTGAATAATATTTTTTGAATTTTTAACATTAATACAGTTTATTATCTTTTAGATATGTTTGAGTGTATAAATCTATGATAATTTATTCATCAATTTCTGTCTTGATGGACATTTAGCTCATATTTTATGCAATGAATACATATTAGTTTTACTAAATTATAAGTTGTTGAGGTTATTGAGTGATGATAAAAATTCAATGATAGGATTTACTAACACATATGGGTGCAATGTCTTAAAGGAATTATTAATTATGCTACTCAGATGCAAATGCACATGAGAACTTTCATTATATTGTGATTAATTCTATTTATAATCCACAATAAATTAAAATTCCTTTATCTTTCATTTTTAAAAACTTCTCCCTCTCTGAAATATAAAATAATTTAAAAAATAAAAACCTATATTCATTTTTCATCTCTTTTTAGTAGAAGTTTCCTAGGTAATCCTACATATAACTGAGAGGGCAAGAAAACAGGTAGGAGTTTAAGCCTTCTATAAAGAACAGTTTATTTTCAATGTGCAATTCTCTGTCAACTGACTTACAGCTACTTTTTTTTTCTGAACCCAAACATGGAATTAGTGCTTATTCCTCTATCCTAGGGCCTAATACATAGTGAGTGACCATTAAATATCTGATGAATTGATGTATTGAATTTTTACTTTGAAAAAAAGCCTTAAAGAGAATGTTCGTGTCAAAATAAGGACATTTCAGAAAGAATCAGAAGTTTTACAATGAAGATTTTAGAGGTAATAAAGACATTAAATTGTTCTAGAAAATTGGAGATGTTACTATAATAGATTTATAACAGAGTTTTGCCTGCATTGTTGGGCCTATTTAGTCAATACCTAGGCGCTAGATGACATTGAGACTTCAGTAAAGAAGTGTCAGTAGTCATACATTGTTGTATAAATCACAACCTCCACTTAGGGAATGTGTATGTATACATGTATGTGTGTATTGCCACATACATGTACAGATATATATTTAGATGATATATATGTAATTAGATGATATGTAAAAGAAGTTATTTTTATGGCTTTAAAATGTGTTATTATCAATGCATTGGCTTATAATTTTGGTTCATTAATTATTTTAAGTTAGGATGCAAAGTAATGGATTTCATTATTGCATCTTTGTGCATACTTTGTTCTTACCTGTCTGCTGTGATGATTAGTTTGAACTGTCAACTTGACCCAGTGTAGAATCACTTGAAAGAGAGTCTCAATGAAGGATTGTCTACATTAGTTTGTTCTGTAGGCATGTCTATGGGGAATTGTCTTGATTACCTTAATTGATGTGAGAAGACCTAGTCCATTGTAGGTGACACCTTGCCTTGGGTTTGGTTCCTAGGTACTCTAAGAGTGGAGATGTAGCTAAACAATACACATGCATACATTCTCTCTCTGCTCTTGACTGTGGCTATACCTCACTGCTTCAAGATCCTGCCATCTTGAGTTCTCTGCAATGAAGAGCTGTAACCTGGAATTTTAAGTATAGTAAACCCCCAGTTGTGTAAATTGCTTTCGTCAGGGTATTTTATCAGTTTATCAGCAGCATGAAAGAAAACTGAGATATCTCCTCTTCCATTACCTTCTTCTACTGCCCTTCATCCCTCTTGCTGGTCTCATTTCTCATGTCTGAGCTCCTTTCTGCTTTCATGTTAAATTGTGTTTCAGTACCTTCTCTTTTCCTTCCCCACACTCTCCCTTACTATTTCTTCTTCCCTCTCATGTTCTCTACTGCATTGACTATTCTTATTTCCACTTCTACTCAGCCACATTTTCAAGTCACAATTTCTTTGTAAGTAATGCAATTTTCTGTCTCATAAATGTCTTAACTTTTATTTTCTGTTAAGATAATGATTAAAATAGCAAGTAATCTGTGGTTTAGTTAAATGCCTTTTGAAGGTCCATGTGTTGAAGATTTGGCTCCCATCCTGTGGTGCTGAGGTGATAGTAAAATATTTAGGAGGTAAGGCCTAGTGCAAAAATGTTAATTACTAAGAAGCAGCATGAATCATTGCTATCACATTTTCTGGCTTTGATGAAAGAAAAAGTTACTCTGCCTTTCTCCCATCATGATATGGCATCTTGCCACAGGCTGCCAATCCCCACAGGAACATGGACCATACATTGAACCATCCAAGATGGTGAGCTCAAATAATCCTCTCCTATTTAAGTTATTTAATCTAAGATATGTCATCACAATGATAAAAAACTCTCACATTAATTTTTAAAAGAATGAGAGTGTTACTCAATTATTTCAAATGTACTGGTGAAAATTTGTTACAGATCTGTCTGGAAAATGATCCCATTACAGCTTACCATTCCACTTTCACTCATTTATTTGTGCAGCAATATTTTTGAGTATGGAAAAGGTGAACAATGAAATGTGTTAAAACTCCTGACTGTACTTGATAGTTCTAACATCTGGGTTCCAACTTTAGCATAACATAGTGTTTATACAATGATGAGTAATTATGGTTCTGATGAAGGGCAACCAGGGCTTGAGTTTTAGTTTTATGATTCAGAGCATAGTATACAACTGCTTTACACCTTAGTTTCCTTAATAGATTGTGATTTTAAAAGCGTCCAGTGTGGTTAAGATGATGATGTACACAGTTCATTGTATACAAAGCACATAGAAAATGCAGAGTAAGCACCAATATGATAACCAAGATGATAATGATGGTTTGATTTGTAAGAACTGTATCTTGCTATGTCTATTTCTCAAATTGAACTGCTGTTTCCTTAAATACATATTCATGATTGTTCAATTAAAGACTTCTAATAGAACACGTTATTACCCACATCACTAGGCATTCCTAGAGATCTTTAAGGACTTGTCAAGAGTGCAAATGGTCCAGTGTACAGACAGGTTAAGTTTCTAGAGATATTTTTCTCACTAAAAATTGTTTTCATTTTTACCATAATGCTTAGAGTCAGATGTTCATTGTCGTCTGTCATATTTGCTTGTTTGATGGTTTTGGAGTTTATCTATTGTGCTTTGATTTTGAACTTGTTTTCAGAGCTGAGTTCTTATAATAAAGCTCTCAGTCTGACTCCTGAGGGAAATATGTATGGAAAATTGTTAAATCACCATCCACTCCTTTCTCATCTTTGATACTAAAATTTAGAGCTTCCATAACACATCATATTTTTAAAGTAGTTTAGCACTGTTTTAATTTCTGTTATGCTTGTGAAATGTGAATGCCCCAAATAACTCAAAAGTAGGTTTATAAAGGATCAGTAAACATCTTGAGTCTTCAAGAGAAAAATGAAGATCCAAGTTAAAAATCAGAAGTAACAGGTAAAATTCATTTAAATAAATGTACCATGAGTGGTTGAGCATGTAACTCAGTTGGCAGATAAAACCCTGTGTTTAATGCCCAGCAGCAAATAAACCAGGTATGGTGGCACATGCATATAATGCCAGTGCTCAGGAGGTAAAGCAGGAAGATCTGAAGTTCATGGGCATCCTTGGCTACATAGTGAATTAGAGGCTAGCCTGTAATCACAATATACTGCTTTTAAAAATAATAAAATGTAGTGTGGCAAAAAAAGAAGCTTTCCCTGCAACAGAGGGGTAGGATGACTACAAACAAATGCTACTGGTTAATAGATTTTAATAAATTCTCTATTTTTAAAGATTTGTTCCTATTTTCTGTGCATGGATGTTCTGCCTGCATATATGAATGCATATCGTATACATGCCTGGTACCCTAAGAGGTCAGAAATGGCATAGAATTCCCTGTAACTGGAGTCACAAACAGTTGTAAGTCATTGTGTGGATGCTAAAAATACAATCCCAGTCTTCTTCAAAAACAGAAAGTATTCTTAGCTGCTGAACTATATCCCCAACCTCTATATTAATTTTCAAAATAGTACTTTCAAAAGGCATTCTGCTGAATATACTAAGATATGCAGAACTAGAGCTTGCTCAACTCAATAGAGTTTGACAAATCCCAAGAGCATCTCTGTCTTGCACCTTGCATAATATCCTACATGAATATGCCTACATGAATGTCTGTCTCTTCCTCCCACTGTTCTCCACTGGAGTGAACTCTGAGGGTGGGAGCTGAGTTGGATATACTTGCATGTTTGTATTCCCAAGACTCTGGTGGGTAGGGATTCAACAAACAGTTAATGGAATAACAAATGAAAAGATATTTACTAAATTTATTGCTTACTCTACGATATAGCTTGCTGAGGAGAGATGACAAGGTTAAAGATCACTAGTACCTTTTTATCCCCGGCTTCAGTGAAGTCAGTCAGGTTTATAAGCTGCCATTCTAAGCTCTTCATGCAGTGGCAGTCAGGCAGAAGATGTGAATTTTGGGGCAGGCTTGTACAAAGCACTGAAAGCTATCTCAAGTCTCAGAAGCAGAGAGGTAGCAAGTATGTAATCAATACCTGTCAAGGGACCCACTGCTCCACGTGGGAGACTTGTGGTGCTGCAGACTTATCCTGCATTATTCAACAGTTTTGCATATGAGCAACCTCACAAAGACAAGGCATTCATTTATAATATATTTGTCTTTCTGACCGGGGACCACACGGCTGTCACAAGAGAGAATATTGCAGTTTATTATTTTGGTGAAATACCAAGGAAAAGGGAAAAAATGAGAAGAAAAATGGAGAGATGTAAGTTCTTAGGAAAATAAGTTAGTCATATGCATGCTCAGAAACTTCCAGCAGGCTGACAACTGTAAAAATAAGCAGATGCACATTTATTAGTTTAATTATCCAAGCTTCATTTTTTTGAACAGGCCAATTGGACATTTCTGATCCTAAGGCTGCATCTGTCCTCTAAACTCGGTTTTCTTTCCTGTTGAAACTCTTCTGGCTCACACAGAGTCTCTCTCCAGATATACTCCATCCACCTAGTAGGGGAGAACAGAGAAAGAGCCAGAGTGTAGTAAAGAGAGGTGTTCATCTCAATTCATTTTGGTCAGGACATGGATACCTGATTGCACTCAACTATAAGACAAGCTAGATTAATATTCAAGGTAGCCTTTATTTACGTCATGGTTTTCCTTTCTTGGAATTCTCCTTTTTTTCTTTTATTTTTCATCCACACAAAAGATTTAATAGGCCCAAATGAGGGTGAGTGTCACCACACCTTAGCTCCTCCCTCACAGATGTTGCCAATAAAATTGAGGAATCACCTAAACTGCATTCTGGCATCTAATTCTAAATACACATTTTTTCTTCATAAAGAAAGAACTATGAAAGCTGGGCAGGGGTGGCACATTCCTTTTATCCCAGCACTCAGGAAGCAGAGGCAGGCAGATCTCTCTGAGTTTAAGGCCAGCCTGGTCTACAGTATGAGTTCCAAGACAGCCAGAGTTACAGTAACAACAGAGAAACCCTGTCTCAAAAAGCCAGAAAAAAAATGGACTATCTATGCTCTGACTTTAGTAAAATATTTCTATGAGAGACTGGAATAACCTTCTCTTCCTTGTCCTCATTGTTATTATTAAGAAGTTTATGATTTATGGCTATGTTTCTCTCAGGCTGGACCTGATATGGCCTCACACATGTGAGACTTTTTTTAGAAACTAGGTTTGAGGATCTGAAAATGTCTATTATCACAGAGAGAACACTCAGCCTACTGAATAACAGTGGGATTTGTTGCATGTTTATTGTGCATTAAGGTGAGTTTTGGTGTGCCTCTTTTTACAGACCACTGGATCAGTGGATGGACATCTTTATAACAGGTTATATGCAGAACCAAATGGGTATGCCCTCTGATATGATCATACAGCCACCTTAGTGCTGCTTTAGAGAACATTGTTATAGAAATGTTTTCTATCTTAGTTTCTCATGTTTCTGCTATTTTAGCAATGTCATGCTAATTAAGCATTGGTGGTATGATTTAAATAAATTGAGCAAACTGAAACATAAAACTGAAACCATACATCTGGGCAGATTTCCTGTGACTACATAAAAACAAATATGCATAAATGGATAATAAGCAATCCCCTCAAGTATTTTGCAGTACCTAGCATGTTTACTTATTTAGGCCTTCATTACCAGTAACCTGAGAAGTGAGAACACTGTCAACTGCACCTGGTACAAGCTTCTCGCTTAGTATTATTTTTAAAATCCTCAACTACATTTCAAACACTTAAACACACACATAGTTCTATGTCTCATTTCTCTATTTATTGCTACTTCAGGGCAAATTAGTAATTACTAAGTGCGTAAGTTGGAAAAATTCCAATAAAAGGAAATATAGTCAGCAAAGGAGTTCATGTAGCTAAAAGGATTTGCTTCTATAAATATTCTAAGTTTTTATTTAAATATAAAATGAAGGACAATTTTTTAATGTTGCCTGCAAATTTGTGTACAGAAACCATTCAACCCCTAATGACTAAAACCCAAAGACATTGAATGTAACTACATTTTATACATTGAAAGAAAGAAAAGAACTGCCTGTAATTAAATTTTTTTTCTCTTTCAGTAATGGAAAAGGCAACCTTGGCAGGCAGAATTGAACTTCCATTTCCCCCAGAAGTTTGTTGTGGTGGTAACAGGTCCATAGCTTCTCCTTTGATCTGTGCACCTTGAATGCAGGGAGTTATGGGAAGGACACTTCAATAGAAAGATAACAAGAATGAGGATTTCATCTATTAGAGGCAACTTGGAGTATATGATCAAGATAGATTTTCTTGTGCGTGATAGCCCAAGCTATGTTTTTCTTACAATTTTATCTCCATTCTGGTTAACAATGTACTATTGCATGAACATCGTAATCACAATAGAAAGAACTGCTTTTTCAACCTTGATTTTTATTTCCAAGAATCAAAAGTATTATTTCACTTCCAATCTGAGCCAGAGATAGAATATCATGAAAAATACAGATTTTTTTTTCTTGAAAAGGGTGAAAGTCTCTTATTCTATTCTCTGAAGCTTATTGAAATCAATAGTCATCAGAAAAAAACAAAACAAAACAAAATAGGCCTTCTAGAGACAATAACCAAACAGGACAAACTAAGATACAAAAAGACAATGCAAAAGTCCTCATATCAAGGCTGGGCAAAGCAACCCAGTAGAAAGATAAAGAGTCCCAAGAGCAGGCAAAGGAATGAGAGACACACCCACTCCCATTATTAGGAGTCCCACAAAAACACCAAGCTAAGAGTCATAACATATATGCAGAGGGCCTGGTATAGACCCATGTAGTCTCTGTGCATGTCATTCCAGTGTCTGTGAGCCCATATGAACCCTATTTAGTTGCTTCATTGTGTCGTGTTCTCTTGCTGTCCTCAATCCCTCTGACTCTTACAAACTTTTCTCCCCCTCTTCCACTGGATTCCCTGAGCTCAGATGGGAAGGACCGATGGATACCTCCAATTTATACTCTCTCCACAGAGTTTGGTTGTGGATCTCTGTACCTGCTCTCATCTGCTGCTACAGGAGGCCTCTCTAGTGATGACTGGACAAGCCACTGATCTATGAATGTAGTAGGATATTATTAGGAATCTTTTTTTGTCATCTCTCTCTCTGGGCTATCCATTGTCCAGTTCCCAACCATCCAGGAAGTGTTGGGCATCGACTTCCTTTCTTGGCACGAGCCTCAGGTTAAACCAAACATTGGTTGGCCACTCTCACAAGTTTTGTGCCACCACTGTCGAAGCAAGCCTTGCAGGTAAGATATCAAAGGTTTTTATGGCTAGTTGGTGTCCCAGTTCCACCAATGGGAGTTTTTCCTGCCTACAGAGGATGTCGAGTTCAGACTCCATATCCTCCATTACTAGGAGTCCTCTCTAGGGTCACCCTCATAGATTCCAGGAAGTTTCCGCTGTACTAGGTTTCCACATTGCCCCCCCAATACTCTCCAATTATAGCTGCCTCTCCATATACTCTTCCTCCAGCTGTCCTTCCTGATCTTCCCTGCTTCTGTCTCCACCCGTCCCCAGTCCATCTGCAAAATCTATTCTATTTTCCTGTCTTAGGAAAATCAATGCATCCTCCATAGAGTCCTCCTCTTTACCTAAACTCTCTGGGTAGGTGAGTTGTATTTTGATTATTATTTACTTAACAGCTACTATCTACTTATAAGTGAATTCATACCATATTTGCCTTTTTGGGTATGGGTTACTTCACTGGGGATGATTTTTTTTTATAGTTCTATCCATTTGCCTGTAAATATCATGAAGTCATTTTTTCTAACAGCTGCTTTTTTCTGAAGAGAGAGAGGTAATGAATCACAGGGAGAGTAGAAGTACAGGGAGCTGGGACAAGTGGAGGGTGGGGAAACGGTGTTCCAGATGCATTATATGAGAGAAGAATCTATTATAAATCAATAACTAAAAATATAGAAAAAAGAATCAATAGTCTTGATCTAGCTGACAATTTTTGTGGTCTTGTGTGAATCTAGAACTACAGACTAACATCGCAAGGGCTTTGGTGCCTATTGGGGAAATATTTTCCACTAATGTAGCTATTTAAAGAAAGGAAAGCATTTAACTACACTTAACAGCTTAGCAGTGACATATTGTGGCATGCCATTCTTTTGTTAAAAATTGATGATGGGGGGAAAACTCAACCATAATCTTTTAAATTTTCATTTGCTTTTATTTAGGTGTGTGTGTGTGTGTGTGTGTGTGTGTGTGTGTATGTGTGTGTATATACAGGCACATGCTTGCATGTGTACCACATATGTACAAGTGTCCTAGGAAGCCAGAAGGGAGGTCAGATTCCCTGGAACTAAAGTTACAAGCTGTTGTCAGTTGTATGAAGTATGTACTGGGAAACAAACGGGGCAGCAAGTTCTCTTAATCATTGAGTCATCTCTTCAGCCCCTTCATACATAGTTTTATTAGTAAAGGTTAATCAGAAATTTCAAAAACTTCTAATTGAAGTAGAGCCTAAATGACCTAAACCATTCCAGTTTTTTGTTTCCCGTTTTTTCAAGACAAGGTTTCTTGGTTGTAACTCTGGCTGTCCTGGAACTCTGAAGACCAGGCTGGTCTCAAACTCACAGAGATTTACCTGCCTCTGCCTATGGAGTGCTGGGATTAAAGACATTTGTTACCACCTCCAGGCTTAAATCATTCCACTTTATGGAATAATTTAATTTAGAAAAATGTTGCCTTTCAAAAATATTAAACTATCTACTCTTTAATTTGTTTTTAATTGGTATCATTGTGCCATAGGAAAAGTTTTAGGAAATTGGTTGTGATTTGATCCATACAAAGACAATGAAATACAAATTTGAAAGCTTTCTCCTAAGGAAGAATTACTGAAATCACAACTTTTAGGACTTGTTAAATCCAGCTAATTAAAATAAATTTTATTGAAAGCAAAGGAACTTCTTGGGACACAATTAAAATTCTGTTCTTTAGATCTGATGATTATCAGCCTCTTCAAAAGCTGACACTAATTAGCATATATAGTATGTTAGGTGTAAGAATGCTATTAAGCATCACTGAAAGATGCTTGCTTTATACAGAGGATCACTGAACTAAACTCAGCATTCTTACCCTTCCCTCTGCCCCATCACACAAATACATGTTCAAGTCTCTAATGTCCACTCCTAGGCCATGGGTGAACAGTGGCTATATTTAGTCTACTTCACATAAGACAGAGTCATCTGCTGAAAAACATTCTGACATTCCCTTAGCTTCAAGCTATTTGTCTTTCTCATCTTTTCTTCCTTTCTTTCCTCTCTTGCTCCTTCTTGTCTTGATTGTGATCATATGACTTCCAGTGGAAGTAATATTTTTAGGAAATTGCAGTTGACAACTTTTACTGTTTAAACAGTACCATAAAACCATAAACAGTAAACTTTTACTGTTAAACAGCTGCTTACTTTTAATAAATAATGTCCCTATAGGCCTTCAGGTAAGTAATATCTATCCCATTTAAATGGACTCAGGACATAAATGACAGGATTTTTAAAATTTTTTAATATGCTACTAAAAAAGAATAAAAAGCGCTGAGATAAAATAACAACTATGTTTATTTAAATTTCTTCTCAAACTCACTAAATGCCATTTATATTAATTCAAAATAATTTTATTATATATCATACACATCTCTATTTAAAATAAAAATACAAGCAATATGAGATGATTATAGAGCAGAGGCTAGCTCCAAGGTCCTTCTATGAAGTCTGTTGCCCATATTTGTCCACACCATTGACAAGGACATCAATGACTCAGTGCTGGTCAAAGAGTCTGGAAACTTTTGTCTCCAAGACTTTCTTCTAAGCTATTGACATCTCTTCTTAACATATTGAAACTGGCATTCTATTTTATAGAAAAATCAATGGAAGGTTTTTTAGACAATAAACAAGATTTATGATACTTTCACAAATGATCAGAATTCTTTCTCAGCCATTTCTTTGACTGAGTTCTCAAGGGACACAAGTCATGCAACCAGATTCCCATATACACAAACAGAGGCAAATGTCTTGACTCTTTCCTGACCACAAATAATTCCCAAACACCTTTGCTTCCTCCACTGTCATAGGTGTAAGACACAGGAAATGGCATGTTTCATAAGAGATGCAAAGAGACAAGGTCAATGCTGAGAGGTCATCTTGCTTGATGCTAAGTATCAAGTACCCAGGCTCTTCAATCACATGACATCATTTAAGTTTTACCATCATATTATGAAGTACATATCATTATTAATAGAAATGGATAGTAATTAAGTAAAATGCTTTAAAGATAGCTATCTAGTTAAGAGCTGGCTGGGGCTTCAACTCAATTCTCAAAGCCCCTATTTTTTTCCAAGGTGTGTGTTTGTAACATTTGAACAAAAAATATTGGAAAGGGAAGCCACTCAATCATATGAAAAAGGGTAATCTCTTCATTGTCAATTTTTCTTGGATGTCAGAGAAAAGAACAATTATGTGAACAAAGGTCTTATTGAAATACTCATTAACTATTGCCCCAGAACAGGAAGAGGAATGAAACAATATCAAATCTCTCTATCAGCTAGCTTGACTGTGAAGGCTGCAAAAGAAACATTTTCTGGATCATGTAACAGAAAATCATTTTATTTTTCCTTCAAACATTTTGAAAATCAAAGAAAAAATTGTCGATCATTAGATTCTTTTTCCATTTAATAAAACAAATGATTTTAGCTTTTTCACAGTTCAATGATAGTTTCAAAGTGGTATAAAATTTAATATGAGCATAGATAAACCAAACTGTTTATTTCTTGTAAACATATTTTTTTATTTAACACTGTTAAAATTATCTATGTAGTCTAGGTGCAAGTAACCTAGGACTTGTAATGCTAAGGCACGAGGATCATGAGATCAAGGCTAGCTATTGCTATAGAGTGATATCCTTCCTAAACACACACACACACACACACACTCTCTCTCTCTCTCTCTCTCTCTCTCTCTCTCTCTCTCTATTTTGTAGGTGAAAAATAAGCAAATAATTATTCACAAATTAGAGAATTTTAAAGCTGTATTTTGAAATCCCTATATTTTAGAGTGCAAATACTATTGAAAACCTAAGGCTAGGGACCAGTTTTCTAAATTTTTCCTAAGCACAAATTTCAACATGTATTGATAACAGTAGAAAATTTGTCTAGAACAGTGAAAGTAGAAAAGTAAATCTGTATAACAGGTCAGAAAAACTTAAGCACTCATGATCATCTTTTTTTTTATGTATGTAGCATTTTGGCCTAATTACTTTTGACTCAGTGTTGTTATAATATATATAGGCATGGATATGAAGAGGTAGAGTTTGATGCACAGAGAGGTATAGTATCTAGAAAGAAAGAAGAAGCGTTTAATGAAGTAGGTGAAACACTCTTAAAACTAAAGGATAATAAAACCAATAATAAAGAATAATACTACTCAGTAGAAAAATAAATGATTCAGATGGAAAAGTTATAAATATAGTTAAAATAATTCACTGGCTGAGATTAATAACAGAATGATAACAACAGTTAGTGAACTTGAATATGGGTCAATTGAAGTCAGACAATTTGAACAGGTGAACAAACTGTTTTTAAAATGAGTAATCTTTGGTGACCTGTGAGATAACACAGGTGGTGAGAGGCCTTCCTGATGACATGATAAGGCACTTATAAATCTCAAGCTATCTGCTGAAATTAATATAACAGATAAGTATTACAAAATCACTGGATACACATTCAATGTATAACCACATTAATACTTACTTGTATAATCAATAAGTAATTGGTACACTCCAAGTTTTAAAGAACCACTTGCAATTGGTTTTGAAAATTAAACACTTAATTGTAACTGAAGTTAGGCTTAGGATGTATGTGCTGAAAATGAGTAATACCTACAAAAAGAAATGAAACGTTAAACCAAAGGAGATAGACATTTTGTGGGTTTATTTAATGTTATCATATTAAAGACTTATTTTAATGAAAAGTTTATTGATTTTATTAACAGTTCACCCCAAATTGTTCCATAGATTTAACATATTCTCTTTCCAAATCCTCATAGAGGTTTTTCATGCTTTATATGTACTATTAGATATACAAAGCATATTCTTAAGTGAATCTGCAAAAGAAAATAAAGTTAAAGTTGGAAAGGTAAAAAAATTCAGATTACCTAATGTTAAATCCTATTATAAGACAATTGTAAAAAGACAGTATGTTATTTGTGAAAAGATAGCATATGGATTAATAGAACAGACTAAAGAGACCAGAAAAGAGTGATAGAAATGCTCTCATTGTAGTTTTCATAAAGACACAAAAGCAATTCCCTTGAGTAAGCCCAGTATTCTGTAAATGGTGCTATAATTGTTGTGCATCAGAATGCCAAAGAAACATTAAATACCCCACAGATTCACAAAAGTTAATCCAAAATGTGTTATTCATGTAAATACAATAACCATAAACACACAAGAAAGTGATCCATTTTTAGGCTTGGCAATCTTCTTTAGCCACCTGAAATCATTATATTGTCAACTTGCTACAATCTAGAAACCTGAAAGAGAATCTCAATTAGGTTGGCCTGTGAATATGTCTAGAGCGACTTGTCTTGATTATTAATTGAGGTGGGTAGGATCATTCTGAATGTGGGCAACATTATTTCATAGACTGGGCCCTCAACTGTGAAAGAGTAGAGAAAACTATCAAGCAAGAACACAGCATAAGTGTGTTTCTCTCTCTCTCTTCTCTTAGAAGTAGATGTGATATGATCAAGCTCCTGCCTTTGTGACTCCCTGTGATGGTGGACTATAACCTGGAATTGTAGGGTGAATAAAACCTTTCTTCCCCCCATGTTGCTTTTTGTCAGGGTGTTTATCACAACAGCAACAATGAATCTAGAACCTTAACAAATATAGTATGAAAAATGATGACTTTATTGAAACTAATAGAGCTTTATATTTTGGTGTTTCTGGACTATACTGCTAAGAAAATGAGATGAAGTATAAATTGAGAGAAAATTTATGTAAGTAACATATTTGACCAAGGACCCAAACTATAAAAGAAGTTGAATTCAAATTAAAAAAAGAAAAATCTAATAAAGACAATAAGCTAAAAATTTTAAAAAATACCAGAGAAGATGCATAGATGGGAAATGTACATAAAATGTCCCAAAATAGAAATCAAATCATCAAGAATAAGTTAATTTAAGTCAGAAGCAGAAATCACTGCAAATTTCAGGTTGGCCAACACGTACACAGAGACATATCAACACATGCAAATGTTTGCATGACCTGACACTAGCAGGTGCTGACAGGAACACAGTTCAACTGGAAATGCATGACAGTGCAGTTACTATGTGTATATAGGCAACTTCTTATAAATGTACTACTGTTATCCAATTCAGTGTATTATTTTACCATACATATATGGGGAAAAAGTCTTCATAAAAGTTCACACCAACCTTCACATGAGTTTTTACAGCAGTACTATTCATGCTTGCCAACAATTAGCAATGACACAAATATCATTGATGAGTTATATGTGCAGTGGATCAATTCTGCCATAAAAACCAAGAACATGTAACTTGAATGAAAAAGTTGGATGAATCTCAAACATGTCACAGCTGAATAATCTAATGTATTGAAACTTTACTCTCTATATTATTGTGTTAGATGATCAGGAAGAAATCAGGAAGGAAATTGTAGGAACAGAGAATAAACAAATGGCTACTGGAAGAGACACCAGAATTGGCATGACTCTTACTGATGGTGGTGTCTAATGTTTCCATGGTTTGGGCCTTTTATCCAAAGAATTGAAAATAAAGGCTCATGTATATGTGCAAAAGAAACAAGACAACTTAGTTAGGAGTGAAGAAATTGTGCAGACTATTGGGGGACACACCATTAAGGTTAACAGAGAGTCATGTTATTGAGAGTGCTCAAGGGCCCTACGGTATTGTGGTGTTTATGGAGTTAAGAAAAGAGGCTGGGCTACTAAGGGACATAATTGAGTTAACTTGCTACTTTAATAGACAGAATAGGTTAGATAATCATTTCTTTATTGTGAATATCTCTTCCTATAATGTATATGATCTTAATCACATATATGCCTAATTATGCATAGGCATAAGATAGTAAATAGGGTAATCCCTTAAAAAGATTACTGGAAGACAGAGTTTTGTTTTATTACATAGGGCACCCAAAACCAGTTCAGATAAGATTGGCTCTTCTAGTCCTCAAATTAAGTAAGCGAATACAGTTGGGAACTCATTGGACAGAAACAGTTTAAATTTGATTGTTATCAGTTGTGGGGTTCAGAGATGGGAATGAATGTAACCTGATCCAGATAAGGGTCCAGGAGGTTCTGAAGTTGCTAGGTTATGATTATTTGGGGGGGGTGCATAGAAAGTTCAAGTAAGGAACTAGGCTGTGGAGTGCATTATTACTAGGAAGTATGTATGCATAATCACATATGTGTGCAAATCAAATGGAGGACCAAAGCTAATCTATCTCCCAGGCTTGCTTGCCTCAAGACCATGAAGGGGAAGTGTGGGGACAAGAGAAATATGAATTTTTATTGTGAAAATTACATGGATTTACAGTTTAAAAGTCATAGAACCATACACAAAAATGATCCAATTTCAGTGTATATAACTTTTTGTATCATAGCAATTAAAACATTTTAGAAGGAGCAAGATCTTATTAACAGCTTAGTAATAATATCTATTCTTTTTTAAAGATAGAACCATAAATTATCAACATGTTATAAAAAGAAATCCAAGATTCACAGATACTAGCATCAAATTCTAGAATTTTTTAAAATAAGTTTGCTTCTTTCAGGGTTTTTTCCCTATATTATTATATGTAGGCTTCATTCAACTGGAGATTTGTCTTGAGTTCACGCCAACAAAATTTTTTTGAGATTATAAGACAATCACCACATTTCTCCCTTTTCTTCCCTCCATACTTTGCTTGTTCTCTTTCAAATTCTTGACCTCTTTTTTTTTCATTAGTTGTTACTGGAAGAATATATGCATATGTATGTAGATATATATTACTAAGCACAACCTGCTCAGTCTGTATAATATTATTTCTATGTATGTTTTACCAGCAATTTTTAAAAATGTGTATCAGGATGTTAGCAGGCTATTTAGAGTTCCTGGAACCTACTAGCATACTTAGGACCTTGCTAGGATAATTCATTGAGTCTCATCTACCTCAAGACATTCTTCAGGTTAATCATTAAACTAAAGAACCTTGCACCTTGTCTGCTGTTAGTAGATTCCCTATGTAATGGACTCTGATGCCATGTGTCTCCAGCAGTGAGGCAAAGTTGCAGAGTTTTCACCAACAATATTATTCCTATTGTTTCTTTTATTTTTGAAATTTGATTTTGCCTTTGCTCAAGATTGCAGCAAAGACCTTTACTTCTCAAGGTTGTTTCAACTGTTTCAACTTGCCTTCAGCTAATAAGTAAAATGCTGCCAGCTACTTTTGTTTTAGAGAAGAAACAAGATAGATTTTTTTCAGATAAGAAAAAAATGATAATGATCATAAATTCAAGAAATTGATAATATCAAAACATCAGTGAATTGGATTATATATAATATGTATTTTTAATGAGTATTAAATATGCTCTTTACTGTATTTTCTTTTTATTTCATTGTGCTTATAAAATGAACATTTTTTGGTATTCAAATTCATACTTATACAATAATTATTTTAATATTTATTTGGTAATGATGGTCATATGAAAGTACGTAGGTTATATTTTTCTATAATTATTCAGTCCAGTCTGTTGCATACACATATAACTAGAATAAGGATTTCAGTTAATATCAAAAACTTCAGAATCATTGTTGATTTCCTCCAAAATGTAAGTTCAGAGAACAAAAGTCTCTTCTGTTTATGGTTTGTGTGTGTGTTTATAGTAATTATCCACTGTAAAGAAAACAAGTAACTGAACTTTGTAATGTAACTTTTTCAAGAGAAGGAAAACTACTGAAGAAATTAGAAGCAAAATTATGACAAAAGGAAAACTAGGGGCCAATGAGATAGCCAAGTAGATTCAGGTGCTTCTCCTGCAATCCTGACTTGAGTGTGATTCTGGAACCCCAAGGTGGAAAGAAGCAGCGAACTCCCCACATTTGTTCTTTGACCTCCATATACACATTGTGGCATATGAATGCCCTTTCTCGCTCTGTCTCTCTGTCTCTGTCTCTCTCTCACACACACAGTAATACTAAATTAATAAAAATAATAGCTTGTTGTTCTGAAGTATTATGTCAAAGCTTTCTGTCAATATAGGAACATCCATTTTCAAGTAACACTTAACATACTGAAATATTTTAAGATAAATATTCGAAGTAGTAGAACTTACTCTTATACCTGTTAATAAAAATAGCATTTGGGATTTATAGAATCACATGATTGCATAAAGATGTTTATTTTCCTTACAGGCAATACATTTAGTTAACTGATCAATATACAGGTATAGCCAAATATGTATTAAAACCAAACATACAGTGATAAAGACTGTACTCAGTTCAGAATGTGAATACTGAATCAACCTCAGCCATCCCAGCTACATAAATTATAAATGAAAACAAGAACACTATTCTATAATAACATGAAGATTTATGAATAAACTGCAAGTCCTCTGAAAATATAAGCTGTAAAAGATTCAGTGTTAAGTACTGTGTCCTTGGGTGTTCATAAATTCTTTCATGGGTATTGCCTATAAATGTCTCCATATTTTCAAAGACTGCATTTCAAGTGTTGCAGTATACAGAAGAATCTCAAATTATTATCTATAATATGCACTAAAAACAGCTTTGGCATCACACCAATTTTTGACAAAGGTATTGTATTATTAGTGCAGATTACATCCATCCCTTCCTGATTTCCCCTAAGCTCAGTCGATGAAAATGAGAGTTTTTCCATTGATTTACATAAATAACAAACATGTGATGCCTACATTAAGTAGAATTTTGCTACCAAGTGACAAACAGCAAAGCCCATGGTCAAGTACCTAAGGCATCATTTGGAAGCTTGTTATAAAGGCATGATTCCCTACTTCACCCTAGCCATCTGGATGAGAACCTACATTTGTAATAAGTGACCAAGTGACTGCATCACACACTAAGCTTGAAAAGCACTGATTCCATATGATGCACTGACCAGTAACATTTTTTCATAAAGTAATCACATCTAGTTTTTTGGTGTTTAATGTACCACTTGATAGAAAATGTGTCACAGAGTGATTTCATCTTTGTATAAACATCAGAGGGCTCACTTAAAATTACATAGTACAAGGCAACCCCTTCATGGGGTCCCTGATGCCCTCAAGTGTGGGTAATGAAATGTATGAGCTTGTTAGTAGAGCCATGTGGTATACTGATTCACATTTTTAAAAGTTAACATAAGAGGTATACTCTAACAATTTTAAAAGTATAATACTACAGTATACACACAAATCAGTAACATCTATGGACTTTACATATCCTATTTTTTTCCTACAATTTTGTCATGGAGCCATACAGTAAATGACAATTCCAATTTTTGTGGCTAACTTGCCTTTACTTCACATTATTGCTTACTATATATGTATGTTGCTTACTTTGGTGTTGATTCTGCATGATTATGAAAGAACTCAGAGACAACAGTTTCTACATTTTGTCTTGTAAGATCGCTTTCCTACAATCCCTAAAGAAACAGCATAGTTTCCAAATCTCAGCTACAGTGGTGTCCAGACTACAACTACCTCTAAAATGACAAAGTTGAGCATATGTTCAATATGTACTTTTATTTAAAACAACATCACAACAGCTACAATGACACAACAGGACTATAGTCTTAATACTGGTAACAGTTTTAACAGGCATACTAATAGGTCACATACATGTATTATTTCTATTCAGAACTATTCTAACTATTACATTAATAACACTGCAGAACAAAAAACCTAAATCTATACCAGTTGCAAACATAATGTGCTTTATTACTGCTTTTTTTTACTCAAACGTCATCATTTACAGTTCCTCAAAATCATGTCCACTGGTGTTCATTGTTTCAGGATGCATGACTCGTCCCATGAATAAGATCATACCTGTATTGGTTTGGAAGTAAACAAAAGAAAAGAGTGAACAAAAGAATGGGGTGCATATTTCCTCCTTGCTTAAAATGAGAAATGTTTGAAAAAATAAAAATATGCATTATTTTGATTTTCTAAAAGCATATGAATATTGGAAATAATCTTTAAAATGTATATGATTTTAAAATAAAAAACTTTGTGGCTTATGAAATATATACATAACACACTTACCTGTTTTCCTGTTCTTAATAAGAAAGAAAAATGGATGATCGACAATAACCTGAGGGTACAGCACAGCCATCCTGCTAATTGCAATCATTCCTACAGTGCAGAGAGAAAGTAATTACATGTCCGTGGATGTGCAGGGACCCATCAGAATTTTTCAAAACAATTTATGTCTATCCATTTAATGAAAAGTCAATAATCTACAAAACAAAGGGGTTTTAAAACTTAGAGAAAAAAGTTAAAGGCATTAACATTTATCCTTGGTATTTAAAAAAAAAAAAACCATTAACCACAACACATATGCAAGTCATTTCTTCCCTCTACACCATTAAAAATGGTAGTGTGATTTATTTTTCCAGTTCTAAAAAAATGTTATTCTCATAACATTTGTATATGACAAATATTTGTGTTTTAATCAAACTGCTTTTTCAATGAAGAGAAGGGAAAGAAGAAAGAAATAATTGTCAAAGTGAAGGCAGTCTTTTATATTTTCAAGTCATTGCTGCTGCCTGTAGTAAGTGCTGTACATTGCGGTTCTTTGGGATTCCAGTAATTGACCAGGATGAAATGATAAAGGAAAACTCAGCAGTAAGAGAGCAGGATCTTCAGTACCTCTAAGTTCTTACTTATTTGCTACAGAAAATGCCAAGACTGGTGAATTTAATCTTTTTTGATAACTTAAGACTGTTTCATTTCCCTCTTGAAAGTATTGTTATTACTGACGAAACCAGAAATAAGACAAAACCAGTAAGCTAACATATTACCAGGTGAGCAGAAAGCTCTGTTAAATTTGACCTCATCGGTTCAACTTGCAATGGAAGCATCCTAAACCAGTAAGAGGAAGGAGGAAATGCAATGGTAAAGGCATTATTTGTAACCTAGAGAAATCACAGCCATAAAAGTGATTAAGGGTAGGCCTGGGGAGAAGGTGCAGTCAGTAAAGTGTCTGCCCCACAGCTGTGAAGACCCAAGTTCAGATCATCTGTGAACACCTGAGTTCAGATACTCTGCGTCCATGTAGGACTGGTGTGGTGGGTGCATTTTAATCATGGTGCTGTGGAACTAGAAAGGCTCTCTGAGGCTTGTTCCCCAGCTTGTCCAACTGAACTGGTAAGCTCCAAATTCAGTGAGAAAAAATGTCTTAAATATAATAAAATGGAGGCTGACTAAGAAAAGAAACCTGCTGCCTTACTTTTGTCTGAAGAACATTCCCACACATATACATGAATACATATGCTAAAACATGAGTATGTATTCATCACACACAAAGATGGTGAAGGATCATTAACTACTGTAATCTGGAAATGGAGTATATGTCCATGTAAAATTATTGTCTTATTGTTATTATTATTTAAAAGCACTTTAAAGTAATTTTGTATCTTTCAACACTTGTTTGTACATGTAATTTTTCAAAAGGAGCTTTCCACAGACAAAAACTGTGAACTAACTTCTAAGAATAATTAGGGAGGAAAAAGTGCTCGAAGAGGCAGTTGGAAAATATTAAAAATATGCATGCAAACAGCAGCGGGAGCTTCTTGTAGAGCTGCCCTGTGTGGCGCCTCATTGGAGGCTAGGCATGAACCCAAGACCACTTCACATTCTACTGGGGACACTCTGGATGCTTTATCATTTGCTTGACTTCTGACTCTTCCGAAGAGTGGCCTCTTCATTAAGGCTTTTAAAAGGGATCTCCATGTCCACCCAAGATGGCTTAAAAACAGAAATCTGGAAGAAGTTAGAAGTCATAACATGAAGTCATATATACCCGAGGCTGCAGCCGCTTCTGACCCTTCTTCATTAACCTCAATGAAGGACTTGTGAACCGCCTTGGAAAGGAACAGTTCTTTGTTATCTGAAAAGAAGAAATGAGATCATTAGCACCAGACATAAGGACACATTTGACCCTTTGCATAAGTGAGTTTGAGAGCTCTGAGGAACCAACATAATGATTAAAAAAAAAAAAAAAGGACAAGATAATGCCAAACTTTACTTTACTTTATAGCAAGAGAAAACTAGTGATGGCATATATCAAATTTGCCCTCATTTTATGACCACTTGTTAATTTACCTTCTTTTATTTCCTGTTTTCCCATTATTTATTTCTCATATTTCCAGGAGCAGGGGAGCAGAAACATTGTTTATAATAGTGACTTCAAATTATTTCATAATTCAAAATAAAAATGTGTTACCCATTGCTCTCTAAGTTGAAATTAAAAATACACAATGAAAATTGGTGAAGAGTCAGAAATAATCAGAATAAAAACATTCTTTTCTTGAACCTAAATCAGTAATTTTTATAGTAACATAAATGATATTAACAAAGAAAAAGAAAATTAGCTTTTAGCCTCTAGGAATGTGAAAAAAATATATAAAATGGCATTCTTGTCTGGTTTAATGGTTTTTCTGAACATTTACAAATATAATACCCCAAGATCATATGAAAAGTGCAGTTTTAGTAAAACTAAGAACATTTTCCACATTAAATTGTCTTTCTTATTATGCTTACTTTGAAATTAATGCCATCTGGGACAGATTTATGATGCCTATACATTCATATGCTCAGGCCCTAACCCCCAGGACATCAGTACAAGACTATATTGAAAAAACAGAGCTTAAAATGAAGTCACTAGAGAGGATTCTGATCAAATATGACTAGTCTCCACTCAATAAGAGAAATTTGAACTGAGAGAGCTACAGAGAAAAGTGGAGATAGAGTGTCTCGTTTCATGTGTCTATTTGTCCAAACTCTAGTACCTAGATAATTGAATGAACATTCTAGATGCTTCTGTGAACATGTTTTTCGATGAGATTAACATTTAAACCAATAGATTTTGAATAAAACAGACTGCTTTCCCTATGTGTGGGCCTCATTCAGTTAGCTGAAGAAGTCCTATTAGAACAAAGACATCTCTTCTAAGCAAGGAGGAATTCGGCCAGCAGATTGCTCTGAGATCAGCTGTGGCTCTGCTCTTCCTTGGGTATCTGCCCTGTAGATTTTTCCCCAAAGCCTCCAGGATAGGTGAGACAATTCTTTAAAATAAATCTACCATCTATCTCTATCATCTATCTACCTATCTATCTATCTATCTATCTATCTATTATCTATGTATCATCTATCTACTGTCTCTTATCATGCATTTATTTATGTATTGCCATATATCTAGCCATTTAAAAATATCTACCTATAAACACATACATAAAACATGTATTATTTGGACACACATATATTCATGTATGTGTATACACACATCCTTTGTCTCTGGAGAAACTTAACTAACAATACATGTGAATATAGATAGAAAAGTTGCCATCTATAAGCCAAGGAAGGAGACCTTGGAAGATACCAATCCTGTTGATACTCTTGGCATGGACTTCTAGCTGTACAACTAGTGAGAATATGAATTTCCATTTCTTAAATTAATCATTTATATTATACTTTAAATACATCATTTCACCTTTCCTTTCCTCCCTCCAACCCTCCTGTGCACTTTCCTTGCTCTCTCAAATTCATAACTTTTAAAAATTGTTACACAAACACACACCTAAATAGATAAATGAAACTTTCTCAGTCTGTATAATGTTACTTGTCTAAATGTAAGTTCATGGCTGACCACCAGCTATTTGTAAACCAGCAACTTAGGAGTTCCTCCCTAGGGAATGCTAAGTCACACACAGTTTGTGATATTTTGTTGTGGAGAACCTCACAAACTATAAAAAGTCTTCCAGCCTTGATTTCTCAACTGTTCCCCAAGATAAAAACAAAAGAAGCATAAAATTAATTCCAAGTGCTTTTGAGAAAAGAGAAACACAGTCAACTGGATAATGGAGTACTCAAGTTTCTTCTACTCCACACAGTTCTTTCCTTTTCATCAATTCTAGGAGGTCTACTCTAAATTTCAGATAAAGAACTGTGCTATTGATATGCAGCACCATTTGTAGATGATGCAATGCAAAGGCTGGAGAGATGGCTAGGTTGGTAAACTGATTGCCACAAAACCTTGAGTGCCTGAGTTCAGATCCTAAGCACCCAACTGAAAGCATAAGCATAATGCAAAGGCAGAGACAGAAGAATTATTGGGCCTTTCTGGCCAGCCAGTATAGGTCAGCTAGTGAGAGACTCTGTCTCAAAAAAATAAGGTAGAGGACAGTTAAGGAAGATACCTCATGTTGACATCTGGCCTCTATATACACTTTTACAGATGTGTACCCGAACATATATGTACACCTGAGTGCACACAACATACACACACACACACAAATTCATATATATGCATAAGAAAAAAACTCACAATTGTTTTTCTATTAGACTGCTGAGTAAGTTATAATTAACTTCAGCTTGAAACAATGTACATTTTCTTTCAAGTTTTCAAAAACACACAGTTATCTTCTATACATGGAAAACAATATTCACCAACTACTTTGGTACATCTGGTTAATAGCACCTGATTGTTTTGAATAATTACCATGGTAACCAACAATGGCACCTGTGAATATATTTCTAATAGGGATTCATTTCCTTAGATTATGTTTGGTATCGGTAATAATTACCACATTATTAAGTCACCCATCTCATATGTTATACTTTCTTATAAAGTATATTTTGATAACTAAAAGTAAAATGTAATCAAAATTTATGTGTAAACATCAAGTATAATTAGCTCTCTCAAATCCCAAGACCTCTTTTGTTTTTATTTAAGAAAAGGAGAAATATAAACCATTTGATTAATCAGATATTCTTAGTTGGTAAAACAAACATGAATGCAAAATATATAAACAATTTAGCAGTTAACTAGTAACTATTTTCAAATTTTGACACAGTTATTTTCATTCTGTAAGTTAATTGAAGGTAATGGACCAAGGAACAAATAAGGCTCTGAATGTAAAAGTAGTAGAACCCAGTTCCTCAGGGCGATGGATGCCCACTTTGACAGTTAAGCACCACTTAAATACTCTGAATGGGACTTTTACAAAGACACTGAATGATAGTTTAGCCATATCAGCTTACAAAGAGGAAACTGATTGCAGTAGCTCTTAGATCTGTAGTAATGTATGCATCAGACACCTAGAAATAAGAAAATTATGACCTGTTTTCATGTGGCCTCTGTCCAATTGTTGGAGGGATAGGGAAAGTTTGACCAACGGATAGTACATTACAGTTAAATGTGTCTAAGAAGCTATGGTTGTTAACTGCAGATGATAAAATGTTGCACATTTCAAAACACCACACTAAAGCATTTCTGAATGTTCTTTTGTTTCAATCGGTGAATAAATGTTTACGGAGATCGAAGTGTTTAGCTTGATTTAAACATTAGTTGAGGGTCACCCAGATGGCCCAAATAGTAAAGATATTTGCTATATAAGCCTGGGGACTTGAGAACTCACATTAAAAAAAAAAAAGGAAAAGAAGGAAGTGTCTCCACAACATTGTTCACCAGCATCCACATGCACAGCATGGCTCATGCACTTACACATGCATGCACACAAATGATAATAAATGGAATGTGAATTTTAAAAGGCTTTTGCATTGGCCCCCAAGCCTGATACAAGTTCAAGTCCCAGGCAGGACTCAACATGCTGAAAGGAGAGAACTGACTCACAGGCTATTCTCTGACTTTCTCACATGTGCTCTGATATGTGCATACCCTTCCCAGAGAAATAAATGAATGTAATTTAGATTTTTAAATTTTTACATTATTATACAGTGCATATGCATATTTGAAACATTACAGGATACACCATTAAATTGCAATTTTTCTATTATTTATGTCAGCTAAAAATAAAAAAAATTAATTAAACCCAGTGACATATGTAAATGAATGTTTAATAAGTTGCAATATTTGTCAGAATATGTCAAAGCAAGGTGATAGGAAGTTGTGGTGCCTGCAGTAGTTACAGAAAAGCTTCAGGCAGATGATCCCACGCAAATCCAAACCAGTTTATACCAGAACTCTACTGAGAGCTCCTCCTCCCTTCTGCCCCTCTGCCTGTTGCCTCACCTTCAGCGCATGCCACTCCTAGCACTGTCACAGGACAGCCTCTCCTTCATTCAGTCCACACTCTCTATCCTGCACTCTGCGCTTCGTATTGTCATCTGCATTAAAAAATCTCCATCTTCCCTCCTGTTTTGCTTCCCTAGATCCTCCTTCAGCCTTTGTACTCCTAGGGCTCAGCTTCTACCCCAGGAGATTAGTCTTGCTTTCCTCTGATTCCTGTATCTTTAAATTAGATCTGACCACTCTTTTCCCATGGACCCAGAAACTGATTCTATTAAGCATTTCTAATATATGAAATCTGCATTAATGTCTGTCTCCTCTCAGATTGCCACCTTCCTTAAGGCACTGGTTATGCCATTTACTTGAGTACTCCTAGCTTCCGGCATATAACTGGGTCTAAAAAGGGAACTTCTGAATACAAGGAGTATTCTGCTAATGTGTTATTTTCTAGTATTAACCCAGTATGCTATGCTATAAGATTCAGTAATTGTTTAATGAAAGGTCTTAGCTCTTTCATAATGTAAGATAGTGGGTGTGCCAACTTTTTGTGATAACACACAGACACCATGGCCTCAGTTTCAATCACAATTATGCCTATAAGGTTTATTGTTGTAATAAAATACATGATATTAAATTAAAAAGTAAATGTTACAAGAAAAAAGCAATAAAAGAGGGAAAGAGCACAAAAGTTAAATGAATTAGAGACTTAAGAATTGAATCAAGTTTAAAAATATTGGTAATGGGATCCAGCGAACCAGTGTTACTGACTATATGTCAAAGGCAGCAACACATAGATTGAATTTGGTATTCATATTTCCATAGCATAACTAACTGCCACTCAATGGTTAATTCACTATCTGCAGATGTAAAGATCTTTAGACACTTGACCTGCAGAAAATATTCTATCACTATAGATGCAATGTAGGAAAAAACGTAACAAATAAGGAGTTATGGCAACACAATACTGAGCAATTAAGGAAAACAAACCTTTTTTCCTCTCTTGGGACAAACTTCAAACCATTGCATTAATATGAAATATAACTGGAAGTGGCTTGAGTCAGTGTATATCAGTGGCAACCAAATCTTAGAAATAGAGTGAGACATGTGGGAACACAGGCAAGTTCATGGTTCCTTGTGCTTGTGCTTGGCCTTTATCTTGTGAAACTGCATGCCAATGAGGAGCTCTCTGTCCTACCAGGACATTCAGCCCCCCACAGGACTGCATCTTGCCTGTCTAGTCATCTCCTCTACGTCTTGCACACTGCCAAGCACCAATCATGCACTCAGATATTTAATGGATTTAGCTGGAATACAAGGACCATTGAAGAACTTTGTTTTAGTGTGATTTTATCTTACTGACTAGACAAAAGTAGCTGTTTTCTCAACAATTAGGCTAAAGCAGAAAAATACTATTTGGTGGGAATATATGTATGTGTTCATGTAGATACTTGCTCATGTGGGTATGTGTGTTTGTGTGAATGGACATGTGTGTACATGGATGCCAGGTGTCAACCTTGGGTGTAGTTCCCTAGGAGCTATATATCTTGTTTTATGAGACAAGGTTTTTCAAAGGCTGGGAGCTCACTAATTAGGCTAGACTGGCTGGGAGAGAGCCCTAGTAACCATCCAGTACCCCTACCTCCTCAGCACTGCCAGCATGACTTTTTAATGTACGTTCTAGGGATTGAATTTAGGTTTTCATTCTTGCAGCTCAAGCATTGTTTCTCCCTAATCTATACACGTTGTGCTCTTTCTTTCTTCCTTCCTTCCTTCCTTCCTCCCTTTCTTTCTTTCTTTTAGTTTTGTTTTTAATGTCTGCACATGGTCCCCAAGCAGCCTTCACTTCTGGTGACTGCAGGCATTGCTGTTCAATGGTTGGTTCTATTTTCCTCCAGGCATCCAGGACCCAGACTTTTTACAATGGATAAGATGGGAACATGCCAGCAAATCCTAGGCTACCCAGAGAGGAGCTGGGCAGAAAACCAAACTCTTACGAAGAAAGCAGGGCAAAGTACTAAGGCATTCATTCAATAGTTGAGTAAATATTTATTGAGCAAGTGCTCCATTTGATTTATTGTGCAGGGCACCAAGGCTCTGAGCATCGGAAAATCACATCATGCTGGCAGAGTGGCCACCAGACAAGTGTTGGCCTCTACTTCCTTTGTGGCACTGTTTCTGAGTACAGCCAATTTAAATAGACTTCTGCATCACCAAGGGCAGACTCAAAATAACAGAATGAAGAGAATAACATAGCAGAACCCTAGATACCAAAAGTGCCTCCAAGCTCTCATGCTTTTAGCCTCAGCGCCACCCATGAAACTTTAGAAAAATTTCCCAGAATATGACTTCCTTCAGATTAGAAAAGAGTTTGTTTTCATGTGGTTTTAATTCAAATGCAGAAAGTATTCACTTGTTTGTCCATTCATGTACTGAGTACCTACTGTATACACTAGGCATACTATAGATACTTTATATAGCCCCATACCCTATAAAGGTAGGTAGGCATAAATAAAAGAGCAATAATAAAGCTAATCCATTAATGGCCATGATTTCCAGATGTAGTTCATATGTCTGAGAAATAAAGATGAGACAGTTTGTTAGTAAGTTGATAGGGAAGTGGGGAACACCTATTTAGGAGAGTGTTAGGTAAGGAACAATGGGAGGGTAAATGGCAGTAATGGCACTCCTTCAAGTGAATGTGAAGGAACCAGCTAGGGGGAGATCTGAAGGTGCAGGTGAAAACCAGTGCAGAGGCAGATTCAAACTGAGTATGTTTAGGGAGGGAGCCAAAGCAGTCTCCATGGCTTGAGTATGGGGAGTAGAAAGGGTGGGGAGCAGCAGGAAGCAGCCTCACTAAAACCCAGGCTGCATCCACTGTTATGCTCCCTCTACTTCTTTCCTCATCATCCATCCCATGCCAGCATCATGCTGAGCTCCGCAGACAGAATGACCTCTCTCACACGGTCACTGCTTGAAACAGCCCATAGCTCAGGGACAAGTGTATAAACAGACATTCCACGTAAAAGATGAAAAGCAGTGACAGACATAGGTGTGAAGTACTACCAGGTTCCAGTTGAAGAAAAGGAAACTGTCTAAGAAGAGAGTGGGAGGCCAGGCAAAAGTGACAGCTGGGCTTGCTCTGGAAGAACAAGTAGAGGAGTGAAAGAGAAAGAGGCAAGGTCATTTGACACAGGATTGCTATTACAAAGTGAGAGAAATAGGAGGAATGACCTATATGTCCCAGTGGAGTGTGGACTATGAAGAAGTTGGGGAGCAGCAGACAGATGTCAAGAGCCTTGACAATGACGTTAGAGAGCCTGGGATTTGTCCAGATACAATAGCATATGCTTGCTTTTAGTTTAGAAGATATCAGTGAAAAGATAATTTGGATGAGCAAACACCTAGGGGCAGGAAGATCAAGTTGACGTTTGCAATAGTCAGGCAAGGAAGTAGGAACAGAAGTAGAACTGTGGCAATGAAAGAAGAACAAGCCCTCTGGCTTATAGTGCAAGAAGAAAGAGCAGCAGGGGGCAGGATACAGGAGCTGGGCCAGCATCACTCCACAGCTCTCGCATCTGACCTGAATATGCCTTTCACTGTGTCTTTTTAAGTCCTTTATTTTATTGGCTTCTTTATTAAAGCTTGTACTTTATGCTGAAGGATTTAGTAGTCTCTTTTTCTTGCCCCTTACGCCTTCCAAGAAGATTACCTATTAATCCAAATGTCATTCATTCCCATTATAAAAATAGTCCTCTTCTATAGAGGATCCTTGCTGTAACTAACTGAATATTTTAAATGGAGCCCGAGAATAAAATGATTCTTAGCACTTTGCATTCCATTTTTACTGTATGAGTCTTTACTGTGTTTTATGTTAATGGAATTTAGCATCAAAACCAATGGATATCAAATTGAGATGGAGAAATCAACATAATAAATATTGAATATCCTACCTCATTCACATCTGCATTCAGTGAGCAGTAAGCAAGAAAGAGTGGTAGACATTGAGGAAACATTCATCAGAATCAATCTTTGGGACATTTATATTCTACTTCGGATATCAGATGCATAAGTCACATGAATATAAAATAAGATGTGTGACAAACAACAAAGAAGAACACAAAATACCAGGGAATTACTGAGTGATTGGTTCTAGTTGATGCAATTGTGGTAGCTTGATGAAGTTTGGGCTATCTGGAGGTGAGGCTTAAGTGGAGGAGTTTTCCCAGATGTGAGGAGCTGGGAAGACAGGAGGTTCAGAGCAAGTGTTCAGAGTAACCAGAACACAGGCTAAGTAGAAGGACTGAACGTTAGTGGGAGGTGCTCTCAGTTACCTGTGGAAAAGGATAGTGATACCCAATGCAAAGACAGCTTTGAGCCAGTGCTGCAATGATCTGAGTGTGAGTGTTAAGATGATTAATCTTAGCAGCGGAAGATACAACAGATTACATTGGAGAGAGATTGGAAGCCATTTAGCAGAGAATCAAAGCAGCCCAGGGCAGTAGCAATAAGCATCCAAACAAGAGTGGATTCAAAAGGATAAAAATGAAAGGACCTCTCCAAAAGGTGTCAGAGAAGGCTTTCAAGTCACTCAGTCTCTCCTGAAGCAAAAGGAGGGGAAGCAGGTAGTTTGTTATCTTCTCCATATAGGATTAAAGAATTTATCATTTTTGTAACTGTGATAGATGATTCTTTGAATGCTTTCAAATTCTACTGTTTATATATCTTTAAATAGTTTTCTTTTAAACTTTAAGTAAAAATTTTTGTTGACAAAGTAATACATGTACAAGGTAACATTAGAAACAGTACCAATCTCTGTAAGAAATGAAAATTCTGTGCTGGTTAGCTAGCTCTATTGGTAAAGTGCATGCCATACAAATGTGAGAATCTCCAGTGACCATATAAAAAAGCCAGGTGCATCACAATGCACCTGTTATCCCAGCTCTTAGTGGCAGAGACAGATAGATCCCAGGGTCTTGCTGGTGGCCAGTCCAACTGAAATGACAATGTCGAGATTCAGCTATAGATCCTTTTTCAAAGAAGATGGAGAGTGAAAGGAAAAACACCCAGTGTCTTCCTTTGGCATCCCCATATTCATATGGGAATGCTTACCAAGAAACACACACACACACACACACACACACACACACACACACACACACACACACCATACATATATGCACACAGTTAAAAACAAAAATGAAATAAAAACTCCTCTTTCATATTGGAACATCTATCTCTATTCTAGAGGCCACAGGTGCTACTAATTTCTAAATTCCTCAGAAATATTTTCAGCTATCAAATACTTCTTTCTATACATATCCTGTACATATGCTCTTCTGTCCTTTGCACAGGGTCACATTTGACTTTTGACTTTTTTTTTTCCCATTGTTCCCATAATGTTTTCTCTAATCCATGATTTCCCAACCTCTGGTCATTACTGACATTTAGGATTGGGTAGTTATTCATTGTGGGAGCCTGTGTTGTGCATTATAGATGTTCAAAGGCAACTCTGGCCTCTAATTGTAGATTAGGACCATTTTCCAATGTGACATATAAGAAGGTGTTGACCATTGCTGCATTTTCCCTGGGGTTGAGAAGGGAAGAACACTTGGCCCTTCTGAGAACCACTTTTTTTTTCTTTTTCTTTCTTTCTTTTTTTTAATAAAACATGCCCCTCAGTCTTTCATATATTAAATCAGGCTGCTATATCTTTCTCCCCATGGCTCTCTATGCTTTGGTGCTGGAGACATGGCTCAGTGGTTAGGAGCACTGGATAGTCTTCCAAAGCACCAAGGATTTAATCCAAGCACCCACAAGGCAGCTAACAACTTTCTATAACTCCAGTCACAGAAAATCTGCCACCTTCTTCTGGGCTTGGTGGGTGCATATTCATGGTACACAAATACACTTTCAGGGTAAACACCCTTACACATAAAAATAAATAAATAAATAAATAAATAAATAATTTTAAACTCTTCCAATTTTCTTTCTTTGAGTCAGGTAAGATTTTCTTAAATTTATAGCATAGTTCTTTTCTTATACATTTGACTCACTAGCAGCTGTTTCATGAAAATAATAGACACAACATGAAACATCATTCACATTATATGTCATTAAAACTCTCATGAACCTTGAAAGGAGAAAGCACTAACTAAATGCATACAAATATTTTAATGAGTCTATGTGAGAGTTACTATTAATTACAGATGCATTAGTCATCAAGGTTTTCGTGTTATTTGGAGAGGTGAAAAATTAGTCATGTAAAAAGGATTTGAGCTATGTGTGGCAGGGTATATGGTATATGCCCAAATAAACAAGACAGAGAAACACCACTGAAATTAGAAGAAACAGAGGCAAGTAAATGAATGGTTCATAAATTAGTGAAGGAGAGAGAGAAGGGGGAAAAAGGGTAAAGGGGGATGAGAAAGAGGGAGAGCAAGGAGAATTAGTTGGGGTAGCTGGCATGCTAGAGCTACCATGTTCTATCAAACTATTATTAACAATGAAAGAATTATCGGAGCAAGTTGTGAAAGGTTTGCTTCAAAGCCACTCAAGCAACCCAAAACCTAAAAGGGTGGTGTTTAAGATAGCTAGTTCTGTCTTAGTAATTGACTTCTCAAGAACTACGTAAAATGGACCCAAACAATCCTATTCCATACTTTCTTGAATCTATTTTAGTCTTCAGCAAGCATTTACTGCATGCCAACTCTTCCCAATAGGTTTGATCAAATGACTAGACATTTTACATTCAAGATATTAAAAACTCTCTGGAGGTTTTACTGTTATTCCAAATCTCCAAGCCATCTGATTCACAGCAACCATTTATGATTTACTGTATTTTTGATAGTAAAAGCAATGAAATATTACCTTATGAACCTAAATATGCCTAAAAATATAAGTAATATTGACTACAATGATTGACTTGCCTTAGCAGAGCTAACCCCTCCAGGACCAAGTGGCAGCAGGTGTTATATTTGGGTAAAATATCTACCTGGATGCTTGGGAGACAGTGAAGAATCACTGTAAAGAAAGTAGAATGTAATTATCCAGTGGGAACTCAGCCAGTAGAGTAAGATCAATGTTCTAAATTTATAAGGGAAACAACATTAGGATTTTATGCTATGATTCAGCTATGAATATGTTTCTGACTCAGGTACAATGATATCATATGATCTTTCAAATCTCCATTAATCTGGCCTTGTTGACTATGCCAATGATGTGCTTACAGCTCTAGGAATTAGCACGTGAGTCCTGAAGACATTTAGTAAAGGAAAACATATCTCTGTTACGTAGACAGGGTCATCTATACAGTAGGCTCTTAGAGGGACGCTGTTAGTGTTTAGGGTGTCAAGCTCAACGACTGAGGAGTAGAAATTACAGTGCCAAATATGTCAGAAATATATCAGTATGAGCCCATTGCTAGAAGCTGACTAATGTTTAATAATAGCCTGCAAACAGCCTGCACTATCCTAATTCTGGGAGGGTGAGTATTAAGATTTCTTCACAGTTCCCTCTCCTTCCCTCACTCCCTGTTTCTCTCTCCCTCCCCAAAGGTACATGTACAAGAATATGCATACACACATATATGCATATAAGCAATTTCAGAAGTGGGGATGTATTTCCAGAATTCAGCAAAGGCACAGAAGCTGTGATTCATGCAGGTGGCTGATTTTAACACAAGAACTGATAGGAAAGTCCCACGACTTTGTGCTCTAGTACCTATAAAAAGGCCTGGCAAGTTCAGCTTCTTTTATTTTAATATGTATTTGTCTTCTCTTATCAAAATGATGGATTCCATTTTTCTATTGTCCAAAGAAAAATTTAAAAATCATAATAATATAAACTTATTTACTTATATTTAAACTTATTGTTGCCTTTACTAATGGTAAATTTCTTATGGTTAACCACTTAAAAATATATCAAAAATTACTTACAGGTCATAATTGTCTTAATGTTATAAACATTTTATGCTTCCTCCTCCAATTCAACTAATTATTTTTCATTTTCTAATATACATTAAAATTACTTTTAAAAAATTATTTTAATGAAGACTGAAGAAAAGTTTTATTTTTTTCTGTTTTTTTTTTTATTCTGCTTAAAAGAATCTTTGGTCTGTCTCTCATAGCAGAAGGTAGTGAGATATATTTAGGGTTAGGGTTAGAGTTAGAGTTAGGGTTAGGATTAGGGTTTATTCAAGCAGCATATTTATTGATGATTATCTATTCTACTAGGTATTGTTTCAGTGAGATGGAGAGCATTCTACTAAAAAGGCTCACATTAGTCAATATGGAATGCTATGGCTATATCTATAGTTTTGTTTGTATATGTAAATATACTTCTTGTTTCATTTATTTGGTAAGTAGTAACTACATATAAGTAATCCATGAGAAGTGATTGCCTTAGCATCATTATTTTGAAGAGCTTTTTATGAACAATATTTTAATTGATATTCATATTTTACCTGACATGGCAGTCAAATTTGCATCTTTGATGAAAATTTCAGTGACTCCAAGGGCTTTGAAGACGTCTTTTAAATCAATTTCCTGTTCCACTGTGAACCTGGAGAACATATGGGAAGAAAGTATTTAGTTAAAGCAGCTTCTTACCTGGAAGAAGGATAAAATGCTATGCATATTGATGACAAAACTATATTTTATAGTGAATAAGTTTTATGCTAAAACTGACTCTTCTTTGAAAGAAGTATTTGATTATACTTATAAAAATAAGGGGGTCACAACAAAATTAGAGAAGACTAATTTTTCTTTTGTAAGTGAGTACTAATTACAAATAGCTTCTTGTTTAGATGTAGAAACCTCCGTCTCCTGACCTCTTTCAATGCTGAGACATCATCTGGCTTGAACCTATACAGGACATGGTCAACAAGAAAGTAATTTGAACTAAATGGAATTTTGTAGACTTCTTGTTTCATATTGTTTTGTTTGGGAATTATTATGTCTTAATCGGTCTTTGGCTTGTATATTTGGATTTCTGTGGATTTCTGTGTGTGTGTAAGAGAAAGAGAGAGAGACAGAGACAGAGGGAGAGAGAGAGAGAGAGAGGGAGAGAGGGAGAAAGTGAGAGAGAAAGAGAGAGGTTCTTTTTTGTTTGGTTTCATCTTGTGGAGTTGTGTGAATAGAAGAATGAGGAGGATCTAGGAGGAATTGAGGGAGGATAAAAGCATGATTAGAATATATCATATAAAACTTTTTTCAATGAATAAAGAAGAGGGATCAAAGAGGATAACATAACACAATAGAACTTAAATTCATAAGTAGAAAAATATTTGCTATGGACACACAACTACAATACATAACAGTTTAAAGGAACTTTGAGGTTAGGCATTATTAAGTACTATGTAAAACATGTAAATGGGGACCAGAGAGATGGCTCAGTGGGTAATGGCCCCTGCCTATAAGCCTGATTACTTGAATCTGATCCCTAGAACCAACAGAATGAAAGGAGAAAAATGACCCCAGGAAGCAGTCCTTTGATCTTCACACATGCACGTGCATACATGCACACACACACACACACACACACACACACACACACACATATAAACACAAAAATATTTTTCAAATTATAAATGAGTAATTTTCAAAATATTGTGATAGATTAAGTAATATCTGTTTTTTCAAGAAGCAGATAATGATTAAGCACAAATTTACTCAAAATGTTTCTTTTTTTCTTTTTTCTTTTTCTTTTTTTTTTTAAGTATATGCTCAGCTGATCCTGCCTCTCCATCCCTCACCCACCATAGATAGGGTCAAATAAGTGGCAAATTGGTTGTGCAATTGATACAATAAACATTTCAATGCCACGAACCTCTTGAAATAAAAAATTCATTACTATGGTTATATTTAACACTGGCACATAAATAAGCATATTTTTATGATATCATCAGAAAAATTACTTATCAATGGAAATGAGATAAATATTATATCTTCAATAATGTAAGTTTTTACAATTACAGTCGAGCTTTTGAAAAAAAATGACTTTTTACTTTTTAAAGAATTTTGAATTCTAATGTATAAAACTTCATAAATTTTGTAAGAAAAAATAAAACATTATCATAGATATAAATGGCATCTTAACTTATATAAATTGTTTCTATGGTAGTCCTTATTGATTGATACAAAATTCTCTCCCTAAACCAATGAATCACATTATTAATCATTGTAGTAAGAAATATGGAACGAATATACCTGCACTTTTTTTAGTGAAATAAATGAAAACATTAAAAAAAAAATATTGTCAGAAAGTAATCTTTTTTTTTTCTTTTTTTTTCAAGAAAGAGTTTCTGGGGCTGGAGAGATGGCTCAGCAGTTAAAAGCAGTGGCTGCTCTTCCAGAGGACCCAGGTTCAATTCCCAGCACCTAAATGGCAGATCACAACTATCTGCAACTCCAGTTCCAGGGCATCCAAAACTCTTACACAGACATAGATGCAGGCAAAACACCAATGCACAGGGAAAAAAAAAAAAGACAAAGTTACTCTGTTGTAACTCTGACTGTCCTGGAAATCACTCTATAGACCAGGTTGGCCTTGAGTTCACAGAGGTCCGCTTGCCTCTGCTTGCCTCTGCTTCCTTAGTGCTGGGATTAAAGGTGTGCACCACCACCACCTGACATGTTTTTCTTTTTCTGATTCTGTCTTTTTCTGAGTACAAATACTACACTTAAATTTTTTGACAACAGGCTATGACTTTAATGAGATAAGTCGAACCATCCACTAAACATTACATTAGCATAATTTCTTATATCATAAGAACTAGAAAAAAATAAGTATTGAAACAATACTCAGATATTAAGATTAAGAAGAGTGATTGCTAAAAATAATTTTGGCAGGTTAATACCCCCCCAAAAAGACAGAGACAAGTCTCTGTATAGCACATGTATTAATCCAAATACTGAAATTTACTACATTTTTTACTTTAAATTAGACTTCTAATGATTGTTTATTAGATATTATGAACATTTATTTTGAAAAAAGAATTTTCCAGCAACTAATTTATTTTAATGGTTGTAATATCTTGAATGGGAAAACCCACATTAGTCCAAGTATGTAAAATCTAGTTTTTTTCTAAGATTTTTTTTGTTCAAAGTTAATAAAAAACTGTCATTAATCTCCAGTTGTCTGTTCCTGTCTTTTGTTCCATTGCAAGAAATTGAAAATATTGTCCAATCATCACCTCTCTCCTATTAGTACAGATTATTATCATATCTATTGCTATCATTCCCTCAAATATATTTACATACCATGCCCTGTTTCTTATCATGATGTCAGACAACCCTAGTGGGAAGTATTGTTTACTCTAGGCTACAAAAATACGCTGAAATGCAAAAAGTGTTGCTCTAGTTAGACACATTAATAGTGGGAAAATGGAGTCTTTCTGACTGCACAATTTTCCAGATTCCCCACAGATTCCTGGCCGCAAATAGTATTTAGTTGAAGATGACCTTGAACTTTTAATGGGGATTAAAAGTGTATGCTACCATGCCCAGTTTTTGTGGTGCTAGGAATGGATCCCAAGCTTCAGGAATGCTAAGCAAGCAGTCTACCAAGTGAGCCACATCCCATCTTCTACTTACAGCCCTTAAGACAGCATTTTATACTGTCTATGTAAGCTCTAGTATGGCTGAAATTAAAAATACCTGTCTAGTAGGACAAGAATGTAGTTACAGAAATGGAAGCTTGCATTTTTAGGATAATTACTCTACATTAAAAACTACATGAATCATCAAAAATCTGATCCTTGAGCAAACCTAGAATCCAGCTATAAGAAGCATTTTTACCTTTGCTCAAATTGGGGTACAGAAGCTACTAACTTCATCAAACACTTAGTGGCTCTTAATTCTGCAAGATGTGGAGTTTTGCCATTGATTACTAAAACACACACCTGTTTCAAAACAGTCAATTTACTACAAAAGAAAAACCAAATTTATCTCATTGAGCTATTTACCTTCCCTCTCTGAGCATTATCCATGCAGATGGAAAGTTCATAAAACTCCTCAAGGAATGGAGACATGGTAATTAGCTGAGCCCAGTTTAGCAAAAGGCATTAATAAGAGCAAGTGAGCTAAACTACTTCATAATTAGAGAAAAAACTTTTAGGAAATGAAAATTTAATTTTCTTCTGCTGCCACATTCTATTTCTCAGTGGACACGACCTGGAGGACACATTTCCAAGTGACTGTGGATGAGTTAGAATATATAATATTTCTTAAGCACTCATTTACAATTCCATTAAAATACCCCTAACTTTATATCTTCATAGAATTGAAGCTTTTATTTAGCTTAGGAATTTTATCATGGAAGCAAAACACTGTATTGAATTTGTTGTATTATCAAAAAGAATTTCTTATAGAAAAAAACCTATTAAATTCATGATAAAAGAAATCACTGGGTGATTTTTAACATGGTTTAAATTGCTTACAAGTTTGATCCTTAGATAATATTTTATATTAAGTTATTAATGTTTACAAATAAAATATTATAGCTTAAAATACCCTTGTTTATATACATATATATAAAGTCTATTATTATATTTAACAAGTTGATACCACTTGTTAGATACTCACTGACTACTTCCTGAAAATAGACTATTAAAATCATTCTATGTAAATGTATAATCATGGAAAGTGATTCTAGATAAATATTTTAGAAGCCTGAATATATATATACACATATAAAGAGAGAGCATATGTTATGTTAATGCCTACTTTGCCCAAAAATTTAGATGATGGATTTCCTATGTAAATGAAAGAGATCTATTTGTACTGATTTTGTGTATCTATGTACATATGCATGTATATATGTATGTATATGTGTATAAAGACTGAATAATGCTCCTGCAACAAATATCAATACAAATAGAGCTCTTTCATGTGCATAGGCAAACCATCTGCTAAGTTTTTGGACAAAGTAGGCATTAATACAACTTGTAAATAGCAACTCCTAAAATTGAAATGCATATTAGTTGATAATATAGATTTAATAATCCAGCTTTACTAATTTATCATCTTTAAGTATTTATAGAAACTCCTATTTGAATAATTTTCTTAAAATAAAGAGTCCTAGAACTGTACTGATGGGGACAAACACATATTATATCTGTTATTAACTGGTGCATCTTGTTCTCTATCCTAAATTACTCACTTTGCTTGTGAACATGTATGTGTCAATTGATCTACATTTTCTACTAGTTTTTGAGGTATTCAAAGATAGAATAAATTTCCTGAGTTTGGCTTCATTTTACAAATGCTGTGTCCTAATGTGGGGAAGAAAACCAGCTCTATTCTAGTGCTTTAACAGAAGAAAAAGCAGGCGACTCACAAAAGGATGCTATTGCAGGATGCTGACCGGTAAAAATACCGGGAGCCCTGGGCTCCCTCAGATGGTTCATGGAAGACCTCCTGGAAGGTTTAAGGCTTTAAGGCTAAGTAAATAATGCCTGGATAAGAGCACTGTAGGTCAGTGCTGGGATATCAATGAAGACTCAGACATGGACAAGCAAACATATATGTGGTATAGCTACCAGGAAATGGAACAACATGCTGTTAAATATGTACATACTGAGAGACCTGAGGTGGAGTCCTAGAAGGCAACACCAGTCACAGTTGTAAAGCCATGCCTACACCTTACTCTTTGGGCCACAGAGAGGATTTCATTTCGTGTAGATTTGTTTCTTGTTTATACAAGAATATATGTCAGTACCTATGAGAGTGGCTTGTTTACAAGTATTTCCAGAGGTTTTCTTTCCAGCTATAATCAGCTTTACAAACACACACAAAAGATCAGAGAGTAGATGTACATCTTTGAGTAGGATCATGATTATTTTAATGAATATTAAGGATGAGGAGGAAGAAGAGAGAAAGGAGAAAGAGCAGATAGAGGAGATAGAAGAAGAAGAAGAGATGAAGGAGGAGGCAGAGGTGGTGGAAAGGATGAAGAAGGAGAAGAGAAGTAGAAAATAAGGAAGATGGGTGAAGGAGGGCTGGAAGGAAAGGGAGAAAGTAGAGAACACTTAAAATTCAAAGGTATTCGTAAGAAATTTTCTGGATCACAGGATAGTGTAATTCAGAAGGCCACACAGGACTTCTCACCTGGGCAGGTATACTTCAACCTTTTGTTTCTTCACAGAGTTTGCCCATTCTTCAATCAACTGTGCTTTGAGCAGAGGCTCCAGTGTGGCCAGTGGAACTTCCTGTCTGGACAGTACCAGCATCATGCTGATCTCGTCTCCCTCATAGGGTATTTCTAGGACTTGGTAGATGCCACCAGCCTCATTAGATCCATCACTAAATTCCCCTAAAAACAAAATAAAGGCTTTAAAGCTCATATCAAAACTTGTATCAAATGAAGAAGGCAAGAACCTCCATACATGTTCCATGGCATATTTGTGTACACACACACACACACACACACACACACACACACACACACCAAAAGTTCTAATCTTGGGTGATAACATTCTAATTAACTTTACAAACTCATTTGCTTTGAGATTGTATTTTGCTGTATGGTACATCCAGAGCCTAATTTAGTTTTAAACATTCTTATTACTTATTTTCTTTTTTTATTTTTAAAATTTGCTTGTTTGCTTGTTGTTTGTTTGTGAGCTTGTGTACTATGTGTGGATGTCAGAAGACAACTGGATTGAGTTGGTTCTCTTCTTCAACCATATGTGTTCTCAGATCATAATAAGGTCATTTGATTTGGCAGCAATTGCCTATATCCACTTACATATTTACCAGGCCCTTGTAAAATTTTTCTTTAAAAATTCAATATCAGGGGTTGGAGAGATAGTTCATCAGTTAAAACCACTTGCTGCTATTGTAGAGAAGTTGGGTTAAATTCCCACCATCCACATTTGACAGCTCACAACTACCTGTGACTGCAGTTCCCAGGAATCTGATGACCTCTTCTGGCCTCCATGGGCAACTACACACATGTTGTACATATGTACATACATTATGGATGCGCAATATAGAGTCTAGTTTAAGTTCAGTTCTGGGATTCCAAACTCAGGTACTTATGCTTGTATGGCAAATGTTTTAGCCATTGAGCCATCTTGTCAACCCAATTTCAGATAATTTTAGATGAGTAAAGCCACTTGGCAGGTGTAATTAACTTTATAAATTAATGAAGTGTGCTTGAAACTATTGATACCTATAATATTTAATCATGATCTACTGACAAGCCTTTGTAAATCCAACCAAGAAAATTGAACTATAGCCTGAATTATATTCATGAGCAGTTGGAGAAATAAATATTTCATATTTCTAAAAGATTTGTTGATATACTACAAGAATTTAAAAACACCAAAAGGTCTTACCATAGTAAAATTCTCCTTGTTGATACATCATTGGAATCTGTACTTCACTTTCATCATCTTTGGTGAAGGAAAAAGTTCTGGTATTTTCAGGTCTAAACTGTGACTTCCAGTTCCCTTTGAAATACACAGCATTGATAAGGGCCAGATGAGTGACAGCATCAAAATCTCCTGGAGACACCAAATCTTTCAATAGACCTATTTGGGTGAAGCAGATGGAAATTTACATTAACTTGAAATCAGAAGGGCAAACAAAAGAATTATCAATACCACCCCTGATAAAATGGTCCCTAAAGACACAAAATGAGTATATAGCAGAAATAGAAGTATTTTACTTCTAAAGGAAAAATGCTATGCACATACACATATAACTATATCATTAGCAATTAAGGGCATACAAAACAAGAGTACACCTCATACCATCCTGACCCAAAAACAAACCACCCACATCCAAGGACATCTTGGCCTTCATCACTTCCTTAGTGCGATGATACATGTAAAATTATGAATACATGCAAAACAAAATGATGTCTCAAAGTCAATTTTTAAAGATTTGTTTATTTTTATTTTATGTGTATGGATGCTTTGTCTATACCACATGTGTGTACCACATGTGTGACTGGTAGTCAGAAGAAGGTATCACATCCCATGGAACTGGAATTAGGGATGGTTGTGAGACACCATGAGGATACTGGGAACTGAACTTGGGTCCTCTGATAGAACAAGTGCTCTCAGCTGCTGAGCCAACTCCTCACCCATCAAGTATTTTCTTAAACAAGGCACATAAGTGTCGTTCAGTTCAAACGTGTCCCTCTTGAATATGGGTCATCATCCTGTTTTTGGCAAGGTGCAAATAGATGACTGAAAGCCAATTGATACATTATTTTCTAACATTTGAAAATTTTTTCAAGTCTAATCTAAAAATAGTATGTTGGTGCTATTTCCTAAGAGTGCCCAAAAGAATTTGAAAGCTACCATATTTTTAAAATGCCATATATCTCAGTAGATAATTATCCTTTTGGAATGCTTAAAAATGTTAAAATGTCTCCATCACAAATCAATCTTATAATTTTAAAAAGTAGAATCAAATTTATTTAATACTTTCTAATTTTGTCAACCATATTACTTCTTATGATAAGCAATATCACAAGGTTGTTTGAATTGAAGTGTTTAAGGTATCTGATAGGGCTTTTAAAATGTTTATTATTTATTTAACTTTTTCTCTAATATAATATATCCCAACTGCATCCTCCACTCCTTCCACCCCTCCCATGTCTTGGGTCTCCCCTCTCTTCCAGATATACTCTCTTCCCTGTTTCCCCCCAGAACAGAGCAGGCCTCCCAGGGGTTTTGTTCTTGTTATTGTTCTAACAAAAAAATTTAGAATAAAACTTTCTGGGGAGTTTTGATATTAAGATTTAATTTAGTTTAATATAATGAACAGCTATGGTAATTTACTTAAAATATTAACTTATTGATTTGTTTTAAATTTTTATACATCATATGTATATATTGTTTATTGTACAAATTATCCACATATTCTCCTATAGTAATCCCCCCTTTCTTCCATTAAACTACTTTTAATTAGTCTCAATATTCAGATTACTATTTCAATTATCTTCCTGGATAATCAGAAAATAAATGATAAAATTTTAACTACCTAGAAGTCTTAAATACAATTAAAATATGAAATAGAGGGGATGGAGAGATATCTCAGCAGGTAAGAGCACTTGGTATTCTTGCATAGAACTTAGGATTGGTTCTCAGCATTCACAGACTCACACCCACTTGTAATTGCAATTTCAGGGTATCTGAGGCCTCTTTTGGCACCTATGGATATGTAAGTGATTCACATATACACTGAGGCATATACATATACACATAAAATAAAGATAAATCTTAAAAAATAAACATGAATTAGAAAAAAATGCAAAGTATGTGCATCCTGTTCCTAATTCCTCTCTAGTAATTTGGGCTACAATGAACCACCCTTTAGAATGAATACTTTTCACTTCTTAAAATTACCTATTAACTATTGTGGTTATAAAACAGAGAAACATCTTCAAACTTTGATTTTTATTTCTTTCTTATTTTATTTTAATCTTACAGTTAAGACATCACCAACTACCATTCTGTCTCATTAATTTATCAAATAGTCTAAGTGAAATTCTACACAGTAATTATATAAAGGAGTTTTCTCAACTAGAGAACATAGATGACAGATGATGAGAGCCAATATTCTCCTCGTGGCCAGATTTAGCTTATTTATTAAAAGTTAGGGCACAGATACATTCCAAAGTAAAAGATGGTTAAGATTGAGCTAAATAGAGAAAGACAGAACATACTGTTTGTGTAATTCTCCACCCACTTATTGATGTAGTTGGCCACAGCTACATTTTGACTGAAATCCACATGATTGACTTCTGCATTAAAGTACTTCTTCATCATTTGCAAGAACTCATCATTGACATGAAATCCATTTTGCACAAAGAGGGAATTGGCAATTTTCATCACATACTGGCTCTCTTCAGCAGAGACCATGTTAGAAAAATCTTTCAGGAAAGAAAATTCTTCACCTGCAAGATGACAAATGACAAGTCTATCAGTGGAGCAGATAGGGCAAAAGATCACTACAACACAGGGAAGGACATTAGGAGAGCAGTGACCTCAGAAAAGCAGCTTGCTCCTCACAGAGAAATGGTAAGGACATTCCAGTGTTATTCCAAGATGCTCAAATTAGCCTAGTCTGATTCAACAAGTGATATTTTTTTTTTTAGCTTTGTTAGTTTTGCAGAGTCAGAGCTCCAGCCCAGGACCTTGCACATGCTATGGGGGCTGAACTGCAGCCTCAGAGATACTGCTTTGCCTTTATTATCAGTCTGATAGAGTCTATAAAGAAGAAACAAATTTAAGATTTTTTTTTCCCAAAGTACTTGCCTTAGCTGCTTTCAAATGGCTTTTTTTTTTTTTTAGGATTATCAACAACAACTTACCGTAATAATCTAGAAGATATTTCTTTAAGTTTTACTTTTGCAAGACTACTTAAATATCACAAATAGAAAATCCATTGCTTTCCTTTCTAACTTTTTAACGAATTTGTTCATGTGAACACTAGAAAGAAGCATTAAAACAGAAATCACACTCCATTTCAAAATTATTTTCTCTAATACATCTGATTTTGTAATAAAACATTTAAAAAACCCTTGGTTATTATTTAAACAATGAGAGTGTTGGTGATTGTAAGCAAAATGTGACATTCTTCAAAAATCATGCTGCCTTTCTTTTTATAATCTACACACTTACCTTTTCATTTGTTCATATGATAATTGATTAATACAAGCTTTGTCATCTATACTGGAAAACTACAGAATCTTTTGTTGTTGTTTTCTTTAGCATGAAAGCTTATTTAAATAATACTTTTGAGAAAATACACTTTCATTAGATTCACTCTGCTATGGCTAGAGGTAGGAATGAACCTTTTTAAAAAAAATTCTAGCCCTTCTAACCATATTCTTGCAATAAGATCATTTCTTACCTGAAGTAAATATTGCTGCCTCTGGCAAAAGGCAATATCATTTAATTCAAAGCTAAACTCAAATAATTGTAAACTCACCAGTTTTCAGGCCATCATACCCCATTGAGTGGCGGATTTCTTTCTGAGTGGTTCCTTGAGCCCCAAGCTCCATCATTCCCATTCCCAGGGCAATGCTCAGTGGAGAGAAGAGAATGTTTTCATCTTCCCTAGTGGCTCGAAGATGGTTATACATGTTCACTGACCACTCAGTTATGGTTTCATCTGGGAAAGTCGCCTCTATCACCACATTTTGTATGGCCAGTAAACAAAACAGTCCAAGGTAAGCCATACTGGAATCGTTGAAAGTCTGGAAAACAATAATTGATATATATTAACTATTATCTCTGACACATAAATTAAAGGAAGAAAAACAAAGAATTAGTACTTGACAGAGTCATAAGATGGACATTTTTTATAAGATAAACATTTTAAAACAATTCAGCATTAATTTATCTGTTTTAAAAAAGGCCCCATTAATGACTTAATGATATGTCCTCCAACCCCAATGTGTGTGTCTGTTTGTATGTGTCCGTGTGTATGTGTGTATGAGCGAGCATGTGCGTGAGCACGCACACTAGGAATTGAAGGCATATGCTAAGCACATCCTAAAATTGAGTTAAACCCCTGTCCTAGTATTCTTTCTTTGCTGTGATATAACACTGACCAAAGCCAATTTGAAGATGAAAGTTACTCTTTGTCTTTCATGTATCTTTCTAAGACAACTCAGGCCCACTTGCCTAGTGAAGGCATCATTCATAGGGGACTGAACCCTCTAGCATCAATTAAAAATAAAGAACATTGCAGAAAGACATGCCTACAAGTCAATCTGGTAAATCCAAATCTTTAGTTAAGATTCCTTCTTGCCACAGATGTCCAGTTGACCCTCGAGATTGGCTATCACAATTCTCAATCCTCAAAGTTCTACTTTTAAAAAGAATCAATTAACCAATTGAACAGAAAATATTGTTAAGCCATGAGGATTCTCCAAGGAACAGGAAGGACATGATCATCACAGTCATGATATTATATATAGTCTCCTGGCTAGTTTTATGTCAACTTGACACATTCTAGATTCATCTGAAAGGAACAAATGTCAGTTGAGAAAAGCCTCATAAGATCCAGCTGTTAAACATTTTGTTAATTAGTGATTGATGAGGGCCCAACCCATGGTGGGTGGTGCTATCCCTGAGCTTGTGGTCCTAGGTTCTATAAGAAATCAGGCAGAGCAAGCCATGATGAACATCAGTTCCTGCCTCCAAGTTCCAAGCCTACTTGATTTCTTGTCCTGACTTTCATCATTGAGAAGTAATATTGAACTGTAAGCTAAATAAATCCTTTCCTCCTTAAGTTGCTTTGGTCATGGTGTTTCATCAAAGCAATACTCATCCTAACTAAGACAAAAACTGGTAGCAGGATAATGATGTATTGATGTGCAGAATTGACCATGTTATTTTGGGGGAGGATTGTATAACTTAAGGCAAGAACAGCCACAAAGTGTTCAAAGCTTGGCAAGCTGTTCTGTGGAAACTTGGAAGAAATTGGGCACTTAAGAGGGGCTTAATAGGCCATACTAGTAGCAGTATGAAAGACAGTGCTGCAGATGATTTGAACTGTTTTGGCCCAGCTCAAGAAAGGGAAGAATATTAGTAAGTGGCCTAGAAATCTATCTTGTGATATTTTGGAAAGAATGTGGCTACTTTTTGCCCTTGTTCTAAAGATCTGCCTGAGGCAAAATTGAAGAGTTTTCAATTAATGGCATTGGCAGAGGAGATTTAAAGACAGCCTACTATTGACTCTGACATGTGGTTATTAATAATCATTCTTATACAACCTACAATGAAAAGGAGCAATCTGGACAAACAGAAATATAAAAATATACAGTTTAAGAAAAAGGGAGCACCAGAAGTTTAATGGAGCTAAATCCTGTGCTCAAAGAGATAAAAAGTTTAAAGAAAAGCCTGATGCTAAATGAAATAAAAGGAGTGGTACCTTAAGGCAAGACTCAATTGACCTAAGCTTCCAATTTGTGAAAAGGAATTAAAGAAAAGCTTAAGCAGTGAAGAAAACCATCAGTAACAGAAAGCTGATGCAAATGTAGTTGAAAGAGAGGGTAAAGTTCCACCCACATCAAGCAGCAGAACTTGGCAGTTTCAATCATGTAGTTCTAGCTTTAGAGTCAGGAATGTAAAAAGGGGGTTGTTGAATCTTCCTCCATAGTTAAGGAAAGCCACTGTGATCAGGTGTGTGTCAGAAGGTTCCTTGAATGGAAGCCCAGAGAGGCCAATGTTTAATGATGAAGGTTTGATTTGGTAGGAGACCCCAAGATGTTGGCGATACTAGAGTCATCTGATACTTTCTAAGAAAAGCTGCATATCTGGTATGGATCCATTCCAAGCGAGAGAGAACTATGTTGAAGTCAACAAAGCTGCAGGTTGGAGCTCTAAAGAACACTTTGACATTGCATATGAAGATGTACAATTTGGATTTTGCCTTGCTGGTTTTCAGTCTTGCTTTGTCTAGTATTTCCTCACTATGTTCCCTTCCCTCCAGGGAGTTAGTTAAGAGATTGTCTTGAGTCTCAGAAGAGATTTCGAATTTCGGACTTTTAAATACTGTTGAGACTGTGATAGACTATGGAGACTTTTGAAGTGAGCTGAATAGATTTTTTATTATGATATAGCTATAATCCTGGGTGCCAGGGTGTGAAATGTAGTGGTATATATGAGAATGACCCCATAGGCTCATATATTTGAATGTTAGGTCACTAGGGCATGCAACTGTTTGAAAGGATTACAAGGATTAGGAGGTGTGGCATTGTTGGAGTAGATGTAGTCTTGTTGGAGGAAGTGTATCACTGAGGGTAGGCTTTGAGGTTTCAAAACCTATGCCAGGTCCAATCTGTCTCTCCCTCTCCCTCCCTCCCTCCTTCTTCCAATCTTCCATAAAACAGCTCGCCAAGCTTTGAACACTCAATGACTGATTTTTTACACAAAGTTTCAACATCTTTCCACAGTCCTCCCCAAAACAACTTGGTCAGATCTGTCACAGCAATACTCCACTATCCTAGTACTAATTTCTGACTTAGTTAAGGTAACTGTTACTGTGATGAAATAACATTACCAAAGCAACAATGGACTGGGCCTCCCCTGATCAATTACTATTTAAGAAACTGAGCTGTTAATTAGTAATTAGTAACTAAGCTGTCCTACAATAACTAATTAAGAAACTAGATCTTATGTAGGCTTTTCCCAACTGAGTTTCCCTCTTTTCAGGTGACTCTCGTGTATGTCAAGGTGACATAAAAGTAGCCAGGACATACCGGAACTGGGAATACAGCTCAGTCAGTGCTTGTCCTGTAAGTGTGAGGACATGGTTTTAAGTTCTAGAAACCACCTGAAAAAAAGTTTTTGTCTGCTTCATTTTACCACTGGATGGTGAGGGCATCTATATTTAATGTTAATGTCACTGCCATCTTCATTGACATTGGAAAACTGTTTCTTTGGGTTTTCCAATATGAACAGTGACTCTTTGAGAATTATCTAGTCTTTCTGCACTAGATTGCAACTGACTGTGGGGGCATCCAGGCCCTGGACTGAACAGCTACTTGGTTCTCAGCCTCTCCAGAGTAGAGATAGCTATCATTTGACTACCAGACTTCTGTGTAATAAATCCTCTTTTAATATACACTTATATACACTCATATTTGATGGATTCTGTTACTTTAGAGAATCCTAGATGACAACAAAGCCAAACATTATCCAAATAATGATATTTCTGCCTATTGCATGTCAGTTTTTTAGAGTTCCACAGTCCAACTTGTACACTAGAGAAGGACTTCTTCCCCGTCCCCACCCCTGTACCCTCCGATTACCTTCTAGTAAGTCACTATAGGCATCTGGATGGCAAAACTGATCATTCAAACAATTAAGTAGCTTATTTGTTCTTGATCATTTTTAAATTCATCATTAAAACACCACAGAGTTATATTGAACAAACACATTTGGCAAAATGTATTTTAATTAGAGCTGATAGTCTCAATTAATCAAATAACAGTATGCCAGGGTTTTGACTGAAAAAGAGTACACTTTCAACAGGCTTTCAGCCAGAAGACTCTTACCACTCTGTGTTGTGATCCCAGTTCCAGAGAACTGTTTGGTCACCTTTTATAAGTCCTTCACATTTTAGACTCAAATACCTGTTTCCTTTTTATCTGAAGAGTCCCAAGGTCCCCTGTACAACCCTCATCTCCCTGTTTTTGCAACAATGTTTAAGAAATTCTGTCTCTTTTAGGAAGGCAGACTCAATAGGGTCACTCACAACCTGTTTTAAAAGCTTTGGCTTCTGGGAGGTAAGTGGCTGCACCAGGGCATGCTCTGTGACTCTGGCAGCACTGAGGCAGAGCCAGCTGGCAAGAGCCCAGCCCCGAGGAACTACAGCTGCTGATCATTCTTGCTTCCTGGGTACCCCAAAGAACATACCTGTAACTTTCCTCTTTCTGAATTCAGAAGGAAAAATTAGTAAGTTCTCTTCTCAAAAGAATTGAAGATTTATCTATTAGTTAATTCATTGAGTATGTTAGTGGATCATAAATCCAAGTTAGGTGCAAAAGGCCATCTTGTTTTTATTGTGTTTACATTTATTTATTTATTTGTGTGTTTGTGTATGGTAGGCGGCATTCATATGCCAGAGAGAATAACTTCAGGAGGTTGGTTGTCTCCTTCCACTATGTGAGTTCTGGGCATAGAATTGAGGTCATCAGGGTTCAAAGCAGGTACCTTAACCTGATGAGCCATCTCACAAGCCCCCAAATCTCATCATCTTAATTAGTACACTCTACAGTACAGCGTGCCATCTTGACTTCTTTCCTTTGAAGGCTGAATCTGGGCCTCATGACTTTTGTTTAAGATTCAGTAATGTGGGGGCTGGAGAGATGGCTCCATGGCTAAGAGTGCCTACTTCTGGCTCTTTCCTAAGACCCAAGCTCATATCAAGCAGGTCATGATTGCTTATAATTCTAATTCCAGGAGATGTGACAGCTCATTCTGCAAGCACTGGCACACATGGCACGCAAACACACACACACACACACACACACACACACACACAAACTGCATAAAATGAAAGTAAAAACTAAATCTTAACAAGAGGTGTTGTGAAAAAGCACTGTCAACAAATCTGAAGACATCAGCCCTGTCCTTATGATCCACATGGCAGCGAGAGAGAAAACTCACTCATGCACGTTGTTCTCTGATCTCTGTAAGCACATTATGGCACATGAACTACCTCCTAAAACAAATAATGTAATCATTTAAAGTTTTTTAAGTGGTCAGGCAGTGGTGGTGCACATCTTTAATCTCAGCACTTGAGAGGCAGAGTCAGGTGGATCTCTGAGTTTGAGGCTAGCCTGGTCTATGAGTGAGTTCTAAGACAGCCAGAGTTACAACAGAAAATCCTTTCTTGAAAAACCAAAAACAATAAAAAAATAAATTTTTAAAAGTGTATGTAGTATGAAAATAAGAAAGATAATTTTATTTGCCAGTAAAAAATGCAGCTCTTTAGAAAACATTCTGGTTAGTATAAGTAGCAAGTTTGAAGGTAACAAAACTATATTTTATTCATATGAAACAAAACTAGATCATCAATTCAGTCCAGAAAACAATAGTAAATAAATCTATTAAAATGTCTTCATAGGCATTTTAATTTATAAATGATTATCTAATGAGATAATAAAAGCTTGCTTAAATTTTGTGGTTACCTATAATTAGTGCTCCCACTTTATGAATGAAAACAATGTAGTCTGAGAGGTCATGAACTTTACCATTATCATAGAAGTTCTGGACCCAGAATCGGAGCTCAAGTCATCCTTACGTAGTCTATTAAGGTAAAATAGACTCCTCCAGGCTTTGAATAAACAGAAAGATACATGCCTTGGAGAACTGGATTTGGTGTATACTGAACGACCCCAGCAAGTCAGAGGCATTCTCTCAGCCTTGGTGTCCATATCTGTGAATGGAAATGCCAACCCGATGCTACAAAATTATTCAAGAAATATGTGAGGAAATTTCTGAGTGAAATACTCATTTTAATATACAAGTTATGATAACAGGAGCATTACTATGAAAAAAAAATTTCTGTGTTTCCATCTGTGAAACAAGAGGCTGCAGAGTAAAGATGAGGATTTATCATTCCTCCTGGGCCAGCTAATATAACATCTTCATACACTCATCCAGCCAAGAGTGTAGAGTTTATGAAGATATAAAAATATCTTCAGGCTCTTGTCCTTAGGTACCTCACATATCATGGAGTGAGAATATACATTCTAACACTTCCTTACCTTTTTGAGAAAAACCAATCCTCTAAAAGTCAGGACAAAGTCAACTCACCCATCACTAAAAGGTGTCACATTTATGAGAGCAAATGATATTTCTTGTGCAGAATAACAAGAGACCTCATATGAAGATGCATTGATCTATAGCAGATAGTTCAGATAAAGAATATGTTTTGTAAGTCTCTCTGTCCTTGGGAAACCATTGTCAAAACCATTTATATACCATCCAGGAACGAGAAGACTCTGATAACAACCAGTATGTTTTTGGGAGCAGTTTCTGGCAAGATGTGAGCAGCAATCCATGGAGGGCAAATTAAACTAGGAAATTAGGGGCCTGTGGCTGGGAGTGGTGGCAGCAGGTCAGACCATGAAACATTTTTCAAAAACACAGAAAGACCTGCATTTTAGAAATAATTTTAGAAATAAATACTCAGCTGCAAAAAAAAAAAAAAAAGCTTCCCACACCAAATTATTGTTGCAGGCCAAATTTTCTTTGCTATCCTACTTATATATTTCTGGTGCCACCTACCCCACCCTTGGGTATTTAACTTTTGGCTGGCATAGGTCCCTAATGTACCTAATAAGTGTACGTTTTTTTTCCCATATGTCTTATTAAGCCTTCCTCTCTTGTCTTAGACACACTTCTCATTTTAGTCTATAAAATGCCAGGACCTCAACTCTTAGTCATAATAACTAACATATTCTCAAAGATGTTCAAGCCTACTGTCTGATGTGCAATGCTAAGTGATTCCGTGGTTTTAAAACTCTTTAGTTTGCATGAGCACTTTGAATGCCATCTGGCTCAAGCACAGCCACTCACCCTATCAAGGACTCTGTTTCTTACACTGTTCATATTTGGTTACAGTTTTACTCGTTCCCCTCATATTCAGTGGGTTGTTCACAACATCTCCATATTGTACCCTATGCTATGTTTATTCAAAGGACAAATACAGTTAATTTCTTTTGAGCCATGCTCAGAACTATACCAATGATTGTGTTACTTTCTGACTACTTACTACCTTCTTCAGTCTAATATGCTGGTACCCTCCAGACAAGGGCCTTGACATATCATTTCCTTGTTTTTACAAAACCTCAGAAGTACTCCTTGGTGGGTAGAACAAAGCCTCAAATCTTTAGTCTTGTGTACAATCATTTGTGCTGTGACATTGTAAAACTTTCTACACTGTACCCTCCTTCACACACCCTACCACTCTTGCCAGGCTCCCTTTGGTAATACATACCCCAGAAGTCCCTCTCTTCTTGCTAGCTTGTGCAGCTCTCTCTGGAACTATTTCACTACAGTTGCCCATGCTCCAAGTCTAACCAAGACTCAGCCTTTGCTTTGTACCTACATCCTTCATGAACACCCTGCACTTGGCTTTTCAGTTAGAGCTTCAACAATGTCCTTCTCCACTTCCATCTACTAATTCCATATATGTAGCATTTCTTTTGAAGGTTTTGAGGGCACTAATGGAGGGAATTCTTCTTTGTGTACATTAGGCTAATGACAATAAGCATTAAATGCATTACACAAAGAAAGTGACAAAGATAATGTTTATTGAGTTAGTATGGTATAAAACATGAAGTCACACTGCTGTATCAAAAGGAACGGTCAGAGCAGTTGCAGTTTCTGAATACTAAGGGTGAATTTCATGTGAGCCTAAGAACAGTTGCTCATTCTCATCTTTTAACCTTTTTGATAAAGTGTTTCCTCATTGAATGTGAGACCACCTTTTAAGCCTGACAAAGTGGTACTGTCACTAACACTGGTATAATGTGAAAGCTGGCCACTGGAAGCACTAACAAGTACATCACCTTGAACAATCACACAGAGTTCACTCAAATGATACTGTGATTAGTCTATGAAGTGTCAGGGCCACTTGTATTAATAACCAACATTCTCAAGCCAATTACTCTCACATGAAACCTTAATTTGAAGATTTAATATTTACAAGAATTTGGATAAAATGCTTTAGTGTAAAAATTACAAGGGGCTACATTACCAGAAAAGATACATGCTGCAATAGTAGAAAAGGTAGAATTCAGCATTTAATGAACTATTTTTAAGTTTTGCATTTCTCCTCCTCATTACCAGTAGTAGTAGGGTAGGTTGTGTGTATGAATATGTGCACACTTTATTACATAACACATATTAGGGAACAATATTCTTATAATTGATATATGGGAATAATATAATTAATTGCCAGCACTATTAAATACATATTTTAAAAAATCTTTTCAAAAGGCAGGAGAAATGGCTAAAGAGTCTAGATCACTTGCTATTCTTGCGAAACTCCTGGGTTCCATTCCCAGCACCCACATAGGTCACCTCACAACTACCTGCAATTCAAGATACAGGGGATCTGAAACCTTGAATGTCATCTTATCTTGAATGTCATCTGTGTGCTCATAGTACACATACAAAGAGGCACACACATATACACATGAATAAAAACACATTTAAAAAGAAAAATAAAACATCTCAGGCTTGTGAGTTGGCTCAGCAGGTAAAGGAGTTTGCAGCCAAGCCTCACAACCTGAGTGCCAAACCCTATCACTCACATAGTAGAAGGGAGAACAGCCTCCTAAAGCTGTCCCTGACCTCCACGAGCATGCTGTGGCATGTGCACACCCCAACACATACATGCACTCTCTCACACACAAATGAGTAAATAAATAAATAACAAAGTGATTAAAAAACAAAAACAAACATTTTCTGGTAATCTAACATAATTAGTGAGACTACCAAAATGAATCTTATTGATGTTTTAATTACACAATTATTTCACATTTATTTTAAAAACTGATTTCATTATTGTGAGTTGAGAAAAATGACTAACGGTCCTTTCTCAAGAAAAAAAAAAAAGACATGTCAAAATAACTAAAGATAAATAAGTAACAGAATGAGGAAAGAGAGGAGGGAGAGGGGAAGAAAGGAAATTACAATTTCTTAAATTGAATGTATTCGTGTGAATAAATTTCACTTTTAAAAACTTCATGAAAACCATTTGGAAAAGTGTTTGAAAACATTGTTCCAATTTTGGTTAGTATTCACTCTCTTGAGAAAACTTGAGATGAGTTGAAGTCTTTTGTTTTCTGTTTACTAAGAGAAAGGCATGTATCAGATAAGCAGCAACGACACTAGAAAATTTATCGAATCATTGGTTCAAGACAGAAAAATGTCTCTACTTGTTCTTTTTTGTTGTTGTCATTTTGTTTTGTTTTTTTTAAGCTGCATCTTAGCAGGCCTGCAATTCAGCAAATGTTCTATTTGTAACATGAAGGGTCTTCCTCTTCTTCCTCGGTTTTAATTTTTCCGAAATTGGAAGGAATGTTCTAGTTCAAGGACATTAGCTAATCTTCCATCAGGGAGGCAAGTTATAACATAGTTGTTGTTTCAGGCTATCATTTGAACAAATGTGAACTTTGGCCATTTGTCAGGAGATCCTTGATTCTCTAACTGGCTTCTTTCCTTAGTTCTGCACCTGATAATTGAAAATTTTCATTCAAGTTCTTTCTGAAAATATCCACGACTGGCTTCTGTCTATTAATAAGAGAAGAAAAAGGCTGACAGGATTTTAGATTTGCTGAACATGATGCAAATGTTCATGAAAAAAAAAAGAACAAACTAATTTTCTCATAAAAAAATCAACCAAATGTTTAATAAGGAAAGGCCCAAGTAGAAGATACATGACACAGATATATCTTTCCTTTTGGGGTAGCCCCCTAAAACTGCCCAGTAGATGCCAAGCAGTACAGTTAAAGACAAAAAAATTAGCAAATCTTTCAGAATGATTCATAGTGTTTTCAAGCTAGGAAAAGGACTAAGGATTATTGTTGGGGTGCTAACTTGTCAAGGTTTGTCAACAGCTTTTGAAATTGTCTTGTTATCCTATGTTTAAGACTAAGTGAAAATGCATGTGAAAGACAGGAATATGGAGTGAACTACCCAAATAATAACTCTGCATTTTTGAAATATTGTAATGACTATATTTTTAATAACAAAAGTGCTAAAAATGTATCAATCTAAAAAACCATTATGGGGCAGGAGAGATTGCTCACTTAGTTCACTCAGTGGTAAAGGCACTTTCCAACAAGCCTAGCAACCTGAGTTTGATCCCTGAGAATCCTGTGGTAGAAGGAAAGATTCAATTCCTGCAAGTTGTCCTCTGATATCTATTGACTTCCACACATGCAGCACAGCATATGTGCACCAACACACATACACACACACACACACACACACACACTAAATAAATAAATAAATGTAAAAAATTAAATGCATCATGAAATCATTCCATCCTGTGCATGGAAAGTGATAATCAAAAGTGATCCTGAGGAATATTAAGAAGGTTTATAAAAAACTTTCTTGCCATGGCATGAATAAATATCCACTTTTCTTCCTCTTAATGATGTATACATTATTTCTTTTATAAATTGTCTTTCTCCATGCCAAACAGTTATGCCTCTTAAAACCAAGAACCAAGGTACTAACAAAATGCAAAGGGGTGTAAATCTGTACTCACATATATTGTTCCAACTCAGAAAACAAGACCCCCAAGCATGGCTCCCTGTATAATTATCTTAAAGGTCTTTATAGATTATCAGTGGGTAAAAGGAGATTTAGTGTGATACCTTCTTCTCTGCCTTAAGTTCATACTGCCAGAAAGCAGGACATGTCTTTCACCTACATGTAGTAGTTCCTAACTCTGAGGAAAGAAGATGTAAGAATGGAATCGTATTTGGATGGTCTTTGTCACAAAGTATTATCTCTTGGGTTCACTCAGCTTCTAAAGGGAAAGGTGATTTCTAGTCATTTATTGCTGCTTCATATTGCTTATACTTCCTACCCTCCTCTCTGTTGTGAAGAGGGCATTTAAACTTCCACCATCTTGTCCTTCCTTGATGTCTCATTTTGTGTGGCTCCCAAAATTCTCTGCTTGTTTCAGCAGACTGAATTGTTGATTCTGCAGAGAGAAAGTCTGAGCATTCCTACAATGCAACAATGTGGCCCTTTCCTCTTTTGCTTTTATCCAAACCCAGCCACTCAGCACATCTTTCCATGTGTTCTTAACTTGCAGTTTTCAGCATTATAAATGCTTGTGTTCCACTCTCCCCTGTGGGATTAAATCAAGCAAAAAAGGAAAGCTCTTTCAGGCTTATCTCAAAAGAAGTTAAACTTGGGAAAATGCCAGGTAAGTCAAAAGGGTAGAACTGAGGACAGAGTAAGCTTTAAAGATTCAATTTATCAGAGTAATAATGAAAGAAATGGGCCAAGATGCTGACAAAGTGTCTTGAATAGAGAACTATATATTGTCTAAAACATGCATTTATATTTTCAGTTTACATTATTCTATGAGTTTGGGGACATTTATTCTGAACAACTATACAGCCTTTTAAATTTCGTAAGACAGTGATGCAAATATTCTTGTCCATAAAAACGCATATAACATATACATAATGAAAGGCAGCTCATGGCTGCCCTGTGGACAAGATCAGCTTTGTATGCATTAATTAATGATATTCCAATTAACTTTTGGTTGGTGCTAAAGAATTCAGACAATATATTATTAATACCAATATATATTATAATGTTAACGTAATAGTAATAGTATCAATACTACGGAATTAATATTCTTTATAGACATACATTATTCTACTTCATGAATTGGTCATTCTCCAGTGATTTGGCCATCCCTTACTAGCTCTCTCATAATTATCTAAATAAAATATCTAACATATCTTTAGTTTACATCTGTATGAATTAACATTATAAACTTTAAAAATAATTAGCCTTCTTTGATTAAGAAATCCTAAAGCTAGAAATTTTTTTCTTACAAGCATATTTTCTCCATGGTACAATCCAAGAATCTGAGTGGGAAAGAAATGGAATAAATGCCTTTTAAAAATTAACTGAATATCCTTTACTGAATCCTTTACTGGTTCAATGAATACTATAACCATGATGCATCATAATGATTTAGTAGCACTCTGCACCTGGGAATTATGATCACATAGCAACTAGCACTAGCTTAACTTGATATTTTGCTTTCATTCAGGGGGAATTCTGGTCTTGGGGCCTCATCACTTAGGGACTAACAAGTCTAGTCCTACAAACATTGAAAGTTAAAGAGGGAGTGTATATGATGCCAGAGTTCTCCAGACATAAGTATATACATACCAGAGCTCTGACATCCTCTGGCATATGCACAAAATTTGTTTTTGAATCGCTAGTATCAACACAAAGCTAGCTAGAATGAAGGTGAACTGTGACTTATGACTCCCCATCCTTGACAGAGTCTGTGGCTTCCAAGAGGATTTAGTTTCCTGGCTTATGGCATTACATGTCCTATAGGAGACAGGGCCTCTACACCTCCAAGACTATTTAATAACTACAACAACTTCTGGGAAATTGTTTTCATCTCAAGCAGCTATTGAATTAATACACTTCTAGTTGATCCTTTCTCTCTGTATAAGAAGTCTCAAAAATTAAAAGATAAAATACTTAATGTTTTTAAACACATAGAGTAATTTTATCAAAATACATGTGGTGCTTTTTTTTTAACAAAGATAACAAAGACTTTATTCTACAGAATATACTGCAATGAGTGTTTTGAAGTAGTAAAGAGAGATTTGGCATGATTATAAACAAAAGAATAAATGAATATATAATAAATGAGTGTGTGTGTGAACAAAACAAAGACAGATGAGTAGAAAATTACTAAGAGAAAAACCAGGAAAATGTGTAATTTGCCTAAACTGAATTGATATGACTTGTGAAAGACAAACCATGATGATAAAATATTGAAAATAGCGAATGAGAAATTTAGTTAGATATCGAGTGTAGTGGATAATTGCAGTGCTGACCAGCAGGATTCCTCCTAAAACTTGAGTTTGAATCAGACTCAGGAGAAAGTCATGCCTACTAGAGAAAATGGTTCATAGAAACTTGACTGAAGTTTAGTCAAGCGATGAGGTTTTTGTTAATATAATTTTATTAAATTTTTGAGAATTTCATACATGTGTATAACATATTTTGATCATGGTTATCCCTATTATCCCATAACTCTTCAAAGATTCACCTATACTCCCCTTCTTCTTCCCAAATTCACATCATAACAAAAAAAAAAAAACCACTCAGTTTGTGCTCATGGGTATTGGGCTATCCACTGCACCGTGGTTGAACTACTGAGAGTAACACTCTAAAAGAAAACTGACTTTCCTTCCCCAAGAAGCTATCACATTTCAGTAATCCCTCAGCTAGGGATTGGGATTCATGAGTTCCTACCAACTCTGTCTTGGAATGTTGGCTGGCTTCATTGTGTGTAGGAAACCACAGCTGTGTGAGCTTATAATTTCTTGTTATGTCCAGAAGAAATTTTTCCCCTACTCCTCCCAGACCTTTGGCTTTTACAATCTTACTGCCACTTTCCCTTGATCTTCTCTGAGCCTTGGTGACAGGGTATGATACAGCCGCCCCATTTATGATGGATCAGTCCACAGACATTTATTCTAGCAGAGATTTTTATTCAGTACTGTTAGTAGTATTTTCTCCAAGGACAAATTTATTATCTACATGTGCTTGTCCAGTTAGATAGTTACTAGGTACTTGCCTGCCGATCCATATGTAAAACGCTCGGCTCCCTCTCCAGCATCATGTCTGCCTGCCCACCACCATGCTTTCAGCCATGCTGAGGATGGACTAAACCTGTGAACTCTAAGGAAGTCTCAATGAAATGTTTTCCTTTATAAGAGTTGATGTGATCATGGTGACGTTTTATAGAAAAAGAACTCTAAGACATCTGGCTGACTAGCATAACATTTTAAAGATTGAAGAAGGCTTTCAGTAAGACATTTTTGGCCAATGATATTCTAGGAAGAAAATGAGGAAGAACTTTTAAATTAACTTCAAATTTATGAGGCTGTAATTTTCTCTTTTTTACTTTTCACAAGACTTTTATTAATTGCCTGAGTTTCACACAATGTATTTTGATCACACACTTGTCCCATTCCTCACCAGCCTATCCTCCCAACCCCTGTGCCTTCAAACAAACAAACAACAACAAACCCCAATAACAATAGTTTTCAGTCCAGCCTGTGTGACAGAAGCATGGACCAGCGACATTACCGTGGTTCCTGGATGCTGAAGGCTGTTCCAATCACAGAAATTCACCTGGCCCATACCAGCCCAAGACCAAGTTCAACCCAAAGTTGGGCCCCATAGCCCAAACACACTGTCATCCAGATATCACACATGGACCTGAGCTTCCCATAGACACCCAGACATCTCTCAGGCATCAGGGCATCCTACAGGCACTCAGATCTCACTTAGGCACCTGGACACCCCTCAGGCACCTAGACATCTCTCAGGCATCTGAACATCCCTCCAGCACCCAGACATTGGGGTTATAATTTTAATATGCCAAAAACAACAAGTATTCAGACTGCCATATGCTTCAATCTGCTAGACACTGAGCATTTGTTGTGTGCCAATATGAAGACAAACTGGTTGATTGCTATATTGTTACTTTACAAATCATAGAGATGTAATGTTTAAAAAAAATGCATTCTAACTCAGGAATCTGAACTAAATCCTGCATTATCAATTACAGGTGAACCACTCCAGTTAAATGTTTCTTGGTTTATGTTTTTGTTTTTCAGATTATTTATTTTAAATTATTTTCCTTTAAAAATTCTTTTATTTTTTGCAGTAGTAATATAATTACACTATCCCCCCCCCCCCGCACACACTCTTTCCTCTCTCCAAATCTTCCCATACAGTCCCTTATTCTCTTTCAAATTCATGGCTCTTTTTTTCATTAACTGATGTTTTATACACACACACACACACACACACACACACACACACACACACACACACCCATACATATATGTGTATTTCGAAAGTACCCATAGATCACAGTGGATTTATCCTAGGAAAATGAAGTTGTACACACTCCTTTTAAACATTCCTTTTCAGGACTAGAGAGTATGACAAGAGTGAATTAAGAACTCAAAAATAATTTTAGTGCTTTATTATGAAACTCCCTGATATTCTCTAGTGGTACATGAATGCTACTTGAACATATCTGCCGGTTAACCACATATGAATCTGTCACAGGAGCGTTTCTAACAGAAACTTTAGTTTCTTCATCCTGCTCATTGTCGTGAATGACTGAAGGGACGATTTGTTATTTGTAGTAGTGAGTGTGGCCAACCAGGGAAAACATAAGCTGATTATCATAGGGTTCCATGGAAGGATCCTGGTGTCATTTCACTCCTATTTTCAAGCAGCTTTTCTAACAGGAACAGCTGTAAGGAAGTATGTAGAAAGATGTGTCAGGGAAGTCAGCCAATGTGGAAAAAGCTGGGATTTATTTTATTTCTCCACCAGGTTCTTAATATAGTATTTTCTTATTTTCAGATATCAGGAGAGAAATGGATTTAATTATTTCCTTCTGAATTGAATCCAAGTTTAACAGTCCCCACTGACAGGAAATTGTCCCTTATTAAGTGTATCTCATAACAGCTTAATATTTTTCCCATCACTGACAGAAAATGGGGGAAGGGGAACAGTTCATGCTGTGATTACCCATTATCTGCCTTCTCCTGTATACTTAGGGCACATCACCTTCTCTTAATTTAGACACTCAGAGATCTCAGTATGTAAGTACCATGGTGAAATGCAGGTGTGTGTGTGTGTGTGTGTGTGTGTGTGTGTGTGTGTGTGTGAAAGACAGAGAGAGACAGAGAAGGAGAGAGAAAGAGAGAGATTCAGGTTTAAGTTTGTGTGTGTCCATACACACCCTTGTGTGTGTGTGCGTGCACATCTCATGGAAGCCAGAGAACAACATCTTTCTATGACTCTCCAACTTATTTTTGGAAAAGTCTCTTCCAGAACCTGGAGATTACAGATTAGATTAAACTCACTAGCCAATAAGCTCCACCAATCCTCCTGTCTCTGCTTCCTTGGTGCTAGGATAACTAGTGTGTACCACTATGTCTGGAATTGTACATAGGTGTTATAAATTGAACTCAGGGATCTTCATGCTTATGAAGTAAGCATTTTATCCTTCTTCAGATCCCGAATTCTTTAAAAAGCAATTGGTGCATCTTAAGTGTTATCAAAATAGAAATATACATGTGTTGCAGGAATTTCAGAAACTATTATTATTATTATTATTATTATTATTATTATTATTATTATTATTTTGATTTTTTGAGACATGGTTTCTCTGTTGTAACTTTGGTTGTCCTAGAATGCCTCTCCCTCCCAAGTGCTGGGATTAAAGGCATGCACACCACCACCCAGCTCTTTCAGAAACCATTTCAATGGTCACAAGAGATGTGTCAGAACCTATCATACAGATGAAATTTATGTGTAAGTAAATTAGAACAAAATGCAATTGTTCTCCCTATTTACCTTTAAAACACACACACACACACACACACACACACACACACACACACACACACACACAGAGGTAATTGACCACACAGAGAATGACTGTCTGATGGGCATCACGTTGCCATGAAATCATACATTTTGTACTGTAATAGATCTATATTTACATGCACTTTTATAAGACCAGTAAGAAAACAATGATAGTTAAAGTTCAACTGGAGATAAGTGTGAGGCAGGCAACCCTAACAGAGGGCCTATTTTATTGCATGCTGTCATTTTTAGCACTGACAATGGAGTGTATTGGTGTGGCTGTGACTAGACTACCATACAGAAAAATTCTAGGATGTGAAAATTTCAAATTGCAGAGGAAAAAAATGATGATAAAACAAATCTCTCGACTTTCCTTCCTACTTTCCAGAAAACAGTAACTAACTGAATTCTGCTGGAATAATAATAATAAAATGATGGGTATCAAGGAATAATTAAAGTCAGCAGGCTAGTTGAAACAAGCATGTTGGTGCCTCCAAAACTAATACTTTTCCTTGGGATTGCTCTGATTATTTTTGGTCCTTAGTGCTTCAATATAAACATTAGGATTTTATACACTGTCTTTAGTAAGATTACCATTTTCACAGTCATCAGTTCTTCCTATTCATGAGCATGGGTGATCTTTTCACCTTCTCAGTGTCTTTTCAATCTCTTTTTTTTTCATTATTAATTTTCATAGAAAGCATATCTATATACAAAGATTGAGGTTAAAAATGTATAGACAAAGAATCTGAAACCTAGTAAGTTAGAGGACCTAAATATTTGTCTGAAGTTTTGATATCCTTTGCTGTTTCACTATGTCCCCATTGTATGAAATTTAAGGTCAGCACACATTTCTGCTCATTTAACACATGCATTGCCTATGCAAGACTGACTCTGCTAAAATCTCCCCCACCCTAACACACACATACAGAGAGAGAGAGAGAGAGAGAGAGAGGTGGTTGTGGTTGGTCATCTCACTTTCTGATTAAGTCCCTGTCTCTTTTAGACAAATTCTCACTTCTTTTAACATACTATCTTACCTGTGTCAAATAACGTTATGACAGGCATTAAACATATAAAAATACAAATAATTCAGATGTTAGCCTCCATTTATTTGTCACAATAATTATATTTTTAACTTAACAAGATAAGTGGGTAAAGCATCCACAGAGTAACAAACTGAAACTTTATGAGAAGCCATATTAAGATAGGGTCTCATGTAGCTCAGGCTAGTCTCAAACTAGGTATGCAGCCAAGGATAATCTTGAACCTTTGGCCACCTATTCCCTTTCCAACTTCTTGGCCTATAGGCTTGTGTAGCATGTCTAGTTTTATACAGTTCTGGGGGCTCAAACCTATGGCATCTTGAATGTTAAGTAAACACTCTACCAAGTGAACCAGATCCCAAACTAGACATAAAGGTAGAGGTTTTTCTTCCCAAAATTAGTTTTTTCTATCAGTCAATTTCCCTTAGGAGAACCACTTGATATCCTCTTACATATGATAATACAATGTGTGTATTATCATTCTTCTTATAATAAACAAAATAATAATAATAATGTAATAAATGTTCAATATATTTCATCTAGCAATATATGCTGGAGACTATTTCCTGTGATTTCACAAGGAACGTCTTACTTTTTTATTGGCTTCCAGAATTTCACTGACATAGATATGTGTCATTTATTTAATTAGTCTACTACCAATAGGAACTTGGATCATGCAATCTTTTATTATTACAAATAATGCTGCAATGAGTAATTTCAGGGAATACATCAATTCACAGGTATGTAATTATCTCTGCAGGATACATTCCTAGAAGTTAAATTACTAGGTCAAGAGACACAAGTACTTATAATTTTCATAAATACTGCCAAATTGCCTCCACACAGGTGATGTCATTACAAACCGTAGGAAACACTCAAAAGAAATAAAGAAGATTTATACAAAAGAACAGGAAATATACTGCTGAGGAATAGACAGAAAAATGAGTGGATTACTCATTACTCAAAAATGAGTGGACGTTAGTCTTGTATGGTGTTCTTGCCAAAATAATGACAATTGAGCTTATTAAACATCATTTGGCTTATAAGCAGAAAGAAAAATCTCACAGCCCAAGTGGTCCAGTTCCAGCAAACAACACACAGGAATAACTGGCTGGGAAAGAGAGAAAGATGATTTTAAATAGATCCAAGAGACATCACCAAAGCTCAATTCCCAGACCTTGTTTGGAATCTTTTTGAAACAAACTCTAAGCATCATTATTGGTGAAGATGAGAGAGTTGAAGAAGACTAGGAAATATGGAAACTGACATTGCACTTTGCAATCAGAATATTCAGCACTGTGAAGGTGACAATCCTCCCTATAGTTTCATGCAGTTAATATAATTTCAATAAAATAGCAACAAATTACAGAGGTTAATTCTGAAATTCATAAAAAAATAAAATATAAGGAGAAGAATATTCTGGAGAAAAAATATTGATCAGAAAATAAAAAGAACAAGGAAGTTATAAATTAAAACATGGTAGTTTAAAATACAACTTAATACATGACAGAAGTTAGCATTTAAAATTAGTTGGTTAAAACAGATTATTCAGTTAGTAATAAAATTTATATGTAGACAACAGGCTCTGGCTGGGGTGTGGTTAAGTTGGCAGAGTGTTTGCCTAGCTTGCAAGATGCTTTAGGTTTGTCCACCCAGAACCACATAAAACTGGACATGGTTGCATATGGTCTCAATGGTTGTTAAATAGAGGCTAGAAGACCAAGGGCACAAGTTGATCCTCAGCTATATGGCTAGTTTGAGACTACCTTGGGCTACATAAGATCACAATAAAAATAATTTCTAGACAGATCAGATTTTAATAGCAAATAAATAAATAAACATTCTAGAGAGGCATTGAGGAATTGTCTTAAAAGATGCATTATAACTGTTTCATGCATTGATATATTTGCATATATGTTTAATTTACACATGCACATGTATATAAAATGTCTATTGTATATACATACAAATTCATATTCAGTGTTGAAATAAGAAGGTCTAACAATGACAAAGATTCCAAAAGCACTAAAGAAAAAAATTAATGAATATAACTGAGCTATAATTTAAAAAATCTGCATAACCCAAAATTCCAAGTAAAAATAAAAGATAAAGAAACAAACCGAAAAATCTGAGCCTAGAAAAATGGCTCAGTGGTTAAATCTCCTGCCAAGGACCTGATTTCAGATCCCAAAAGCCATATTGGAGTCTGATGTCTCTAGCCCCCAAGAACATCTGCATCTATGTGCCTATACCCTCATACAGACATGTATGCATATACTGGTTAGGCTTTTGTCAACTTGACTCAGCTAAAATTATCTAGGAAGCAGAACCTCAAATGAGAAAGTGCTGGAATCAGATTGTCTGTAGAAAAATCTGTAGGACATTTTCTGGATTAAAGATGGATGTCAGAAACCCAGTCCATTGGGGGTAGTGCCATCTTTTAGCAGGTAATTCTGACTGGTATAAGAAAGCAGGCTAGCTGGATTGAGGGGTTGAGGGGGTTGCCATCACTTGGGAGGCAGAAGCAGATGGATCTCTGTGAGTTCAAGGCCAGCCTGGTCTACAGAGTAAGTTCTAGGACAGCCAGAGTTACAACAGAGAAGCCCAGAAGGAAAAAAAAGTAGTCTGGGGAAGTCACAAGAAGTAAACCAGTAAGCAGGGTCTCTCTATTATCTCTGCCTTATGGTTCCTGACTTGAGTTTCTATCCTGATTTTGCTCAGCAATGGATTGTGACCTGGGAGTTAGAAGATGAAACATACCCTTTCCTTTCCATATTGTTTTGTTCGTGGTATTTTATCATAATAGAAGCTTAGCTAAAACAACAGATACAACATAACTAAAGTTAATAAAATAGCTTTTAAAGACTTAAAACATAGAAAGTAAAGTTGCACAAAATCCTTATAAACCAATAAAACCAATATAAATACAATGATATAAAATGTATATATTAAAGAATGAAGAAATTACTATAAATGGTTCTTATGCTCACAAAAATATGATTTGTTTGTAATTAATAAAGATAATACCTATAAGACTTAACAAAAATAAAACTATTCTGAAGTATCATTAATGATTTTATTCACTTATTAGTTTGATAACCCCTCAATACTGGAGAATAACACAAAGGCTAATTTACTTGTGGAAACAAAATGAGTAGAGGGAAAAGGCAGTCACTTCTTAAAAGTTATAGTACACGCCTATAATCTCCAAGGCCAAGTGTAATACTTTATCTGCGTTACAAAGGCCAGGATACCAGATGAGATCTCTAATGGAGAATGCAACTAAACAATCGGTATAAACAAAATTTTTCAAAAGTTCTTTAAATGGTCAAAAATAAAAGTCAATAAAGCAAATTTTTAACTGAATCTTATATAATAAGCTCAGGAAGCAGTCCTCAATCCCTACCAAAGAATGCATATTTTCATTTTGCATATAATATTAATGTACATGCTTGCTTTGTTCATACTTCCTGTCTTTATCAGCCAAAACTAAAAATCAGATGGGATGATGGAACTCTTAAGACAGGCCCTGTGTCTCTAGGGAAAAAAAGATGTTGGTCTGCAGCCAATGACCTAGATAGAAAGTCATAGAGTCTAGGTCATTCCTATAAGTATATTCCTCATGATGCTCATGGCATTACTGTTATGCCCAGTACTGGGTGTTAATGACAGTGCCCTTGAGCCATATTTAAAAAATCTTAACTTGCTTTACTGAATAGATTCTGGAAGGACGTACATAATTCATGTGAAATGAACTCTGAGAGGAATCTGGATATTCAATTGTTGTCACAGTTGTCAAGAAAACTCAAAATATATGAAAAAATAAGGATCCTTTGGGGTGCAGCTAGATATAATACTTTTGTGATTTTAATGCTATTATGTATGCAATATTTACTACATTAGCTGCTATTATTAAAAGGCAGACTCTCCAGCCTTCCATATGCCTGAATTGGGAAATATCAAACTTATTTTGACTACTTACTAAGAAATACTTTGATGGGTTTATGATCTTATGCAGAATTTTGTGTCATGCCGTATTTTAAAATTCTTTGGCTTGCTGTAATTACATTAAGAGAGTAAAATTACATTCCTATTTAAATCTGCAAGGCTTAATAATGGTAATCTTTGGCATCATCTGTTGATTGATGTCTTCCTCGCTGTCCTCTGTGGATTCTAATGTAAGAAACTCTGAAGTCAGTTTTCTCTTTAGTTGTGGCTGGTTTTTGCTGTTTTTTATTTCTTTATCCCTTAAAATGGATGCCATTTTAAAACTCTTCATGTGTATTTTTTCAATAAAGCTACAGGCAACAAAACAGATCCTCCAGGGGGTGGGGAGAGTTATTTTAAGATTTAAATCCTACCATGATTAGATAGTAAGTATGTGATCTCTGTGGGTCATTAATATCACTAATGTAAGGCAAAAGTGTTGGATTAAATGGCTTCTGGGAGAGCATAACTTACTCAGAATGACATACTCTAAAATGTTTTTATAACCTATTATTAAAAAGGGAGAGAGAGAAAAGCCATTTCTCTATATCAGCATTTCTCAGTGGTCTGGCAAATTTCCACATTGGGATTTCATTAGCAGGTATTAAAATACATTTTAGGGACCAAATCCTCAATGTCTTTAATCAGAAATTCTACACATTTGACTCATTTTCCTATATTTTAAGGCATATTTCAAGGGATTGATAAATAAGACAAGCTGGTAGGATAACAAATAGACTATGCCTGGCTGAAACATTTTTCTGAGAATTGGGAAGGAGACATCTGACCACTACTTATAAGTAAGTGCCTTACTTATAAAGCAAGGCACTGTATAATTCAGATCATCTGTCCTTTACAATATCACATTTGTAGTGTTCACACTTGTTCCATGATTGATGCTGATTTCTATTGCTCAGTAGACTGCAGCCTCCATGAAGACAGGAACTAGATAGCCTCAGTCAGGGCTGTCTGGGTATAGCCACTTCTGGATCTGAGCCAACTCAGTATTTGCTGAGTAAGTAATATGTATAGGAAATTACTTACATATGAGCCAGTGGAGACTCAGAGATGTGGAATAGGCAGTCTGAGACTACATGACTTCTAAGAATCAGAAAAGAGACAATCAAGTCTGGTTCTTCAGTGTGGGTCACTTACCCTTAATATTGTCTCTCTCTCTTTTTTTTATGGACATTCATGTTGCTTGTTAAACTCCCAAGCCTACAGGAACCTCTATAACAAAACTTATTTTAAAAGTATAGTTGAAAACATGATAAATTCCCCAAATTTGAGGATTAAATGAGAGGAGACACTGAATAAGCAAAAAGGACTGTTTAATTTTACACATCAAGATCAGAAAAGTTTCACCAAATCTCTGAGGTTTAAGGGGGAACTCTAAGGAGATGAGAAAGTAATCTCCAGAATCCTGGGATTAGAGGCCTAAGATTCACAAGTACAACTGCTAGAGAAGCTGTGGGTCCTTTGGTTCCAAAGCAGAAAGGCCAATACAGATGGGATGGGAAAGTGAGCAGAGAATGGGTGAACGCCTAAGTGGAGTGTTCAGATTCACGGGCAAGGGATGATTCATAAGTTGAAAAAAGGGAGCTCTTTTAAACAGAAAATACAAAAAGAATGACTCTAACTGGTTGAAAGAAAGGTCAGTTAAAAGGAGAATTTCTTTGTACTCACATTTAAGACAGGAGAAAAATAGCAGTGTTATTTCTCCTTAGTGATGGCACAGGAAAGGGGGGCATTGGTATATGAATTACAGGAGTGCTATCAGGAGCAGAAGATAGAGGAAGAGATAGAGAACAAGCAGACATGTTGGCTCTAGTTAGAAACACAGATATTGTACTGGTAGGAACTGGAACAAAGGTGAAGGTCACAGGTGAGTTTTGGCTGGGTGCATGAGGTAGCAGGAGACCATATTTCCCAATGGGTTCCCCGTTTTCTCAGTGAAATACGAGGGGTGTTCTTAACCCACAATGTCTTGGAGGAGGTGCTGCAAAACCTGCCCAAAGATTTCTTTCTCTCAACTTCTTCTTTACATATAAGTATGAAACTAGGTATTTCTGCTTAACCATATGGACTATGTAAAGCACAGAATCTTGCCAAGGCAGTGTTACTCATCTTTGGTTAGAATAAGATTACAAAACATATTGTACAAGTAATGGATTTTGCAAAATAATTAATACAGATTAACAACCTTCTATGTTCCCACTTGTATTGCAAATTTATTCTCTTAAAATCACTTCATGTTCTGAATGTCACTGAGAAATTTAGTAGACTGCTTAGCTGCACCCCAGAAGTGGGTTTCCAACCATAATTTAATTAGGAAGGTCGTAACTAAGTTCCACCATATGGGACTGCCAGATGTAATCAATGCAATATAAATTTGAAGAAGATATTATTGAGTGTGCCATAGGAATTTATAAGCAATGAGGCTATCATTTATGCAACAGAAATCACTCTGATGTCTTAGGAAATTAGCACATTGGTAGAACATGCAAATATTAGAGGGTTAATGCAGAATGAGTAATCATGACTGAGTGATACCATAATAAATGAAAACACACAAAACTCAAATAATAAAGCTATTGTTCACAATCCCTCCCTGCTCTACATAGATTGAATCTGTAAGGCTGATATGGCTGAAAGTTTTTAAGTAATAAAAAGTAATAAATTTGATGATGCAAATGGAAACTGATATAATTGGGAATTCAGTTTTATTAACAATGAGTATAAAAGCATTAAATAGAGGACAAAGAATTGTTGAAGCAACTTAAATTGCCACTGTTGGATGCTTCAAGCCTCAAAGCCTTTTTAACCCGGCTTCTAATGCAGCAATGGATAAACTTAAAACAAAATCAATTATCTCAAATATATCAAGTCTATTATTCCTATGTCTGAAGTCATATTGGAGGAAAAAATGTCACACCAGAGTAAATCATATGAGATTCGGTTTTCTCCCACCCAGGTTAGGTTGTAGAATATTTCTGTGAAAGCAAAGAACCCACATGCCTTGATTGTGCACCAGGAACAGTTTTACAGTGTTAACTCTTGTTCAAATACAGATGCATATGCTATATACCACAAAACAATAATACCTCAAGGCTGATGCAAAATCATCCATCATGTAAAGAATAATCATCTGTACTTACTCTCCTAGAACATGAATAAACTTAAACTGTAGAATTGTAACAGAGAAAGGATCACAAATATCTTTGCCTCAAGTGCCCACAATGTAGAATTCATCCTTATTCAAGTGGATCCCAATATACATGTTAAAACCACAAAAGAAAGACAATTTAGACCATTTGTATTATATGCTCTTTGGTAACATCACTTAAGAGGGGATGTTCCACTTAGAGGATCTCTAGAGATGAAAAAGATTTGCAAATTTAGTGTTACTTGTCCCTCTTCTGTGGAGCAGAGTGCATAGAGTTGTGGAAGCACCTATCATAGACGCATACGTTAAAAGCAAGACAACATGCTTGACCTAGAAACACTATGAGACATTTGAAATTTACACCTATTCTCCCATGAATTTGACTGTCCTGTCCTGGTGCTAGAATTATGCTCAGAAACCAAAAGTCAGGCTGGCACATTTTCTCCTGACATGATCCAGCTGGCAGCTGCACATGTCTTACCAGAGCCATTCCAATCTTGGCCAGACCCAGCTGATGGCACCACACAGAGGAAGTGATGAGTTCACCCAGCTGGACCACAGAGATGTGTGGGCAGCAAGACTAATTGAAGTTTGTCAGTGACGCAGAGTTTTGCCAACTCGAAAACAATCCCCAGAGTAATATTAATTTGACAAAAATAATGCTCACTTCCCAAATGTAGTCTATATGTGTCCCTTTCTTGAGGGAAGGACACTAAATGTTTACAGAGTATTCAAAAAAGAAGGCAACTAGGATTCCAAGTTTCAAGGTCAGGTCTGACATAATTGCACTTTTGATATCACTAGAGGCAGAGTTACTCATCTTTACATGGAATAATATTCTTAGCCCCTTCTACCTGGCCAACCTTTACCTTTTTCCTCGAAAACTTAAACTATTGCAGGTGAACCTCCATAACCTTTTAGTACTTAACATGTTTTGTGCAATGTTTTGACTGTAGATTCTAAACAAATGCTTGCCAAATAAAAAGGAAGAATAATTGCATTTTGGAATATGAATAATTTGAGTATGGATATGAGAAAACTATATGAAGAATGAGGAAATTTGGACTAGAATTCTAGCTCTACCGTGTTACCTGTGTTACCTTGAAAATATTTTACTTTTACTGGAAACTCCAATTACTTTGTAGCTATGAGAATTAAACAGTTAAAGACTAGATGTTTCTGCATGAGATCTAACAGCTGATCTTATAATAGTGGACTTCTACAAATCACTGAAATTGTTGGCATCTCAATGCACTGTCATGTCTGAGCTGTAAATATGCCCCCAACTCCTCCTATAACTTTCTTCCTTTTTGCTATTGTTTCCTCTGGATGCTGGGGATTGCACCCAGAGCATCATGTGGATGCTAACCAGTAAGCACTCTACTATTGAGCTGCACCCTCACCTCTTAACTTTAACTCTTCAATTTTTTTTAAATTTTATTTATTTTCTGTACACTGATATTTTGCGTACATGTATTATCTGTGTGAAGGTATCAGATTCCTTGGAACTGGAGTTAACTAGAAAGTGGTGATCTTCCATGTACATGCTGGGAATTGAATCTAGGTCCTCTAAAAGTGCTCTTAACCACTGAGCCATCGCTCCAGCTCCTCAACCTTTTTATAAAGATATATATATATATATATATATATATATATATATATATATATATATATATATGTATGTATGTATATATATACACACACACATAAATATAAAAACTGTTATCCCTTTTTATTTATTCCCTGTTTAAAATTATTTTAGCTTACAAAGAAATTGAAGGAAGTACAGTGTTCCCAAGTGACCTTACCTGTTTTTCCAAGCATTAACATCTTAGAAACAATGCAAAATTATCAAAACCAGGGGCCTTTACATTGGCATAATACAGTTAATTAATCTACTCATTTTATTCCAATTTTACAATTTTTACACGAATGTCTTTTTTTCCTGGTTCTGGTTCTGGATTCTGTCCAGAATCCAAAACTATATTTAGTTCATGCTCCTTAGTATCCTTCCTTTAATATATGAAAAGGTTATCTTAGGGCTTGATAGTTTTAAGATTATAGAAATGTCCTTTCTTATCTCAATTTTGACCAATAATTCTGATACCCATTTATAGCTGAGTTCAAAAATAGTAACATGGTATTTTTCAAACTGTGATATTTCTAGATTTGTTATTCTATGTTTATTAACAGAAATTCTACTGTAAGAAATAGTTTATCTTAATATGTTCATACTTGCAATAGTTTGGATGCACTTATTTTATTATATAGGTAGTAATGCATTGTTATAATTCTTTTTCAAATTATCCTAAATTTGGTTTTTGCCTCAACACTTTGCAACAAATCAATCACTCTAAAGAAATTCTTGTTTCAAAAGGTAGCATAGTACAGCAGCTGGGAAATGGAGGCAGCAGAATCAGGAGTCTAAGGCCAGTCTGAGCTACATGACAGCCTTACTTGAAGAGTAAAAATTAGTTAAAAAAAAAAGACACGGAATAGATGAAAACTTAAGCATATGCTCAAAGAGGAACTGTGTTATTAAGGGATACTGGGGATACAGTATCTTCATACCTGAAAGTTCAAAACAGACAAAAGACCTTCAGGCATTCAGGCATCCAGAAATTCAGGACAGTAAGCATCACGAACACTTCTACTTTGACTAGAGATTTAGTAGTTTAGCATTTGGCAAGAGGACATTTAGGAACAATTATATTGTTTTATATTTATGTGTGAACACAGGGCACAGTAAAATGTGTTATGACAACTTTAATGAGACAGAGAGAAAAAGAGCAGGGAGGGGGAGAGAAGAAGTAGGGAGAAGAGAATGAACACTAGTTCACCAATTCAGGCCATTTGAAATATGAGCAAACTTAAAAAACAGGTAAAATAAACCTCTAGCATGAATTGCATGATATAACCCTCAATGCAACGGAACAGTGAGAAAAATCTCACATTAATTCTTCTATTGTGTTTATTCATAGTCTTATCTATAAACTCATCACAGGGTCTCATGTTTTGAATGTTTAAAATATCCCCCAAACTGTGTAAAAACCATGGACAGAAGCAACAACTAAAGGTGACCTCATAGTTTAGTGGGATTGACCTCTTTCCCAAAAGTCAGTCTTAGAAAAAGCTCTTGGTTTTATGGGTAAATGAGAGGTTACTCTTTGATTTTTAATATTTTTTAGCACTGGAGATATTTCATATGGCATTTAACTTGATGTTGTTTTCTCTCTCTCTCTCTCTTCCCCAGCACATGTCTGAGCTATCAGCCACCAGCTCAGCCCCACAGAAGGAGAGCTAGGGCATGGGTAGAGCCATCCAGGCAGTCCAAGATCGGAGGACTAAGAGCAGGCAAGAGCGAATCAGATTTTCATGAGATATCATCAGAGGACCATATCTCTTGTTTATTAAAGCAAGGGTGATTGCATTTTATAGGGTACAAGCAGGGGAGAGTCTTTGGTATGCAAGGATGGGAGCCATTGGTTAAGACAAGGATACTGGAGTAGCCTCATGCATCAAGGTCTTCCAAAGGCATCTTCTACATATAAGGTAAGAGGAAGACATCTTATCAGTAAATGGGCTCAGCCCTAGGCTTCTAGCTACAGCGCACATAAACACTAAACCAAGCCACATTCCTTTGCTAGTGACCTGTGAAGCAGGCAGTATTTAATATTTAGCTGGGTTCTGGCCAGGGCTAAGAGAAGTGGGGAGTAACTGAACTCCTACTGCTCTCAAGGTAAGAAAATCCAGGGTTCAAGGCAAGCTTTGACCCATTCTTAGCTTTAGGACAGCCCCACAATTCTGTAGTGGCAAGGATGCTGCTAAAGGTCCCTCCTTAAAACTGTCTAAGTCAGTGCTTTTTCAACCTGTAGGTCTTGACCCCTTTGGGGGTCACAAGGGTCACATAAGACCATCTGCATATCAGATATTTACCTTATGATTTATAACAGTAGCAAAGTACAGTTATGAAGTAGCAACAAAAATAATTTTATGGTTGGGATCACCACAACATGAGGTCTGTATTAAAGGGTCACAGCATTAGGAAGGTAGAAAACCCTGGTCTAGATGGTGGTAGAAGCACTTTTCTCTTTTTAATAAATCCTTTGTAGCTGTTTAGATACTGAGTCTCAGGGTTGATTCCTCAAGGATGGAAAGCCTCATTTACATACATTCACCAAGTCTCTTTCTACCAATGTACCTCACAGCTCACAGCTGTGACATAATGAAGAGTCAGCTGAGGTTCAGAATACATTATTTTTAAAATCCGAGGAGTAAAGCTGGCTGTGCTTTTTTTTTTCTCCTTTTGGTTGATACAAACCAAATACCTAATCTAAGTAATTGTAGTGGAAATTTCATTCATAGCCATGATGACCATATTGATTCAAGGGGCATATGCTTATCTATACCTTCTAAAACAAAATATTTTTCTTCATAACCTATGACCAGATATTTTTATTTGGAGTTTAATTAAGAAAATACTGTTATAAAAGCAGAATCATCTACTTGTTTTAGTAACTAATAATTCAGAGTTTTGGTTTATTAAATACAAAATACTTCAGAGTCCCAGATTCTCAGAAATTACAAAAAATTGAAAAAAAATGACAGTCAATGATTTTTTTTAAAAAAAGAATATGACTAGATAACATTAAAAGACTATTTATCAAATTCACATTTTTACCTTTACTTCAATTCCAAGTGGAAACAGTTAATGAATTTAGGATTCTTTTTAATTTTCAAATTAATTTTGTTTTGTTGTGTTGAGGCATGTTTTTGACTGCACACCCTAGATTAGCCTGGCACTATGTAACCACACTGGTCTTGAATCCATAGCAATCCTCCCACCTTAGTCTTCTCAGTGTTAGAATTATAGGCATGAATTTGTAAATAGGCTTGTTTTTTTTTAAATACTGATGCTCAGAGACACTCAGAATGGTCGTGTTTGACTCAACTGTAATAAGCTTTTCTACAGTATTCCCTCTAACAAAACTAGCCTGTTAAGAACCTCTGGTAGTAAGATTGTTTACCTTTATGTCAAGAACATGAGGAAAGCACCAAAATCCGTATATGATGCTTGCAAGGCAGACATTGAGGGGTTCATGCTGTAAGACCTTAAACCTTATGAGATTATCTAAAACAAACAAAAAAGATGGTTTGATGTTTGCTAAATGAGTCTATGATAGGATCACATGTGTTTTCCTTTTTGAGGAGCAAAAAAATCAAGTGTGGAAATGTTGAAGGCACAGCACAAAAGAAAGCAAAATAAATGTGATTTTTTTTTTTTAAGTAATAAAAATCGAGGATTGCTCTAAGATAAAAAAAAAAAATCAATGTTGCCAATATCTGGTTGCCTGCCTATTTCAGGTAGGGGATGAAGGTCAGCTACAGATAAAAACAAATTTGAAATTACTCTGAGAGGAGATTCAATTACACTGATGATAGTTCTGGAAGTCTCTCGTGGAGTTTCTTTTTTTCAAGGGATTTTTTTTTCAAGCTATCACTTTGTAACATATCATGTATTATAATGTGTCATTTTTGTGTACTGATAAATGTATTCAATGCAGACATGCAGTTATGGCTTCATGTTTACAGTGAATGCTATGGCCATGACTTGATGAGATTTTTGAAAGACTAGAAAAAAACAAGAAATTGAGTTTGTTGATGGAATGGTTTAGAGATTACAGATCAAACTATAAGATGCTTCATTTGCTGTCTGAGGCAACTGTAAGGTTTTGCAATAATGCTTGTGAACAACGGGAAAGGAAGAAAGAAAGTAACTTAGGAGATAAGGAAGGTGGTTAGCATGATGATTCTTTTTGGTGGTCAACCTGACATACCTGGGAAGTGGGAACATCAACCTGAGGAATTGCCTCCATTAGACTGGCCTGTGTATATGTTTGTGGAGTAAACTGAGTCAGGGAGCAACCAACTATGCAATATTCCTCATCTTTGCTTCAGTTCCTGCTTGAGATCCTGCCTTGGCTTTCCTCAGTGATAACCATGACAGGGAACTGTAAGATGAAATAGAACCTTTCCTCTCCAAGTTGCTTTTGGTTATGGTGTTTATCACAGCAACAGAAAGCAAAGTAGGAGAGCTAGGTAATAGGGACAGAAAATGTGTTGCTAGGCAATAAGCAGCAAGCACTATTCTGGGTTGGGGAAGACTCAGACAAGTACTTAATTCCATGGATGTATATTGGGCATGTACTTCCAACTGTGAGCTTTAGAAAAATAAATTTTTTTAAAGATTTAATTAGTTAAATCTGGGAGCCCTGTAGAGTGGTAGCCAATAAGTGTTACTAAATGCATAATGGGGGTGTGTTCAGTGAACATCCATTTTTGAATATTGGTCTCCAAGAAGCAGGTTTATCTTTATGAATTAGTGATACTCCTAGCATTTACCAGATATGTAAACAGAGGTTCTGCATAGAGGATTTCTTTAAAGCCAAGTTATGAATCTTAATGATATTTTATTTTGGCATTGAAAATATTCAAGTTCGATCAGCCTCTGCACACTTCAGAAAGCATAACTTTATGCTAGGGTCTGTAACTTAGGAAAATATATGTCTCAGAGAAGTAATCAGAGCACTCACAGATGCTTAAGTATTTGAATTACATAATCAATCAACATGCCCATGAACATTTTACAATTATGGACCAGTAGAGGACTTTAGAGAAACTTCCATTTATTCCAGGTGCTGAAGTTACATTTCTGTTGTCCAGGGTCTGGCTATAATGTTTGGTTCAGTTGGTGGATAAAGTCTCATTTCATCCACTTGGGGGACTTGTGGTATCCTACAATAACTCTAAATCCTTATTCCTTTTTTCTCTCCTGGGTTGCATGCCTAATTAACTGATATGAAAATGATAGTAGAGATCACAAATTCTTAAACTGGATGAAAACAAAGCTAAATGAGGCATAATTCTCAGTCTCTTCCAACCACAATTATTAGAAGTGTACATATTGAAAAGGTAATATGAAATCAAATTTTTATATAGTTTCAAAGAAGAAACAAATTTATTCTCCCTCTTTTCAAAATTATGATTTAGTAAATATTTTAGGTCCTTAGGGTTAAATCCAAATATTATAGCTCAACCAATTTTTTAGCAGAAGACTGGCATCACTTATAAAATCCTTACTCTACTTTGCTTTAGCTCAACACTGACAGTTCTCTGATAAACACTCCTCATTACTTTTTAATGTAGTGCTATTGGTTCTAAACAAGATTCAGACATACATTTTTCAGTCTTTGCCCCACACCCAAGGAACATGATATATGAACTGGTTCAAAACAACCAGTAGGTGATGGAGATGAGGGAGGCCAAAAAAGACCATAAAGGCTCTTCTAATGTACTTATCTCACTGTACATTCCCACCTCTCCACCAACCTGCATGAGAGTCCAAGACTTCTGAGAATCACTATTTTTTTAAAAAAAGTGTGTGTTTGGGGGTGAGGGGGAGTATCGAAAACCGAGTAACTTGGCATGATGCTTGGACTACTGATGAACTTATTATTCTCCCCTGATGAACAACTTTACATATTCAACAATACAAATTGCTTATACTTACAGTTTTACAAATCTTCAGTTTTCTATCTGGCTTAATAGAAATCTCTAATTTCCTACTTCTTCTAACAAGGAGAAAATATTTGAAAAAAAATTAACAAAAAAAGATGGGCTGTTCCATCCTTTATTCTTAGTTGTGGACAAAAAGCTTTGAGATATTTTTTCTTCTGATACTATTTAAGTCGGTCTGTATAATAACAAGTGTACCTCAATTTATCCAAACACAAAAAAATCAAAACACCTGTAATTGATTCAATAGAAATGCTATGGTTTGAGTATCAAATTTCACCTAAATTCATAGGTTGAGTACTTGGTTTTTGCAGGGGGTGTGAAATTAGAAGGCGGTAGAAAGCGGGTGTGATATAGTTGGAGAAAACAGGTCATAATAGGGTATATATCAGTGCCCCCCCAACTCCTAGTGTCCTTAGTCCCATTTCCACCTTAGTTCCTTTTCTTGTTCTTATGACAAAATACTTTGACAAGATCAACTTAAGGGAGAAAAAGTTTATTCTAGCTTACAGTTAAGTGCCCAGTTTATTGAGGTGAAGGAAGTAAATGTGGCAAGAACTTGAAGCAAGTGGTCGCTTCATATCCGTAATCAAGAAGAGAGGACAATAAATGCTTGCTGCTGCTCAGTTCTCTTTCTTCCTTTATAGAGTCCCATCCAGGGAATAGTGCCACCCACAGTGGGCAGATCTTCCTATCTCAACTAACCCAATCAAGATAATCTCTCACAGGCATGCACAGTGGTCCATCTTCTAATTAATTCTAGATTCTGTCAAGCTGACAATTAATAGCAATCATCACACTGCCTCCATGAGGTCAGGAGCTGCTGTCACAATCTTCCCCAGTTACTAATTCTGCTTTGACCCAGTCGCAAAGCTATGAAACCAGTTGACTCTGGATCTCTGGTACCTTTAAAGCCATGAGTTCAAATAAACCTTTCCTTCTTTAAAACTATTTCTCTCAAAATTTTCCCATAGCAAGAAAATACTAATACAAGAATATGTTAAATGTACCAATGGGCTCATAGAACTGAAAAACTCAGAAGTTGCAGTGTCTTAGGGCCAATATTGCAAACCAACAGGCTCTGATGTACTGAAGACAGTATATTTAACCTAGAAATGGTGTTTTCCCTAAAACAAAAACTCTGCTAAGCATACTTAACGCAGGTTTCAATTACTAAGCTGCTAGTTTTGTCGTCTGAATTAAAATAACCTTGTTGTGTTTTAAAACTGCCTAGTTTTGTCTGAATTATAATTGTGTATGTGTGCACGTTTATATGTTTATAAATACATGTATGTAGAAGTCCCTGTGAATGTGTGCTAGTGCATGGGGAGGCCAAATGTCAACATCAGATGTTCTCGTCAACTGCTCTCAACCTCATTTCTGAAACAATGTCTCTCGACAAATCTGGTGCTCATTGATTCAAACAAATTGAATAGTCAACAAGCCTCAGGTCTTCCTATCTTGCTTCCTGTCTCGCTTCACCAGCACTGAGATTGTAGGCCCATGCTGACATGCCTAGCTTTTAAGTGGTATTGAGAATCAAACTCATGCCCTCATATTTACAAAAAAAAGAAAGAGGACTTTAGTAACTGAACCCTTTCTCTTAAGGCTTTAATTCTTATATATGGATTGTATTAATATTTAAAATGGCTTAGAAATATAATAAACTTCCATACTTCTCTAATTTTATTAATGCAGGATAGTTCATAGTTGTAGAACGCAAGATGTGGGACACAAGCCCTGCAGTAACTGCATGGTTTAACAGAAATTCACAAAGGACTTTAGTTACTGTTGAAATAATGGTCTGACTGCAGGAACGTCTTGGGTAGAAACAAGGACAACCTTGATATGGTAGACTGATTCCCGAGGTAATCTATGTAACTCTTTTGACAGTTGCCTCATAGTAGTGGAAATTACATCAATAATTGACTCACAGGACAATTATAAAAATCAAGGGAATAACATATGGGTGTTATGGAAAGTCATGGAAATAGTACTATCTGGAAAAACAATGCAGTTTTCTGAATTTCCTCCTACACAGCACTCACTGCATCCTGAAAACCTTTCAGTGTCTGCACACAGATACCAGGAAAACATGAGTATTGTCCCATTATTCCATGTTCCTCTTCTGCTTTGCATATTTTCCTTGTATTAATTTTGTTCTTGTTTTAACATGTCAAACTGCATGGTTGAAATAACTTTTCACACAGCTCCCTGAGCTCAATTGCAAAGGGAGAAAGTTTATGCAACATATAATGTGTTCATATGCCCATCTCAAGCATTTCTGCATCAACTGTTTCCATAGCTGGGAAAATAGTAAATGCAGCTGCAAGAGGAAGCCAAACTTCAGTTTTTGCTTTCCTTTCTCTGAAAATAAGTCATTCTGGGTGTGTGTTTTGCCAATTGCTATAATTTTTCTTCTTAAGCATCAAATACTTTTTTGCATCAAAACAAGTTGGACGAAACCTTAAGGCAAGGTGTTATTATGCTCTCTCGATGGAAATGTAAGAATTTATGTTCTTCGTCATACCTCAAGATCACTGTTTGAATTGACCAGGCTGTTCTTCATTTGCTCAGCTAACTCACTGAACACCACCCTTGACCCATGCCTGTCTGGGAACTTCTATCAGAATACTTCTTCCCTCAATATTTGGTTTTCCTACTTCCATAGGGTTCTCTACTCATTTCTCTTTTGTTTTCTATTACTGAATCATTGTTGATTTGTCTAAAGACACAAATTAAATAGCAATGAGAAAAGGAAAGAATTTACTTAAATTAAACAGTCTCTGAGCCAGGGTTAGAGCATTAACTGATGTATACAGTGAATATTTCATTAAGGGAGTTGGATAGATTTGGGAGCTTACTTCTTGTGTCACAGGGTACTCTTATGTGACAATTCCATATCCATTTGACTGATGAGATCTTGTTACAGGATTTTATTTACAAGCCATGCTGAAAGTAAGCAAAAAAGTAAATACTTAAAATATTGTTTGTACTTTTTGCTTTTGCTGCTGGGGATCAAACCTTGGGCCTTGTACATGTTGGTCATATTCTCCATCACCAAGCCCCAGCCTCAGTACCACTGTATTTTAAGAAGAATGGCTGTCTATGTAAAGAGAGCAATCACTATGGCATATCACATATGAAAAATGATTTTCAGTGATGGATTATTCATCCTAGCTAGCTAGCTGAATTTATGACTCTGGGAAGGAAAAGCAGAGGTGTCTTAATATGTTTTGTGGCCATAAAAAGGCACACAAAACCAAAATACAAAAATTTCCAAACATGGTATTAGAGTACTAAATACACACAAACACAATGAGAGGAAATGAAGCAGGGTATTTTAATGAAAACTGACATCTTTAATCAAAAAGCAAGTGGTAATTTTGAAACAGCGATGCAAAAATGTCCAAGGTGGCATTATTTTATAACAGGAAGCCAAGTGAATGCAGAGGAATTGTCCTTTCAACAGAAAGATTTCAATACAAGATTTCAATACTTCAGAGTTTCAGTTTCATAACACCCGTCCCCCTTTATCCAAATTTATAAACATGATTTTTTTATGGGCAAGGATCATCAAATACACATCTGTCAACTCCATCATTTTGAATTACACATAATTTCTCTACAGTGATTCTTATTGCTCTCTTACAACTTCCATAGCATCCATTCTTCCTCAGGACTTTTTCCCATCCTGTGGGTGGTAAAGGGCACAGTCAAGAGACTAGCTGATTTGAGCATGGTGGAGATGGTGGTAAGTTGCCATTCTGATTCAGTTACCACATGTACTTACCTGTGGGTAAGCTTCTGAACTATAGCAATTTACAGACAAGAGTTGCTGAATCCACATTCCAAATTTCTCTTGGATCCATATTACTTTTACCTTCACAATGGAACCACTGTTGTCTACTCTGCTTCACTAGTCTGTTTTGATCTTGTCTTTATTCTTAACTATGTATTCATTTATTTTATGTGTCCATTTACTTCCATGATTATGTTTCTTTTTCAAGTTGATTTAGGCTTCAATTCTATACAAAGAGCCTGTACAAACAGGCTCAATGCTATGGTATCTTCACAATGTAATAAAACTTCACCACAGTGATTCTTTTTGAATGAAATTCAACCTTCTTGTCTTGAGTTCTGCCTTGTCTTATATAAACATGGCTGCTCAGATTTTAAATTATCCTTTATATATTATTTCTTTGCACTGTTTTTCTTTACCCCAGTGTTGCTTTATTTCACCCTGTCTCTTTAAACCTGCATAACAGGATGCTAAGAATGCAGCTCATTTGGTGGAATGCTAGCCTAATATTCATGAAGCCCTCATTCAATTCCTGGCACCCATAAAACAGATCTGGTGGCATACATTTGGAATTCCAGCACTCAGGAGGCAGAGGCAGGAACAAAGAAGTCAAGGTCATCCTCAGTTAGACCATCCTGGGATATGAGACTGTCTCATAAGAAAACGAAAAAAAAAATACTATGAATTTTTATCTTTCAACAACAAACTAAAGCCAGGTACAGGTGTGTATGCCTGTAACCATAGCAATCCAGAAGCTGAGACAAGGGGATCTAATGTTCAACTATAGCTCATTCTACAAAGGAAGACCTAAAGTTTGAAAGGAACTAAAACTATGCGTAATTGTAGTAATTTGTTTAGTATGCTGACACCCCATTTTAAAGCTTCTTTTCATTCTACTTTTAACATATCTTTATTTTTGTTCCAAATGTTGTGTCTTCTACCAATGTGAAAAAAGCATTTATTGACTCCATCATTGGTAGTAAAAAAGTTTAATATGGGGGGCTGGAGAGACAACTCAGAGGGTAAGAACGCTGGCTTCCCTTCTAGAACTCAAGTTCTGTTTCTAGCACCTATGGCTAGGAACTATATCTCCAGACGCTCTGTAGCCTCTTCTAGTCTATGCAGACACTTGCAAACATCACACACACACATACACACACACACAAATATATATATATATATATATATATATATATATATATATATATATATATATATATATATACACATATATATATATATATACACACACATAAATAAATAATTTTAAAAAAGAATTTAAGTGTCTTACATTTTCTCCTGTTTTGAAGTGATCTGGGATATCTGACTAAGCACATTATCACATTATTATTGATTCTTTTCAAATGCAAATATCTTATTTCATTAAAATTATTTATTTGGCATCAAATTTCATTTCCAATCACATTAAAGGCTACGCAGTAGCAGTTTGTTTATATTTGTTTGCATGTATAACAAGTTTTCTAAGTAACTTTGAAGCATAATAGCAGCAAACATTTGTATCTTGTTTCACTCTTTTAACCTTGAATTCTTGATTACTTGGGCAACAAAATATGCATCTGTTATTTCCTTTGGTACTTTATGTATTGTCCCTTTTATGACTGAGAAGATTGTCCTTTTGTTCACATGTATGCTGAGCTAAGGGATTATGAATCATCAACATACTCCATCGTGATCCTGTGAATACTGTACTATTTCCTTCTATTATTAAGTGTGGCAGTGGAGGACATGACAAGTTTATTGTGATGGTTTAATAGCATCAATTTAACAAGACCTGTTGTCATGTTTGTAAGAAAGTTTTGAGTCTGGGCTAATTAAGATGGGAAGATTCAAACTGAAAGCAGTCAGAACCATTCCATGGGCTTAGACAGGCAAAAAGGAGAAAGTGAACTGAGCACCAGCATTCACTGCTCTCTGCTTCCTGACTACATATGTGGTGTGACCCCTTATCTCAAGCTCCTGCAGCCATGTCTTCTCCACCATGATAGACTATACCTCAAGCAACAAAACAAAAAAAAACAAAACAAAACAAAAAAAAACCTCTCCCCTTCTGAAGTTGCTTGTCAGGTAGGTCATTGCACCAATAAAATTAACTAATATAATGATTTTTTCCCACTTTTTTTTTTTTTGCTTGAAATTTAGTCCTGCCCTGTCATCTCAAAATTAGAACAAGCAAATAACTTCACCTTTTAATGTGTGGCTAGATCTCAGTATTTCTTCATTAATTTTGCCTGGTGTTCTGAAGTCTAAGATGTCAAATGAATGATTTCTTTTTTATTACTTTTATCTGCTTGTCGAAGTTTCGCATAATTCAACGTTGTATAACATGCCTTATGCTTATCTTTTTCTATTTCTTTTAAATTCACTTTTATTGCCATACAACTTATCTTTCATATTTTTTTAAATAAATTTAATTAGTACTTAAAATAACAGGGCATTCTATTCCTTGTTGATATTTGAGATACAGATTTCCTGGCTATGGTGTTATAATTGCAATAATCCCCTTTTCCTGAAATTTATTTTAGATTTTTTGATAGGCTTGATCACTATATCCATATTGTATGTGTGTATGTGCAAGTGTGCTGTATATATATATTTGCATGAATGTGCATGTGTGCATGCAGAGACCAGAGGTTAGCAACAGTTGTCATTCACATTCACTCTCCACATTAAAATGTTTTTATAATATACAATTCAATCGGTTTGAAAAACAGATCCATGAAATTAAAAAAACCATCACTATTCTGTTTTGGGGATTTCACTACCCTGTAAGGAAACAAACTGCTAAGTCAATTTCTATGTCCTCTGACCCTTGTCATTAATTTACTTTGTATTTTTATAAATTTGACTGTTCTAAAGATTGCCTATAAAAATTGGCCTATTGTACCTAGTAGTTTGTTGGCATGTTTTTACTGGAAACTGATGTTATAGCATCTACCAAAATCTCATTCATCCTTATAATCAAATAATACTTCGCTGTATGGAAATACATTTAATTTGTCTTTGTATCAACTTTTAAGTGGATTTTTTTCCCCCAAATTCCCTTGGGCATGCTACTACAGTGTTATTGCTTGGGTTTTATTGCTAATTTTGTGGGTGACATTTAGAGGAAAGGCAAAAGTGTTTTCTAAAGCAGATGTATGAATGCATAGTACCTTCAGAGTCCAAGACACAAAGGTTTTAATTCTGTCAAAACAGCAAAATATTATATATTGTATATAATATATATTAAAGCATGCGTATCAGTATATACATGTATAGACGTATATAAAAGCATGTATAAAACATATGTATCATACATCAATACAAGGATTTAAGAAACTGAATAAGATATTCGCTATCATATAGCAATAAATGTGGAACAAAAACCTGGGCACAGTTTAGTCTTACAATTGAGCTGATATACTCAGAGGATGGCAGACTAGTTGAAAAGACCAGACAGGAAATACTTTAGGCTTGAGGACCATCCCTTGTTCAACTATGAGATTACAGTAAGAAAGCAATATGCAAATGAAGGGAAATAGCCGTGTTTTAATAAAATTTGATTTACAGATGAAAGTCACATGCATGCGGGGATAGCCTGTCTCCCTAGTGATATATTATAATACCTAAATTCTTCTTTACAACCTTCCTTAATTACCAAGAGATACAATTTTTTTCTGCTTCTTAGGTTTTCCCGATACTATTACAATACTAGAGCTGTAATTTACATGACCATTTTCATGTGAATGTGCCTCATGTTGCCTTTTTCTGTTAACTATGTTGACATAAGATTATGACATACAGTAATTTTTTTTTTTTGGTTTTACCTTCCTATAGTAAGTACCCAAACCCAGGTTACAGAATGACTAAGAGTTTAGAAATTTATGTGGTCATATCTGGGAATCTTACCCCCTGAAAAGCCACTCTCTAAGGGGTGGAGGGTAAAGTGAAGATACGAAAGTACAAAGACAACAACAATACAGCTAAGATTGTTTGGTAACATCAGTAAAAGTCAGACTTTATACAAAGGTGAAGGTTTCAGTAACACTTGTTTTCATCTCCTTAGTCTAGAATTCTCCTCAGGCTTTCTTATCTGAAAGAATAATTCATCACGAATGGTAAGTTCAAGACGTGTCATTGTATGGATGAGTCATCCTGCAGGTGGTAATCACTCTGTAGATGCTGGCAACATTTCATATTTTAGAAATGGATAATAACACCATTTCCTATGGTGACAAATGTTATAAGGTTTCCTTCTAAGGAGCAATTGCTTATATTTTGTTTTGTCAGGCAGCTTAGCAAACCTTCAATTCTTCTTAAAAGGGATGCTAATACTGAGGACTTTTTAGTTATTTATAATTTATTTACTTGTTTGTTCTATTTTAAAGACTAAATTCTAGTCAAGATGAAACTTTATTTTATGTATCTAATTTTGAGTAAGTATTTCTATAGGGAAGAATAAAATACATACATAGATACAAACACATGTGTTTGGTGGTAGTGTTACCTAAAGACAGCTTTAAAATAGCAGGGTTCTAGAGGCAAGGAGAAGGTCTTCAAATAGTATCCAATGAATGAATTCCTAACTAAAGAATATAGCATGTTAGGCTAAGGCTGACAGCAATATTTTCTCTATTCATTCAGAAATGCAGCAAGTGACAGCAATTATTCTTAGTTCAGTATAGACAACTGTTACGGCAGAGGGCTAAATTCAGTGCTAAATCAGATGTTTAAGAAAAGTGTATTTTTCTAGTTGAACTTGTTTGTAAAATGATACAATAGCTTGCCAAATAGAGAACACATTATCACTATTAAATATGAACTATGTATAAGGTTTTTAATAGACATATAAAAGTCAACAAAACTCAGTATTAGTCCTAAAGATCCTAAATATCTAATTAGTCAGTTATGAACTCAGCTAACAATATGGAGCACAGTGCTAAACATGTGAATGTCAAAGGAATAAGGAAGACTAATCTACGTCCAAGCTAATTTATATCCATAAGTATGTTAGTAAGTACCAGTTCCAAGCAAACAAAAGCCAGCTAAATAGCTGCTGTTATTAATTTCATTATTGAAGAATTGTTTATCATTAACTAGAATTCACCATGTTTAGTAAACTTACCAAATTTTTAATTCTGACACTAACCAAATTAATATTTTTCTAAAATGCCAAGTCAAAGGTATCTAACTCCCAATACTACAAATGCTTATATAATATAGGGGATCTCTTTCCTCCTTTTGAAGGTAAGGTGGGAAAAAAATAAGTGGAGAAACTGAAGAATAAATTCAGATTTTACACAATAAAATACGGCTTTAAAAGTAAGACATTAGCAAAGGTATTCCTCACAGGTTTGATGGCAAATGGAGGTGAGCCACAGGCTTTCCTGGCTGGGAAATGTCCCCCTTTGAGACCATCTCTGGGTAGAGTCATGCCCCTCAACCATATTCCCTCCCTCTAGAATGAATTTAGAAATGCTGCCACACAAAACTGTAGATAAAATTTTGCAACACACAAAGTCTGAATCAAATCTGGCTTTAATCAACACTTCTGAATAGTTAATCAGAACAAGCCATTTTCAGAACTAACTTATATAGTAACCATTCGGTAGGATCAACTATCTTATCTATGAAAATACAAATATCTCACTGCATACATTACAGTACCAGGTAACGTTTCTTACTTTGTGAGTGGTCACAGTGAAGCTTCCTTCTGCTGACCTTGGTAGAATTTGCTCAAGATCAACAGGAGACAGAAAAGAAGCAATTTGTCTGGAGATCTAATGCTCTAGTTTCTAAGAGTCAAGCCTAGTGGTATAGGTTCAAAACCTCAACTCCTACAGAAGTTGAGGTAGGGGGATCAAAATTTCAAGAGTAGCTTATGTAAGTTAGTAACATCCTATCAAACAAAAACAAACAAACAAAAAAAGACTGGGGAGATTTCAAATGCCAAATTTAATGAGTCAATAGTTCAGTGGTAAGAGTGCGTGCTCATTATGATAAAGGTCTAACTTCAAGTCGCAGTACTGACAATGACAATAAAAATATACTGTTCTACATGTACGAAAATGGTTTTTTATATATCCTATAAAAATAGGAAAAAACACAATTACCCAAATTTTAAGGATGATATACTGAAAATATTAGCTATAAGAGTAAAACAAGCAAAACAAATCCTTATCTGAACAAACAATTGATACAGATCCCCAAACCAGTATTTAACCTTAGGACATTTTGTAAAACTCTAAATAAATTGGATCTTGTTTATATTGTCTGATGAAGTAGTTCTGTTAAGGGAATAAATATCACTTTAGTTTTCACTTCTTTCCAAAATTTTGTCCAAATAATACTGTGAATGTATTTGTTCTGCCTTTATAATCTACAACTGTTCAAAATTTAAAGTTAATGACATTAGTGAACCACAAATGTAAAAAAGTAATGTTTGTATTATGGATATAGTAGTATTATATATATAGATATATAGATATATATAGTAGTTGTACAAAGTAGTGTTGAGAAAGGAAGGTCCTACTTTCTCTCACACACATATATTTAACAAAAAACATCAAGTATCATTTCGCTCATGCCAGACGTATGCTTCTCAATCATTTTTGAAATATCTATTCCCCTGTCTCTGATTCACACCAAAACCACTTGATCTTGAACCTGTAAGTACTTTTTCTGTTGTGTCAAAGAACTCTCCAAACCTACTGCTGGAAATGTATTCCAGTCAATTTACTTTTACTTAGTAGGCTTAGAATCAGAATTTTAAATTTAAAGAGAGACCAATTTGAAATTAACCAAGTCTGGCTAAAGGAGAATCATCTCCTGAGCAGTTTCCAACCAAGGGAGTCATTCTTCATTCTGCTGTCTGTCTTTCTCATTATAGCATACACTCACTCATAGCCATGCATGAGCACCAAAAAATAAGCAGGATAAATGATCTGCTTTTGATCAAAGATGATACTTTATATCATTTGAATGGCTTTTCCCAACACTATCCAAGAAAAGACTTCAGGTTATGTGAAATTGAATGTGAACATCAATTAAACTGAATGAAGAGTTCAAGATGAAAAATAATTGTTCAAGTATGCTATGCTGCTAATTATTTGCTCTCATATACAAACAAGAGTCTTCTTCCTCCCAAAAAGACACAGGAACCCAGTCTCGTTCATTGACATTCTTTAAATGATCTGATCTTGAAAACAGGGAACGATTAGCTTCTTTAAAATCGAAATCTCATTTATTCCTAATTAGATTGTAATCTTAGGAGGTCTCAGAGCCTAAAACAGAGCCTAAGCTTAGGTGAGATTAAAAATATATCTACATTTCAGCTGTTTTCATGTAAATTATCTTCTATCCATTTTCTTCATTATTGTCTGATTTCCATCAAATTCTTTCAAAAGGCTCTTGAAAGAACGTCATTGCCAGTCATTTAATTAACTATTACAATTATATGGAAGGAATAATCAGAGACAAGAAGTATTCAGTTTCCTAATGAATCAGCAGTGGAACCTGAGCACCTAAGATTCTGCCTCAGAACTATGCACTACATCACCAATAACAAAAGCAAGCACAATCTTTTCCAAGTTTTACTGAACTACCAGATCATATTTTCTCTCCACAAATCATTGTTTGAAGATTTTATCAGCTAGGTGGCTATGCCGATGAATCCAGCAGTGTACCAAAGACAACATCCATCCTTACTGTGGCTGCTAAGTATAGTGGCTCTGGTGCTATTTCTGTCTTACAAGCCCCTGACTTCTTCTCATATTTACACGATCTACTCAATCTATAACTAGATTTTTGTTTATTTGTATTTACTTTTATTTTTCTAAGATTTATCTATGTCAGTTCTTTGGTTTGTGAGAATGTGGGAGGAGGAATCCATTAACTTTTCTCTTCAGTACCAGCACTCAGTAGGACTTACGAACAGAACTATGGAAAGAATAACTTTGAGCCACTTCATTTTTTAAAAGACACTTTTATGTGCATTGCAAAAACAAAATTCAAAATCCTAAAGTAAATCAGAAAATCTGACAACAGAAGAAAATAGAAGGTAATTACTGGATCTTATTGGCTCTTTTTATTAAATCTAAAGTGTTCTGACACCCTATCTAATAGCCAACTTCACAATAAAGACATTTCAGAACAGAATATGCTGCAGTATGCTATTATGATTAACGGCATGTAATCTGGGGCACTATGTAGCAACAAGAAAATGAACTAAGCAGATAGATTCTTACTACTTTTCCAAAATGAAAAGGCTGTAGTATGTCAGTCACACAAAGGTAGGGGAGACTATTATCTTCACTAAGAACTACAACATAATTCCACCCATATGTATTAAACTTACATTCAAAAGAGTATACACATGATGAGAATGAAGTATTATTTTATGACACTATATATCTCTAAAATCGGAACCCATTATAATATCCTAAAGGTTATTATTTTACACCTATTCTCTTTAACAGAGGAAAGCTCTTCACACAGCTTCCCTTGTACGCCTGTTAAAAAACAAAACAAAAATAAATAAATAAATAAATGAACAAACGTTACCGGACACAAATGAGAGAATAAAGAGCAGCGATGAAGTACACCATATGTTCCTGTTGTAGGCTGAATCCAGGTCTTTGTTTCAACATTCCAGCGCCAGAAGGAAAAAAAGCTAAATAACCACCCATTTAGATTTATTTTCTCATTATTGCTGGTAAAAGTTATACTTATGATAGGTTCAGCCTGAACCCATCCTATCTTATTATTTGCTTCTTTAATCCAGATCTTTTGCAATCCCAGGAACCTGCAATACAATCGCCCTGGATAACAGGTCCGTAGCAGGACAATCTGATAAACCAACACAAGCGGCAGGCACGGAAAAGGATAAAGTTGTTTTCCTAGTGAAATAGTTCCGAAGTGATTCTACATCAATGACATTTTTGCTTTTTACCAGCTACGCACCTATCTAGGCACTGTCCACCTGGTCCTCAATTAGCAGTGCTTTCCTCAATCTTGCGACCACCCTAGACCAGTTTTAATGGTGCAACTCAAAACAAAACCACTAAACGCGCCCTTAATACCTCAGGCAGAGTTACCTTTTGCTTTTTTCTCTCCAGCAAAGTCCAAAATTGGACATCGTGCCCCTGAAAGGGTTTGCACCGCTACCCTAAGCCAACATAGCACTCTTTCAGCTCTGCCCTGGCTCCCCATTGTCAGATGCCTTCCTCCCCGGGACTGTGTGCTGGCGCCAGCAAAGAGCGCCCAGGCTTACCTCCCGCACACCTGCAATCCCGGACTCGGGATGCTGGAGAGGATGCTCAGCGGGCTGAGATTGCTCGGGAACCTGCTCCTGCCTCTCTCCGGGGAAACTACAGACCAGGATGAGCCTAAGCTTTTACTGAGACTCAAGCTCCGCCTTCCCCGCCTCTAGTTGGCTGAACCTCCTACTGCGGCTCCTCCCTCTGCCGTCTGCGCAGCCCGGGCTGCAAGCGGCGCGGCGCGAAGCCGTCCTGGAGCAAGTGTCTTCTAGCTCTGGTGCTCTGGCCGCTCCGCCTCCTGCCTCCCCCCACCACCCGCCCCCCATCGCACCTGGCGCTTCCTCAGGTCTAACTTAACCCTCTCAGTGGCCTGGCCCAGGGAACAACAGGGTGGGCTGTCAAGGGGAGTACTGCTGCTTCGGTCCAGGCGGAGCCACACCTCGCCCTCCATCCACCCCTCCAATCCCCGGAGGCTTCCACTTGATCGCGGACCTAGCCCCGCCGCCTGTCGCTTGTCACCTCGGGTCCCCCGCCCTATTTCTTCCACCCATCCTCGAGCAACGCCCACTGGTAGGCGTGGCCGCTGCGGGCAGCCCTTACATTCTGATTGGTTCAGGTGAGGTCCGGCCCCACCTTTTCCCCCGTTTCTGTGCACTCTTCTCTTCATCTCCCCTCCTCCCGCAAAAGCAGGGAACTCTTTTCTTATTTGCTAGAAGTGTCCCCACCTATCGCCGTAGGCGTTCCAGCAAGACCTTCTGGGAAATGTGGTCTTTCGATTGCAGGAAGTCCTGACGGAACTGGCGGGCGGAACTACGAATCCCCATCAGGCCTTGCGAGACTCCTGCTGGGCAAGATTCCGGACAACGCCTGGTTCCTCTCGGGTCCTTCCGGCGTCGCCGGAGTGAATTGATCCGGGAGTTGAAGAGGGCTCCAAAGGTGGGAAGTGAAGTCCGTGCCTCAGTTGCAGGTAAGGTGAGGTTTCTCGGTTCGGGTCCTCACGGCTCCGAGGGCAGCCAGCGCGGCTTGGGGTCAGGCTGGGGCCGAGACGGAGGCGCCGGGGCTGGGTTCTGGCCGGCGGGGCTGACGGGCGAGGAGCGGGGCCCTCTGGGCGTCAGCGAGGTCCCTACGCAAGCTGCGTAAACCTGGTTTGTAAATGCCGCCTGCCGGGCCGGGCTCGGCGCCTCCAGGAAGTCCGCTGTGGGTGCGGGCGGGGAGGAAGGGTGAGGTCGGCCTCCGGGGTCCCCGCCGCCTGAGGGGGCGGATTGCCGGGGTAGGGTCCCCTGCAGGTGAGGCTGGAGCTGCGCGAGGCCTGGAGAGAGCGTGGGTGCGGGAGTCGGCTCCCGCTGTTGACTGGGGTTATGCCCTTTGAGGGGAGAGGAGAGCCAGTGTTGACAGTTCCGAGTCAGTTTCAGTTTCCTGGTGTGGCCCCTCTGAGGAGGTAATTCTTAACTGGAAAGGTTGGGCCCTTTTAACTCTAATACGTCAGATGGATTTACTTCTGAACTGTACTCAAAGCTTCTTCACTTTGGGATGCTGGTGAGAAAACTGAAGAAATAAATGACGTGCCCAAGGTCACACAGATCTTCAAAATCTAGTCCGTCAAAAGTCCAGGTTCTGACCAGAGTTGTTTGCTTAGAAAGAAAGTGTAGGGAGGTGGGTGACAGTGCTCGAAGCGGATGGAAGAAGTTACAAAGTAGTGTGTGTATTTCTCAGAAACGTTTGTGAGGTGAAGAGTTGGTTTGTTGAAGTGTATCGAAATCCTTCCCAAACATCCTCTCTAAGGTTTTGTCAAAACAGGAAGGATCATTTTTAGCTTAGATATTTCTCCCTTTTTCTGGAGCGTACGAAATGATAGCACTCAACTTCCACTCACCAGTTTTATAGGAAAGACAATTTTTAGCCATATAGCTCAGTGTTGCCTTTAAGAGAATAGTCTCTTTCCGTTCTATATTCTTCTCATTTTTGAAAACTAAGATTATAGTATGTGTGTAACTTTCACAGAACTTATTTTACACAGTTTAATATTTTCATTAAGTAAAATTTAAATGCAGAATCCTGGAGAAGTTATAACGTGGACATTACCAGAAATGACTTTTTTGTCTGAGATTTTTACTCTTCCCTCATTTTCTTCACTCCATGTGTAAGTAGTAAAAACAAGCTCTTGTATGTTTTCTTTCTCGTGACATAATCTGTGACTTTTAATTCATTCTTATTTAACGTTAAAGTATGGAAAAGTAATGTATTAATATTGAGTGAAAGCAATGCACTTCTTCCAATCGAGTGACTAATGATAGCTAATAGATATTATTGAATAGTTTTTTAATAGAGCTGTAGGAGTCTTTTCTTATTGAAGACAAGATTTCTTCATAAGATTATATCCATAAATTTGCATATTGATAGTTAGCAGGCTTACTATGTAAATTAAATTATTAAATACATAGTTATATACTGTAAATAAGTATACTGTGTTTTGGATGTGTTTGCTTGCCATGATTAATATTAACAATTTGGTTTTTTTTAATGCAAAACCCTTTTCGAGGTCAAGAGAATCTTTTATCCTCTATCATTCAAGTTAATATGGTCTTGTTTGACTGTGACTTTTAAAGTAAAAGGAGAGCTAAGGTACCATAAAACGAGACAAAATCAGGAATAATAAAACACCGTGCATAGAGGAGTACACAATAAGGAAGAAGCAACTAAACAGAACATAAATAATGTGTAGTTCATTGGTTTTGAAATAGATTAAAAAGGTGCATTAGTTTGAGTGGGCCATATATAAGTTGATGCTGGTAAAGCAAGAAATGCCAATATATATTCTAGATGACACTGGAATTGGCTGTTTGCTGGCAAAATTGTGAAAGGAGTTTTAACTGGCATGCTATGTGGTTATTAGAGAGGCTTTGCTAACAAAAAGGTAAAAAATTAGTTTTTGTCTTTGATTCAGTCCTACTCTGTCTCAGTATCTCTGAGGTCCAGTATAATTGTAGTGTTTCATCACTACAGTTGTAGTGCTAAGATGAATGATACCACTCCTGTGTTTAAAAATCTTCAGACGCTGGCTAGAATTCAGAGTGGTGTGTTTGACTTGTAGTGTTCAGCTCTCAGTGTCCACATTTGTTCTCATACAGTGCTTTATATCAACTTCCAGAGGTCAACTTTGGAGGTCTTCCATGTATAGCCATCTCTCTCTTAAAGGGTAGTCTGTAAGAACAAGGGCTATATATTATTTATCTTTGTATGTTGTTTATCAGGTGGTAGAATAATTGAGTGGCTACTGAGAATGGAAAAGGCTTGAGTTGGTTAAGTGACTTGCCTAGGGTCATATGACCTGTAACAGCTCAGATTATAATCTAGGCCTTTTGACTGTAGATCTTTATTATTGAGTTCAAAACTTTTGATTATCTTATGTAAGAAAAAGACTGAGCATTACAAATGTTCAGATGTCACAACTCTCTTACTCTGTTTAATCCCATCAATTTATTTTCTATTTCCCAAATACTCCAAACTTATCCTCAGTTATTGCTTTTCTCACATAAGTTTCTCTTGTTTTGGAGACCATTTACAAATGTCATCTCTCTTGTCATATTTTGTCTTCCCATTCCCAATGTGACCAATTCCTTCAATCCCTAACCTCTTGTCATAACAGGAAGGATCATTTTTAGCTTGGATCTTTCTTTGAACATTTTTAGCTTAGGTATTTCTCTTAGCTATTGTCTTTCTCTGAACCCTCTTTCCCCAAACTAGAATAAATTCCCACTCTGCCTTCCCCATATTCTGAATTCTTGTGACACCGTCACAATAGGAACTTATTACTTCTATACTGATTTAATATTTTATCATCTCACTAAAATTGTCTGGACAAGGCCTTCTCATTTGTTGTGTCTTAGCCTACCTCTTACGCTATTTAGCATAAAATGAGTGTTCAGTAATTATCTGCAGAATAAATGAATGAATGCATGTATTCAGACATGATGTGCCTAGCCCTGTGTTAGTGACAGAAATACAGAAATGAAGCATCTCCTTTCTTCCTCATAGACAGTAGAAGGATATAGAAATTTTCAAATGAACTGAATCTGAAGAATTTAGGACATATATAAATATAAAGATATTATTCCAGAGCTTTAATGTAAATTGTAGAAAGATACTTTTTCTTGGAGATCTTTAAAGTCTAGATAAGTAGTTTCTTTGTGGAAATATAAAGGAGTTATTTTCTTTTATTGCAAAATTTTTGTGTAACTCAGCATTTTAGAAACCTTGCCACTGCCTTTTTAAAAGTAAGCAAGATTCATTATAACAAAGTGTAGACATGGAAGAAGATTTTAATGGACTCTATTCCCTTAGATTTTCTTGTTTTTTTTACTTTAGAACAATTATTTCACTTGCCTTATGGCCAAGGACACCAAAGAGATAAGTAAATTTGCTCATTGGACTCAGAAGAATACAATTAAACTGCTAAAGCCATAGAGTCAAGGTTTGAGTCTAGATCTGCCTCCATGCTTCTTTGTTTCTTTGTTTTCAGTTATAACAAGGATTTAATGTAACCTTCTTGAGAGAAGATGATTTGGGGAAACTAACTTCTTAATTTCAGAGGAACTTATATTTTGGACTTCTTAAAAGTTGTGTTTGAGGGATTTAAGATAATATTTTACTCGCTTTGAATATATAACACTTAAAAATTAAATGTGTTTTTTTAAGTTTTGCAAACAAAATATTAAGGATAATAGTAGGCTAGATTTTTGTCTGGAAAATAATTTCTGCAAATTTTCAACATACTGCACTAGTACAAGAAAATATATTTAACAGCTCTTAATTATATAGCCTTTTTACTCATTCGTATTTTACCATTACCAGTACACTGTCCAACAGAAAAATTGTTAAAATTGATTGCTTTAAATTTTGGTGGTGTGCTAAGGTTCGTTACTAAATATTACTTTACTAAATTCTAAGCTTACTTGGTACTTTTTTAAAAGTCAGAATGATGTTCCTTGAATCTTAATAAAAACTTTATATTTACCTCATGTGTGCAGTTTGCGGAGATTAAGCTATTATTTATATGTTGTTAGAATGTTAGGGTTATTGCGATAGGCATTGTTACTACGAATTCTAAGCCAAATATATGAACTTTTCCTCTGAAATACATAGAAGATGGTGTGATTTTATATTTTGCTGTATTTGAAATAAATCTGTGAGTTACAGATTTAGGGTAATAGAATATACACATTTCATAAAAATAACAAAAATGAAAGCACTTTTGTTAAAGCAATTAGAAGTAATTTATGTACTGATATTTAAATTACTTTGATAGTTTAATTTTTATATGAATATAGAAATTTCATTTAAGATATAAAAGACACCTGACTGGCATCATACTATTAGTTCTATTTTTCAAGGCCACTTTTACATTTGAGGTATGGGAGTCCATTTTCTTTCTTTTTTTTTTTTAAAAAAAACTATGCAAGCATGATTTGAACCTATTTAATCTACTTTTATAGTTGCTTAGAATCTGGTGTTACTTTTAGGGATGAAGGGGAGCACAAAGGATTTTTATTGTCATTAGGTTACACTGAATTATTGGGTAAGCACTGGAAATTAACTTCCCTTTCCTCAGTCAGGACAGTCCCCTTGGGAACAAGTTTACCGTAGGTAACTCTAAAGAGCATAGTAATGTTGATCCCTTGGTTCATTCACCTACATATTTGAGTATGTTTTATGTGTGAAATTGTCTACTTTGAATGAGCTAGAATCCAGTATATGGCCAGTGTTCATGCCAAGCATTTGACATGCCCACCTATAAACGTTACAGCTCTATTATCCACAATTTGTGAACAAGGGAGATAAAATGTAGAGAAATTAAGTCACTTGCCCATATCACAGAACTCCTGTTTACTAGGAATTAGGTTAAGAGTTTATTCCTGGCTAATTCACTAGAAATACCAGCCTTTTATTATGTTATCATGTTAGTAAAATGGTGTTCGTGGTTAAAGGCATACTTGTAGCATTAGAGTTGGAGTTAGAGAGAAATTGTCCTTTAAATTTCAAGGTCATTGGGGCACAGTTATTGTTGTTTAACAATCCGGTTTACACTTAAAAATCTATTAAATATCTCACACAGCAGAGACTAACAGACCACTTCTTCATTACATCCAGTTTTTTTCTCTGTCAATAAAATAGATTACTTTCCTTTAGACTGGTAGGTAAGTGTGGGATTTGTTATTCAGATGCTGTTAGAAAATATATATGTAATCTGGTATCAAATAGCATAATTTATCATTCAAAATCAGTGCTGGAATCTGCTCAGACTGAGGCTCCGTGACTGAGTTTGGCAGGGGAATGGCAGGCCATTTTCTTCTTAGTTCAGTTTGGGACTTATGTTCATGGAGAATTATGACCACTGGCCTTCGTGGAGTAGGTGTGACTTACTAGATACAGAAGTGCTCCTTTCTGTTTCTGTTTCTTCACTCACTGTTCACTGCAGTACTGCACTTTCAGGGACTTGGACTGACGTCCTCACTATATCTTCAACTAACATTACCGCTGACTTAGATGGACTATGTAGGGGTCTGTGACAGGTACTAGGAGATTGACAAATGGATAAATCCTTTAGGAAGTTTAGACTACAGTAGATAGAAAGGAAAGGAGATGTGAAGATCATTTTTGGGATTTAGACATTTTAATATATATCACTTCATATGCATCTATTTGATAATTAGTAGCCATTGCTGATACGGAGGGACAAAGCATGGTTTTTCTAACTTGCTATCTGACACTTGGTGCTGAAATGGCTCTTTCTGTCTTATTCAGCCATCATGTCTTAATTCAGGATGACCTGGAATCCAGCTGTGATTGGATTGAGGGAATGGCAAAACCCTAAAATGTTACACCCTTGCTGCCTTCTCATACTTATGTAAGGTTGTACAATAAAAGGTACTTGGAAATGTTAAATGAGTCAGACCTGGCCTCTAGGCAGCAGTGGCTCTCTGTAGCACTTTAAATTGTTGCAAGCTTTTCTTAATTTAATTCCAAAAGATTTGGAATAATATTGTGGCCTTTCTATTCAGAAATACAGGTTTTGAAAGATGTCTTTATTCATGTTAAAATTGACATTTTGATAGTATTGAGATTTTGAGGTTCTCCCCTAATGTGTTACTGACAAACAAAGATGTTCTTACAAACAAATTAAATTTTAAAATATGAAGGTTACAGAAGGGACTGGACCCTAAATATCATATAACCATTCTATTATCCTCTTAGTGCCATTTGTATTTGAGATAAGTTAGGAGTAAAAGGTGAAGTTTAATGGCATCATTGAGAGAGAACCATGCCCTCATTAGCATTTAGTGTTAAACTAAGAGAGCCAGGAAAACTGGTTATTTGGTGCTACAGATTTTATCAACAGAGTGCTTTGTTTTGGTATAAAAACATCAAATAAGGAAAACAAAATGTAGCATACTGTAGAGAACACTGTTTTAAAGTCATTAAATGAAAGAGAAGGCATCTAAAATGAGTGAGATGGTACAGACCAGTAGACATCGTCCAGGCTGGTCTTAAAAGTTTAGAGAACAGAAGCATACTCTGAGAACTTGCTAACTTGAATTTTTAAGTACTTTAAAGAAAAGTCTTAATGTTATGTTGGTGAAATTAAAAGGAGTGATCACAGATGATAATCAAAAGGAAAACTACCATGATCTTCAACTAAGCACTAAATGACTGTTCAGTTAGGCACTTAATTAATGAGCTCCTATGTTGAGAATTTTATGGCCAAAAGAGGAGCATGTTCAAGAGGGCAAATTATTTAAACCAGTGATTTTCAAATCACTTAGAAGCCATTTGCTATTTTTCTTATTTCCGTTTCCCATCAACCAACTGATCTCAACTTCTGTTTGTCAACTTTGGATCACTCTAAATTTTTACCTTTAATATGTTGTCATGTGGTCTTTGTTCACAGCTTGATTTTCCTGTGCTACCCAGTCTACTTCTAGGACACAGCTTCTTTTATTAAGCTATTCTTTTTACATTAAGGAATTGTTGGTTTTTGTGTGGCTTTATGTTTATGTACATGGGTGTTTTGCCTATGGATATGTCTGCACCATGTGTGTGCATTGCCCAGAGAGGCTAGAAGAAGGTGTTTTATCCCCTGGGACTGTAATTACAATGGTCGCTAGCCACCATGTGAGTGCTGGGAATTGAATCAGGGTCCTTTTGAAGAACAGCCAGTACTCTTAACCACTGAGCCATCTCTCTAGCCCTGAAAATAAAAGTAGTTTTAATGTCATTGCTTTAAATAGTCTTAAATTTCATTTATTGACCAAATACTTTTTGTATCCCCAAACTGAGAATAATTTCCTGTGGGTGACATGAATTTTGATGGCCAAAGTAACTTGGCAAATTCAAGAGCGAAGTTTTGAAAATAGAGTGTGTAAGCAGTATGACGTGATAATCAGCATTGGATCGCTGCTTTGCTGGATATAGGCAGGATGGACATGAAGCAAGAAAGGCATCTGAAGGTGGTAGAATTGAAGGAGACAATAATTAACAATGTCTTGCAAGTCAGTTTTCACTGTCATCTGGTTTGACGCATCCTCCTTTGAACCTGAAGTATTCTATCTCACAGAATTTTAATGAGATACTCTATAACCATGTGAATTAACTTCACTAAGTGTTTAAAATATACTTAGTGCTCTTAACAACCCTATAAGGTGAGCATTTTATTCAGTATATGCATTAATTTCTCAATGAGTTTAGGAAGTTATTAGATAACTTAAACAGTATAACCCAGTTGAGCAAAATTTCAAACTGTCTTTCTTCCAGATCCAAGCATTTATCTCTTGCTTTATACCATAGAAAAACATACTTCTTACCTCTTCACAGATTTCTAAATTTTGTCAATAAATCATTCAAATATATAAGTGTATGTATTTGACATAATGCAATAATTGACTTAAAGGTGAGTCAAATTAACTACATTCCTGCTTGGCTCAATCTCCTGACAGTTTTATGGGCATTTGTATCTCTTGTTTGTGTGCAGATTGAGCCATGGGTGACACAAAATGAGGCAGGTTAGTATAGTAGTTATTTTGTAAACACCAAATACAGTAGGCTGTGGAAGCACATTAATATATTGAACTACCATACCAGACACGATTCTATTTCTGAGTTGTGAAAGTTGATGAATGGACTTGATATCTATAATAGTTTTTTTTTTTTAATTTGAGGTTTTAGGACTTTAGTAATTAGTTTTTTAAATACACCAGCATCAACGTTAGCATGAAGTTACTGGCTAAAGATTGAGATTGGATACTGAGTTATGGAAAAGTTTTGGTTTATCCTATGCGGCACTATTCAGGCCACTCGTTTATGTTTTGCTTATAATGCTTATGTTAATAATTGTTCTACAGAGTAGTCATTTTCATTTTGAAGAGAGATAGTTGTGTCAGAGCTTCTGTGAGAGGGACTAGCAAGTTTTATATGCTAGTTAATTTATTAACTGAAAGAATAGTTTAACGTTTTGTTTCTCATAGAAAGAGAAAGTGGGGAGGGAGTGATGGAGAGAGAGATTTTATTTGGAAAAAGTTGTGGTGTCTTAAAGAGGTTTAAAACCATTATCTTAACAGCTTGTCTGAGTCTTTGATACCCTGAAGAGGTGGCTATGGAGGAGAACTGACGACTTCTTTATTTTAAATTGCATGTGCATTTCTCATTTGACCATAATAGCTAATATTAATTACTATGCCCCATACATTGTCCGATCTGTAATAATATTCTGTATCTTCACAGCAAACCTGGAAGTTGGTTGGTATTAGCATTTACACAGGAGACAACTGTGTTCTTGAGTATCAGTGCTTTTGATGTTTCCAGGTATATCTGAAGCACTTCTGATCCTGTTGTCCTGTAAGTAATACTAGTTTTGAGGTCTTTGTTAACTTTCTTTCTCTACAACAAAATGTCCAAGATAAATAACTTGGCTGCAGTCCATGATCACTTGACCCCCAGTGCTTTGGAAATGGAGCCCATCATGATAGGAATAGAATCACTCATGACACAAGAGAGGGAACAAAGAACAAGATTTTAAAATATTCAAAGCCATAACACCATTGACCTAACTGGACTTTTGGATCAGTTCCACTTTTTAAAGCATCTACCAACTCCTAATATTCTCCTTGGAAACCAAGCTTTCAACACATGAGGGTCTGAGAGACATGGAAGTTCCAAATGACAACATTCAGCTTCTCTGCTGTCAAGGTTTATGTCCATGTCATGACGTAAAATACATTCTATCTCTAAGAGGCCCAGAGTCTCAACTGTTTTGACATTTCTCCACAGTTCAAGTTCAGAGTCACCTCAGTGACTCAGTATAACTCAGCTGCAAGCCCCTGTAAAAGTAAAAAAGAAAGCAATATACTTACTTTTAAAATACAGTGATGAGACAGGCAGAAAATACCCATTTCCATTCCAAAAGGGAGAAATTAGGAGACTGAAAGGCATGATCAACCTTAAGACAACTGAGAAACCCAGCAAGGCAAACATCAAATTCCAAAGCTCTGCATGTGTACCTAGGGCACAATAGCAGAATATGGGGCAGCCCTATTCTTTCATCTTTCTTAGTTATTGCCCAGATGGCTACTCTCTTGGGGTGACTTTCATACTTCCCATGTAGTTTTACTTGAGCATTGCATGTCAGTTCTTTCTTACCATGATCTCTGTTGTAAATTTTAGTTTTGGTCCTACAGCCCCACATTTTGCCTGTTTTGAGGAATTTCTCAGGACTAAAACCCCACTGTATATGAGGTAGCAGCTCAGGCTTTCTTTGAAATGTGGATGAAAATTAGTATGACTTAATTCCTTCTCTCTGCATTCTTGAAAAATTAGCATCAGGTAGAAGAAGATAGCAAGATCTGCCACCAATGCAAGCTGTACTAGGGCCTGCTGGAACCACAGAAGTTGCCTTTGTGTTCCCTCTTGGCTGAAAAGAAGATGAAGCCTTGGAAAACTATTCCCTGGGCAGTCAAGGGCTGGCAGGGAAGTCAGCTCCCAAGATTCTGTTCTAGGGTGTCTGAAACACTTGCTCTTCTAAGCCTTTGAACCTTTGATGGGTATAGTGATTTTACAGATTCTTGAAGTACCCTGAGGCATCGTCCCACTTTCCTGGTGCAAACTGTCACTTGTCTTTGTTTGTTTTATTCTCTGCTACCTAGCTACCACACCCTCTGGTTTTATCTTTACACATGTTCTTTTTTGGCCAACTTAGATACTTTCCAATTTTTTGTTCTGTTCCTTTTGCTTATGATTGTCATTATAAAGTTTGCCCATTTGTAATATTGATGCCACTTCTTGACTTGCTTTGCCGCCCTGAGATTTCTTCTGCTAGATAAGCTTGCCCATTCCTCTCTGAGCTTGGTCCTCCTCAAAATGCCAGAGAATAAACATGCATGCTCCACCTTACCTCCCTATAGTGGGGCAAGAATCACTATTAGCCCACTTGCCAATATAGTATAGTCTTCATTTCCATTGGACCTTCATCAGCCTGACTTCCTTTATGCAGCCTTATTTTCTGATCTTCTGACATAATCATCCTTTACTTTATTACATTTACATTTTACCTTCTACTTTTCATGACACTTTGTCCCATATGTTCTTTGAGTTTTTCCAAGCTCTTCCTGAAAATCAGTCCCAAAGACTCCTCAGTATTGTCTCCTATATAGCTATTGTCAACAGCTCTATTTCTGGGTACCAATTCCCTGTGTCAGCTTTTTTTTTACTATCACATATTCGAGATACTCAGTTTCTAAAGAGAAAAAAAAAAGGTTTATTTTAGTTCAGAAGTGTCTGGAAAATGTGATACAATAAAGGTGCTCTTCAAAATTTGATTGAATAGAGTGGACTTTTCAGTGAAATGAAACCTTTTGTGTACTTTTCTGAGAAAATTATTTAAAAAAGCTAAAATACAATGTTTTGTAATTTAAAATTGAATATAAAGATGTTATATATGATTTGGTTTATAAACTACCTCCATCAAAAAGTATAGTATTTAGTTATCTACCTTAAAGAAGAATCTAATTAATAGAGCTGAGGTTATTTATTCACATACAACATGATTTAACCAATAACAGAATTTAAGCACATGTTGTAGACTTTCACTTTTCCCTCATAGCTTTCTGCAAAAACTGTCTATATTATGAAATAAATATATATATGCACATACATAAACACACATAACAACAGTATAGTGCCAAGGTGCTGTGTATTCCTTGTTATTAACAGTATTTGTATATGTTCCTAAATGCAGCATTCCATAACAGTTTGGTAATGTAAGTATCTTCTGAAAATTTGAACCTCATTTTTATCTAAGTAGAATTTCTTGCTTACAGTAGTCCTCAGTCTTCCTCTTCCAAACCTTTTAGGAAATTTAGCTCTTATTTGGAAGTGGCTGTATCATTTTGACATACCCTAAAAGATGTGAGGGTCACCAGGTCAAATTAGAGCATTCCTACTTTATGAAATGGCTAATGTTATATTGTCTTAGTATAATGTAACAGGCAGAACTTGGGATGGCTAATGTTATATTGTCTTAGTTTAATGTAACAGGCAGAACTTGGGATAACTAAAATGAAAGTAAAAAAACAGTAAATATGACCTTGAGTATAGAATTTAATAGGAACAATTAAGTTTTTGTGTTTGCTTTTATTTTGCTAAGCTTGATACTTGAAAAGTTATTAGCAAGGCTGAACTTAGAAATTGTCTGCTTATATCCTTAGTTTGTTTATTCAAATGTTGTTCTGTGCTGTCTCTAAAGGCCTAATGGGGAAAAGAAAGTCATATGAATTGGAACAAAGAACATGCAGTCTGTACTATGCAAGAGTAAGGTGGGGGGTTTTTTGTTTGTTTGTTTTGTGCTAAATAGTGAAAGTGTAAAAGTTATTTAGGAATCCTTTCTCACTGAAGAACTACATTCAATTCAGTTCCAAGAAACTCTGTTTGTCTATTCCTTTTGTCCTTTGAAAATAATACTAACTCTAGAATTATCTCTCAGGTCCCAGATGTTGTAAAGTGTGTCTGTTTCAGGAAACTCTGAGATATGGTAGTTCTCCATATGAGCAGACTGTAGTTAGGCAGGCTGGGCGGGAACTCTGAAGACTTAAGTTTGGCAGTGGAAGTGACCAATAATCTATCTAATGCCTATTCATTCGAAACAAGTGATAATTGTTTTAAACTCAGGAAGATATTTCAAACTGATTTTTCTCACATTAGATTTTAATGGTCTTGTTTTGAATATTCAGAGAAATAGAGGAGAGTGCATGAGAAGTTCCATTTGTATTAGAATCTTAAATCATAACATTTCTTTCTAAACAAAAGAATATCATTTGCAAATTAGATTACTCTTCAAGTTCTGTCTCTGGTCCTATTTTGCTGTTTTGCACATGTGTTTTCATTGGGACCATGGATTCTTACTATTTAATCTATACTTTGCTTTAATTTTGTAGTTTTCATTTTCACTATTACTGCTTATCAGCTTCTTTGATTCCAAGTTTGTTTTGTTTTGTTAAGACGAGCCTTGTAGCACAGATGTACCTCTAACTCCCAAACCTGCCTCTCTGTCACCAAAGTACTAGGATTGGAAGTGTGTGCCACCATAAAAGTAGATCACCTAGAAGCATATTAGGTAATTACAGGAACAGGAAGACCAGATTGGCATATACCTGCTTCTTCGTGCTTAGATCTGGTCCTGTTTATCTCTTGCATTGACATATTAAGTCTGGTTAAGTTTTCCTTGCCTACAGCTTGCTCCTTCACTCTTCCCTTCATACTGTTTATAACCAAAGCAATCTTCATGAGTCTAATGTAGTATATTATGTTAGTGGTTTTCTCTTACCCTGTATTATAAAGTTTAGGAATTGGTTTAGGTGATGTTCTGTAAAATTGGGTAACAAAGTTTAGCTCAGCAAAAGGAAGTTGTGTTTTGTTTCCACTTTAAACAATTACTAAAACCAGGTCTTGGCTGTTAGCAGGTGTTGAGCCCCCTTTCACTAGTAAGAGTACAACAGAACACTTAAGTGATCAGATTTGACAGGGTGTTGGGCCTTTAAAGCCCAGTTTATTTCTTCAAAAGAAATTTAGTTCCTCAAAAGATTCTTATATAGATACCTTCTTAATGACTAAGAACTACATCTTATAACTATAGTTACCAAACGTTCATTTGTTCAGTGAATGAGCAACTTCTGGGCTCCTTGAGTACGTGGGGGATAGAAAGGGTGTTTGTTCTTTACTTTTCACTACAAAAGGTCTTTGTTCTTGGTGAGTTTTAGGTCTGGCTTCTGTGAGTCTGAAGTCAAATCTTGGGTCTCTGAGTGAACTCTCTCTGTGCTTACTTCTATATTTGTAAAATTGAAATGGTAGTTACTATAAAGTAATTTATCCTGTAGACTAATGCATATGAAAAATGTTTGATAACAGAAATCCTTTCCAGTTAGTAGGAATTGCTCAGTTAAATAACTACTATTAGCTAATGATTAAGTTCATTTTCAACCTAAAAAGTAGATAATTCCTTCTTTAAGGATACATTCCATTTTTAAATTTTTTATTTTTTAAGATCCCCTTAACTAAGCCTTCCATGTGCTGGAGTGTACTGTGGAATTCTTGATTTCTAATTCTTAACTATCGACAATTCTGGGTTTTTCTTTCTTTCTCAGTTTTATATCCAATTTAGAGATTTCCAGAGTTCTAGACATCAGAGAGTAACACTGACAAAGCACAATGCCACTGACAAAGTACAGTGTATGTTACTCCCCAAGCAGGTTGCATTCTGTATCACTTTCTCAATATTAAGATTTTTCTTAAATCTTTGGTGCTGCTGTTTTTGTTATTTTCAGGTGCTAAAAATCATTGAATATATAGCGGGTTTAAAAAAAAAAAGCTCTAAAAAGCTATTTGACACTTGGTTTGTTTTATTTCTTTGTTTAGCTTTTCATATTTTGTGATTATTATTTCACATATATGTAAGTGACATACATAAATATAGTCATGCCTCTTGTTGATAGATTTAATGATGGCATGTCATACAGTTGAATACATGATTATTCATGGTGGTCCCCAGAGAATTCACTGCATCTGTGTGAAGCAGGTTCTGGAAACCCTGCTTTGTAAATCGGACCTAGCTTGGTTACAATGAGGTGATTCTTGAGTCTATAAAGAGAGGAAAATATCTCACTAATAGAGGTTGCTCACATCAAAGTATATTAACAAGTCAGCTTCTGGGTGTATTAGGGACTAACTTTATAATTTTGAGAGGAAAGTTTCTCTGATTTTGTTGTTTCTCTTTAGTGCAAATTACTTTTTCTTTTTTCCTTCTACCAGATTGCCCTTCTTTGTGTACCATTTTTTTTCTCACACTCACACATACGAAAGGGAAGAAATTCTGCAGTGAATGAAGATTCCTCTGCATTTTAGCATTGCTTTTTCTGCTGTAGTTGGCTTTTGAATGAGGATGACAATGGAAGAGATGAAGAATGAAGCTGAGACCACTTCCATGGTTTCTATGCCTCTCTATGCAGTCATGTATCCTGTGTTTAATGAGGTGAGTACACATTTAAGATTTCTGCAGTCCCTTAATGTCTGCTTCATTTACTCATCTGTTCGTTCACATGACAGACATTTGTATGAACTAAACTTCCATGTGTTGGCTGCTGGGTCTAGATCATACATACAGTTGTAGAAACAAAAGCAAATAGCTATGCTACTCTTAGTAGGAGAGATAGGTATTTTATATAATCTTCTAAGTTGAAAATTTTAGAAAGTACTGTCAAGTAAGAAAGAAAATGAAAACTGCTTTCATAGAGATGAACTCTGTTTTAGGGTTCTGAACAGGACTCACTAAAAGAGACACATATATGTTAGAATCTAAAAGAGACAAAGAGTCAAAACAAGTACATTGTAGGTCGCCAGAATGACAGGCACAAAGGTCGTAGTGAAAAAGTTCTCTGTAAAAAAAAATTGATATTTGCAAGCTGTTGTTGCATTGTATCTGAAGAAGTCATGGTAGCTTTTTTATTGAAAGAATTGTCTTGAACATGATACCAGTACAGTTTTGGTTTTACTTTGTTTGTTTGTTTCAATTAATATTAAAACTGATAATATGAAGAGAATTCTAGACTTGTAAGTCCCTTAGAGGTTAATTAATTTCTTCTCTGATACAGTGAATGGAGACTTTGAATAAGTGAAATAATTTTTCAAAATTTACATAAGACTAACATCAAATTTGGGTGCTCTGTCTCTAAAGTCAGAGTGTTTAGCCGGAAAAAAAAAAAAACAAACAAAAACAAACACTTTAATAATTCTTTTTGCTACATGATACAGTTAACCTTCAAAACCACCAACCTTATTCTTGCTAAGGTAGTTGGAAGGCCTTCCAAAATGCCAGTTCATTTTTGAATGTTATTCTTAGACTTAAATCCATTTGTTCTCACATTTTTAGGGTTGATGCCCTTAACCTACTTTATGAACCTCAATCTTGAAGGTAGTATAGAATGATTTTATTATCCTTAAAGACAAACCAGGCATCTTTTGGAATTTCAAACACTAGGAAATAGTATGTTCAGAGGTCTTTCAGGAAAATTAAAAATGGTGGTATAGGTAAAAGTTTTTATCTCCATTACATAAAAGGAGGCAGGGAATTTCAAGGCTAGTCATGTTATAAGTCAGTATCATCAGAAAGTCATCTTCTGCTGTACCATGTCACAATCTCCTTATTATGCATGATAGCTACCAAAGCTCTATCTTGTCTTAAGGTCTTATGCAGAAGGGAAAAAATGAGATAAAATGTGGAGTCTTGTTTCAGCTGAGTATACTTAACTTAATGTAACATTCACCAAAGAATCCTACACAAGACTTCTATATACAGACATTTTTAAGAACTTAATCTTACGACCAAACCTAACTGCACAAGAGTTTGGAAAATTTGGAAATATTTTCTTATAGAGGAGAAAGGCTCTTTTGTAAAACTTGCCTCTGTGGTAGTCCCATCTGGAGCAGCCCTCAACAAGCCAATAATTAGATCCATGTTTTTGTTGTGATACTTCATTGCAAGTAGCTATTATTAGAAGGAAATGCTTCCTTGTGGTAAATGCCAGCTGTTTATTTGCTTAGGACTCTGCTAGGACATGAAGATAGAGAGAAAACAAGCAAAATACCTGTTCTCAAGAATCCACTAGGGAACACAGCTATTTAAAGTTACTTAATTAACTTTGTACCAGGAGTGAGACAAGGAGACACCCTTTAGATTAGGTAAGTAAGCTGTGTTTTTAGTAGTTAGGGTTTGAACTTCTTACATATTCTAAGAGCCATTTTCATCGTTCCCCCCACAGATGTTCTGTCCTTTAAGCTATGTGTTCCCAGCTTAGTGTCTGCTGCACATAGTGTTGGGAATTTCTGAATTAATATGGTATTTTGAATCTTGGTTTGAGAAGAGGTAAATTTCATATATAGAACATCAGTTTTATCTTCCAGTTAGTGAAGAGAAATCAGTAGGCTTTTGTTCTAGCGACATAGGTCAACTTCTTTCTGTGTATGAAGGATGATTATTTAAGTCTTGACTTTGCTCTCAAACTGTGGGATTTGGGTTAAACAAACTATTGGGAGTAATATTGATTAAAAAATTTATTTTACTCGTGTGTAAGAGAAATTTACTTCCAAGAAAAAGCAGTGACTACAAATAGGCTGGTAAATCTCTTCTATAAGTAAAGATGGTGCTGTTCTCCAGGTAAGATCTGAAACCACATGTGGCTTCATAGGATAGAATTAGTGATTCATTATTGTTTTAGGAACTAATTTTCAAGAATAAGTTTTAAAAATGAAATGGCTGACTCTGGTAGATGGAGCATTGCTGCAGCAGACTAATGAAGTCTCATTTTAAGGTCCAGTTTGCTGGCTGAATCTTATAGCATACTTTTAAAAATTACTTCCTGTCTTGAATTTAAAAAAAAAGCTCAACTATTGTTTTAGAAATGGCAGTGGTACTGAAGTTTCCTCTTGACAAATGAAGTCTAGAGTTGGATGGAGGAGTGGAATAGAATAGAAGAATTATTGGGCCTTTGCATATGGATTAAAAGATATTGTATTCACTGCTTAGCATTATTCTTTAGCATTTTGGTATATAAATGTAAGATACCTAATGAATTAAATTCATGGTTAACTATAGTTCAACTTTGCATTTTCAATATGGGTACTAGTGTGGAAATTATAGTTTAGTTTGGATTTATTATTCTGTACTATACAGATTTATATAAAAATAAAGATAGTTTCAAATTAATCCTCCAGAAAACAGGAGGTATGCTGAAAGTAGATGTGTCTCTCCAAATCTTATCCATAGTATATCATCAGCATCAGGAAGTTCACTCATTCTTTACTTAACATTTTATTCATAGTAGCTACAGTCTTGATATCATTTATCTAGAGCAATGGTTCTCAACCTGTGGACTCAGTCTCTTTGTGGGTTGAATGATCCTTTCAGAGGGATTGCTTAATGCCATCTCATGTCATATATTTACATTATGATACATAACAGTAGCAAAATTAGTTATGAAGAAGCAATTACAATAATTTTATGGTTGAGAGTCACTACAACATGAGTAACTGTATTAAAGGGTTCCAGCATTAGAGGATTGAGAACCACGAGAGAGACAAGCTTCATGTTAGAATCTTTAGTACTGTTACTCAAGATTACAAATCAGTTAATTATTGCATTCTGAGTGCTGACTGTACTAAGTAAAACAGCTACAAGATAACTGAGAAATAGCACACTTCTTGTGTAGCCAGCTGCCTCTGAGTTCAAAGTTCAAGTACATTGTACATGTTATAAATATGCTGTGAAATAGGCCTTCTACTGCATAATGAAAGACTTGGTTTCTACAAACCTCATGCTAGGCCTTAGGTCATGTCCTCCTGCAACTGTCTTGTTTCTTACTGATTCTTTGAATATGGAGCAGAGATGGTATTTTCGTCTTCAAGGAAAACATACGCCGCGTGTACGTGGAGGGACACGTTTTAAGATGGAATACATTTTCTGAAGCATTATGTGGCATATTTTGTGAAGTAAAGTTTTATGACTAAATAGAACTTACAGACTGCCAAAATTTATCAGTAATTTACTTCAAATTATACTTTTGAATAAATACTCTTCTGTCCAGGAGCTTTTCAGTCACCTACTTTTGCCACTTTTTGCTGATATGTAACTCTTAATTTTTTTCTAGTAAACAAATGTGACCTCAGACTATTCCAGTTTAACCTATTTACTTCAGTTTTTACCTTGTTGGGAGGGGAAGAATCCAAATTTTGAACATAACTTCTCAACAGTGAGTGAATGGATTTTTACATGTAGTCTCTCCCTCCTGAGGTAAGCGTAGTTTGAGGTGTGAATTAGTACTATGCTGCAAAAAAGACATACTTTTTCCTGGATTTCCTGATTACTAAAATTGGAATAAATAATAACTTATTTTATTCTCAGTGACCTGTGAAAGTTATACTGTACTGTATTTAGAATAATACTAGGCATACGGTATTGTAATTTTGGAGGTATCATCCAATATTTTTTATAAAATTGTTGTCAGCATAGTGTTTGCATATCTGCCAACAGTGTTTCAGCAGATGTTTTTGTACTACTTAGGTGGCCATGCTTACCTGCTTTGTCATATAGCTTGGCAAATCCAGAAACTACTCTGCTAGGAACCTAGAGAGTTTTTCTGTACAGAGCATAGCTGATGGTGGCATTTGCTTTCTTTGTGGCAGCTAACACGCTGAGTTTTCAACCAGATTCACTGCATTCCTACAAGATACACCTTGAGTTTTTATTTTTTGTGATGTGGTCCAGTTTAGTTTAAGAACTAGGATCAATAAATTTAGAGGAGGTGTAAGGATGGTGTCACCATGAAAAAACCTAATCTTACCTGATTTTGAGGAAGCTAGTAGATTTGTATGCAATTTGGAACCAATTAACCTAATTCTTTTGACCTTTGCGTGGGGCGGCTTTCACGAGATTTTTATACAAGGCTGTTAAAAACTTGAGCAAAGACTGAATTGATTTTTTTTTTTCTTTTTTCTAATTATGGGTTAGGGAACTAATGTGATAGTTGAAAAATATGGGATGAACTGATATTTCTAGAGGAATTGATGCAATAACTGAGCTCTGATAACTAGAATTATATTTAAACTTACAAAGGTTTTTTATTTGTGAACCTGAGTAAAAATTTGTCAAGTAAAGTTAATTGATAATAGTTAAGTTTCAGCTTTTCACATAGCTACAAAGTGTGACTTCTGGTTAGTAAAGAACTGAATAGTCTTAACATTGACTTCTTAAACATGGTAGAATTCAGGAGTCCATTAGTTCTTATAGAGACCCATGGGTTTTTGTGAGTGGAGAGTTCCCAAGTGAGTGAACCACACAGAGTCACAAACCCAAGGAACAGACTCTATGGAAAGCCTCCATGGTGCAATTCCATTGTGGGAAATGGGTTTTTTATGGAAAACGTAGGGTGGTGCAGAAGGAGAGGTCCAATAATATTGGTCTGTGCTTACTAGACACTTCAATCAGCCTATCTAAAGCTGTTAATCAGAGAGGGATGGGTAAAGGTCAGTAAAGGCCCAATAACCAATATTGGTTAACAATGTTTCCATAAAGACAGAGGATGTGGATCCTGTTGGCTGTCTTTTCAACTAGTATACCAAGGACCCGCCATGTAAAGGCCACATATGCATGAGCTACAGGCCAAGATACAGCACCTCTCTCCCAGGCCATTGTGATGCAGTGTGATACCAACATCTCCTCTGTTTCTCTTAATAAAGACTAATGTCTACACCTGTGTCTGAAGTAGTAGACTATAGGACCACATATTAGGCCATTACCTTTTAGTGGTCACATCAACAGTGGTGGAGACCTACTTGTAAATAAATTGGATAAGACAGGGAGTAAACATCATAATGATTATAAAACAACATTTTTTAAAGCTAAATAATAACTCCTTATTCTGCATAAAGCAGGTCAAGTGTCCTATCATATTGTCAGTTAATGAATCTGGGTCTAATTGGCCTTAACAGTTAACCTTTTTGGTATGTCAATAGGCCCTATACAAGTTGTGTCTCCAGTCACAGGGAGTTCTTTTGACTTAAAGTTCTAACCTGAGGATATGGGATGTCATATTCTCCCAGACTGCTTCCTGCTGAAATTGGGGTGTAGTAGTCAGGGGCCTCAGAAGGCTGGTAATTTTGTCAAAAGTTGAGGAGGAGGGGTCAGGCAATAGGGTATTTCTCAGAATTCCTCTGAGAACCTGAATTCCTCTGATTCACTGATCCAGCTCAGTGCACAGGAGTAGCATCTGCTGAACTGATACAGTCCATATCAACTCTCAGCAAGTCCAGGGCTTGTAGCTATTTGGAGTGCAGAGCTGATTTTGGGCAGTGTCTGTTAGCCGAATAGAAATCTGTTGTAATATATGCTTGGAACAGCGGCTACAGTTTAGGAAACTTAAAGGAAAATCTTAAATTTGGAACTTTTAGGTCCAAAGTCTTGGCAATGGAGAGGGGAAGAGATCCCAAGTCCAGGAAAGAGGAAGATAAATCATACCCTTACAAGTGAGCAGATGAGTAGACAGTCTAGAGTCTGATGTGTGTGTGTGTGGGGGGGAAGGGGTCCAAGTCGACTTCCTAAAGCTTACAAAATAGTTTACAAAAAGAGATACATGTTTTAGGTTACCATTATTTATCATCTGTACTGAAGTGAAGACATATACCTTGAAGTCATAACAAATGTTATGTATTGAAATACACATTATAGAGAAAGCAGCTAATAAAACAGTTGGAGCAGATTTATACCTTGAGTAGGCCCAAGACCCTGGGCCAGAAGCATGAATGTTTTGCGTGTCTAGAGAGTTGGATATACAAATCAGACAGAAATGTTATAGCCTGGTGAGAAGCATCTCCACGTCTATATTTTGAAGACAAAACAACCAAAAGAAATTTAAAATTCTTTAATAGTGGTTCCAGTTTATCAGAACCATTAAAAACACTTATGTAGAGTTTTGTCAATGTTAAAACACTGAGCCTTTGATACCCAAATATAAGTAATCATTCATTTATATATCCTAATGTCTTTACAACTTGTATCTATGTATCTCAAATCATATTTTAGATCCTCAGAGCTTATGTAGACTTTAATCATTTACCATGAGGGAGATGTGTGCATTGTAAGACAAACTCCTTTGAATAACCAATCTTTTATATATCTTAATACCTTTACGGATTGTATCAATACCTCTTCTTTTAGATCTTTAGAACTTGTATAGACCTGTACCTAATCATGGAGCTGGTAGATGTTTGTTGTTCCTAAAACTAAGGTTAGTCATCAAGCCATCAGAGATCTGAAGAAGGATGAATTATAGAATCTAGATGGTCAGTGTATTAACTAAAAATGACAGAGATCCGTTACCTAGTGGTTCCCTGAAGCTCCTCTGGTTCACTAGGGGCAGACGTCATCTAATGCACAGAAGCAAAACAGTATTTGATATACAGCTGTCCTACAGAATGGTGAAAGCCTCTGGCTGCCCAGGTCTGAAATATTCTTTCATGTGGGAAGGAACTAGGGGAAACTGGTCTTAGCCTGGCTTGGCAGAGTAAAGCAGCTAACCCAAATGTGTCCACAGTTAGTGCAGAGCCTAACTGGCAGGTGAGGCATAGGGCAGTTTTTCTCAGTGGTTAGCTCTACCATGATCCAGATGGATTCTTCATTGTAGAGCCCCATTAACTTCTTGGAGACCTCAAGGGTTACCGTTAGGAATGGTCACTGATTATTGTGGAAAGCTTAAACATTTGAATGTCATATTCAGCAGATCTTTGGAAGATTTAGGGACCATAATCTTTATATTTATGATCTGTTAAGTGTATCTATATACATTAAGCATATATTGGTTTTTAGCTATTTGTTTTAGGCTTAAATTTGAAAGCATAGAGAGCTAAGTGAAGTTTACTTTTGGAATTAATCAGCACTCTGCATGATTAGAAAATACACAACACAAGGGTGAATTAACCAGTGTTTTACCCGACTACAAAATATATAACAAGAGGCAGAATAAAGCTTATTTTTGGAATTAATTGTATCAGTACTCTGCATAATTAGGAGTATATATGTCCCATAGCCATGTAAGTTTAAATACCTTAAAAGCTGTTTCTTAAAATATCCAGTTTTAAATTTTCAGCTTTTTGTAAAACTCCAAAATTTTTCTTAAAGTGGTTTAAATCCTCCCAACTGTGTGTTCTTGCAATATCAAAAATAAAGTACCTTTTTTACTTTAAGAGAAAAAATACATAGGGCATAATCAAAATCTGAAGAAAAAAAAAAAAAACTAGCCCCACAGTGTAAACAATACAATCCATAGGAGTCTCTCCAACAACTAGCAGTATTGCCTTCAGATGAGAACCTGGGGAGGCCCTGACAGGACCAGAATATACTGGGGCACAGGCAGTGGGAAAATGCATGGGTATTTGGCTCCCTCAGTCCCAAGACTTGACAAGTGCTGCAACTGGGGGCCTGCAACACTCCAGGCAGGACGGTTTAGTGCTGTGCCCTCCCACCCATGCCACTTCTACAGCCTTGTGCACACGTGGTAGCAGAGGGACTGCTGCAGAAATGGTTTTGACTTCTGGACCAGCGGCAGAAACTGCTCTGTAAAGTCTCCCCTCTGTGCCTTAAAGAAGACTCATTTCCAAGTAACCCTGTCCTAGATCTGGCCATCCAGCATCCAGGACAGTGTTCCTGTACTTAGTCATAAAAAGAATTTAACTGCTTAGAAGAAAGTTAATTGCCTTCTCTCCAACAACCCCTTTAAACTATTCCCACAAGAGGGAATGTATCCCATAATTGGGGAGAGGTCCACTCATCATATGTAATCCAGTTTTCAGCCTTCAAAGAAGATCTCTGTCCCACGTTGAGGGACAGAGTCATGAACCCAAGAAACAGACACAACTGCAGTGTGGAAAGTGATCAAGATTGCTTCTATACTGCCTGAAAGCCAAACTGAGGCATAAACTTTTTCTCAATACAAAGTTGAGAATTTATATCTAGTAGAATTTCTCTCTGTAAAATTATTTTGATAGCAACAGATTTATTGTGAAGACTAGAGATTATTCTGTGGAAGGAGGCTCTAGTTGGTGGTTAATGAAATGGCCACTATTGTTAGAATGTTCTCAGAACCTTCTTTTGTTGGGAGAGGGATGGTATGACCTTAATCAAAACTGAGAAGCATGAAAGAAGTACTTTTTATATGGTGGATAAAACTCTTGCTGCCTAAGTGTAATGCGAACCTATATAAGTTTGAGAACAATTTAGATGACTATATTAAGATGGTAACTTCTCTACAAACAAGAGACTTGGGCCTTTGTGCCTGGCTACTCTTTGGCATTGGCAGCCAGATGAGTAAGAAAGCCTATTAAGTGATTGCAGATATGTGAGTGTACAGTATACCTAGAATGACTCCCAACAGAGCTCTACTCAAGAACTTCACAGTTTACAGACTTCTGATTGCTGACATTTTTCTGACCTTCTTGTGACTACTTTCTTTGTAAGATACCAATATGCAAATTATCTTGGATAATTTTTACCAGCTCTTCACTTGCTGTTCTGATCTCTCTCTCTCTTTTTTTTTTTTCTTCCTTGCATTCCAGGGAAGATGATACTGAGTTATTTAATAATGCTGGTGCTTGAAGGCACATGTCTGACTTAGACCTCTAGCTAGTAAAAAAAAAGTCCCTGGGGCGTAAACCCAAAGGAGAACATGGGCTGTCAGTATGGAAACACTCATCCTGTCTGGTGTCCTAACTTTCTGAGATCTGATGAGCTGTGCAATTGCTTTAAACAACATTCACTAATTACACGAACTGTTGGAAACAGAAACCTGTTTTCATTGTTGGAGATAGCCATTGCAAATTTTAAAAGCTATTTACAGTTGATTCTTTCCTATATCTGTGCTCCCGTGCCTTCCCTTTACCTACTTAGTGCATCTTACAGGCCTCTGGAGAATCCAGATAAAATACTGAACTAAATGGTTCATTGTTTATTGGGAGATAAGTTGTTATTTTGACAGGGTGCTACTTTTGCTTTGACATGTACTGATACATTTCTTACTGCTTTGTTTACTATTAAAATAAATTGAGTTTACTACCTCACACTTAACCTTTTTAAAAACTTTTTGCGTGTATGTGTGGTTTTTCTGCATGTGCGTTAAGTATGCTGGTATTTGTGCAATTCCCGCAGAGGCCAGAAGGAGGGTTAAATCCCCTGGAGGGTAGACTTACAGATAGGAATGAGCCATCATGAGTGCTGGAAACTGAACCAGGGACTTCTACAAGAGCAGTGAGTGTTCTAAACTGCCCATCAGTCTCTCCAGCGCCTACAGTTAACTTTTGATGTACTATTTTAGATAATTACTTACTGCTGGAGTAGAAGAGGACAGATGGAAACAGCTCTGAAATTCAGATATCTATGCTTTTTTGTCAGCATTATTTGCAGATTGGCAAAAAATAGACTAAGTTAATACCTGACTGTGGAGTTAAAAGTAATTTAAAAAGAAGGAAGGAAGTCTAAGTACATGTTTCCTTGTGTTAGTCATTCTTTGATCGTTACTTGTATGCACACACTTGAGAAATATTCATGAAACAGAACTATAGCTAGGTCATCAGTGCAATGAGTTCATCTTTAGTCTTCATTATTTTCAGGAATTCCAGTTTATACCTGTATTGTTTCTCTTCAGACTTAGAATTCTGTATCATATGTCTGTATTATATATTCTGTATCATAAATTTGCCTTTAAACTATAGTGCATTTTATTTTTTTAAGCATTTTTTTCAGGTTTGAGTAAGAATTTTAAAATTTTAAAGGAATATATATGTGATGATTTATAATTATTAAAACATTTTTGCTTATTTTATGATGAATTTATCATTACTAGTGAACAAACCACCAGAAATGTTTATCTTTTCAAGAACACCAATACTAATCATAATTTTAAACTCTCGTTGTAGCTAGAACGAGTAAATTTGTCTGCAGCTCAGACGCTGAGAGCCGCTTTCATTAAGGTGAGGTACAATAACTTAAATTTATTAAACTGTTACACGTAAATCTATCTGCTATGTGATTATTGCTAGGTTTTTTTTTAAGTGAAAATTATTTTAGATTTATGGTTTTTTATTCATGCTTTGATTTATTCTATAAAGCTTTAAACACAAAAGTCAAACAAATGTTTCAGATAAATAACTATCTTAAAAGTACATTTTTATTTTCCTTTTTCTATTACTTCTTAAAAACTTGTTTATAAAATGTAAATTAGTTATGCTTCATATTGTTTAACTATAGGATATAAAAATTATAGGTTATAAAAGTCTTACTTCATATGGCAGATCAAGGTTACTTTGAGAATATAGTTAAGGCAGTGGTTCTCAACCTGTGGGTCACAACCCCGTTTGAGGTAGAACAGCCGTTTTAACAGGGATCACATAAGCCCATCCTGCATATCAAATATTTACATTGCTATTGATAGCACTAGCAAAATTATAGTTAGGAAGTAGCAATGAAAATAATTTTATTGTTGGGATCACAACATGAGGAACTGTATTACAAAGGCTACAGCATTAGGAAGATTTAGAACCACTTAGTCAAGACATTGCAAGTGAATTTCTTCATTGTCTTTAGACCTGAGCTGTTGAGTTGATCATTGCTGGCACGTTCTGTGCTCTAAGAAGTGTAATTTGTTCAAGTAGATATGTCTCAAGTATAAAATATACACGTGCTTGTTTTATTTTGTATTAAAATGAACATAAACTAGTTTAATGATTAGAATCCATTTTAGATACACTGTTAAACAATTTTACTGTATGCATCCACCAGAAAACTTAAAATTGTATTTGTTGCTCAGGGTATATTTCTCCTGTACTCTAGAGATGTAATGTATATACTGAACATATTGTTATAAAATACTACCAGTTTTTTTACCTCACACATATGTTTGAGTGCCCTAAAATTAATTTTTGCTTGTTAATTCTCATCATTAACTAAAATAATTTAAGTCTAAATATTTTAATGTTTAATAATAAGCTTAAATTTTTAGTAGGTGGTATCTTTAGTGATAAAAAAATAGATAAAACAATGGATTCTTGAGGAATTTTCCTATGACATATGACAAAAAGACAGTTATGGAACTGTGATAGATCTGGATATCTGGATTTGTCCTTAAAAATATTCATTATCCACATTAGAATCTTTATAGAGGTTGGAGTATCCACCAAGTTCAAGGTTGAAATCCTCGAGTGCAGATACTATCTATCATCTAAGAGCAGAGGTTTCAGATTTGTATGAATTTGAACTTTTGAAGTAGGTAGTTTAGCCAGGACTTTAGCCAGAAGACATATAATTCCCAAAAGTTGTGCCCAGGTACCCTGCAAACTCAAGCAGGTTGCCTGAAGTATTTTAGAAAAGTAAGTACCATGACACTTAGCATCTGTTTTCACTACATTGAAGTAATTTGTGGATTTCAGCATACTAGATTGACCTGCATTCCTTTAAATAATGTCATATCTTTGTAGTACTAATAAAAAGCAAGTACCACAAGAAAATCAGTGTGCAAGAGGAAATGAGAATGGTAGTTCCAATCTAAGTCCAGTGTTTGAGAAACTGCAGTGCTCAGGAAGTACAAACATCCCATTTATACATAGTCTTTATTAGCAATGAGATAAAATACTGTCTGTTTTGTTGAATGCATAGAATTTAAGTTTTGGGGTTACCAAGTTGTTAGAACATACCACTTACCTAAGCTATTTGTACTGCTTAAACTACTGAGTAAACACATTTGGTACTACGAGCTCTGTGAACTGAGAAAGTTCAGGACCTCTGTGAGACATCTACATTCTCTAGTCAGATGAAATTAAAATTTAAAACTTGGTGTGTAGATTTATACCATTTAATTGTTGTCTACTTTTAACTTAGTGAGATGTTTTTCCGCTGATATTTCCTGCAAGCACATAGAGAATGCTCCCATGCACCCAAGATAATTCATTTTGTAGGTAGACTTCATGTACTTGGAAAAGGAAGATAAACAACTGTTACCAAATAAACACCAAATATATTTTTTGGCAGTTCAGCAGACTAGTACTATAACAGCATATTTAGCCATTTGAACAATTTTTCTTTTAAAGGTTACTTTGACAAAAGAGAAAAAAGATTTAGATGCTTCATTAATCATTTACCAAAGTGATAAGCATAGCATTTGACATCAAGTTCAGTAACCCCAACATTGAGATACATGTGTATATTTTGTATCTTGTCCCACTTTAGTTTACAATCTCTGAGGTTTTCCTACTTGAGACCTCATAAAAACCAAGAGTGTTTTAAGAAAGTGGTGAAACAGAAGAAAACTTTAACTATAGTGATAACAGAATGAAACAGCAGGGGGAAAGAGGTTAATTGTGTTTGACAACTAAGGAAACAGAGCAAATGCCATTGGATTGAGATTGGAAATTATGTTTCTACATGTTTATTGGGGCAAAAGAGAAAAACCATCATATGGATTTAATGGTTAGGCATTCTATAGGAGACAGACTTTCAATGTGACTATGAACTTTCTAAGTAACGAAATAGGCTAAAATTACTGACAAAATGGAAATGTGAAATTTGCCTTTATATTCCAGCTTGGTATGACTAGACTTTAGTGCCCTAAGAAGTTCAAGTAACAAAAAAGGAATGCACATTTATTCATCATTCTCCGTATAGCTTTCAAGGGTATCATAAGGGACTGGTGAGATGGCTCCATGTATAAATACTATTATCAAGCAACCTTGGTGAGCAAAGTTCTATCCCCTGAACCCATACAAAGGTGGAAAGAGAGAACTGACTCCCCAGAGTAGTCCTCTTACTTACACACACACAAACCAATAATAATAATTACTAAAAATCAATTTTCAATGAGTGATATTTTAAAAACGATTGAACACAATTTCTTGCTATGAAAAACAAATATTTATTAAAAACTGCAAAAGCTACCCTAGTGTTTTATTTTGATTTTCCTTGGTTCAATTCTAATAAGAACATCTTGAAAGTATGCTTGATATGAGTTAATATTGCTCATCCTTAAGATAAAATGTTACATATGCTAAAAATTGTCAGTGTATTTAAATTCATAAAAAGAGTAGTATATGGAGAAAGAGAGGGAGAGAGTTAGATTGATTGGAAGAGGACATAATGGAGAGGCAAGAAATACTGTGTCTGTGACTTCTGTACATAATGAATAAGCTGAACAAAGCCTAAGACAATGCCCTCAGTGGTATTTGCCTTACTGTGCTTTCTGTCCTTATGAGTGATGAATTCTGAACAGTTAAATTTTAGCATTAAAATGCTTATCATATTTCTATATTTCAGAACTAGCATTTTTTTTTTCCTTACAGGCTGAAAAGGAAAATCCAGGCCTAACACAAGACATCATTATGAAAATATTAGAGAAAAAAAGTGTAGAAGTTAACTTCACAGAGTCCCTTCTTCGTATGGCAGCTGATGATGTAGAAGGTACGAAGATTGTGCTTCGTTTCTCCATTCTTGAGAAGATCATTACCATTTGACCAGTCTTCTCCCCTTCCCCCTCACACCCTCGTGCTTCCTGTGATGATAATGGAGATTGTCTGCACAAAGTAGACAAGCAGGCCCTTTAGCTTTCTATATTCATCTCATTTAGTTATGGGAAGTATTTGCTGATGCTGCATGCTTTGTCTTTTTTTCCCCATTAATATAATGTTTAACAAGTTTCAGTTTCACTAAAAATTTTGAGCAATATTTTATTTTATATTGCATTTGAAAGGGTGAGCCATTTGTCTTATTTGATATTACTACTAGTCAGATTTCTTTTTCAACCACAGACAGATTTGAAAGGACAATATTATTATTTATGCTTCTTTACCTTTCAATAAAAAATTAGAAATGAGTTTCACTTAAAATTCATAGCATTTTTCCAATTTTTAGAAAAATATAGAAATATCCAAAAAAATTTTAATAAAGAACAGAAAAAGACGGCATTTGAGCTGATTCCGTGACTTTCAAGGAAGACTTTGTTGTTTTCTGAGATTGAACACTTGCTGCCAGTTTGGCCAGCTGACATTGAAGGTGTAGTTGCTGAGCTTCCTGCTAGACAGTGAGCCTGGCAGTAAGCCTATTTCATCTGCCAAGTGTGATTGAACCTCCTTTCCAAAAAGCCATTCTGTGATCCCAGCCCTCATGTTGGGTTTGTACTGGTCTTTGTTTTCAAATGAAATTTGAAGAATATACAGAAAATTGTAGTTTTGGGGGGTTTTAATATAATGAGCCGTAGTATACTCAGCACCATGAGGGTTTTAGTATGGTGAACCATAGTATATTCTGCACCATAGGAGTTTAATACAGTGAATCATAGTACATTCAGTACTGTAGGAGTTTTAATATATTGAATCATCATATACTCAGTACTAAAAGAGGTTTAATATAATAGATTGTTGCATAATCAACACTCTAGGGGCTTTAGGTTAACTCACTAGTCCTTCTCACAGATAAATAAATGACCTTCACATTATTCATGAATTTCATTATTTAAGGATTTATGGTACAATAGAATATCAAAGGACTAGTGAGTTTGGTAAAGTCTCTTTTTTAGACAGATGGTGGGTGGATTTTTAAGATTTTATTAGCTGTCCCCATATATCTCGAATTTAAAATGTTTAGTCTTGCCCTGTTTTCTTTCAGAGAAAACCTTTTTATTTTATTTTATTATTATTTATTTTACTGGACCAAGTTGAACTTCTTTTGTCTTTTCTAACTAACTTTTTTCCCACTTACCTTTCCTTTGTTCAGTATTGAGAGTGCTTAGACTCAAATTCATCAGAAAGTTATCTGACATTTTTTATTGTTGTTTATGTTTTGTCAGAGTACATGATTGAACGACCAGAGCCAGAATTCCAGGACCTAAATGAAAAGGCACGGGCACTTAAACAGATTCTCAGTAAGATCCCAGACGAGATCAATGACAGAGTGAGGTTTCTGCAGACAATCAAGTAAGTGAGGTTTTTGCTTTGACTTGTTTAAAAACAGGATTAATTAATTCTGTTTTTATTTTGATAAGAAATTTAATTAAAATATTAATTTGGAATAAAATCTGAAATTTTGAATGCCATTAACTTTGAACATATGGCTTCAGAGTATTCTGTTTTTTTAGAATGTTTAAATGGCAGTAGTGAATGAATGAAAGAGTAGACAAAGCATGATAATAATTTAGACTTTATAAATAGTGAGAACCTGTGTATTTCAAATGAAAGCATATGGACAGATTATGCATATAATTAGACATACTCAAAAGATACCAATTTTGTTTTCATTTCAAACTGTAGTAAGTGAATATGTACATATGAATAGCATTTTCTGATATTGACCAAATTGAACCTCTAAATCTCTGCTTTTGGATTATAGATTAAATAATAGGGCCTAAGAGGCTGACGAGTAGGCAGGCAGCAAAAGGAGTAGTTCTAGAGAACTAGATCTCAGACTTGTGGCCTACCTGTCTTAGTTAGGGTTCTTTTGCTATGATAAAGACCATGACCAAAATGTAACTTAGGGAGGAAAGGGTATTTGGCTTATGTATCTCAGGTCACAGTCCATTGAAAAAGCCAAGGCAGGAACCAGGGGCCAGGAACTGAAGCTAGACCATGGAGGAACACTATTGACTGGCTTGCTCAACTTATTCTGTTATATATCTCTGCCCACACTCTGCACTGCCCACAGTCTGATCTGTCCTTACACATCAGTCAATAAAGGAAAATTACCACAGATTCACCCACAGCCCCGTCTTATGGAGGCATTTTTCAGTTGAGGTTCCCCCTTTTCAGATGACCCTCACTTGTGTCAAGTTTACAACTAACAGACACACACCATTGAGGTTTGTACTAATGAATGGAGGAAGTATATAACTAATTATCTATGATAATTCTCTTCCATCTCAGTAGATGAAAAGTAAACAAGCTGGAATAATTATAATATCTCTAATCACTGTGGTGTTTGGAGGAAACCATAGCTAGAAATTTCTAGGAACAATATTTTTATTAGCACATGTCGCTGTGTCATAGGCTATGTTGTATGTTACCTTGAAAGCATGAAGAGAGGCTCACTTGGAATAAATGCTAATTTTGTCTTTCAGGAATATTCTGTTTAACTTATTACAAAATGCTACATTAAATATTTGGAATTTTGAGTGAGAAAGAAGCAGGAGTATATCCCAGTATAGAAAGTGTTCTGTGATAGATGTTCAAACAAGCTATCATGAATGGTCTCCTCTCTGACAGGCAGCTAGATGACCAAAGCTATGGAAAAAGATTTTTACAATTAAGCCACCTGTTTATGGAGCTGTGTTTTTAACTTACTGTTCTTGAATGAAATGTATATGACACATGAATGGATCCATTGTTATTGATCTCAAGCTCATTTGGTTAGGTGATGTATTTATAAAGTTTCTAATGATTTCATGTGATTTCAGTTCCTTTTAATAATTATTTGTTGATAAAGTTATGGTACATCTCTAGACTGACATTCAAAAATCATACTTTTAGCAGTTTTTACTTCAGACCATTGAGTTTGTAGACTCAACAAGATCTCAGTAATAGTCCCTTATGTGGAAACTTACAATTGAAACACTTTTTAAAGCACCTTCCTATGTTAATTTATTAATAATAGTATTATTAATAATTATTCCTCTAAGAGATGAGAATGAGACAGGCAAAATTGTACGTCCCTAAGGTTACAGAGGAGTTTAAACCCAAGTAGTCTGATGCCAATATCCTCTGTGCTGTTTTCCATTCCCGCACAAGTTTCTGCTGTTTGAATGAAATGTGATAAAGATATCATCCATTGACTGCCAGTAGACTAGAGAGAGGAGTATTATAATGAAAGCCAAGGCAGAAAAGGTAGAAACAGAGACCTCATCCCTTTGACAGTTTCTTTACCCTAGGAAGTCAATGAGGCACCTCTCCTTAACCTACTGTGGCTTCAGGGAAATAGGTTGCAAGCTACATTATGAACAACTAAGTTTTAGCTTAGATCCTTGAGAGTTTGCTCATAGGTTTTTAACAAAGGCTTAGACATTGCAATATTTGATTTCCACTTTATAAATGGATTTAGCACAATTGAGTTAAGAGTAATAGTAGCTGAAATTTATCTTGTACATTTGAGGATTTACCTTGTTAAGTTTTGGTTGTCCACATTATTTCTGAAATGAGAAGTCAACATATATTAGTGTAGATGGCTACAGTTTATTTTTTTCTTGAACATTCCTTTTTATATTTAAAGTAATTATACTACTTTCCTATATATTAGTAATGTTATCCCAGTATGGCTTACTGCACCAAATATTATTGGCATATAAATGATTCTGTAGGTTGTATTTTATGTAGTGAAAAGATTTCTGATGACTAGTAAATATGTAGGCATTTTAAAATATATTTGCCAAAGTGGATGTGAGTTTCCATTCTAGCACATAGCTGTGATACAAGTTGATTAGCTTCTTTCTAGGTTTCTGCCTCTCAAAAGTGATGCTGATGTTTATGAGGACTCAAAGAAATGCAATACATAAAGTCTAGAAGAAAACCTAGTGTATTCTCATCAAAGTTGTGGAAAGAGAAAAGGGTTCCTCCTTCATGCGGTTGATTAGGAAAAAAAACTGATCTAATATGAGAGTATTGTAAATCTTTTTTGATATATTAATGCTTCTGTTTGTCTATATTTGAACGTGTGTAGATCTTTGTAGGACTAATTTATATTAAAAATCTAACACATTCCAATTGATGACTACTGGAGAATTCTGATTCAATGCATCAAAAAGCCATGCATTCATTCGTTTACTCTGTTGTCTACTCTATATCATGTTAGGCAATTTAGTTCAAGACAGAAGTTTTTGTGAAGATTTCAGTACAGTATTTCTAGAGTTGTGTGGTCTAGATCAAACTGAGCATGTAGTATAGGGATTGCCTTCAGTCTGTTGATATAAAGGTGCATATATGAATTTTGAGTGGTACAATTAGGAGCTCTACTTTCCTGCATAAGTCCTGTGTGCATTTCATCTGATGTCCATTGACTACCATTATAATGTGTTAACTAAAAATTTCTTACTAAGTAACTGCAGGTGCATACTTCTTTCTTCTCTTTGTTGTGATGACTGTCAATTATCACAGAATCCATCTGCTGCAATTTCTTCATAACTACATGAAAGTTACTTTACCCCAGTTCTTTATCTGGTTCACTGGCTGAGTATTCTTTTGTGCTGGTATATTCTTTTGTACTTTGCTAACTCTCAGGTAATTACTAATATAATTCAACATCCCTAGTACAAATGTTGGTGCTATGAATGAGAATACTTTTCTCTGTATAAATGGATAATGTATTTGACATAAGTTATTTCAAGATGTTTTTCAAGAACATTTTTCAACAACTGGGTAAGTCACTAACAGTGTTCTGCCTGATCTCCAAATAGACCAGGGTAGGAATAAATAGTATTGGTCAATACATTTTATAAAATTGCTCTGTACCACTAAGGTAGTAGATCTTAAACTGCTCATTACCAATAGCAGTGAATTTAAAATGTGGCTTATCACCAATCACCTGGGGAGTGTTTTTCTACCCCCATCCCATCCAAAAGTTGCACAGGCTCCTAATTGTATTTTAACAGATACACAGGAATACAAAGTTATGCTTATCAGTGAGGTGCCATGCCCTGTCCCATAAAATCCTAGTTTCTTGGAATATATACTATATAATTGTTATCTATAGTCATTCCACTATGCAGTATCATTTCATAATTTGTTCCTCTCAAACTGTGGTTTAGTTCCCCCTGATCAAACTTGTCCTGTATACCTTCCTCTACTGTCCCCAGTAATGCACATTTACTCTCAACTTTTATCAGATCAGCTTTTTTAGACTCTACCTGAAATTATAGTATTGTTTTTCTATGTCAATTTTATTTCATCTAATAATTAGTCTAATTCCATTCATATTGTCAAAAATTACAGGATTCCATTGTTTTTCACTGTTGAGTAGTTTTCCATAGTGTATATGTACTGTGTTTATCCATTCATCCACTAGTTTCCTACTAGGATACCAGTTTCCTACTTTGACTATTGAGAACAGGTCTGTGGTGAACATGAGAGAATCTCTTTGATATACTTATTTCATCAATTTTAGATATCTATCTAAACGGTGAGATTGCTAGTACACTGATTTTTAATTCTAAGAAACCCTAAAACCGTTCTCCATAACAAAATGCTAATATACAATCCCAATCTCAGTGTTTGTGGCACTCCTTTTCTCTACAGCATTGCCAGCTTTTGTTATCTTTGTGTTTTTATTACTGTCACTCATCCTAGATTGAGGTGATATCTAATTATGTTGTACCTGAACCTTAGCCCCAGAGATCTACATAGTCTGAGGAAGAGTGCAGGCACTCCTCAGGCAGCCTAAACAACAGTTGCAGATGCATAGATCTCTGCCTAATGCCAGAGCTGGCTCTAAACTATTTGAGTTCTTTTTTTCGTACAGGGTCTTTAGTGACTCCTAGTTGCTTTGCCTCATTATGGGCTTGGGCCTGGGCAATGAGACAAAGCTGTGCTAACTTTTCCTGCCCTGTTTATTTGTTCTTTCTCCCTGCTTGTTCTGTAGGGCAGAGCTGATTTAAGAATGGTCCATGGCATCAGCATTCTGGCCTGTTGCTGTTCTAGCAGCTAAGTCCGCAAACAAGTTCCTGAGGCTTTGCTAAACCCTGGGTCTCACTGTGGCTTTGCTAGGGCTGTTGCATCCCTGTGGTATGAACACTTTTCTGTCTCTGAGAGCCACCTCTCTCTGCACTGGGCTTTTTGAAGTTGAAAGACACGGATGGTGCAGACTCTTCCCTTCCTACCTCCTTTAATGCAACTAACACCAGGCTGTGTGCTCACTTACCTGATTCCTAGAGCTTTGTACTGATAGTTTGATATTTGTAATAGCTCTTTTTAATTTAGTGTATCTGTGGACAGACTTACTAGTGACTATTACTCAAGTTTCTCGTCATGCTCAATTTTCAGATTCCCAGTTCTCAAAAGCAAATCTAGGGTAGACTAGCAAAGCCCTTTCTCCTCTTCTTGCCTTGCTTCCATTTCCAGGTAAGTTAAGCAGTCTGTTTCTGAGCTGCTTATTTCACCTGCCCTGTTCAGCCATTTCCATTATCTTCCTCATTAGCTGTGACAACAGTTTAGTAAACTTTCTTGGTAGAATAATAAAATATACTAAAATATTAAAATAAACTAAAAATGATTCTATGTTTACATTATGTGGTCACTGTTATGTTCTTTATTATATTCTATTTTAGTTAGCTCCATTATGGATTTAGTGGACCTAACATATGTAGAGATTTAACATTTTTAATTGTTGGTTGCAACTATAGCTTTTCTCAAAAATATAGCAAGGTCATATGGCACCATTTTATTAAATAAAATGAACTGTGACTGTCACAGCACTACAGAATATTGAAGGTTTTTGTTTTTTTGTTTTTTAAATAGAGAGGCCTTAAAGTACAGGAGTATAGTAGCCAGGTAACATTTTGTGTCAAAATATTTCTACTTAAATAGGTAATATTTTATGTTCCAGCCTAATACCAACAATTTACTTATAGGAGGTGATCTATAGTCACCATACTGTTCAGCCAAAAAAAAAAAAAAAAAAAAAAAAAGAGGAAGAAGAAGAAGAAAGAAGAAGAAAGAAGTTCTTGGTTACATGGGGTGTTTAAAGCCAGCCCGGGTTACATGAGACCCTATGTCATCCGCCCCTCAAAAATATATATATGTATGTGTCTGTCTGTGCCTCTGTGTGTTTGTATATATGTATATATCTGTGTGTATGTGTGTGTATGTAGAGAAAGGGGGGAGAGTACCAGGTGTGTGATACATGCCTTTAATTCCAGCACTCAGAAGGCAGAGGCAGGCCAATCTCTGGCAATCTCTGAGTTCCAGGCCAGACTAGCCTCTATCAATGAGGTAAAGGAGGGTATATAACATGATTCATAACTGTACACATGCAACACGTATTTCCTTCAGTGTAGCTGACTTTAAAGACCCTTTGTTCCTTTCCCAACAGGGATATAGCTAGTGCAATAAAAGAACTACTTGATACAGTGAATAATGTCTTCAAGAAATATCAATACCAGAACCGCAGGGTAAGTTGCTTAATGTTTCCACCCTAGATACGGATTTATATGCAGTTGTTTTATGACCTGTGTACTAAAAAATTTGGTTGTTGAAAATTGTCTCATTGAGTTTGTCTTCAGATAAAAATGTTCTGTGATTATGTGATCTGTGATTATTACTCTTAAAAAGACTTAAGAAATATAAAGTCCATCCCTATTTGTTGTAATCATCGACCTTTTACTTAGTCCATTGTGCTATTATTTTGACTTAGGTTATTTTTCCTTTCATAACTATAGGCACTCGAACACCAAAAGAAAGAATTTGTAAAGTACTCCAAAAGTTTTAGTGACACGCTGAAGACATATTTTAAAGATGGCAAGTAAGTACTGTCGTTTATACTTTTCTGCTAAAGTTAAATGCATGTTAGGATATTAAAACAATGCAAATTGGGCCAGAGAGATGGCTCCATGAGTGAAAGCTCTCAAAGCTAGCCTGACAACCTGAGTTTAATTCCAAACATCCAGTTGATGAAAGGTGAGAACATTGTCCTACAAGTTGTCTTTATAAGTTTGTTATGGAACCCGAAGGAGGTGGGGGGCACAAAATATAAATGTGAAAGTTAAAAAGGAAAAGCCATGTAAGTTTGAGCTCTTGTCCTACATTGTTAATGCTGAAGTCATCTGGTTTAACAAAGGCAGATGATTAGAAAGTGAGTGGCTACTGCTCTAATCACAACTCAAGCCTAGGCAGAATTTTAAAGACTTTCTGAAAAGGGCTAGATGCTAAAATATAAACTGTACAATCTTCACCTGTCTTATAATATCTGTCTTGGATCATTTGAATGTTTCCTTTTCCATTTAGAGACATAAAGCCATTCTTAACAGTTTGTTCCAACACCTAAAATAGTTGTTCTCAAACTTTATGGAGTAGGTATGGAATTGGAGTCCAATAATTGTACATTTCCAAGATTCTTCAGTTGCTGTCAAAACTGCCAGTCCCTTGAGAAACTATTACATAGAGGATAATACCATAATTCTTAGTCCTGTCTACATATTAAAATCATCTTGGGTGAGCTTTTAAACATCTTATTGTTCACAGTTCCACTTTGAGAGATTTCTACTGTTGGCCTGCACAGGAGCATGGTCTGGATGTTTTCTAAATGTGTCTGGGTGGCTTTCAGGTAGTGGCAGCCTAGGAATCCACTATTCTGAAGGGAAGGAAGCTGGAAGTGGCTTATTACCACAGTGTTCTGCTAAATATGAGATATACTAAAGAGACAGGACACCCTGAATAAAAAGAAGACAAAAGCAAATGAATATAAGAAAACGATATGAAAGTTTTAAGTGGAACAGTAGTTTTAAGTTTATACAAAACTGTCTGTAGAGCACTGTGTAGATCTAGGGATTCTGCTTTTTGCATATGTAACTCAGTATTTAAATAGATGATGTCGCTTATGACTTTTGCAATATGGCTTCATATACGTTGTTGACTGTACTTGAGGTAAAATGCCAAAAATTGTATTGAAAAAGACTTTAATAATGTATAAAGTTAGAAAAATACTCTAAACAGGCACCACAAACATCCTTGAAGCTTTAAAATCCTATGTAATAATATTATTCTATATATATTATTAAACATATGTTATATATGTTATTATTATAACAGTTATAATTTTATATAATTATAATATAATTTTATATTATATTATTAATATATATTATGTATTTTTAATATATACTATATAATATTATATTTTAAAATAATATAATAATAATGTTATAATACTATTATTATACTGTTATTATAATAATATTTTAAAAGTACAATGAAATAAATTTAGGGTCAATTTTAATGTTGAGACAAATGAAAATACTTTCATTTATATTACAAATTAAAGATAGTTACATTAATGGTTTTATGGTCCATATGTAAATTCAGGTTGTCTGTAGAAAATAATCCTTTGTAGCATAGTTTAATGAACTAAGCCCAAATTACCAAAGATATAATTTACATAGTGGTATGATTATTTCTAATTTTAATGAATAATGTATAGTAAATGTTGAAAGATGGGAATATTTCAGTGGTTTAAAATTGTTTATATATGCATTATTCAAACTTGCTACTATTTCCTGATTCTTCAGTTACTTTTAATTCAGTTTCGTTTTATTTAAATATACACTGTGAGTTTTGTACTTATTTGCTCCAAATGAAAAATTATTAGTGGAGGAGTGTGATTTTTTTAAGACAACTTACTCTAGAAAAGTGAATTCTCACTGATTCAGCTGGGTCATTCCTAAGCATTCCTGGGTTTGAATGTCTAAAATGAAGATCCAAACTTCAGCCCTGGTGCAGAGAAGCTGAGAAGGCTACACCAATGAGACTAGGCACACAGTGTAACTAACCACACAGTGAGACTAATGGCTCAGCTCTGTCCTGTAGTCACACACAGACCGACCTCTGGGAGAACATCCTGATACTTAAAGCAGCTTTTAAAAGCATGCTTTTGTATTTGTCATGTCCCAGATACTGAATGACTTGATTGTTATTAGGCAAAGGTTAGATAAATTAGAAGTGAGATTAGAAGTAGTTAACTTATGTTTACCATGCCCATGGATTCCAGATGCTACTGTGCCATTACAGCTCTTAAGGCTTAGTATCATGCTTCAGCAGATCATGTCCCCTGGAGACTTCATCTGAAACCTCATTTGAGCATATAAGTTTTTATATTGTTAACAGAATTTTTAAATTTGTATTTTATTTTGTGTATGAAATCTTAACTGAAGACCAATCTGAATCGTCCTCCTTGACCAGAGATTTGTTTAATCTGTAAATTGTAGGGGTAGCAACCCTCCAACACTTTATTGCCAGCCAGAACCACCAGGGGGCAATAACTCCTAGACACTATAGTTTGAAATGCTAAGAAATTGAATCCCAGAATGAAAGTTGAGAATATTCAATACTAACTTGCTACCATTGATATAAGACATTAACTATAAATATTTTATTTGAAAAGAGTGAAGTTTGAAAATGAAACTAATATTTGTCTCTTTTCTTTTTAAACAGGGCAATAAATGTGTTCATAAGTGCCAACCGGCTAATTCATCAAACCAACTTGATACTTCAGACCTTCAAAACTGTGGCCTGAAAGTTGTATATGTTAAGAGATATACTTCTCAGTGGCAGTATTAAACTGCATTTATCTGTAAATTTTAAAGTTTGACTGTATAAATTATCAGTCCCTCCTGAAGGGATCTAATCCAGGATGTTGAATGGGATTATTGCCATCTTACACCATATTTTTGTAAAATGTAGCTTAATCATAATCTCACACTGAAGATTTTGCATCACTTTTGCTATTATCATTCTTTTAAGAATTATAAGCCAAAAGAATTTACGCCTTAATGTGTCATTATATAACATTCCTTACAAGAATTGTAAATATTGGTGTTTGTTTCTGACATTTTAACTTGAAAGCGATATGCTGCAAGATAATGTATTTAACAATATTTGGTGGCAAATATTCAATAAATAGTTTACATCTGTTAAACATTTCTTTACTTGAAAAAACTGCATATATATGTGTGTGTATATATATATATACATATATGTGATCAAAAGACCAAGACAACTTGGTATAATGTTAAAGATCTTCTAATGGGAGTTTACTAGCAGTTTATCAAATAATAAAGCAACAAGAATTTCTATTTTTTGTTCTTAATCACTTTGGGCAAAATGTAGTCAGTTCAAATAGTTTTGTTAGTTACTACATAAAAGACTGGATATTTTTTCAGTATTTCCAATCTGCTTTAAGAGCCTTCTGAGAAGAGAGAGCAGTCTACAATGTCTTCATACTATAATGACACTTTCTGATCTGAGTGACATTGTAGATTTTTACTCCTAAGAAATTACTTCAGTATTCTAGACCCTAATAAGCTTTATACCTTGTCCCCAAAGTAGTCACAATTAACAAAAACTGTTCCAATAAATAATGTATAATTTGTTTCACACTACAGAAGTTATAAGGAGACTGTATCTAATATTCATGTTAAGTGATTTGAGTTTTCAATTATAAAATAAAGGGGAAATCAGGTTTTGTTCATCTTTTATAAAGAAATTAAATACTAGCTAAATGAGTGACAATATATTTTGGCTATAATACAATTTAGTTATTTTTGTTCCATTTTTATAAAATGAATTTTTAAAGATTACTATCATCGACAACAAAACTACCATGACAGAAAGCAAAACAGAAAACACAGACAATTGAACTCTTAATAACCTATGAACATGTTCCTGATTTGATTTTTTTTCTCCCAAAATGCAGAGCCATTTAAACAAATATAAGGCAAAATTTTTAGCCTTCTCATCAAAAACTATCATTTACTGTTGGAAAAATATGAAGACAAGTGTGTTATTTGTAAGTCTTTTCCCTTTGTTCTATCATCTACTGCATTCAACTCCACCCTGATGACCCTCTGCAAGCCTACTACCACCATCCAAAGGCTCTGCTTCTAAATTCCACAGCCGGATTAAGTTGCTACCAACTTAATAGCTTACAGTGGCAATTAGATTCCAATGGGAATTTTGGAGAGGACAAACATTGCCAAACCATCATCATGCTGTGCACATGCACTTAAGTGTATGTCTTTTAGGTTTTTTAGGTTTTTTTTAGTTTTTTTAGGTTTTTTGTCTTTACTGTAAGACCAAATTAGTCCTGGCTTTACCTTTCTCCTTTAGCTCCCAAATACTAGAACTGGTGCTGTGTAACAACATGCCCAGTGCTTCACATATGTTCTCTAAAATAGATATAATAGCAAAGCTTTTCTGACACTGGAATCCATGTATCTATCCTTAAAAACAGTATAGGTTTTTAGTGCCACAAATTTCAGTTGTTCCATTCAGTGGGCTGGTATACCCTAACCACTGGTACAGAATACTTTCATCCCTCTGATAACTCATACTCAACTGTTCCCCTTCCTCATTCCTAGCTCCAGGCAACAATGAATTACTTTTCTGTCCCTTTTTAGGGCAGTTCATATAAACAAAACTATACATGTCTTAGTTACTGTCCTGTTGCCCTGAAGAGACACCATGACCAAGGTAACTTATAAAAGAAAACATTTAACTGGGAGCTTGCTTACAGTTTCAGAGGGTGGATTCGCCTTGGCTATCATGGCAGGAAGCATGGTACCAGGCTGGAAGCTTGAGCAGTAGCTGATAGCTTACAATAGCTGATAGCTGATAGTAGCTGATGCATAAGCAAGAGGTGGGAGAGAGAGAGGTAAAGGGGCCTTAGGGGAAGGGAGACACACACACACCCTGGCTTGGGCTTATGAAACCTCAAGGCCCACCCCCCAGTGACACACCTTCAACAAGGCCTTATCTAATCCTTAACAGTTAATCAACAAAAATGGAAATATATAATTCTGTGAGAGCCGTTCTCGTTCAAACCACAATATAGAGTATTGTCTTCTAAGTCTGCCTTTCTGTCTTCTAACTCAAGCAGGTCAGCATATGTATTGTGCTTTCTTTTATTGCTGAATAGCAGTCCATATTTCATATTTTCCTTTATCCATCTAAAACTTAAGTAGCATTTCAATTACACCTAATTATTTTCTGACTGCTACAAACCTTTAGGTGGAAATCTTCTGTACACTTGAAATTTTGTTGGGGAGGGGGGCCATTTTACATCCTTGACAATATGAGGGTGCCACATTTTCTCACATCTCTATCATATGTTAATGACTTATTTTTTATCTCTGTGTGTTTGTGTTTATGTATGTGAGTACAGATGTGTGCCATTGGCATGCATGCCATAAGATGTACACAGGTCAATAGACAACCTTAGGTGTCATTCCTACCTTCTACCTTACTTGAGATGGCTTCTTGTGTTCTGCTGTGTACAAAGCTGACTAACCTACAGGATAGGCTAAATTCTCCTATTACTACCTCTGGTCTCTGTGTGAAGCACTGGAATTACAGATGCCCAATACTGTGGCTTTATGTGGGTTCTGGAAATGTAAATTCACATTATGCTTGTGCTGTATCGCTCCTCAGCCCATGACTTCTTTTTATTACAGGTGTTCTAATAAGTGTTGCCTCAGTCTCCCAATGCTGGAATCAGATATACACTGCCAATTGGAAGTGACTGTGTGTGTGTGTGTGTGTGTGTGTGTGTGTGTGTGTGTGTGTGTTGACAGTGACATTGAGCATCACACAGGATTGTTATTTCACGTACATACATTTATTACTTATTACTCTTCAAAAATTGTCCTACATAAGTTAACAGAACTTTATCATTTTCATGTATTATTCCATTTGCATCATAGTTCATCTGATCAGTCTATACATGGACATGTAGGGTTTTTTGTTTTGTTTTTTTTTAGTATTTTCCAAAAATACTAATAATGCTATAATGAATGACTTTAAAACATTATTTTCTTTAAGGTATATCATCAGAGTAGTCTAGAAATAGAATTACCTCATTAAAAAATAAGCACATGTAAGTTGTTACATTGCCAGTTTCCAATCTATGATACTGACATTTCACCTATCAGGAAGGTCGGAGACTGGTTCCCACTGCTTCCCCAGCAGAGGCATAGTTTCACTTGTTAAAGGTAAAGTCAAATTTCTTGCATGCTTACGGGCAGACTGCATATATTTCTGTGATCTGACAGTGTTTAAAGTGCACATTCTTCCTCAGGCTTTTACTTCAGTCACCTGTCCTGTAAGGTTTCAGGCTCCATTTTCTTGTGAAGTACTTTCTTTTGGTAGCTTTTTTTGCTTTTTCTTACATGAAATTGATTACTGACTTACTTCATTTACTTAAAAAAAATAAGTTTCTTTCCTTTCTATCTCTGGAGTCAGTTTGTTGCAATACATTCATGTGCATTTAAATATTGACCCCTTTTCTCTCAATTTTTAAATATATTACCATAGTAATAACTATGTTTTTAAATCTTTGAGTATCTTTCTCTTTGTTTCTTTTATGTGTGCATATGTATATATTACATGTGTGGTTAAATGTGTGTGGGTGCACATGTATACATGTGGAAGTCAGACATCTGTCTCTTGGGGCAGCTGCCCACCTCCTTTTGGAGATGGGACCTTGCACTGGGCTGTATCTCACCAATAGGAGTCCACCTGTCTCCATTTCCCCAGTGCTTGGATACAAGCACCCACCACTACTGGCTTTTACGTGGGTCTAGAGATCAGACTTGGGTCCTCATTTCTGCAAGGTACTTTATGGGCTGAGCCATCCTTCTAGCCCCTCTTCCTTTTTTTCTCATTTTGTTAGGGAAATTTATTTTTAGTTATGTTTATGTAACTTTAAAACAATTCTTTTGTACATTGTTAGTGGAAGGGCTGCCTATGCCTTGGCAGTTGTATTATCTGCAAGTGTTGGCTCTGTGTATATCTGTGATTAAGAAGTTTGCTTCCTTGTGATCTGCATCTGCCCACCGCTCTCTGACAGAGCCATTGTGGTTCACAGAGATCTCCCTGTGAAGAGCCAAGTTGTTGTGGAGAAATTCTTGTAGTCCTTCTCCCACAGTCTCAGGCAACAGGGAGAGAACACTCCCCTTGGGCCTTGAATTTCTCCACCATAAAGGTGACATAACATGGCTTTAAAGCATTGTGGGGTGAGACTAAGCTACAGGTTTCCTTCATTATGCGAATAGGCCTTTGGATGAGAGGGAAGTTTTTGTAATACCTGAGGAACTTCTGTATCAGTAAAAACACCAGAGATCAGAAGATCAGGGTTCTGCTGCCCAGTATGGCACTTACCATGACAGATACTCCCTGTGTTGAGTCAGAGAGGTTTGCATCTAAGAAAGTGTCTCCTTGTCTTCTTTGCAGACCAACATAGTAGTTATTGATGACATCATTCTGTACATTTATAGCTTCTTTCTTTCTCTCCTAAGCTAACAAATTGCTTGTTATATCATTCTAGATTGCCCAGTATTTCACTGATAATTTACTATTATTTTCTTCCTGGGGCTTTTAATTTTACTTCGGTGGTATTCTCAATAGAAAATTCAATTTTAAACTTATACAGTACAAAGAAGCATTGTCTGATTGTAGCTTAGAAGGCACCCAAATGGTATATTATCATTTCTTTAATTATTATTTCTTGGTTATTTTCAACTTTGCCTAAGAGTTCAGTTTAATGATAATACTTTTGGTTACCACATGGAAAGATCTAATTGGATTTTAAGCGTCTGCCTTTATTGTTTGTAGTAGTTTTATTTCATAGTATCTGTTTTCATTGTGCCCACATTTTTTGCCTATCCACTTGACTTCATGTACACTCAGGAAAATGGTATATTCTCTGTTGTTGAGATGTATTCAATGTGTGTTGGCTAGTTCTTATCTACTATTGCTTCCCCCCTCCATGTTCACTTAATATGTCATGTTTATTAAAATTTCTTCTTACTAGTGTACTTCTGATTTTTCTTATTTTCCCGTAATTTTTCTATCAAAAAGTTAGTTGCTATGTTCTATGTTGTATAAATAGATATGTTCTCCATCATAAATTTTTCTTCTCTATGATGGGCCTTTTTATTATGTAAATTGAGACTGGCTTCTGGAAAGTCTTAGATTATAATTTTAAACATTTGTTCTGTTTCATTTTAAAGACCTTTTGAAGCAGCAATTAAATATATTAGATTCTGATGAACTTCCATTCCAACCACATTTTTTAAAAGATTTTTTAAAAGAACTTTTAAAAAGTTTTTTTTAGTGTGTGTGTGTGTGTTTGTGTGAGTGTGTGTGTGTGTGTGTGTGTGTGTGTGTGTAATCCAGAAGAGGGCATCAGAACCCCTGGAACTAGAGTTAAAAGTGGTTGTAAGCCGCATGACATGGGTGCTGGGAATTGAACTCATGTCCTCTGGAAGAGTAGCAAGTGCTCTTACTTTCTGAGCCATTTCACCAGTCCAATTTATTTTTAATATAAAATATTTTTACTCTTTGAGAATTTCATGCATGTAAACAATGCATTTCTCTAAATTTCTTTACCTACAAACTTATTTCACTTATGTTTCTGGTTATTATCTTGTTCTTCATAACTCTGTTAAATATTTTCAACCTACTTCACTTTCCTTTGAGCATTTTATAGTTTAGTCTTTTTTTTTTTTTTTTTTTTTTTTGGTGTGGTTTGATTTGATTTTTTTCTGTTTCCTGCAATCTATCAACTTCCATTCTCTTTCTTCATATTTTTCTATATTTATTTTCTTGTAGTTAGAGTCAATCTAGTTTTACATATACCATATGCTTATTTGAAGAGTTTTAATTTACTTGGAATATTGTTAACACTGTCTTTAACTTCTTGTTTTTGTTTCTGTTTGGATGAAGGGAGATTTTTATCAGCAGAGATGAATTGTGATGATGTTGGAAAGAGAGGATGCCAGCACTGGCTTGTTTATGTCTCCAGATGCTCTAGGTTTCCTTTAAACAGTGCTTTATCCACTCTGTCTCTCCTAGCCCTGCCTCTCTGTATACAAGTGATGGGATCTATGGCGTGTACCCTTGTTACCAGAATTTGTACCTTTAACATTGCATTTCTAGATTGAATTCTACTTTTGCCTTGTATAACTTCTCTGTTTCTTTGTACCACTTTCCAGACTCTTAACATATACTCAAGTTTGCAGGAGCCAGTCTGAGCCCTCTGCTTAGAGGTAATTTGAGAGTTGAGGTGATGTGACAAGGCAGAGGTCAGCTAGAATTTAATTGAAGCATCCTGCTGATCATTTAGGAAGATGTGACGGAATTAAGGAATAGCCACTATTCTTCAGATTTTTAAAGAACTTTTATATATATACACACACACATACATATGACATTCATATATATGTATATATGCATATATATGTATATGAAATTCAATATATATGTATTGAACAACTCTATATATATATGAAATATATACTGAAATTCAATTCAATATATAGAAAGTTCTTTTAAATATATATGAATGAATATTATGTGTATTTATTATATGTAATATGTATTATATATGCGTGTGTATATATATACACATAGAAGATGAGTGTGTGTGTGTGTGTGTGTGTGTGTGTGTGTGTGTGTGTGTTGTGTGTGTGCACTGCAGCACATGTGAAGGTAAAATAAAAACTTGCAAGAGTCAGTTTTTTTTCTTTTCTTACATGGGTCCTGAAGATTGAACAGCTCATCAGACTTGATGGCAAGCATTTTTACCAGCTAAGCCGTCTCACTACTAACCTCCTTTTCAGTTTTAGAAAGAATTTTACAGAGTTGTGAAATGTAAAGTTCCTAAGAACTGTATATTAGAAACTGAGCTTTAGAGATGAACTTACTAAGTTATTGTTCCTCAGAGGAATACTGAGCACAGTGCCCTTTCTCTGTCTGCTCATTTTCCTTGTCCCATAAGCAGAATTGCTGTAGGGAATCAACTAGCTCTGTTACATTCTTGCCTGCTGTGCTGTGCTTGCTGTTAACTTGCAGGTTTAAGTTCAAGTTCAATTATTTGTTTTGAAGAGTTTTATAATGGTATATTGATGTTAACTACAATGTAATTATCACGTGTTTTAAATGAACAAAAAACATCTTTGGCTTGGCATGGAGAAGCATGTCTGTAATCTCGCTGTTAGGAGGCTGAGGAAAAAAGATCATGAGTTCAAGTTCAGCCTGGCCACATGGTGAGTTCAATGTGAGCTAAGGCTATATATAGCAAAAGAAGAAAAAGGAAATGTGATTATTAAGTCTAGAGAGTTTTTTCATTTTTTATAAACTATGTAAAATACCTGTGATAAATTATATAAGAGTATGCATTAAAATTCAGTGTTATTAGTGATGGCTAAACCTACTGTTAATCTGGGTGGGAAGGCATAGCAAACTACAGAAAGTTGGTCACTTAACAAAAATCTGTTTCCTTACATTTCTGATAGCTAGAGTCAGAAATCAAACGTCCAACTTGGCAGAGAGAGAGAGAAATAGAAATAGAGAGAGACCAAAAGAGAGAGAGAGCAAGAGAGAACATGCTTTCCATTAGGGTAACTTACAGTGGTTGAGATAATCAACTGATATAGAACCTGATACTCTGCCAGTAACTGACCCTGAGGCCTATAGTGATTCAGTGGTAAGAGCACATGGTATAGTAAAACCATTTACCTCACAGCTGGGATGTTGCAGAGAAAGAAGAGATCAGGTTCTACAACCCATACAACATTCCCTTGAATCTTAAAAAGACCTACTAGTAGGACCCACCTCTTAAGATTTCCATCACTTTCCAACAGTTCCACCCTGGGGACTAGTCTTTTAATTTATGGTACATTGCGCAATGTTTTATTTATTTATTTATTTACTTTTTTTTTTCAAGACAGCGTTTCCCTGGATGATGATTGGGTAAGGCACTGATAAGCAGAATATCACTAAGAATCATTTTGTGGAATTTTCTTTTTAAACTGATAGTGTTTAAAAAAGAAAGTGTTTAGAAAGTATTAAAAAAACGGAAGTGTTAAACCGATAGTATTTTAAAAGATTTAGTTTTCACCCTAGGTCTCTGTACTATTTAGTCTCTGGTTCTTGTTTCAAGCAGTGTTGTGGGTTCCTTCTTGTGGAGTGGACCTTAGCTCAAGTCAGACATTAATTGGCTATGCCCACAAGTTCTGTGCCACCATTGCCCTAGCATGTTATACAAGGAGGACAGATTGTAAGTCAAAGGTTTTGTGACTGGGTTGGTGTCCATGTTTCTCTTTCTGTAGCCTGCAAAGTATCTTCTGCACCAAAGAGACTAGTATGCAGGGATGAAGGCTCCATGTGGGCACCAGCTAGACTTCACCATGCTCAATTAGTTATGTGGATGTTGTCCTTGGCAATGGAGCCCTACTGTCAGTTTGCAGAGAACAACCTTCTGTCTTAGCAACAGCCTGGATGGTTTAGGAATATCCATGCGACCCCTTTGGCAAATAACTCAATTGAATGCAACCTAGTCCTGCCACTGGAAGCCTCACTTGGCTACAAAAGATGGCCAGTTTTCTCATTAGGTACTTATGGTGGTTTGAATAAATATGGCCCCCGTAGACTCCTTCAGCATGGCACTATTAGGAGGTATGGCCTCGTTGGAAGAAATGTGGCCTTACTGGTGGAAGTGTGCTACAGGGGAGAGGGCTTTGAAGTTTCAGAAGCTCAAGCCAAACCCAGTGGCTCAGTTTTACTTGCTGTTCCCTGTGGATCCAGGTATAGAACTCTTGGCTATCTCTTCAGCAACATGTCTGCTTGTATGCTGTCATCATTTTCCCCATGACAATAACGGAATAAACTTCTGAACTATATGCCAGTCCCAATTATATGTTTTTCTTTATAAGAGTTGCCATGGTCATGGTGTCTCTTCACAGGAATAAAACACAAACTATGATAGTATCAATTACCGAAGTTAAATCAAGATCAGATAAACAATTTAAAAAGAGCTATAACCCCTAGTGAAATAGAAGTAGTCATTAAAAGTCTCCCAACCAAAAAAGGCGGGGAGGCAGAGACCAGATGGTTTTAGAGCAGAATTATGCCAGACTTTCAAAGAGTTAATGCTGATATTTCTCAAATTATTCCACAAAATAGAAACAGAAGAAACATTGCCCAACTATACGATGAGGCCACAATTACCCTGATACGCAAACCTCACAAAGACCCAACAAAGAAAGTAAATTTCAGGCAAATTTCCCTTATGAACATAGATGCAAAAATATTTTTTTAAAATACTTGGAAACTGAATCCAAGAACATGTCAAAATATCATTCACCAAGACCAAGTAGACCTCATCCTAGAGATGCAGACATGATTCAATATACAAAAATTAATAAATGTTAAGCACTATATAAACAAACTGAAAGAAAAAATGAATGATCATCTTAGTAGATACAGAAAAGACCTTTCATAAAACCCAAAGCCCCTTTATGATAAATGTTCTGGAGACATTAGGAATAATAAAGTCAGTTTACAGCAAGGGCATAGTCAACATCAACTGAATTAGAGAGAAACCCAAAGCAATTCCACTAAAATAAGATGCAAGACAAGATAGTCTACTTTCTGCATATATATTCAATATAGCACTTGAAGTCTTATCCAGAGCAATATGTCAGTGGAAGGAGATCAAGGAGATACAAAGTGGAAAAGATGAAGTCAAAATATATTTGTTTGTAGATGATATGATAGTATGCATAAGTGACCCTAAAAATTCCACTGGGGAACTCCAGCTAATACACAGTTTCAGCAAAATAGTTGAATACAAAATTAGCTCAAAAGAATTAGTAGCCTTCCTATATACAATGACAAACTGAGAAAGAAATCAGGGAAACAACACCTTTCATGATAGCCTCAAATAATATGAAATATCTTGGAATAATTCTAACCAAGCAATTGAAAGACTTTTATAATAAAAACTTCAAATCTTTGAAGAAAATAATTGAAGAAGATATCAGAAGATGGAAATAACTCCTATGCTTGTGGACAGGTTGAATTAATATAGTAAAAAATGACCATCCTACCAAAAGCAATCTACAGATTCAATGCAATCCCCATCAAAAGTCCAGCACAATTCTTTAAAGACCTTGAAAGGACAATTATCAGCTTTCACATGGAAAAACAAAAAGCAAAAACAGGATAGCTAAAATAATCCTGAACAGTAAAAGAACTACTGGAGATCCACTATTCCTGATTTCAGCTTCTGCTACAGAGCTATAGTAATAAAATCTGCATCATATATGCATAAAAACACACATGTTGCTCAAAGGAATCAAATTGAAGACTTAGACATAAAGCCACACACATATGAACACACGATATTCTGTAAATAAGCCAGAAATACACACTGGATAAAAAGACAGCATTTTCAACAAATGGTGCTGGTTCTTCTTGTTGAAGAATGTAAATAGATTGATATTTTTCACGCTGCACAAAACTCAACTTCAAGTAGATCAAAGACTTCAACATAAAACCAGATACACTGAACCTGATAGAAGAGAGAATGGTTAATAGTCTTGAACATATTAGCACCAGAGAGGCCTTTGTGAACAGGTATATTAAGATCAATAATTAGTAAATGGACCTCTTGAAACTGAAGAGCTTCTGTAAGTCAAAGGACACTTAGTTGGACAAAATAGAAGCCTAAGAAATAGGAAAATATTTTTACCAATTCCTCATCTGATAGAGGACTAATTTCCAAAATATATAAAGAGCCCATTGTGAGACATTTTAGATCCAAACTGTAGAGAAGAGAAAGAAAAATCTTTGTTATTCCTTTTCATGAGAATATTGTCATTATGATGGCCCCATCCTTTTGTCCACATATACAATTATGTCCTTAAAATACCTTCAAGATAGACTACATTCAGTGTTAGGGGTTCAAAACCAGAGTTTTGCATGGACCTAATTTGACACATAGCACTGAAGATGAAGAGGTAGATACCTTCCTGGATTGTGAAATTCAGGATTCTTTCAATTGAAGTATGGTACTAATAAAGACTAGTGCCCTTGAAAATGCCAAAGTAAGTAATATTGGCCGTATTAAGAAATTACCACGTGATTTCCCACCTACCAAAGTGAATGATGGAGAGGGAACTAGGAGGGACCAAACAAAAGAATCACTGAGTCAGTATAGATTGATGAGTGCTCTAAAGCAGAATATGACTGCCAAAAAGACAAAAACCAAACCTAACAACAACTAAAAAAAATGAAGGTTATATACTGATAATCCCTTCTCCCACAAAAACAAAAAAATCCCACCTAGATACAATGATATTCCAATTGATGTGTTTTTCCAAGGGCTATTTGTAAATGGAAATTATATTGTAAACTGTGTCTCCCCAAAGTCTCTCTGTAGAAGGTAGAATGTTACCCTGTTTCTTATCAAACAGATGTCTTTATATAAATCATAACTTCCCAGATGTCAGTTTGCCCTCTACAAAATTTAGAAGCAATTCTGAATCTTCATTCCCAACCATTAACCATTCCTATTCTGTCTATGCTCTTGTTTTGTTTTTTTTTTAAAGTATTTTTAAAGTACAGGATAGCGTATTTCTTTACAATACTTTCATATGTGTACATCATTGTGTGCTGCTCAAACTTGCCCATTGCCCTCCTTTGCTCCTCAGGATGGCTTCCACTGGTCCTTTCCTGCCCACACATACATCATTTTATGCCATTTTAGAAAAACTAAACTCACTAGTTTGTTTGTTTTTGTTTTTGTTTTTCCTCATTTTCTTCTATTCATTCCTCTCTCCAGGAAAAGATGGGCCATAGTAAGCAGTGGGAGAATTCTGTCTGGCTTCTCTAAAGAAAGTCATATACTATGCAATCACATTTGTACGCACAATGAGATTGAGGCAGTGTTTGTTAATTGTGGAAACTAACAATTTTGTAAGATAAGCTGACAAGCTGGAGACTTAGAGTGGGCTCCATCTATCTACAAGTCTCAGAACTAGGAGAGCCTGTTGTTTAATTTGTATCCAAAGACTTCCATACCAAAGACCCAGAAAGAACCAAAGTCTCAGCCTAAGCTAGAGTCCTGTTCAAAGCCATAAGAAGGAACATGCTCTGTCATTTAGTAAAAGGGAAGTTTTTTTCTTCCATTCAGAGATTAACTGAGTGGATGAAGCCCACACTCATTATGGAGGCAACCTGTTATCTTCAGTTTCCTGAACTGAAGGTAGATCTCAGGTGAAAACACAAAAACACTGTGAATTATTGGGGCACCTTGTGAAATAGTCAACTTACATGCTGGTTAGTTGTTTTGTCAGCTTGACTCAAACTAGAGTCATCTAAGAAGAGAGAGATCTCAACTGAGGAATTTCCCCTAATAGATTGGCCTGTAGGCAAGTCTGTAAGAATATTTTCTTGATTAATAATTAATGTGGGAGGGTCCAGTCCATGGTAGGTTGTGCCACCTTTGGTTAGGTATAACAAAACAACCTGAGAAAGTCATTAAGCAACATTTCTCCAGGGTCTCTGCTGCAGTTCCTGTCTCTAGGCCCTATTTGTATTCCTGCCTTGGCTTTTCTCAATGACTGTGATTGGAAAGTGTAAGCCACATAAACCCTTTCCTCTCCAATTTGCTTTTGGTCGTAGTCTTTATCACAGCAATAGAAAATAAAGAAGGACGTGTAGGATCAGCTGTCAATGTCTACAAGGGGTGAGTCCTGATCTATCCATTGGTCAAACTGGCCATAGAGAACTGAAAATTTCTGGATGGGGACCTTAAATCACAGGAAATGTTCACTTGTCTTTAAAATATGATTAACAAAGTGGCCATTGCAATTATTTGGGTTATGAATGTCAAATAATTTTTAAATTTTTAATTTTATTGTTTGAGTATGATGTGTGGGGGGAGGGTTACACATGTCACAATAGGTGTATGATGGTAAGAGGATAACTATTGTTCAGTTGTTGTTGTTATGTTCAGTTCTCTCTTCCCATTTTTATGTGAGTTATAGGATTTCAACTCATGTCTTTACCCAGAAAGCACCTTTACCCACTGAGCCATCTCACTGGCTCTAAATGGTATAATTTAAAAAAAATTTGTACATAATAGTATGTTTTGAAAGTCTCCTCAACCTGTTTACCCACAACATGAAAGTCAAATTTAGTAGTTTGGCAACAAGTAGACTTAAAGAAAGAGTAAATAATCTGGGGAAATGGCTCAGCTTAGAATGTGCCTGCTGGAGAAGCATGGAGAACTGTTTTGGTATCCCCCAACACTCACATTAAAATCCATGCATGGTGATGTGTTGCTTTAACCCAGTCCTAGGACCCTTGGGGGCGGGAGTAGGCTGGTGTGGAGTCAACAACACAGACCCCAGGAGTCAGGTAAGTGGCAAAAGCAGACTCATTTATTCCAGGAAGGGGAAGCTCCTTTATGCCCCATGCCCATCATCCTATTGGCCCCCAGACTGCAAGCTGTGTAAGGCACAGATGGAAGGAGATGCCTGGAAAATCACCAGGACTCAAGATCAATGCAAAAGCAAGGGGTTTATTAGCCAACGTGTTGGGGTCAACTCTCACATATCCTATGACCTTGAGAAGCTGACCTTGAGAAGCTTCCTGCAAGCTTTTTTAAAGGGAGCAGGAGATCTCTCTGATTGGTCAGAAGCCAGGCACTGGATTGGCTCCTTAAAAGTTATATGGCAACAAGGATTTCTGGGAAAGTGAATATTCACCATTAAACAGAGAGGTTTATGGGATAGTGAGTACTTGACATTAAAGGGAGAAGAAGTTAGTGCTTTTACCACTAGGGGCGCTGGGCTTTTCAGCTGCTGCTGACTCTTCTCCTCACTGGATATGGTATCTTCAGTCTCAGGGCATGTCTGGGCAGGTCTCAGGCCAGCTCTATGTGGAAGCCCAGCCTCGCATGTGTGTGCTGTTTAGCAACAGGCCTTGTTCTTGCCCAGTGGCAGGCCTTGATCCTCCTACAGTGATGTTATCCTGAAGCTCCAAAGTCAGAGGTTCAGAGACAGAGAATCCTTGGGGCATGCTGGCCAGCCACTCTTATCTGAATCATTTTGCTCAAAGTTCTGGCTCCAGAGATTCTGTCTCAAAAAACAGAAAGGTAGAGAGGGGTTAAAGAAGACACCAGGCATTGACCTCTAACCCTCTGCACACATATATACACATTGAATGTGTATCCTCAAACACATATGTACACATATACACAAAACAAAATGTAAAAAGAAGAAAAGAAGAACAGGTGAGGTGGCTCAGACAGCAAAGGCCTCCAAAGTCTAACAAGTGGAGTTCAATTCTGCATCTCCACATGGTAGAACGAATGAAATGACTCCTGAGTTGTCGTCAGACCTCCACACTTGAGCCATGGCATTTGTGCACCTCCGGGTAGATAGATGATAGAAGATAGTAGATAGATCAAAGTACTAAACTGAAAAGTATAGTATATATGTAGAGGGGTTGGTACAGACCTGTATTTAGTCACCACAATCAAAACAAAACAAAACAAAACTGATACAATTGTATGAAGAGAATCACAGTCTATCAACACTTGCAGAGTCATACAACTAGGATAATTGTAGAAGAAACTTGTGTTATTAAGGAGGTCTGTGAATGTGTGCATTGATTTAAAAAGGTGACTGCTCTTTCCTTGCTTTGCTAGCAAGAGACTGGGCTTTTTTTTTTTTTTTCTTAAGAATTTAGAAATGAATCGTTTGAAAAACTTAGCGCTTTTTCTTGGAACATAAATGTCAAAGTGTCAAAATCATAGAAAATTCTCTAAAACAATTTTCAGAAATATGTATATAGAAAAGAGAAATCCATGAATATGACAGAGAAGCCAAATACAAATGCTAATGAAAATGGACATAGATCAGGATTCAGCTCTGCTCTTCCCCACAGCAATCTTAATTTCATTTGATATTGAAAGTTTGTAAATATATTTTAAAGTTTCATTTAGAATAATATCAGGTTTATTACTTGTATTTCAACATTTTTATTCCCTGTCAATCAATTTGGGAGTCAGTTACTATGAGAGTTATTGACAAGCTCAAGTTCTAATTCTAAGTGTTGTAGGCCATACTCCTTTCCCTGTAAATAAATAGAGATTGGGGACTGGACAATCCATCTTCATCTGTTGGATCTCCTGTGCTCTCCTGTCTTGAATGAAATGACTGTCAGTCAAATAGCAGGATGACCCTTATGCCAACACCTGGTATCTGGAACTCACCAGGGAAGCTTTGAGACAACTAAACGATTATTGCCTCTAATTGACCCAGTCCCTAAAGGCATAGACTCAACCAGTGCTATGTCAATTAATTTATACAAGATATATTTTTAACAGTCATAAATCTCAACAAACTCAAAGTGAACTTGCAACTATTTTCACCTACGCCTGCTGGTGGCCTAACTGGGGGATGCCTGTGATTGGTGAAAAACACAAACCCATATCTGAATTTGGGATATTGATCCAAATAACCTTTCTCTGACTATAGAAGCAAGCAATATAGGCTCACAAAGTGAGTTAGCTGAAAGGCATATTTTTATGCTAAGAAGTAACAGGCAAAGCTGGAAAATAGTAAGCTAGCTAGCTGCTGACTAGCTAAAGAGTTGGTGGCTGAATAGTTTGAGAGAATTGGTAAAGCAGAAAGAAGGGTAGCATAAGTAGAGTGATGTCAAGAGAAGACAGAGAGCTGAGACTGAAGAGTAGAAGGCTTTACAGAGTCACAATCTTTAGATGTTAATCATTGGAGGAGTTCCAGGGAGAAGTATAATCCTCAAGGCATATGTCTCAGACAACCTAGTCTAGGAGAAGTAACACTGACTGAGATTAAAAACTGAAGAATCCCAACTTTTAGTCTAATAAAAAGCTATCACACTGGCTAGTGCTACAGATTTAGGAATTCTGGTATCTAAGCCTGCCCAGGAGCCACAGTACTTGCTATAACCAAGTACTAGGGATTCATTACTTCACAGGCCCTTGCAAGAACTGTAACACTATACAGTGCTAACTTCTGCTGTTAGACCTACCTGTTTGCTGCCAATTTTCCCTGCTGTCAAATCCCAAGGGGTACACAAAGTGCCAGCAACAAGCAAGAGCTTCAAACTGCCACCAACAAGCAAAGAGCTTCTTGCCAACCCACAGTTTTTATCCAGGTAGAGGGCAAAGACACCAGCTAACTTATTGGTAGCAGGATCACTTCAGATTCTTGCTCAAAATTCTAAACTGTGGGAGAGGAGCTGAAGAAATACAAGACTTAAAGCAACAAGGCACACACAGGAGCCAATGTTAAGAGGAAGTAGAAACCAAATATAGAGCTAAGGTAAAGAGTGTCAATCAGAGGGCAAGTTGTCAGTTGGAAACAGAAAAGTGTAACATGCACCATACACACACACACACACACACACACACACACACACACACACAAGCTCAAATGTTGCTCAAGTTACATTTAGAAAAATATTGTTTACTTAAAATAATCCAAACTCCATGCCTACTCAAGGCTTGAAGAATGGTATTCACATTCCAGTATGAATCTCCTTCTCTCTCTTGTAAGCTTTTACTTTCCCTGGGTTTTTACTTTCTCTCTTATCCTGCCCTCTCTCTTGTTTTTACCCACAGTCTCTGTTTTTAATAACAACCATGCAAATAAATCTTCATTAGTTGGCCATGTGAGTAGCCTCTACTTTATAAACAAAGCTGCCTGACTTGCAAGGTGCAGGGTTTAGCTCTCTGAGATCATTGACATTTAAGTTCTTAGATTATTTTCCCTGATGTTAAACGTTATATTCTCTTATCCTTTCACTTCCTTCAAAGCATATTTTCTCATCTCTCTTCTGTTTTGATCTACTTTTAGATTCACCACTGAGATAAAGAATGAGGGAGCCCATTCCATCCACACACTTGTGCACCTGTTTTCTCTCAGCTACTGTACATGTTTATGAGTTGCAGAACTCCAAGGTCCAATCAGCATGTTCAGGAGAACCAGAGGCAACTGCTTCTTTAGAACTTAGAGAAAGAAATATTTCTAACATTTTATCTGTAACTAAGAAAAATGTAGAGCTCATGTTTTAGCTTTAACTCTTTGCTCTCTACTCTCTACACAGAAGAAAAACAAAACATTTGAAAAACAGATGCTTTCCTGGTAATAGGAAAAGGAAGAAAGAAAGAAAGAAAGAAAGAAAGAAAGAAAGAAAGAAAGAAAGAAAGAAAGAAAGAAAGAAAGAAAGAAAGAAAGGAGGAAAGAAAGGAGGAAAGAAAGAAGGAAAGAAGGAAGGAAGAAAGAAAAAGAAAGAAGGAGAGAGAGAAGGAGGAAGAAGAGGAGGAGGAAAGGAAGGAAGGAAGAAAGGAAGGAAGGAAAGTAGATTATACCTGGTGTTTCCATGGGTTTTAACCACAAAACACAGAGAAATATAGGGAAATTATACCAACCATACCTTTACTACAAATGATGGGCAGGATAATGGTCTGTATGTTCATAATTGCTTGAATTGGTTAGTGAAGTATTAGATTACAGGGAACAATACTTGGTAATGTTTAAATAAATGAAATGCGTTTTTAAACTGAAAATTCCATTTTATTAGAATCACTATGATTATTATTTTTATTTTGTTCGTTTTTAATTAAAATAAAATTGCACTACTTTGGCCCTTCCCTTTATTTCCTCTAGCCCCTCCCAAGTCTCCCTTTAATTACTTCCATATGTCCTACATCTCAAATTGATAGCTTTTCCTACACAATAAAAATAAGAAAAAGGTATTTGTCAATGCTGATAAAATGGCTACATAATGACTTTTTAAGAGTTGCACGGTCTTGTTCTCAGCTACAACATTATATTCACATATTAGGCAGAACAAGGGAAAGAACAATTGCCTTTCTTTCATATTAAATAAAACAACAGCCCTCCCATGGTTCCCAACACCTTTTTTGTTTGTTTCCATTAACTAGAATTGTGTCATGTGCCATTTTTGCCTGGAAAGGAATCTGGGAGAGCAGTTTGTCTTTCCTTGTGGTAGGCACAAAATCTGAGTTCTTATTAGCAGGTTAGAAAGAAAAAAGAAATGTCAGGTAGTGAACTCTATCTGGTTGCAAAGCATCAAGAGCAAAAGGCTAACATGACTCAATAGCCTTTCTTCAAGCTTCAGAAATGCTTAGACATTTGACTTTTATTAGAATCTATTTTGCTACATTAACTCCAAGGAATCTGAAGTAGCTTTAGTGTTCTGGACATAAGGAAATGAGAATTGGTTAAAGGACTTAAGTGGATCAAGCACCTATACTCCACTGTTGCCATATTCACGGGGAAAATGATAACAGGGGTTAATAAAGGAAAATTGTGCTGAAGAATAGACTAGTGACAAAGAGTGACTACAAAGTCAAGGATATTTGGGCAGGGGCAGAAGGCACTCTGTGACTCCCAGGTATAGAAGAGCTAATGTGGAGAAGGCCGTAATGCCCTCAGCTAGGTATCTGCTGATGTCACAATGATTATGGCCCATATCCCGAAATTTGAATTTTTCTTCTACTTTATAACTTAAAAAATTTAAGACCATAGAAGAAATTATATAAAAACTGAATAGTATAATAATATACATATATGTGAATTTATTGATAGTTTACCATCTATTATTATTGGATCTATTGAAAACATTCTAAGTACCATGACCGTTATTGTAAAAACATTGCTCTGTGTGTGTGTGTGTGTGTGTGTGTGTGTGTATCATATGTTATCTTAAATAACCATTGTCAATGATAAGTTTCAGAAAACTTGATACTGCTTCAGTAATATTATCTAGCACACAATTTGTATTCAGGGTTTTCCTGATTCCCATTCCTAGCCCAGTCCCCACCATGACCTCTCAGCAGTCAGTCTAGACTCACAAGTTGGACTTACCTGCTATATATCTTCAGTTTCAATTTTTTGTGTCACTGACTTTTTTAAAGAAGTGGTGTTTTATAGAATTCTATCAATTTTCTTATCAGTTTATAATTAAATTCAGTTAGATATTTCCTTTTAATTTGTAATGATTTATTTGATTATTTCATATCTGTCAGCATTATACTCTGATCCTATCAATCACTCACTTCCTCTCCAGCTCATCCTAGGCCTCCCTCTTACCACACCATGTCAAAACTTCACTTCCATTTTTCATAAACTATTGAATTCCATCAGAGCATCTTTATGTGAATGGTTGTCTGCCATCCACTGGAGTTTGAGCAAACCACCAGGGGCTACTTCCCTAAAGAAAACTGATTCTTCTCTACCCTACAAGCCTTTAGCTGTCAGTGCTCCTCAGTGATGGGTACAGCTTTGTAAGTCCCTCCCGATTTATTCTGGAACTTTGAATGACTTGAGCTTGTTTATGTCTTACATATTATATACAGTGATCTCACCATTGTAGTGGTCCTATCATGTCCCAAGTTCACTATTTTGCAGCACTCCTCCCCTGCTCTAAGCCACAATTCACAGGATTATTGAGGAGGTGATGTTTGGTGCCTCCATGGACATCACATTAGAATACACATAATGCCAGTTTACCCCATCATTTCTGGTCTTAACTTTGGTAACTCCTGTATTGAAAAGCACTTCCTCTCCTGCAATTGTAAACAGTCTGTTGGGGAGCTACTTTGAGATGGTACAAATATTTTATTTTCTGAGAAATCTTCATCCACTCATAACCATCTTTCCCTGGATCAATTATTAGTAAAGATGGTTGTAAAATGATTTTCTAACTCAACACTTTCCTCTAATAAGATGTCCACAGAAAACAAGACAGAGGGTGCAGCTCTGAAATACAGTGTTTGCCTACCATTGTTCTTCAGGAATGCATGGTAGCTCAGATAAAGCCATAATGTCTGTTTCTTCCATTCCTCTTCTTTTTTATTCCTTACTATTAGTTCATGCTCCCTTCAACCTAGTAGTCTGAGCTGTAGCTACATGCAAGAAACATACAGAATTCTTTAGAAACTGCTTGTTTCTGAATTTCAATTGTAGAGATAGATTCAGTGTAATTGTTCTAGGTTGGGGTTAAACATTGGAGTTTTCAAAACAGTCTAGATCATTTATAAATCTATCTAGAATTGAACTGCTGGTAAATCAATGACCAGTTCAGTATTTCAGATGTTAGCATCTAGTTAAATTACAAACTTGTTAACTTCTGGAGTGCTCACTGAGTACCCAAGGACAACACAGTTGGTGTAGTTCTGGGACAGCTTACCTCTTCAGCCAGTCTTGCACTTTCTCTCTGCTCTTTGTTCCCAGTATTCTGTCATGAAAACTGTCATCTTTACATCATAGCATAGATTGTTTCCTCTGCTTAGTCCTTCCATCTTCTGCTTTTGATCTGTCTGCTACCTAATCATCATTTGAGTACTTTTATAGATAAAACTTCACTCAGTGTATCTTCCTTTCTTAACCTTACAAGTATAGATTAGGAGCCCCTGTGCATTCTTCCTTGGACACAATCTCAGTGTATTCTTGTAACACTACAGCTTATCTCACCTGCTGGACCATACCTTTCATGAAAATGTAGGTCAGCCTGTCTTTGTCTTTTTACATGACCAGTGCTTAAAACTAGGCTTATCCTAACGAAAGCTCAAACAATGTATAGGGAAATGAGTGGCTGCTGAATAACTAAATGCATGCAAATTGCATTTCTTTGAGAGACTCCATTCGCTTCAAGCAAGTGCTAAAATTCCACCATTCATCCACAGAGGCAGGTAGTGCAGGTCTGAGTCTGGCTGATTTAATGGATGCTCTAGTGACAGATTCATGCTTGGTCTATATTATGATCTCATGCACTAACTTTAAAACATTTTGGCAATGCTTAGTTATGCTGTCTTTTTACTTTAAGGGTTCACACAATACCATTACGGAACATAGCCTCTCTTCTTATCAGACAGAGCTCATTGCATTTTGTGCTTTCTCTTCCCTGACTTATAACATAGGTACTTGAAGGAACTTTAGTGATCCTGTGATTCTGAATATTCTCATGCCAGAAATATTAAGTGACTCCCTTAAGGGCCTCACTAGGTTACTGTGATATCTGTGCATCATTTCCCACTTAATCAAATAATTATCTTACTTTCCTAAATTTAATATGCCTCTTGGTAAAACGTCAAGACACAGTATCTCCAGTACTAAATGTTCCCAATAGATCAACGAGCTTTCTGCAGAGCTAACTGACCCTTCCACTGCAATGGAGAGGAAAATGTCATTAACATTCTTGTCTTCAGCTCTGGACATGTATGTCCCCCTACCTAATGCCAGAGTGTATTTTTAAGGCTTCTGCAAAAGAATCTCATATTTCTTTAGACAGTGGGAAGAGTTTATCCTGAAAAGCAGAAGACCAAAACACATGGAGTAATTGAGATGCCTTTTTGGTGGCAACATTTGGCTGTGGCAGTGCTTGCAAAAGAGCCATCTGCATATCCAAAGATGGCCTCTCTGTGTGCACTTGCAACCACATGATTTAGGGTAGATTTCCAATATTAATTATACATTTGCTGTTCCTGCTGTGGAGAAAGAGAGCCCATGGTGTTCTGGGCATTTAATTAGAAGCACTGTGTTCAGAAGCACCATGTTCTGGGAGAAATATTTATTGTGGTGGTGTTCTCTCTGGGGACTACAGCTTTCAATCTTTTAAAGTGCAGCTTGCTTCAGAACTTTGATTTTTACAAGTTTTGATTCCCCTTTATTGGCCCCTTCTTCTTTTCTTTCTTACACAGAATTTCTTGCCATAAAGAAAGGTGAAATGGCAGCATTTTTCACAGGAGCATGAGCTGATGTGATTTTTTTTTTTTTTATAGTAAGTGGAGAACAAAAGAAAAACAGAAAAAATTGGGCATGAAACAAAGAGATATAAAAATGATTTAAAGGATATATGTAATGCCAACCTACAGTTATTTCTGTCACTTCTGTTTATGTATTAAAATTTTCATTCAATAAATAATCTTTCTGTTTGTGTGTGTGCATGCATGTTTGTGTATGATGTGTTTCTATGATTCTTTATCTCTGTCTCTATCATGTGTCATTTCTATTTCATTGTATTTTCTCTTAAGTCTACTTAGTAAGTCCTTATGTAATTAAGACCCACTCTCAATAAAGAATGATGCTTATAATTCTAAATATAAGAAAATTATCTGACTTGGGGGATTTTTGAATTTTAACAGTCTAAGAAGGTCACACTCTAACTGGCTTTAGTTATACTGCACTAAAAATCCTGTTATTAAAAAAAATGAGACAGGGGAAAAAGAATGTACTAGCCAAATTGGAAAAAAGAGATCTATGAAACACTGTCTTATGGGCATGACATGACCAGGGTGCTCATTAACACACAGCAGCTGCTGTTGCATAAAGCTTCCATAAGAATAAACCAGTAAACATTCAGTTGTAGACAAGGAAGTGACTCCTGGGGAAGCTAATGGCAATCAAGAGTTGCCAGAGGAGAGGAAATCATTGTCTTTAGTGCTGTAGCTACTGGTGAGTTAGTTACTCATGCTCCAAAGGATAGTCTCATCCAAATGCCATGTGTGAGATCCTGATAAAACGCTAGTAGCTTACAAAGCAAAAGCAAAAAACAAAAGAAAAAGACATGAAAGTGAGAAAGATATTTGGCTAGAGGAAGGTAGGGGTTTGGTGGGATTGGGAGAAGGATAAGAGAGTTTAGAGGGATGAATGTGACCAGACTGTATTATACACACACACACACACACACACACACATTTGCCAAAGAGTTAATCAGGTTGTTGGGTTTTTTTTTCTCCCATTCAGAATGCTAAGCAGACCAGATCTCAGTAAAGACTGTTGCAGTGACCATTAGCTATTTTTAATGCTATAGATAAAGTGATTTTACAAAGTGTTAACTCCTTTCATTCTACATACATCTCATCATTGCATTTCAGAACTAATCTTGAAATACGGATATGGCATTGCTATCTGTGATAGTTTTAGCCATCGGACCTTTCTAAAAGCAATGCAAATGATTACAGAATCTCAGTGTAGACAAAGCATGCCCCGATGAGGATAAATTGGCTTCATTCTGACGTGCAACTGCAATGCTCCAATCCCACTATAAAATCCTACCTCATATCCCCCAGGTTACAGGAATGCCACCTTTTCTTTGCTGATATTAACTCATGTGCACAGTATGTTTATGATGTATATTTCATTCTTCACTATAGTTTTCCATTTAAGCCTAGAAATGATCCTATACATTAACTAGTATTAAGGCATTCATTTTGATTCAACCTGCCTGTGGTTATAGGACTAAAAATAAGAACCAAGACTTGAATGTGCCATGACTCTGAATTCTAAGCACCTTTTACTTCATGGTCTAGTATGTACTTTTGTGTTCTGTTAAATTTTGTACATCTTAGCTCCTAAGATGGATGAGGATTTACTATGGCTTTTAGCAGGTTACACTCTCTAGGAATTTATAGGATGAAGTACATTGAAGGGTCTAGGTTTGGATTCCATCCAGCTCTGGTGCTTCTTTGGTCATGACTTATATCTGCATATGCCTCAGTTTCTTCACTAAAAGCTGTAGTCAGTTATACTGCACACAGCATCGGGCTTGGAACAGAACTAAAGGAAATGATCTATGTAATGTTCTTAGCATCACTACACTGGTCCTAGTATGGTATGCAATTTATGTTATACATATTGAGATGAAAAAAAGAGAAAAGATGAAGTATCTTTCAGGGTTATCAGAAGGTTTTCAACTAATCCTTTCTAGGCATATTCTACAAATCTTCCCAGAGGTGTGTTTTTTTATAGGACTTCTAAATCATGTCAGGTTGACAATCAAAAAGGCAGAATCTCAAATATTGTCTCTCTTTTAATTAGATTATGCCTCTTTTTCTGGGTCACTGTCATCTGTGCTAAGGACCCCTTGCTGATTAGTAACTCAAAGGTAATGTCTCTTTTACTCATGCTGTTCTAAGAATAAGCACACATGACTGTGCTGTTTTGTAGCTGATGAATAGCTTTTTGAAGGGAAGTGTAAGGTCAGGGGCATTCCTGAGGTAAAGTGTTTTCTCAAGTTGTTACCTTAGTGGGAGAGAGAGACATGGACAGCTATGTTATTATGTAGAAAAAAAAACACTGTTGTGGTTAAAATACAAAAACAAAACAAAATTCTATGTGTTCAGAATAGACAGAACAATTAATTGTACCTGGAAGACCAGGAACAAAGGAGTGAAGAAACTAATATTTACCCATGGGTTAAAAGGATGCTGAAATCAATCCTGTATTCCTCCACGTGCTCAGGGAGGATGCTGCTTTTCCATTACATGTTTAGTGGGGTCATGTTGGGAAGGCATAGGTTTATGAAATAAGCAGGACATAACTCTCTCTTCTTCTAATCCCTAGAAGCAGCAGCCTTGACCTGGGACAATTTCCAGTGAGGAAGTATAAAGAGAATTCTAGACAAAGGTAAAGTTAGAGAGGTAACTCTAGCCCAAAGAGAAAGTTCAACAAAGGGTAAGGGTAATAGAGGGATGGGGAAGCTGTATATTCACCTCACTGCAGAGTAATTACAGGAGGAGAGAAGCAAAGGGATTTGAGTGTTGGCTGGAAGGTATGGATAAGGGCACATATGAGGTGTCTGCTCAGTGGAAAAAGTCATTCAGTTCAAGACTTCAAAGGAAGCAAAAGTGAGTGGGTATGTCAACCCATTTGGCCCTTGAGTAACTGATGCACTACTATGCTGATAGGCATTGGCCTATTCCCACAAAATTGAGCCAATACTAATTTATAAATCCCTTGCCTTGGCTAAATATCAACAATGAGCATATAGACTTCTTCCTGATGTTCCTTACAGAACTGTAATTGATTCACAGCAAATGTCAAAGGAGGTCAAGTTCAGCTGTCAAGAGGTTAGTTATGGATTTTACAGGACTATAGAAACAGAACCTGAAAATCAGCCACATGACTGTAATGAATATTAGAGCCATTTAAGACTTTCCCATCAAGAATGATTTCTGCTGCCATAATTTTCCAGAACAAAACTGTGTGAATTGATTAGTTTCTAGCCTAGTAATTAGTTAGTTGCTCATTACACATTCCTGTCTTACTAATGAAAATGTTTAGAGCTGCATCTTTATGAAAGCTAAGTAGGCCAGGCAACTTAATGGTCTTAGAATAATTAGAGAATTTTGCATTATCAGCCAGTGGAATACCTGCCTGTTCTGCTATAACTTCACAGATGTTTTTTTTTTCTTTCTTTTCCCTCTTTTCTCCCTCATTAGTATCTGTTACCAAACAAATTCCTACTCTGCATAATATCACTATAAAATATTTCACCAACACTCAAGGGACCGATCCACCTGATATAAACCATTATTAACTTATTCACTAAGATGGTAGGAAGACAAAGTTGTTCCCATGTGAGATAACTTAGTGATGTTCATGACTATAGTCTTAAAAAATGTTTTCCTAATTTGTGAGAAACCCTAATCTGAGAAAGGTGAATTTTGTGGCTGAGGGGATAATTTTGTTGATAAAGTGATTACTTTACAAGTCTGACGACTTGAGTTTGAACCTCACAACACACACACAAGCTGGGTATGGTGGCCAAAGCCTATAATAATGAAGACAGGAAACAGAAAGATCTGTAGGTCTTGCTAGTTAGGCAGTCCAGCCTGCTTGGGAAGACCAAGCCAGTGAGAAATTCCATCTTAATAAAACAAAACAAAACAAAAAAAATAGGTGGATGGCCATTGAAAAATTGAAAAAAAATGAAAAAAACCCCTGGAATTTCCCTTTGCTTACACATGTACACAGGAACACACATACATACACCCCCACACGAACATGAACATACATACATACACACAAGCAGACAGTAAACTTGTAAATTCACGCATCTGCCCTTCTGCATCTGTGATGCCACCCTTCTCTCTTCACCTGTGATTTCAAGGTCTTTCTGAACACAGCACTGTAAGGGGCAAGAGGTTAGAATTGGTTTAAAAGGCAAATTTGATTAATAATTGTTCAATTAAACTGTAAACCTCATGAAATCAGGCACCAGGTCCAGTTCAAGACTTGTGACACCACAATTCTTATGGATTTTTGAACATATAATAAATATATGAATGAATGGATGATATGTGAGTAATTTTTTTCCCCTAAGTTGGCACAGGAATGCTTGCAGAAAACCTCCTTCTCTGTGCTGTAGGAAAGGCTCTCTACATCACCGTGTACCATGGAGCTCATAGAACCTTAGAGCTGGATCAGACCTTTGGGAAGCCCTCCTGCCAGATTTTCATTTCAAGAAGATGAAAATAAGATGCAGAATTATCATGTGAAACACGAGGATTGATGCTTGAGATCTGATCTGCTATGTTCCATATCTTACTAATTTCTCCATTTTGTCACATCACTCATAAAATGGGAATAATGATACTGTGTGCTTTGTAAAGTTGTACGGAGTCTGCAATAAAGGAAGGGATGGAAATTTCCAATGTAGTTCTTGGAAAGTGGGGCATTACAACTACTCACAAACAAAACAAAAACAAACAAAAAACCCACCAAAAACAACAAACAAAAAAGCAAAACACAGCAACAACAAACAACCACCAGTTGTCTCCTTTTCATATTTATTAGCTGAACTAGTAGATAAATATAGCAACATAGTGAAACTATCATTGCTTACAGGTAATGATAATTGTTTTGCTTTCCCCTAAAGTTTTAATTAGTTGAAAGCTTTTCTGAGTTATCCTTATTACAATATGACAAACTATGACAAACAGAATACAAAGCATAGATCACTATTAAATATATATATAAAATATATATGGTGAGTGGAAAGTATAAAATTCTTGAATATCAGGCTCTTTTCTTTGTCTAATCATATAGCCATGCTTCATAGAAAACATTTGTGTCAAAAATGTCTTTAAATAATAGAAAAATAATAATAATAGTAAAAAATAATGAAAATGAATAGTATGATCTATTCTTCTAAAACATAATTTTAAAATTACAACTAAGCATTCAAACCTTCAGTTTAGTCATTGGCAGGGCAAAGGGAGGGAAAAAGAAAGCCAGTTGGCTTGAGGTTGGTTGCCAAGAAACCCACAGAAGCACCAGGAAAGAGGAAACAAACAACTCCGCATTACTGGGATGGTGGCTTTGGGGGCCAAGAACTTTACTGGGTAGTGGGACTTTGAAGCTGTGGACCTTCATTATCAGAAACCCCCAGATGAGAAAATGCATCTGAAAGCAAGAGTGAAAGCAGTCAAGGTTAGTCAAAGAGATTAGAAAAGGTTGCTTTCTAATACATTTAAATGTTCATCAGAAGATGTTTCCTTTCAGTATCTATGCAGTTGGGAAAATCCTGACACATTTCTAATCATTTCAGGTTAAATAGAGTATGAAGAACTAGGTTGGTGGTCTTGAAAACAGATATGATTTCAAATAAGTTGAAGGTGTTTAGGGCTTTAGTTTCTACCTTTGTTCAAACCTAATTATATGGTTGGGACTTTCATTCTAATTTTAGTCTAAGTTGGACTCCTTATCAAAGTTACCAGTTGAATGAAACAGCAACAACAAGAGAAGCAACACAGTTTGAAGGATGCTGAAACAGGGTGAAGTTATTAGGAGTTACCCTGCTGCTGCACTTAAATTAAACATGAAGCCACAGTCAGAGCCAACAGAAGGTGTTACTGTGGGTGAAGACTATGGCACCACCCTCCTTGAAAACCAGCTCAGTGTGGAGGATTTTATGAAGATACAGCAGGTCTTTGAGGTAAGTGCTAAGTTTTCTGAACAAAAGATTTTGACTGTTCACAAAAGACAGTAGGAAGAAACACCCATTTTTGTTTAAAAATACTTCAATACCACATCTGAGAGATAGCTCAGTTAACAAAGTGTCAGCCACATTAAGTATGAAGACCTGCGTTTGATCCCTAATACACATGTGAAAAGCCAGGTGTGCAGGTACTCACTTATAATCCCAGTGTTGGGGAAGAAGATAGAAAAACTCTGTGGTTTGCTGGCCAGGCAACAGCTGAGTCAGTGAGTCATTCAATCTGAACGAGAGACTCTGTCTCAAAATACATGATGAATCTCCCCTGAAAAATCAACCCTTGAGATTGATCTATGGCTTCCACATACTTGTATGCCGATATGTCTACTGCACGCCCACACACACACACACACACACACACACACACACACACACACACACACACACACACTTTAATATAAAAATAGTCAAAATAGGGAATTGAAAACAAACAGGCTCAGGTTTAACATCAAGTACTTGGTAGCATTATCCTTCAGTTCTTTGGAACAAATTCTATCAATTAATTTGAAGTTGCTACAAAAAATGATAAGCCAGTGAGGTGGCTTAACATGTAAATTAACTTAAAAAAACACATTTACTGTTGAAAATCTACTGGCCCTACTTTGTATAAAAATTCAGATTATACCTATATAAATATTAATAATTTCTTTGTAACAGAATCTATGATACTTAGTAGCACGGGACATAACTGCATTTCAGTCTTTTAATCTTTGTATATTTGCTATGCATCTAATCCCATCTGTCTGAAAGATTCCAGTGTGTCTCATGTCCATTGTCCCAGAAGAGTTTGGTGTGTTTTGATAGTCATTGCAAACATTTTGACAGCTTGAGGACAATCAAGAAAATATAACAGCAGATTATGACAGCTTTGGCTCCAGAATGAACGGAAATGTGGCAATTTTGTTCTGGTGCTGACAACACAAAATATTTGAATGCTGGTGTCTAAAAAAGACTGAAGGTGTTATAAAGTGTATGTGTTAGTGAAACTGCTACTGAATATGGAGCTGGGTGCCCTTTGAAATGCAGATGAGTCATGAGTGGACCAAAACCAACCTGGAACATCCAACAGAAGTCTGAGTGCCTATTTGTGTGATATTAAGTCTTCAAAAACCCACCACTTATTTTGAAATTTCAAGATGAAAAAAACAAGAGTGAATTGGGAATCTATGACAGTTTTTGCTTATAAATGAAGCTGTGTAGGTGTACTTTCAGGAAAAGTCAGGAAGTTCATTCATCCTCCACACACTCAGCAGACACAATGGAACAACCTAGTGGAAAGTAAACAGCCAAGACTGTGTCAGGATTTTGAGCTGATAAGGGGAAATGCAGAGAGGGTGACACAAAGAAAGTCTTCTGTGGAATTCAGCCCATCTGCTGCAGCAGTGGGTGCGTCCATGTGCCACAGAGAGAGTTGCTCACAGGCATGCCTGCAGCACAGTCAGTACTCTAAAGGCTGGCATGTGAGGTCCATTCATGGGAAACTTGGTCTAGGAAACAGCAGACTCTGGAACCAGATTCATTTATCATGTATTATGCTTTCCTTATTTTGTTTTTGTAAAGACTACTTATTTGATGACTGAGGAGCTGTCAGACATTAGCTGAGGTCCAGCTCCTTAAAAATAGGCAGTGCTCAAAGGAAAAATAGACTAGGGATAGTGTTCAGAGGAGGAGAGCATTTGCCTGGCATGTTCAAGGACCTTGGCTGGGTCACCAGCACTAGGGAAAAGAAGAATCGCGTTAAGAACCAGCCTCCATTCATCCTGGTTCTGGAGAGGCTTAAACAAGAGCTTTTCAAGTTCAGTGCCGATTGGGATGCAGAGAGAGGGCCTATCTCCAAAAACAAAGAGCCATCAAGATGACTTAAGTAAAGACACTTGCCTGCAAATTCCTAGAGACCTGAGTTTGATCCCTGGAGCTCATGAAAAGTGGATGGAGAGAACCAATTCCACTAAGTTGTCCTCTGACCTCCACATGTGTACTGTAGTATTTGCTGCCCATATGCACACACACACACACATATGAATAAATAAATAAATAAATAAATAGGACTTTAAAAATGAAACACTACAAAGAAAAGCATAAAATTTTGACTTCGGATTGTCAGTGAGGGTCTGGGGAGACTCATAAACATGAGGACTTGAGTTTGATCTCCAGCATCTACGTAAAGATTGGGTATGGTGGAGCACACTTGGAATTCCAATGCTAGTGGGGTGGAGACAGGGCTCCCTGGCCAGCCAGATTAGCTGAATATTTTAACTTCAGATACAGTGAGATATTTTATATTTAAAAAGTAAGATGGAAAGAAGTTGAGGAGGGCATTCGATGTTGGACTCTGACCTCCCCGTGTAAGTGCAACCAGATGCATGAGCACCTGAAAATAACCCCCTTCCCACATAGCAATAGATTAGATAGATAGATAGATAGATAGATAGATAGATAGATAGATAGATAGATAGATAGATAATGTGTGTTAGAGTTGAGTTAATGGTCTCTAAATGGACACTGGATATTTTACTTTAATCTCTAATCTTTACTTTAATCTCTTTACATTAATCTTTAAGTGAAATGTCCTAAACTGTATTATTACTTAGTTGTAGTAACAATTAGGAACAAATCGAGTCATTATGCTCATTATACAATGGTATAGATGGGTTAAAAATATCACTGTATTTGGGAGCCACAAGTCAGACCTTCCAGATAATTTTGCCCCTTATAGTGTCATTATTGCAAACCAGTATCCCTGTGCCTCACTTTTCTTTATCTCTAACATGGAGAAATAGGGATTTTGTTATAACTAGGTGGGGTATAATTATTTTGAACAGTGCTTGCCTCACAGGAAGAATTCTCAATGAACTATCATTGTTATACATTTGATCAGTAAAGGTTGAACCACCTAACATCTAACATTGCCTTGATTCTAACTCATGTTTCCTAAAGGAAATTAAGCTTCCAAGTGAAATTTACCATTATTTTCCTGTATTCTTTTCATTTATGGAAGGAAATTAGAGTTGCATAGGTGATCCCTCACAGAGTAAAAAGGCATCATTTTCTCTGACTTCACATCCTATTTGCAGACAAAAGGCTTTAATTGATGTCTTGATCTTCTGGAACAAAGAAGTTGGAGGGGTAGAAAGACTGCTAGGGAACTTATGGTTTCATTTTCTTTCAAGTAATAGTGTCCAAAGGCCACACATCAGCCAGAAGGGAGTGGAACTAGGGTTATTCTCAGAACTGTAACCGCCTCTCTCCAACTTCCTGCAGAGCTTGCAATGCTTAGAGAAATGGCACAGTATTGGATGCTTATATATATTCTACATTTTCTTTAGGATTTGAAAAGCCAGCAATTGCGCGAGAAAGAGTGGCTATAACAACTGGTTCTATAGAATGGAGTGGTAAGGGGTAGAAAGGGAAATGATTTTTTTTGTTGTCGTTGTTAAAAAAGCCAACAGGTACTTCATGTATGTTGCACTTCTACTGAAACCTGGCTGCAAGGTGTCAAAGCACTTCTTTTCCTCATACTTTCTATTGTGTTTCTGTTGTGTTCTGTCTCTGCTCCTGACTGCTCCATTAACTGTTTGATTTGGAGCCACAATATATTCAGCACACTTGATTCTCTGGTCGGAGTTCTGAATTCTTTCTATTAGCAGTCATGTTTGCTTCACCCCTGGATTATGAATTCTGGTTCACACTTAACCCTGCCATATTGTAGTCTATCATTTGCCCATGCCCTGAAAAAAAGGCCCATTCCTTTAGTTTTTCTTCCCCGTTTTGTCCATGTGTGAATATATGTATGTGTATTTATGTTCATGTGTATGCAGGTGCACAAGTATTGCAGGTGAGTGTGTATGTATATGGGTGTATGTAGAGACCAAGGGATAACTATGGCTGTCATCCCTTAGCTAAGATCAATTTGCTTTTTGATGGTCTCCCTTTGCCCTGGAGCTTTGCTGGCTTGCCAGTGAGCCTCAGGGACCCACCATCCCAGACAACTTTCTTTTGAGTTGTTGCTGTAAAGAACTAGATTCAAATAGGATAAAGCCTTCACTCATAGAACAAGCACATTAAGTTGAGACTGTACAGGCTCTGTGCTCTTCTAACTTGGAGTCAATGCCTAATCAGAAAATAAACAACTCCTACAATGAAATCACTGCAGAGAAAGGCTTGAAGAATAAAAAGATAAGAATAACCCATTACATGTCTTATTAGCTTTTTTTTTTCTAAAGTCATCTCAGTGGAGACTTGTGAGAAAGTAAATAGGCGAAGCTTAATCTGCAACTCCTTTATGTAGCACCAAGTTCATTCAGTATCCACAATCAATTGTCACCTGCTGAACAAAAGCAGCAGGTCAGAGCCTTCCTCCCCCAGCTCCCTTAGTGGAATCAAATACTTATTTTTGATGGAAGCCCAGAAAATCAGCACAACTCTGCAGGTCCGCCTCCTCAGCACCAAGATAACAATGCCTGAACAGATGCAACACTTGAAGATTTTGTCTGATGTCTTAAAATATATGGCCAGTGTTAGCAAATAGTGTCATCACCAGAAAAGTCAGGGAAATAACGATCTGCTTGGATCTGAATGAAAAATGAGTCTTCCCTTATGTTGCTGTACACAACTTGGTGAGGAGCTCTAACATGGCCACGTCTCTTCCAATTTCTCCCTGTATTTTTGAAACAGAGACTGATGGAGATGAGTCTAGGTCAGAGGAGGTGATGCAGTATACTTTTGGTGAACAAAAGTTTTAACCTTGCACTCTGGTCAGACTGGAGCAGAGAAGGTAGCCATAGAGAAGCTTGTTAGAAAGGATGAAGTAAGAAGGAGCCCATTGCTTTCATTTGTTGTACAACTCAGCCAGACCTGTGAACAAAGGGGACAGCCAAATTGACAAATTTTAGTGTAATTAAATAACAAAAATGAAGGAAATGGATAAATAAGGAAAGAGTGGCAACCCTTCTAATTTTGATGTTCCATTTGTTATGTGTTCCCAAAGATATCATGTCTATAGTAATGCAAGACACTACCTGCTCAGAAATCAGTAGAAATAAGAAGTTGGCAAATTGTCCGTGGTAGATTCCCAAAGCACCACCTCATGTGCCTCATGCCTCATGCCAATAAACAATCCTTAAGGTTTTTTTCATCCCTTCATTGTATCAGAAAAGACTGAGAATGTAACTCTGTTACTCAGAACAGAGGACCTTCAGTAGCCTCACTCAATGATGTGACTGTAATAATGGTTATTTCCAAGCACTGATGTTCTCCTCTGAAAACTATCAGGGCAGCTATTTTCCTTGATTCTTCTACTTCTCATGTGTTTAGATATAGTTTTCTAATTATTTTTATATATAATGCTAGATTCTTACCATGACTTTCCTATAAGCTCTGTATTGCCTAGTTGGTACAAGTAAGGTGTTTGTATACATTAAATAAAATGAAAACTTCATGAAATTAAAGCCTTAGTTTCATACAAATACTAAACATTTTTAAGTGCTCAGTATCCTCGTGTGGTTAGTGGCTACCATATTGGACTGCAGGAAATATAGAGCATGTAATCACCTCGGGAAGTTCCGCTGGGTACTGTTGACTGAATTCTTCCTCATGCTTTCCTGGTAACCTGATCTGCCTTACTTCTCTCAAAGAGATATGTGTGGTTCTCTAAAACCCCTGATAATTCACTGAATCATCCATGCATTAGATTCTACATGTCATATTGATTCAGGGACCCAGAGAGACAGAAAATAGTTTCTTCCATTCCAGTATAAGAACTAATTTTCCATATGTTTTACCTAGGACAGGAAGAATAGCCATTCCCTTCAGAAAAATATGTACCTGCCAGTCCACAACCATCTCCAACTTGCAATACACACACACACACACACACACACACACACACACACACACACTCACACACACAAACACACATACAAACACACATACACTCATTTAGTCTGAATTTATAGCACCAATGAATCAGTCACAAAATCATCTGACAGTGAAACATTACCCAAATTGTGGCCATATTTTATTTACTTGAACATACTTTTGTCATAGGGCCTACCAGATGTTGATATTTTAGTTTGAAATATTATTATTATTATTATTATTATTATTAGTAGTAGTAGTAGTAGTGGTAGTAGTGGTAGTAGTAGTAGAGAAAGAAGAAGAAGAAGGAGGAGGAGGAGGAGGAGGAGGAGGAGGAGGAGGAGGAGGAGGAGGAGAAGAAGAAGAAGAAGAAGAAGAAGAAGTTGTTGTATCTTGTACAGGTAGGTAATTGCCTAACCAACTCTTGTTCATAATTCATGTTTAAATAGCACAACCTCAGGAAGAACTTCTCTTCATACAGAGGCTGAATTAAAACTTGACCTCTGAGAGTTTCCATCATGTTCTTTTCATCATTCTTATCATGGATGTTCTGACTGGGGAAATGCTATATAATGCTGTATAAGGATGACTCAGAGTCAAGCAATCTGTGGAAGAAGTCAGTGTGAAAGGATCTCAACAAAGATGGGTATACCATGGGTGAAGATAAGATGAAATATCTGGAGAAGAGGGCAGAGTAGTCTAAGAATGGACTGCAGGGAAATTGTTAAAGGGGCTCGAAGCAAAAACAAAACAACATATTGGTATTGTTACAGGAAAACAAGAAGTAGGAGAATGTTCTACAAGTAAAAATAGAAGCAAAAAAAAAAAAAAACAACCAGAAAAGAGTATAAAACTAGATGTGGTTGCCCATATGTGCACTTGCAGTGTTCTTATGGGAAGATGGGTGGCAGAGACAGTCGGCCTTGGAAGTTCGCTAGCCTGGAGAGCACAACAGTGAGCAGGGGATTCTGTCTGACACAAGGTGGAAAGTGAGGCCTGATTATTCAAGATTATCCTTCGATCTATGCACATGCCATGGCACATGTATGCCACCACTTACACATAAACACATGTATACATATATCATATGCAAAACAAAACTAAGACAAGCAAAAAAAAAGAGAAGAAAGTATAATCCCTAAAAAATATACATACATTTGACATTATACGTACAGAACAGGTTATATTTAGGAATATATATGTAGATACATGAATATATTTAAATGATAACAAATTAATTTATTTAAAAGGCCATAAATTTGAAAGAGAGCAAGGAAGGGTATTTGGGAGAGTTTGGAGGAATAAAAGAGAAGTGATAAATTATGTAATTGTATTATAATCTCAAAAATAAAAAAATTAAAGGAATAAAAAAAACCCACAACATCGCTCTCTTACCTTGGCACACTGTCATCCACTGCATTGCTCCATTAACTATTTTTAATTCTGAATATTCTCAGTGTTTCTTATGTGTTCTATCCATATATGTCCATGTACATATCACCTGTAGCTTTATATTACATGTAATAAGTTGTATGCTTTAAGGTAGAGTATCACATGAATAGCTGCCAATCAAGTAAAAAGAAACTCAAAATCATTAGGGACCTACATTAAAGCCGTAATGAAGAAAGAAGTCTTATTTTCAGTTTCAAATTCTCCGTATATGAAAATGATAAACAATATGTACTGTTAATAGAATGCAAGAAAGTGGGCAGGATTGCTAAGATTATAAGTTGGTAAATATTTTGGAAGAAAATTTCTGTTGGATGGTATTTCTAACATCTATCTACATATCTATCATTCTACATCTCTCTCTCTCTCTCTCTCTCTCTATATATATATATATATATATATATATATATATATATATAATCTATTTTACCTGCCCAATTTCAGAAGTAGTAATTCCATTTTTATAAGATACATTAAGTAAATTGGGTATATGCAGAGAAAAGTACACACATCAGGATATTAATGCGCTACTGTATATAAACATAATCAAAATGTACAATTTAAAAATATATGCTTATATGTATGTCTCTACTATGGGAAAATAGAACTATATTTGTAGTGGAATAAGTATGACAAATGGTTTTGTAGACAACTTACCTAAATCATAACTCAATGAAAAGATAAATGTTACTAAAATGTCAAAGTATCTTAAATACTCAAGCTTCTGTGATTTCAGCACAAAATGCATATGTAACAGTGCTAAATATAAATCTTTATTTTTCCAACTGAGTATGAGGCATTGATTGATTGGCTGATTTATTCCTGTGTAGCCCAGGTTGGCCTTGAAATCTTTATGCAGCCTGAGCTGGACTCAAACTCTTAACCCTCCTGCCTTCACTTCTCACATGTTGATATTACAGATGTGACACCATATCTGGACAGCATGATGCATTTTTCTACCTACTTTCAGGAATCTGAGAACTCATTTGCAAAGGAAAACGGTAATAAAAGATGAGACTGGAGCACCATCCACAACCTTATCAGGAAAGACTTAAGGAACCATGTTAAAGGGACTGAAGTTTATCTTGAGGACTGTGAGGAGGTTTGGCATGTTTTAATTATGGAATCACACATCAAGATTGGTAATTCTGAAACAACTTTTAAGACTGTGCAATTTTAGAATGCTGTGGGACTAGAAGTGGTATTGGTATTAGGCAAAGAAGAAGAAGAAAGCTCTTATAGAGGATTTGCTACCACAGAAGGAATTGACATGAGATTAAAGCAACATTCAGAGTTGTGATTCACAAAACTTATTGACTGATTGGGCATGCTGAGTAAAGTAGAATTAGGGAACAGAGAAGAAGATGTGGTTAATTGTTCCCTTTGCATTTTTAAAAAGCTTATCAAACATACAGAAAACATAAAAATAGAAAGACAAGCACAGTAAAATAGTCTTTCATTTAAGTTCAAGAATCAATATTTTGAAATTTTATTATTCACCTTATATGTGTTTTATATAAAAGGTTTACCTCAATTAGTAACTTTCAGTCACCATCAGTTATTCTTAGTTAGCTCAGCATACATCTGCTAGAAACAAACACATTTTCTACATAACCACAATGCCATTTTACATTGAGAAAGTTTAACCTCGTACATTACCAAACAAAATCCACAGTAAAATATTCCTGCTTATCTTTTGCAATATTTCTATAATTTATACATTATTTTTTTAAATCACAAATTGAATCTAGTATCACATATTTGCTTTAGTTGGTCTGTCTCTTTGGTTTCCTTTAATCTTTAGGGGTTCTTTCTTTTATCTCTCATGAAATAGATTTTTCAAAGAACCTGTCCTAGTAATGTATTCTAAACTACAATCAGGATTTGCTTACTTCTTCTTCACTGTTAGATTCAGACTCTCTAATGTTTGGCAAGGAAACAGCAGAGGATATATTCTGTCTACTTCTTGTGTGGCATAAGAGATGGTTAATCTTAGTTTTTAACTTGATAAATACCTGAGGGATCAGTGAAATATCATCTGGAAGTGTTTGTGATGACATTTCTAGAAACATATAGATCATAAAAGCTCTGATATCTAATGAATGAATCAATATCCTGATGGAGTTACAATGTGATGACGTATACTATGATGGCAATAGGTTTGAGGTGTATCCTGATGGGAAGAAGTAAATCACTGGATGTGTGTCCTTAGGGTTATATTTTGCTCTGGTCCCTTTTGCTATAACTTTTTTCTGCTTCCTGCACAGCGTGAGGTAAAAACATCTGCCACACAATTCCACTATCAAGAGGCTCTGTCCAAACATACAAAGCCAAGCAAACATAGATCGAACATTTAAATACCATAAAACCAAACAAATCACTCCTCTTTTTAAATTGTTCTGTCATGTTTGGGGATTACAGCTAAGTCAAATATTTCATGTCAATTTGAACTAGTATTGGTAATTCCATAAAGTGGATCTGTGATTAAAGTGGATTAGAGTTATCCACTACAATGGTACCTGTTAGGTGAGACTTTCATATTATATTCAAGTGTTTTTCAAGAAATGTTATCTCATTGGCTTGATTATTGCTTAATTATCAATGACCTTTGCTAGAACCAGTGATTAGAAAATGAATGATGTTTTAAATATTATCAATTCTTATTTATTCTCAAGATGGTATTTATATATAAGAATACTTTTTCTCAACCTTTTTCCTTTCTCATTCTCATTTTCTTTCATCTGAGTAGCACCACAGATTCATGGACTGCTTTAATACCTTATTAGCTACATCCGTCACTACAACTCTTCCTTCCTTTCTTTCCTCCCTCCTCCCTCCCTCCTTCCCTCCCTCCCTTCCTTCCTTTTTTCCTTTCTTTCTTTTTTTATTTTTGGTTTTTCGAGACAGGGTTTCCAGGTTATTCTGGAACTCACTCTATAGCCCAGGGTGGCCTCAAACTTACAGAGATTCGCCTGCCTCTGCCTCCTGAGTGCTGAGATTAAAGGTGTGTACCATCATCGCCTGACTATAACTCTTTCTTATGTTCAACTTGCCTTAAATTCAGCCGCAGATCTCCTTTGAGTCAGTTTCTGTGTCCTTTTAATATTTTCCAGAAATCTTTTATCAACTTTTATTTTTTTCAAGATGTTGTTACTGCCCAAGACATGGATTCTGCCATTTGCTAAAGATCCTAGTCTAATTTATTTGAGAATAGTATTTAGACAATTATGATCTGAGAAACAGTGTCCTTACTGCTATTGGGGATGACATTGCTTCTGTGCCCTTTTAATTGACAGAGCCAGAATATTTTGTACTTATCCATATTAATATCTATACATCATTGATCAGTAGAATTTTAAACAATGAATTATAATAATATCTCTAGTTCAATATTTATTTTAAAGTTATAAATTAAGTGTAGGGATTTCAAAGCCTATATCTTTGCTAGTTACAATAGGCTAATTCTATCTGAATTGATACTCCCTTGAATCACTGTGATCATAAAGTAAGTGAAAATTGAAACCAACTAAACCCACTGAAGCAGGGGAAAGCTATGAACTTGAGCCAGCAGACTGGTCTCTCCTGTCCTGTTGCTCAGTCTCTCATGACTGTTTCCAGACAGATGGAAATTGCAGGGGATGCTATAAATTGATGCATCTGTTCTGAAATAATGTATCATATCTTTTGCTTCAAAGATGTTCACAGGGTTTGACACTGAACTCTAATACATATTCATAACCAGCCTGGTTTATATCCATGGGAAATTGAGGCAAGCACAATGGAATGAAGCATGAGAAAGCAGTATGTTAATTTTAAATTTAATTATAGAGATAGAGGATGCATTTTGATAGTGTGTACTCATTCAACTGTAATGTAACATTATCAAAAAATCATACTGAATGTCTGACAAAAAATAATAATTTGGTGAAATGCTTGATAAAGCTAGTGGATCTGGAGAAAACAAGAGTCAGAGGCCTATTTTAAATTGTTCATGTAGAGAAAAAGCAGCATTGTTGGACTGCAGTGGTCTGTATTAAAACCAAAAAAATGCATAAACTAAGGAGAGTGTTGATTTCTTTAAGACTAATATTTATATAATGTCATCAAGCTCAAGAGCCACATGGAGTTTAAAATGAGGGAAAATAATAGTGTAATAATCTGGCCTTTATTACTTTTAGTAATTTAGGGAGCATGTGTTACTCATTATGACTGGTATTCCATGACTTCCACTGAATTAAAAGTATTTGAAGAGAATTTTACCTTGTTTGATTTGTTTAGAATTAATACTGTGTGCTTATAATAGTATTTGGCATGGCATGGATACTCAGTATGGTTTAATAATTAAAACTCTCCTTGATGCCTTGTATGGTATACATTGCCTTGCATGTTTACTCATGAACGTATGGATGGATGTGTAGGTGGATGGACGGATGCAAATCTTTCAGATCTTTATTTTCAGGTTCTGGTGTCAAATACCCAACAATGAAGGAGAATAATAAACTTTAGGCTACTATCACACTTAACCATTACCAAGCTTTGACAGGAGAGTCAATAGCTAAATTTTTGACCAAAGTGGAGTGTGCTCTCCTCATAGATTTAAGTTTACATATTCATTCATGTCTGTGAAGGTGCAAACGTATAAGTAAGAGAAAAGAGTAAATGTCATGTGATTAATTATTAAGCAGTGATGTTATTATTATTAAAGGCTTAGGAAAATATGCTTGGGAGAATTTGAAAGATGAACTTAAATGTTTGCTTTGGGAATATATTGGTCTTTTTTTTCCCCAGAAAATGTGTAAATGCTTATTGTTCTAAAAATTATGCTTCAGCATTATCTGATGAGTCTTGGTGGGGGTCTTCAGTATAGATAACTTTATGTTTTGCTGATAAAAATATAAATTTGTCTAATCATTTGGGAAGGAATTTGACAAGGAATTTCAAAGATTAAGTATATGCCAGGTCTGTCACTGGCTGCTTGCGAGAACCTACTACCTTCTGTCTAGGCCTTTCTTTTCCCTTTGGAACTTGTCAGATCTCTGCTTGAGCCATTCCAGTGATTCTCCAGATTTCTCCCATGACCTAGAGATCCAAATAGGTTATTTGTGCAATGCTCTTTAAGGTTCCCCTTTGTTCAAGTCACCTCACAGCCCCAAAGTTGTTTGTCAGGGATCATTACTTTCTGCTGAGCCTTATCCCCACCCTTTGTAACTTGCCAGATACAAGTCAGGGACAGTCTAGCCACTCCATACTCTCCTCTGGTATTCAACAGAGCACTACCAGCTTCCAGACTGATACTCACCAATTACCCGAAATCAGACTGGAGACTGAGGACCAGTTCACATTGCTAAGGGAAGCTTTCTCCAAAATCTTTGACCAAGCAAGCCTTCGTAGACACAAAACTATTGCTGACAAAAGTGTTGTGATAGAAACTATGGCTATAAACACCAGACAGAAGAATTCAATATTCCAACCCTTCTATGAATTTGCCCCTTCTTGAACACTGTAAATATGTATGTTGATAGGAAAAATATACTTTAATGAAAAAGATACAAATAAAAACTCAACCAACAAATCTCTAGCACACAAACCCCAATACAGAAATAAAAACAACAAGAAAAAACAAGATAACATGTCTTCTACTAAAACATAAACCCCACCATAATGTTTCTTAATGAAAAATGACATGTTGGTAAAAGGATTTAGAATAGTGATTATAACCATGCTTAAGCAACTCATATATGCCATCATAAAAATAGCTAATCTTCAAATTATGATCACAGAAGAACAATTTCATAGTGAAGGCATAGGACACAGAGATTTTCTTTAATAAGGTCACAGAAGAAAATTCTCTAAGTCTATAGAGATGCCCATCCAAGTACCAAGTACATCCAAGTACAGAACACCAAATAGACGGGACCAAAGAAATGCAAGTCACTTATAAAGCCTAGCCCATTAAAATAACATCTGATCATACCATAGAAAGCTTTACAGCCAAAAGGGCTGGTGGGATATACAAGTTCTGAAAGACCATTATGTTAAACTCATACTATTATCCCAACAAAACTAACTACTAAAATTAAAGGAAAAATAAAAACTCTCTATGATACAAGATTAAAGGAATGTGTGACTTTTAAGCCAGTTCTACAGAGGATACTAGAAGAGATACTTCATGCTGTAAAGAAGGATAAACATCTCCGTCAGGAATGTTAATCAAAAGCATTCTGAGAAAACACCACAAAATAAAGTAAGTGACAGGAATTAATACATATCTTTAAAGAATAATTCTGTTAATGACATCAATTCCCCAATAAAAGACATAGACTAGAATACTGGATTAGAAAGCAGAATGGATCTATTTGCTTACTCCAAGAAACACACTTCAGCATTAAAAGTAGATACTACCTTAGGGTAAAAGGATGGGCAAAGGTACTTCAAGCAGGTGGAATGAAGAAATAATCAGTATAGCTCTTCTAACAGCTTCTTACATGTGTGGATGCTAGTTTCAAATTGTTTGATGTGTGTGTTTAAACTGGAGTACTCATAAAGTCACAAAACTAGTAAGGAGCTTTGAGGATGAATCTCAAATGAGAGGACATGGAACACATGTGATAGGAAGGGGAAAATGGAACAAGAAAGGATTAAATGGGGAGAAAGATGGGAAGACTAGGTAGAGGAGAGAATGTGGTAAAAGATTACTATTACTAAAACCATATTTGAAGATGCCATAGGAAACCTACTACTATAGAAGAATGCCTCTCCCTGGTACTTTAGACTACCAAATAAAAAAGCTCAGTACCAGGGATTGGGCACTTTCTTCAGGTTGTTGGTCAGCAGATTCCTAAAACTCTCTCCATCACTACAGGTTATTGTTATTGTTTACCATCCAGAACTTGATGCTAAGACCCTATTGATGAAAACAACACATACTTGAGTAATAGAACATGAAGAAATCAATTTGGTACCAATCTCAAGCTTTATCCCCACTGGCTAGCTTTCATAATGCTGGAAGTGTCTAAGTGTATTACCAAGAGAGAAAAGTAATCAACAGTCCTACTGAGCTGTGAACCCTAAAATAATGAATGGCCTGGTAACATATGTTCACTAGTGCAATGAATGCACATATGTTATGGGAATAACCAACCATTTTCTGATTAGATTTGAGGCATGCCTCACTAGACAGAATTCATGCCTTGTATGGAAATCTTGTTACTGTCTAGGTCACAGGGGAAAATCCAATACTATTATTCTCCTAACTGGCTGCATTAATAAAACATCTACCAAGTTCTTACTAGAACTTTTTATCTAGAAATTAGGACATCTCATATGTCCTCATCTAGGGAGTTTTTTTTTTTTTTTGTTGTTGTTGTAGATGGCAGTTAATACAGAGATCCATGACTGATTAATGTGTAGAGAATAAGAGATTGTGGAGTGTTCAGCTCTAAATGGGACATCTATATCACCAGCCCTTCAGGGGTCAAGTTTCCTTGCAGAATAAGGGACAGAAATATTGTCAGAGCCAAAGTAGACATCTCCAACCTAACAGTTCTTGCCAGGCATGAGAGTACTGTTGTATACATGAACTAACAACTACTGTGACTGGATGCTCAAGACCTACCGAACATTGAATCAGTCAAAAATCTCAACATAGAAGGGGATGGGATATGAAGCCCCAACTCCAGCTGAGGTGCTAATTCCCAGTAGAAGAAGGTGCTGCCAGTAGAATAAAAGTCAAGATTTTTCAAAACAGATTCTCTGAGAGTAACATGTTCTCATAAACTGTCCTACATCCATGCCCATACAGACAGCACTAAGTAAATGCTGTGGGTATAAAAGCAAAGCACAATAAATTGTAAAGGAGAAGGGATGGAGAGGGGGTAATTGTAGGAGAGGGATTGTGGAGTTGATCAAAACCCAATATATAAAAGTATAAAATTCTCAAGTAATAATTTTTTATGAGTTTCTATCAAAATAAGATTATTTTTCTCAGAAATTCTGCTTCTAGGAAATTTTTCTTAGGAATTAATTATATAATTATTCTAATATAGACATATATATTAGAATAAATATATAATTAATTCTGAAAAATATTATATATATTTATATTTATTTTTAATATAATAGGATATATATTATTATATAATATATATCATTATATAATATATAATGATAATATATAATGATATATAATATAATATATAATAATATAATACATATAATATATATGGTTGTTTATACAAATGCAGCACCTTGAAAATATCAGAAAAGCTTATTTATAAAGACTCCTTAATTATGTATGTATCCATGGAATATTGTGGTGGTAAAGATATGTGTACACTTTGAATGTATAGTTTCCATGTCTGAGGTAAGTGAAAAATTCAAAATAAAAACAACTATGTATATATCTTTACTTCTACATGGTAGGAGGCCATTTGGTAAATAATACATAGTAATTTTGATTCCTGCCTAAAAATATACAGAAAAGTGATCATTATAGGAGAGTTTGAGTTTTAGCTATTACCATTTAAAAACATACAATCTTTTCTTAGTGCTAAAAAGGGATGTCAGGTTTCCTTAAAGAGAATATTTTTAGAGTTTTAACACTAAGGTTCAGAACTCAGTTTTCACAAATATTAAAATGAAATGCCTTCATAATGTTCTTTATTTGAAAGATATTCAGGAAGACAGGTTTTCTAAAAGTCTCAAATTGTGCCTAGTGAGATAATCAGGAGGCATTCTGCATATATCAGCCTGTATTCTGAGTGTTCTCAGAATAGTAACTAGAGTGAAGAGTCAGTATCTGGGTGTTTTCTTAGGAAACAGACATGACAAATAATCTAAAATGTTATGTTGAGCAGAATGACTAAATGTTTCCCAATTGTATATAAATTTTATCTAAACTTGAAGAGATGAGGTGAAATCATTAATTCTTTTAGTTTAAGAAGGTAGACCAGGGACTAAGAGAAGAGAAATGATGTGTTTTAAAATATACCATGAAATAGTTTATCTGAAAGTCTCACTTTCAAACTAAAACTAACATGTTCTCCTATGAGAACAGCTTTATTAAGCTATTGTGACTTAACTTTCATTTAAAGAATGTGAGCTAATTGTTTTATACTGTTTAATAATAAAATAAAATCCCCCAAGTTGCAGATATTTCCCTATCTATACAAAATATATTCTTGTGAATTTAGCTTGATGTGACTGCATCTACAACAATAATAATGTTTAGATTTGTATGCCATTTTTTAAATTGGATTATTTGTTTTGTTAATTTCTAGTTTCTTGAATTCTTTGTATATTTTGGATATTAGTCCTCTATTAGAAGTGGAGTTGGTGAAAATCTTTTCCCATTATGTAGGCTGCTGTTTTGTCTTATTGACAGTGCCCTTTGTCTTGCAGAAGATTTTTAGTTTCATGAGGTCCTGTTTATTAGTTGTTAATCTTAGTGCCTGTGCTATTGGTGGTCTGTTCAGGAAAGTGCCTCCTGTGCCAATGTGTTCCAGAATATTCCCCACTTTCTCTTCTATCAGGCTCAGCTTATCTGGTTTTATGTTGAGACTTTTGATCCATTTGGACTTCAGTTTTGTGCATGGTGATAAATTGGATCTATTTGCATTTTTCTGTATGCAGACATACAATTAGACCAGCATCATGTGCTAAAGATACTTTCTTCTTTCCATTATCTATTTCTGGCTTCTTTGTAGAAGATCAAGTGTTCATAAATGTGGTTTTATGTCTGGATCTTTGATTCAGTTACATTGGTCTGTTTTTATGGCAATAATATGCAGTTTTTATTACTATAGCTCTGTATTACAGCTTGAGATCAGGGATGATGCTACCTCTGGAAGTTCTTTTATTTTTCTGAAATATTTTAACTCTCCTAGGTTTTTTTGTTTTTCCACATGAACTTGAGCATTGATTTTTTTAACGTCTATAAAGAATTGTATTAGGATTTTGATACGGATTTTGTTGAATTTGTAGATTGCTTTTCTTAAGTTGGCCATTTTTACTCTGTTAGTCCTACCAATCCAATATGGGACTATGGAATATCTTTCCATCTTCTGAGAGCTTCAGTTTTTTTTCCAAAGACTTAAAGTTTTTGTCATACAAGTCTTTCATTTGCTTGGTTAGAGTCGCCACAATTTATTTTATGCTATTTTTGGCTATTGTGAAGGCTGTTGTTTGAGTTGTAAGAGTTCCCATTTAGAAATTTGGGGGCTGCATATATATATTATCATATCCTCTGAAAATAAACACTTTACTTCTTTCTTTCCAATCCGTATTCCCTTGATCTCCTTCTGTTCTTTTTCTTTCTTTTCCTTCCTTCCTTCCTTCTTTCCTTCCTTCCTTCCTTCCTTCCTTCCTTCCTTCCTTCCTTCCTTCCTTCCTTCCTTACTTACTTTCTTCTTTCATTCTTTTCTTTCTTTCTTTTCTGAGACAGGGTTTCTGTATTGTAACTCTGGATATCCTGGAACTCACTCTGTAGACCAGACTGACCTCAAACTCACAGAGGTCCACCTGCCTCTGCCTCCTGAGTGCTGGGATTAAAAACATGTGCCACCACAACCTGGCATTCCTTCTGTTTTCTTGTTGCTCTAGGTAGAATAGGTATGGAGACTGGACAACCTTGTCTCGTCCCTGATTTTAGTGGAATTGCTTTGAGTTTTTCCTCCATTTATTTTGATGTTGGCTCTGGCCTTGCTGCAAATTGCCTTTATTATGTTTAGGTATGTTCCTTTTATCTAATCTCTCCAAGACTTTTATCATGAGGAGGTGTGGGATTTTGTCCAAAGCTTTCTCTGCTTCTAGTGAGATGGTCATGTAGTTTGTTTTATTTCAGTTTGTTCACATGGTAGATTACATTGACTGATTTTCATGTCGAACCACCCCTGCATCTCTGGGGTGAAACCTACTTAATCATGGTGGATAATCTTTGTGGTGTGTTCTTAAGTTCAGTTTGCCAGTGCTTTATTGAATATTTTTGCATTGGTCTGTAATTCTCCTTCTTTGTTGACTCTTTACCTAGTGAGGGTATCAGAGTGACTGTGGCCTCATAAAATGAGTTTGGCAGTGTTCCCTCTTTTTCTATTTTGTGGAATACTTTGGATAGTATTGGCATTAAGTCTTCTCTGAATATCTGATAAAATTCTGCTCTAAAACCATTTTGGGACATTTTTAATGACTGCTTCTATTCCCTGGGATTTATTGGTCTTTCTAAATTATCTGATCTTGATGTAATATTGATAGGTGGTCTCTATCAAGAAAATTATTCATTTCTTTTAGGTTTTTTAGTTTTATGGAGTATAGGTTTTTAAAGTATGACCTAATGATTGTTTGGATTTCTTCAGTATCTGTAGTTATATCCCTCTTTTGTTTCTGATTTTGTTGATTTGGATATCTAATTAAAAGAAATTAGTTTGGGTAAGGGTTTGTCTATCTTGTTTATTTTCTCAAAGTACCAACTCATTGTTTCACTCATTATTTTTATTGTTCTCTTTGCTTCTATTTTATTAATGTCAGGTCTCAGGTTGATTATTTTTGCTGTTTTACTTGTCTTGGGTGTGCTTACGTCTTTTTTCCTAGAGCATTAACATGTGCTATTAATTTGCTAGCATGTGATCTCTCCACTATTTTTTGGTGGGCACTTGGTGTTAGGAATTTTTCTTTTAGCGTTGCTTTCACTGTGTCTCATTAGTTTGAGTATGTTTTAGGTTCATTTTCATTGAATTCTAGAAAGTCTTTAATTTCTTCATTTATTTCTGTCTTGACCCAGTAGTCATTCAGTAAAGAATTGTTCAGTTTTCATGAATTTGTAGATATTCTGTTGTTGCTGTTGTTTTGGAAATCCAGCTATAATACATGGCGATGTGATGTAATGCAGGGTGTTATTTCAATTTTCTTGTATCTATTGAGACTTACTTTGAAGCCTAGTATGTGGTCAATTTTGAAGCAGGTACCATGAGGTGGTGAGAAAAGGGTGTATCCTGTTGTGTGTGGGTGAAATGTTCTGTAGAGATCTATTAGGTCCATTTGTTTTATAAGGTCTGTTATCTTCAGTATTTCACTGTTTAGTTTTTTTTGGATGACCAGTGTGTTGGTGAGAGTGAGGCATTGAAGTCGCCCACTATCAATGTGTTCAGATCAATCTGAGTTTTTAGTTTAGTAATGTTTCTTTTACAAACGTGGGATCCTTTGCATTGGGGGTATATATATTAAGAATTGAAATGTCATCTTGGTGGATTTTTTCTGAGTATGAAGTGTCCTTCGTTGTCTTTTTTTGATTAATTCAGACTATAAGTCTACACAAGCTTGCTTCTTGAGTCCATTTGTTTGGAAAATCTTTTCCCAACCCTTTACTCTGAGATAATGTTTATCTTTTATGTTACGGTGTGTTTCTTGTATGCATCACAGGGATGGATCCTATTTCTGAATCCATTCTGTTAGTTTGTGTCTTTTTATTGGGGAATTGAGTCCATTGATATTGAGAAATATCAATGACTAATTATTTTGAGGTCCTGTTATTTTATAGCTGCTGTTGGTTTTGTTTCTGACTCTCTCTCTCTCTCTCTCTCTCTCTCTCTCTCTCTCTGTGCCTGTGTGTATGTTAGTGTGTGTTTCTCTCTTCTTTTGATTTTGATGAGGCACAATTATTCATTTCCTGTGTTTTATAGGTGTAGTTAACTTCTTTGGGTTGGGGTTTCCCTTCTAGTACCTAATATAGGGATGAATTTGTGGATAGATATTGTTTGAATTTGGATTCTTCATAGAATATTTTGTTTTTTCCATCTATGGTAATTGAATGTCTTGCTGGATATAATAGTTTGGGCTGGCATCTGTGGCAGCACATCTGTCCAAGTCTTTCTGACTTTTAGAGTCTCAGTTGAGAAGTCAGGTGTAGTTGAAATAGGTGTACTTTATTTGCTACTAGGTAGTTTTCTTTTCCTGCTTTTAATATTCTTTCTTTGTTCTGTACATTTAGTGTTTTGATCATTATTTGATATGGGGGCTTCTTTTTCTGGTTCTGTCTATTTGGTGTTCTGCATGCTTCTTGTACCTTTATCAGGATCTCCTTATTTAAATTTTTCTTCTTTTATTTTGTTGAGACTATTTTCTAGACCTTTGAGGTGGAAATCTTCTCCTTCTTCTTTTCCTGTTATTCTTCGGTTTGGTCTTTTCATAGTGATCAAGATTTCCTGGATGTTTTGTGTCAGGAATTTTTTGAATTTAACATTTTTTTTTACTGACATTTCTATTCCTTCTATAGCATCTTCATTCTCCTGAGATTCTCTCTTGTATCTCTTTTATTCTGGTCCAGCAGGAACTCTATGCTTGAGTTGGGGACTGGGACATGGCAACTGTTCTGGCTTGTTGTCCTGGTCTATGCTAGTTCTTCCAATGGCCTGGGCTATCATCACTATGACCATGCTAGGGGCTGGTTCTTCAGATGGTTTGGGTTGTGATGGCACTGGGAACTGAAGGTTGGTCTTGGCAGCTCAGTTGTCAGGGATGGAGATAGGGGAGGGGTTATGGAAGAGTGGGTTGTAGGAACAGAACCAAGTGATCTATAGACAGGATGCCTACATGGTTCTTCAGTTGACTTGGACTGTGATGGCACTGGGTGTTGACCACAGATCTTGGGTGCTGGGGAGGAAGGGCTGGAGAAGAGGAGGGAAGGGCTAATGTTTTGCAGGCTGGTTCTTCTGTTGGCTTGGGCTGTGGTGGCGCTAGTGGCTGTCTGCACATCTTGGGCCACACTTCTTACTTAGAAGTGCAAAACCTAAAGCTGTGGCTAAAAGTATAGCTATGCTACCACATAATTGCCTATCATAGTGTGAGATCCATGTAGTGAGATGAAATGAATGAATGATCTTCAGTCCTAGGAGGCATGTAGGAAACATTGATTAAAAATAATTATGAGGCAAAAAGTAACACCTTTGTGAATTTAAGCTTATTTAACAGATCAAATATTTTAACTATACATTAATTGTCAACTTATTCAAACTGACATGGAATCTATAAATGTAGACCCACAAAATATTTTATGAGCTAATATTAGGAATGGCAAACATCGACATTTTAAACAAAGATGTGCAAAAACATGGCTTTATTTTTAAAGTCTAATCCAAATAGATAACAAGTTAAGCATTTCTAATGCAATCATCAAGGATATGGTACATACCTCTAAGCCTTTTTATCAGACTCATAAACTGGAAGATTTCTAATCTCTTCTTTGAGTGCATGTTGACATTAACATGTAGAAAATGTTTATCCAGCTAACTGCTTATGTCACTTCAGGGAACATAATTTGTTATTTATGCTACATTTATAAGTCTCCATTTTTGAATGCAAAAAATACAGTTGTTACTATATTTATCAGAGTTGTTTCCTGTTTTTAGCAATACGAAACAGTTACTAGCTTGCAGAATACACATTGAAAGTCTGCTTTAAAATGTTGTTTTATCAATGTGCTAACAACATGTACCAAATGAGCTAATAATATAGACATGTGATCCATGCTATAGCATCTTACAACAAAGATCACCATTTACTTAGTTTTCAAAAACAGTTTTCCACTTTGTCTCTGATGGAGTGCACTTAGATTCTGTTATATTTGCTTATTCTAAAAAATAAACCTTGAAATATTTCCTTTATCTAAACTTTCCAGACTAAATATAATTTAGTGAAGATAAGGTTGATGGGTTATGACTGTTAAAACACTCAATGCTAATTATGTTTAAGAAAGCTAATTTAGTTAATTAAAAACTCAGACAAATCTTCACTAGCCAACTGATTACTTCAATCTATCCTTATATAATAATATTTCAGAATATCTTTATAACAATGCTTATATGACTGATAATGATATACTCATATTTCAAATGGGTAGGCTAAGGCTAAACAACAAAGTGTTTGCTGATAGTTCTTACAGATGGACCCAGAATCAGCTGTGCATGGGAAAGGGAAATGGTGAGGACAAATGACACTGACACATGGCAAACCAACATTCATTTGTTTGAGCAAGTTTATTACAAGATACTTCATATACTAGGTTTCTCCTCACTCTTTGGATCCCTCATAAGAGGGATTCTTTCATCATCAAGCCCACTATTGATATTAATCTCTATTCTTGTTTGAGATATGTTTAGACCATGGACTTGCCTTCTACCCCAAATGTCTTGTAAACCACAAATCACTACTCACAGCACTTTTGAAAGTATTTGTGACCTTCTCAGCAAGGTCAAATAACATTGACCCTCTGCTGTCTTCTTCCAGTTCTGACACTAACACAAATAAGTGCTATCGTCTATATTTCCTTGGAACCACATTTTCCATGTCTCCCTTCCCTCTCTCTCTCCCTTCCTCCTTCTGTTCTTCCCTCTTTCCATTCTTCCCTCCCTTTGTTCCTTCCTTCCTCCCTCTCTCTCTCTCTCTGTTTCTCTCTCATTTCTTTCTTTCTGTTTCTTCCCAACTCCCTATCTGCCCTCCCCCTCTGATTTGCTGTTTAAAATCATTTCTGATCATAGTGATGAAGTATTGTTGATCCTAAGGTCAAGAAAATTGGAAAATGTCAAAATATACATAATTCATTCAGATATAAATTGCAATGCTGTTGGTCATGAATTAAATTAGTAAGAAGTAACAATAATACTAAGTTGTCTTTCAATGGAAGTGCACAACAAAATGATGTCAAGCAAAATGAAGTCATTAGCAGTTTATGAGAATGAGATAGCTAGAGATTTTAAAAAATCTCACCTTTTGTTTCACTCTGGAGCCATACTTTAGTATCTTATAACTTAACACTTTCAGTCTATTTATGGAATATAGCCATAGTTTTGGTGTCTTTTTAATAGTGTGTTTACAGAAGTAGATTTCTTGCCCTTGAAATAAAATTTACTATATTGTGGTTTTACTGGCTCTATCAAGCCTTTTGAAGGGTTCATTCATCTTTCTATAGACCACTATATTAGTTTTCTGTTGCTGTTATAAAAAATTACCACAAACTTAGTTTCTTATATATGTCATTTTATTGATTTACAATTTGGAGGTCAGAAGTCCAAACTGAGAATTACTGAGCTAACAAAGCTGTTATCAGGATTGTTTTTTTCCTGAAGCCATACTTTGCCCTTTTCAGCATTATGGTTAATACCCCACATCTTTACAATCCCTGCTTCTCTCAATATGTATTCTCTTACTTTCCTGCCTCAACATTTATAATTGAAGATGCAGCTTCTAGCACTATAAATTATTTGTTTTCTCCCACTACCCAAATTTATATAAGTATAATATCACTCTAAAATAGAAGATGCTAAGTTGGTCAGTGGTGGTACACACCTTTAATCACAGCACTCAGGAGGCAGAAGCAGGTGGATTTCTGTGAGTTCGGGACCAGCCTGGTCTACAGAGTGAGTTCATGGACAGCCAAGTTACAACAGAAAACCATGACTTAATAAACCAAAAATAAATAAATAAGTAATTAAAAGATCAAATAAAATAGAAGATGCTTTTATTCCCATGTTGCAAAAGTTGCTGACAAAGTTCCACCTTGAGACAGCACAGTACTCTTCCTTCTGTAATGATATTTTTGTTTTCTTACTTTTCTGTTTTCTTACTTTTTAGTCCCAAGATCCAAGGCAGACCATTTGTATGCCCAGAGAAGAATTCATACAGAAAATGACAGAGGCTGTGGGTTGGGGCACAAAGGAAGAATATGGAGAAATCTTTGACAAAGTGGATGTGGCCCGGGATGGCTTCATTGACTGGGACAAGCTGAGTTCATTTATACTGCTATCACTTTGTGAGAGAGATGAACGAGCAAAGGCAACAGTGGTTCCCCAATGGAAGGACCTTGAATTCCTCCCAGGGAAACACAAGGACACTGTTCAGAAAGTAGTTTTCTTAAAAAGTTCAAGTTGTTACTTGAGTATTAGCAAGGAAGGCTTACTAGGAATCTGGGGAGAGAACTTAAAGTTGCAAGAATCATTCCCAATCACTTCTGATGCCACCAAGCTCAAACACCTATGGGTGACAAGTCTGGTTTCTCTGGAAAATGTGAACAAGGTACATACAAAATTTTTACAAATACAATTGCTACTTATGAAAAAGAGGAGCTAATGTTGTGGCAGAATCCCTGACCATTATTGAGTGCAACACTATCAGTGATAGAGGGTCAACTTCATCTTTGGTGCCCTCTTCTTACCTGAAGAGAATCTGAGTAGAAGTACTTCCTTTCAAAGCCCTTCTCTTGGTTGCCTTAAAATGACACCACAGATAATGACTCATATCTTTTTGTTTTCTTATTGATTAATTATCAACATTCTTAGGGATGGAGGATTCTGATGGATATAGGATTGAAATAAGAAAGAAAGAGTGTTTAAATGCCTTTCATGATTAAAATGTTTTGTTTTGGTTTGATTTTTTGTCTAGGGTCCAATGTTAAAATTGAATGCCATTGTGCCACCATGTATACTTCCATAACATTGCTAAGGGCTCTCAGAGAACTATGTCTCATTTGGAAATTAGATTTGCATGCTTGCTTTGTATAACAATTTCACTAAATCCACCATAAATATCCTTTAATTTTCTTCTTGGCTACTCTAGATAGCAGTGGCTTTTACAACCAAAGAGATTTGTTTCTATGATTTATTGTCCAAAGAAGCATTTCCTTGTCAATACAAACTCCAAGGCCTGAAAGGAACTCCCATCTGCATGGATTATTGGTATGATCCTCTTGATCCCAAAGAAGCCATCCTCTCTTTTGGGGATATAACTGGAAAGGTAAGTGAGGGATGATAAGACAGCAAAATAAGAATTTAATTCTCAAACTGTAGCTCAATGTAGGAATCAAAATGCTTTGATTATGACCTTCTATGTTATAAATTATGAGGCTATGCCCATTAGACATGGAAGAGATGGATGAAACTATAATTCCTCTTTTTATTTAGAATATACAAATCTTCATAAGGATCTTCTAGTCTGTGTGTAGCCATATTTTCCCAATTTAAGAACTTACAAACTTTACAATATAATATGCTTAATACACTAGTCCTGATATTAATAAATATTTACCATTAAATATCTGAACTTACTTCCCATGGGCCTTTCAAATTAACTTTGATTTGAAAGATGTCTGCTATCAGACAGTTAAGAGCACGTTCATTTTTTTGTATCACATTACAAAGGAATAGAGGCATGAAAGATGGTAACATTGAACCTGTGAAACTGGATACAGTCATTTCTCCTCCTATGAAATTACATCTTTCATGAGAGAAGTCATTACTTAATCAATGACATTGGAGAGTGCTGGACAGTGAAGAGGCTTGAACAATCAATTCTCTTTTATGACTGTGAAAGCTTCTATTCTTATTGTTTTCAATGACAAGCCCTTCTTAAAATGAAAAGCTGTGCTTGGAAACTACTTAACCCACTGTGTAGTGACTCTTCTCCTGTCACTATTTTTATTCTTTAAGTAGTATTGAAGAAAATCTTCCTAAGTCATGATCCGTTCTTTGTTAATCTTAAAGAACAAAGAACTGTTGCACAGTACTGACACTGCCTATGTTTATTTCTCTTTCATTGATTCAAGGTTCAAGCAATTGCTTTCACAGCAGCCATGATTTCCCTTTTTGAAAAGCCTGCTAATGCGTGTGATGATGAAGAAGCCACCATGACCATCGATTGGGCAGAGCTGCTCTCTGGATGTCACAAATGTTGTCACATATTACAGCATACACTTCATCATGGAGACTGGGTCAGGCAAGGTACTGATTTTGAACAGTAACAAGAGGAAACAGTCATTTTAAACTTTTACATTTATATTCAGAAATGAAAATGTTTCATACCAAATATTTAAATCTAGAAACCAATAATTGGTTCTCTGAAGGTTTTGTATTAGACTCACTTTACCCCCGAATGTTAGCAGGACTTACATCTTTTCTTTCCTTCTAAAATGTATGGTTCATTCAGTTAATTCTGGTGAACTATGCACTTAGAATCTCAAAAGACAGAAGAAATTGTCATAGAATCCATTCAGCTTCAACTTCCCTCTGATCCTAACCTGTTTCAGTCATTCACACACTGCTTAGTTATAAAAGAATTAAATGAATTCCTAAAAAGTACTTCTTTTATTTTTTGTGTTCTTATGAAAAATATTAGTTTGGCTGCCTTCACAATGTAATTTTCTTTTCTTTTTTTACCTTTTATTTAATTTTACTGACAATTTGTTTTATATATTTTAGCCATTAATTTTATTATTTTTTGTTATATATACATATATTTTAATTTTGCATGCTATATTTTTAAATATATTTTTTAAGAATGACCACTTCATTAATTTTTTTCTTTTCCTTCCTTCTTTTTATTTTTCTTTCTTTAGAGGATGTTTTATTATACACCTCAAGCTGGCGTTAGATATGTGATTCTGCTACCTTTGTCTCCAAATTATAGCTAAAATGATCTGTCTGTTTGTCTGCCTCTATCTTCCTCCCTCCTTCCCTTCTTTCTTCCCTCCTCTCTCCCTCTTAATATAATGTCTGAGCAAGTTTTTCTTGTCCAGTGTACATGAACAGCAGCTCTTTGTGATAGGATCACTTTATAGATCAACATCTACAGAACACTAGCACTTTCTTAAAACTTAATCATTAATGAGTTAATGATTTTTCTAATATCCTTTCATTCTAAAAATATTGAATTTAATGATTCAAGACATCGGTGTACAATACCTGTACTGATATAAGGGACCATGGTGACTTACTCATGTCAAAATTGGCACATTAGTGAAAATCGACCTAAAAGAATAGAAATTAGTAATCTCATTGAGTTGAATAAAATCTAATGAAATTAATATTGCTAGCCAGTTTTTAACACATTTTAAAGAAGGGATGCCCAACTGTTGACTTTTCTGGCAGCTTTGTGTTCTTTGGATCTCATGATTTTGCAACTGATCTTTTAACATCTGGCCCCAAAACAAATTCTACACTAATGACAGTATATTATGACTTTTTCAGTATCAGTTGTATCTTTGGTATATTCTATCCATCCTTAGATTTTAGCAGGATATTAATTGGAGAAAAATAAAACTGTAGGTTTTTTGATCATCTCTTAATTGTGGCAGACACACAGTTATGTGTTAAATTTATGTAACACCAAAATACTGATCAATGTACTGGAAATGGACTGACAGAAAGTATAGAAGCTGCTTTGGAATTAAGTGTTAGATGTCCACACATAAATGAAAGAATAAATTATAAAACAAAGCAGTAGGTTTTGAAATCTAATGTAGTGGGTCTTTGAAGTTTAGTGTATTATCTAGATTACATTACTTTATAGTGATATGGATAAATAAGGAGAACTAGCCTGTAGTGTGATCATTTTGAAAAGGTTGGAGCTATATCAAGTAAAAGTTTTACAATAATGAGGTTATTTCAAGCAATAGTCTCTGCAGATGAGTGATGTCCAGACATCTTCTTTCTAATCAAGATCTGAAAATTCAACCTGAATTTCATTTAAGCCTCTCAAAAATCAGTGTTAATAGGACAGGAACCTGTCCATGAGTCATTTGTCTTTTTGTTTGCAGTGTGAGATTTTTCTTCATGTTAGAGTAAATTTGTTCCACATCACATAATTCCCATCTGTTGATACAAAGTATGGAAGTAAGTCAGAGTGGAGAGTGCATATTCAAAGAAATCCCATTTGACTATGAGAATGAATGTGCCTCATAGAATCACTGTAAACTAGGAACTAGCTACAAAAAGTATATGTGTGTACATATAAAGTATACTAATGATATATATATATAAAATATATATGTATACACACACACACTCACTAAAGATATGTATGTATATATTATTTGAGTTTTCTCATGGAGTAGAACAAATAGGATGTGTGTACATTTATATTATATGGAGATGGATATAAGTATCTATATCTATCTTTCTTTCTATATCCATTTATCTAATCTAATTATATCTATATCTACCTATATACATAAACATACATACACATACACACACATACATATGGATACGAGGGGAGAAGAATAATGGAGGTTTCACATTGAAAAAGCTGAGAATTGATAGCTGATCAGTATAGGAGGTGAAATACCTCTCAACAATTTCAGCCTAGTACAGAGGATTCCTGGAGAACTGGGGATCCTTAGTTCAAGGTTCCCATGTCAGCGAAGGATGCTAGCAGCAGTATAATGGAAGCAACAGGTGAATTGAACTTGCCAACAGGTAGGTAAACTCACAGTGAGATAAAGGCAAACAAATAAAGCAAGAAGCTTTCCTCTGGTATCTCCATATATATAATTGCAGCCCACAATCAGGATGAGTCTTTCCATCTCAGCCAATGTAATAAAGAAAATCCCTCACAAACATGCATGGAAATCAAACCAAACTAATTTAGATAATCACTCATAGATATGCCCAGAGGGTTGTATGTATATGTATTTGTATATGTATGTGTATGTGTATGTGTATGTGTATGTGTATGTGTATGTGTATGTGTATGTGTATGTGTATGTGTATGTGTATATGTATATGTATTTGTATCCATCTACAGCTACTTAGGACTAAGGCAAGAGAACCGTGACTGCATGAGTTGCAGAGTGGTTACAGAGTGAGCTCAAAACTAGGCTGGGAACTTTTTGAGACTCTATCTCAAAATTAAATTGAAAAAAGGATTGGGTATATACCTCAACCGTAGGGTAGTTGCCTAGCTTATATGAGACCCTAATGCATGTATATATGTGCAAACACACACACAAATGTACAATTTATCACACACACGATTGTACATGCATGCACACACATATACACACATAAGTAATTTAAATTTCTTCCTTTATTTAGTTTCTAGGTTTAATACTCAACTGTCTCTGAACAAGGAACTATTTAACTCTTAACCAATGAAAAGAGGTCTATTCTGAGGTGTAACAACAGACATCAGATTAAGTATGGCTTTCTATTGTTGTCTGAAGCTCAATTGTTCTAGTATAAGGAGAAGGGAAGAAGAGGAAATGCAGATGAAGGGTGGATAAATGGAAGACAGAGCAAAATGTAGCTCCCTGGGGTTTGCAGTGCCCATGGACCATGTTCCCTGATTCCCAAGACCCAAGACCGACTCTGTCAGGATACAGTCAAAGTGATGGTGGCTGGATTTGATATTCATTGTACTGAAGTAACAGGGACCAATATTCTTACAATATCTCAAGCATATATTGGTTCATTTTCTTTTTTAGTGAAAGAGAATACACAAGTGAGTAAAGAATCACAAGTATGGAAACACATTTTTAGCAAAACTAAGGTCAAAATATCTTCTATGTTAAAAATGGCAGAGGAAAAATTCAGTTTCAGTCGTAAGTCTGTTAACATACACTTTAACCATGAGTCAAGATTCAGACCGATTAAAAATTTGAAGGAGAAAATGTCATCTTTTCTGTGTGGTTTTATGTCACAGATTAATTGAAAAATAATTACAGTCTGAAATTACTGCAAAATGAATGCAGACATTTGGGGAAGTAATGGAGAGACAGTGTCTTGAGTCTCAGAGGATTTCCTTTTTAGAAATGGTTTTCTATAAGACACGTCTTTGGAAGATGTCTAGAAGAGTAGCTATTAAAATCATGAGCTGGGTGTGGTAGAGCATGTCTTTAGTTCTAGAATTCGATTTCTGAGGGAAGATAGTAAGTCTGAGTTTAGCCTGGGTTACACAGAAAGTTCACATTCATCCTAGGCCACAGAACAAAATCTTGTCTTGAAACAAACAAAAAACAAGTGGTTGGACTCTCAGTGGTAATTCTTGCCTAGAAGGTGCAAGGTGGAAAAAAATATTGCTAAAACAAAAGCTATATTTTTGTATTTCTTTTTTAATCACATCAAAATGTGTTCTCCCACTTTGTTTGGTCAACTCAGAAGGAGATAGAAACCAGATTACGGGATAACAAAATCACTAATTAATGCAGTAATTAAGAGCTGGTGAGCTGGTGCAAAAGAATTTAAACACAGACACCAGGTTGTGTTTCCTCAGGGAGTGTATAATTGATGGAGATTAAGCTTATAAGAGAAACCAGATCTAGGGACTTGTTGCTGTGTTGCCTAGTTTCCCAGAATAGATATGATCCCTCAGGTAAAGGAGGTTGCACCACTGAGTAGCTGGATCATGCTGTCCTTCCTGCCAGGAGTCATGTTGTGTTTAAGGTAGTAGAAATTAGCTGTGAGCTGGTGACCAGGGTTTGAAGAAAGCAGTTTCTTCCTGCAGAATGCTTGCATTATACACACACTGCTGCCTGACACTCTGAAAATCCCTATTTTAAAATATACTTAGCAGTGTAGATTTTGTTTTTAAAAACACATTTTGTATTTCCTTTTTGACATGATTGCTGCTTGGAGTATATAAAGCCCTGTGTAAGGGGAAAGGCTGAGGGAACAGCACTTCAAGGTAAGATAAGCAACTGAAAATAAAGCCTGTTTATAAAGAAAACATTTAAAACCTTCAGAATAATGTGGTGTGCGTACTTACATGGCTCAGACTAAGAGCTTGAATTAGGTAAGAATTTGCAGTTACAAACGACACAGTTTTCCACACTAATGCAGGGCCTGTTCCAAACATAGAGTGATAAGGGTCTATGTTATTATTAAGTGAATTTAATAGCATCACTTCACTTTTGAAATTTATTTTTCATTTTCAAATCATGTTCCTATTAACTAATTGCTCCTCTGCAAGGTCATTTTGACAGTACACATGGGGATAAGGATCAATGGCAAGTTCTCTTAATGCCTTTTAATTTTGTCCTCAATCTTTTTCACATGTTTTAAACTTGAAATAAAACTACATCAATTCCCTCTTATCTATTTTCCTGTCTCCAGGCTCTCCTAGATACCCTTTCTCAAACTCCTCCCTTTCCTCTCCACTCAAGTTACACACACACACACACACACACACACACACACACACACACACACATACACACTCACATACATACTTACAAAACTGAAAACCCAAATAATATCAAATAAAAAGAAGCTTCAATGTCCTTTTAAATCCCTGTGTAGCAAGAAAGCAGAAGTGTTGAAAATCATTATCTTTTGAAAAAATATGTTCAAGTTTGTCCTTTACTCTGGAAATGTTATCAAAATCTTTCTTTTTCTAATATGCTTTCTAACAGAGCGTGAAAAACAAATAATTTATCCAGCTCTTTTTATTCCATAGCTTAATATTCTATTATTCTAGAGAGGTGTTTTTCTAGAGAAGTTTTTAAAAAAATTTTTTTTTAAATCATGGTGTGTCATTTCCTTACTACAGCTGAAGATGTGAGGAAAACATTTTTATTTTTCAGATAATTTGGTTTTAAAGAACTGGCTCTTCTCCCATCTTTTACTCATGTATCCTCAGAAGCTCTGTCATTCTACAATTTAACAAAGAACAAGATATATCTTACTTTAGATATGAAGTGTGAATTGTTGACACTCCAGTATGTAACCTTGCAAATCCATAAATGTTACCTGGTAAATAGCAGAATCAAATCTCAGAACAATTTGGACAATAAAGCAGGATAAATTTCTCTGTGCTATATACAGTCTCCAAACCAAGGATGATAATTGAATATAATAGGAAACACGTGACAAAATAATTTTCTGAATAAGAATATTTTGCTTTGATTCTATTATAATTGCATTATGGAATTTCCATGGATTTGATGCTATGGTAATGGTGTAATGATTTACACTTTGGATCTTACAATATTGATTTTGAGTATCATGATATAATAATCTCTAACATTTCTATAAAGAAAGGGAATATATCCAGATAGTCTCTGAATGGTGCTTTACACTCACAGAATTTATACTTTTGTTACACCTAGAACATTTGCCATCATACAGCAGCCGACATGCCCCCCCAATTAATTGTTCTTTAATGAAGCTCAAAGCACTTGTCTTCACAAGAACTGTTTATTCCTGTGGGCCTCCCTCTCTCCCTTCTTTCTTCCTTTCCTGCCTCCCTCCTTCTCTCCAGGTCAGTCTCTTTTTTCTTCTACAAGAAAGAAATACAGTGGATGATAGGAAAGGGTGGAGATATTCAGGATAATGTAGGATTATGGTTCTCAGGGGAACTCAGTAGCAACATGAAGGATTTAGGAAAGGGAAGACTGCAGTTCAAGTGAGGATTTGGTTTGAGAGTTAGGTCACAGGTGATAGAAATTTAGCTGTTGGTAGAAATAATCCTAGTTGAGGTCCTGGCATATATGTGGCAGTGTGGTGTAGAGGGAAGGGCAAATATAATAAAAGGGGAATGGAGAATTCACGATCAGTTCAGTTTCCTCTCCATCTGCAATTAGCCACATGACCTGGGTCAAACTGAGTTTTGTAATGTGTATCTCCTCATTAGCAAACTTCAAATAACTTACACAATGAGCTCCAGGCACGCTGTCTGGTACATTGAGAAGGATTCACAAATTATCTTCATCATTATAAAAAAATAATACATAGGGCAAGGGAAATTAATAATGGAGAATAAGCTAGAAATAGACTAGAAACATGGATCATTTTGTTCCATTGCATCTCTTCTGTGTCTTCACATTTCATAGAGAGTTATTTTGTGACCAGAGGGTGCTCCCTTTTTTGGAATTCTCTTTTGCATCTTGGCTTCCTTTTTGTCTTGAAGAAATTGTGTTCGGCTCAACATCAAAATCTGGTTAAGTTTATTTGCATTAAAGAAATAAAAACTAAAATTCAGAATCTATTTTGTGCATTGATAGATATAACTAATTAATAAAAGAAACTTTATAAATTACCCAAGGGATGCCCGGAATGGTGGTACACACTTGTAATCTCAGCCCTCAGGAGTCTTAGATGTGACAGTCCAGACTTAGTGACATAGTGAGATCCATGACAACCCGGGGTACATATCAAAATCTTTCACTAAAAACAAAAATGAGCAGCTTCATAAGAAATCAAGTGGATTCTTTTCTAATCCAACATTACCTTGTGCTCAAAGATTCACCCCTTGAGTTTTTCAACTCTCTCATGTATAAATAGTAGTGTTTTAAATGGGGAGGTTTTTAAATCTTGGTATGGTATATAAAATTTCGTGTGTGTATGCACTTTTCTGATGTAGTCTATGATTTTTGACACAGGGCTAATATCAGAACTGCAGACCCAAGTTTGAAATAATAATTTCCTATTTTTAATCTTATTATAATCTTGTGTTGGTCAGTTTTTAAATTTTCTTCATTTGTAAAGTAAAAATATAGATTGAGTTTCTGTGGGTTCAAAATTTTTGTAGTTTACATTTTTTATTCTCCATCTCAGAAATGCTTTACGAGTATGTGCTGTCATGTAGTTTCTCTTGTAGGGTTATTATTTTTTAGATTAAAAATACTTATATGTAAGCATGTGTGTCTAGGAGTAAGGCATGTGCACATAGGTGCAATTACCCAAGAAAGTGAGAACAGGGTGTCCGATCCCATGGATCTGGAGTGTTTGTGAGCCACTGGACATGAGTTATGGGGACCAAACTCAGGTTCTCTGCAAGAACATTTAGGTACTCCCAACTGATAAATTCCACTCTTAGGTGATGTTTAAATGTTCTTTTGCTAATAATACATATCTGAATACATAAATGAATACAAGAAGTTCCTCATTTTATTTTCTGCTTCTTTAATACAAGAAAGATGCCTTGTCATATCTCTCATAAATAGAATGCTGCCATGAATAGAATGATTGTGAAATGTCTTCAAAACACTGAATCCCACATGTATGGACATCTTTTTTTTTTTTTCTTTAACTCATCCATATAGCATTCAGTGTAGTAATTTACTATGAAATATTTTTTTTTTAAACTCATCCATATAGTATTCAGTGTAGCAATTTACTATGAAATAAAATATTGTCTAACTATTTGATTTACATGTCTTCTTTCCTGAGATCAGAGCCACATGTTTAAAGTACAGAGTGAGTCCAGTTCTTTCGTATCTTCACCACTACACAGATATTAGCAAATGCTCAGTGTTTCTGAAGATTGGATAACATCTTTTGAGACAGGATATTTCTAGGTGGCACTCTAAATAGTCTCATTTTCATTAAATATTAATTAGTAATGTGAGATACTTATTTGACAGGGAGATAGATATGAACTACATTAAATCAAGACATTCTCATGTCTGTATCAGCTCTTGAATGAATAAATTCTAGCTGTTTTTCAAAATAATTAACTCAATGGATAGTGTTTAGATAGAAAGACTATCTTTAGCTGTACTTCAAGTTCCTTGGTTTAGCAATTATTTGTAAATTTGCTCGTGCATATTTATATAATCACATATTATGAATATCTTATAAATAATAGACATTTATTTTTATGGTTCTGAAGGATATAAAGTTTAGAGATTATATTGTAAGTAGATAAGGTGTCTGGAGAGGGGCACTTCTTAAATTATATATACTAGCCTCTAGCTATGTCCTTTCATAATGAAAGGAACAAACAAACTCCCTCAGATCTCTTATATGAGGGTATGAATCCCAGTCCTGAGGTCATAATTCTTTAATCACCTCCCAAGTGTTACTCTTATCATTACCTTGAATGGTAGGATTCAGTGTATCAATTTGAGAGACTACGAACATTTAACCATAGTAGTACTTGATAAGTATTATGAAAACTCTGAGTTTTCACACTTCTGAAAACATTTTTGCATTCATTTCTCTGTGTGAATCTGTGTGAGTGAATATGGTGTTTGAATGCACTCTAGCATTAGGATGGAGGCCCCCACACAATGCAGGACAGTCACTTCTCTCTTTCCAACATGTAGGTTCTGGGTATTAGGCTCAGGTCATCTGGTGTGGAGGCAAGGCACCTTGACCTTGATTTAGACACCTTGATGGCCTTCATGTTCTTTTCAACTTATCTGTATAGTAAGTATACTGTCTCAAATATAACCAGCAGTACAATGTTGTAAGCTCACTTAAAGTGAACAGTAGGATGAAAACACTTACAGCGATAGAGGTGAAAAGATGCTTGTGCCAGAGGTTAAAACATTTTGAAAAATATAATTCATAGCAGAGAAAGAGGTGTAAATATTGACACATTTGCTACAAGTCCATATGGGCACATTTGTGCCTGCACATGGCTGTTTTAGAGAAGAAGAAACCCAGATTTAAGGACTCTAAGCCCTTTTATACAGGCACAGGCATGCATCTCCTTCTGCTCCAGAGAAAGTTACTCTTGGAATTCTGGGTAGTAGGCATGCCTGCCTTTTGCTCCAAAGGGAGACACTAATTCTGCATTTCAAGGCTGTTTGCTTTGCACATGTCTTTGAAAAGATAATCCTGAATAAAGGACAGCTAATGCTCAGCTTTATTAGATGTACAGAAATGGTCCTGATCCACTGAGAATTGTCTTCCAAGTCTGCTTCACTTGATTCTACTTAATAAGCTGCAGATGGAAAAAATTTGAAAGCACTTCTGTTTAGGCAACTTTTATTACACAAGTTATGCAAGTGACAAAACCCTTTGTGTGAGGCAAGAATTTTTATCATGGCATTATGTCAGAAATCTTTCAATTTTGAATACAAGTAAATACTTGTCTCAGCAAAAAGCAAAAGAGGACCTGTATTTGATAGAGATTGTCATGTTCTATGTTGAGCAAGGAGCAGCTATTTGTGTTTGAGAGCTTGTGATTCTGACAAGAGTGAGACAAAGCTCATCATGATACAATGTGGCTGGGCTGTTATTTGCATAGGAAGTAGGGTTTTGTTTTACAACATCTAACACAGGGTCAGCCATCTTGACCTGAATCTTAGCTACACTTGGGAATCATATCAAGCCTAAGCCTTGGCCTATCTACTCTTAAACATTCTAGATTGGTCAAAATTTAAATAAAACATTCTTTGGTTATGAGCAAGAGAAAGCAGATACTTGTGAGTTCTTCTTTGCCTGCCTCAGGTCTTGGAGGAAGAATACAAAAATTTGATCAACTATTCATTTTCTGTTTACAGAATGCTCCATGATTTTTATGATGAGTGTTGTTTCTTGCACTGTGTTCAATAAAAATAAACAAACGAATGAAACTTTAAGGTATTTATTTCTAGAGTAGGATGAAGGTCAGAATAGGGAATGTGCTTTGGTTTCTTGCTATAAATTCTTTGGTTGGAAGGAATGGGTGAATGTGCTATCACACTCTGAGATTAATTTTAAGCATTATATATACTTAAATATGTCTATTTTGCTTATATCTTATGAAATAATTGAAGATTATTTTTTATTTTCTTTTTCAGTTACTTATAATGCCTCTTTAGATGGTTTCATTTCTAGTACAACCAGCAGTACAAATACTTTGGTGCTAGCATGGAGAGAGAAGTCAAAAAAACTCCTTAAAATGACACCTTTCAACATTGCCCAGGGCATTCATGCTTTTGATTACCACTCTCGGCTCAATTTAATTGGTATGTAAAATAAATCATGATAACTATGAGGGCCTCATAAATTGTCTAGAATGCACATTTGTATGCAGGGAAGTACTGCACCTTGTTGCTTTATTGCCAGAGAGACCAACTTGAGCAGCTCACATTTTATTGCCTGAGAATGTTTGATAATGATGTATATGATGTGCAGAGCGTATGAATTACACTGAGGTGAAATATGAGAAAGCACCCCAATGCTTTAATGAGCCTTTTTATTAGATTGGTAGGAGTGGAAGATGATATAGAGAAAGAAACAGTTGTGTAGCATCTGCTATTCTGCCATCTTTCTAACATTCTAACACCATCAAACAAATGCTGTACCCAAACAAATCTATCTCTTTCATTACTAATACACACACACACACACACACACATACACACATATACACGTATACATATACCATACACATGAACCATGTATACACACATGTACACATGCACACACCCTTACACACACCAGTGTAAGTGAAAAACATAGATATTTTTCAGAATCCATTTTCTAATATTTTTTTGAGGATTTACAGGCTATCATACCTTTAATTTATCAAAGAAGTATGGTTTTGATGCAAAGGGCACAGGGAATATAAAGTTTTCCATGTATTAATTGCTTAGATGAAATACCTAGATATCCCAAAAGTTGATAATTTGATATGTAAATATATAAGGTCAAGCAGTATAAAACTGACATGTAAATGTGTTATTAAAAATTAGTAGAGTAGTCATGGAAAACATATATTGCCTATGATATGGGCCATACAAATCTATATTCAATAGCTATCATTCACACATAAAATGCTGGTGTTAGTTAAGGAAACAGATACTTAAAATTCCCAATAATAATAACTGATATAAAATACTTTAACATAGGCCTGGTGATATGCAATGGCTTCCAAGAATACTATAGATTTATCAGAGAAGGCTGGAGGCATTGATGAGTTAATTTGGCAAGGACTCAATTATCACCCAATTAACTCACTGGCTGACTAGTTATTCAATACCTCTATACTGATCTCTTTGGTACTTGCAGCAGTGCTGGAAAACATAATAAGCACAGCTGCATAGTCAGTTCAGGATCAAGAACAACCAAAGAGTTACATTGTATCCCACAAGCTCACAAAGTACTACATAGCTGAATATGTAGTCCCTGAATATAATGAAGCTGTATTTAGTTCTTTTTGTACACCAAATACCTTTCGTGCTGTCTAAATTTCCTGTATCTCAGAGACAGGGAACTTTGAAGCTATCAGGAAAGAATACATTCCCTGCCAGGGAAGGCTGTGGGTGAACTTCTAAGTTAGACTATTTTTTTCCCTTCCAGCCTATGCATTCCCCTGCTTCAGGATTAACCTACACCATCCATTCAACTGAACTTATGGTCTAGTTGGGCAATGACAAGATTTTTCTACCTTCAAGACAGGGTGCATTAGTGTTCATCAGGAGGCATTTATTAACTTACAGACACATATGTGACAAGCTCATTTCAAAATGATAATTAAAAACATTTTATTTTCTTTTAAATTCTGCTTAGCCACAGCTGGCATCAACAATAAAGTCTGCCTTTGGAATCCCTATGTCATCTCTAAGCCAGTTGGTGTTTTATGGGGTCACTCAGCCAGTGTCATAGCCGTCCAATTCTTTGCTGAAAGAAAACAACTTTTCAGCTTTTCCAGGGATAAAGTAAGTAACTCTACACTTTTAAACTTTCCATTTGCATTTCCAATTCCTAATGAAATCTCCACTGGGCCGTACATGTCTCTGAGAGCTGTCAGTCATTTATACAAACTGGCTAACTATGGAGTCTTGAGAAATTTGTATTTGGAACAAGTAATTATTGGTGGTTACTTCATAAGAATTCTGAGCGACTGGACAAAGTATTTTATTAAATTTTTGTTCAACTCATATATGTGTAGGTTTAATCCATTGTATTCAACACTCCATATGTCACATGAAATGAGCTTCCAAAGTTCTCATTAATTCACATGGAAAACACGGATGTGGGGATAAGGAAATGTTCCAGTAAAATGGTGAAAAGGAACAGCTAATTAATATTAAAGAAACTCATTAAATTATAAACTTAAGCTAGTGGAAAAATATCAAATATATGATAAAATTCACTTAAATATCTCTGATGATATTGATGGGATATTTATTGTCTGTATTTGGAGATATTAGGGATCTGGCTTAGAGCCTTATACATGCTAAATACACACTCTATTGTTAAGATACATTCTAAGTACTTCATGGGGCATTTTCAATATGGTGGAAAATGGCTCAGGAATCATATAGTGTAAATTAAATTCTGAGAAGACTATGATATGTAATTATGTAAATTTCCTTATCTTCAAAAACTTTTATGTAATGTAAAATTTCCAACTAACATAATTCCAAACTTTAAAGATTCAGTCAAAACTATGATAAATTTTCGTTACAAGAATTGTTGCTTTTTCAGAGTACTCAGGTTGGATTTCCAGCAACCATGTGCTGCTATTTCATAACCACCTATCACTCCAGTTTCAGAGGACTAATGCCCTCTTTTGACCTTCAAAGGTACTAATTAGGCCACATATGGTGCACATACACACATACAGGTAAACACACACACACACACACACACACACACACACACACACACACACACACACGATAGATTTCAAGATACTTGGTTATGAAGAGAAAAGTGGATAATAAGTGGGAATATTCTCTGAGATTTGGAGGATTTTTGTTCTATATTAGATGCATGTTATCTGGATTAAAGGAGAAACTGTAAAATGTACAAATTCATCTTCAACTCCTTATCCATACCCCAGTCTTAATTCTTGTAACTTACTTTTCCTTTTACCTATCATGTAAATTTCCTTTCCCAGTAAATGTTACCAATTCTTGTTGATTCTATCATCAAACTCTACTCATCATCTTGCCTCTTCATCCCAGATGCCATTGTTTGAACTTTAAAAAAATCTTGTTTTTGCTAGGTATGGTAGTGTATACTTTAAATCCCAGCACCTGGGAGGCAGAGGCAGGTTGACCTTTGTTCATTCAAGGCCAGTTTTGTCTACAGAGTAAATTCTAGGCAATCCAGGGACACATAGTGAGATTCTGTTTAATAAAAAGAATATCATCTTTTTCCCTCAAAAATACTGCAAATGTTGCTTACTATTTCTTCATACTTGCAGAAGAGTTTCACTTCACTATAGTTTCCATTCTGCTAATGAAGTAGTTTTCAAGAAAACAAACAAGTGAATGAATGGAAATCCTCCAGTCTTTTTCTCTACCCTCCATTTAACTATCAACTCTGAAATTCTTAGCCTTTCATACAAAACCCTCCTCCAATCTGCCAGACTATTTCTCATCTTTGTGTTTTCATTTATTAATTTCAGAGTATCAGCTCTTGGCCATTCCCACCGTACAGTTTCCAGGCACTACAATGTGTTCTTTCTTCTGCAATCTTTCCTTTACTACAATCTGACAGAGATGTGTTTGGCAGATTCAGACTCCTTTTGGAGTTGCTCATGGAGACATGAGTATTTCCTTCTGTGTACTACAGTTGTTCTTCATTAGAACATGCATTTATCATCATTATTTTGTTTCTTTAAGATGTCGGTATAGTTTTAACCTGTATTCTAAGTATCTTCCACAGCACTTGGCACATTGTAGTGATTCTATGACTGCATCTTGCTAGCTCTAAGTAAATAACTATGCTTTGGACATTAGTAGCAGAGATACTCAGAATGAGTTTCTTATGAGACCTCTTAGGTTGCCTTTCTGGATTTGTTGTCTTATTTTTTGAGATCTTTAAAATTTTGTTCCAATTTCAATTATTGAACTTAACACAATCTGCACTGTGAATCTATAGTTAACCTTTACATTTTGACTGGAAGATAATGGTTATTTGTTCAATTTATTTTGATTTTTCCCAGGATCTAGCACACATTAATATTTTAAGCAAGTGATAAAAGATAATATATAAGTAGTGTAAATTTAAGTCAGTGTTAGTGTTCTTGAAGTTAGGGACTGCATTTTCTCGAATTCTGCAATACATGTGCAAGGTACTCAATAGATTATAGGTAAGTGAATAAATTTGAACCAGACAAAAATGAAACAAATATCAGGTATTTCATCATATGGAGCTCCATGAAAGGTTTTATAACCTTAAAAGCAAGTGTGAAAACATGTCTTTTGAATCAGAATTGATCACATACAACTATGATGGATTTTAGGACTACCTGGCCTCTTTCCAAAGCAGTTTTGTCCTTCAATTTTCACTTTGGTTTCTAAACTGCTGCTTCATTATAAAGCTTGTCATGCTGTCACTCACAATAGTTGGAACACATTTCACTTTGACAAATGTACAGTAATCTTACTCCTTATGTCTACAACAAACAGCAAGGCTTTCTTCTCTGTTTTATTGCTGAAAAATTCTTTTGGATATCTTGTAGACTGTAGTTAGACTTGAACTCCAGGGAAAATGAAACATCATCTTGTTTTCTAAAGAGTATTTGATTGAATCATGCTAACATCAACCAGTTGTTAAATTAGAGGACTTATGGATCAAGGAAAGTCAGATCTAAATAACTTCCTCACAAAATGAACTGCAACTTTAGTTCTTTCAGGGAGGTTATTCTATTGCCACTTTTCAGAGATGATAGGACAATTTTATTCCTTTAAATTTCCTGATGTCATAGTAAATTACTATAGTCCAATGGAACTTTATTTTGGACACCTAAGATGCTGTTCTTACCATATTAATGACTAGTGGAAAGGTTCTGCTGGAAACTGGTCATCTTCTCATTTAAAGGAGAAGCTGCAAGGGCAAGAAAATGTTTCTTTGCTGAGGGCTAACATTCCAATTAGAAAGCTGAATTCAGCAAAGCTGAATCCTCTTTGCTCCTGAGTGTTCTCTAGTATGATACTAATCCCGATTTGGCCACCAGGATCGGATTAGTTTTTAAGTTTATCCTTTATTTGAGGTTCTGATTTTTCTCAAAGCCTGGCTTCTACACAGTAGAACTATGCTTGGAAAGAGAAATGCAGTTGGCGTTTTGTGTTGATGACTGGATCTTACCCATTGGTCCTGCCACATCCCAACTTCCATCTGTTCAACTAGGAGCAAAAGAATATCAATTGCACAAATAAATGGTTTCAGTCTCTTCTTTAAAAACTACAAGTGCTGAGGATGCCTGGAGGGCAAAGTGGGAAACATCTTCCTTCCCACTTCTTCAAAGCCACTTTTTCTCTCAGGAAATAACTGTGAACACTTGCTGATCCTCTTAATTTTATTGTTGTGCTATGCTGTTATATGGTATTCTGAGTGCATCCGTAGCTATAATGTGGCACTCATTATTCATATATAAGTGAATCATGCACAATGTATTTTCTGCATTATATTTTCGTAAAAAATTCTTATAAAGAACATTCTTTGTTCTCTTTGTTATATATATATATTCTATTTTATTTGTTATATAAATATTATATATTTATTTATATATATTCTATTTTATTTGTTGAATATATATAAATATATGTATTCTATTTTATGATATAGTAAGCCATGGTGTTCTTCACTTAATCATGAATTAATTATAAAGGCATTGTTCCTAATTTATTTTTAGATCAGTAGTATTTGGTTTTACCCTAGGTCTCTGGGATATGTAGTCTCTGTTTCTTGGTCACCCAAGCAGTGTCAGGTATAGGTTCCGTCTCATGGACTGGCCCTTAAGTTAAAAGTATACATTGGTTGATTATTACAGCAAAGTTTGTGCCACCATCATGCTAGCATATTTTGCAGGCAAGACAGACTGTAGATTAAAGGTCTTGCAGTTAGGTTGGTGTTTACCTTTCTTTTTTTGGTAGCTTGCAGAATACCTTTCCATGTCATAGATGCTAGAACATGCGGGTGAAGGTTCTATATAGGCACTAGCTAGACACCTCCATGTTCAATGAGTTGTTTGTGTGTTAGCTTCAGCAATAGAGCCTTGATGTTAGTTTGTGGAGAACAACAGCCTGGATTGTTTGGTGATCACATGGTACCCTTTCCAAAAACAGCTCAATTGGATGAAACTCAGTCTTAGTCCTGGAAGCTTCATTTGCTGACAAAAGATGGCCAGTTGGAGTTTTGTCTTCCCCATTATTTGAAGAATTCATTAGGATTGCCTTAATATATTATAGAAAGTGTCTAGTATACTATGTTTCCAGCTTTCCTTGATGTTTTGTGGGAGTTTTTGAGATTTAACCTTTTTTTTTAGATGAATATATCCATTTCTTCTACAGTATCTTCAATGCCAGAAATTCTTTCTTCAAGCTCTTGTATTCTGTTGGTGGAGCTTGCCTCTGTAGTTCCTGTTCAAATCTCCAAATTTTCCATTTCCAAAATTCCCTAGGTTTGGGTTTTTTTCCTCCATTCTATTTCTATCCTCAGGTCTTGAACAGTTTTTTTGTTTTTTGTTTTTTGTTTTTTGTTTTTGGTTTTGGTTTTTTTCATTTCCTTGCACTGTTTGTTTGTGTTTTCCTGGATTTTTTAAAAGGGATTTATTCATTTTCTCTTTAAGGGCCTCTATCATCTTCATATAGGCTGTTTTAAGGTGTTTTTCTTGGGCTTCAGCTATGTTGGAATGTCCAGTGCCTGCTGTGGTAGGGTTGTTGGGATCCAGTGGTGACATTTTCCTTTCTGCCATTGATTGTGTTTTTATCTGACCTCTAATTATCTTGGACTGGGATGATTATAGGTCTTCTGGGTAATGATATTTGGTTTTGTCTGTTAGATGAGTGTTTTGTCTCTTAATTTCTGTCTCCTTTCTGGACTTTAAGAGAGTGTTGTGGCTGTGTGCTGCCTGGTAGGAAATTTTCTGTGGACATATTTCCCTAACCTTCTCAGCTGGTGTGTTCCCAGGGTATACCTGGTTGTGTCTGAGGCTGGGATTAGGACATGAGTTGGAGGAAAGAATGTTGGAGGAGATGATCATTATTGATCAACTGGGGATAGGATCAGAGAAGAAGGGAAGACAGCAGCAGGTTTTCTGTTTTAAAGTTGGGAATACAACTGGGGCAATTGGATCTGGAGGAACAGTAGAGGTGTGTAATTGCAGTCAGCCTAGTTGCTGCCCTAGCATGATTGGCCCGGGGTTAGTGGTGCCTGCTGAGATTGGAGGTTGAGACAATACAAGTAACAATAGGAGGGAGATGAGAAGGGAAAGATCTGTGGGATCCAGAGGAGATGAGAAGGGGGTGGTAGGGAAGGCTGCCACAGGTGTTCCACTGCAGAGTTGGCAATGATACTTTGTTCTTATTTTTTCATTCATCAACCATGGCCTGCATCTACCTTTAAAACCTTATAAATAAATTTATTTTCAAAAATTCCTAAAATTGATGCTACTGGATACGTAAAATGTGATTCTTCAAGGATTTTCCTAAAGGTTGCCTATTTTATTGTAGAATTGCTGTGCCAATTGGGTATTCATCAGAGGTTTGCGAAAGTACTGGCTTGCCTATGATAATACTAACAGTGGAAATCATCTGTGTTTCTTTTTCATTTTTTTAAATCTGGCAGATAGAAAACTAGGACGAATTTCCTTTTATAATATTTATTGATCATTTATATATTTGATATTTATTCATTACCTGATCACAACCTAGATTAATTTTTAAGTCTTGATTTTTATTGATATATAGTAGCTTGAAAAATACAATTTTTGTTTATTATATATGTAGCAAACAGATATTTTATCTTTCAAATATACATTTTAATGATTATTTAAATTATCTTATGTACCTAAAAATTTTGAATCTTTATGAAATTGTTACAAATGTGTTTATTCATGGCTCTGTACTTTGCATACAATGTAGGAATGCCTTCTGAATATCCTATTTATATAAATATTATTCATTTTTGGTGAATACTTCCACATTTTTTATTTTTATTTTTGCATTTATATTTGAAGTTTAGATTTTTGTCAAGTAACTTGAATATTCGAGAAAAGTTTTAAGATAATTTGACTTTCCTACTGGTTTGAATTCCAACTTATCATCTGAATTTCTGTATATACATGAGTTTCCATATGCTTTATTCTCTCTGTTTTGATACCTGTGAGGCAATTCCTATTGCTTAAAGTTCTGATTACTACGTGACATTGAATCTTTGCAAATAGATTTCAGGATCCACAACTCACATGAAATTCTACTGGGTTTGTCAATATGTGACATCTTTAAATATGAAAAAATATACCCTGTATTTCTTTATTTATTCACTTTTGTTATCTTCTTAAAATTATAAGCATTGTTTTTTCACATTTCTTGCACAGATCTCTGCATATTTCAAAAGGTCTTCTGCTCACACTTGTTCTATTAGTGAAAGACTATACAATAAGAATAGATGTTGGAAATAAGAGACTTAGAGTTTAAAAAAAAATGAAGAAAGAACAAAGATAATAGTTATGTAGGATTTAAAGATGAATGCCAGAGCCAGGCAATGGTAGCGGTAGTGTACACCTTTAACCTCAGCACTTAGGAGACAGAGACAGGCAGGTCTCTGTGAGTTCCAGGACAGCCAGAGTTAGAACAGAGAAACTCTTTTTCAAAAAACAAAATAAAGAAAAAAATAAAAGATGAATGTCAGAAAATAGGACTTACTTGGAGAATAGTGCTTTTATTCCTGGGGGTAAAATGGTAAAATGTTGCTGTGCTTTTTAAAATTAAATTTATTTATTATTTTACAATTCCCTGCCTATATTTTCTTTGACTGAAACCCTCCCCTACCTATTATCCTCATTTATCCCTCTCCACTCAGATCAAATCCCTTCTTCATCCCAAGTTCTCTGAATTTCATGTAATATGTGCATGTGTGTATGTGTGTGTGTGTGTGTGTGTGTGTGTGTGTTTCAGTCTATCTTTCTGTGTCTGTTTATGTGTGTTACCCATTGTGTTAATTATGGTTGCCTACATGAGCATGAGTGATGGGTTATCTGCTTGAATGGAGACCATGCACTGAGGGAGTCTTTTCAGGTATCAGGCAGAGGAACAAGCTATGAAGCAATGAGATTGGAAACCCAGTCCCAGTTGACTTCATCAACTTGGATCAAGACTTCTGGATGTCTGGGTGGTTTATTTCAACAAACTTAAGCTCAGGAAAATTTGAAAAAGAAAAGTTTTCTGGTGTAACAAAATCCCTGGTGTACAAGGAAGTGCAATTGCATTGAAACTCTACTCAGGGTATGTATCTTTTCTTCCAAGAGATGGGTTCTAGAGATAGGTTACCTGTATAGCTTAAGGACCTAAGGACCTCATCTGGATAATACAGATAGTATGGAGGTCATTTGCACTATTAGACACCTCTGGTCCTGGTTGTGGGAGCTTGATGTGGCCTGGCCCAACAGTTAATCACTTCCCAGCTCCCTGTTTTCTGGAGATCTGTGAGCTCAAGGACCTTCCCACTGTGTTCCAAACAGGAAACCAGTACTCACACCACTAAGGAGTATGACATCTTCTCCTCCAATCTTTAAATGCTCCTCTGTGAGGAGAAACAACAGCTACCTTACTTTAGGCTAAGACTTGTAACTAGCTGATATATTCTCTATAAAATGTCTGTGGGACTATATCCTGTCAAACAAAATGCTCTTTAAGTGTTTTGACTATTGATTATGATTTTGTGGATTACTGGAAGACTTAATGCTAAGTGCAGCTGTTATAAAAAGTTGTATCAGGGCAGTCAGAACCTTTAGTTCCTGTCTTATTATTATTATTTTTATGCCTAAGCCATGAACTTTGGAGATGACTTCCGAGCATCAGGCTTCTGCGCTGCAGTCTTCAAAACTCCCTAGCAAGCCACATCCTCATACCTCTTCTTTCTGTTTTATTCATGTTATGATAAACACTAGGAAGCCTCTCCGTATATAATACTTTGTGTCAGCTTTCTCTCCCTCCTTCACTTTTCTATCATTATTAGGAATTATGAATCTTTTAAAACCATGTTCTTTGAATTATATTTATCTGCTGCTGACTCAGCTTTAAAAAGTGCACTGAAAACAAAATTCGCGCATTTATTCATGCACCTCCGTGTTCATGCAGCTACTTACCTACAAATGTTATGTTTGTAGTAAAAATAAAATATTTGTTTATTTTAGTTTTATTCATGTCTGTATGAGAAATAGCGATTCTGCACACCTCTGGCAGGGAGCAGGGTTCTGCAGCAAAGCCTGACTGCAAACAAAGCGCTAGCTTACATTTTAATACAATCCTCACAATACACTTTCAATTGTGATTTGGGAACATTTAGATAATGGGCTGAGCAATTTTACTACATTCTCCACACAACTAACAGAATTTCAGAGTTGGCCAGAGTGCTTTGATGGGAATGTGAGGAAATGGATATTATAAAATCACACATGTAAGATGACAAAACCAAGTCTGATTAAACTAGGATCCAAATATCTGAAATCTCAACATACTGGTTTTTACTTCTCATACTCATAAACATTATGGTATTAATAATCCTGCATTATTGAAATGTCGACAGTTGAAATGGAAAAAGGTGGTGGAAGTATGTCCTCATTATTATGTGAAAAACTAAATTTTGCTTTAATACAAATCAATAATACAAAGGTGAAGATGAAATTAAGAGCCCCAAGCAGATGGGGCTAAACATGAGTTCAAGAACCTGACTAACATGAACTGGTCTAGCCATCATAAGTCACTAAGCATCAAAATGTAAGTAGAAATAGCACATGTAGATGAGAATTTATGAAGTTTATTTAAATTTACTCAACCAATTTTTAATACAAATTTTAGAAATTTATCTATTATGTTTTGTAAAAGAAAAAACATAATTATTAAATAAATAATAAATTACTATTAAATATATTCCTAATTTGGTAAATGTGGTGATGCAGATCTCTAATCCTAGCATACGAAACACAAAAGCAATCAGAGGTTGTGGATCATCCGCATGTACGTATCAAGTTTCAGGCAAGCATGGACTAAAAGAGATACTGTCTAGATCAAAATAAAACAACAAGTATATGTATATATACAGTGTATGTCATATGTACACATTTATGTATATGTGTAAATGTGCAAGCAGATGTGTGTACATGCATATGTAAGTGGTTGCTGAAGGTTGTTGTCAGATGCATTTTGTAACTGTCCATCTTATTTTTTGGTGACAGAGCCTCCCCTGAACTACGCTCTCACAATTGAATTGTAGCTTAGTTCTATTTTAGAAGTTAAGTTGTACACAAAAGATGGGGGAAACTTGTGATCCTCAAATAATAACTCTATCTTCGAGAAACATTTTTGCAAATTACTGGATTGATGACACTGAGTTAATACGAGTTCTTTTGTGTGACTAACAGGACCTGTACTGGGTACAAAAGAGGTGGATAATCATCATTTGGGTTAAAGACAAGTCATATGATATTAGTTATTAAGCTGAGAGAATAATTTCTTGTTCAGAGATTAGCAGTGACTGGAGCATCAAATCTCAGAGAACAATTCAGGTAGGGTGAAGGAAAGAACTAGAAAATTTATTTTAAAAATAATATTCTCCGAGCCTGTCTTCAAAGATTCTGATTTAATTGTCTGAGAAAATAGATTAAGAATAAGTAGATTTCAGAAGATCAAAGTTCTCTTTAAAGTCAAATTTAAGATCCATTTGTATAGAAAACAATAGTGCAGGAAATTTAGAGAAGGTAAGGTAGTTTCTAGGAGCACAGGAGAGCTGTGCTTATGCATTGCTTACAATGTATCCCTGTTGTAGCCCAACTCCCAGCAGAGAGAACACCTGAAAAATTAAAAATAGATTAAGTGGGATTATTAATTGAGAGGGTTCAGGGTATCTCTAAGAAAGAAAAATAAAACTTGTCTTAGTGTTGAGGATGTAGCTGAGTGGTAGAAGACGTGTCTAGCAGGTGCAAGGGACCAGATTTTGATAGCTACATCAACAACAGCAACAACAAAATGCTTTTAAAGAGAATCAAGGAATATGAACATTCCAATTAAGATGTTTCTTTTATTAATTGCTAGCAGCACAAAGTAACATGCTATAAACTAGAAAGGTTATAGCTCAAATGTTTTAAGGTTTGTTATTTGTTATATGAATAAATGAAACAAAATCTTAAGCCAACATAAATTACCTAAACAACACAATAGAAAATAGTTACTAGGAAATAGCAGCCCATTAATACAAGTAAGTTATTGTTTATCAATTCTTATCTATGCTCAGGTTATTATTTTGATATAAAATGTTTCTGTTTTCTAGAATGGGGACTATTTTCAACAAAACATGATTTTGAACAATAAGGACATGAGCATTAACATCAGAAACTGCCTAGATGTGAATAATATAATGAGTAGGAATATTCAAAATAAATTTTGTTTTTATTTCTACTTGTATTCTTAATACATTTAAGTGAATTTATAATTTAATATTTATAAAACCATACTTTACGAGTAGACAGCAGAGCTACTGACACATTTAGAAAGATTTAGTTTCATGTTTGTGTATATGTGTGTGTATCTGCTACATGTGTGCAGGTGTCTATGGAGGCCAGAAGAGATTTTACATCCCCTGGAGTTAAAGAGACTTGAGGTATCCAATGATCCAATGGGGGGAACCAACTTGGGTCTTCTACAAGAGCAATAAGCACTCTTAAGTAGTTCTACCCAAATAATTCATTTTAATATTTCATTCTTAAAGTGCTAATTTAAAAAAATAACTTTATCTATCTGTCTATTTATTTATTTATTTATTTATTTATTTATTTATTTATTTATTTATTTATTTATTTATTTGGTGTGTATGGGTGTTTACCTTTATATATTTAAGTGTGTGTATTCCTGGTCCCTATGGAAGTTAGAATAGGGCATAGGAGCCTCAGGAACTAGGGTTACAGATGGTTGTGAGTGGCAAGGAGTGAAATGTACCTGGGTCTTCTGGAAGAGCAACAGTGTCCTTAACCACTGAGCCAACTCTGTAAACCTAAATCTTAAAGTTCTTTGTTGTAATGGTGGTGGCGGTTTTATTTTGTTTTGTTTTGTTTTGCTTTCCCCTCCTCCCACTCAATATCCACATGCTCTCTTTCTCTCTCTCATTAGAAAGCAAATAGGCATCTAAAAAAAAAGAAAGAAAAGAAAGAAAAACAATCATTAGTAAGACAAAAATAAACAAGTAAACAGAAAAACAAAGAATCAAAGAAAAAGCACAAGAAACACATAAAGATATAGAGACTCATACATTGACAAACTGAAATCTCATCAAAACACAATATAAGAAACAAGAATATATAAGCAAAATACCTGTAAGATAAAAAAGAATGAAAGAAATAAAAAAAATGCCCAGATAAATAAAACATTACAAGACAAAAAGTCCTCCAAAATTATCATTGAGCTCTGTTGGTCATCTACTGTTGTCCATAAATGGATGAAACTAGAAAAAAAAAATCATCCTGAGTGAGATAACCCAGACATAAAAGACAGACATGGCATGAAATCACTTACATGTGGATGTGGATACTATCTGTTAAGTCTTCACTAATCAAACTGCAATCTGTATAACCACAGAGGTTAGGTATAGACAATAAGGGTCTTGGGGTTTATTGCATCACTATAGGGAGGGAAAACAGAATAGATAGTTATGGATGGATTGGGAGGACTGGAATGGGAGGATAAAATAGGGAGGGGAGGGAAGATGGGACTGAGGGAGGGAATATGGAGAGGGTCAGCTAATACTAAGCATCATTTGAGGGGTTGTATGGAAATCTAATACAGCAGAAACTAAATATATACACATACAAATGTGCTGTAAATGGAATCACCAAATAACAGGGGAAATAGAGTTCCAGCTGAACATCTCTTGTCAGCAAATGAAAATTTCAGTTTTGCCAATGGGTTACATCTAATCCAGTTGTTGGCCAAAAGAGTCTCATTGAAACCCCCAATCAACCCAGTCTGCTGCCAAAACTACTGGTTACTCTCCAATTTTAAAGTTCTTAATCAAACCCAACTTGAAAAGTTACTTTTGTCTTGTAAAATGACATATTTATAGGTTCTGAGATTCACGCATAAGCATTTTTAGGAAAGAATTATTTTGCTGACTCCAAGCCTACACAGAAACCTATACTGTGATACCAGAGGCTGGGAGAACACTCAGTGATTTCCCTAGAGAAGCTTATAAGTTTTTAGACAATTGAGACACAAAACACCAGTGTCATGACTGAAGTACAAAGCAATTACAGTGCTGTAGAGGCAACAACTGGGTCAAGGGGGATAGAAAGATACTGCCTGAAGCAGTTATTGTTGATGTTGTTTATTTGATTTTTCCTTTTTCATCACTTGTCATCCAGGTTTTGAGACTCTGGGACATTCACCACCAGCTGTCCATTCAAAGGATAGCTTGTTCTTTCCCCAAAAGTCAAGACTTCAGATGTCTTTTTCACTTTGATGAAACCCATGGACGGCTTTTCATTTCCTTCAATAATCAGCTTGCCTTGTTGGCCATGAAAAATGAAACCAGGAAGAGGGTGAAGAGCCATGCAAAAGGGGTCACATGTGTGCTTTACAATTCTCTCCTAAAGCAGGTAAAGACACTTTCTTCTCTGCTACTGTCCTGATATATCCACAAGGTTAGTGGTTCCTTTCCTCAATTTAACCTTACATAAATCAAAGGTAATGGTCTCTATCCCTTGCAAAGAGAAGTTTCCTTGATGAGATGTAAGGGCTACACTGGTCAATGGGTATAAGGACAAATATTTAGAATGCAGTTAGGGATTATATTGGTTTAGTAAAATGGTGGGGATAGGTTCTTCCATCATGAACTGAACAAAGACAACAATAGACTTGCCAAAGTGGACAGGGAAAGACTGCAATGCCACACACAAAGAAGTACAGGCAACTAAGGAATGCTGAGACTGGGAAAAACAGTCTTTCCCAGAGAAGACTGGGTTATCCAGTCTTCTGTTTGGTTATCCAATATAAAGTTGCCAGCCCTAAAACCATACATACCAGTAACATTATATAGACTGAGAAGGTTATGTTTAGGAATATATTTATAACAATTAATGAAAAATAAAGACCATGAAGGAGCACAAAGGGGGTTTTATGGAAGGGTTTGGGGAAGGAAAGTGAAAAGAGAAATGATATAATTATATTATAATCTTAAAATACAATTAAAAAATACAATGATGAGTCTAGTAAGCAGTACATGGGCAGAAATGATTGAACAGCAGCCACATGCTCCTTTGCTGTATGTGTGTCCAGGCAGATTCAAAGAGGGACTTTATTTTCTGCCTGTCAGAGGAGCAGAACTGAGAGTTATAAGGAGTCACCACATTTGTGTTAAAGCCATCATAACCCACACTATAATCATACTTGTCTTTGTTAGCCTTCAGTTCAGGATATGAGGCAAAATGCAGGTGAACCTGGTTGAAAAATTCCCTTTTATGATCACCATCCTCTTGTATCTCTATGGAAAGTTCTGAAATATGCATGAAATACAATTAGCTGAGACTCACTTTTTTTCCAGCATATTTTACACCAGTGGCTCAAAGTGGCAGCATGGAATGTATTCATAAGAAAATGATTCAGTTAAATGTGATGCCACTCGGTATGCAGCAGGAGTGTTGTTTGTCTCTCCGCCACTTTAATGACACTGCAGCCTTTGCTTATGGGATCGCTACCTGAATCTCAATGAAGCTCAGCTCCCCTGGAGCCTGATGCCACACAGATCCTGACCCTTCTTAGAGGACAGAAAGGTCCTTCAGCCAAGCAGACTGGTTGTGGGGTCATCTGTGAGTCTGGTGGAAGGAACAGGTACTTTTGGAATTTAGTCTCCTGCCATGATCACCTCAGGCCCCATGGAGACAGCATAGTGGTGGTGATGCAGCAAGCAAATCTCAAGCTTGTGTCCAATTAAACAATAACTGCAACCCATTCTTCCTTTTCAAGGCTAGGGAAGCTTTTGCACCAGCTCAGAAATGAATAGTTCAGATTTTGTGCAAGGGGTGGAAAGCATTCTGTAAGTAATGAGCATTGTGTCATGTCACCACTTCAAACACTCTGTTTTCTGGTTATTCTAGGAGATAAAAAAAAATCCTTGACAAAGCAATTCAGTGTGAATTCCATCTGCATAGCAACATTCCCCTGCAAATGTTTTACTGAACTTTATGAAGGCAACTGGTTAATTTGGCTCCCTGGTTGCTGTTGATAGCTGGCTGCGTTTGTACCCCAGAGAACATTCTGTTAACTGAGAACTGCAAAGTGAAAATGCTAGATTTGTGTGTAGATCTTACAGATCCTGTCTTGTCTAGCTATAAGATGAGTCATATTCCATGAGGAATTCAGTACCCAGGACACAGAAAATAACTGGAATCTTCCACATGGGGGTTGATAATAAAGCCAAAGTTACATAGGCAGGCTATAGAGACAAAGGAATATGCACATGTAACAGATGACAGAGAAAGCATCTCTGTACAGTCAAGTATATGTATATGTTGTTATGTTTAGCATCATCAAAAACTGAAAACATGGGAGTATATCCACAGCACATAGATCTGTGTATTGCGTCAACATTTTTTTCTTAGCTACTAAGCTATAACAAAAACATTTTAACACTACATCATAGGAATGCATTCTATAGAAGTGCAGAGAAAACTATATACTTAGTCATGTCAGTAACAAGTTACTATTTTAGAATAGTTGGACAAAGCAAACAACATATTTCTGAACATGTATCAGATGTAAGGAATGAAGCAAAGATTACTAAGCTATCATCCTTATCTCCTCCCAACCTTCAGTAACTCAGGGAGACTGTTCTCTAGAGCAGGCCTAGATTATACTCTCAGACTTATTGTTGGCTAGATAGTCATCACAGAATAGAGAATAAGAGAAGAAAGAGATAAAAAGTGAACAATTCTGAGAAGGAGTTGGGAAACATTTCATCAGTACCATGAAAGCTAACATGGGAATCTAAGAGAAAACATAGTTCCAGCCAGAAGATGTAACCTGTGTGCACAGTGAATTTATGGAGACAGGTTTAGTTTGGGAGGGTTTTTTTTTTTTTTTTTTTGACTTTCTCTGTTGTAACTCTGGCTGTCCTGGAACTCACTCTGTAGACCAATCTGGCCTCGAATTCACAGAGATCCACCTGCCTCTGCCTCCCAAGTGCTGGTATTGAAGGTGTGAGCCACCACCACCCAGCTATTTTGGAAGTTCTTATGGAAGGCTAGATAGGCTACACAGCTTGTAGCCAATGTATGAACATTGTTCACTGATACTTCTGTTTAGTCTCATAAAATGCAGCACAGACTTGAAATTAAAATAGCTCCCCTAATGTGATCTTAATCACTGGGATACTCAAATCTTCAGGGAATCTGTCAACAGCATTTCTCATGTCAGTTTTTTCACAAGTCCGCAGTAGAGCTTTCTAGAGGTTACTCAATGATTGATGACATAATTGCTCTGGCAGTTAAGAGAATGTATGCTTTGGTATTTTAACACTTAGCATATTATATGTGCAATGTGATAAATTTATACATATATAAAAGTATATTTGTCTCCATTCTTTGTATTATATTTATGTATACATTTTACAAAATATAAATGAGAGCTATTTTAATTCCACAATGATTTACAAAACTGTAAAGAGATAACAAGACCAAAAGTTTTGAGAACTTCTGGGTTAAGAAGAAGGGAGTTGATATGCTGGGTAGATTATCTCACTTTCCAAAATGTGTGCTGAGAGAATTCAGGACAACACTGTACCTCTCCAGGATTGCCATGCTAGGGCTGGCTGCCGACCTCTTCAAAGTAATCCCCTGCCTCTACTTTTATTTACCGGAAAAATTCTCCCAGCTCCGTAACTGACACTCCAAGAGTGACATAGTGGCACTCCATGAGTCCCACTGGTTTGAGAAATCTAATTTTCTTAGTAACTTCTCAGAATTCCTTACTCTTTTGTTTTAGACATGTGTGATAAGATAAATGTCAAGAAGTCTGGAAGGTAGCACTGGTCTTTCCTCTCTATCTCCTTTTGTGCCATCTTGAAGACTTTTGTTTTATATAAATTTGAAGATAGCCTTATCTTCTGTTGTCATTTTAAAATTTTGCCCAGATTTCACTGTTATTTTCTCTCAGCTGGCTTCAGACCTCAGCTTCACCTTGGCTTATTTCTTTAAATTTATTTCCATACCTTTTCCCCCAAACTCCTATGTAAAAAACGGTGCTACTGAATGTCCTCACAGTCATCCAGAGAGCAAGAGTGACCTACTTAGGAAGACCATGGACATCCATTTGAAAGGGTTAAAATAGCAGAATATGTCAAAGGCATACTGTCTCATAGTGTTTGCACAGATTTCTCAAACAAAAGTTTTCTTAAAAACTCATAATGGTAGGAAATGAAAATATATATATATGTTGTATGAAGCAGAACAGGAAAAATTTCTACTTCATTATTCTGATCCTCTTATTTATTTATTATTTTATTCAATTAAAATTTTCTTGCCTTGCTTTTTATATATCATGATTTGACCCTAATCTTATTAATGCAAGTTTATGTAGTTTTACAAAATACAATGTCAATCATCTTTTACCTTTAATATATATGTAGTCAAGTTAGATATTTATGTGTCACTGCAGTTTGACAAAATGTTTACTGTTTTATTAGAATAACAAACTTGTATAAAACAGTTCCTGTAAACACTACATGCTAATTAAAAGAAATTAAAACAATGCAGTGAAGCTCAATTAAAGACTACTTCCTTAGTTCAGCTGCTGAGGCTTCATCAACAAGTTTTATTATTACTTTGTACAGAGACTACTTCATACAAATATGATTGTGCATGCCCCACTTTTTAAATTCAGTAATATATTGGAATATATTTGCTTATACCTAAACCTGGAACTACTCCATCATTATTTTTGCTCTGTGTATGCATGTGCATGTGTGCGTGTGTGTGTGTGTGTGTGTGTGTGTGTGTATGTGTATGTATGTATGTATGTTTCAAGACCAGAGGTTGATACCAATAGTATCTTTATCTACTGTTCTCCACCAGGGTTTCTCAGTGAACCTATAGTACAGTAGTTTGACTATTTTTACTAGCCAGCCTGATCAGGGATCCTTTGTCCTCTGGAAATTTGGGACGAAAGACGGGTCATCATGTTCTTCTATCATTTACATGGGTGCTATGATCCTCATGCTTTCCCACCTAGTACTTTACCTGATAAGTCAGTTCCCAACGACCTATCTCATAATAATTTTAAGAGGCAGAAAAATATCTCTTAGTATCTTGTTTTGCTGATCTATATTATTTGATAGTTATTTTGCCTTTATGATGGTTTTGAATGTAAATATATTCATACTCATGATTTTATTGCTTAAGGGAAATTCTTAGAAATAGATTTTTAGCTTAAAGGATGTGCATATTTGATAATTAGATGCACAGCCTGCCTCTCGAATATCAACATTATTTACTAAGAGTACACATATTAATCACATCCATGGTCAATTCAAGGGATTTGTCTGATAGCGGCCATCTGGCTTGCTTTAGCACTCCCATCATCCCTGTTGTCTGTGCAAGCTAGCACAGAACATTGGCTGTGCAAATTTGCAGACTGGTATGCTTGACTTTATCCAGAGTGGCGATGCTTTTGAGTATTGAGTTTCATACTGTCACAGGAATTCAATCCCAACTAAACTGATTCATTACCGATGGAGCCACAGGTCCTGCCTTCCTTTTTTACACACCTTTTATTTTGGGGGTTGTGGAAGAGGATCTAGTTATTTGAGAATTTCAACAGTTTTACTGTTAATTCTCTCAGCAATTGTAAAATTGAAGGTAAGGGGTAAGGTAAAATTGAGGGAACGCTATCTCTATCTTACATACCACCTTTTTAGTATATGTGCTCAGGGCAAAATCAGTAAGATTCCCTTTTGAAGAGAATTGGGAAGAACACTAATGACAATGTCCTCCTTTGCTGCTTTATTGCTATGCTCTGGGTGATACATTTTGTGCACGAGCACACACACACACACACACAGATTCATACAGTTGTATGCTTACCTGTACACATACTTATTTTATTGTCTGTGATTGTTTGAAAGAAGTAACTTATCACAAGGACAAAGGATATATATATAGTGATAGTGCTCTCTCATGCCCCTGCATATACCTACTCTGATTTTCCCCCTCTGGAGGCAAGCAGCTTCATTGGATGTCATGAGCATTTTTTAGGGTTATTTTATTCATTTTTATAATGCAAATGTTGCCTTTATTACGATATATAAAATATAATTATAAATTTCTCAAAGCTTGCTTATAAATCCTGGAAGAGATTACTGGGAGTGTCTGGGGGTGGAGCATGGTGGGCTGATTCATGTTTTATTAATGGAAACAGAAAAGTCCTTCTTTGGAGCAGACAAGCAGGTTGTCTGTTTTTGAAATTAAGTGTTTGCAGAAGTTTTATCACTAGTTACTTCCCACCAACTCCACCCAGGAGGCACAAAGGGGTCCTTCATGGGGTCCCCCACTGGGGCTCGTCCAGAGGAGACCCACATGGTCTGCCTTGCCTGAGAGGCAGTATAACCTAGCAATTTAAGCATCAATAAAATCTGTAACCTAAATCCCTTGCGGCTACGATGCTGCTGTCCACAACAGTGCAAAATAGGTAAAAGCCTGGGGCAAGCCCAGACCCCCAACATCCTGTAACACACATACCTAGACCCCCAACACACATACCCAAGAAGCAAAGCAAGGATCATGGCCTGTGCCCACCAGGAAGAGACTTCACAGCTAGCGTAAAGAACTACAGGGCCTCTTTCATGCCCTGGGAAGCAGGCTCCAGGATAGAACATGGCTTGGAAAGTGAAAATCATTTCAGAGGGGCTCCCCAAGACTGTGGGCTGTGTCACATAAATGAAACCGAAATTCAAATTAAGCTCTCACAGAAGAAGCCACTTATTTTCTGTACTTGACCCTCTTCCAACCATCCTGTCACTAATTTGAGATCAGGGTTTTGAAATGGTCTGCCCCAGCTTCTCCAGCCATCAACCTACCAGGTCCAAATACAAACCCACCTTTCCCTCGATTTCTACTGGTGTTTTGTGGGGCAAAGATTTTGGGATTCCCAAACCAAACAGAAATGAACACAGATAAAATTGTAGGAAGGGTAGGATCCATGAATTGTTTTATTCTTATACAAGTGAACACACACACACACACACACACACATACCACACATTCTATGTTATGTTCTTTTAAATGACTATATAATATTTAATAATTGTGTTTAAGAATATGCATTATAGTAAATGCTTTTGGTGATGTGGAGCTCTTTGGAGTGTTGAAAACCCCTGCATAGTGTCCACAGGCAGCCTCAACCAGTGGCTCCTTCCCCCATTATACTGCATAAGCTTTCTGTGCCCCCTTGTTACTATTTGGAGGGGTTTTGTGTATTGCTATTTCTGTTGTCTGAAATTCTTATCTCCCAATTATGGCATAACTTATTCCCTCGTGTCAGTTATGTCTTGTCTCAATTTTAAACCCTTCCAAAATGTTCTCTGCTTCCTTCTCAGCTACATTTCCCTGTAATTCTTGTGATTACTCAACATCATTTTAATACATTCCCTTTTTTTCTCTTTTCCTTCCTTTCTTAATTTACTTTTTGTTTAATCAATTTTTCCCAGTCTTTTTTTTTCATAAAAGGGAACACAGAGCATTTCATTATCTTAGGTATGTCTTAGATATACAGCCTGTCACACTATGGGAGATCAATGAATCCAGGGTATTAATATGAAGGAGTAAATTATCAATTAACATAGGAAGAGGCAGCATTTGATGAGCAAAATGATAATCTTAAAATATTTGAATCCAGTGTGTATGCCAGTTCTCAGCATGTTAGCATTCTCCTCATCTCCCCACTTACTGAGATATAACTCCTAGTGATTCAATGCAAAATGAGAATAAAGGAAGTAACCTGCCAAGTGCTACAGGGCCATAAATAGCACTGCTAAAGAAATAAAATTGTAAGCAGCAATTAAATAAAATATTTCCATCCCCTGGTAGTCCATGGCATCTGCTGCTATCACTTTTGATTCCTGCTGTTACTCAGACCCCTACTTGGGATGCATATGAAAGATGACTCAATTTGCCTGCTATTCGTGGAATTGCAAGAAGACAATTAGGTGACATGGATATAGCCTCCTATTTCTTGAAATTGTCTGATTAGCTGTGACAGCCACAGATGAGAGAGACACAGTGATCCCATATCTTTTCAGACACTTATTAGCTCCGGCACATAAAATGGATTGTGTTCTTGTACGAGCAGGTCTGCACATGAGGGCTATTTGTACTGGAATGTTAGTATTAGGTGGGGCCACTTCTGTTCTGCAGATGAGGGGCAAATCAGCATTGGCTGAGGTTTACTCTAATAAAAGACACCTAGGCTTGAACTGAAAACTTAAAGAAATTGACTATAGCCAAAATGAAACACACTAGTGTGTTGCCCGTGTTTACTATTGGGCTTTATTAGTGACAAAAATAACAGCTAAAAATAAAGTCCCCAGTGTCCTGCAGTTAAATTACTTTCCTAATCTGCCAATCTACGTTAACTTACTCTTCTTACACTTAACATGAAACTTCTTCATGTGCATTGTTATTTTAATGCTCCATGTTGCCCTAGAAGAGCAGCTCTAGTTAAAGTAGGTTGTGTGTTTGTGACATGGTCACTTTCAATGCACTGCTTTCTTACTGACAGCACTGGAAGGCAGATTGCCACATAATGGAATCAGACTGGGTCTCCACTGCTGTCACAGTTGATTCAGATTTCATGCAACAATTCTAAAGGAGCAGAGAAAGATGATGAAAACTGATGACTAGTGTGTTGGATTTCAAACAGGGGGGCAGGGCAAGGATGGTACAAAGCAGCAGAAGCTGAGCATTACTGATTGCAGAACAAATGTCCACAGAGGTACAAGGTAGAGGCAGGTAATCACACTCATGGGGTAGGGTCAGCCTTTGGAGACCCAAGCAAGTCTCTTAACAATGCTTTTAAAATTCAACTTTCATGTGTATTTCTGCTGGGAAATATTCACCTTTTAGTACTGAATAGCATAGCATGCAATAGCTGTTTTAATTTAAATAGAAAAAAATCATAAAATCCTTCATAAGCTTTAGCATTTTCTTAAAAGACCACTATCTCACATTTTTCTTTTGCTTAAATAAAGTTCACATCTTTAAAGATTATAGAATCTAACTTCCTTAGAATTTATGTAACATGGTCTTCTGAACATTATGTAGCTACTACATTAAGGAATTTAAAACAGCTAGGCTCACTTGCTCAAGAGCTGTGTAAGATTTGACCTGCTAATAGTTTTACATGCATGGGAGAGAAGCTCATGAGCCCCCAACCCTCCCTGAGGAATTTGGTTAAAAGTTTCTGATGGAAACTATTCTTCAATGATGTAGCAACTGGTAAGTTGCCATCATTGCTTAATTAAATAACCCCCCCCCATGCATATACAGGCAACGCTAATTAAACATAGTACAAGTCACAAATGCATGCATACAGGACTTGCTCACATCCCTCCCCCCACAAACATACAATCCATGCAAGACTTGACAAGAGAGGAACTTGCTTGAAGAAGGAATTTGTTAGGAGTAGAAAGGCCCGAGAGAAGATAACAGAGTAAAAGAGTGAACATGATCAAAACACTTTATATACATATGAAATTGTAGAAGAACAAAACAAGTAATTATGTACAATAATAATAGCTATGACATCATTAGAAATTTAATCATACATGGAAATTTTAATGTACATTGAAATCTAGTTTCTAAAATTATTATCATCCTCATTCATCATTCATCGCATTATCAGAAATTTATATACTATTTTTCTTAAATTGATTTTATACAAAAGATGAATGAACCACAATATGCCAGACAAATAAAACTTAGAAGACTAACATGGCTAACTTTTACAGCTTATTTGCAGCAATGCCATATGTTATAGTTAGTGATTTACAAATATTAGCTTCCTTAAGCCTTTTAACAAGGTTTGGGGTGGTTGTTGTAATTATCTCTGCATCACAGATGGGGAAGATGCCTAGAGAGGTTAATTAATATGCCTGATCTTTATGCCCAACTTCAGTCAATTAACTAATAAAACAGCTGACAGTCAAACTTGAGCACAATTGCTGGAGATTCTGGGTGCTCAAAAAAAAACAAGTAGAAATAATCAGATACTCGGAATTATAAACTATTAGGTCACATTATTTTAAAGATGCAGGTCATTCAGATGTAAAGGTTCACCATATTTAATAATATTTTATATCATGTAAGAAATAATTTAACCAGAATTGTAATTTCAGAGAAGAGAACAAGGCTTAAGAGAAATGCAATCCAGATTTCCTTTCTGTTTCTCTTGAGATATCAACTTTACCAACTGCTTGTCACTTCTTTCAACCCCTCCTCTCCTTCCAGCCTTAGAAATGACTTAATAGCCAAGAAGCTCTTGCATGAATGATTCTAGTAGGCTCTGTGTGGTCTCCTTGCAGCCTACTTCATTCTCTGCTCTTCTAGGTACCTTTACAAATAAATGCCTTTGTAGCCCAATCTTCTCCTTTATAAGAACAATGACTTTTCTGTCAATTTTTTAAGTCATGATTTTTTCTTCTACAGTTTCATACACGTGCATAAATAATATACTTTGACTATGCTTACCCTTGTGCATTTTTGTCTCTATGATCCTCCTGTCATACACTATTCTCCTATATATCCCTTTATTATATTCATGTCTTTTTGTTTTGTTTTGTGGCTGACTCATTTTAAACAGAATTGCCTGTGTGACCACAGATTTGGAACTTTCCAGTGGCTCACATTGTTGGGTACACAACTAAAGACAATGACTTCTTGCCCTCTTCCAGAATTTGTCAGTTGCCAATAGTTTATCAGGGAGAGGTGTGTCCCCCAACTCAATTCATAATTGACTATTAATAGAACCAGTCTCATGAACATCCTGTCCAGGCAATCACAGCTGCTGAGAGATTGTGTTTGCAATGACTATGTCTTAGCTGGATGTCCACTCAACACAAGTTAAAGTCATCTGAGAGGAAGGAATTTAAATTGTAAAAATGCTTCCATAAGAGCAGGCTATTGGTAAGCCTATAGGTCATTTTCTTAATTAGTGATTGATGTTAGGGGCTCTGATGGTTTGAATAAAAATGGCCCCCAGAGCCTCATGTTTTTGAATGCTCAGTTCCCAGTTAGTAGAACTGTTTGGGAATGATTAGGAAGTCTGGCCTTGTATGGAGAAGGTGGGCTTTGAGGTCTCAAAAGTTCATAGCTCAGAGTACCTCCATGTCTCTCTCTCTCTCTCTCTCTCTCTTTCTCTCTCTCTCTCTCTCTCTTTGCCTGTAGCTCTTCAAGATATAAAGCTTTCAAATACTCACCACCATGCTTATCTGCTTCTTGCCATGATGATCATGTTCTATCAGCAAGCTCATGTTTAGTTTAAATGTTTATTTTTTTTTATAAGAGTTGCCTTATTCATGATATCTCTTCACAATAATAGAGTAGTAATTACAAAAGGGCCCCAGCCGACTATGGGCAGTGCCACCCCTAGGCTGATGGTCCTGAGTGCTATAAGAAAGAAGGCTGAGAAAGCCATGAGGAAGAAGCCAGTAAGCCACAATCCAGCCTCCTGCCTCCAGGCTCCGGCCCTGCAATCCAGTCTCTGCTCTTGCCTGCAGGTTTCTTCCCTGAACTATAGCCCTGGCTTTTCTTAGCTGTAACTTTTCTCCCCAAGTTACTTTTGGTTATACTATTTTACCACAGCAATAGAAATCCTAAGGACACCTACTTTCTTTGTCTCATTACATGCTATGAACTTGGCCTTCATTGAATTTCTTATTGCTTCTCAGTAAGAAGTCCTCTTCTCTTTTAAGCAATTGTTGCATTTCATGAGAATCTATTGTGGAGTAAGGGTAGACCACACAATGTCAACTGTCATCCTGAGTGGAAAAACTAGTTACAAAACTGGGAAACAAGAATTAACTGGCAAGTTTCATTTGGGCTGGAAAGATTGCTCAGCAGTTAAGATCCCTGGCTGTTCTTCCAGAGGACCCAGGTTTAATTCCCAGCACCAACATAACAACTCACAACTGTCTGTAACGCCGATTCCAGTGGATCCAACACCCTCACACCAATACACATAATATTAAATAATTTATTTTAAAAAAGAAGTAATTGACAAGAACCTTTGGTAAAATCATGGTCCTAATATTGCTTTCCATGTTTAGAAATGATCACTGGGATAATTAATGCAATAGGCAGCTATGTTCAGTTCTTTTTTTAATGGTTGCTGGGGCTAGAACTCAGGTTCTAGTTCTCATGCTTGTGTGACAAGTCTTTACAGGCTGAGTCATCTATTTAGACTTATGGTTTAACACATAAATATAGAGTCCTTGAATGTAGAAATTATTCACTAATATACCCTATTACACTGGATGTTCAGCAAGTGCTTGTAGAATGCATGCATGTGTTAATGACTGACAACAGTGTCATCCTTCTTAATACATGTTAGATTCCCTCAACACATATGATTATAAAATATAAACTATTCTCAATAAATTGACATTTATAGAATGGTGCTTGACTTATAAACAGAAAGGGAAATACTTTTCTCAAAATCAAGATATTACCTTGAATAAATTACTGTCAACATATTTATGTGCTTATCATTTTTCTTCATTAATTAAATCTCTACAATTTCACTTGCAGAGTAATTTTAACCAAAAAATGCCATATGGGGTGTGTGCAAACCTACATAGGAAAGAAGAGTTTTATTTGCCTCTATCAAACCCTCATTTTCATATTTTTATCATATCTAGTCTTGTTCTTCCAAGCATTTGTTTTGTTGCTTTCCTCTTGAGGTGTATATGTGGATGTACATTTAACCTGTGCTCTTAGTTTTAGAGATACATGAATATTTGTAAAACACATACACGTAAGTGAACACACGTATCACTTTGAGCAGAGAGAAAGTATATGACCGATGGCATTAAAAAAAGGAACAGAAACAGTTCCAGTGACTTGCTGAAATTAAGTATTTCCCATAGTGGCTAGTTTTTGAATGTTACATGGAAATAGATCGCAGATAAAAAGTGTCTCTTCATTTAGTAAATAGTGTCACAGTACCATAACTACGAGATTTGTCTTTCATAACTGAATGTGAAAGATTTATGTTTATTGGCAGTGAGGTATTAGGTCAAGATGGCCTCTAGACATTCAACTGAATGGTGGATAAAAGAAACTGATTTCTGTCTTCTCTGATAAAGAGGATCATAACTTCATTACTTCAACTATGGCTTAGAAATTGAAATGTTATCCGCTTAACCAACAGAAGAAAACAATGCAAAATGCCTTTTAACTGTTGGGGGATCTCAGCAGTGCAAGTGGGCAGTCTAGATATTTTTACTGAAATAAAAGTGGTTGATTCTGAAACTATATTAATTTCCCCACTATGTTATTTTCTCTTAGGTAATCAGCTCTGATGTGGGGTCTACTGTTTCCTTCTGGATGATAGAAACTGGGCAGAAAATCAAACAGTTTGCTGGTTGCCATGGCAATGCAGAGATCAGCACAATGGCCCTGGATGCAAATGAGACACGGCTTTTGACTGGCAGCACAGATGGGACTGTAAAGGTATAGTCAAAATGAAGCTTTTCCTACCCAGTTATGGGGAGACTAGAAAGATGTATGAGGAAGCACAGCGACACCTTTGCTTGCTCTTTCCTTTGTGGACTTGCAAGAAGAAAGACAACACCAGATGAGAACTGAATAAACCAGCCAATAATTAAGCTGTTAGAATGATGAATAAATGATTATTTTCAGGATAAATTATTTGTAAAGAGACACAGCTAGATGTACTTATTTCAGAAAGCCTTTTCTAGTGTATGATTACTTTGGAGAATAAGAGGCCTGAATAATTTTCACATGCTTCAGCTAACATCTCTAGTTTTCTTTTTTCTAAATTTATGAACTGAGGAAAAGGACAACATAATAAAGGCTTTTAAATGGCAGTAATATACTTTTTCTTTTCCAAAAATGAGTACTTAAAAGAAAATATATTTAATGACTTGCATTTTGTTATATGAAAGTAGCAAGGTAGTGAGAAAGGATAATAAAACTATAATCATAATCATATTTCTCTTCCATCCTAAGCTAACTGTAGATTATTTATTTTAGTTTTCCTATTTTATAACTATCGTTTATTTCTTCTGTGCAAGCAGAGATATTTTACTTTGTTTCATGATCAAACATTCATGTAAAGCCAGATACATTTGCTAGAAATATGCCTATCAGTGACATTTATCTGTGCTCTGCATGTAGAGAGCCATTTTGATTGGAGATGGTTTATGATGCTGTGATACAACAGAAAGTAGTTTATTGAACAAACTTTACATGATTCTCAAACCTGTCATAACAGAGACAGTAAGATGCTAGACTACCTCCCATAGTAGATTAGAAAAGGACCACCAGCGTGGGGTTCATAGTGCATCCAGTTAAGGTGTAGAAGGGTCACAGAAAGCTACTTGGATTTGCAGAAACACTATCCAATAGTAAGGGGCAAAAGTTCAAGGAAAGCCCAGGCTGGTAATCATCCACATGAGAAGGGAGATATGGTGGGCTCAGCATGAAAAACTCTGGATATCAATAGAACATAACTATGTAAGGCTATGTCCATGAAATGCAGAATGGAGACTTTGGTAAAGGAAAGACCACTGTTCACAAGAGATCTGGAACAATGTGTGAAAGTCCCTGGTCACCCCAGTCCTAACAGATAAGGTGAAATAAATGAGCAACAACTGAGACTGGAGCATTCGACAGGCAAAATGAATCCGGCAATACCTCATTACTCAGTCCTAGTTTGTGAAACTGAGGCAAAAATAAAACAAGGGATAAAAGTCCATTTACCCCTTATGTAGAAGGAACTGGTTACAGAGTCTAGGGTACGGTAGACCCTGTAGATATTGAAGAAATAATCCATGATACATACTTCATAGAATTAGAGATGGCCAGATATTTTAAATAGTTCCTCATGGGAATTATTTTAGACAAGCAAAGTAAGAGTCATGCTTGGAGGAAAGCAATGTAATATGGATGTAGACTTTTAGGCAAACCCTGGGTTCTCTGGATAAGCCTGCACACCTTAGAAGTTACTATAAATTTAAATTTAGTTATAGTGACTGGAGGGATGTCTCAGCAGTTAAGAATCATTATTCTCTTTCAGGAAACCCGAGTTCAATTTCCAGTACCCATATTGCACAGTTTATAACTCTCTGGAACTCTAGCAACAAGGAATCCTCTTCTGGCATCCAAGGGTATCTGCACACATGTGTGCATATACACTCAGAGACACACATGCACATAAATTCATACTAAAATATGTCTTAAAATATATTTAGTAGCATAACTACTGAATTTTAAGGTGCATTTATTTTTATCTCAGCCATACAACATAATTTGAAGTCTGACAACTTCTGCATTAGACATATAAAAAGGTTGATCTCCTTTGAGCATATTTTGTGAAGAAATAAAAATGAATGGCAGTTTTCAACCCCATTTATCATTTACAATCTCAAATCAGAAGCTGTGTGATCAAAGAATTAACATTATGCTCCATTTGTCATGGTTTTGAAGGATCTGAAAACTAATTACTCTTTGAAGTAAGTGTCTATACAGAATCTGTGTTTTCAGCCCTTCTCCTGAGGATACCAGTGTTGCTAGTTTCTAGTTCATCTTTCTAGGCTAGAAAAGCTATTTGTTGATAGAGACAGACCACTGTACATGCTGATCCAAAGTTTCATGGTTCAATCCTGGATATTAGTTTATCTGGGCATTTTACACATATAATAATGTTTACTTTGGAACAGACACTGTTGTAAGTAACACACACACACACACACACACACACACACACACACACCAAGGTCAACTCATATTTTACAGTTGAGGTTGCTAAAGCTCAAAGAATTAATACACCTTAGTGAAAGTTGCCATAGCTATTAGAGTTTTGAGAGAATCTAGAAATATGCAGACAATTCATCTCATTTTCTGTTTGTGGAGCAAGTTGATGAGGTTGGAGCAAGGATTGTGCATATTATAAGCATGTGCTTTAACTACTGAACAATGCCTGCACCATGATCTTCATCTCCTGATGGTTGTATCATATGATACAATTTAAATCTCCTGCAAATTGAAATTGTAAGAATCAGTTTGATTCAAAACTTTAGAATTTATAAACAAGTCTACAGGTATGCCTGAAAGTATGCCATTTGACAAGAATGAGTGCATCCCTGAGGTAAGTTTCCAGATGTTGAACTCTGAAGTCAAAGAGAGTATTGATTTTAATTTTGATATACAGTGCCATCTTGACCTCTGCACAATTTTTGTCAAAAATGTTTCATCTAAGGGATTCCTTCTAATTTCAATTTACCTAATGATTCACTCTTTAAAAGTGCATCTTTTGACCTTATTAGTATTCACTGCTTGAGTAGAGAGAGAGAAGAGCCATGTTAGATATCCTTTATGAACAAGTCTCCCAATTTATGTCCCCAGGAAGTTCAATGAACAAAAGATGGGAGACCTAGAATATGAGTACACCTCAGGCCCTGCATTAGACGTTTAATCCTTTATCTATACTTGAGGAGTAAGGTTCCTATATCACATATGAGGGAAGACAAATTAATAGCCAGGATTTCAACAGACTCCAAAATATTCCTACTTGTAATTTTATATCTCCTTAAAATAATCATAGATGTGTAATATTTGAATACTATTATTTGAAAAATGGATAGTATTATAAGCAATTTCTGATTTATATGTGTGTGTGTGTGTGTGTGTGTGTGGTGAGATGGCTCCTTTCTCCCATCATATTCAATACAACAGCATACTAGTGACCACTAAAAACTATAGATATTCTTTCCCCCCCAACAGAAGCAGTGATGTGGTGGATTTTCCAGCAGATACCAACTGGGTGTTCTTAACACAGACTGTTCGTAAACTATCTACACAGCAATTTGGTTAGAGTTTACAGGGGTTGACTGCTCCATAGCTGGGATGAGAGTTATAAAGACAAATTGTGACCTGTGCCTCTAATCCATATATTTTAAATCTAGGTTCCTATGATCTCCTCATTGTGTTACACCAGTTTGCAAGAGTAGCTCATAGAACTTATAGAACTCAAGAAAACACTTCATTATGTTTAAAAATACATCAGATGATACAAATAGATAGCCAATTAGAAAAGTCTAAAGGGATGTGGACAGGGGCATTGGGTTCCCTTGTCTTCCTTTTACTGGGAAAGATTATACCTTCCAGGTCCATCCATTGTTCACCTGTTTAGGAACCCTGTAATTACATTTTGTTTGTTTTTATTATTAACGCTTCATTGCTTGCACATGACTAATTGCATCTCTAGCCTTTGATGAGCAACTAAATTTTTATTTTCTTTCCTACAGAGATTGAGAGACCCTCATTCTCAACTCTACAATGCCTTGGTTTGTCTTGTAATCAGCCTCTATCTTAAATCTCTACAGAGGTTTTCAGTCACCCATTATTCATCAATATGTTACTTTTGTTTGTTCCAACTATTTCAAGGATTTTAGTGTGACAGAAGTAATAAATACATCTAAAATTTGAATGCTAAGAAGATTTGTCTAGTTATAACATCACCTTACTAGAATTATTTTTAGTTCAGAGTATATTTATCTTAGAATTTGAAAGCTTGAGGTTTAGGTCATCACAGAGGAGAAGGCATGGTATCACTCAGACAAGGCAGCTGGTCACATCAAATCTCCAATCAGGAAGCAAAGAGAGAGGGATACAATCTCTTTTCTTTTTAAAATTCACTCTAATATCATTGCCCATAGGATGGTATCACCACAATAAGGTTGGGCTTTCCTTCTCAGTGAAACTTTAGAAAACAACCTATCATTCATGTGTAAGCACCTTCGTTTACTTACCCGGGCAGGATTATTTGATATGGCCAGCGAGTAATTAAATCAGGCTCAGATTGGAGAGACCACAACAAGACTGAGGCTTGGAAAATTTTATTGAAAGCAATCAGACTTTTTATACCATTACCAGAAACAGAATATAATGGCAGGTGCTAGGACCAATACAGTTGTAGTTACTAGGATACAATGAAATCTGCAAGCCAGACAAGGTATACAACATTAATGTCTATGACCAGTTGTCCTGCCAAGCTTCCATGCTTTCTTGAATTCTAAGGGAACATACAGAGAAACACAAAGTGGCCTGAATGTGTCACTGCCTGGAGGAGTGCCTTGGTTTCTCAGGAACTGAAAGACACACAGAGCCTCTCAAGGCAGCTAGACCAGGCTAAGCCCATGGTTCCCTGCAGACATGCTCAGAAGTTTATCTTCTAAATGAATCTAAATCCCATCAGCTTAACAAGATTAATCATCACAAGCCCATTCCATGTCAATTAAACACCCAAACAAATCACTTTTTGTGTGTGTAGTGCTAGGGATCAAACATAAGATGCTTTGCATGGTAAATAGCAAGCACTCTATCAACTGAACTTCCAAGTACCAAAAATTATTCCACTATCACCCTCCACTATCTATAAGAGTTTTCAAAATCTTAATAGTTCTAGCATTATTCAAAAGCCCAAACTCCCAAGTCTCTTATGAAGTTGGTGAACAACTAGATTTTTAGTTGCAACTCAAGATAATCTATTAATTGGGAGTCCTGTACACACACACACACATACCACATTTCCAATATACAAAGATAAAGTAAATACCTGTGCAGGTAGGGCAAAGAGCAAAACTTGGATCAATCCACCCAACACTCACAATACAAAATCCAACAACTCTGTGTGATAGTCATGATGGAATCATCTAGGCTACAACAGCTGTGGATAGCCCCGTCCTTCCAGTTTCACAGTTTCTTCCACATATTGCTTTGCTTTTGGGAAGTTCTACTCTGTGCATAAAATTTTCTTTCTTTATTATATTAGTATATTCTAGGGCCTCCAATATCCTCGGCACTAGAAAGCAACTCTGATTTCCCCTTCTCGGCTTCACACAATGACCTTTCAAAACCCTGCAAATCTGACTCTACTACATATTGCTGGGCTTCAGCAACTTTCAGAAAACTTGGTGTAAGTCTAAATTACTAACTCTCAAGTTTTATGTATCTGTCAATCCAGGACCATGAGGAAGATGCTGCCAAGGTATGTAGGTTGAAATGTAGGTTCACCTCCTCCACCACAACTATAGTGGCTTCAGTGTGGCTGGATGGTCAAATCTGTAACATATCCTTAGGGAGATGTTTTTGAATAAGAAATGACTTTGGTAGTATTTTCAGTCCAGACTCCATTATAAGTGAATTTGCATTATTACAAGCAGCAGACTTTGATGGTTGAGGTCTTGTCCTCATGGTACATTTTCTATGGTTCTCATGAACATTGTTTATATCTATAATGTCATTAATCTCTTTAACAATTATAGTTGCTTTCATTGCAACTACATTTTCTACAACTTTAAATTCACTCAAACCCCCTTCCTCTCTGAACATTTTTTTATACTACTTTGATCTACTTGCTACTCTCTCACAGGAGAACAAAATAAGAACAATGAGCAGTTGCCATGTCACAGCCCGAATGCTATCTTCTGCCAAAAATTTACCCCATTACATTTTTTTGAAAGCAGATTTTCTTTTCACACAATATACTCTGATCAAGGTTTTCCCTTCTTCATCTCTTTTCACATTCTCCACAGCATTTCAGACATTCAACTCCATATTTTCTTTCTCTAGCTTTAGAAAATAAACAGGAAAACAAACAAACTAGAATAAAACAAAACAAAAAAAAACAGAGAAAAAGAAAAAAAAAAAACAAGGAAAAAGCAGGAGAAACACATACACATCCAGACACACAAACCCACACAGAGGGAGGCTAGTCATTACTTTTAAAACTCAGCTCCACTCAAGTTCTCAGAACAAGAACTGACGGTTTCAGATTCTTTGCCAGATTATAGCACAAATCTTCCAGCCCAGTTTCCAAAAAGAGTTCCTGTTCCCCTCTAACAGGTCACGAGCTTGTCTTCTGCTATCCACATTTCTCTCAGCATTCTTATCCTGCAAATCACCCACAACAAACCATTAAGTTCTTTGGCATTCTAGAACTTCAGTATCCTGCAGCTCCAAAGGCACCCACTTATCTTCCACAAACCAATTCCAAGGGTCTATTAACCATATGGTTAATTTCATCACAGTAAGAGTGATATTCCTTGGTAGTAAATTTCTATATTAGTTACTTTTTATGTTGCTGTGATGAAATACCTGACAGAAACGACTTAAGAAAGGGTTCATTTTGGGTCATGATTTGAAGTACAGTTCATCATGGTAGGAAAGCCTGAAAAGTGTGGTCACATTAAATTTGCAGTTAGAAAACAAAGACTGATAGGTGCCAAGGCACCAGCCATTTTCTCCTTTTTATTCAGTCTGTAATCTCAGCGGATGGATTGAGCAGGTCACATTTAGAGTGGTCTTCCCACATCAGTTAGTTCTTTCTCAAAGCATCCTCAGAGTAAACCCTCAGATATTTGTTCCTAAGTGATATTAAATCTCAGAAAATTGACAAATAAGATAAAATACCACAGACGGTAAACACCCATATTTAAGAATCTCTTTCTATTACACTGTATTATTTTATACACTGAAGATACTTTTATTTTTCCATTTCGATGCTAATTTTCATTTTTCTCTTAAAGGTATGGGACTTTAATGGATATTGTCACCACATCCTAAATGTTGGGCAGGATGGAGTTGTGGGTATTTCACAGATTCTGGTTCTTAAGAAGACTATCCTGCTTGTGGGTTGGGAAAGGTACGATATGCTTATGTGAAATGTCAGAATGGAAAATGATGATGCTTTCAATTGAACCAAAATGTAAATGGAGAACAAAGAAGTCTCATTGGATTATGAGTCATTAACTTGCTGGTAACTTAGATAGGTGTGTTAGAATTGGCCAACTGATTCATGAATAAAATAAGATTACTAAGCTTGGGTGACTAGGAGAACCATTTGGGGCTTTTTCCTGATTTGAGAATTTGAATCTTTTATTTTAATAATTCCAGATAAATATGAAATGTCATTTCCTGAGTTTCCAAGTTTCTCCTATATACGGCATATTCAGTAAACTCTTAGTATTGTAAATTGTATCTTCCAATTGTACAGGAAATCTTTTTTTTTCTTTTGATACATTTTCATATCCTGTAGTTCCAAATATAACCACATCTCTTCCACAAACCAATTCCAAAGGCCCATGAACCATATGACCAGGTTCATCACAGCAAGAACTCTATTCCTTGATACAGGAGAGAAATGATTTCCTGACACCTGAGCCAGTCCCTTTCTCAGTTACTGTAGAATGCACTTCACACAGCACCCAGTCTCTTCCAGAGTGCACTTCCTCAGTGCCATTTTTAGGGAAATCATTTTTGCTCCCTTTTACTATTCTTGAGAGAACAAAGGGATCATAGACAGGGCCTTTTTTGTCATTGTATAAACACCAGGAAAATTAAATGTGCTATGTTTAGAAAATTTATAACCTAGAATTTTGATGATTCACAAGATATTGCTGTAATAGGTAACTTGCCTAACATTGCTTGTTATATAATCATGATTTTTTGGTCTGAAGCTAGGGTTCAGATGGTTTTAATACCTAGAAAATTAGTAGTGTGGATTGGGTGATTTTTTTTTCAATTATAGAAAAAACTCTTGTTTTTTATCTTGAAATGATTATTTCAAACACTAGCAGTATTTTCCAGGGTAGTTTGATGATAAAGGAAGCATAGTTCAGATCACTCCACTTGATATTAAAGACAAATTCAGTTATCCTTAGTTTGAAGGACAAGACTTCTTCACATCCAATCTTTATTATAAAATTATAGCTCTGTAGCAGTCTGTAGCTCAGAGGTCTACAACTAGGCCATGGTTATGAACAAATTTAACACTCTAATTCCATGGCTGGGTGGAAGTGTGGTATCCAGCTGATCCAGTTTGCAGTCTGAACATAAAAAAGTAATTAAAAAATTAATCAATGCAAGACAAAATTTGCAGATAGTATTTTTTATATTTTTAGATAGTCATAATTAAAATTAGCACCAAAGATAATATTTCTGATTGCCTATAAGGCGAAATTTAAAGTATTTGATATATCAAGTTATTAAAAAGTAACCTAAAGAAACATCTTCTACTCTGATATATGTTGGTGGAATGTTAGCTACTGCCCATGAACTAAAGTAAGATTTAGGAAGACTAGAATGAAAGCAAATTAGTTTCTTCTGTCTTCCTTCTTTATTTTTTTCATATTCCTCAGAGTTCTCAGATGTGGGTCCTTTATCAGGAGACTGCACTAATGACTTATGAGTTATATTATGCAACATTTATAGATGTGGATTTTTAAAATGTTTCTTTTGAGACATTACGTTAGGATAGATTTTTTTTTCATCAACCAGACAAGATTATTTTTACTAGGAGACATTTAATACAGCAACTTCTTGGTTATAGCTAAGAAAATATGGCCTGTGAAGCCCATTTCAGTATGGTTTAGTGATTAGAGAAGAAAAAATAAAGATTGACAATCATCTTATTAAGCTTTCTGTAAAGTACAGAGATAGCCTCTTAGGTTAAGCTGCAGCTTTAACTTCAGGCTCTATCAAAATATAGAGATTGGTTTGACAATAATGCTAAGGATAGAATAGAAATTGCTTTTATTGAATGAGGTATCTAAACACACTATCTGGTTTTCTTTATTTATGGTGCTGTGAATCAGTGGATACTTTACATACATTGTCTAATTTATTCCCTACTTTCATCTTAATAGGAAGGCAGTATCTTCTAGGAACCTCAAATCTCTGCTTTAAGCTATTACCTCTAAGCTCATCATCTTCTAAACTACCCCCACATTGTCATTACATAGCAGATATCTCTCACCGAAATCTAAGATTCAGCATGCTCTAAACGTATTCTTTAGCCCTTTCTCCGAGATCATGTTTTCTCTCGGATTTTGAACTTTACTTCATGGCCACAGGTGAACCCCCCACTATTTTTACTGATTTTTCCTCCAGCTCACAACCACATAATGACTAAGGCTTGTTCATTTTGTTTTCTAAGTATTTGGAAACTTCTTCCTATGAGTACTACAGCTGTATTATTTAGAGCATCGTGTCTTCTCAGATGAATGCCTTAGCACTTTAATTTGTCCCTTTCTGCCCACTTCTCAATCCTTAAATAGACCCTCTACACATTTTCATGTCTTCATTTTTTCACTGTATCTAGAAAGCCTTGTTTTTAAAATGCAGTTAATATTTATTTCTCTTTCGATACTTGTTCAGACATCTTCTCTATGAAGATTTTCATTTTCACTACTAGAATGGAAATATTTTCTCTTGTCTATGTGTACATTATTCTTTTGTACTTTGTTGAAACTAGGATTATTTATTCCTAAATTATGTGTATAATATTCTTAATTATATGCATCCTTTTAATATATAGCTCTTATATACCTATTCTTTTTAAAATTTTCTTATCTTATATAATACATCCTGACTTGCCTCCTTTCCTCTCTCCACTCCTCCTAGATGTAACCCCCTCCTCCCTGGCACCCACTCCCCTGCTGCTCCTAAGAAAAGAGCAGTCCTCCAAGGATTACCCCTCAAACAGGGCATAAGAAGATGGAACCAGGCCTGGCACTAATCCCATCTTTGAGGGTAGACTAGGCAACCTAGCAGGAGTAAGAGTCCCAAAGGAAGGCAAAAGGGTCAGAGACCGCCCCCCTATTCAAGCTTTTAGGAGTATTGCAAGAACAACAAGCCAGACAACCATAAGATATATTTAGGGAGGCACTGTCAGTTTTGTGTTTGTTGTTTCAGTCTGTGTGACCCCCTACGAGTGGTGGTCACTTGATTCTGTGTGGCTTGTTCTTCTGGTTCCTTCAATCCCTCTGGTCCCTGCAATCCCTCCTCTTCTGCAGGGTTTCCCGAGCTCTATAAGATGTCTGGCCCTGGGCCTCTATATCAGGTTGCTCCCATCAGCTGTTAGAGGAAGCCTCTTTGATGAAGACTGAGATAGTCACTGATCTATGAGCAGAGGAGGATATTATTAGAAATCAGCTTCTGGCTATTCAGAGTCTAGTTCCTAGCCTGCCCTAAGTAGCAGGCATGGGTTCTCTCCTTTGGCATGGGGTTCTGCCCTTCCATTGTCCCAGCAGATTCTGCAGGGGGAATAGGTAATAGGTTAAAGGTTTTGTGACTGGGACAGTGTTTCAATCCCATTGCTGGAAGCCTTGCCTAGTTACAGGAGATGGCCTCTTCAGGCTCCCTATCCACCATCAATAGATGTCCTCACTAGGATCTCCCTCATATTCCAGTGAATTTTCACTACACTCCCTATTACCCCCTAAATGTCTTCCAATTCCAATAGTCTCTGTCTCTATTCTCTACCTCCATCCCTTTCCCCCAGTCCATTCCCTTCTGTTTCCATTCAAAGCAGCCTCAACCCCCTCTTAGCTCTAGGACAGCCCTATAGGCGAGGTTACAAAGCTAGTAGGCTGCTGAACTTTGCTCATAGTTTAAAGTCTCTCCTTAACTCTTGAATGGACTGTTGGCAAATGGAGCAATAAAATCAGGACAAGACACAACCTCACCCCCCACATATACACAGGCATTATAACAGCTGACTGGGAAGGTTATTAATTTTAAGCAAAGCTAATGAAACAGTTTTACAAATATGAAGAAACACACAAAACTTATCAACTTAACAGAACTTTGAAATTTAGTTAAATATTTTTTCCCCATTCTTTTCTATAACATTTTAAAAGCTTTGCTTAGATGGTAATCATTGGGTTAGAAAATAGAGCATGTTGATTGTGAAGAATAATGACTCCTACTGTCAGGACATCACATGTGATATGGAAATTTCCAATACGTAAGACAGGGAGTTATAAATACTATTTATATATAAACACAATCCTAAGCAAAGGCACTTAGCTCATGTTCTTTGGGAACCCAATAAATCATATCCATCTATCATGCTGAAACACAAATACAAAAATGATAGAATTAGATATTTTAAGCAAGCTATACTTAGAAAAATCTGAATTGAGAGAAAGTTGGTTCTAAATTATCTTCTTATATCCTTGATCATATTTAAATTGTAAACTTAAATGAATAGGTGGCCAGTTAGTTGTGTTTGCCTTTATTTAATCTAGATATGTGATATCTATAGCCATAGTAAAATAAACTGAACACTCACAGTGGTTTAAGATTTCAAATTGTCCAGAAATTTATGTTCTTCTGTACTTATAGCCCAATAAAAACAGACAATTCCCCTCTTCTATTTGTGTAGAGGAATAATCTGGTTTTCCTGACAGAATTATTGGAGTATAACTGACAATTGAAAACAATTTGTACTAATGTTTGCAGTATACAGGTGAATTTTAAATATCTGCACAACACTGTGAAATGGTAAAAGTGAATTAGTTTAACTACTACCTTATACACATATCTGAATTTTGCTTATGAAGATTTTATCACCTTAAAAATTGCACATGTGTAAGTATAAAAAATCTTTCATACAATTTAAAATAATTCTGAAAATATTATTGGTAGTCCATCCTTAGCCCATCCTTTATAGAACTTTATAGAACTTAATAAATAGTTGTTTATATAATTTGATTTCCTCTCCATTTTATCCCAAAGCCCAATCTTCCTATTCCATATGCAGTTTCTATATATGATGTTAGAAATTAAATCAGTTCACTTCAGGTTTAATTTGGTTTTTAAAAGTGTTTTCTAAATAAAATGACCTTAAGAATTTGATGGTGCTCTGAAATAAAACATACATAAAAAAGATATGAAGACCTTAACAAACTGTCTTTCTAAGGAACTATAGCCTTATGTGACTCAATTACTTTCATTATTGGAATAAGAATTAGAATGGATGGGTCTAAAGTTGTGATTCATTTTCAAGTTATCATTTTGGAACTAAGGAGAGGAGGAGTACATTTGAAAGTCACAGGTTCTTCCTAAAACTTACTTTGTGATTATGTCCAAAGTTTGCCCTCACAGATTTTTAGAAAGAAAAAAAAACAAAACAAAACAAAACAGGAGAACAAATCAAAACAAACTGATTAGGAATGGATTTTCTGCTTCTGAGATATTCAATATTAATCCAAAAAGCCATGGATCAAAGGAGAAGTATTAATGAGACTTAAAATAACTGGACCAGCAACACAATAGCAATCAACCCTTGAAGGAACAGATCACTGATAGTGATCTTTTCAAAAGCAGCTTTTTTGCAGCGTGGCACAGTGATTCAGGGCAATATTCCTAGGACCTTACCCTATGATGGCTGGAACAAAACTGGTAAATTCCTCCAATGAAAAATAAAAAGTCTATTTGACTCCTAAAATGGCCCCAAAACCTGGCTTTTTGAACTTAATAATTTTGTTCCTGGTAAAGTCCAAACACAAAGAAGAGTTGTCTTCGAAATGGAAAGGTGAGAACCGGAGTGTGGATTCTTAGAGTATTTTAAGGATCACTGTTATTTCAAATCAAACTTTCAGCTCTGGTCTTAAGTTAATTAGTTTTTCAATGTTTTGACACACAAGTTCAAATGTCAAAAGGGCTACTTTTTGTAACAACTTATGAAAAGCATTTTGTGCCTTTGGTGATGTGTCTTTAATATATCTATATCCATTTGTTATGTGAATCTTGGCAAAAGGACATTTGACATTGATACTTGGCTTACATAAAAGGCATAGGTCTGACTTGTGTTCCTCACTACTACTCTGTACTCACCCACCCTTAATCTAGCAGACAGAGAAACTTAGAAATATATACACGATATGATAGTCAACTGTAATTTAAGAACTTTGAACTTTCTTATTTATAGCATCTTTCTAAGCCTCAGTTTATTCATATTAAACTTCTTATTTTTTAAAACAAAAGAATAATTATTAAACTATATTAGGTGGATACTTGTACCTTGTTTGTTATGTATGAAGTATTATTCCAGCATGGGCAATTCAGGTGGAAAAGTTTCTGCTTTCATAACTTTTTTCTTATGAGTCAGCAAAACAGTAAAAATATCAAACAAAACGTATAGAACACAATGTCACTCAGTGATGAATGTTACCAAGGAAAATGAAACACAGGATGGAATGAGAGGCTCTCGGGAGAATTCCAAGGTGGAATGGTCACACTTCCGAACATAACTTAAGGAGATAGCTCCCTCATTCAGTTCAAGAAATGAAGATCCATGGTTTATTTGAATTCGTAATCATAATCTAATTGGTGAAAGTGAATAACACAAGAATTAAGGAGGGAATTATTTCTTCACATGCTTGTCCTTTTAGACGCTTCACAGAATTTGAGTGGCCTGATGGCACATAAGATACATAAACATGGGACTACAATAGAAGGGTAGAACATACCACAAAGGAAAAATAAACACCTGGAAGAAGCTTAGAGAACAATAAGAATATGATTTGGGCAAGACAACGTTCTTTGATTACTTAGCTCTGGATACACTTGATATTTCTATACATCCCTGTGAAGTAGTAGATTTGAAACCTTGTAATTTATTTGTACAATTCAGATCAACAGTACTTTATTTTATTGTATCATCTTTATTTTAATAAATATTTCTCTAATGTTGTACAAAGAATATGTACTTTATGGCTTCCTGGGAACTTGCTCAAAATTTCATTAAGTATTCACATATTGCTAAAAGGCAATGCTAGAATAGGCAGAAATAATTCTCAAGAAGGGATTATATATATATATATATATATATATATATATATATATATATATACTATTATATCTGGAAAAACAGGTTTACACATTTGAATGTTGTCTTTTAGGAAATGGAAACCCAAGGCATTAGCCTAGCCTTTCATTGTCCTGCCTCCTCTCCCTAAAGTGCTTCCTTCTTATATGCCTTACACATTTTTATGGTCCATAGTAAACAGAAGCCCTCAACCACACCTCTGTGATTTGTCCTCTGGACTCTCATGGCAGTTAATCAATGCTGCCTTAGCATTTATGACATTTCACTTAAGGTTTTAGTCATTCTGGTCTCTTGAGTCTATATGTATAAGGGATTCTGTGGAGAAGCAGTATTTTCTTGAAGAATGAGGGGATATTAAAAACTCCAGAATATAAAGATTAATCTAATACCAGGATGAATAATTCATCTAGAGAGAGTAGTCACAGCAGCAGTGAAATTGGGTTAGGAGTCTCTTAAAATTATTGACCTGTGAGGTGGACAGCTCTGTCTGTATTACGGAGCTGTAAGTGGCTGTGTAAAGTAGAAGAGAAAAGAATGAATATGCCACATGGGGATAATGTAATATGCCAGTATTTGTGACCAGAGGAAAACATGGCACACGGGAGGCTTATTTGGCTTATGTACCAAATTCTGGAATTCAGGACAGAGTATGGGAAGAAGCTGGCAAATTTTTTTTCAGGTGTGAAGATATGTTGGCAAAGGAAGGACAATATATATAGAATAACTAAAAACTGGCAAATGAAAAATCATCCAATCCTGGTAAATGTTGGGGATGAAGATCAATAGAAAGGCATTTGTATAGAACTGATATTGGAATCCATGGTGGTACATGGAATCTCTGTTTGAATGAATATAGAGAAGAACAATAACAATACCAAATGCTCAGCTCAAAGAAGTATGAGAAAGAAGACACAAGGAAATGGAGACTTGGGAATAAATAAAGAGGACAGATAGAGAAGCAAGAACTGTGTTCTGTTCTATCTGGAGAGTGAGCCACAATAGTCATTCCATTTCTTTTGGATAAACAATAAGTAACAGACAGATGATTGATGGTTAAGTAGTAAAATATTGTCAAATCCAGTGCTCAGAATATCCCACAAAAAAAGGACTGGGAAATTTAAAGCAATCAGCTGAAGTTCCTAATTGAACATTTTCTCCATGGATAAGCTTCTCATGGCTGAACTTGCAGTTTCTTGTTCCAAGTGTAAGAAAATTTATCCCATGATAAAAAAAGTAGTAACCTCTGCTAGAAATAGTTCACCATCTACCTGTTTTCATTCTTGGGCTATTTTGCTCTCCCTCAACCTTCCATGTCACAGAGTCAGTGGGGGAGCAGTTCATTCTGAGACAAGGGGCCTGGGAGGACACTTTGAAACAAACATCCTTGGATCTGGAAATGGAGAGGGTGGATCCTAATTCCATAGTAAGCTTCTCCATGAATGCAAACAATACATGAAAATTAACCAATGTAATATACTTTGCCACTCATGCAGTCTAACATTGGTAGAACAATTAAGTTGGAGTAAAAAATCACAATGTCATGGAGGAGAGGAAGAATGGGGATAGCTAAGAAAAGAAGGGGAGACTTTGTACTAGTTGGCAGTCAGGGCTCAATGCACTGAGTGGAAATAGGGCAGTGCTGATTCTCCCATAAGCTGTTGTCTATAGTCCCCCATCTCATCCTAGGCACCAGACTGTACACTCTGTGTCTATCCTTGTCTGCATTCAAATTTGTCAGCAGTACCTCAAGGTTGACTTCTCTAAAATTTTTATTTTTGTATTCCCCAGATGCCATACTTCTTGGAGATGGCATGTTTCAAACACTTTCCACACATAGTAGTACTTAAAGATACAGTGGACCCCAAAAGAATAGATTCTAGAAAATACCATAGAGAATGATTACATGTTCAACACTCCAAGAAGAAGCTTGGATGAAAGAAACCACATTGATTTCATTTAAGCCACCAGACAATATTTGTTCATAGACTCTCTCTACTTTTTATTATTGCCATACAACTCTTAACAGTTTCATGTGAAGAAATTCTGTGTTAGGGTCTTGGAAATAGATAATTAATCTGATAAATGAATTTATCTTTGGTTTCTTGGTTTTAGTGAAAGAATAATTAACCTTATGAAAGAATAATTAACCTTTCCACATTAAGCATTTATAATTTACCAGGGACATAATGTGAAAATTTAAAGAAACTTCAATGAGAAGTTTACTTTATTATGGATGACAAATAGTGATAAAATTTTGGGGTTTGTATAGTCTTGTAGACTTCTCAAATTGCACCATTCAAGTGGATAATGGCTACTCTATATCACTAACAATTTTAGATTTGCAGCTAAATTCTATATCATTTTTACAGAGCTGTTACTGTGTTTCGACCCCAGAACTTCAATCAGTTTTTCATCCAGCCTGAAGAGTGGAAAGGTGGAATCCATCACCAAGATGACATCCTGTGTGCTGCATTTTTACCTCCACAAACCCTTGCCACAGGTAAATTGAGCCTTCATTGGATAATGGCTCAGAGATAGTTTCGTTGGCTTTGGGTGTATTTTGAGAAAAGACTTTTCTGAATAAAAATAATAGATTTCCCAATGAAGCAATCTTATAGGTCCCTTAAGTTTTTATTTTTATGGTAGTTAGGACCACCAGCTTCTGTGGCTGTACCTGTTGTTTCACATCTTGGCTCTATTACTTGGTTACTATATGATGTTATGACTTACTTAAGCTTTAACACATTGTTCCCTCTGGCTAAGAATAATTTTGGATATATATTTGTTTTAAAGTATAGATAGTGTAATGTTTTAACCTAGTGTTTGACATACAATAAACTCATTAGCAAACATTAGCTTTTATCATTCATTTTTCAAGAGCAGGATTAGAACTTTCAGGTAAGAATCATACCGTGGTGGCATTCAAATGCTTCTTAATTGGAACATCTTATCTCTTTTATGTCTATTTTAGATGACATTAGTTAACTCTTCATCATATGTATCTCATGGAACAAATTAACTCTTTGGTACCATCTAACACTCAGTTGTTTCTCATGCCCTCAGTGATACAGAGAAAATGATCATGCAAGCACTTTGCTCCTTTTGGAATCACTGTGGACAGTAGCAAATCCATCATGGGGAGCTGATATCCATTCCCTTACCCAGAAGTTTCTGAGCTAAGTAGATTTCTCTGTCCAGAACAGTATAAAACTTAATATGTTTTCCTCTCCTCTTTCAAAATCTCAGAAAGTCACCATACACTCCCTACCCTAACTCAGTCATCCTCTGTGCTCAATCACTGGTCATAATTCCTCTGCTCCATAGTAGACTGTCCTCTATGGCCACTGAGCATGTGACTCCTCTACAGTGTAGGCTTGGTCATACTTTTTCTGTTTGAGATTTTCTCTCTTCTCCATGAAAAACAAACAAACAAAAACAAAAAACAAAACAGGAACAAATTACTTTTTGTAGGGAGAATTGTAGGACTGGAGAAAGAATTTCCAAAAGAGTTTACATGAAAAGAATGCAAAGAACTCTAATACACAAATAGTGTTAGAACAGAACTCTAAGGGTTTCTCAATACCTGCTTAGTGTTTAGAACCACTCTAAATACTTTCATCCTTAAAATAATCCTATAAGGTAAGTACAATTGTGTTAACAATTGCATAGATGAAGTACTTAGCATTAAGCTAAGGTAAATATGTGTTAGGCCACATAGGTAATTGGCAGAACCTGTGCTCAGACTCAAGTTGTTTAACTGCAGAGCCTTTATTCTGAATGATTTATTACAGTAAAATAATAAAGATAACTTAGAAATAACTGGCTCATATCCACCAACTAATGGGTTATTTTATAAATATTGAAAATCTACAGTTAATAAAGAATCAGGTATAATTATTATTCATGTCCTCAAAAATAGAGAATACCTACTTTTTACAATGTAATAACGTAATACACATTGATAATGGCCTCCTTTGTGGCTATTTACATGTTTTCTATATAATCATCTGATAATTTATTCTCTTTACCCTGGTTCTTACAGGAAGCTATGATGGAGAAATTGTTCTGTGGAATAACAGCACTGAAAATGCTCACCATGTTCTCCACCCTAATTACCAGAGGCAGCTAGCATGCAAATTAGGTGAGTAAAGTTTGAAACTGAAATCTTGTTTTGAGTTGTAGCACAATAAGCTTGGCTGTTTATGCACTCACCTGGTGCTGCGTGTACCTAACTTATAGATGACTGGCTGTAAGCACCAAGGATTAGGGACTATGTAATTTTGTCACAGTGACTAAGAAGAACCTTGAGACTGACTTGGCTTTGCAAATTATCTCTGGCACTCCATTTTTCTCTTCATGCTATGTCAGCATTTCTGCATTACTGACAGCAGGGAACAGGACTCTCATTTTTACCTAGTTCAGTTTTAGCCAATAAAGCTTGCAAAATTGCCTTTGAATGATCTTGGGTATTCTTTGGTAGGAAAATGGGAGCTATGTTCACTTGATTGGCTGTTCAGCTGAAGTCTGAATCTTGTATTAAATATTATGCCACCTGGATATCATAAATTATTCCTTACTTTAGAAACCTGAGAGGAGCATTAGAGAGGAGTAGATTATATTTTATAGCAGTTATCAAAGCTCATGAATATTTTATATTTAAGTAAAGTATCTCCACAATTGTTTTTCATGTTTTATTTTAGTTTCTTTAGAAACTGAAGGTTTTCCTTTAGACTAATTTCTTTACATAAAGGTATGCCATTTCATATGGTGGAGCTAGTTGCTATTGTCTCTATTGGGTAAGCTCACAGAGAATAAATTTAACTTTAATGAAGTACTAGCCATCAGATGCAGTGTGTGTGTGTGTGTGTGTGTGTGTGTGTGTGTGCGCGCGCGCACATGCATGAAAAGCTGAAGACTGAATAATCAGGAGTAAGAAAAACAATTTAACAATGTAAGATTTTTAGGGATTATTTGGGTGCAGACATGAAGCTTTGACCTGCCTTGTGTACAAAAAGCTAACCACTAAGAATCATCTCAGTGCATCAAGGAGATGGTGTAATTCTGCCTCTTTCTCTCCTCTTGCCTTCAAGAGAGTATATATTTAGAGCATCCTAACGGTAGCTACCAATAAATACATAGTGGAATAAGACAGAAAAAGTAACAAGATTTGTATTATTTTTCTACTGCTGAAATTAGACACCAGGACCAAGACAACTTATAAAAGGAAGTGATAATTTGGGTTTATGGTTTTAGAGGAGTAAAGTACATAATGGCAGAATGGAAGCTTGGTGACAGGAGCACAGGCTCACATCTTAAACTGAAAATGTGAAACAGAAAGTGAACTGGGAATGTGTGCAGCTTTGAAGTCTCTAAGACTGCCTCCAGTGACATGCTTCATCCAGCAAAGATACACTACATCCAAAGAGCATTAACAACTAGCATCAACAACTGAGCCTACGGGTGATATTCTCATTCAAAGCACAATAACAAACTTCTAAAAGACATTAAGAATATTATTACAGTTCTCCCTCATTCCCTCTGTGTCTCTGTGTGTGTTTGTTCAAGTAAACATGTATGCACACGCATGTGGAGGTTAGAAAGCAAAATCAGCTGAGGTACCTCAGGTGCTCACCACCTTGGGTTGGTGTTTTGTTTTGTTTTGTTGAGGCAGGTCTCACTGTGCTGGAACTTGTGAAGTAGACTAGACTGACTGGCTAGTAAATCCCAGGGATCTACCTGTCTTCACCTCCCCACCAACATTAGGGTACAAGTGCATGCTACAGTATCTTTCATTTTTTTAAGTGGTTTTTACAGATGAAACTCAGGTCCACCTGCCTCTGTGGTGAGCACTTTTTACCAACTGATGTATCAATCCACTCTGAGTATTATCATATTTTCCACTTTAAAAAATTGATGGTATCTCTGCAGAGATTTTTCAAAACTATCTGCAAACTATCAATAGATTCTGATATAAACATTCTCAGTTTTCATCAATGTGTCCTGGAGATAAAATAAGTACATAATTGAACTAACATTAGGAATATCCTTTACAGAGTAACCCACTAACAAATAGAACCATTAAAAATTACTAAAGTATGCATATATTTATTCATTTGATGTCATGTTCATTAAATAAAGACAAGATTAGCATTAACTCGAATTTCATGCCATTAGAGACATATTTATCTCAAACTTATTGGGATCTCTGTGATGTTAACAATGACCATGATATGAAGATCTAATTAATTCATAAAATGAGAGAACACAGGAAATGTGCCTGGCATATGCAAAGCGAAAGTGAAATCAGACAATTGTTCTATATGGTGTTGTAGAAGAGGGCACCAGGAGGTTTGGTGGGTGCTGAGTCAATGTGTATTGTGAGGCTTGATGGAGTCATCTCACCCAAAGCTGAGATAGGAGAGGTTCTCTTGTTGTTCAAGATAGTTTGAATGTAACACAGTTCTCTTCATCAAGAACCCTGGCTTTTTCTTCATTACAGAATCAGAAATCCAAAACCTTAATGCCAAGAAAAGCTGCTCAATGCACTGCATGGCAGACCAAGCTATACTGACTGCCCAAAATTTTGAGATTGACACAGAAGGTAATAATGCTGTTTTGAGGCTTTGCTTCCTTGAAGCAAGAAAAAGCACTGCAGCCACAGGTAAAATATGTATTAATATTCTGCCTTTCTATATTTGAAAAAGGGAGCAATAAAGAAAGTTCTATCTATTTTATTATCTAGGTCTTATAGTATTTGACTTTGCATAACTCTCAAGTCTGCCTTGGTTCATGAAAGGTCAGGTACACTTAAACAGGAAGCTCAGACTGTAGAGGGTTGTGAATGGATCTGCCTAATAATTTTCATTTTTTATGTTGAGATGAGAGGAAGAACAATTCCAAGAATTATTTCATACAACAAACAAATGATGTCAGTGTTCCATTCATGACCTATAGGTTTGAGAAGGGCAGAGGGCATAGTTAGATACATGCTACAAATATGTGAGTCAATGTGTAGGTCAATATATATCAGAGGAATAGTATCTGTGACCATACTGAGGAGATTGGAGATTGGACTCAATTGGGCCGTTTGAACTATCCCACCACAAGGGTTGCCTAATTCATGTCTTGAATATTATTTAGATGTTCTGAGTTCCTTTGCCAGTTGATTTATGTTTCCCACAATAAGCCAGAGTCCCATTTGAATCTTTTGTGAAGATTTTGTGAAGAGCAATGCTAGCATTGGTGCTACCCTGTGACTTTTTGTGATGAGCTGCTAGTTTATAGATAAAATAACAGTGTGTCTACTTCAGTAGCATGATGTAAATGCAGCTTACATCTTGCCCCACTAAATCTACCTTAGAGAAGATTCTATCTAAGTTATATTTTGAAAACTGATTTTTGTGTGTAACATTAGCGATCTAGTCGTGGGAGTTATGTATTTGGAAAAATGAACATATTGAAACCATAGTTTGTGTAATCATTTTCCATATTGAATTTACAAATGGAAAACCTGTATGAGATCTATATAAAAATTTCCCCTTCAATAAAGTTATACTTCCATTTGTTTCAAAACTTTATGGAATACTTAAGACGAATTTGAAACTGATTATAAAACTATCTTTTCTGCAAAACATACTTATCCTCACATTATGGAATATTATCCTAAAATTACTCTCAACTCCTCATAACTAATTCTTTGTAATGTTAAGTTTCCAAACTGTTTCTACTGAAGCAGACATGCTATCATTTTTACCTTAGCTCTATTGTTGACAGCCAGAAAAATTATGAAACAAATGGCAAATCATCCACACATTTGTCTAATAATAAATTTTCCACAGAGAAATAATTTACCTAAAATGCTATTACAAAACTCTGTAAACATGTTTGTAAAAGCGTTTTATGTAAATGGAAAGTGTAAATGGTTAGTTCCATGTCTACTAGCAACAACAACAACAGCAAAAAGGATGCCACAAGGGCTTAAAATAAAGTCTTGATGAAAAGTTTTAAATGTGTTCATAAATAGAATCCATAGTTTTCTGATCAGTGGAGAATCAATATCTGTTCTGTCATAAGTATACACATGCTTCCAGATCTATGTATCTATGGATGAAGGTTGTTTCCTCTTGTATATATGTTCATTGACTTATTGGGGAAAATAAGTTTTATATTTTCAGAATAATATCATGATATTTAAATTAGTATTTTATGAATTTATTCAAAGAAACATAATTAATTCTATCTAATTTAAATGCCAACAATACCAATGTAATGAATGAGTAAAAGAAAACTAAACTTAGTGGAATATTTTATATAACCTATCTCATTAATGCCTCACACAAATTCTTAAATGTTACAGCAAAGTTATCATAGAATAATCACTATTTTATAACTTAGAGAATCCGAATGATGCTGGAAATAGATTGCAGCACTGGCCTGTCCACTGTCACATGCTCTGAACAGGGTGAGCCATTAGGGGAAGCCACTTTGGGATTTCTGGGTATATTTTCCTAAGTTGCTTTCATCTATGAAATAGGAGGCGCTAACCTGGTGTCATGTGGAGCATCTGGTTATGTCAGGTTCTGGGATACATTTAGGAAAGAACTTCTGGCTGAGTTTTTGGCTCATGCTGGAGTTGGATCCATTATTATGTCTACTGATAAGCTGAATCAATATCTTGCCACTGGAGATCCTGATGGATGGCTGAAAATCTGGAACATAGAGGTAAACGAAAATATTCTTCCATCATCATTTTTTAAGTATAGTATCTGATAAAAAAGTATTTGTTTATGTGAGTCACAACTTGTCTGTTTTCTAGAGAAAGGAGGAAGTGGTCTGTCTTGAGTATTTTAAAGAAACCATTTTCATGTTTGGAGAGAGACCTTTTAAAAAGTAATTGACACAAAAAAACCCCAGACTTTTCTCAGTGTTGAATCTTATTAATATGCAGCCAAGTCAGTTGCCCAGTGCAAGAATGCAGTCTGTCAGTACTTTACTGTAGCACTGTTTGGACACAGTCAGATGCACCTTATACGAAACAAATTCTAAATATAATCATGTGTGCTGGTTCTTCATTTGCCATGGTCACCATCCAGAATTAATTGGTTTAAATATAACTGATTACCTGCTCCATTTAAAAAAAAATCATAAGATGGTATAATATTAGGTGTCTCTATGTGGTCAAGCTCCTTCTCTCTGATACTGACTTACTCCTTAGATTTTTATTCTCCGTCCACTCTCTTTCTCCCTTTCTTCTTTCTCCAAAGTGGCTCATTTCAGTGTCAAGCCTTTTGCCAACATTAACATCTTCTTTTCTAACCTTCATCATCACAAGCTCTCTCCTAATTGTTGATCATAGGTTATCATTTATAAATGTTCTTTTCACTCCATCTCCACTGCTTTTTAAACAGTGGTATTATTATAATTCACTTAATAATTGGATTTTTAAACACTTGGATATTTCTTTTCATTCAGGAGTATTGTACTAATTCCAATGAGAAAAAAGTCACCCACGCTCCAACTCTGCTCAGGTCATTTCAGCCTCATGAAGACCGGATAAGTTCCTTGGAGATATGTGAGTCAGGTGGTCATTTGCTTATCATCTCCTCTTCTGCAGACTGCAGAGTCTGTGTGACTAGACTTTCCGATGCCCCTGCTTTGATCTTTGGTCAGGTATGCACTTGTCTACTTTGTTATGCTAGAATTTACTTGATGTTTATGGTAAACCTGGGGTTATTTCCATGGGAATCTCCTCTCCTCTAAAGTTTATTAGCTACAAATGAACTGATGGGTGATTCTGAAGTTATAACTCTGTTATCACTTTTCCTAATTATCATTAACTGCAAACAGCCCCAAGAAGATGGTGGATCTTGATGGCTCAACATATTTATTATAAGACTTTTTAGAAAAATCCAGAGTCTCATTCCTAGTGTTACAATAGATCATCAGCTGCAGCCCTACCTCCACACACACATCTCCTGTGGATCCAACAGATCCTCCCTCCTATCCTCCCTCCCCCAACTCATTGTGTATCCCAGCCCCCAACTCTAGAAGGCACCCCTTGCTAAACCACAGGCCACACCTACCAGAACAAAAGTTAGGTTGTGGCTGTACCTTCTCCTCTCTCTCTGTTCCCCCAGACTCAATCCCTCAGTCTCATCCAGAGTTGTAACAGAACAGAATCTGCAGCCTTCCTTCCCTCCTGCCCACGTTTCCTGTGGAAACCAAAGATCAGCCCCTCCCAACTTCCCTCCCTCCACACTGTATCCCAATCCCCAACTCCAGCAAGTATCTCCTGCTTAACCACAGGCTATAGCAGCCAGAAAACAAGGTAGTCTTCTCTTAAAATTTGTTCTTTCTCTCTCTTTGATTCCTAGATCTAATCCCTTAATCTCATCCCTACTGCTGCAACAGATCACCATTTGCAGCCCTGTTTCCCCCCATGCCTACATATCCTATAGATCCCACAGACCAGCAGCCCTCTACTAGTCACCAGAGGTTGCCTAAGACCATCTTCATATCAAATATTTACATTACAATTTATAATAGTGACAAAATTACAGTTATAAAGTTCCAACAAAAAAAAACTTTATGGCTGAAGTTAAGTACAACATAAACTGTATGAAAGGGTCAAAGCATTAGGATGGTCGAGAACCACTACCACAGACCATCCCCTCCCAACCTCTCTCTCCTAACTCTTTTATGTTTCTGAGCCTTCAACACCTACAGGCATTCCATGAACAGGCTACCACACAGCTGTTACACTTTCCAAAACTCTAGAGCAGAAAAAGAAACCAAAGAACAAAGCACCCACACAACGACAAACACCAACAACCAAGCAAAACAAACAAGCAAAAATCCCTAGAAATCAGCACCTAGACCTATATTATCCCAAACCCAGATGCCAAGACTCCAGCATAAGAACACAATTGATAACAGCCAGAAAACTATGTCTCCACGGGATCCCAGCTATCATACCACAGCAGGCTCAGAATATTCCAACATAGCTGAAGCACCAGAGAAAGACCTTAAAACCATCTCTATTGAGATGAGAGAGGTACTTAAAAAGAAAATAAATAAATTCCTTTAATAATCTGGGAAAATACACATAAAAATGGGAGGAACTTCTGAGAGAGGGCTAATATCCAAAAATGTATAAAGAACTCAGGAAACTAGATACCAACCAACCAAATAAACCAATCAAAAAATGGGGTACAATCTAAACAAATAATTGTCAAAAGAGGACTCTCAAATGCCTAAGAAACACTTGAAATGTTCAACATCCTTAGCCATCAGGGAAATGCAAACTCTGAGATTACATCTTACACATGTCAGCATGACTAAGATCAATAATACAAATGACAGCTCATATTGGTGAGGTTGTCGAGCAAGGGGAGCACTCCTTCATTGCTGGAGTGAGTGCAATCTTGTATAGTCACCAATATGGTGACTCTTCAGGAACTTGGAACTCAGCCTAACACAAGACCCAGCCATTCCACTACTGGGAATATACCCAAAGAAGGTTTCATCCTACCAGAAGGACACTTGCTCAACTATGTTCATCGCAGTTTTGTTCATAATAGCCAGAAATTAGAAACAACCTAGATGCCCCTCAACTGAAGAATGGACAAAGAAATTATGGTACATTTACACAATGGAGAACTACTTAGCTATTAAAAAAAGACTACATGAACTTTGAAGGCAAATAGATGGAACTAGAAAAAAATCATCCTGAATGAGGTAACCAGAAACACAAATATGGCATGTATTCACTTAGAAGTGGATATAAACCATTCAGTAAATGATAGCCAGGCTACAATCCACAGACCTAGAGAGGTTAAGTAAAGAGGAGGGTTCTAGGTGGGATGCATGGATCTCCCTGGAAGGGGGAAATAGAATATGTTTTATGGATGAACTGTGGGAGGTGGGAATGGGTTGCAGGAGGGATCAGGTATGGGGGATGGGATTTACCTTCATTTTCTATGTCCTAAATAGTTTCACAGAATTCTTTTAGCACAGGTTGATGCTTTTATATTAGAAAGTTTTAGGAAAATAAACTCATCAAAATGTACTATTCATTGTCTGATCTACTGAATAACAGCAGTTACCAGCTGAGGGTTCCTGTATATGAAATGATTTTACATAAACTACTGCCATCAATATTTATAATCACCCATTCCATGAGGGAGGGACCCATTATTTCACGTCTTCAGTGAAGAAACACAAGGACAGAGAATTGTAATATATCACCTGACTCACAGAAACCATTGTTTAAGTCTGACTTCTACCTCACACTAGCTGACATTAATGTTTATTCTTTTGATCCATTCCTCCCACAGACTAAGCTCTGACTTGTTCTGCTTATGAAATGAGATGGGAGTAGGGATAGAAACACAGAAGAAAGTAAAGGAACTACTAATTGACCTACATTTCATATTCTCTTTCTACTTTTGATTTCATAGGCATAACAGTGTGTTCCCTTCTGAGTTAAAGGGATATTTTTGGTCAGTATTGTCAAGCATGTTCGAGAGAGTTTACCTGAAATCCAGATGGTTCTGGGTGGTTCTGTCTGGCTACCTGCCTTGGTTCTTCCCAGTGGGTAGTCTATTGTGGTGAGAGGGTAGCTGCTTTCTTTGTGTTGGAGGATGAGCTTTGTTGAACCTTTAATTGTAATGCTAGTTTAATAGCATCAACCTGTGCTAAAAGGTTTCTCTGTAACTATTTAGGATGTAGAAGGTGAAAGTAAATTAGAAAATAATCGGGGAGTAGAGCCATGTCCAGCTGCATAGCTTGGGAATCTCTGAGTAACATTTAAGGACTGTTTGGAGATCTTCTGCTGTCAAGCACCCCACAGAATTTCTGTTAAAGAAATAGCTGCTCTCTCTCTGTGTCTCTCTCTGTCTCTCTGTCTCTGTCTGTGTGTGTGTGTGTGTGTGTTTAGAATCTAGGTGGAGTAAGATATTGCTGGTAATCTGAAGAAGAAAAAAACTGGAGCCTGCTTCTGATAATTGACAAAGTCCAGGTTATGCTGAAATTGACAGATGGCCACAGGGCTGGATGAGATGAAATGGTAGTTTGAATGACAGATAAATAAACAAAGTTTAATCAAATGGCCACAATATAGAATAATAAGTCACTTGAATGGGACTGAAGCAAGAAATAAATCATTCTAGGCGTGGGTGCTGTATAAAGTATACATAGCAAAAGCAATCTATAGCTCAATTTTACTTTAATAAGGAACATGTGCTAGAAAAAGTATTCATTTTTACGCTGCTGATATTTTTTATTAGTTACATTCCTCATACTTCTTTCTTCTTTCTATTCTAATTAAGATAGGTAAGGAGCCACCAGGGCTGGATGGGTTTTAGAAACTGAAGAATCAGTGAGGCTTGGTGGGGGTGGTGGGTGCATGGCTCAGTTTATGAAGTGTATAAGCATGTGAACCTGAGTTTGGATCCTCAGCTCCAACAAAGAAAAGAGATTTGGTGTTATGTGAATTCAGTCCCAATGCTGAGGAAATGGAGACAAGAGATTCTCTGGAGCTCACTGAAGAGATAGTATAGCCAATCTGAGCTCCAAGATAAGTGAAAGATGGTGTCTCAAACAAACAAGTTGGAGAGCAATTGAGGATGACACTTTCAGTGTCAGTCCTCAGTGATGTTGATCACTGGCGTCTACATGCACATGCAGGTAAATTATGTACACACCATATGTGCAAACACACACATACACACACACACACACACACACACACACACACACACACACGCATGTATGCAAACACACAACAAATGTGAAGGAATATAGATTTTCTAATCCTTTTAGTTTGAGTCTTTTTTATTTTCTTCTAATGATTCGCTTTTATTTAGCTGACGTTAGTATGAGTGATGCTAGTTTCAGTGTATTCAGAAATGACAGGAGGAAGAGGGAACAGAAAGGAAGGAAAGAAGGGGAAACAGGAGAAGAGGGGAGGAAGGGAGAAAGGGAAAAGGTGAAGGGAATAGAGGGTGGGAAAGAGAGAGAGGATGCTATAAAATGGCCTAGGTTATTTTCTGTGCATGGTGTATGAGACATCCTTTCATAGAAGCACAATGGACAGATGGATGAAATGCAGAAATAACAAAGAGAAGGGGCCCTGCCAGTAATATATCAAAGATTAGTATAACCTTTACTTAACAGGTTTGATCTACAAAAGTGACTTTTGCCCTACTTTGAATCTAGTATTTTTATCTTTTATTTGAAACTAGAGCTGGTATAATTATTACAAAAACACAAGATTATATTTCAACTACTACATTATGACTTAATTTCCAAGTTACAAACAACCAAATTAATGTATTTACAATTCACTACAATTAAATTTCATGTATTTAATTCATGAGAGAATTTTAAAGGTAGCTTTAAATCACTTCTATGTCATTTATCATTGGTTAGAAGTAAGATTCTTCATAGTGCTGAGGTCTTGGTGGAGTAGAGGAGTAAGATAGTTGAGAAAGGAGGCAGTTTCAAAAAGACAGTTGAAAACTCAAACACTAATATTTCAGCAAGCCAGTATGAGTGTTTGTCAGTGTTTTTTTTTTTTTAATTAACCAAGACTTATTGAAATGGATCAATGAATAAAGGGCAGAGCAGAGGATCAAACTTAAATCTCCAGCACACATATATAAGCAGAGGGGTGGTGGCTACTTCAATTCTCAGTGCCTGGAGGCAGAGAGTGGAAATTCCTAGTGCATGCTGGCCCTTTAGACTGCTCAAATCAGCAAATGCCAGTGCAGGTAAGATCCTGCCTCAGTCAATAAAGTGGAGGGCAATCAAGTAAGTCACCTTACATTGACTTCTAGCTTCACATCTGCACACATGTACACTGCATATATTCACATCTACACACATGTGCACTGCAACTGTATGTACATGCTCCAAATAAGAAAACAGATACAACAACCAAAAGATCCTCAAGCAGTTTATGAGCTAACAGGTGAATTCTTGTTTCTTGTAGGCCCATAGATAACAAAAGTGACAAAGCTCAAAGGTAAATCGATGACATTCAATTAACTAGTTCTTCCTGGCTCAAACTAGAGCTTCCTATCAAAAGCTCAAATGGAAACCTGTGATAAAAATCTTTGTTTAGCTAGTTCCTGTCTCAAGCTCCTACCCTCAGTTTTGGAACATAAAAATACCCTTTTACTTTCCCAGAATTAAAAACCAACAGCAATAATATACACTTAATTCTTTTTCTTTCTTATTTGTCCCAAGAAAGTCAGGTAGTCTTTATGCTCATGGTATCATGGCATCTTTGGCAGGAGGCAGTTTTATGTCTACCTTAATAAAAGTCTCAATTGACAAAGATGTCTTGCACCTGTTCTTTGTTCTATTACCTATGAGGACCCTGAGCCCCCCACCTCCAGGGTTCATTCTTCTAATTCTAGTCTATTAAAGCTTTCTCACCTTTTCTTCTGGTTTCTGCTTCATTCTCTGTTATAGTGCTTTAGGGGCGGGCCTCTGACTCCAAGGACCGAAGTGATTTTTCAGTTCTTTAGTAACACTGCACCCATATCTATAGTTGAGGAAACAGGAGTAAGGATAGATTATTTGTGAGTACACAAGAGTCTCAGGAAAGTGTCAGATCATTGTAGACTACCATGAAATTAGATGATGCTGAAAGTAATCAGCAGGCTCCTTAAGCATTAACTGCCATGGCACAGGATTCTCTACTGGTGACTCATCAGATTCACTTGATGGCCAGAAGCTCTGCATACTATCCTAGGGTTTAAAATTCAATTTGACCATGAAAAGATTTTGTTTTTAGATCTAGATGTTTTACTTCTCAAACAACAAAACAAAATAACTATGTTGAGGAAATCTTCACTCTCCTCCCTGTCTTTCATTGCAAATTTCAGCTGTCTCATCCTCAGCCCTGTAGCAGATCACCTGCCTCTTTTTTCTGTCTTCACTCCCTGGGGACACTGCAGACCCTCTCAGGACCCAGAATTTCTCTATCACCCTATCCCTTTGTGTCAGCCACAACACCCTGGGGCACTCTCTACCTTTGTACCCACTGGAGGTCTGGGGATCAGGTAGTCAATCATTATACTCCTTCTTGTCCTCCTTTGCAAACTCCCCAGACTAATCACCATCCCTGAAGCAGACCACCTGCCCATTCCATGGGGACTGTGCAGAATCTCTTGGAAGACAAAGCTATTCTTCTTTCTGTGGACCCTCCCAGTCCTCCTCCCCACAGTCAATCTATATTCCTTCATTTCAGTCCTTAATTCTTCAGAACACATTCTTCCTGGGGTCCCTAGTGGCCACACACACCTGGCAGAGACTCAGAAACGCTTCCTAACAGGAAATCCACACCCATCATACTCTCATGAGATTCAGAGAGGGCAACAGAAACTTAAGAGCAGAACATCTACTCAACAAAGATTAAACTGAATAACAATCATCCTAAACCCAGATGCCTAGATAGATGCTGCAAAAAAAAAAAATTAATTGATAACAGCTAGGACAATATGTCTCTACCAGAACCCATCAATACTACTACAGTCAACCCTGGTCAATGTCTCCACCAGAACCCAGCAGCCTTGATACAATCAACCCTGATAAATACAACAGAGCTGAAGCATAAGACAAGATAGTTATGAATATACTGAAGGAACTTACAGAGAATGTGAATAAATCCATTAATGAAGTCTATGAAAATACAAACAGAGGAATAAAATGAAGAAAACAGTTCAAGACATGAAAGTAGAAATAAAATCACTTAAAGAAAAACCAAACTGAGGTAAAACTGGAAATGAAAAATTTAGGGAGTCAAACAAAAGCAGCAGAAGTAAGTCTCAGTAACAGAGTACAGGACATAGAAGAGATAGTCTCAGGCATTGAGAACAAAATAGAAGAAATGGATACCTCAGCCAAAGAAAATATTAAATCTAAAAAATCCAAGCCCAAAACATCTAGGAAAAAAATCAAATTTATGAATAATAGGAATGGAGGAAGGACAAGAAACCCAGGTCAAAGGCACAGGAAATATGTTCAGCAAACTCATAGAAAAAAATTTCCTAACCAAAAGAAACAGGTGCCTATCAAGGTACAAGAAGCATATGAAACATCAAGTAGACTAGATCAGAAAAGAAATTTCTCATGACAGAAAGTCATCAAACACTCAACCTACATATCAAAGAAATAATATTAAAAGCTGCAAGGGAAAAAGATCTAGTAGCATATAAAGCATACCCATTAGAATAAGACCTGATTTCTCAATGGAGACATTAAAAGCCCAAAAGGGCCCGGACAATGTTCTACAAACTCTAAGAGACCACAGATGCCAGCCCAGACTACTATAAACAGTAAAACTTCCTTTTTTTTCCCTTTATTTTTCAGTATTTTGTTTTTTCATAGACAGGTGTTCTGTGCTGTAACTCTGGCTATCCTGGAACTCATTCTGTAGTCTAGGCTGGCCTTAAACTCACAGAGATTCGCCTGCCTTTGCCTCCTGAGTTCTGGGATTAAAGGCATGCACCATCACCACCCAACTGTCAGCAAAACTTTCAATCACAATAGAAGGAGAAAGATATTCCACAATAAAATCAAATTTTAGCACTATCTATTTATAAAACCAGCTCTACAAAAAACACAAGAAAGGAAATTTCAATATGAGGTTTACGCAAACCACAGTAAACACAATGAATAAATAATCTCAGACCAGCAAATAAAAAGAGGAGGGGGATCCAACACCATAAAAACAAAATAACAGAAGTCAACAAACACTGCTTGTTGATAACTCTCAACATTAACGGTCACAATTCCCCAATAGAAAGACATAGAATAAAACACTGGATTTGAAAACTAGATCTATCCTTCTGCTGCTTCCCTCATACATTCCATAACATCAAGATTAGGGTTTACTAGGGGTAAAAGGATGGAAATAAGATATCCCAAGAAAAAGAACCCAAGAAGCAAGCCAGTACAACCATTTTAGTATCAACATATTGTGTGTAAACATAAAAAAATATTTCATTTGTCCCTCCATTCTTTTGTCTCATATTGAATTCAGTACATTTAGTAACTTGGCCCCTGTGCTGGATGGTTTTATGACAACTTGACACAAGCTAAAGTCATCTGAGAGGAGTGAGCCTCAAGTAAGAAAATACCTCCATAACATTGGGCTGTAGGAAACCTGTAGGATACTTTTTAAATTAGTGATTAATGGGGAAGGGTCCAGCTCATTGTGGGTGGTACCACTCCTGGGCTGATGAACCTAGGTTCTATAAGAAAACAGGTTGAGAAAGCCATGAGAGGCAAACAAGTAAGCAGCTCCCCGTCCATGGCCTTTGCATTAATCATTTCCCGCCTTCCGGCTCTTACCTTTTTTGAGTTACTGTCCTGACTTCTTTTGATGATGAACAGAGATATGGAAGCGTAAGTCAAATAAACTGTTTCCTCTACAACTTGCTTTTTGGTCCTGGTGTTTTGTCACAGCAAAATAAATCTGACTAAGGAAGCTCCCTTGAAGATTTTGAACATTTTACTTTGAAAATCTTTAGGACAAGGCAGACTCCTTTTTTATGCTAGTTAAATATCCCTGGTTTGTCTATTTCCCTCATAAATGTGAAGTACCCTACCATACATTTCTATACACACAGTGCATAAGACAAGAAAGTTAATATTGTGTTCAAGATACAAATTATGTAAATGGCAGCCATAGCTGTATAAATCATTTGTAGGCAAAGCTCATGAAAACTACCATAGTCATATTTTTTCTGGAAAAATTCAATGACTACATTGGTTTCTAATGCCTTTTAAGAGGTAGGTGCAAAGAATATAGTAGAAAAAATAATAGTTAAATTTTTGATGAAAGATTTTTGTTATTTTTATCTTCTTTTGCTTCAGGTATTAAACATAGAAATGGAAATATCTATTGTGGTTTGTTATTATTTCAAGGATAATTTTTGTTTCCTTCTTATTATGTAGCTCATGTTCTACCTTTCCAAAAGTTATATATATATCATCTCCCTTACAATACTGTAAGATCACAGCTTGTCTTAATCATTTTTGTTCATGAATATCCATGAGAGTTCATTTACTAATCTTGTACATGGTAAATGCACATAAATGTTTGATGAAAATAAATTTCATGAAAGTAAAATAGATTTCCATTTTTTAGGCAAGTCATTGGAATATTGAAACCTATTTTTCTCTTCCTAAAAGAGATACTAATTTAATAGAAAGTAAGATTCAAGAGGAAAGCATGAAAGTAAATCCTTTATTTTCTAAAGAGGAGCCATGCTTAGACTCAACAGAATGCTCTCTACTTACTGAGGAAAACAAAGATAACTCAGCAGACATGTAAGTACTAATTACCATCTAGATGTGGAGTCTAGATAGGACACAGCTGGTCCTAACTTCCTGTTGTCATGTCATTATCCAATGAGAGCCTCAACCTCTCTCTTAAGATTTTGAGATTATTGAGTTTGTGTGTGGTGTGGGTTTATTCTTAGGGCTATTTCTGTTTTTTTAATTTCATGCCCCCATTTCATTCTTAATTCTTTCCCTCTCTTCACACTCACATTCTCTTGCTATGTCTTTCTCTTTTTTCACCCCTTGTTTCTCTATTTCAGTCAGGGAAGCCCTGACAAGGTCTTACCATGCATCCCAGCTTGCTCTTGTATTGAAAATCCTTCATCCTCAGTCTCCTGAGCACTAAGATTATGGGCATTGATTTCTAGTCTGTGTTGTCTAATCTTTGCTTTTTATAAATGTTTTCAATTTTTTAATTAAAATATAATTACATCATTTACCCCATTCCCTTTTCTCCCTCACTCCCTTTACAATTCACAGCATTTTTTGTTCTTGTTCTTGTTACATTTCTATTTCTAATCTGTCTTCAACATAATTTTGAGGAATAGCCTCTTTCCTTGATAACAGCCTATTTCTTTCTTTCTATCTATCTACCTGTCTGTCTGTCTATCTATCTATCCATCTATCTACCCTCTTCTATTTTTATTATCTATCACATACCATTTTATTTATTGATCTGTCACCTATCATCTACCAATCATCTCTCTATCATTAATCTGTCATTCATAAATCACTATTATCTTAGAATGTTTCTTGGATTTTACTCTTGTTTTTGTTAAAATACACAGAAATTTGAACAAAAGAAATTCCAAGAGAATAACTATAATTAGATATTACTCTCCTTATGTTTCTACCCTTTTTGTGCTGACCAGACTTACCATTTCTCCACATTAGTCAGAAAACTCCACTCTTATTGTCTACTTACTCTTGAATGCAACAAAGTTTCACTATTTATTTAGTTTACTTTCCTGTATTCTATTTAACTTATGCTCTCATAATTTTACCTTCTATTCTAAACTATCATATTTGAAATGATAATTCTATCTATTCTTTCTCCCATATTGTTTTGGTTTATACAATTTTAAGGAAAATACCAAATTTTTTCTATACTCTTCAACCCATCCCACACAATGTTTTGCTTTGTAATGAAGAGTTGTTACAGTTGATGGATGTGCTGTTAACATTGATATTGTGCTCTTAACTAAACTTCATAGGGTAAGGCGCATTTGTTATATTGGACAATTTCTGTGGATCTTTCCCTCTCCATCCTTAGCTGGAAAACACCCAGCTTATGGCATATAATATGAAATTCTCCTGAACTCTGTTTATTGCATTTTTTAATTCTTTGCCCTGATCACAGTTTAACCATATTCGGGAATGCCATCTTTCTGGCATTAATGAAAGTTTCTATAGCTATTTTAGGTCATCTAAATTCTCATATTTTGTTTCTTCTTTCAGAATTAACTCTTAATCATCTTTATATGCTTTTCCCCATTTTCTCATCAATTATCACTGTGCCTGGATTTAGACACCCATTGGTATTGTGTTCTCTTCTTAACATTGCCATATTAACATGTCATTGTGTAGTGAACAACTCTTATTGGCTAGCTTCCTTCTAAGTGATGCACATTTAAAATTCCTCAATGTTCATGAGGACTTGAGAGTTCATTTCTCTTTACCCCTAAGTAATATGGATGAACAATTAATCCATTTGCCATCAAATGATGTCTTGACAGTTTCACAATTTGGAAGTTATATAGAGTCAAAAGAAAAATGTTGTTTTTTAACATCCTGTTATACTAAATTGAACTTTGGTATTTATTCTTTGATCTCTGTGAATTTTAGCTTTCCAGAATGTCAAGTAGCAATTTATTCTCAATCAAAGGACATTTTAAATTTGGATGTAGAACACTGCCAATATGTACAAGCGTAGAATACAGAGAATGGAAGGACTTTACCTAGAATAAGGTGTTCCCCAACAACTAAATTTTCAAATGAGTCACCGAGGACTATACAGCAAGATCATAGTTCCTCTTTTTTCCATACCCCTAAACAAGTCATCATAATATTATATATCCCAGCCAAAATACTGAATATATTCTTCCATTTTTAAAATAAAATTTTATTTCATTTATAAGTGACATAGAGATATAGAGGGAGAGAAATAGAGGGAGAAAGACAGAGAAAGAGAAATATAGAGAGACAAGGAAGACAGAGAATCTGTTTTATGTCTGCCTAGATATTCCTCAGCCTTCTATACCCTAATAGCAATATTCATCTTAGCAACACTTTTGGGAATGTCTGTAACCCTGACCATGATGTAGACGTATTAATTAGAATAATTTGTGTTTTTCCAGGCTAAGGCATAAGCCTAAGATAACTAAGAGGAAGTACAAATAAGAAAAAAAATCCACACATGGTGTATGGAAATATTGCTAAGCTCTGGAAAAAGAGATATTGTTCCAAACCCCTTCAAAAATTGTTTTTTGTTTATTTGTTTGTTTGTTGGTTTGTTTTTTAACTGCTATACTCCTGAACTTCAGTACATAGAGACTCTGAGGCATGAGCCTACTCTCACTTGCAGACTAATAAAAAGATTCATACATATTCAATTTGCGGTTGTCAATAACTATATGGTATAGATCATTTCACAAGAGAAACTTATGGGAGTCAATTCTTTCCTTCAGTGATTGAACCCAAGTTGTCAGGGTTCATGGCAAGTATTCTTTGTTACTGAACTACCTTATGGCCCTTAGTATCCCATTCTTTATGACAAATTGGGTTACTACCTTAAAAAAAATCAGTGATTTGAGGTTTTTACTTCCTACTTGATTTGCATCTTATTTTGTTCCATTTTCTATCATTCCTAGACACTCTGTTTTATAAGAAATAGTGCTGGTATGTTTTAAAGTTCCCAATTTTTTTTTCAGCCTGAACTTTTGCTTTTTCCGAGTCAGTCTCTCAATACTGAGTATGTATCTGAAGGCCATGAATGATTTCAGCATACAGAGCCTAGTTTTCCTTAGTGTGCAGTATGCTTTACAAGAGACAAAAATCACACAGGAAAAACTGTATGCACTCCTTAAAATTCTGCTTATTCCAGATAATTGTCTTGAAATAACTGACACTGTTGTTATGAGAGAGCTTATAATAATGTCATTGAGGAATTTGTAATAATTCAAAGAAAATGGTTACAATTACATTCTCACAATTGACTTGTTGGTTGTAGCTCTTGCTTCTCCCAGGAATGTGACAATGATTGTGACAGGAAATGTATCAGCTGTAAATTGTCAGTTGAACTTTGCCCTTATTTCTGCAGATTTTACAAATCTTTTTAATCATTAGAAAGTATTTTCTGGAGCACATGCCCTTTTACTTAATCAAATGTGTAAACACAGGGAGAGGACGAGGCCTGTTTCTGTCCTTGTACAAGAACGCAGATGGAAAAAAAAAAAAGAAAACATGAAGAGATTTGAGGAAACTTCCTATTTAATGACTGGATAATTGGAGATGTCCATTTATTTCCATGGAAGGAATGTGGTGAGAAATATTTGGAGGACAAAAAAGTATAACTAAGGGATAAGAAAGAAAAATGAAGAAAAATTAATAAGTTAATTTTATTTTCTTCTGAAAATAAGTTTCTCCAGTTATTTTCCCAGCAAAAATAATTTGGTACCTATTATATTCTGGCTTATACATGAACATTTGGTTTCCACACCAATTAAAATATTTAATGAAATCATGTGTGAGAAGTAGGTAGATAGTGAAAAGTTATCTTAAATGTATACTTGGGAAAATGAAGATAAATGGAGAACTTCAATGTTCAATAAGAAAGTCTCAGCATTAAGTTAGCAACTGATACAAAGAAACAGATCCTCCCTCATCCTTGAATTCTGAAAAAAGATCACCCATTCATGTTAATCACTTTTCTATTGCTGTGATGAAACAAGCAATCAAACAAACAAAAACATAACTAAGGGTACATATAGAAGGACGGGCTTATTTTTGGCTTACATTCTGAGAGAGATAAGAGCTCATCCCCAAGCAGACAGGCACGATTATTGAAACAGATGCGAGCTCCCATTTCCAACCACAGCAGGAAACAGAGAACAGGTAGAGGGTGGAAGGGAGGTGTTAAATCTAATAGCCACTCCAAGTGACTCACTTCCTCCAGCAACTCCATACTTCCTGAGTCCACCAAGACAGCCAAACAGCATCATCAAATGGATATTAAGAATTCAAATGCCAAAGAATAGGGAGGGTTCATCTTTTTTAAACTGCACCATTTGAAAATAAAAAACAGTGAGGCAACAAATGAAAGGATACAAGGAAATGAAGCCATTATCAACTTACATTTTTAAAAATAGTATTTGGTGTTGATGCTCTGATTTAGTAAGGGTTACTATTGCTGTGATGAAACACCATGACCAAAAGCAAGCTGAACTGAAAGGGGTTGTTAGGTTTGCGCTATCACATTATAGGACGTCATTGAAGAAAGTCAGAATAGAAACTTAAACAGGAAAGGAGCCTGGAGGCGGGATCTGGTACAGAGGCCATGAAGTAATGCTTATTGTCATATATTCTCACAAAATTATTTTAACTAGGGAATTATATACAAAAGGAATGATTTATACAGTATAACCTCAGGATATATTTTCATTGCAAAAGCAAAACATTGTTTTACCAAGCAAAAACTTTTAATGAGTAAGTAAGAAGAAAAATGAGGTCAATGAAGCAAAATCACTACTAAGTATTAGGCATTTCGCTCAGCAGAATTTATTCCAGCACATGTATGAAAATAAACTAAGTAAATATTCTAAAAATGGGACAAATCTCCTCACCATACCACACCAAAGTTGTTGCCCAAGTTTTGAAGAAAAAAATTGGAGAATGAGTTTTGGATGTACATTACATCAACTACATGTTGCTCAATTATTGCAAACAATGTTAAGAATAAAAATGGCTTTAGTAATAGAATAAATTACTTTAGACCCTTTGTCTTTAATATATCCATTTCCCATTTCTATGTATTATTACTACATACAAATATTTTCAAAACTAATTGCAATGCAAATATAAATGAGGGCTTAGTATATAGTTTTAACAAAACACACACACACACACACACACACACACACACACACACACACACACAGAGTAAAGGCTGGGGAGATGAGATCTGGAATAAAGTGTTCTCTGTGCAATCATAAAGGCTAGCGTTTAAATCCACAGAATCCACATGAAAAGTGGGCATGGTTCCACGCATCTGCAACCTTAATGCTTCTCCTACGAAATTGGAGACAGATATAGGCAAATTTCTGGAAGTGCTCATGGGCCAGCTTGCCTGCTGTGGGCATCAGGAAAAAACAAAGGTACCCTGTCTCAAACAGGATCATCTTGCTAAAGCTCCTGTTTAATCCTCTGATCTTTCTCACAATTCATATGAGAAAACAGTTTGTTTCTTGCCTCTGATTCAGAATTAGACACTATTGTTGCCATTAAACTGCTCCACAATATATCTTTTAAAAATACAGTTTTAGTAATTCCTTGGAAATTTTATACTCATGCTCATGTATTTTAGTTATGTTCGCCCTCATGCTTCTCCCTAATGCTTCTCAGATCCACATCCAATTCTCACTTTACCTCCCAATTCTAAACCCTCTTTTCTTTTTCTTTTCATTTTTAATAAATCCATTGAGTTTAATTTGTGCCGCATGTATACTCATAAGTATGGTGTCATGTAATGGAGCACAACTTATTTACCAGGGCCATACCCTTAAAGGAAACTGACTCTCCCTCCCCCAGCACCCACCAACTGTCAATAGTCCTTCAGCTGGGAGTATGGGCTCCTTAGTCCCTCACCCAGCTACACCACAATGTTGATTGGGTTGATCTTGTATAGGAAGTCACCAATGATACATCTATTTGTTGCTTTTGTGTGTATAAATATGTGTATGTGTACATGTGCCCCAGTGTGTGTCTGGAAGTCAGAGAACAAGCTGTAGTTGGTTTTCTCCTTGCACCTTATGTGTTTCAGGGATTGAACTGAGATGCTCAGGATGGTGGCAAGTGCCTTCATAAACTGAGCTACCTCACTGGCCCTGCCTTGATTTCTTGTTCTTGTTCTTCTTGTTCTTGTTCTTCTTTTTTATTTTTTTTTTGTGTGATTTGGTGGAGGAAGGGTTGATTTTTATATAGAATCTCACTGTGTAATTCTGGCTGGTCTTGATCCTAGTATATAGATCAGGCTACCCTCAAATTCACAGAGATCATTGCACTCATGCACCATCTTACAGACATGGTCTGCTAATTAATAACAATTACAGGTAAGACAAATCTGTCTGTTCATATAGCATCCATCCATCAGTGTTTGTTATTATTACAGAAATAGTAAGCAATTCTATTCCTTTTGACTGTGTCTCACATTTTCTCTTTTGTTCATCATTTTAAAAATTGCCTTTGAGTGATGGATTTTTTATAAGAAACCAGGATAAAGTCAGATGAGAAACAAAATAGAAATTCGCATTAAATTCACAACAATTTTCATAAAGAAGAATCCACACTTTAATATTAGTGCTGTACATTTTCAATAATAGTGCTCTATGCTCTATCATTGTTAATAGGGAGTTGACATTTAAAATTGTATGTGCTATTGATTACCTAATTATTTTGCCAATAAATGTCATGGGAGAAACTAAATTATAAAGTAGATAGGCTTAATGAAAAACAAATACAAACATCACAAAAGTTCTACTTTAAGTTAGAGATTATCTGACACAAAATCTCTTCAAGACAGTCAACTTTTGTCAACAATCTGTGTTGATAATTATCTTATGCTCAGATATGAAACGTGCAAACTTATTAAGTTTTGAAATATAAGTTTTCAAACTGTAAAACAGTTAGCTATCATTTGGGGAGAGAGTCATATTTCTTGATGTTTTGTCTGATCATTATGATAGTTATCAAGAGTATTAGAACTTGCTAGAAAATGGTGTTGGAAATCCTTTTTTATAAAATAATGACTTGCTGTTGAATAAAATAATAGTAATTCATATTTATTGAGCTTTTACCACATTCCAGGAACTGTATTAAGATCTTTTTTCACTTAACTCATTTATTCTCACTACGCTCCCAGAAGACAGATGTTATTTTTATTCCCATTTTGCATCTGGGGAAGTCAGAAAGAGAGATTTAAAAGATTCAAAAGATTCAAACAGACATTCTAGCTGTAGAGTTAAGGTTTTCCTATTGGCTATGGTGTTTGTCCAGTATGTACTAGATTAAAATGCTGAAAAATTACTCACCAAGTCATCCAGTATTTTGGAAGTACCTGTTGTATCAGCAACATTCCCCCTATATATATATATATATATATATATATATATATATATATATATATATATATATATATATATAATTTTTTTCTATGCCCAGAGGAATTCTGAAGTTCTTGCTACAATTATCATTTTTCCTGTCTACATCCAGAACAAAGAGAAGTTGATGTCAGGTCTGCTGAAGCCATAGTATTTCCTCCAACACTATCATGTAAAACAGTTGAAGAAAAAAATACAAAAATTTATTTAAGCCTTTTATTACATTCTTTTGCTTCATTATTCTTCTCTGTTAGGAATGTTCCAAGCACATTTTCATGATAACCACTCTTCTGAATGGTAGATATCCGTGGAAAGCAAACAACAGGTTCTTGGCATATAAATATAGATGATTTTACAATCTAGCTTTACACAGAAATGCCCTTTGCCTTCAAGGTTTATTAGCATAATCTTATTCCATATATTGTCATTTAAGTAAGTCAATCAATATGCTATAATCTGTGGACAATTCTTTTGATTTCTGCCTACTTCTCTTTATCTCTGCACAAGATGTTTTGTTTTCTTAAAAGATACTAAATTTAAATTATACTGGATGAGGTTGCAAACAGCAAATGGTCCAATAGGAGTAAAAGGTCTTCACATTATGGGAAAAGTCAAGATCTGGTGTTAAATGCTCAGATGTGGGACTGGTAATATGCTACCTTTTTCTTAAATAGGCAGTGGCCTACTTTGATGGAAACTTGTCCAGTATTACTGGGAAAGAACTTCACATCTACCCCAAATTTATTTTCAGACAGCAAAGATTTCTTAGAAAATGTGTGATTCCAAATGGATCTCTCATAGATACATGGACATTCAAGAAATAGCATTCAACTTTTCTCCTTACCTCCCCTAAAGTTAAGGGTTGTTTGGTAATTTACTTCTAAATTAACTTACAATGATTGCAGTAAATTGGTTATCAGTGTGAACTTGTCAACCTAATATTTGCCAGGTGATAAAGGTTAATATCAACAGTCAGGAGACAATGTATCTCTGATAGTGTGAAATCAAGACAGCACTTCACCTTCATTGCCTACCTCCCAAAGACCAATTACTCCAGTGTAACTGCATGAAAAGTATAAAACAGGTCCAAATTAAAGGTTAGTCTACTTAAAATATGACAAGTACTCCTTAAAATTGTCAAGGTTGCGATAAACAAGGAAAATAAGAGGGTGTGACATATGCTTCTCTAGACTCAGGATTCAAATACTTAAACAGAATATTGACAATATAGAAAAAGGACATTAGGAAGAAAACAACACTAATTACACTAATAAAATTTAATAATCAGGCACTAATATTGACTTTCAAAATAACTTCTCAAAATTTATTTGCTTATTTATTTATAAGTGTATATGTGTGTTTTCATAAATCTGTGTACAGCCTGTGGCTACAGCATCCCATGCAGATCAGAAGGCATCCCATTCCTAGGAACCTTAGTTACAGGTGTTAGTTTTATAAAGTGAGGACATGCCACTCCAAGGTATGGTTCAGGGGAAGGTTTTTATTGTAGATAGTGTAGATATGGTGCCACAAGCACCAAGGAGAGTCTAGAGCAGGGACAGAAAGTGATAAACTGAATATGGCCAGGAGACTGAACTGGACCATGAGAAGAAAAGAAAGAGGGAAGAATGAGAGAAGAGAATAGACAACCAAGAGACAGGGACAAGAGAGAGGGACAAGAGAGAGGATGAAAAAGAGAGGAGCAAGAGGTCCCATGACCAAAATGGCAGGGTTTTATAGGAATGAGAATCTAGAGAAAGGGAATCCCATGAGCTGGAGAAGTTTAGAGCAGGGGTCAGGGTAAGAAGAGCTGAGAAGCCTGGGGGTCAAAATGTGGATTGGTATGCTAATAGGTACAAAAGTTCGCCATTTGTCCCCAGGTTGGTTTTTTTGTTTTTTTTTTAAATCTGAACTTCCAGCCATTTTATTGATAAGTGGCAATATAATTTCTTCTATAACTGCTTCTTATCTGACAGTAGGGTGCTTGTCTGTTAGGACCAGGATGGGTGGGAGTCAGGCTATGGCTAGAAACATCTGATTTGATGTTTCACTCATTGCCCAAGTTCTACCAGGTTTGGGCACTAAATGTATAAAGTAGGGACATGCCAGCTCCAAGCTGAGGCTGAAGGGAAGGTTTTTATTGCAGATATGAGGGAGAGGACAGCCAGAGATATCTGGAAGAGTCCAGGGAAGGGAGAAAAACTAGTACACTGAATATGTCCTGCATAATGGACTTGTTCATGAGAGGAAAGCAGCGGGGGGGGGGGTGGTGGGGGTGAGATCAGAAGAGGAAGGAAAAAGATGAGAGAGAGAGACAGAGACAGAGACAGAGGGGGGGGAGAGAGAGAGGATAGTTGAAATGTCAGGGTTTATATAAGAATGGGAAGCTGAAGGAAGGGAAGTTTATGAGCTGGAAAAGTTTATGGTAGGGGACCAGGAGAGAAGTGCTGAGAAGAGCCACAAGTAGTTGTGATACTGAAAAGCCTGGAGGCCAGGATCTACTACCACACATCACAGAAAGCCTTTCCTCCTAAGGTTCTTTTGAACCTGACAGTAGTGAGCTACCATGTGCGTGCTGGAAACTGAACACCAGTCCTCTTCACAATCAATTAAATGCTTTTAACTGCTGAACTATCTCTCCAGCTCCTAATATTGCTTCTTAAAAATGCAGTAAGTATTAATGTAAGATATCCAAAAGAGTCTCAACAGTTTCAATCGGGTGATGGCGTACCAGAGGTTTCCTAGAGAGATGCTGGTCTTCAGTTTTCAGTGGAAAACCAAAGAAATAGGTTCTAACACCAGTAAAGGAAAGCCTCAGCAGAAGAATAGGTGAATTTGGCATTGAAAGTGAGGGCAAGCAGACAAAAACAAAAACAATAAAACAACTGTTTATTTCTTCCATGTCTTTTTATGTGGGCTATTACCAGAAAGTATGACCCAGATTTAGGGTATGTCTTTGAACATCAAATGATCGAATTGATAAGACTCTTCACAGGTGTGCCAGATGCTTGGGTTTTAGTTGATTGTGGATGTAGTCAAGTGGACAACCAACAACTCCCAATGTTTCATTGATAGGAGATTTTGTGTGAATTCCAGAAAAGTTATACTTTTAATGTACATGTAGAAGCTTAAATTAATGATTTTTTTTTTGGGTACTACAAGAGTCATGTTTTAAGAGATGCTGACAGATGACAGTAATGCTTACTTTTTGTAGATCATACCACTTAAACACAAAGCAAGGGAAGTATGGATATATTTCTACGACATTTTCTTTTGTATCATTTTCCACTGAATTCATAGCTCTTGAATAGTCTTTCCCACACTACAACTTTGTATTCTCTCTTTTGTGCTATCACTTTGGTAGCAGGTATTTTATTCAAAGACATGGCTTCATTAGTTTAAGAAAATATCACTGTCATTTCTTACAAACACAAGAGTAGACATGCTTTTTGTAAAAGTAAGATATATATCACCATAGCCAAAAAGTATCTGTCCATCCTCATAGTTATTATTATATTTTATCATTTGAATTATTTTTTCCAGTGTCAGATCATCTGAAGAAATGAATCTCAGTCTGAAATATAAGGAGAGAAATATCTATAAGGAAAAAACACATAAATCTTACTGTGGTGAAATTATACAAAAATCGGCCAGTAAGTAATTGCTATTGACACAATTCAGAATGGTATTTTATACAATAATCTGAATAGGACAAAGAGCTATATTATATAGCAGAAATGTTCATTTTTTCTTAGTAAATATATGATTATATATTAATATTTTTTAATAAATGTATGTTTGTATTATCTTTATCTGATGAAGGAGAAAGGTAAGCTTGGGGCTATTAAAAAACATGCAAAGTTCCTAGCATACATAACCTATTTGTAAGGCCTAAGCCATCTAAGCCAGAAAACCTGCATAAGGTACATGTAATAGTTCCAGAATCATAGTACTTTCCACTGACTGCTAAAAAAACATTAGTAAGGAACAGATGAAATGGCTCAGTGGGTAAAACAATTGCAAGCCTGATCTCCTTAGTTCCATTGTATAACAGTGTGTTACAGGAAGCAGATAGAGAGATATGAATGCTGTTGCTAAACATGAATTTTACTTTCACCCTTTTAATTCAGTCTGGCATCACAGCCTATAGAGTGGTGCCACTTATATTCAGAGTGGGTCTTCCCTCATCATTTAAACCTCTCTGAAAACACTCTTACTGACACTTCCAGAGGTATGCTCTCAGGTGATTGTGAATACAGACTTGTTAACAGTGAAAATTACCCATCAGTTCAATTAGGAGTGAGATCTAAAAATGCTTATCTTATGAAAGTTGAGAGGAAAGGGAGGAGGAATAGGGAAAGGCTGACCAACAGGTACAGTAGAGCTATATAAATCCAAGAAGTTCAGATAGCTAATTTCATAGTAGGGTAATGAATATTTTCATCATAAAATGTAAGTATTTGGAAAATACATTTAAATTGATTATACAAAGGTATATATGTTTGGAAAACATGACATGGCACCCAATTATTATTATATGTATACTTTTTAATATTAGTTAAAAACTTTAATTTTAATCAAAAATAAAAAGATAAAATATGAAGATGAATGAAAAATTATTTTGCTTCCAAGTATCTCTAAGCTATATGAAAAAGGTCAGTCAATCAAGTTCTTGAACGATTAGAAAAAAATTACAGAAAAGTATAATTGAAAACCTCTAATGTTGGCATGTATCTTAGTCCCAACATTTAGGAAGTAAAGATGGGTCATTTAAGCACAGGGATGTGAGACTGTGTTGGGCAATGTAAGAAGACCTTGTCTCAAAATAATGATGATGATAATGATGATGATGATGGTGATTATATTGATAATGATAATTGAAACACAGAATCATTATTATATTAAAGCCCTTTTGTTGTTGTTCTTATTTTTTCAACACAGGGTTTATCTGTTGCAACTCTGACTGTCCTGGAATTCACTCTGTAGACCAGGCTGGCCTCAAACTCACAGAAATCTACCTGCCTCTGCCTCTGCCTCCCAAGTGCTGGGATTGAAGGCGTGCAGAACCACCACCCAACTAAAATCTATTTCTTAGAAACATAGATTAAGATCATTCCTGAAGCTATAAAATTGAGTGAAACTGTTTACTAGAGATTTTTCTTCAACTCAAGTTCAATAGTTGAACTTTCATAGAACAGACACAGAGACTTTAAGATTTTGTTGAAACTACTCTCAAAATGTACATGGTAATTTGTTCACAATGTACATTTATAAATTGACCCATTTCATAAGTGTATTTTTGTTATAGTTCTATGATATACATAAAACTCTTTAACCAGTACCAGTTGTTTTACCTCAGAGCATGGCCTTACAAGGTGAATGGTGTAGAATTCACCAATTATGTAAAATCAAATAAATTATTGATGATTAACCTGAGGTGTTAAGGCTGTTAAGAACCCTTACAAATGTTGATGATTGCTTGATTTAGCACCCTGTTAATGTAGCTTTCGATCGCTTAATAAGAGTCCATCATTGAATTTTCCAATGCTCTTTATTAATCACAAACCATGTCAAATCTCAGGGAATTCTATACCTGGGCTAGGCAGAGACTTCATCTTTTTTTCCCTAATTCTCCTCATTCTTCATTTCTGCTCATGACCTGCTTGTGACTGGTCACCTTCAACTGTAACACTTAGTTCTATCTGTGGAAATCTTAAGGCTAGCACAAGGGTGTAACTAGGTAGGAAGCAAGGCCTGCACAGCTGCAAGGCATCTGGCTTCCCAGCTACAAGGCATCAAAACCAAAACAGCACACAAGAGTGAAATATTCCACAATAGCTCCCTGCCTCTCATGGAGTGATTATTGGACTAACACAATAAGCATTATGGAACATATTAAAAATGTAAATTCTAATACCTTCATCCTCTTTTCTGGATCATACACATGATCCAAAAATGAGGGGTGTTACATGACAACCCCTGGTTTACTAAGCTCTCTGAGTGATATTTCTGATGCATGATAAAGTTCAAGAACCATGGATTTAGAATATAGCTTATAGAGCAAGTGTAGCATGATAGGAAAAACACAGTTGCTGCCTGCACAAGGTGAACAGTCAAAGAATATGAAACCAACTCTTCAATTAGCATTTATTGATTTCGTTTTCATTACTCATCACATAAAGCAAGTGTTTTTTTTTCAATTCATCCACAAATGTGGTTTTAATGTGAGTCTCCTATAGATGCTTTACTTCTTCACAAACCAAATAAAGAAAATGCTCCTCTGACTTATATTATAGTGGAATGGAAAAGTGCCTGTCAATTCAAACTCTTAGATGTTTTGTTCAAAAAACACTGAAAAAAAAATTTCATTCCACAAAGGATACAATTTTCTTGTAGATAAAAGAGAAATTGAAGCCTTTCCAAAATGGTAGAATACTCGTTTTCAAGGGAATATTGTATAAAAATATACAAAATGCAAAATAAATGAGAAGGAAAACTTGAGTTCCTCTTTGTGCCTTTGAACAGAAAGGACCCTGGGTTTATTCTGAGATTCTGTGCTTAGAGGCTGTAATGTTCACTGCAGCTACACCAGCTGAGTACTTGGGAGGTTAAATTTTAAAAAGTGAGTTTGGAAATGCATTAGCTCATTTCAAGGAGTTATTGACATTGTCTGTTTCCTGTCTTCCTTCTCATACATTTGCTGTTTGAAGGCACATTTGGGTCCTTAAGACTTAGAATCCTGAAAGAGCTGCCTGAAGTGAATAAACCTGCATTTCTTCTAGACCCCGACAAATTCTTTAAGGAAAAACCACAGGAGGAGGAGCCCCAAATTGCAGAGCTTCCTTTACTCTCTGAAAGTAAGTCCTCAGCTGGCCCACAATCACCATTCTTTCTTCATACAACTCAAAGGAAACAGAAAACAAGTAGAAAAGCATTAAAATAACATGTTTGCCTTGTAGGTTGTCATGAAATAATATGATGTGGTTGTCAAGATTTACAGCTCTGTTCTCCTAGAAATAAGAGCCAATAGGCTGCCATCCATCTAATGAATATTTCTATTGTTCCACTGTTCTGAAGGCAGAATGCCGTGGATACCATGAATCTGCCATGGATGAATACGTTCTTCCCTAAAGAATCTTCATTTTCAAAACTGATACCAGAGACAGAAACATCTTGAGATTCTAAAGGTTTAGAAAATAGTCTGGCAATCTGACTCTGTTCTTCCCATGACTCTATAAATAGAGGCTACTTAAAGTGCATTGTCTCAGAGGCTCCAGCTGCAGCACAAGGCTAATAATAAGAGAGGACAAGGAAGTTTAACTTGAAAAATGCAAATGAGTGATCTCTAAGGATGGAGAAACAACATGTGCACAAGAATGCCCTATTTTTCAGACTATTCTAGCCTTTGTAGTTCATGAGCATTTGAAGAATAAGATCTGCACAAACAACTTTCCCACAAAAGGAATCTTGGGGGAATTCATGGAAAACAGCCTGAAACTGGTCAAGGCACTTTAAAAGTATATGGTCACTGTAGGGGATCTCATTTAAAATCATAGATGGAAATGGAGTGTTTACAGTGTGTAATACTGTAAGGAACAGAACTATATGGCAGTGTTTTCAATGTATAGTATTGTAAGGAACAGAGCTATATGGCAGTCACCTGAGACCCAAGTTTCTAAACATTTCCAGTGTCTGACATCATTCTTAAACACTACTTTTGCAGGAAGGACATTTAAGACATTTAAGCTCCTTCTTTTTGATTAGTCAGTGCTCTATGGAAAAGCAGAACCAACTAGTCATACTTTTTTTCCTTCAAATTTCTGTTATCATCAATCATCAAGAACAACTGTCATTTCTTATTACTACATTTCCTAGTCTATTCCCACTTTTCTACACTTTCTTAAACTTCCTCTTTTTTAAATTTGTAATAATTTGCCTATTTATTTAATTGAGGTTTTTCTGCTTATTTCTTTTAGAATTATGTAACCATAATTTTTATGCCTTTATGCCTCATGGAATGAGGTTTCCAGTCTGTTTTACTGACATTTTTCATCAAGGTTATCTAGCTGTAAGAATTAATATATGTACTGGGAAGATGGGTCAGTGGATAAAGTTATTTGCTACTGACTAGATTTTGGATCTCCAGAATTCATGTGATTGGATGAGTGTGCATGGTTGCCGCTTTGAATTTTAGCACTCAAGAAGTAGCAGAGTCAGAGAGGGAGGGATCTTCAGGGGAAGCTGGCTGGCTAGACTAGCCTGTATGATGAGCCGTAGGTTCAGCAAGAGACTCTGTCTAAAAAAAATACGTGGATCATGAGTGAGCAAGACACCTGACAGCACCTCCAGGCCTCATATGCACATGCCCACTCATTTACATACAACAACACACATGTTCCTACACACATGTGAACAAGCACACACACATAAGCTCACTAAACACATATTAAAAGCAGAATGAATATGGAGAATGTTTTTCTTTTTTGCATGAACCACAGATGTAGCAGAACACTTGAAAGAAGTTTTTTGTTATTTTGGTTTTTTTAAAAACTCAAAATGGTGTTTAGACTAGGTTTATCTCCTCATCCCGGGTGTGGTAGATTATTATGAGTTTGATGTGGAATGCTTGATGCAGGTGGCTATAATTTGGTTAAGTGCAGTTGTTTTGGCATGTGTAGCTTATTCTTGGGATTGTGTGCTACTTGGGTTTTATGGAAACTTTTGATTAGAGTATAAAAGATTTGAAGCCCTGAGATCCTGGGGTGTTGGTTGGTGGTTCGTTGGTTGGTTTGTCCATTGTTAGTACGTTGATTCTTGCACAGAAGAACAAAGGATGGAGATATTATGTTTTCAGATAGTGAGCTGAGACACTAGTCTGACTCACTGTCAGCTAGTCCTCTCTAAGCTTAGGACAGCCTAAAATGGTTGTGAAAATTTCTTTCTCTCTTTCTCTTTTGCAAGGCTGCCTATAAAAGCGGTGAAAATTTCTTTCTATTCTTCCTTTATCTTTTCCAAATTTGAGGGTAAAAGATTGTAGTGTACTACAACACATAGACACAGAGAATCTTGGGGTAGGTAGTAAAAAAATAGAACCAGAGAGCCAGGATCAATCTGTACAGATAGTTTAAACATGGGGTAAACAAAGGAGGAAAGCAAGGTGGAACAAGACAGAATTCTAGCAAAACAAACATGACATGGATATGTAAAAGACACAGGGCAAGCAGGGGGAGACAGAGATAGCTAGAAACATATACTTCTCTGTAGTTTTGAAAATCTCTGCTCATGGAAGAACTACATCTATTCTACAACAGTAGGAAGGCATACTTGGATTCTCCTTATGGGCAGGGAAAGTGTACTTTGGGTGGGCATGGGGTGGGGTGATATCTGTGTGGAGCAGAAATACTGAACATACGTAGAGGACTAAGAAATTTACAAAGAAAAGTAATTTCATCCTTGATTTCTTCATTTTATATATTCCCTTATTTTTCTGAAACTTTAAAACCGATAGTTTCTTTCAAATTTTCTTTCTTTAGCTTTTCTTCTTTTGTCCCTTAAAATTATTCTAATAGGCTGGTTAGCTGGCTCACCTAGTATAGGTATCTGCCATACAAACCTGATGATCTGAGTTTAATTCCTGGAATTCACCTTGAAGGAGAGAAGCAACTTCTGAAAGTTGCCCTCTGAATTTCACTAGTACTTGTGGCTCCCATGTGCCAGCTCTCTGCCTCTGTCTCTGTCTCTGTCAGTCTTTCTTACCTATAGTAGAAATGATAAATGAATAAATTTTAAAAGTATTTGAAATTACCTGCCTTTTAAAATAGTTAGATCTTTCAAAAGCTTTACACAAGCTGGGACAGCTTATTCAAAGTTTATTCAACATAGTGTCAGAGAGCATCTGAGATGGCACAATACAGATTAGGATAAGCAAAGGCTCCAGGGAAGAGTTGGAGACCTCTTAGGAAACACTTCAGAATAAAAGTCCCATCTGAGTTGAGACTTGAAAGATGAGTAGAATTTCAAAGTGTGAGGTCAGAGATCTAAAAGTCAAGACAAGGAAGTAACATGAAAAAAGACCCATAGGGGATGAAGAGGAGACATAAATAAAAATGATTACAAAGTGGATGCAATGGACAACTTCAGCTGTTGAGACAGTAATAGAGTTTAACACACAAGTAGAGGGGAAATGGAACAGTTGGATTAGAGTATGGTGAGATAAAGTACTGACATGCTACTAGAAATCAAGGCCAACTCTAGAAGACATTAGAAAATTTGTATCGTGCTCTGCATAACTTCCTGCAGTTTACCCATAGCAGATATGAATGCTGTGTATATAGCCTATTCTAGATACTGAGTGCCTTTTCTCTATATACTTAGAATTTCCTAAGGTAAAGATTTCTAAGGTAGAGAATGTGTTTGCATCAGTACTAGATGTTGGAGACAGAATATGAAGAGGCTCTGCCTTCAAAGAACTTGAAGGTAATAGAGAAACAAACAAGTACATCCCAGCAGACAAGTGCTGGTAAATCTGGAAAATACAGAAATTCTATAGGTAGCTTATTTGGTAAATAAGAATATGTCTAAGAAGAATATTAAAAGTAAAACGTGGGAGCTGGAGAAATAGCCTAGTCAACAAATGATTGCCACATAAGAATGAGGACCTGAGTTAGATCCCCAGAATGTATATAAAAGCTAGGTATGTGGCACATGTTTATAATCCTACTGCTGTGGAGGCCAAGTCAGGCAGATCCCTGGACCTTACTGGCTAGCAAGCTTAGCCTAACAAGAGCCCCACGTAACAATGAAATACATAGTCTCAAAACAACAATGAAAACCCAAGATAGAGCAGGGGAAATGATTCAGGAAATGGTAAGGTACTTACCACATAAATATGAGGACTTGAGTACAAATCTCTTGAGCTCATATAAATATGAGTGAAGTAGCACGTGTCTCTAATCTCAGTGCTCCTTTGTTGAGATTGGAGGTAGAAACAGGAGAATCCCCCAAAGTTAAGGGGCCAGCTAATATTCACTAAGTAGTGGCGAACAGTCTCAAGCAAGGTAGAAGACGAGGATAAACATGTGTCCTCTGACCTATACACATGTTACATGCCACAATAATGTCTACACTCACATACATGGACAGGAACATACACACAAACATTCATACACATCACCATCCAAATACAGATATACACATGTCCTAGTTAGGGTTTCTATTTCTGTGTTGAAACATAACAACACAAATAATTCAAGGAGGAAAGGGTTTATTTGGCTTTTATATTTGAATCACAGTCTGTTGGGAAGCCAAGGTAAGAGCTCAAAGAGGGCAGGCAACTGGAGGCAGGAACTGATGCAGAGGCCACAGAGGAGTGGTACTTATTGGATTGTTCATCATGGTTTTCTCAAGGTGCTTTCTCATAGAACTGAGGACAGGCAGACCAGAGGTGTGTCCTCCAAGAATAGAACCCTCATCTATTGATCACATTAAAAAATGGCCTACAGGATTGCCTATGTCCTGATCTTTTGGAGGCAGTTTTTCAATTGAGGTTCCCTCCTCTCAGATGACTATAGCTTTTGTCGTTTTGCATATATATATATATGCAAAAAGACCCTTAACCACAGCAAAACAAAAAAATAATGTGAATGGCTTATGAGAAATTACATCAAAATTATTTCAAAAAGTGATCTTTCACTTCTACATGCCCACAATTATGCCCTCTTACATAAATATGCACTTGCATATACAAGATCACAGTCATATGCACATAGTCACATACATCTCAACCAAAAAAATAAAATCAAGACTAGATCAAAGTTAAACAGCCTAAGCAGGCAATAAAATTCAAGCAGGCCAGAAAAAGAAGGGACAATTGTGTATTCCTGTTAAAGGAATAGCATATGCACTTAGTGTTATAACACAGTCTAAGGAAAGTGCATGGAGGTCCAAATGAGTTCTATAAAGAATGTATAGAAACTTACTTGGCTAGAAGGCCAGATCATGTAGGACCTACAGTGCTATTTAAGGGAGCTTAGCATTTATTTCTTCAAAAACAAGAAGCCACTCAAGTGTTATAATCAATTATTCTGAATGACTCAATTTTATCTCCTCTGTGATTGCTTTGGTTTTTATGTCTTGATGTTACTATAATTATTATTTTTGACTGCCCTCAAGGTACAATATCCTTTTTACTGCTATGATTTACTTCTTGGGGTAGCTGTGCTCCATCTGAGATCATATTCTTTAATTAGAAGAACCTGCAGTAGCATTGCTAGCAATGTAGATCTACTCATCAATATTTTTTACTTAGGGTTTGAGAATGGGGCTCAGGTCCTAATGATTGAACGCGAGCTATTATCCCATGAGTCATTTCCCTAGACATTCAGTCTGTTTTAAAGTTTGTTTAGCGAGGGAGATAGGAGGTAGTCCATGCATACATGACTAAGGGTACTTGTTATTTTTGCAGGCCTGGGTTTTTTTTTTTTCACAGAACCCACATGATGACTTACAACCATTCATAACTCTAGTTTCAGGGGATCTGAAAATCTGAACTCTGTGAGTACCAGGCACACACAAAGTGCACAGATAGACGTGCAGGAAAAATACTCATACACATACAATAAGTAAATATAAAACTTAAAAAGAAATCTATTTAATCAGTTGTCTATTTTATATTTTATAACTATTTGGACATATATGTATATAGATACACAAATTTATTTGAGTGCTGTTTAAATCACTTTTATATAGTTGTGTTTATCATTGAAAATATTCATATTTTCATTCGTTTTGCTCAACTTTTCTTTCTGGCTTCTTTTCCTCATTATTTTGTTTGCTTTATTGAAAACAGTTCCTTTTTCATACATTATATTCTGATTATGATTTCCCCACCCCAAGTCCTCCCATATCCTCCTGCCTCCCCATCCACCAAAAGTCACATCTTTTTTTATGCTTTCATTAGAAAGCAAACAGGCATCTAAACAGTAATAATGATAATTATAGCAACAAGGGGAATAAAATAAAACAAACCAGAATAGATTTTCCTATTTTTGTAACAAAAAGAAAAATGAACCAAAGAAAAACACACATACTCACATTTGCACACACAGAAATCCCAAAAAACAGAAAACTGGAGATCTGTAAAGTAAAAAAAGTTAAAAAAAAAAAAGTATAAAAAAGTAAAAAAAAAAAAAGTTTGCCCAGACAAACAATCATGGAACAAAAAACCCACTAAAAGATATCCTTGAGTTCATTTTGTGTTGACTCCAATATGTTATACCTGGGAGAAGCACAAAAACTCATTCCAGGAAGAATTCCATGTTTTTGAAGAAACTGAGATCACAAGACTCTTACCTTTTTTTTCTTGGAGTTTTCTCACAAGCACTTAAAATTTTATTCACATGACTCGATTTTTGGACCATATTCCTACATAGGAGGAAGCTTCTCTGATGATGCCTGAAGAAAATACTGATATATGAGTAAAACACAATGTTGTTAGGAGTCATTTTATTGCTATGTTCCTTTAGCAGACCCATGGTATTTGGTTTTTTTCCTAGGTCCATGACCTATCTAGTCTCGGGTTCTTGAGCACTCACTTAGTATCGGGCATGGATTCCTTCTCATGGAGTGGGCCTTAAATCCTATCAGATAAGTGGTTGGTTGCTCCCACACTCTTTTATTTTCTTTAAATGCAGTCTTCCTATGTTGCATAGGATGGCCTCAAACTCCTGCAGTTAGATGATCCTCCTTCCTCACCTTTCCATGTAGCTGAGACTACACCAGTGTGCTATTGCACCTGTCTTGCAGGTGAGACTTGTTTATAATAGTGATTTTACAGTTCTGATTTGCTCACACTAGGAAATCTTGGGGTCTTTTTCTGATGTCTGCTTTTATTCTTTGGTATTGCTTATGCTTTATGACTTCTTTGTATGACTTGTGAAGTTTTGTTATTCAAAAGAAATTTTTAAAAAATTATAGATATTTAAGTGAAGGCTAATTAGTTGTGTAGAGAGAATGGAGGTCAATTTGTGTCAATACCATTAGGAATCCAGATAGATAGTATTAAGGTTCAGCTTTCACTGGGCTTAGGATACTTTGACTTAGAATGCCTGATTTAGACTTCTGCCTTTTTAGATTAAGGGATATTGACTTATAAATCTTGCAAGACCACAGGAAATATTTCTTTGCTTTTCCAGGCTCATACATAGCTTCTCAGCCTTGCCAGTGCTCAATGAATATCTAAGGGAATATTGACCAAAGATACTTGATTTCTCTATATTCCAATATTTTGTACTACCCTAAGAGTTATCAGTGTATTTGGGATAAGTATGCACCTCCCCTCAAGACAGGGTCTTGCTTTGTAACCCAGGCTGGTCTTGAACTAACTATGCAGCCCAGACTGACCTGAAAGACCTAATTCTTATCTTCTTTTAGGGCTGGGAATATTTCAGGTTCCATCTGCCTCTTAGAAGCATCCACATATGATATACAGATATCATTTGCCAATATCAGGTCATCTTGGAAAGGTTCCTACTGTTTGCTCCTTTAGTTAACATGTTCATCTTTGTTTCCTTGTAAGCCTGGTGACTATAAGAATATTGTTTGCGATTTGCCTGGCATTTTCTGTTGCTTTATATGAGAGTAATAACTGTCCACTACCTATCAAATCCTCTACAGAAACAAAATTCTTGTTGAAAAAGAAATAGGAAACTTATTTGACCACATCTATTTTTTAGAAAACTTCTTAGAAGCAGTGTGGAGGGTGTTGTATAATACAGCTTAACGGAAGGCAGCAGAATTGTGTACAGTCCATCTGTATTCTACTCTTCACTTTGCCTTTGAGTGGGAGTTTGCATCTGTATGAATTATATCTCTCACTATTAGTTTTCTTATCTGTAACATCAGCATAATGATACCTACCCTGTGGAGCTATGAGGGTTAATTACAGCACATGACAACACATCCTGATCACTTACCAAATGATATATTATTATTTCAAAGATAAAAGAACCTTAAAAAATAACTGATTTGAAAGTGTTAAAGCATTGAATGAGAAGGGTCACATGCTCTGATCAGAGACATATGAGTATGACTGTCAAATTTTGGATTTGGTAACTATGCAAAAGCAAAAGGTCCCCAGTGAGAGAGGAAATGAAGATGAAGAGGGTTCAAAGTTGTGAAATGTCAGTTTTAAGATTTGGTGAGAGGGAAGTGCTGGTGGTCCATATAGCCTTGGTAGGAAGGAAAGAGAAAACATAGGGACTGAGAAACAACACAGCCAAGACATACATACTTTAGAATTAATATAAAGTTCAGTTTTTTGTTCTGTCTAATTTTAAATGTGATAAATGGACATCATAGCAAAGTGGGTCATTAGGAATGGAACTTTGGAGAATACAGAAATGGGCCCTTTGGGCTCATAATTATTACCTCCAGTAAATTATAATGTAGTAATTTTTTAAGGAAGAATTTCCATTTATAAAGGGATAAAACACGGAAACAATAGTGAAGATGATTTGGCAATTGCACAATAAAAGACATTTTGCCAGGTGCCTTCAATGCTCTAAACTATTACTTTGGAACATGGGAAGCTTTCAAACACTTTCTAATCCCCAGGTGGCTTTTCAGTCTTGGCTACTGGGCTTTTAATATCCCTTTGTATTCTCTGTCTTTCTTTTTCAACTTGAAACATCTTGTGCTTCCTCTTTTTAGCTTCCAAGTTGTTCCCAGTGGGTTCGCAGACAGCTTGAAACCCTCCTTTCATATGCAGTATTCACAGTGCATAAAGCTAGCACAGGGTCAGGCTTACCAGTAAACTCCCCTGAACCATTTACATGCATTCCATAAATCTTTAAAACATCCAGTGTAGAGAATGTGCTGAATTAGGGTCATTTTAGGCAAAGTGGGTTTTGTTATCATTGTTGTGGTCTGTTGAGACAAATTACAAGGAATAATTAAAGAAATGGTTTTATTCGGGCTATCGTAGTAGGGAGGACTCTTATTAAATAGTGCCAACTCAGAGGATTAGAAAGAGGCTGTGCTTTGGCACAAAGGGAGAAATCATCTTCTTGAGTTTTTCAAAATTATAAGGAAGGATAGAGAGGGTTGTGTCTCAATAACCTGAGAGCAGTTGGGGTTTTTTTGTGATTAGTTGTTTCTGGAGCACAAAAGAATGATGAGATTTCTTAACCATTTCTTCTTTACAGAAGATCAGTCTCAAGTAAAAGTGCCTTTGTCAGGCACTGTGTTTGAGTGTGATGAATGAGAATCAGTTTTTGCAGAACAAGCTACAGGAGGCCAGGAGCCTTCTGGATATAGTGAAGCAAGATCTCAGAAGCTAATTTTCAGGAGCCCTTGTTTGAATGGCTCCAGCAACCCTTGCTGAACTTCATGTTGGGAGGTGGCAGTTTGGGGGTGACTGAAGCTCCTAAGATAAATGCATTATCACAAGGCAGACAAGTCTGCCAGTATCTAAAGCCTGGCAGTATCTGGGCTGTTGGAATTTAGTTCTTAGTGATGTTATTGAGTGATGAACAGGGGGCAATAATTGGAAAAGTTAGTTTGGAGGGTTGTAGCCTGAGGGAAAAAACAAATCAGACTAACTGAGAATTAGTAATGATAACACATACAGGGGAATACAGCTCTAGTGTAATTTAGATACAGCCACCCAAACTATTATCACCAAGAAGAGGAGGAAGTCAATGATCTCTATCAGATAAGAGAGTCGCCAATCCACCAGTAATCTCCTGTTCTGATGAGCTTTGTGATGTCATGACAAATACTTGATGTCATTCAACAAAGAAAGAAAATGTTTTGACTTGTGGGTTCAGGGGTTTCAGTTCACGACTACTTAGCTTTGCTGCTCTGGACCTGTGGCTAGGGAAGTACATCAAAGCAGGAAAGAAGCACAAGACAGAGGAAGACAGTCACCTCACTTAGCTGGATGCGATAAGAAAGTCAGGAAAGGCAGAAGTCCCAATATCTGCTTCTAGAGAATGTTACCAGTGACCTAACTTCATTCCACTAAATGCTCCCTCTTAAAGGTTCTTTATCCTCCCAACAGTGCTATAGGCTGGTCAAAAAACATTAATGAATGGGTATTTGGGTGATACTTTCAAATCATTCCACCTGCAAATTCAGAAAAAGGCTAAATAACTCAAAACCAGTGAGCTCAGCCTGAATCTGACAACTTTCAAGATTGTTCATGATAGAATACAGTTTCCCATGGAAGCACAAAATTTTTCTCTGTGGCTTTTACAGTATAGATGAAAAATATATACATAGGTTTTATTCAAAATCTAGTTTTATATATAAATGCTTCACAGTTGCTCTGAAAGAATGGCAAGTGGCCTTAAGTGCTGAGCCATCTCTCCATCCCAAAGATGCTATTTTTATTTTTTAATTTTTATTGAATATTTATTTATTTTTCTACTCTTTCTCTGCCCCCCATGACCATGTCAAATTCACCTGTCTTCATGACCTCTTTTATTTTAATTTTTTTTTTTTATTTTTTATTTTCTTGGTTTTTTGAGACAGGGTTTCTCTGTTGTAACTCTGGCTGTCCTAGAACCCACTCTGTAGACCAAGCTGGCCTCTAACTCACAGAGATCTGCCTGCCTCTGCCTCCTGGGTGCTGGGATTAAAGATGTGCATCACCACTGCCCGGCTTGTCTTCATGATCTTTTGCAACTATTCTGTACTAATTAAAAGACTCGTGGCAAATATACCAGTCAGAACTGAATCAGGGAACTAGAGCCAGCATGACTCTATATTGAGTAGGATGTGGTTTAAAGCAGTGTGGGGGTGTCGCGGCAATGTGAAAGTCAACATGATAGGTAACTAAATCAGAGAGAATCTAAACATGGGTTAGTAACAAGTGCTATGCAGAAGAGTGAAGCCATGCAAGGTGGGTTTACATGCAGTACCCAAAGTGTCCAGCAGAGGTCTGACTGGAGGGGCAGCAGCACAGGTCTCCAGCATGTGAGGCAAATTCTGAGAGATGGAATCCACAAAGACATTGAGGCAGAACTCTCCAAGCACTATGAACAGAAGAATAAAGCCACTGAGATCAAAGCAAAATTGATGTCTTCTGGAGCACAACAAAAAGGTTGTTGTACCTGGAGGTCATTGAGAAGTGTAGTACAAGAACAGATCGATAAACATGTCAGGGGTGATTTCACGTAAAATCGTAGTTCCTGGAAAGGGATTTTTGTTTCTTGAAAGTCTGAAGGAAGCTTTCAGAAGATTGAAAGGTCTATGTGACCAATAAGCAAACTAATAACGATTGTTGCTAGCCTTCCTGAGCAAAATGTTCTCCAAGATTTTAAGGTGTGAGCCTTGAATAAATGTGGCAGGTTCCTAAGTGGGTGTTGTGCAAGAAAAATGCTTAAGATAAGCTGTGTATTTGTTTAACACAAATTTTCTTTCCTAGGATTACTCAACGCACATTAGCCACAAGTCACAGGAACCATGACAAATTCACCTGTCTGTCTTCATGATCTCTTGCAACCATTCTGTAGTAAACAAAAGATTAATTGCAAATATACCAGTCAGAACTGAATCAGGGAAATAGAACCAACACGGCTCAATATTGAAGAGGATGTGGTTTAAGGTAGTGTGGCTGTGCCCAAGTAACTACAAAATATGTAAAGCTCAGTCATAAGGGAAGATGGACACTGTGGGCAGAGGAGTTTTTTTCCTTTTCTTGGGAAAGCTTCAGTACTGCTTTTAAGTCTTCCTATTGATCAAGTCAGATTCGCCTAAGATTTCTAAAAAAGTTAGAGTCTATTACTTGCACCTGAAAAACAAATTCCTAGGGACGACTGGTAGTTTGAGGATAGTCAGCATATGTACATACATATATACATTATTCACAGAAATAATTCAGAAATTATTCATAGCAAAGCTAGACATTCTTTTAGAACCTTAAAAAATTTCAATAAATTGCTTATGTTTCTTACAAGTATTTCCTCTATGTGTAGTCCTGCTTCCACCATTTTATGAAAATATTTAGCTCAACATTTGTCTCCTTTCCCTGATAATAAACTGTCTATCCACTGTCATATATTTCTACTGTGTTCTCAGCTCCTGTGAGTGGTTTTTGTTTCTTCTCTCTGAGCTGCTGCTGCTGTTGGACTTCTTAGACTCACTGTTGTGTCATCTTCTTCTTGAATAACAGCTATATGTCTGTGCTCTTCATATCTTGTAGGCGGCAGATTGCATCTTTCCTTTGAGCGTTTTTGAAATTTGCCTTTATTCCTTTGTTTGCACAACAATTTCTCCTCATTTTCTTGCTATCATCCAATTTAAAGGGCAGAAATGGAAAGATAACTGAATTTTATAGCCATTTTTTTTACAAGTAGTAATAAGAGTTGCATTTTTTCTTGTTTACATGTTTTTGTTGTTTTGTCTTGTGTTTTAGTCTTATTCACCAGATTTTATTTTATTTCTTAATCTTAGTGGGGGGAGTGTATGATGGTGTAGGGTGTGTGTATATATGTGCTCATGTGTGCATGCATGGTGTGTGTGTGTGTGTGTGTGTGTGTGTGTGTGTGTGTGTGTGTGCATTGGTTCCCTTCTTTCACTTTGTCAAAGAATACACAAGACTGGCTTCTGAGGATTCTCCTGTCTGTATGTCCCCTTTCACTGTAGGAATGGTAGGTAGTATTATAGATATTCACTACTGTATCTGGTTTTATGTGCATTTGGGGATCCAAAAGCAGATCCTTCTGTTTGTGAAGCAAACCCTTTATCCATAGACTCACTTTCCCTACATAGTATCACTACATTATAAAGGGTTTTAGTATTCTTTTTTTTCTTCTGTTTTCAGTATTTTGCTTGGCATTTAACATGTTTGCCAGTCAAGCTTCAGCTTTACCCCATGTTGATTTTTCTCCTTTATTCTTCTATTCTATTGTACTGAGGTATCCCATTATGTGGATAGTAGCTCCTGTTTCTCTGTACTGGCACATATTTTGCTCTTTCTAGCTGACATTTCTGTTCATTTTGTCTGTCTTGTCTCCATTTTCATGGTAAGTATCTAAAATCCTATATGCATTTCAACACCTCTATCAAATATGTCTTAATGTTTTACCCTAATCTTTACAGATTGTTACAGATTCCTTGTTTATGCATGATTTATGTTGCCTGTTTGGATAGCACCATATTCTACTGTTTATGATATATATGGTGTAACCAACATGAGTACTGCTTCTGATTTTAATCAGCTAAAAGAAAAGCCTATATTTTAGCTAATTAGTGTCTCATAGCCTCTGCACAAAACATTTGTAGAACATACTTCCAGTATGCATTTATTGAATGATAACGTTACATAGAAGGCCAAAATTATTTCCATATTGTGCTGTGCAGTATCAGCAGCCACAGGAATAAATTATCTCCTTTTATTTTTTTGAAGCTACAGATCCCTGCACATCAGAGTGTTTTGTAAGGATGTGATTGCAGACATATGTGTTTAGTCATTCAGACAGTCAAACTGTGTTTTGATTATTTTAATTGTTTTATTTCAATACAGAATAATTTGTTCTGGGCTTTTTACAAGCCCTTGATAATGGTTAAGTACATTAAAAAACAAAAAGAGAAAACATGAGTTTATTTAATCTTCATCCTTAAATCACCAATCTTTGTCATATATATAAAATAGTAGGGCAAGCACCCTCCCTTCTCCCTCCCTCTCCCCCCATGTCTCTCTCTCTCTCTCTCTCTCTCTCTGTCTCTGTCTCTCTCTCCATTTGTGTGTGTTTGAGGGAGGGAGGGGGAGGAGACTCCTTTAAAATTAAATAAAATAAAAAGAACAGCAGAAGCTTAGAAAAAAATCTCCCCAGTATATGCTTGCTTATAGAAACAGAATTTTTTTTTAGATGAAGAAAACTTGAGAGATCTCCCTGATATTCATCTAATGTGTCTCTTACTAAATGCAATTTTCATGTCATTTTCTTCATCATTTTGTAGCTTTGAAAGCTGTATTTGATGAGAAAAGCCTGTTCCCCAAAGAAATTCTCGATCGTGAAAGACAAGACAAGCTATTATGTCAAGAATCAAGTGGTGAAGTGAAGATAAAGAGACATAAGAAGCAATTATGATCAAACAAACAAAAAACAACCCTCCATGGTGACATAAAGCCCTCCAATAAAATGCTGAGAAATAATCGAGAATTCCCCCCTTACTCTGTTATTTTACATGTAAACTTAAAGAAACTTGATCTTCAGACTATGTGTTCATGCTGCTTTCTCGAAGAATCTTTCCTTCTCGGTATACTCTAAGAGGGAATTGGTCTAAAAAAGAAGAATGCCAATTGATATATCTATTTCAGAAGGAAGTATTTTACCTAGTTGTCTCTCTAACTGACCCTGTAGACAAACATTGTAATGTGTTTTATTATAAAATCTTCATTAAAATATGTAAAAGAGTAGCAAATTCATAAAAAACACTTAAAATCTGTCTATTTTTAATGTTCCCTCTCTTTATAATTTGCTTCCCCTGACAACTTTGATATTGACAATGGCACCATGTATTGTTCTTTTTAAATATACTTTTCACTTTAACTGTATAAATTTACGGTGTACAGTGTTGAAACTTGGTACATGTTAAAGTGCTTAGTGATCAAATTGATATTTTCAACATTTACAAGTTATTAAACATTTTCAAGTATTTTTGATTAATATGATCATTGCGCATTGGATGTATGCACTGAGGTTAATATTTCAGCACATATATTCAATATGTAGCAGTCATATCAGGATAAATGATGTCTCCTAGTAATTGTTTTAGATTTATCTTCATTTTCTTATGCTGTTAGCAGAGAATTAGTGGGCATGATCTACTCCTCTACCTGAAAACTGAGTGGCATACCATAGCCAAACAGGAAATAGATTAAAAAAAGAAGCAAGGTGCCTGGTCCTTGTAAAGACATCACTGTCCCAGACAAGTCCAGTAGGAAATGCTTGGCTTTGAAAACTACTGCTTTTCCTTATGACTTCAGGCATTGTGATGCAGGAAACCAATTTTGTTGTGTTTTTTTATTGTGTTATGTTATGTTTTTTTATTGTGTCCTTCAGAAAGTAATTAATAAATTCAATTCCATAGATTCAGTCTATTTGTGTATGATTATATTTTAAAGATGTCTTTAAAATATTTGGACTGTAAAACTCTTGCAATAATACATGATAGTAAATAATTAATTCACAGTGAATAATTTTTATCAGCAACAAAAACACCCAATTTAAATCTCATAACAATCCTTTTAAATTTACCGGTTTTAATGCTGAAAGATGACATTGCTAGTAATAAAATGTCAGTGTTGGGATTATAACACTGGTCTGTTTAAACTAATAAATAAGGCATTTTCAATTCACTGTTCTGTTCATTTCTTCAAGGATATATTTAATTACAAGGGCTTTAATAATAGATTTTCTAGCATAATTTGAGTAAACATTTGGTTTGAGAATATCATATGTGTGCATGTGTATGCTTGTAGAATTTCTTTGCAGTGGTTTCCATCCCTGGGAAGTGGCTCCTGTGCAGTGGCCAGTGGTGGAGCGCAGCTTGGTGGAGGGAAGCATAGGGAGTGTCCACTTCCCAGGGACTATGAGTCCATGTGGTCCTCGATCTGAGGCTTCTGAGAGCTGGCAAAGAATTCTCTGGAGCACAGGTCAGAGGGTGTAACTCGGTTTATTGTGGAAATAGGGTCACATTTATAGGGAGAAGAGGGGTCTCTGGTATCCAGGGATGTCTGGGGAAGCTCACTGGTTAGGAAGGCACAGGTACGACAGCCTTATTTGCATGTTGAGGCTCATAACCTGGACCTAAGTATTTTCCAGGGGACCCGAGGGAGAGACTTTATATGATCATATAGGGGGAAGTAAGTCTCAGCTTCAGGTAAACAACCTCCAGGCCTCAAACCTTTCAGGGGGTGGTGCCTTGCTGTGAAAGCAGGCAGCATGGCTTGTGGTTTGTCAGAGCAAGGGGTGGGGGAGCAGCCACATGCCTTCTGCTCTCAGAATGAGAGCTCTGGGGTTCCAAGCAACATTTCTACCCCATCTCAGCTCTAGGACAGCTTCACATATGCTGAGGTGTTTATCTAGAGAGTGTTATTTACAGTACATATATAATATACAGTGGAATCTTTCTATGTAATATAAAGCTGCAGCTTGCTCTCAAATGATTCAAAAATATTGTATGTGTATGTAAAGGACATACACAGACCTGTGTCTGTATATATATATATATATATATATATATATACATACACACACTTATGTCTATCATTTATGCGTCATCTATCTGTCTGTGTCTATTTATCTTTTATACAGACCAGGGATATATTTGGAGTATGAAAATGTGATAAATGGAAACAACTGGCAAAACTGGGAAGGGTGTATGGGGATAATAGGACTTTGTACTATATAGACAAGTTCATGTCAATTTAGAAAGGATTTTGTTCTTTTGTTTTTTGTTTTGTTTTTTTTTTTTTTCTCTGAGACAAGGTTTCTCTGTTGCAACTCTGGCTATCCTGGAATTCACTCTGTAGATCAGAGTGGCCTCTAACTCACAGAGATCTGTCTGATTTTGCCTCCAGAGTGCTGGGATTAAAGGTCTGCACCATCACTGCTTGGCAAATTTGAGAATATTTCAATGTATAACTTTAAAGCATAAAAATATTACTTTGAGATAAAGGATTCTTTTAGATCTTCAAAAAGAAACAAACTATCTCACAGGGATATTGCAGAGAATTTCTACACTGAATGGCATGCTTGATTGGGTAATTCATCATTTCAAATGCAGAGCAATGATTTATGAGTCATAGGTTGATGAGAGTGCAGTAAACTGAAATTAGAGACACATTCCCAGAGATTTACAGGAGAATTAAGATACGAAAGGGACATAATAAAGATATCGAATCTTCTGTGATAGCTCTTATCTCCATATATATCTACGTTTGAGTGCATTTATCCACCTGTCCATTCCAAGTCCAGTTATAGTCGGCAGAGGCAAGACAATTTGTTCACATGTACTCAGGAAAAATTGCCTTCATCTTGCCTTCAGCATTCTTAAGTGGATTCACAATAGTACAATGACTAATTAGGCTGAGATTGAATGAGTCATTACTTTTTACAGGTATAATTTAGAAATTCTTTTGATAGCCACATCTCATTTTTAACTCTTGGTATTTCTTTTTGAAGAGATCAATGTAATATAGTCTGATCATATGGACAGACTTTCTCTTTGTAGATTATTATGTCTGCAAAGTTTGATGCTTTGTAGAAGTCTAATTCCATCACCCATCAACTTCAAGTTCTCTTCTATAAAAGGAATTAAGAGGAGCTGTCTCAAAGTACATTTGATAAATTCAATAGACACTTTAAAGCTCTGAAAGTCTCTTTTAATGTTACTACTTCTAATAATTTGTCAAAATACACACAAAAAAGGCAAAGGACATTTAGCTATTATGTCTTACTATTCTTTCATACTTACAACATCTAATGGTGCTAAACAAGTAACAGGGTCTTTCCTGTCAAATGCCAATAGACTGGAGAATTATAAACTGTTTCTGAAATTAACATTTAGATGTACTCATTTAAGAACAAGTTTTCTACAGTGAAAGGAACTTGTCACATTAAAATAAGATGTGTTATGATTTTCAATAGTTGTTTGTAAAATGTACATTTATCTACACCTTTCGCTTTTTAGAATATGTTAGTCTTATCACTCAAAGTATGTGGAATACAGTGACAGAATAAAAGTTTGCCTGAGACTAATTTATGCTTAAATGGAAGAATTAACTTTGAAGTTCATTATTGATGAGTACATTTGCTTTTGTGGTTTTAAAATTAGGAATTAAGTATATTTTACTTGAAAAAAAAGTCCTATTAAATACTAAGGAAAGTGGTGAGATTATAACTCTAATTCCTTGCTATTGGTTTGTTATAACTTATACAAAAAGATGTAACATCTCATTATGAACATATTTAAAAAAAATTATTCTTTAGGGGCAAAATTGAATTGTAGAAAGAATAGATTTGTGAAACTATTTAAATGGTGTGCTGTAATATTTTATGGACAATAATATTTTACTAGCTACTAAAACACCTTAAACTTAGGAGAAAAAAATCATAGTTATTGCTTTTTACTCCAGAAGAGACAGGACAAGGAATATTTTTGTTTGAACGGCTCCAATTTAAGGTCCTTACAGAAAAATCACATTGAATGGTCTATGTAATACAGAGTGGCTGTCTGCTTCTTTACAAGGAAAGAAAAGTACTGGCAGGTTCTTGGACAAGTCACATTTTGATCTGAGTAGTATGCAGATACAGTAAGTTGGTAGCTAAGGGTGCTAGTGATGTATGGTTGTTGGTGCCACTACATGAATGGAAAAGCACTGACTGATAGTCGTAGACTTTCTGATCAAGAACAATTTGGAAGATAGTGTTCATGTATAGAACAGCTCTATTGTGGAAAATCATTCATAGCATCATTAAATTTAGAAAAATACTCTATGTTAGAAAATTTAATGTTGGAAGAAACCCCAACATTTTAAAAAGAAACATTTAGGAATCCCTCTACAGTAAAAATTACTTGTTGATGGACTAAGATATAGGTCAGTAAGAGAGCTATTTGTTTGCACGAATAACCATCTGGGTTCAATGTGTAGTGCTGAAAAAATAAAACCCAGCTAATTAGGAGGATATGATGCCTTCTCATAGCCACAATGCATTTAAAGTCTGTCATGATTTAAAATCATGGCCCTGTTAAAACACTGAATAGTATTAACAAGGTCCAAGGTCTCAGGTTTTAGAAGTTAGAAACTTCAGAAGATGGGTTCTTTTTAAGATATTCATTTTAAGATGCACATGAATATCTTATTTCTTTCTCATGAGTTTAACAGAAACACTATTAAATTTGGTGATCAATAGTGCTATGTTTGCTTCAGTGAAGTCACAATAAATTTTCCATTTCTCAGAGGCCATAATGAATGATATATGTGTTTAGTACCTGCCTGCCATTGAGATGACTGAATTGAACTATAAAATTAGATACAACTCACTGAATTATGTATCTGTTTTTTATTGATAGGTGGTTTGTAGAGAAAGTAATATACAATGTTAAAATCACATGTAAGTAGCCTCAATGTTCTATATCAAGTTACCTGTGGTTAATATTGCTATTTTGATTTAACTTCATAAATCAATTATATATATATATATATATACATACATATGTGTGTGTATGTGTGTTCAATATCTTTTCCTTTTCTAAAAAAATTATAATGGGGCTCATAGACATAGGAAATGGCCCTGGCCAATGTGTAACATGATAAATTGTTGAAGTTGTGGTGCAGACTTAATTGGCTTTGTTCTTTTGCTTACAAACACTGAAGTAATGATGATGGATTGAATTCTTAATATGACTTGGATTCCAATGAGAATCCAGCACTTTTACAATGTCTGTCATGTTGCTCCAATGTTTCTACTTTTAAAGGAAATTTACTGATGAAATAATAATACTACCTAATTTTTAAGTCTTATTGTCTTTTTTCATAATTCATTTACATTTCATCATTGATCATTAACTTGATCATATAACAGCATAGTGCACACCTGCTCTGGTTCTGGAAGAATTAATCATGCAATGTTCAAGATAAATAGAGTTGGCCTTCACTGATAAGCTGTTTCATATGTGAGTGTTTTCCAGTAAGCACATTTCAGATACAGCAGTCCATAAATTATCAGAAGTTAATTCTGGGTAAGTACCTTAAAGTTAAATAGCTTTTGAATGAAGTAGATATTCAGTAACGTGGACTGTGTTTAATGAAGTGTAGGAATGGAACTTGCATTCACATTGGTGCAGGAATAATTTAATTATTTAAAAATTAAAACATTACTTTCATTCACCTTAAAAGAATTCACTGTAGAAAGAAGGTCAAACTTTTAGAGAAGTATTAATCATGTTGATTATTTCTCAGTTTTTAGTGCTTTCTGGAGAGATATTATATCAAACCAAAGGAGGTAAGTGAACTTTTAAAACTAGTTATTCATTTGTTGTTGTAACTTTTTAAGTGCATAAAAAAATTATGGAAAAAATGGCTGCTCCCAGTGTAAATTTTCATTATGAGAAGTGTCAGTAAGAATATTATCTTAAGACCAAGATTCTACTACCAGAAAGAGTTACATCATTACTAATAATATTTATTATCCCATTGTTGCTCAAATACATAAAGGTATACTTGATTAATTTTAACATGTTTGAAAAGCACTGATAATATTTTGATGGCATACATAGCTGTAAACAAATTTTGGCTAGAAATAGTCTGAAAAATTCAATATATACACACATATATTCATAAAAAGAACACACATACACACACACATATATGCATATTCATAAAAATTCAAAGATATACATATATATCTTTTAATTTTTAAATCAGAGCATAATATATAGACATATGTATGAAGCATCTTTCATGAATTGTTTTTACTGTTGCACATCCACAACCAAGTATATTGATTTAATCCTTAATAAAATATCTGTTGACAATTTATGTCTATGTGCCTATCAACACATTGTTTTCTATTAGTTGCTTTTATTATATTTTGAGATTTTAACCCTTTGTAAAAATCTATGCTTATACAAATAGAGTTTTTCTACTTATATTAAAAATATGAATTAACAAAATAATACCTTATAGCCTAGTTTTTGAGGCTATTTGATTATTCTTTATCTTTATACCTACTAATGCTTCTTAGTAACTCTTACTATATAACTCTAAGAATATAGCATTTCAGGTCTTCAAGGCTAACAACACTATTCTAAAGGCTTTAATCTTGCTCCCATTGAAAGGTCATTCCCTAGAAGGCCATTAATGGTTATTAATATGTATAATTTTAAAAGTAAAATTAGCATTATTGAACTTTACGAGGACTCAACATTACTGTTCCACAAAGCGTTTAAAACTGTTTCCACTGAAGTATAATCAGGTAATTGATCTTCATGTAATTGCCTTAGCATTTTGTGGGCAGGGGAGTCTTGTGAATAGTTATGGTTTTCTATTCCTGTAATCCCAACAGTTGTTAAGTTTTTAGACAGAATGTTTGTTGATTCCATTCTTTGTTTTAATTCTACCATTTATATTTGGCTGTTGGTTGGTTTCTTTTTGATCTTTCTTCATTTCTTCTTTTCTCCTTTTATATAACTGTGAAGTGGGAGTTGGAATATTTTTCTCTGATATTCAAGATTCATAGAGTATGAAAAAGCTGTTGTCAGGGTAGTCAGACAGCTCTGTTGACTTAAAATGTGTTTTCTTCTAATAGTGTTCTAATAGCAGTGCTTTACCATCAATTTTAGGAAACTCTAAGTATGTAATGTTAGTTTTTGTTTGTTTGTTTGTTTTGTTTTTGTGTTTTGATTTTGTTTTTTTTTTTCTAGTCAAGCTTTCTCTGTTGTAACTTTGGCTGTCCTGGAACTCTGGCTGTCCTGCTACTCACTCTGTAGAACAGGCTGCCCTCGAACTCACAGAGATCTGCCTGCCTCTCCCTCCTGAGTGCTGGAATTAAAGGTGTATGCCACCACTACCTGGATAATATGCTAGATTTTGAAAGAACATATAAGGTAGCAAGTATACTTCTATTACAAGATGCTTATTTGGCAAACTGCTATTATGTAGAGTCTCCCTGTGGCAATAGTATATAGAAAATATTCTGTATTGGTATGCATAAAGGGCAGGATAGTATAATGAGTGGACACTCTTCTGTTAAATTTACTAAGATAAAGCCTATTTTGAAAACCAGTACATTTTGAATTACTGCACAGAAATCAAGATGGATAACATCTTATTCTGGAGATTTCTGCTGATTTTTTTGGGAACTCAAGTTTCAAGAATTGTGACTCAAAACAATGCTGAATTTGCAGTGGATCTTTATCAAGCCATTGGTGTATCTCACAAGAACAACATTGTATTTTCCCCTCTTGGAACAACTGTGATTCTTGGAATGGTCCAGCTAGGTGCAAAAGGAAAAGCACAACAGCAGATCATGAAAACTTTAAGAATGGAGGAAACCTCAGCAGGTGAGAGTCTTACATATAATTCCCTATAGATATGGTTAGCTTTAGTTTTAACATATCAGGGACAAATGCAACTCATAGAACTTTAACAAGTGAAAAGTAACCAGACAAAATGTCAAATTATAATGAGACAATTATAAATGCATGCATTTTATTCACTTATTATTGATTGTTTTTAAAATAGGTAGGAAAAATACTTTATCAAGACATTAGTACTTATACAGAAATGAATTTCTGTGTATACCTGTATTTTCTCTGATCTGTTTGTATATTTCAATATATTGATTTTTAATATTATGGAACTATTTCAAAATATAATTTAATATTGCATTTTATTTATTCTCGTGGCAAGGGCATTAGTTACTCAACCCTTCTTTGAGAGTAATTCTTTCTCACACTTCTCTTACAAGAAAACACACCACTTCACCAAGAGATGAAGAAAAACATTAACATATTATGAGCTGGCTTAATACTTCTATAAAATGGGGGAAGGAAGCACTAAAATAATCCAACAAAAATTTCTTAATATAAGTGGTTGTTTTGGAGTCTTCAAAAGTCCCATGTGGGCCTCTGACATCCCATTTGAAATATCTCCATGGATATCTGGCTCCTGCTCTCAGTTTATAGATATATCACTATCACAGAGCATATCCTGAACTTCAGAAGAGACATCTAGATTTTTAAGTTGAAAGTTTAGTTACTATACCTATAATTAACTTCAGTATATTTTCCTTAACACAGATTATCTTCATAAATTGCTTCAATTTAAATAAAAGAAATTTTATACAGAAGAGGTATTGCTAATAAATTAATTGGGTTTTCCTTCATGAATAATATATAATGATGTAACTCTAGTCATTCTGATTAATTTCAGCAAGTCCCAACTCACCACTCCCAGAAACATTATACGCCACGGTATCCCTTTGAAAAGCAATATATTGTTCCTGCATGCATGTAAAGCAGATTCTAGGATCAGCTATCAAAACAGGCCTCTGAAATTAAATTCCCAGATGCATGCATCTTAGAGGGAAGCATAAATATCTTAAGAATCATGGGGTGTGAATGTAAAAACAATAGTGAAAATAATGAAGTACCACCAAACGTGAAGGCAGTCTCTCAGCCACTGCTATACATGTCTGATGCAAACCATCCCACGTAATATTTATAATTATTCCATAGGATAGACATACCTCTGTTGTACAGATGAGAAAAGCAAAGTAAAATTCGTTTGGTACTTTGGTCAGGGCTATTTCCAAAAATGATGCCGTGAAACTCATATGGGGAATCTTATATTTTCTTTGTAATAGTATATATAGATGACAAAACAGTGAGGAAAATATACCAAAATATTTCTGCAGTTCCCTTTCTAAGTGACAGACAGACACAAATGGACAGTAAGTGCTGAAGGAAAAGAACACTGAAAGGCAAAATAATGATAATGAAGTTAGGAAAATAAAAGAGGAAAAAATAAGAAATAAGAGAAGACACACAATTAAGAGGTGAGAAGGAGTGAGGGAGTGAATCCTAGGGAAATGTAGACAAGTCTCTAGACGGTCAGGAATAAGTAGAGTAAGCTGACTTTAGAGTGGAACAAGGGTTGACACAGCCAGCAGGCAATGCCTGCAGCCGTATAAGAACTGGAACAAAGGAAAAGGTGAAACTAATCTTGTCTTTATATAAAATTATTGTATTTTGTTTATCACATTTCCCATTAATTTTGATTATTTCTTGTGTACATACTCACATGAGTGTACATGTGTGTGCTTGCACATGTGGAGGACAAAGGCTGATGCCAAGTATCTTCTTTTAAAATTTTTTTTCTTCTCTGGTAAAATACATTCCAACACCCTTCCACCCCTCCCTTCATTCTTCCTACCTCCCCGAATCTCCCATTTCCCTCAGATATTCCCCCAATCCTCCAACTCCCACCTCTGCCTCTCCCCAAGAAAGGACAATCTTCCCAGACTTACTGCTCAAACGTGGCACAACAAAATGGAACAGGAGCAGGTACAATTCCCTTCTTCAAGGTTGTACTGGACAACCCAGTAGGTGGGCAAAGTTCCCAAGGGCAGACAAGATGTTCAGGGACACATCCCCCTATTCTAGTCTGTATGAGTTCTACAAGAACACAAGCCCAGAAATCCTCAAGACATATTTGGGGGATCCAGCAGGTTCCATGTCTGCCGCTTCAGGCTCTGTGAGCCCCTAAGAGTGCTGGTCAGTTGACTCCATAGAGTTTGTTTTCCTGGGTCCTCAATCCTTCTGCTCCCAGCAATCCCTCCTCCACTTCTTGTGTAGGATTCTCCAAGCACTAAATTTTGGGTGGCTCTAGGCCTCTGCATCTGCTCCATTGAGCTGCCATAGGAACCCTCTCTGTTGAGAATTGGGCTCGACAGTAATCTATGAGGAGAGCAGGATAACATTGGAAGTCTTTTCCTGATTGCCCAGACTCTAGTTCTTGGCCTGCCCTGGAGGTTTCCCTCCTTTAGTATGGTGTTCCATTGTCCTGCAGTTAGGACAGGCCATAGGTTGAAGTTTTTGTGGCAGAGATGGTATCCCAGTCCTACCACTGGAAGCCTTGCCTGCTTACAAGAGATGGTCTGGAAATGTTCAACATCCTTAGCCATCCAGGAAATACAAATAAAAACTACTCTGAGATTCCATCTTGCACCTGTCAGAATGGTTAAGATCAACAAGTCAAATGACAGCTTATTCTGGAGCAAGGGGAACACTCCTACATTGCTGGTGGGAGTGCAAACTTTTACAGCCACTGTGGAAATCAAGATGGTGATTCTTCCGGAAATTGGGAATTGACTTTTTAAGAGCTAGCTATACTATTCTTGGGCATATACCCAAAGTACATTCCATCCTACCACAGATGTTCATAGCAGCTTTACTCATAATAACCAGAAATTGGAAACAATTTAGATGCCCTTCAACTGAAGTATGGATAGAGAAATTACGGTACATTTACAGAATGGAGATATGTTCCTCTGACAGTCTCTTCCAAGAGTCTGGTTCGCTCTCATCTCTTTCATTCTTCTACATGTAGACATCCAATTAGACCAGAATCATTTGTTAAAGATGCTTTCTTTATTCTATTGTATATTCTGGCTTCTTTATCAAAGATCAGGTGTCCATAACTGTGTGGGTTGATGTCTGTATCTTCAATTCAGTTCCATTGATTAACATGTCTGTTTTTATTCCAGTACCATGTGGTTTTTATTACTATAGCTCTGTAGTAGAGTTTGAGATGGGGAGTAGTAATACTTCCAGAAGATCTTTAATTTTCAGGTTTATTTTAGCTATCCTGGATTTTTTTCTTTTTCCGTATGACATACAGCATTATCCTTTTGAGGCCTGTAAAGAATTGTGTTAGAATCTTGAAAGGGATTGAGTTTAATCTGTAAATTGCTTTTGGTAGAATGGCCATTTTTACTATCTTGATCCTCCCAATCTAGGAGCATGGAAGATCTTTCTATCTTTTGAGATATTCTTTAACTTTTCAAAGACTTGAAGTTTTTGTCATGCAAGTCTTTCAATTGCTTGGTTGTTGTCACCACAATATATTTTATGTTTTTTGTGGTGGTCGTGAAGGGCGTTGTTTCCCTTTTCCCTTTTGTTTCTAAAGTATGACCTAATGATTCTTTGAATTTCCTTGGTGTCTAGTTATATCCCCCCTTTTCAGTTCTGATTTTGTGGAATTGGATATTCTCTCTTCATCTTTTAATTAATTTGGATAGTCTATCTTGTTGATTTTGTCAAAGAAGCAACTCTTTGTTTTATTCATTGTGTATTGTTGTCTTTGCTTTTATTTTATTGATTTCAGCCCTTAACTTGATAATTTCTTGCCATCTACTCCTCTTGGGTGTGCTTATTCCTTTTGTGCTTGCGCTTTCAGATATGCTGTTAATTTGCTAGTCTTCAATTGCTTCCTATATTTCTGTCTTGACTCAGTTGTCATTCAGTGGAGAGATGTTCCATTTCCATTAATTTGTATGCCTTCTGTTGTTGTTTAAATCAAACTTTAATCTGCTGTGGTCCTACAGGATACAGGGGGTTAGCTCAACTTTCTTTTAACTACTGAGGGCCTGCTTTGTGACCTGGTATGTGGTCAGTTTTTGTGAAGGTTCCTTGAGGTTGTGAGAAAAAGGTATATTCTTTTGTGTGTGGGTGAAATGTTCTGTATATATCTGTTAGGTCCATTTGTTTTATAAATCTGTAAGCTCCAGTGTTTCTCTGTTTAGTTTTTGTCAGGATGATGTGTCCATCGGTGAGAGTGTGGTATTGAAGTCTCCCACTATCTGTGTGTTCAGTGTGTGTTTTAAGCTTTAGCAATGTTTGTTTTCCAAATGTGGGATCCATTGTGTTGGTGGCATGAATGTTTAGAATTGAAATGCCGTCTTGGTGGATTTTTCTTTTGATGAGTATGAAGTGTCTTCCCCATCTTTTTTGATTAATTTTGTTTTGAAGTCTATTTTGTTAGATAGAATGACTATACTGGCTTGCTTCTTGGGTCTGATTGATTGGAAAACCTTTGCCCAACCCTATACTCTGAGGTAATATTTATCTTTGCTGATAAATTGTGTTTCTTTTATGCAGCAGAAGGATGGATCCTGTTTTACATCCATTCTGCTAGTCTGTGTTGTTTTATTGGGTAACGAGACCATTGACAATGAGTGATATCAATGACCAATTATTGTTAGGTCCTGTCATTAAATAATTATTGATTGGGTTCATATGTATGTGTGTGTGTGTGTGTGTGTGTGTGTGTGTGTATGTGTGTGTTTGTGTCTCCTTCTTTTGATTCTAATGGAGTGATGTTATTTATTTCCTGTGTTTTCATGTATGTAGTTAAATTCCTCAGGTTGGAGTTTTCCTTTTAGTACCTTCTGTAGGGCTGGATTTGTAGATGATATTGTTTGAATTGGATTTTTTGTTTTCTCCATCTATGGTAATTGAAAGTTTTTCTGGATATAGTAGTCTGGGCTGGTGTCTGTGGTCTCTTAGAGTCTGCAGTATATCTGCAGGTTCTTCTGGCTTTTAGAGTCTCCATTGAGATGTCTAGTGTAATTCTAATAGTTTTGCCCTTATATATTACATGCTGTTTTTCTCTTGCACCTTTTAGTATTCTTTGTTTGTTCTGTATGATTATTTTTGTGGCAAAGGACTTTCTTTTCTGGTTCAGTCTATTTTATATTCTGCATTCTTCTTGTACCTTTATAGTCATCTCCTTTTGGTTTGGAAAATTTTCTTCTATGATTTTATTGAAAATATTTTTCTGGTTCTTTGAGGTGGGATTCTTCTCCTTTATTTCTATTAGTCTTAGGTTTACATAGTGTCTCAGATTTCCTAGATGTTTTGTATGAAGGATTTTTTTTTGAGTTAACATTTTCTTTTACAGATATCTCTATATCTTTGATTGTATCTTCAATTCCTGAGAGCCTTTCTTCCAGCTCTTATATTCTGCTGCTGTAACTTGCATCTGTAGTTCCTTATTGCTTTTCTAAGTTTTTCGTTTCCAAAATCCCTTCTGTTTGTGTTTTCTTTATAGCTTCTATTTCCATTTTCTTGTCTTGAACAGTTTTGTTTGTTTCTTTGTTTTCTTGTTTTTTTCTTGGCTTTCTTCAAGGGATTTATTCATTTTTTTCTAATTGTTTGTTTGTTTTCCTGGGTTTCTTTAATGAGTTTGCTCATTTCCTCCCATTGTCTGTTTGTTTTTCATGTATTTCTTATTTTATTTATTTCATTTCGTCTTTAAGGACCTCTATTAGCTTTATAAAGTTGATTTTGAGATTTTTTTCTTGTTCTTTGGCTGTGTCAGGGTGTTCAGGATTCGTTGTAGTAGGATAGTTGGGTTTTGATGGTGACATATTGCTCTGGTTGTTGTTGATTGTGTTCTTACATTGGCGTTTAGGCACCTGGGTTTGGACTGATTGTAGGATTAGGTGCCAAGATCCTCCTGTGTTTGAATTTATTGAATGAGTGTTTTGTTCCTTTTTTCTTTCTTCCTCTCTTCTTTTTCTTTCTTTCTTTTTTTCTTCCTTCCTTCCTTCCTTCCTTCCTTCCTTCCTTCCTTCCTTCCTCCCTCCCTCCCTCCCTCCCTCCCTCCCTCTTTCTTCCTTCCTTCCTTCCTTCCTTCCTTTCTTTCTTTCTTTCTTTCTTTCTTTCTTTCTTTCTTTCTTTCTTTCTTTCTTTCTCTCTCTCTCTCTCTCTCTCTCTCTCTCTCTTTCTTTCTTTCTTTCTTTCTTTCTTTCTTTCTTTCTTTCTTTCTTTCTTTCCTTTTTTGCTTCTTAACTGGTCTTCTGTTTCTTTGTAGCCTCTTCTCAAGCTGGGGGTCTCTGCCTTGGACCATGGCTGCTCTTTTTCTGGCTGGCTGCCTTAGCCTGTGCTGTTCTTCTGGGTGGTTGGTGTGACAATAGTTCTTCAAATAGTATTTGCTGTTGATGGTATTGGGGACTAGTTCCTCAGTTGCTTGGTTGTGATAGCACCGGTGATTGTCCACAGGTCTTGAGGGCTTGAGCAGTGGAGCTGGAGGAGAATGGGGAGGGATTCTGGAGGAGTGAATTATGGGAGTAGAACCAAGTGTTCTGCAGGTGGGTTGCCAACCTGTTTTGTCCACTGGCTGAGGCTACAATGGCTTAGGGATCTCTGTCTATATATTTTTAAAATATGATTTATTATTTTATTTTTAAAATTTAAATTTATTATTTAAATTTATTTATTATAATTTATTTTTAATTAATTAATTTATCTATTATTTAAAATGATGTGTATGTGTGTGTGTGTTTGTGCATGAGCATAGGAGACTGCAGATTCCAGAAGAGTATACCAAATCCCCTGGAGATGGAGATTTAGGTTGTAAACTATCAAATATGTTTGCTGGTAACAGAACTCAAGTCCCATGGAAGAGAAGCAAATATTCTTAATCACTAAACCTTCTCTCTATTCCCTCCACCACCACCACCACCACTAATTTTCAGTATATGTTATTTGTTGAATCTTTACTTTTAATTTTTCTTTCCTGCTACCAATATGTGGTTCTTGCTGTAGTGTTCCATGTTAACACCTGGCTTATTCTACAGGGTTCAAAAGGATAAAACAGCTAGCATTCTCACAGGACTGAGGTTGTGATGGTGTTCTGTACTTATATGTTACACAAGCATCAAAATGCATGTTCATAACTTACCTTCTTCACTGTACTGAACACTGGAAAATTTCTCTGAAAAATGCTACTGATCAGTCAAAGACTACATTGGAGATACTTCTATTTATTCAGTGAGTCATGAAAAAAAAATCTGGGCTAGGGTACAACTAAATATTATACACCCTGCCCCACATGCTTAAAGTACCGGGGGTAATTCCCAATGCTACAAACAAACAAACAAACAAACAAAAATACTTGGTTTTGATTTTGACCCTAGCTCCGCAACAAAAATTTCTTGTGATTTTGGCCAGTCATGTTACCTCTCAATTTTCATACCTCTATGAATCTCAGATTCCTTACTATGAAAAATGGATTTGGATTAGGGAATTTGTATGGATCATTTGGATGAAATAATCTATAATTGTCAGCGTATTTGTGTGTGTGTGTGTGTGTGTGTGTGTGTGTGTGTGTGTGTGTGCACTTGCACATGTGTATATGTGAGTGCTGTTCTTCAAGAACTATTCATTAAAAATATTTTCTTTTAAAAATGATTTGCTTATTTTCATTTCACGTACACTGGTGTTTTTCCTGCATGTATGTCTGTGTGAGGTTGTCAGATCCCCTGGAATTGGAGTGACATGTAGTTGTGAGCCACCATATGGGTGCTGGGAATTGAACCTAAGTCCCCTGGAAGAGCATCCAGTGCTCTTAATCACTGAAGCATCTCATCTGTCTAGCACAAGAGTTGTTCATTTTTAAAAGAATTTATTTTTATTATTTTTAACTTGCATGTGTTCATGTCTGAGTGTGTGGTGTTTGTGTGTGTGTGTGTGTGTGTGTATGTATGTATGTGTGTATTTGTATGTGGATGGGTGTACAGGAGTGAAGTTATCTGTGGAAGACAGAGGTGTTGGACCCCATGTTGTGGGTGCTGAGAATTGCACTCCAGTAATCCAGAAGACTAGTATGTTTTCTTAACCTCTGAACCAGCTCATCAGCACCCTGAAGCCTCCCACATCTTTCTTTAAGATAGTCTCTGACTGTCCTGGATTTGCTACTAAGATGTCAATGAGTGCTAAAGTTCCATCTGTCTTTGCCTCCACTGTGTAGAGCTCACAATCATGTTCCATCATGTCCAGCATTTCTCCTTTTTTATGTTTGAATTTGGAATCAAACTCATGACCTCATGATTTAGTGGCAAGGACGTTATTTACTGAACCACCTCCCCAGCCAGTATCCCTACTCTTATTTGCATGTTTGGATCACATGCACATATAATTGGCTTTTGGATTCTTGACATCAGGAGAAGAGAACCAGAGTCACAACAATTTTTAGAGGGCTGGTATAATAAAACATATTCTCCCATTATCAGTTCTCTGTGGGTCTATTTTAGGAAATTAAACAACCTTTTTCTCATTACTGATTAAGTGCCATGCATATGTATTCTTTTTGATCTGTGCTAAATGAGGTCATTAACCTGTAAATATAATCGAGTTCATAAGGTCAACAATTTTATAATTTTCTCCAAACTTGTGCCACTTGATGATAGCTTTCCACTGGTTTTGGAACCCAGTCATTTATCAAAGGTCATCTTTTTTAACAGAGTCTTAGGCCTAAAGTATATGACATGATTCTATTTACTCTGACAAATGAGGTACAGCTATTTTTTCTCTTCCTCTCTTTTTTTCCCTACCATTCCCTGAAAGGTGTCCATAAATTATAAATTTCTGAAAATTACTTTAGAATTCTGTCACTTTGTCTTTGTCTTTAATTCTTTTGGAGAAACTTTTGTACTTTTACTCAGTAAATCCTCTCTGTTGCCACCCGGCTGCTGAAATTTACCATTTAAATCTCCAAATACCAATGAATAACAGCATCCTGAATCTTCATATAACCAAGCAAAATAGTGTAACTCTTTCCATCTCCTTGTAAAAAGAAGTCCAGGTTTATCAGGAATCATGGAGCTCCTCAAGTCTAATTATATGAAATGTATTTTTATATTTAAAATCTTTTATGTCTTTGTCTCTGTTCCTGTGGATAGAGAAACTGAAGTTTTGAATATAATGCAATACATTTAGCTTGAATTCCTGTATAAATATGTAGATTGTGCCTGTTCAAGAACACTAGACATAGGAGGTTTGGAGGAACCAAAGCATAGTTTCCAGCCGTCTGGGAAAAGTACAAAGCTTGGGGATGCAGCTCCTTAGTGTCAGCTCCATTAACTACACAATGACTATGACTAATAGTTTTACAATTAAAGAATGTGTACTTTTATACTTTATCTCCATTAGATACTTACAAAGAAGTTTTCTGTAATATTTTTTTTTTGGTGGGTGTGTTTGTGTGTGTGTGTACTTTCCTCTGTGTAAGTGTGCTTGTGGATGTCAAATGTCTATATCAGGTGACTTACTCTATTGTTATGTACATTATTGTTTAAGACAGATTCTCTTGCTTAATCTAGAGCACACTAATTAGGTTACCCTGGATGGACAGTAAGCCTCAGGCACTGTCTCTGTCTAACAGTACTGGATTTACAAACATGAAATGCCCTCCCTGGCTTTTATGTGGTGATTGAACTCAAGACTTTTTGCGTGCACAACAGACACTTTACTGACTGAGCCATCTTTCCATGGCTTCAATAATTGCTTCAATAATTCTACTCAATGAGTATCTTTTAATGATGAACTATGATTGTTTTATTTAATGGAGATTAATCAAATACCATCAGCCTTCAAGTTGCACAAGTAGCATTTCAAGTTTTACTAAAAACGTAATGAAAACCAAGGAATAGCTTGTAATCTGAAATGGTTTCTGGTTTGATGACTGAGTTTCAGGATTAAGCAAGAAGTACATAAAAATGTTTGTAACATTAGGAAATGATTAAGAAATTATGGAAGGAATCTTCAGAGTAGACAAGTTTTAGAGATATGCATAGTACTCTGGTCAGAACCACTCACAAATAATGAGCTGTTGATAATTATTTTAGTTGATTATACTGCAGCTGTAGTTTGAATAGTTAAAGGCCAAAGTACATAGCTTCTCAAATTTAACAAATAGGCACTTCTGTTTTGTGTGTAAGTCTAGAGATTATTATAGGGCTTATCTTGTAAACCTTGAAACCTGGGCAGGTGCAGCTCTTTAGCAAGGAGCAAAGTTTTCTTGTGGCTGACATAAAAGTTACATTGAAAAACTGTTCTTTGGTGTCATACCTCCGCCAATACTCATTAACACTTCCCTTTCAAAAAAAGGGATCTTAAATAAAAATTTCCTGTTATTAAATAATCTAAGTGTGATTAGAAAGTGGGGCTTTCCTTCAGCCTGCACAAATTTATAATTTTGTTTTTGGAAAAAATTAAATTTATATGACCATTCTTTGTTCAGCATGAAAGTATCAACTTTTCTGCAAAATCCATATTCTATAGGATGTAAACATGCAAAATCTTTACACTGACTTCCAATAGTTAGGTCTCAGGATGGTGATATGAATCAGAACACGTAGAAAAGCTGAGAAGATATTGTTTTTATGTTGTTCAACATGTGAGTATATGTTATAATTATTTTTTAGGAGAGGGATTTTCTGTGATGAAGTCACTTTTTTCTGCCGTCGCAAAGAAGAAACAGGAATTTACATTTAATCTTGCCAGTGCCCTCTACCTTCAAGAAGGATTCACTGTGAAGGAAACATATCTCCATGGCAACAAGGAGTTTTTTCAGAGTGCTACAAAACTGGTGGATTTTCAGGATGCAAAGGCTTGTGCAGAGGCAATAAGCACCTGGGTAGAAAGCAAAACAGATGGTAAAGCTTCCCATTTTCATAAAACTGTTATTTCCTGTTGGATTCTTAGCTTTTAATATACTAGAGTAAAGAGTGACTGAATATTTTCCCAATCCACAGTGGATCAAAGGAATCAAATCTTCCATTTCATCCCACTGTTATTTAAATTAAAACTGCATTATACAACCTAGAGAAACTCTGAACTGCTTTGAAAAATACATTGATCCATGTACTATTTCCAGACATCTCTCTGTCTTTAATGGGAGAATTTTAGCAGTAATTTTTCTTCAAGCATTGATTTTTTTTTTTCAGGTATGGTAACAGGAAGCCTGTCATTGTCCAGAAGTATATTAGATATGTCAATTCCAAATGTCACTTTCCCAAATATACTGTAAATATTTTAGTTGATTATGTTAATGTTTAAAAATAATGCTAACAATCTTATCATAAATATGCTAATCTAACCTTTAGACCAAACATATCAAAAATTACTAAGTCAGGATAGTTTTGAGTTCAAAGTTTAAAACATTATTAGCTACTTTCCATTTTAAGTTAGGATACTATTAAGATATTTCATTTTTTAAACTTTAGTAACAAGCATATGATGGATCCTTAATATTAATTTGTTACTTTGATCATGATTATGCTGAAGAAACTAGTGATTGTATGAGTTGCAACTTAAATCTTCATAGGTAGATTCACATACAGAAACATACATTGAGAATCTGATGTGGTTGTGAGAAGCAGAATTTATAGGGATGTGAAATTAAGAAGTAATCTTGTTATAAACAAGGAATTTCCTATTGTACAAAGATATAAAAAGAGAAGAGACTGGGTGTTTTGAACGCCAAAATTGGACTAACCACTGGTCACTGGATACAGCCACAAGGGTAATAAGTTTGGTTTTGCTCCTTACCTACTGAATCTGATTGTCCTAATGGGCAATCTAGCACTTAGGTCTGAATACTACTGATAAATATGGAGAAAGACATATTTTGATTCTCTTCTTTCTGTCTGAACAATTCATGGACACGATCTCACCAGAGAGTACATTACAGCTCTGATCATTTTTTTCCTAAAATATTCTCATTTCCTATTTACTAGTGCTTCTATTTGCACCTGTTTCTTAGTAAAGTATTTAACAACATTCTCCTCTGCTCTTACAGTTGTCAAAACTAGATGATATAATACTCTGTCAAAAATAGGTCTGTGCAAGACATTTTTGCTTTAGTTCATTTTAGCCAGTTCCATCGAATCACTAATTAAATATTTCTCTCTACTTTGTTCTCCATCTCCTTTTCAGGAAAAATTAAGAATATGTTCTCAGAGGAAGAATTTGGCCCCCTGACTCGGCTGGTCCTGGTTAATGCGATTTATTTCAAGGGTGACTGGAAACAGAAATTCAGAAAAGAGGACACAGAGATGACAGATTTTAGAAAGAAAGATGGCTCAATAGTCAAGGTTCCAATGATGAAGACTCTGTTGAGAACAAAATATGGTAATATGAGAAACTATATCTTTTAAACCATGAATTTGATAACTGACAAATGTATTTAATGAACTTTCTTTGTTCCAGGTTATTTTTCTGAGTCATTCATGACGTTCCAGGTTTTAGAATTGCCTTTCAAGGCTGATGAGTTTAGTTTAGTCATCTTTCTTCCTGCAGAAGATGTGAACATAGAGGAAATGGAAAAACGAGTTACTGCTCATCACATCGGGAGATGGCTCTCTGAGCTGCACGAAGAGCAAGTGGAGATCAGCTTCCCTCGGTGGGTCATGCTCTGTTCTACTGACCTTTGAATTATAAATGGAATCCTGTGATAAGTTTTCAGTAACTAACCCTTCGTGGAAATTACAAGTACTTATCATTGGAAGCAAGTTATAAACTCTAATATGCTTCTAAAAGACAAAAGAAAGTTCAGAGCAAATGTTGTGCCAAAATAACAGACTTTATATCTGTATCCTGTGTTAACAATTCTTTATATGTTTTAATACAGTATTTTATTAATTGAGAATTTCATAGTTATAACTATATTTTGAATATATTATCACTTCCCATTTCCCTTCACTCCTACCAAATCTAATCCCTACTTCCTAACCTCACTGAGCATATTTACCTCAGTATTTTCCCTCACTCCTCCAAGATCTAGTTCTTACTTCCTGACCCCCTTGAACATGCTTTCCCCTGTTTCCCCTCTCTTCTTCCAGATCGGATCCAAATTCTTAAAATTTGGATGAATTCTAAATTCTAAAGCATGAATTCTAAATTCTGAACTACATTTTCCCCAAATTAACATTTTCATACTCAAAAATATATGAGTTTTATATATGAAGAGTGGAAAGAAAATTATATAGTCTCCATAAATATTTTTGTGTTGACTGATGACTATATTTCAGCCACCTTTGCCCCTAGTCTGAAAAATATCTCTATGTAGCCCATGTTCATTCTGAAGTCATTATGTAGCCCAGGATAGCATCAAACTCATGGTCTTCCTGCCTTTCTTGTGCAGACACAACAGGTTTGTAACATTATGTTCAGTGACAAGTTTATAATTTATTATTCAGTGCTGTGTTTCTTTTAAATCTGAATGAGTACATAATGATATTTAAACTGGTACGTGAAGATCTAGCAAAATGGAATAACTTAAGCAATGTCATCAAATTTCCAGAGCTACTGTGAAAAAGAAATCAAGAAAAGAAACAAGCTAGTTGATTTAAGGAACAGAAATACATTTTATTTTTATTTTAATTTAAAACTATAAACTCAGGTTGTTTTCAGTGTCACACTGACCTGAAGACTGTGTTTCAAATCTACCGTTGCCTCTTTCTAGCTTCTGTTAGAGTCCAGCAATCTTTGGAGTTAGCAGCATAACTAAGCCCATACAAACAGCAGCTATTCTACACCTTGTGTTGTTGCAATATTAAGCACCTCTTTTTCAGCAGAGTTTGATCAACATCAAGCAATCAGGAGACTGTTTATATATAAAAGACAGTAGGAAGAAACATGACACTGATAAAATTACAGCTCCTGTTTTTATAACTTCCTTTCCTTTTCTTTGATGTAGAATGAATTTAGAACCAGAGTCTGAGTCTGTAAGATCAACAGTAGGTTAAATATACTAGGGTAAGAGCTAGTGTTTATTATCTATAACATACCAGATATCTAATTTTAAATATTGTCTTACAGTTGGATATTGGCAAAAGTTTATATTATTTTGTCTACATGTAACATGAGATCCAGTAAATATTTTAGAATTTAAATTTTATTGGGTTGGATAGACTATATCTGCAGTATGTCAGATTCCTGTATATAAAAAGCATCATGGGAATGTCTTTATGTATATGGATCAAAAGTGAACACTGAATATATGTAAGTAAGGAAATATATTAGCAAATTTTACCTACACAGAACTTTACTATTGTAAAGAATTACATATATGTATGTATGTGTGATGTTTCTGGGCCTATGTATGTGCATGTTTGTGAAACTTAGAACATAAGTTCAGGTGTTATTTCTATCTTTCTACTTTGTTTGCAATTCTTGTTATTTGCCAATGTGTATGTCATGTTAGTTAGCCTGCTAGGCTGTCTCTGCCTCTTATTTTGTCATAGGAATGCTGGGATTATAAATGCATTTTATAGTATGATAGCCTTTACATGGCTCTTATAAATCCAAACTGTGAAGCAAGCACTTTATAACATGAGCTATCTCTCCAGTCTCTGAATTTACATTTTGAAACAAAGTTCTGCATTTCTAAAGATTTGCTTTAGTTACATTCATCTTTGAATAATCCAGGGTGAGATGAAGTCCACTATGTACACAATGGGACTTCAGAGAATAAGGTAGGGACCTAGAGGGAGACATCAAGAGGTTTTAATTTCCCCATTTAATTATAACCCTAAGTGTATGGGAGAGAAAATTAGTGAGATAAATTCACACTAATCACTAGAACTAGGAATGGGTCCATCTCAGCAAAGAATTTCAAATTTTCTTTCATTTCTGTACCTTTTACCTGTGTGAGACATGTGACAATTCAATGCTTACACATGGGAGCAAATTCCATGTTTAAAACAAACAGACAATGTTTCATATGCTAAATATTCTATTTCATGATTTTTAAAATTTACTATTTATCTAATCATCATCTTTGTTGTCATTCTTTTACTTAATTGCTATTCTTTTCAAACTTATAATTTAGGGTCAAGGTAGATGGGAGATAAAACACAATTGTAATGAACAATGATTCACACCGTATATATTGATCAAGATCATGGTTTGGAATTATATTTTGATTAGAAGACAGAGTCAGCACATTAGCTTTGACTCAAATGGATCTGAGTTTAAATCATGGCTCTCCTACCTAACTTGACCTTGAGTTCAGAAATCAACTTTCTTATGATTGCCTCCTACTATGTCAATGATACCATAATGCTGACTTCCTAAGATTTTTATAAGCATTAAAAACTGTGATCTATATTAAGTGCCTAACCATGGAAGTGCCACTTCATTCCCCCTATTCATAGCTGCAATAATTATGGATAATTAGGTATTGGCCCTATATTATGCTTTTATCAAATGGCTGAATGCATTTCTATTGCTGTAGGTTTCACTGGACTATCTTATGAGCTGGACTATTATTTAAATGACTTTCTAGTGATAATTACACATTATTAGACATTGCAATAAGTCTTTAGTATTCTTGCCATTATCCTGAAATTGTTGGGCTATTATTCTAAAAATAGTAGGTATATTAGAACATATAGTTTCCACCTTTATTGTTATTCAGTTTAAAGAGTATAATAAAAAGAGAGAAAGACTACTTTTAAAACCATCATGTTTAATTTTTTCTAGTAAGAAATTACTAAGAAGTTGAAAATAGTTGCATAAAATGAGCCATTCTCATTAGCAATAGATTTTTAGTTTCACTTTCCCCACATTCCCAGTTACCTGGCTCAAAATATCTAGCATGTTCCAAAATACATACTATCTTGTCAGGAAATAATGTGAGCTCACTACTACAAGATAGTAATTATTTTGAAGAATTACAATGAAGAAATTTAACCAATAGTCATCAATTAAAATTGTAATTGAATTAGACTGATTTTGCATCAAATTTCTAGCCTCTGACTTTAGCTAAGGTATTAGATCCAGGGTCCTCAAACAGCTGTGCACATATTGGGAGACAAGTGCCTGTCTAGTGATAGGTAAAGCTCTTTACTTGGGAGTTGCCAGGGAATGTCAGTGATGTAGGAAACATGCATTTAGCCATTTAAACATGCCATATATTTTTCCCTTTTTCAAAATGTTTGTGATCTCTTTTAAAAATGAAAAAGAAAGATTCTCTAAGCATCTATGAAATGAAAATATAGCTATTCCCTTCCCCCTATTTAAATGTCAATATGAGATTCTGTGCCTGTAATTATATTGAAACCATGGAAGTTCATACCCAAGAGAATCTCTGAGATTAGGTCATCTTAGGTCTTTCTTCATAAATGAGGAATACAGATCAGCTTGATTCTAGAATATTAACTTCTGACCTGGTATTAAAATCACCATTCATGTAAATCAGGTCAGTCTCTCCACTAACCTGATAAAATCTTATCCATTCTACCCAATTTCTTCATAGTATTTTACCCACTTGAAGTTTCCACTTTAAGACATTAGGAGTGACTGTAAAGTGAAGAGAGCCACAACAGATGTGAAAATGATTAGGACAGATGATGAGTTGTAACTGCTTCTCTGAACATCAGTAGCCAACAAGCTACCTCTAAGATTGTTGACTGATGAATCCTGATCATAGTGTTGTGAGCATCTGTGAGGACACATCTTTGCTAGAGAGAAAATCTTGCAGATAGAAAATTTCTAGAAGGAAGCTTCACATTTCTTACAAAGATGCTAAATAAGGATATATAGATAGATCTGTTTTGTTGGATGATTGTTACATCAAAGCCTTTCTATTCATCATCACCACCAATGGTATAGCTAGAAAGCAAGTTATTATCAACATGAAAACAGTTAATGGAATAATTAATGGGTAAAATGGATTAAAAAGATAAAAATGGGTAAAAATGATGTGAGATGTAAGAAAATGGAAGTGAGCTGGTGAAAGCCAAAGATACACAATATAATCTTTGCCAAGTCACCCATGTCATAGAAAAGAAAATTTCCTAGAAAATGTGCACAGTTTTTTAAGGAATTTTTCTTCATCTTTTTGAAACAGAATTAAAATAGAACAAAAATTAGACTTCAAGGAAGCATTATATTCTTTGAATGTAACTGAGATGTTTAATGGAGGCTGTGACCTTTCTGGAATAACAGGTATGCTGCTAACAAATAATTTTTATATTGTCATGTTGGTTTGTTTTCGTGGAATTATATTAACAGACATATCTTAAAACGAGATAGTACTCAGTTCCAACAAGCATATACATAGTGAATAAATGTGATACTGAGGCTGAACTGCCTATAAATATGCACTGTGTCTCTCAGGTAAGAAGTTTTCCTCAATGAAAATCAGAAAGCATTTCATAAAGTCACATAAACATTCTTACCATCCTTATAATAAAACTATGTAAATAGATGCACTGTATGGTCTTTTATCCTGCCCTGCTTGTATTTTATTACTAATGATAGGAATTAGAACTGGTTCTCTGTCATTTAAGCAGGAATAGTGAAACTCAGATGGACAACTAATTTTGGAATGTTAATTTTACAGTATTTTAATATAATACACAAAGCTTTGGATGACATCTGTGATCAGGAAGCAGAAAGTCTACGGTGGACAGAGCTACCTGCAGAGGCCTTAGGGTTCACAACAAATGGTGACAGACTGTTTATGCAAACATACATCAAGTGAATTATACCTTTTTGAGTTCCTTACCTCCACAGCTATGACAGATAGTATTTTAATTTTTCTATTCTTAGCAAAAATTAGTAACTGAAAAGTAACATAAAAATATAAATGAAGAGGATTATACATACCACATGCACTTTAAAAATTCAGTCTTTTCTGTTGTAAGCAGGGCACTAATGATATGAGCTTGCCAGTCTATTTTGTATCATTATGTAACACATAGTAGAAAGAGTTTTTGTACTTTATGTAAATATCTAGATTTGAAGAAATATTTATTAATTTATTCACTCACCAATCATTTGGTACATGGGTGGACTGGATACGGTCTCTGAGTGAAGGAAGTGGAGTACATGCACATGTGTCATACACATTCTTTGTCACCTTTACACATGACACAGCTACTAGTTTCCACAGAGTCAATAAGATCTGACTTCTTGATAATCTCTACAACACCAGCAGTAACAGTCAACATTAAAACTCCAAAAAGATGCTATTTTAGTGTGCCCCGAACCATAGCTAACTCCACAACCCACAGTAGCCAAGCCCTTTTCAGTCATGTTTTCCCCTTAGACCTTTTTCTAGACTTAGGAATCTCACTCAATATAACTTAGGTATTAAAACAGCTATTCGCTATTCAAACTCCAGCAATTTGTAATTTCCATAGACCTTTTACGAAAACACTTCCAAAATGCTTCATAAAATAATTTGGGAAAAAGAATAACCCCAAGCAGGGAATAAATGTCTAATATTTTCTTTTTCTTTTTCTCTTGTGTTAGTTATTTGAATTATTTTAACATTTTGGTCCTTATTCATTGACTGAAATAGATTAACCAGTTCAAACACTAAAGCTGGTAGTTATCAACATAAGAAATCCCATGCTATATTTGCTATTTTTCAGAGCAGTGACAAACTGCCTGATGATATAAACAAACAAAAGAGGAAAGATTTATCAGAGGACTCACAATATATGGTTTGATCCTTTGTGCTTAGGCTAGACTAGGGACAGGATGCCCTAAAAACACAACAGCCAATTTCTACAGTATCATCTAAATCTTAACCAGTAGTTGAGTACCTAGCCTCCCACACAGAAGCCTTTTGAAAGAATACTAATGCAAGCCGCAGTGTTTGCTAGGCTTGCTTATTCCTGTACAATAAATTTTACCAAAAGGTAATCCAAACTAGTCAAATATTAGTGATATGGAACACATACAAGAAATACATATTTTATATTCATATAGTTAAATAATTTTGAATATAATTAATGCCTTTGAAACTTTGGGATTCAAATTTGAATTCCTATTATGGTTTAGTTCCTATGCCATGTTCAGTAAAGACAATTTTTAGGAGTCTCAATTTTCCAATCTAAATGATATAATATGTCTTAATGATCTTGAGGAAATAGAAAATTTTATTTAGGTCACATATTCACTGTTCCCATAGAGCAATGTCTTAGTAGTTAAAACTGTTTGTTGCTCCTGCAGAAGATCCCAACACCCACACCAGACAAATCACAACTGCCTGAAACTCCACTACCATGGGATCTGACAACCTCTTCTGGCTTCTATTCACTAGCACCTTCACTTAAGTGCTCCCACACACATGTATACTCTCTCTCTCTCTCTCTCTCTCTCTCTCTCTCTCTTAAAAGTAAAACAATAAATGATTGAAGTTTACTTAAACACCTAGAAAAGCTGTAGACATCTTCTACACTTCTCAATTTAAAAATTATAAACTTTTCTTTTCATGGAGATTTAGAGAAAATGCTTACTACAAAGACAGAGATAACAATTAGTCTATAGAACTAATTTTAGAGCTAATGTTCATTGTTCTAAACTAATGTGTCCCAGATGTCATTATTTTCATAACTGGCTAGCTTTATAGACAGGTGCTGTATATATAAGGCCAAGAAGCTCAACCTGATGAACTAGGAGCCATTTGGATTAGTTCCATTGCTAAACTGAGTGAAATTTTTTACTTCTCCTTAACCTACATAGTTTATTAGATCATTAACTGTGTGCTGTATTTGTTAATAAATATTTGAAGTATCTTACTTCAGGGAGCTATTGGAGAATTTGTTTAGTTGACTCACCCTGAGTGACTACCTCATATTTTGGAAAATATACACTGAAAATCTGTCTTACCCCCTTTCTCCATGTCAAAGGATTCTGTCACTGAGCATACTCTTGTCCATTGATTGGCTTATTTGAGTGGTGTCTGTACTAAACCACCTTTGCACCAGGGAGTTTTTATGGAATGTATTTATTGACTCCAAAGAAGCAAGATATATCTGGTCCTGCCAGGCTGACAGTATGTCCTCTACCTCATGACTTCACTTTCACTTTTCAAGATTATTCTTGCAGACCACCATGTCAGAAACATTTCACTCTTGCCTCAGTTCCACCAATGGGCAAAAAGGGGAACGCTCCACACACATGCATAGCAGAGCAAATGATGTAAGACACTGTCTTACAATGAAACATTTATCAGGTTTTTAGAAAGCACAGCTCTGAAGTGCTTTTTCTGACAGATGACACACAGGCTCTTTAGACTTTTATAACCTAACCAGTCTTGAAAAAAAGTAACTTTTGTTCTAAAGTCAGATAAGAACTGAATGTATAATTTAATGCATGTTGGCTTTGAGGTTGATCTTTCATTCTGTCTGTAGACCTTGGTGAAGTGGAAATCCCCCTATCTATTCAAATCTTCCTCATAGTGGGGTACCTAATTTGAGGGTTATACCTTTATGCCTTCACCTTTTATGTCTGGGCAAATTTGTCCTATCTGTGTATCTATTTCATGAATGTCAGAGTTAAACCTAAGCACCTTTATCTTCAGTCTGAAAACTGAATAAATCATAGAGTTCATTTGTTCAATTTCTGTTCTTGTACATTTTAAAATGTAATTATTTCAGGACATCACAATAGGGGTTTTGATTTTAACTGTCAAATAATCCTCCATGTTTTCGTCAGATTCATCTGAAGTGTATGTCTCTAGAGTCATGCAGAAAGTTTTCTTTGAGATAAATGAGGATGGCAGTGAAGCTACAACATCCACAGGTAAAGCAAATAAATTCTTGAAAAAGGAGGCATTGTCATAGGCAAGGTGGAGGTTTGATGTTTCGCTGCCACTACCCAATCTCTCTTTTCTCTTTTTATACAGCAGCAGTTCTCAACCTGTTGGTTGAGATCCCTTTGGAGGTTGAACAACCCTTTCACAGGGATCACCTAAGACCATTTCCATATCATATATTTATGTTATAATTCATAATAGTAGCAACATTACAGTTATAAAGTAGCAATGAAAATAATTTTATGGATGACAGTCACCAGAACATGAAGAACTATATTAAAGCATCACAGCATTCAGAAGATTGGGAACCACTGGTATACAGAAAGGAAGATGGTGCTTTTACATGCTGTACATACATCTTTTCCTTTAGGCTTAATGTAAAAGGAAAAGATTTTATTAGCATTTGAGCTTCATCTATTGATAGTTTTTCATCTTCAAATTGGAATAACTACCTGGAGAGAAAATGTCAGGACTGATTGTGAAATCCTCATGGTTAAGAGTGCTCAGTATCACTCTGCTCTTTAATATCATTCTTAATTACATTGACTTAGTGATCACCTTTTTAATTGGATTCTTGTTATCATCTCAGTAGTAGTGGTTTAAAAACTTAGCTGCACATTAGAGTCACCTGGGAACTTTTAACAAATTCTATGCCCAGACTATTCTTTAAAATAATTGAATCTGTATTTCTGAAGGTGAGATCCAGCTCTAAGATTTTCTCAAATTTCCCTAAGGGAGCCCAATACATATACAAGGAGAGCACACACTGAATTGTGACTTTCAGACTGCCCTAAATACTGCACATGCAGTGCATAGACCAGCAGCAAGAGCTTTACATAGGAACTTATTAAAAATGTAAAATTTCAAGTCTCATTCCAGATCTACTCAGTCAGACCCTATCTGTCTAAACTAACTAGGTTAGTTTAGGTTCGTTTGTGAGCACATTCTAGATTTAGAATAACCTGTCTACAGCACTTCATTGAATAAATGGTATTTCAAATAGTATATATGCTGTATGTAAATGACACTTGGAAAAACAATTGATGGAAAGTCTTGAAATCAACTAGAAATAAAGAATGAAAAAGAACTAGTGGCTGTTTCATAAACCAATTTTAGTTCTCCTATAATATTTAGATTTTAATTAATGCCTTAAAATGTGCATAACAAAAAGGTATTATTGATAAATACTCCCAAATTATATGTATTTAGTGATTTCTTTATTAACTTATACTGCCGCATAGTACTATGGATTTTGACTTCTAGGTGGGACATACTGGCCTATCATTATATCTTGAAAGAAGTTGCGTTTCTATGTTCAAGAAACATAGTTTTCAGGGGATGGACTCTCTAAGTCCTTCGAGAAACCAGAACTATGTATTCAGATGAAGTTAATGGCTCATGATCACAAAATTTAATCTGCTTTTACACAGTACTGAATGAGTTCTCATCAGTTACTGAACAATCCTCTAACTATATTAGTGACAGAAAAACCCCAGAGATGTAAAGTCACTTGTCCAGAGTCATGCTGCTAATTTGACAGAGTTTAAACTGATACGAAGTTCCCTGGTTTTAAGCTCAAAGCTATTTTGGTATTGCATACTTCCTCTCATTGTAAAACTAGAATTCTCCAGGAGGAGAAGGTGCTCATTAGAAGATGGGAATAGGAGTCAGTAGATATCCTAATGAATCATGCCCCAGAATAGTCTGAGAAACTGATTTTAAAGGATGTGCTTGGGGTTGTTCACGAACAAGGGTGGAAAAACAAGTATTCATCGAAAATGAGAATGGAAGTAAAATGGATTTTACTTTTCTGATTTATCTCAGTGATTCAGATGTGAGCTTATATTCACTGGTGATTTGGGTGGCACTGTCATGACTATACATATTGATTTTATTTTTCCTTGGATCTGAACAAAATTTTACAGGACCATTGAGACAAAGATGTAGTTTAGATTGAGACTAGAAATGCACTTCAGTGACAGCAGCAAGGGACTTACATGGGAATTTCTCAGGAGCTGCCATTCTCAGGTCTACTGAGTCAGATCTGAGTTGAAGAGAAACATCTGAGATGAGTGTAGAAATATTTAGTTTATAAAAACAAATCTGCCTGCCCACTAAAATTTCCCAAATTATTGACAAATTCCATGTAAACTGAAATAATTAGATTTATCATAAGTAATTGTAAGTCAACAAATATCTGCTCCTAGTTTTATAATAAAAGTCTCATATGTATATGTGTATACATACATTTTATATATATATGTAAATCCTAAAAACTCTGACATCACAGGATGGTTCTGGAAATTTAAATACAAAATAAGCAATTTTGGACTCAGATGAGATTCTCATAGCCTGAAGTACAGCAATGAAGTGACAGCATATCTGGAAAGGAATTAAAAGGTGAAGCATTATAAGAACAGATCATATGGTGTAAATAGTGGGCAGAAAATTACTATTGAGAATATGACATTTTCATTGCTTCCACTAAATTAAATCTAATATTTGGTGTTCTTCCTCACTGAACATACATGTGATGTCAGAATGAATTCGTGGCTGGTCTAATATTTAGTCCTGTACATGGTGATTTACAATTAATTACAGATTTCTTTGCATTTAGAATATATTATATCAAGGTGCTTTTGTCTATGAGAACTATTATAAAATATTTTCTTTATGAATCTTTTAAGTGTAAATATTGAAATGACCGCTGTCTCTATTTTATAGGCATAAACATCCCTGCGATCATGAGTTTGACTCAAACTCAATTTATAGCAAATCATCCATTTCTGTTTATTATGAAGCACAGTCAAACAGGTACCTCTTTTTGAAATTTCTTTGCATGTAGTGGTTAAAATTACTTGTCAGTTGTTATACACATACCTGAAATCATGTTTTCTTTCAGTCTGCACTTTCTAAGTGCACTTTGTATATCAGGTATGGTATTGTAAGATATGATGAGAGCTTGAAATAAGGTAGTGGTAATATGGCTTTTGGCAGAGCTGCTCCATGTACTAAGGTAAAACCACTCTCAACAGTTATATATTCGATCAATAAAGATTAAAAGCTCAGAGACAGAAAATTTAGTTTGCCTAGCACCTTACAATTAGAAATTGACAGCGTGACAAGTGGGGTCAATTTGCTGTGATGCCACAATGAAGGTAGAAATTGGGAATTGTGGAGTTGTGAGAAAAGTGACTCATAGAGGATCTGAGGAGGGTAAGGTCAAAAATCACTTCAAATCTCCATGAAGAGGGTTCAATGAAGTATTAAAGGATATGGAGGTAGCAATGGTATAGATGGCCATTTGGCACAATTTCAGAATATAGAAATCCCAGTTGTCCTGATGGGTTTTCAGCTCTTTCTCATATGAAAAGATCTTCCAGAGTGTGAAAGCTCTGGGGAAGTCATCTTTAGGGAATCCTTAGAATTGCAACAACAATGTCCTTTGAGAGTCACTAAACACAGAAGAGCAGAGAGGATTTTTTCCATCCTAGAATATACCAAAAAGCTTTTGAGAAAATTTCAATACTCCATACACTGAGAATGAGGTGGTGTGGCCAGAGCTTGGCTCACATTCAGCTCAATATACAAATCAAGTCATGTTGTTCATCTATCATAAGTTATATTCCCCTATCTCATATTTTAAAAAATTACCAGTTTTTGAAAAATAACATAAAAGAATACATGAAGCTTAGAACATTCCTAGTTCACTGTAGGGTCTCATTAAAAAATAAATCAATAAACATAAATAGCAATAAATGAAGGACCAAAACTGCAAAGATTCTATAAACTGGTTCATAAGAACAAGAGGCATAGTTAATCTGAGAATATGAATTTGTTAGATTAACTAGAGGTTTGATACTGGCACACAAAGGGATATATCAGTCTCTTTTTCTAACTCTATAATGCTAATACCAGTGGACCTTTTCAAAAGATTTATCGAGAGACTGTTGAAACAGCTTTAAAATCACTGAGATTGTATTAAAAATCTTCAGTCCCAGTAGTAGAAGTGTTAGTATTAAAATAGATTCTGAGTACACTGATATATACCTCTCTAACCTTGAACAATCTTCATTTTTTACATTTAGTGCATAATATTATTGAGTACAGGGAGCAGAAAGAAATAAGTCTTCACTGGGCATCAATGCATAAGTGAATGACATTTAGAATGATTATGCTTGATTCCATTTCTCAAACTAATGATTTGTTCCAAGACCATGTAATAGCATCCTGTATGACAGCGGTGAAAATTTAAAACCCCACACAATCCATGTACTTGCTTATTTGTGATAATGTTTAGAAATTAGACCTTAGTGACAATTTCTATGATCATTATTGTAATGAGGCTTTCTCAACTAGTGTTACTCCTTTAAAATATTGCTTAGTATAAAATGGCTTCCTCATTTATTAGGAAGTATGAATTTTTATATAAAGTTTAGAATGGGTTCAGAAGAGATTGTTGAATGATAAAGAACAATTCTTTTAGAGGAGCGGGATTCAGTTCCCAGCATAAACATGGTGGCTTACAATTGTCTTTAAATCTAATTCCAGGGAATCACATATCCTTATACCCATTTCTGGTCTACAGCCACTCCCCACACACGTATGGTGCACATATACACGCAAAAAACAATACACATAAAGGAGAAGTTTTAAAAAATATTTAAAGATTAGGAATTATTTTGAAGCAGTATTTTGTGATTCATTAGTTTTTTTCTTCCACAAATGAACTCCACAAAGCAGCAATGTGAATGACATGTTGACTTGGAAGATCATGAAATGGCTTTAAGTTTTACAGAATCTATATTCAATTGACAATTTTTGAGGTACGCAGACAGATGACTCTAGGTTTAGATAACCAATTTTTTATTTGGATTTAAATTATTACTTTTATCAAACGCTCCTCTTGAAAAACTCGGTGTGTTATTTGATTTTTTTATATCAAGGAAGTTGTATATTGCAGTATAATTATCTGCAGCTATTACTGGAGATAGAGAACACATATGTTTTCCTAACCAGATGTAGACCAGCTCTATAGACTTCCAAAGGAAAATTGTCAGAAACAGTACATGAAATGTGCCATTTCTGAGGAAGTAATGAATCACAGGTTTGAGACTGAATATACTCCCCACATAAAGATTATTGCATTTAGAATTCTATCCTTAAGCTGACAGAAGCAATGTAATGATGTTTATGAATAAATCTTGAAATCTAGTCAAGCATTTCAGTAATGTAGAACTTAATATTAGAAGTTATGAATTGCTGCCATATGATGGAGAGCTGAAGTAAATATTTTAGTTAAACGTAGGGGACACCTAAATAAGAAGGAGAGAAAATATAAACAGTATTGACTTTTGTCCCTGCCCTGTACTATTTTGTTAAGGGACATTTCACTAACTTAGTAGTGACCAGATTGGTGATTGTGTAAAGACTCAATTCAAAATACGGCTCTCTATGGTGAAATAAGCACATGGAAAGCACTGGGACAAATGGTGTTGGTGAAATGTTATACATACCAATGTTTAAGTTCTAAATGATGCTTTTACATATTAAAGCGACTTAAAGAATCCCTTCTGATCAGAGAAGTATTTTATGCCAGAGTACTAAGAAGATCCAAGCCACTATTGTGGCTGCTTACATTACTCATCCTGGGAAAAGTACATCATTATCTATCAGAAAACTGGGTGTTTACTTACTTTCTTTTTTTCTGAGATAAGTTTGAGATTTTGAGGTAAATATAATGAGAAATATCAGATGGAGATTGTATCTCCATCTATGTTATTGATTCTCTTAAGATTGTGTCTATATCTCTCTTTTTTGAGATTAATATAAGTACATTTCTTCAATCCCTTTCCCTAGACCAAACCTTCTCATATACCCGTTCCCACTCAGCTTCAAATTCATATGTCTGTCTCTTGATTGAATGGTAAAAAGTTAACTATGCATAGGACTCTTCTGTTGTTATTTCAAATATATCTAAATACTTTAATTAGCATTAACTTAAGCAAAATTTATTTTACCACTTTTAAAATTAACTTTCATCACATCTGCAATTAAGAAGTTTATGGTGGAATTTGTCATTGACCCTCAGGTACTTCCCTTTCCTAGCTGAAATGCAAGGTGAATAGGTTTGATGCATCATTAATTCTTGGTCTGCCTTCTTGATCTTTGTTCCACATCATTGACAAACATAGAATGGCTGGAAACAGGTGTTTGCACTTGTGTTCGATATGCTGTCATTTTGGTGAGCACTTGAAAGTACTACTGATATAAAAATATTGTCTTTAGCAGTGAAATGCGTTTTGATTCAGTGCTGAAGGAAGTCTGGGAAACTGCACTTTAAACCCTGAGGCTCATATTCTGTGCATATAAAAGATGACTGCCAATTCTTCAGGTTTGAAGCTGCTCTGTGCTCACCACCATTTTATTATCTGTGATTGCCTGGCTGGCCTCTATATTTAGAAAAGTTTTCATGGAAAACAAGACAAATGCATTTTCCATGACAAACTGTTGTCGAGTTTTATTTACTTCTCGAACTACCAAAAATAATTAATAATGGTCTAAGTGCTTTAGACAAAGAAGAGGGTCTTGATATCAGATGTTACCAATAGAGAAGAATGAATAAGGATTGGTATATCATGAAAAAAATAATTATTGTCTTTTACCACAGGAATTTATAAAGCATTTTTTTCTTTTTTTCTAGAATCAATTTTGTTTATGGGAAGGGTGACAGATCCTGACATCCAAACAATGAAGGGGAGAGATGTATATTCACTGTGAATAAAAAGCATGGCCTTGGAATACAAGACAACTCTTGGGAAATGGTCAATTGTTGAAATGTTATCATTTTTGAAAAATTTCTCACATTTTTCTGATTAAAACTATGCCTATAAAATAAATAAAGATGGATATAAATCTTTATCTTTTTATGTTTTTCTAATGCAGTGAGATTTTATAAGGTAAAATTCTAAGTTGTTCAAGAATCTAAGATAATTTGATATGAATTTTAAGTGGTAGGGGCTGACAGCTGATGGAACAGTGTTTGCCTTGAAAGCATAAGGACCTAAATTTAATCCCCAGATCCCAGGTTAAAACAGCCAAATGTTATGGTGAGCTTGTATTGTAGTATTGGGGAGATGGAGCACCTAGGTATTTCCCTGAGACTCACTGGGAAGCCATATTAGCTTACTCATGGATATTTAATCAGACAACCACAGAAAAAGTTGATAGTGTCTGTAGAATGTCACCCCAGGTGCTCTTCTGACTTTTTCCACATATATGTGCATACAAAGAAATATACACCCTGCAGACACAAACACATGTGCCTCCCCCCACATCTATAGAGAAAATTTTATTTAAGATATACAATGTAAAATCTGAGCTCTCAGATTCTCACTTATGGTAGTCTTATCTAGACCTTAATGGTATAAAGTCAAGAAAGAGTACACATGGTGGGACCTCATCTAGTGTGTGATGTGGAGTCCCCAGGATCTGTAGCAGTGTAAAATTTTGTGAATTTTACTAATCTTGTTAATCTACATGTTATATTAATGTCTGTCCTTTTCAATATCATTTGGAATTTATCATAATTTTTCCTATTGTGTGTGTGTGTGTGTGTGTGTGTGTGTGTGTGTGTGTATATATATATATATATATATATATATATATATATATATATATACATATACATATACATATATATATGGAGAGACAGATAGAGAGAGAGAGGGAGAGAGAGGGAGAGAGATGAAATGCTAAGATCTTTGGTAAAGCATCATAGTTTCTTAGATGAAAATAGCAACAAAATTAATATGATTAGAGAGGATGGCCTTCCATAATTTTCTAATACCTAGCTAGGGTGGCATTATAGCCAAGATTGTCCTCCATAAAGAGCTCTTCTCCTACCTTCTCCTCACCTTTTGACCCTTTATTCCTCTGCACATAGTCCCATTTCTATTTCAATCATATATATGTGTGTATATATATATATATATATATTATATTATATGTATATATACATATAAGATATATATACATATATGTATATTATATATATAATACATAAATTCTGCATATGAGAGAAAAGCATATGATATTTATCTTTTTGAATTTGGATTTGTCTAACCATATTTAACATGACAACTTCCAGTTCTATACTTTCTTTAAAGTGACATAATTTTACTCTTCTCTATGTCTGTTTAAGTCTTCATTGTGTATATTAACCACATTGTCTTTATCCATTTGTTCATATATTGATGGACATTTAGGGCAATTCCACTTGTTGGCAATTGTGTGCATTGCTGTGATAATATGAATTACAAGTATATATGTGGTATACTGACCAAGATTTAAACAAAAAAACCCACTTTTAAAAATTTTTAAATTAAATGTGTGTGTCTGTATGCATGTATGTACTGTTTGTGTGTGTGTGTGTGTGTGTGTTTGTGTTCACATACAACAACAGAGGCCATAAGAGGGAGTAGTTACCCCTGGTGCTGGAATTACATGCATTTGTAGTTCTCTACAATGTGGTTGCTGGAAACTGACCTCAAGTCATCTAGAAGAGAAGCAAGTGCTTGTAACCACTGAACCATCTTTCCAGTCCCATGATTTAGATCCTTAAGGAAGGATAATGGGAGGGAAAAAAGAAACATACACTCCTGTTCCACACACACAGCAGAGAGAAAAAGAGAGAGAGAGAGAGCGAGAGAGAGAGAGAGAGAGAGAGAGAGAGATTAAATCAGAACATGAAGGAAGGTGACCAGAGAGATGGTGAATATGAGCAAAGTATAATGACACACAAGTATGAAAATATCATAAAAGCAGAATTTTTTATAATTGCTAATAATTCCCATTCTGTAACCATAGATGGAAGTGTTAATTTTTTAAAATTATTCATGTGGGTTCATGGCAAAAGGCAATTTACTCTTTGGTAATTCAATTAGAGGTTCTACAGTGTTTCAGCTTCTGTACAATTTAATCTGTAAACCTATACCTAAAGTCTTTCATTCTCCATGTCTTACTACTGACTGAGATCATTCTGACTATCATTTTAACTACCTCCTTTCACTCTGAGCTATGCTTCAAACTATCAATCATAAACCATCTGCTTCTGACTCTCTTCTTTCTTTCTGCTTATTCTGGAGTGGCTCTGCTCTTCTTGGCTTCTCCTTCTGAACTGTCTGTGAACTGACTGCATGACTGAACTAACTCTCCAACACTCCTCAGTCTCTCTCCCAACACTCAACTCTATTCTCCAACTATCTCCCAAACTCTTTCTTCAGAATTGACTTCTGACTGTGATCTGATAGCTTCCTTTTATACCCTGAGAGTTGAATGTATCCTCATTCTGACTCAACTGTTGCTCAATCTCAGAATTTGGGATTAAAGCTGTCACTACCATTGTCTTTGGCGCATTTCATCCAGCACACAGGCCTCTGAATGTGATCCTTTCATACAGTTCTGTGGATGTGATTCCTTCCTAACTATCACACAGGCCTTTCAATGTGATCCTTTGCTAGAGGAGCCATGTTGCTGGATTAAAAAAAAAATTAAATATTCCATTACACAGTTTTACTTTGTTTATATGTTGCTATGATAAAATACTTCATTGAAGGAAACCAAGGCAGGAACCTGGAGGCAGGAACAAAAAGAGAAATCATGAAGGAACATTGGTTACTGGCTTGCTCAGCTAGTCTCCTTATATAGCCCAGGCTTACCCAACTAGGACCATAATTGTCTGGCCCTTCTATATCAAGTAGTAATCAGGAAACTGTCTCACAAACATGAATGCAGCAAAACATGATAGACACAATTGTTCAGCTGAGCTTTCTTCCTAGGTGTGTCAAGTTAACAATGAAACTAACCAGGTCAGCTCTATATTCTGAAATTTCATGTGTGAACCTTTGAAGACATGAAACATTGTTAAATTCCAGCAAAGTTTCACATATTTCACAGTTTTTGCCATTTCTATGCTAATGATGGAAAAGATCTTTCATTTGTTTGTCATGGCAATTTTTGATTGAGACCTTAATGATAATAACTACCCACATTAAATCCTAATTATGTATCAGGAATTGAAATAAGTAATCTACGTACATTATGCTAAATATATTCAAAATCTTAGGAAGTAGCATTACCTTGCTTCCTGGTAGAACCTCTGACTCATAAAAGGTCTAGAAATTAGTCAATGACATAAAAATATTAATACCATGGGTAAATTTGGACTCATAACTATCTGTTCTAGAAGACTAAGCTTCTGTAGGAAGAGAAAAGCAATTTTCCTCTGACCTACATAGTTCTTAATTCAGATTTCCTGTAACAAAAGTAGAATAATGAGAGAAAATAAACATGCATATTAACATATATTTCATGTACAGATAGGAGAAACCCATAGAGAAATGAATAAACTTCAAATATATGATTTGGAATAGCAATTAATACACAATCTTTGACAAAGAGCAATAAAGTTTTGAGGAAATTGAAACACAAGAAAATTGAGTCTATAGGAAGGTAGGTATATGGTACACTTGACCAAAGGCTAATTGGTCAAGTACGTAATACAGATATTTGTGGTGTCTTCTCTAGCCTGGATGTGTTGAAAGCTGTCTTCTGTGACCAATATTTTTCCTTCCTGATAGCAAGAGGACAAGGTTCTTTCTCTAAATGTATTTTCTTCTTTATGGTAAAGGGAGGGAAGCAGAGATCTTTTCTAGTGTCTGCTTCTGAACTGCCTTTAAAAAAATGACCATCATGAAAATATGGCATATTTTGATGCTCAACATGAGAGACCAAGTTCATATCCCAGAGCTCACATAAAAACTGTAGGGCAGCTGGGTGGTAACCTTCAATCTGTGAAGGATGGATACAGTATGATCACTGGAGTTTCATAGCTACCAGCCTTGCTTGAGGTTCAGTGAGAGATCTTGTCTCAAGGGGATAAATTGAAGAATGATAGAACAAGATATCTGATATCTTTCCTTGGATTCTTGTGCATGCACAAGAATGTACACAGGTATGTACACATACTTGTGAGCATATATCATGCAAATACCCACATATAAAACTTATGAACATACATGCACAGCATCAGATGCATTAACATTGAAAATAAAAGAAATATACATTTTGATGTTTCAGGAAGAACATGAGCTCAGTTAAGAGTAAAGTTGTTTTTATGAATATATGGGTTTTCTTCTATATCTTCTGTATTATTGGAGTTCTAGTTCTTTTTCAGGATCTCCATTTCAACCTTATCTCGGACTGTATCTGTTAATTTCACAAATATAAATGAAGCTACCATAAGCTCTAGACATTGTTCTGGGCTCTAGGTTATATCTGCATACAAAAATTCAAAGGTCTCTGGCCTCAGAGAGCTGTAGTGTTGCTGGTTGCTGACAGACAGTAAACAAGGGACAAATACAATAAGAAGGTGACCTCAAATGGTAAAATGAATGTGCTTAATAAAAACAGCGATTAGGAAATAAGAGAAGCTTTAATAATTGAGATACTGTAATTAGGTGATGCTAATTTTAAGTCCAACAGCATGTTTTTAAAAACAAAGCACATTTGCTTTTCTTCAATAAAATTTGCTAAATATTTGCCTCCAACTCTCTACTATGGAGCCTAACTACGTGATATAGAAGTTTGATTAATCTTGTTTAATTTTATTCTCTACTGGCACATTATTTGCTTAATAGAGCATTTTAGCTGCAATGGAAGAGAGGCAACCTTTCTGGTGTGGGTTCAAGCTACATATTCCTCTTCAACTCCGAGCTAGAAGTACTGTTGGCAATTCACTTTCCTGATTAGCTATTTCAATCTTCTCTTTCAGTTGTAGTGAACACAGTAGTCAAAGCAGCCTTATATCATGAAGGTTCAAGTATCTGAAATACTTTGAAAATATATAACTTTTCATTAAATAAAATGAATATAAAATAATTTTCAGTGTCAAAAACTTTGTGAAAACTTTAGGATTTGGGCAACAAATTGTTACCTCTTATAACATACACTATAGCACACATGTTTATTTAAATCACATATTATTTTTTTTTCTTGAGACAAAATATTCATTCAGCTGCGGGTACTCCAGTGAACATTCTAGGATTGACTTAATTATAAAGTTTTAGTTTAGTTTTAATTTAGTGCAGATTTTAGAGGCATCTATGATATCAGGTATGGGAAAGCAAGAGGTCAAATAAGGAACAATTAGTTTGGGAAGATATGTTCATGAAATTTTCCCAAATTAGATAAACAACTGTAAACTCTTAAAAACACAGGTGGGTATTATTAGAATTCTATGATTTAAACCTGCTAAAATAAGATATGTCTTCACAGCGTGGCCCCAGAGCATTGAAATTTACACCAAAAGACCTGGAAGAGTAGAGCAGCCTAAGAACAGCTCCCTACACTGACTGGAGAGGTTGATCCTCCTTAATCTGTTTGCTTGCTAAGAAAAACTTTCTCTTGTACACATCTTCCATGTCACTCCACCCCAGCTGCTGGGGTGCTCCTCTAAATCTGAGGCCTAATAAGAGACTTAACAATCTATTTTTGTCTGCCTTCTGATGTCTCTGCTTACCATTCTGACAGTATGACATTGAAGGAGACAGATGAGGGGAACTCCTTCTCTGTTGAACCTTAGGCTTCTTGGCTTGTTACCTTAATTCTCTGAGGTGTCAGCCTGTATAGAGAAGAGATAGACAAAACCTACTAAAACAACTATTTATTGCAAACTTTGGACTTGTTAACAGAGCCTCATCTCGGGACTAATGCCTTTAAGTTATTATTGCTATAAGCAGTGTTTTTCTACAAAACATAACTTCCTAGAATGATCTTGATCTGCTGCATTATGAACATTTATAACATTTATTGGTGATGTCTTTGTGATACCAAGGGTTAAATTCAGGGTATTGTGCATGCTAGAATACCCTGTCCCTGAGCTATGTCCCCAGCTCTTTGTTTAATATTTTATATTTTAAAATGGAAGGGTTTTATTCTATTTGGCAGGGACATCTTACTAGCGTACCTTTGTGTCCGGAGTCTCCCCATGAAGAGGTATTGATGATCAGTGATCACTTTACCAGAAATTTTGTTTTACCTCCCCTTTAACTTACCCCACAGAGTCTTGTAAATGGTTCTTAGGAGCTAATTACAAGTAGAGGCAAGTATGCACTCTGTGAGTCCACAGAGTCTTGTAAATGGTTCTTAGGAGCCAATTATTAGTAGAGGCAAGTATGCACTCTGTGAGCCCAGATGATTCAGAAACAAACACACTGTTCTAAATACCTTCTTCTGCACCACCTTGCTACTTCTGTTCAAAGTGACCATGTAAGCCATATTTAGAAGATGACAGATCTGATATTTCCAGCTCCTTTCAGAGCACCTGTTTTTGGTTAGTGGATATCAAATTAAGGGTGACTGTGGAAATCTCATTGGCATAGAGCACAGGATGTAATCAGTCATGGTCCCTGAGTGATTACATGAACCACATTGATCCTATCTTCTGTGTCTCCATACTGTGAACTTCACTAAGAGCAACAAATACATGTTATATTTCCAGATCCCTTGGGTCAAGTAGCATTTAGTGTGTATTTGTTAACCTGAAATTTGAAACACGATAAAATAACATTCTGGAAACTTTTTTTTTCTTTTTACTCAATCTCCCTAAATCTGTGATTATGTTCAGAAACAACATTCTACATCATTTTCCCATTCAAATTCTTCATCTCCATGACAATAATGTCTTTTCTCCAAATAAAAGACATAGAAAACAGAAAGCTCACTTGGGATGCACTTTAAGGTGCCACACATCACTCTCTTGGTTGAAAAAAATTATAATTAAAAAAAGCTAACTTCGTGTGTGTGTGTGTGTGTGTGTGTGTGTGTGTGTGTGTGCGCGCGTGCGCGTGTTAGTACATGTCAACTTAACTGGAGCAGGTTTAGTTGAGTAATAATCATCCACTTGTAAGACATGATGATCTTGTCTTGTTAATAATGTTTAAAAGATGTACTTAAATGGACCACAGAAAATTAAAAGCTAATTTGAGACAGTTCCTCACAGGCATTTATAAAAACTGAAAGAGACTTTCCTTTGGAATATATGCACATATAGACCCAAGTCGTTTGATTTGACATGATTTGTGTCAAAATATTTGTATTCTTATATCCATGAAAATGTTCAGAAGGAAATATAAGAGAGTGTTTCCTAATTTGTAAATAGAAGTAGCTTCTACTTAGGGATAGCTTATTATTTCTGTGTAACATAGAGCATATTAAATAATCTTGATAAGTATTTCACACCTTTAAAAATCAGGAAATTGAATTTTGATAGATTGAGGGAATTTTTCTCAAGGACCACAGCTAGTGTGTGGTAGGTTCAATATTTGATAGGTTTCAATATTTCATTGGCTCTACTTATTAGTTACTTTTCTCAATCTGGTGACAAAATATCTAATAAGAGGCAACATCAGGTCAGATAGGGTTATTTTAGACCACATTTTGAGGGGGCACATTCCATTATGGTAGTGAGTACATGGTAAAGAAAGTATACTGGTATGAGGTAAGACAGGTGATTACATTCAATCTCCCATCGGGAAACAGAGGGAGGTGCTTTCAGTATCTTCTCTCTTTTTTCAGTCTAGGACCCCAGCTCCTATAATGGTGCTGTCCATATTCCCTGCTTAGTTAAAACCTGTCTGGAAATGCTCTTACTGACATGTACAAAGGTGTGTTTCCAGGTGGTTCTGTATCTAGTCAAGTTGACAGTGAAGATTAATTACATACTCCCCTTCATTTGTTAGTAGTACTTCTTACACTTTGGTTACATCAGAATTATTGGTGGGTTTGTCAAGGCACAAGTAGCTCAGTCCCAGTCCCTATATTCCTCATTTGGTGAGTCTGAGTTGGGAGGCTCAGCAAGTATATTTCTACAAGCTGATAGGAAATGCTGATGTATCTGGTGATCATGCTTTCATGTTCACTGAATAAAACCTGACTCCGTGATCTTTTTGTTTGCTGTACTAAGAATGTTTTAACAATGAAACAGAAAAGAAGTCATCATATTCAATGAAAGAAGAGAACGATGAGGAACAATTATAAGTATCAAATGAAAATGGTAAATTACTTAGAAAGACAATACTCCTTAGTACATAAAGAATAAAAGCAAGGTTCTAATAAATATCCACAACTTTTCATAGTTTCAATTTGCATTTGTGGTCATCACTCATCTGTGTCTGGCCATCTAGCAAAGCCCTAATTGCCCAAGTTCAGTGATGTTTAAGATTCTTCCCTTGCCAGAGAATACTTTTTTTTGTTTTGTTTTTTCTTACCAAGTCTGTCTGTAGAACTTCAAGCAATATTTGTTCTGAGACCAAATTCAAATATCTCTTCTGCTAAACACGCATCAAGGTAGTAGTCTCAAAACTCTCCTCCCATGTCATAAAGTTCTTTGAGTGAGATGCTTATAGTGGAATGAGCCTAAAATGAATTCTGCCTTTTATAACATGCTCTTCAATGAAGTCTTATTCACCTTTCTGTTCCCTGTAGGAACCAGCATTCTATAGTCTGGCAGTGCTCAATGAAGGGTCACTGGATTAAAGTTGTCAAAAATAAAGTCAGGTCAAGTTAGGAAAAATTTGAAAATTTAGTTTGGTGTCAAAATTATAGTTTTGTGATGCAAAGCCTTCAAATCTTGGAACATCACTTGGAACAAGTGATGGGTTGTTATGCACTTATATTTATCCAAGGCCAAAGCTTTAAGCTGATTTGTCTGAAGGTGATTGGTTTGCTGCACTATGCCTAATAAATACATACAGTTAATGGTTTATGGTTTTCATATGTGTTCAGGGATACAGAAATCAGATTGACTTAAATTGTGATTATGCTTATGCGGCTATGGTTAATTGCCCCGTGTGTGTCTAAATGTGACTCTGCTTTCTTTCTTTCTTTTTTTTTGACAAATAAATAAAAACTTGAAGTTACTAGTGTGAGTACCTGTTTTATTTATTGTTCAGTTATATAGACATCAAAGTTGTAGATAATTCTGTAAAAGAGGACGGATTTAAACTGCCACAGTAATCTCCCAAAATCTGGCTCCCAACTTTCCATGATTAAGAAAATGACAGAAATTCTCTGGGTTGTCAGTCCAGGGCTAGAATAATGGTGCTGGTGAATTAGAGAATCGAACATGCACAGTAGCTATCCCTAGGCTGTTACTTTAATATTAGGCTGTTTTTCCAGTGGTAGCTGTCAAACTCATATTTGTAAGTAGTCAGATAGAAGCAGAAACAGGGAAGCTACACTTTTCCTTTAGGAAATCCTAAAAATGTCTACACAGATGCAGTGACAGTGTTTACTAATAATATTAGTCCTAGCTTCCGAGGCTAGACATGTCCTAGGCTGAAATAATCAGAATTTCATTAACTTGAGTGCATCTGACAGACATCACAGCAGATCTATGCCAGAGTATTCAAACCCATTCTTAACCAAGGTAAAGAACAGAAAAAAACTTCAAATATTTTATTCATAACACAAAATTTCTAACGATTTGGCCATCATTTTTCCGAATACCTTTTTTTTTAATTTAACTTTTCTGCATTTTAATTACGTATATTGTGGACTGTATTGACTCCTATCACAGGATCCTAACGCCTTAAATGTTTTTCTCTGTTCATGGATTGGTATACTTTGTATTGTAATATCTAACAGGTTGTTAATTAATATTTTGTGTTGGCTATAACTTGTATTTAATTCCATTATTTAATGTTTTTGGAGATTTCACTTTGTAAAGACCTAACTTCTATTTTTCTTTAAAATTTTATTCAGGCCTTTCTTCACACTTTTGAAATGTATCTTTTTTATATCTGTGACATAAGCAGATTATCACTATCATGTTGAAGTCTTGTTTCCTATTGGCTGATTTTGTGACCACATTTTTCAGCTTCTCTGTATAACACAATGAGTTTGTTTGAGTCGGAAGCGATTTTTTACTGATATTATTTTGGCACCCTAAATTTTTAAAGAGAGTTAGGTCCTTTTAATATACAGTGAAAACAACTTTCAGGCCATCCAGATCTTTGCAAGATCACACATAGAAAATTCATCTATGTACAAAAAGTAATAATATGAAAATGGCAAAATAGAACTGGAATTTGAATTGTTAAACTAAGAGAGGAGTTCTGCAATCTGTTAACTAAAATTCCATTTCTGCCTATTCTTAAGGTAAATATTTACTTATTTGACTTTAGGCTTGTTTTCTCACCTGTGTCTACACTGATATCTCTCCGTGTAAGAAATGAAAGAAAACGTAAGGGAGTGGGAGAACCTGTTTTCCTTCATTGACCTCCACAGTGGCTTCCTGTGATCCAGGGCTTCTTTGGAAAACACTTTCTCCCTCTCTTCTCAGAGGGTTGTGAATGCCCAGAATAGATAATAAAATAACTATCATACTCACAGCAAACTCTGCATTTAGTATGGAATGAAATCTCTTAAAAAGTAGACTATATTTAAATCAGTGTAAATAAATTCTCTAGCGATCCTTACAGACAATTTGGGAGTTGAAGGCACAGGCTTTCTCCAATACTCCAAATCTTGACCTATTTTCAGCTTTCACTATTGATTTGTATAAAACTATACTTCGATTTTGACCAAGTTTTGTTAGATCAGTAGCTTAGGATAAAAACATACTAAATAATATGGAGTGAATCTTTACTATTCCTCGTAGTTTCATGTCTTGAGCACATGGTCCTTAGTTGGTGGCTGTGTTTTGAGAGATGATGGAATCTATGTGTAGGGCCAAGCTGAGTTATGTTCTCCAGTATGGGTGAGCTAGTAAAGATCCCTGCTTCCATTTCCAGTCTAGCTCTCTGCTTCCAATCTGCCACTATGTAACAAGTGCTGGCACATACTGCCACTGCCACATACTCTTCTATGCTTTCCCCACCATGATGAGTCAAAGGAAACTCTTCTTTCCTTATTTTGTTTCTGTCGGGTGTTTTGTTGTGAAATAATACACACAATCAAACCAATGCTATTATGGTCCAGTGACATTTTAAGGTTTATACAGAAAAAAAATAATGTGGGTAACCTAAGGGATTTAAGAAAAATCAGTTGCTAACTTACTGATGATATCTAAGTGATGATAAGTACTTATAATAGCTCATAATATAGATCACTATTTATAGATATTTAAAAATTTTTAAATGTTATCAAATTATTTTATATTAATACATTTAAAATAGAAATATGAGTTTCCCTTCAGAACATTTGATATAGACTGCTTCAGATATATAAATTTCTTTGGCTTTGTTAAAATGTACAACAAAGATATTTTTTAGGAAACATGTTTGGTTTTTTAAATTTTTGATTAATAGGCCAATGTGCTTTTTATACTGTCTGTCAACACATAAAAATTTGGTACGGAAACTCTTGAGGGAACTTAATGTTCTATGAAGTCAAACTGTCTATGTCATAATTTTTAAAGTTGTTTTCCCAATTTGACCTTTAGACTCTCATAAGTGACCAGTAGCATATTATAACTCATAGACTCATAACTTATAACTCATATTATAACTAAACAGACAATCCAGAGACAGATATGAGGCTGTGACTATTTTCTACTGAAGAGAAATTTAAGGTGTAGGTTAAATGCAAAACATGCTATTCTGTATAATATTTCTTAACTTTGAAAATAAGATTTTTAAAAAATGTTATCAATTTAGTATATGTGTTATTGTTTCTTTAAAATTAATTAGCAAAAGTATGTTTTATATTGGCTTTATTTCCTAGTGCATCAGAAGTCTGGCATTCACAGTAATAGTAATTTTCTCTCTTTTATTTTTTGCCATTTAAGTAGAAATATCTTTTTTAATATTTCTGGAATAAAACAGTTTCACAAAGCCAGAAAAGGACAGATGTTCGAGTATGGAAATATCCATGAAACCAAAAGTTTGCACAACTCTTATTTATGTTTATATTAGTTACAATGACATGAGACAGTATTATTTTAAAATATGTAATAAGGGAAGATTGGAAGAGTGATTCTGAAAAACCAGGAGTGTCTGATACTGGGGACAAGGCAATACAAAGGTCTACATTGTTGGCAACTGTTTCAAGCACTGTTGCAACAGACCCTTTTTCTCTTACACGAGAGAAGAAAGCAGAATAACAATAAATTATTTTATGTGACTACAGGACACATAGGAAAGACTAGAATATAGCCATCGGGAAGATCTCAAAGACCCAATGTAAAAGTTTTCTAATATGGGTACATAAAGACACAGAGTTTGTTTTTAAACAAAGAAGGAAAGAACTTATTTAACTTCCTAATGTTTACAGAAGTCTTTATACGGTAAACTAGAAATTCTTCAATGTTTAGTCAAGGTTTTTGCCTATGCTATAAAAGAAAGAGGAATTTGAATGTACAGAGCTATTTGATTGGCAAGGGAGAAAGTACATAGCTTCAAGGGATACCACCTTTAGAGGTACGCAACACACTGAGTTCTCAGGAAGTTTCTAAATATCATCTTTCTTTGTAGAATACTGTGATTTTCTTCTTTTCTTCTCTTTGAGGTCTTGATAAAATTGATTTCTCTTTGATGATAACCTTTGTAGCTGCTTCATGCATATGGCTCCATAGAACCCGTGTAAGTTCCCATTTACCAGGCAATAACAGAGAGAATACCTGACATCTCTAAATGTCAACTCCAAGGGCTTAAAAATAATTTAACTATCATACCTTAAGATATGTATCTACCTCTGTTCAAATTACCTATTTCCTGGAGCATTTGGAGGGATTAATGCTGTTAGTGTGGTGTGGCAGTTTACCCTGAGATTAAAACCTTTCATATTGGAGGGAAACTTCTTAAGACCTAGGATATAAAAGTAATATAAAGGATATAAAAGTGAAACAACAGCATATTTTAGGACAGGATATCTTCAAGGATGATCTGGGAGAGTGGGGTGAAATACAGCAGAGAAGCTCCTTAAGACAGGAGGTAAACAACTCTAGTAGAAATTGACAAGGGTTCACTTGGCTCCCCAAGAGTAATGACTACTGAGAATCACTCTTAGACAAGCTGCTTGGAAAAGTCTCAGACTGAGCAGCCTAGAAGAAGCAGAGACCAGCCAAGCAGCATAGAAGAAAGTCTCCAGCTGAGCTGCCAGGAATAGGCTCAGACCTACAGAGTCACTGGAAAGGACACTCTCCAGCCTGTTGAGCTACCTGAAAGTTGTGCAATGACTTCCAGGTATCCAGCTTTTGTGAACAGTCACCCACGTTGGGGTGTGCTTTTGGTGATGCAGCTCTTTTTGAGGAACTTATTTTCTTGTAAGTAACCTCTCACTCATATTCTATAAGGTACCCCAGTAAACTACTGTCACTAAGTTGGATTTATATTTTGCACAAATTTGTATTTTGGTCTGTTTTTAGTTACCAATTTATGATGTGTAGACATTTGTTCATGTCTACCCAGGAACAGTATAAACAGATGCTTATAGAAGAATATGTTAGTTCTCAGAAAAGTGGTTTCTGAGCTGTGTAAACACAATTTTGTTAAATGTCAGATCTGTAAATACATCCCCCAAATGTCTGTCATTGAATAAGTTATTTGTCCTACTACATCCCAGATCAAACTGATTTTATCAGGTAATTACTGTAGCTTTAGAAAGGGCTATAAATACTTTTTATATACTATTGTAGATAACAAATTCTCTTAATAAAATTCTCCTTAACAATTTATCATGAATCATTGGATTTCCTAAGCAATTGCATTGTAATGATTTTTAACTACATGTTGGACACCAGATTCTGGACAGTTAACTCAAACTTTTGTATAAATAAGTGCTAAAACAATTTTGGAAAATGACTGTGGTGGTGTATATGGATGGAAAGGAAGCTTGTAGGTATCAGAGCACTGGGAGTCATGATGAAATCTTGTTAAATGCTCTGTGTCTGAGGACCCTAACACCAATACAAGAGAAGCCTAAGTTTCACCTCCTTACTAAGCCAAAATGAAGGGAATGTGTATCTTTGATCTGACATGAAACAAGAATCTTTCCTAGAACATCAAAAAGATGAGTTTGATTTGAGAAAGAATGTGATATATTCCCCTTAAGTGTTGTCCACAGAATGCTGAGAAAATATGATTTTTAAGTAGTGTTTTTGGCGATACATACATTTTCCCTCCTTAATTAATGGGGATGGGGATTAAAAGTCACATTGAGGTTTTCTGGTATCTTATATGACTTGTGAGTATCTGTTTATGCATAAATAACTTTGTTGAAACTTTTGTTGAACTTTATTAACCTTCAGATTAGAAAGTTAGACCTTAATCGATGCTATATTTTAGCTAGAACAACATAGCATACACTGCCATAATAGATTTTTATAAATAGTTCATGTGAAATCTTCACAGACCACTGTAAATTTTTTATTTATGATAAGCTATGTTTTTCTTATCTGTGCTCAGAAATCAATTCACAAACTCAGGGGCTTTATACTGCATGACCTGTATACAAGTCATCACATGACATAGCAGACCACTGATGAACTAAAAAAGACTAAATTTCAAATGCTGAAATTGTGAGGCAGTCATAGGAATCAGTCAACTTCTCAGTCTTCTCCTCATTGCCTGCCTACTTCTGTTTTAGATGCAGTACGACCTTCAGAGTGAGGCAAAGGAGTTTGGTCCAACATTACTAACCTCCTCTGGTCCTTCTTTTGTCAAATCTTTCCTAGAAACTAAAAGCATGCACATTTAGGGAGCTTAAATCCATCTTGAGCTTGGGTAATCTGTTTTAATGACCATGCTTTGGATATCTGCAACCTAGAATTCACTTCCAAAAGAGCTCCAAGCACACCTCCAACCTTTGCTTAGTGTGCTTTTTGAAGTCCATTGCTGTTGAGAAGTTTTCCACTGTAGAATGCCCATTTAAGATCCAAAGAAGTGTCATACAATTGTACTTATAAGGACACACATGGAGTTTCGACTTGGAGGTTACATGAACATGCCACTAGACAAGATAGTATAGAACAGAGAGACAAGAGTAGAAGACCAAAAGAGCATGCCTTTGTGGGCATTAAGTGCTTCTTCTCCTAAAGCTTTTGTGCTTTTGAAGAAACTCAATGGATGCAAGAATTCTTGCAGACCCAAATTTACCAGCTGTTTTGAGCATTCACTTACTTAGTAAGTGAATGGCTCTTATTTACCTTCAATTTGTGCTTTGCTTTATAAATTGTAAAGGTATACGGCCCTTCACTTGCACTCTTGTCTAGTGACTCTAAAATATGATAAATCAATGTTTTAGATTCCTAGGAGTTTCAAGAAATATGCAAATGTTTTATTAAAATGCAATAGCTTATCTCAACTCTAAATTATATGTTTTATCAGTGAGAAGTTTTATAGTTGGAGAAGCAGGGATAAAAGCAAATTCTTTAGCTTACAACAGAACAGCTTAAGCTGAAATGAAAACAGACAAAGAAGCTTGTTTATGCTTCCCACAGGCTTATACCTACATTTTAGTCCTGTCTTACTTGATTTTCAAGAACTAGGGAATGTAAATCTAAGAAATACCTTCTGAAGGAGAACAAAGGAGACATGCTTCACTATAAGACCTGGGAACAGCAGACAAAATATGTCTATTCCAGAATTCTGTTCTCTAAGACCTACCCAGAGTCCTGATAGACACTTTCTATTTACTGGGCTATGATTTCCTAATGACAACACATCAAATAGTGCTGTGGAAGCACTACTTGTATTTCTGGGGAATATATTAAATGAACAGCTATGAGTTGAAGTCTTTGTTTCATGAGTCATTTTGCTGTTCTTGCTAAATTGAGATAGTAAATCACTTTTGAGCCTTCTTACATCTGGGTACCTAAACCTGGTAGGCCAAACCTAAAACTGCAGCTGAAATTACTGTGAATAAAACATACCAGGGAATTCTTTTAAGCACTGCCATTTACAGAATGATGATGCTTCCAGTGAGGTCAGTGTTCCTTTGTGAGCCCTAACTTGCATAAACACAGATCACATGATACAACAATAAAGGCCAGGGCTACTGTGACACACCATTAGAGTGTCAATGGGATAAAAAAGCTGAGTTTCTTATCATCCTTCATCTGATACATTAATCCCCGAGTGTTTTTTCTCTCTGCTTTGTATTAAGTCTTAAGACATTTACCCGTTTGTGAAATTTTATGACATCTAATATTAAAGCAGAGGTCATATGTCAATAACATTAGTAATGTCAATGTTATTCACTGCTGATCTTCTAATGAACTGTCACATTTTCTGGCAGGTCAAATTGTAGAAGCTGGGTTAAGCATTGGCAGTTTTCTGTGTTTTCAAGCTTGATGTTCTATATAGCTATTTGGAGAGACTCCGTTTTACAAAGCTTAATATTTCTGTGGCTCACATTTTGTATAAGCAGGTAAGGTAGCTTACCAATGTTGTCTAGTTTTAGATGTTACAAGTATTTTCTGTTTCTGTTTTTGAACATCGACTGTGCACCTAGCCTTGTACTAAAGCTGTACTCTGCTGGAAGTGGGAAGACAGTATGTTTGACTTCCAAGTCATTAGTGCTCTGAGAATAACAGATGTAGCTGGATTGCTGTGGAATAGGAATTCTTGTACTAGAAGTGCTCCTGGACATTAAGCAGCTAAGGCTCCAGGCTGACTGTTTTAAAAATTCAAACATGGGAGATGGCATTTACTGGTCTACTAAAGTCAGTACTAGGTAAAGAATAAGCTCTTATTCTTTAAAAAGTAATTATCAAATACAATAGCTTAATACAATTTGCAATTCCTTAGGATCTTTACTTGCATGATCAAAAATGAACACAGAGACTGAAACAATGATAAGGTCTAGCAATTTTCTGACAAAACTAATGAGGCAGAAATTTCACCTATCACTTTCACATGTATTTTCGTGGAGACAAGTAAGTCACATACTAGAAATAAGTGCAAAGAAGTCTGAAAAACGTAGTTCTTCTTTGAGTAACCTCATAGCCACTGTGAACTTTGTTACTTTGGGAGAATACCATAACGGACTTGAATAAACAAGAGAAATCTCCCTCACAGATTCATTGAAAAGTCAAGATTTTCTGCATATCCCAGTCATCAAAGAACCAATTACTCCAGTAAGATGCTGCAGTAACAGGACACAGAAGGAATATGGTTTCCATGGAACAAGAGCAGATTGACTCTCTGCAGAATGATTGTGCCTCCTTATGAGGGGGTATAGAGAGAGTCTAGATTTGCCTTAGATAACCTCAGAGGACAATGACATGGCCAAACATAGACTTGGAGACTCTGGAGGAGATTGCTTACAGGTACAGCAGAGGTCCTGTATCAAGCTAGTAGCACAAGAGGGCAAGACCCAATCGGTGCTGTCTAAAAGCACACCAATAAGTATAATGTTCATATATGATTTTTGCAGTCAATATTGTACTTAAGTCTACCTATTTACCTGGAAAAAACATAGATATAGGCATTAGTTTGAGATATTTATGCATGTAAAATATTTTAGTATTAAGTGAAAAAATTGCATTTATATTTGCAATTTATATTTGCATTTGTATTTGAAATATTTCATTGCATTCATATTTGAAATATTTCTTCAATCATTATTTCTATCATCCTTACTTACATACTTACTACATAGCAGCATGTATCATAAACATGACTATGCATTGTGTTGGTAGTACCTGTGTAGCTATACATTTCAAATTTTAGTAATTCTTCATGCTGCTGGGATCTTACAGTTCTGTGATGATCTGGCGCCACCCAGCAGACCAAATAAGCATTGACTACTTTGTGATCACTTGTGAAAAAAGTTGAAGATGAGGAAAAGAAATGGATGCCATTGTTAGAAGTGGAATTCAAGTAACAGCCCTTTTTCTAGTTCTTGTGTCTGGAGGCAAGCAGGCCATTCAGAAATATTGGGCGAAAGCTGAATCTTCTTTCCTTCTTTCCCTTCCCTTCCTTCCTTCCTTCCTTCCTTCCTTCCTTCCTTCCTTCCTTCCTTCCTTCCTTCCTCCCTTCCCTTCTTCCTCCCTTCCTCCCGACCTCCTTCCCTCCGTCCCTCCCTTCCTTCCTTCCTGTCTTTTTATTTTTCCAAGACAGGTTTCTCTGTTGTAACTCTGACTGTCTTGGAACTCACTCTGTAGACCAGGCTGGCTTCAAACTCACAGAAATCCATCTGCCTCCCAAGTGCTGGGATTAAAGGCGTGTCCCACCACCACCCAGCTTTTTTTTTTTTAACTTGGTATTTTTCAGCTGTAAATTTTACGTATGCAAGTTTCCCTCTTGCAAGGTTTTCATTTCTTCCCTCATTTTCAGTACTGGTCTCTGCCTGATGCCTGCTCTCTCTTATCCTCCTCTCCTGAATTTCCGCAGATCTCAGTAGAGAACATAGGGTTCCCCAATTACCATGAAGCACAAACTGTGAAGTGTTCTCCTGGATTTATCCGTGGTGTTTAAGTCAGGGATTATCTGAAAGGGGATTTTTATTTACAGGACTAACTTAGATTTCTCAACCACTTTCACCAGTTTCTACAACTTCCAATGTCATGGGTTCCCTGGAAAACATCTGTAACTGCAAGTATTGCTGAAAGAGAGGCCAAGCAGCTCCCTGTTTGTTATGAAAACCAGAAGTAGCTTGTCTTTAAGTTTATCATTTCATTTAATTGATAAATGGCTTTCCTAGACCATGCACACAGGGCTGTTCATAAAGATATGTGGCTAAAAGCTAATTATCTCTGAAGATGACATTTAGGTTGTATTAAAATAATCCAGAAGAAATGATTGGTAATAATCTCTCTGTTTTGAGAGAATTGACTACTTAAGACCCTTCTGCAGTCGTCTCACAATTCAACTGCTAGGCTTTTGAATGATGAGTGACACCAGCATACCAGGAATATGTTCTTTAATGACTAAATTCAGGTCAGGAACTTATATGTAGCTTAAAAGCCAAGCTCCCTAAAATATACTGATGTATTCTTCCACAATATCTCCTTATTTTTTTCAGTTTTCAATTTAACACAGTCTGATTTCCATTCTAATTGTTGTACTTGGGAACAAAATTTTATTCACCAGAGGCAATATTTTTCTTTTGCCTTTAGCATCTCTGCAGCAGTTAGCTTGCTCAAAAGTAATGTTCTTTTTTATTTCTATTTCTCATTTGTTTGTATAATGTTCTGGGTACCATTTCATTTTCTCACACATCTCTTTTGGTATCTGTTGCAGTATCATTTTCCACTGAGTGCTGTGAAGTTAGTGTCCACTGGTTCTCTCTTTTCATTTTTTCTTTAGTTTCTGATAATTTTCTTGAACTGCAACTCTGAGTTCAACTACTGAAAGTAACCATATTGGCATGTCCTGTTTCTGGACTTTTATCCTACAGATTCCATTGTTCACTTGACAGTCTCAACAGTTACTTATAGATCTCACAAAATTTTCTCAAAGTGGATTCCCATTTCCTCTTCCATCTGAGTTTCTGTTTTCAGATAATTTTTGTGGAAAATGTTCATCAGGTTTCCTATCAATAGCTACTGAAGACTTTTGACATCTACCTACTGTTACCCTTCACCTGAAACAGTTAAGTATGTCATGGGACAAAAACAAATATAAATAGTAGTCCATTTTGTTTCCTACCATAAGATATACACAAAAATATTATATAAAAAGATAAAATCCATCAAATTATAGCATGTAACAGAGGCTATGTCTGGTTCTGTCTCTTGTAGAACATATCTAAACACATTGTTAAATAATAAATGCATACTTACAGGTGTAGCCATGTTGTGGTCACTCTTAATGCTATTGCCATGAGCCCATTGAGTTGAGTGCCTACTGAAAAGCTGCATAACACTGGGCATCTTCAGGATTCAGTCTTCCCTGAAAATTGAGTATCATAGTAAAACAATTCATTTCTCATAATTCTCAAATAGTTTTCATTGTGTATCATACATATAATATTCAAAACATACACCAAGTGACTCCTTATATTATTAGAAAATCTGTTAAGATATATTACATTTTGCAGGGACAGAAATAATATTCAGATTTTTAACTGGAAAGGGCTGTTATCTTCTACAATAAAAAAAAAATTACTCACTAAGTTATCTGGCCCTTCAGAAATCTTATTCTTTTTATGTTTGTTGCAGGTTGACAGTATCTGACACTTCAAGATAAAATAAATTTGCCTAACAGTTGTCATCATCATCTGTTTTTCATGAGATAAAACATTGAAAAGAACAAAATTCCACTAAAAATCCTGACACATCGACACATTTCTGAAACATAAATAAAACAAGATTTTGAGAACCTGCAATCAGTCTCCCATTGTAGAGATTCATTTTCGTCTTGCTTGACTGAACAGTTCTATAACTAAACAAGAATTAGAGCTCATTCAGATTTTTTTCTCCATATAGCAAGAAAAAAAATGCCAGTGAAAATGGGAACACTACAGACTGCATTTTTCTCTTGAGTATCAGAACATTCTCAGGATTGATGATCTTCACTGTTGTCTCCATCCCCTCTACTTGATTTTACTTGTTTGTGATTTTTCTGAGTTTAAGCTAATTTTTATAAGCAAGCACATTTAATCTATCGGTCTACTCTATATTTGCCAGTAAGCTTGTTTAGTATTTCAAAAATCACCTAAAATTTACCCCCTCTCAAAGGCTGCTGACTCAGCAGGACATTTTTCCTGTTGAAAGGCAAAGCTGTTCCAAGGGAAAGTTCTAAGGATGATTTGTTTTTTCTTAGTCTTATAACTTTTGTCATCGTCTGCATTTCTCTTACTATAAAAGGCTCCCTCCTGTCTTTTCTTTTTATTTATTGGCTGTTGTGCTAACAATGGTTTTCTCGGGGAAGTAGAAAAACTTCATACCCTATGACTTTTGCTGGTCAACACAACTCTGTTTTGACAAGTTACATTTGGGGATGAAATATTAATATATAATACTAGGCAGAAGAAATAACACACACATGACAATTTTTTCACAAAGTAAGAAAGCAACTGTGTTTATTCTTGTGTATACTGAGAAATCCTGGGACTACTTATATTTGGAAGACTATCATGAGAGAGCAGTATATCACATAGTAACTAGCTTGGGAAATGTTAATCCCAGCTACTGCTTCTTTATTAAAATAATTTTATTTTATTTTTTATTTATTTATTTTATTATTTATTTATTAAAACAGATCATTTGGTATAGATGAAATCTAAAAGGAGCCTCACTAGAAAACTTACATGAAATAGAAGTTAATCCTTAATCAACTTCTCATGAATAATCAAAATGTTTATGTTTATAAATGAAACAATGAGGAATGTATTGATTAGTAAAGGAAAATTAAAGGCAAACAATGAAATGCTTGTCATATGAACAGGAGCATTAGCTTTTCTCCCAGGTCGTTATTCTCCAATATTAGCCAGATATAACATTGTGGTGGTAATTTCTTTAAGTACTGGAAAAGGGGGAAAGAGATAGTAAGCTTATCTCTGTTTCTCTCTCTCACTTTTGAAAATGAAAACTCAAATAGTCTCTGCCTTTTCATAGTATTTAAATAAAATGCCACTGAAGTAACATAATTTTGTTGCATCTCAAAATTCAATATCCTTTGTCCATTGGAATAAAAGAGCAAGAAAGTTTACTAATGGAATTTTTATAATTAAAACATTCACTAGGGTGTGAGAGATGGCTCAGTGGGTATGAACATTTGCTATACACAACTACACACAACTACTCCAGCCCCAAAGGATCTGACATATTCTCTGCTTCTGTGGGACACCCTTCCACATACACATAAACACATCTATTTCTATAGAATCTTATATATTATTTATGTAATATTATATCATAGCATATTATATACTAATATGTAATGTATACATATACAAAATCATATTTAAAATTCAGTTACTCTGTCATGGGGTAATGCTCTGACTAGACACTGCAGTTTAAGAAATGAAAAGCCCAGTGCCAGGAATGATTACTTATTATGGAGTTGTTGGTCAGAGAGCTCCCATAGACCTCCCCTAAACAGTTGCCACTCTTGTTTACTCTCCAGAACTTGATGCTAAGACTCCGTTGCTAAAAATATTCTATGCTTGAGTCATAGAACATGGAGAAATCAAGCTGGTACTAACTGACCTTGGAGGTTCCATCCCTACTAATTAGTTATCATTGTGCTGGGTGGGGCTATGACCCATATACAAGGAGAAAAGTAACCTTTAATCTTACTCAGCTGTGAACCCTACAAGCTATAACAATAACTTACTGAATAAATCATTCCTACGTTACAATAATGGCATGAACACCATGGTAACCAACTACCACATTCTGGTTTGGTTTAAGTCCTATTCTACAGAATGGAACTCATACCTGGCAACATTATACGCCAAAAATCTATGATTAGAGAGGTCATAGGCCTTGCAGGAGAACCTACTAATATTACTTTGTTAAGTGGACATAGTGTCCTCATGACATCATTATATCTATAGACAAATGCATCTCCCAACCCTCATCAGAGAAACTTCATATTGTAGTAGAGAGTGATTATCACAGAGACTTTTAACTAGTTAAGGTGTAGAATAAGAGACTCTACAGTGCTCACCCCTAAATAGAACATATATATTGTACCTCCCTTTCCAAAGGCTCAGGAATCATTGTAGAAAAATGGCCAGAAAGAGTGTATGGGCCAGTAGCAATGGATTACTTTAAGGAAATGGTATCTTCTAGACACAGCAGTGCAGATGCAGATATGGATGTACTGTGATTGTGACAGCAGACACAAGACCTGTCCAAGCCCAAGTTAGACTAAATCCGAGCATGGAGAGGGGCATTGGGTATAACAGTCCTATCCCTAGCTGTGAACTCCTGATGGTTGTTAGGTGCAGGGTAAGAGTTAACTATATCTAAGAGTGTTCTTCTGGTAAGGCAACAACACTCCAATGGAAGGCTACCCAACTAGTAACAGTTGGGCAACACAAATTTTTCTTGATGTGTTAAAAATAAAAACGATGTTGGATAATTGGTGAAGGGGAGCCAAGTTGAGGAAGGGAGTGAGATGATCAAACACATTGTACAAAATCTCAAAGAATTGATAATAATTTTTAAAATTTACATGTGGGAGCAGATGAAATTGCTCAGCAGGTGAAGACACTTACCATGATGACTATTTACATAACTTTTATTCCTAGAAACTAAGTACATGGTAGAAGCAGGGAACTGACTTTTGGAAATTGTCCTCTGACTTCTGCATGCACAATGTGGCATGTATGTGTCCATGCATGTATACATGCAGAGAGATATACAATAAATAAATAAATAAATATTAATTTTTAAAACATTTAAACATAAAGCTTTAAAGACTTTAGTGAATCCTTATTGATATGCTTATTTCTAAAGGTCTCGCCAGTTGCTTACTTTTGGTCACAAGAACTGAATATTTATAACATTCCAAGATGTGATTGCTTCTTTAATGATTTTATCATTATAGTTGCTTTTCTCTATCACTTCTGTAATAAAATAATAGTTCTAACTTCTCTGACTCTAGTCTACTGTTTTCCTTTGCTACACTCAGGTCTATAAGACTATTGTTAAAACTGTTCGTTCTTCCATTTGTGTATATCAGTGCTACTGGCCTCATGCACTGATAGTGGCCACACAGAATACACTGCTAGGAATTGTATTCTATGCTTTTAGGTATACTTCAAGTGAGGATTGCTTCCCAGAGCTGTGCATCAGTGGCCCTGAGCCAAAGCCAGACTTAAAACCATGTGGACTTCTACTCTATTTTCACCTGTGTATGTATTCACCAATAGGAAACAATGGAGAAGATGACAAGAAAGCAAAATGAGTGTCCTACAGAAAGCAACTCACTCCCAGAGAGTGCACAGCAGATAGAAAGTAGACAGGTTAGAGGGCAAATGAAACCAAGATCAGCACAACTGAAATGATTCAACAGTGTTTTGAATGAATTGGACTGTGTCTTATTAAGGAGACATTTTCTGTGGGAACACTGGATTCTGAAATCATGTCACAATAATGGTATTCTTTCTCAAGTGGCACTAAGTGAAACAAAAATGCAAAACAAGCCACTCTATATACCTTTTCTTAGGTGAGATTTAGACTAAAACATCCAAATAAGGCTCTACTGTGCTAACGTGACCACACAGAAGTTTCCTATGTTCCTATTTATCCAAACTCTCAAACAAAAACAGTGCACATGGGTTCCTTGTCTCCATTTCATACTCTTGGATTAGGTCATTCAAATCTGTAACTTGGAATAAAGGACAAAAAAGCCAAATAAACTAAAGTAAAAATAAAAAAAGAAAAGTATTGATACACAGAGCAGGTTTTTCTTGTAATCTGTGTATTCAAGATGGCTTGAACCAGCTCCTCAATAGCCCCAAAACAGGCCTGTATGTCTTCCAGACTTCATAAGCATGTGCCAAAGGAAAGATGAGAAGGTTGATTGGGAACTTTAGGACTGCTAAAGTTTTCCTTTCCTCTTGGCAGTTTGAACTAGAAGAAGAGGAAGGGGGGCCACACAGAGGTGAGCTACATGTTGACTGTTTGGCCTTTTTGAGATATGACCCCAGTCAATCTTTTCCTTTCCAGTAGGGGAAGCAATGCAGAGAATGTCTTTTCCTGCCCAGAACAAATGTATACCACATAGATTGAGTCATGGGGCCTGCCTTGAGGAGCTGGGGAACACATGTGGAGAGAAGAATAGTGATATGTGGAAAGAACCACCATGGTTTTTCTTTATGGATATGGGGCATGTTTTAAAGAATACCAGGTCAAAACTAATGATTGGCATAAAGCAATACTTTAAAAATGCTTCCTTATTAGTATTTAGTATCAATACATTGGAAGCACATTGAAGTACAGTGAGATCTATTTGAATTACTAACCTGGAATTGGATACTTTTTATTTGTTAAGTAGTGATTTTTGAGTATTACTTTGAATTAATGAAACATCAGTGGTATGGTCATAAAAATCACCAGCTAGATATGGTGATCAACACCTTTAATACCAGCTGTCAGGAGGCAGAATCAGTTAGATCTTTGTGAGCCTGAGGGCATCTTGTCTACATAGCAAGTTCCACACCATATTGACCTGCATAGTGAGATCCTGTAACAAACTGAGGAAAGATATATATCCAATTATAATGCTTGCTTTTATTTTATGCACAGAGTCTTCCTTACTATTTATGGACTGAAATACTGACACTAGAACATATTTCTCTTTGGAAGCATGAGATTCATTAATATTAAAAGTTATTGCCTGAGTGATACTTACTCTGCACAGGAATTTGGAATAAAATACTTAAAAACCAGTTTCCACTTTTTTTTCCCTGATAGTAATATGGTCCTGGGAAACTGTGATAGAGTATGAATCTCAAGTCCCTTAGAAATTCTCATGCAGTAAATCTGATGTGGATCAGAAAAGTGAAATTTTGACAAGTCCTCTGAATAAAAATGGTATTCAGAAAATAGATCTGTAATAGATTTTTTTATGTTGATCATACTGTGATTCTACTGTAATCACTGAGATATGAAGGAATATGTCCATTCCCCCCTTTTTTCCTTCCTTATGTATCTCCCTGTCTTTCTTTCCTTCCTTCTTTCCTCCCTCCCTCCTTCCGTCCCTTCCTTCCTTCCTTCTTTTCATCTCCATTCCTCTCTTGTTTTTCTCTTATACAGAATCATGTATCTCAGTTTGACCTTGAACTTTTTATGTAGCTGTGGTTGACTATAATACAGCATCCTTCTATTTCTACCTTCTGAGTGGTATTTTTAGACGCATGTATCACTACACCTAATCTTATATGATTCTGGATATCAAACTCTGGGCTTCCAAAAGGCTAAATAATTCTTAAATGAACTAAGCTACATCATCAACCTTAAAAGTTTTTATTAGTGTATTATTAGTTGTTAAAAGTATTGCTATCATTGTGCATGTTAATATACCCATGTAATATACTTTGATCATGTCACTCCTTTGTTATCCTCTTTTGTTCCCTCTGTCACTTCCTCATGACCTCCTGATTCTTCCCAAACAGACCATCTTCTAATTTCTTATCACAGAGAGTTTGTTACATTTGTTTTTTTTTTCTGAAACTGCCTTATTTCACTTAGCTGGATGATCTTAAGTTAGACCCCCTTCCTGAAAGTGACATGATTTCATCTCCTTATAGCTGGCTAAAGCTCTTTTGTACATACATGCCACCTTTCTTTTTCAGTTCTTTTGTTGATTGATACATAATTTGGCTATCTTGAGTTTTCAGGTATATGCCCAAGTGTGGCAGAGCTGGCTCATAGTAGTTCTACTTTTAGCAATTTCTCAGAGAATGAACATATCAGAATGAGTGAGAACATTTTAAACTATCTCTGTTTCTTCCATGCTTGGAGACGGAGAAATAACCAATTCAAAACTAGATAATCAAAATATGGTGTACCTGTCTTTTGTCAGGTTTTGTGCTCCCCTGATCCTCAGGCTATTATAATATGCTGGTAAGACATGCAGCTTCCAGAAGTAGAACAGACACACACATACACACACACACACACACACACACACACACACACACACACTCGTCAGCAATACTGCTTGAGAGTGGTGAACTTAACTGTGTAAGCAGAAAAACAATATCTCTGTGTGGAATTAGGTCCCCTGTATATCTCAGATTCTCAAATTTCCGAGAGCTTTCTACAGCTCTTGTTAGAAGGATCCCATGGTATTGAATACATCAGCATTTGTCTCCATGGAGATGAAGTGTCAAAAGATCAAGTTTCTTTCTCAGGATAGTACAATTGAGTTTGAGAGCTGAAAGGGCAAAAGAGCATCTTTTCTGAATCAGTCGTTACTTTCTCTTTAATCTCCTTAATCTGCACATTTGGGAGAAAATGTACAACTATATTCTTTGTAAGGATTATTAAATCCTACATTGCATTTGTGTATATGAACTTCATATCCAGTATAGGCAGAAGCAAAATAGCATTTAAGCTAAGGATTGGTGAGCAATATCTAATGAGAATAAAACACTTTTAAGGACATAGGGCAGAAATTGTGCATAGTGATTATCTGTGTATAGATGAGGGATAAAGTAAAAAGATAAATGTTGAAAAACATTTTTAAGTGTTAAGTTATAGGACAACTCCACCACATGGATTTCTGCTGAATTTCACTTCTATTGAGAAATACTTTTCTGAGTTTACCTAATGCATCTGTACTTTAAGCTAGTACTAACACTTGTGTCAAAAGTGATTAGTGTTGAGGACTTAGAAAGGACTGGAGGAATATATCTTCAGATGGAATTGTGTCTTTGTATGAGAAGAGAGCTACAGTAATGCATTTTCTGTTTTGAATATATTTCTCATATTTTGTACCTATGAATCTCTGAATTTGTATCTATATAAACTTAGCCCAAAGGGTCAATAAATATCATTTTACAAGAAACTTTATGAAGTGCTCAAGGCAATTCTTGGCTTTCTGTGTGATAAAAGAGTCCTGCTGCTTTTGCTCTTGAGTCATGTACATAATTGCTTGTGACCTGTAATCCAATAGTTCAATAAAACCATAAGTGAGATAATTGCATTTCACTTCCACCTTCTCCATTAACTTGGTGTGCTATTATGGGAAATAATTTAATATAGCTGCTTCAGTTTCCTCCTTAGTGAAATACAGAAAGCCACATTAGCTTTTTCATTTTTAAAATTTCACTCTAGAATCAATAATTCATTGAGTCATTAACTGGAAATAATCACGAATACACCAACAAAATATTCATTCCTATTCTGCAATATAATAGCGAGTTTAAAAATCAAATAAACTTAGTACTTTTAGAAAAAAATGAAGCCAAATAAGCAATACTAGAAAAACAAACAAGATTGTGACAAATTCAATTAAAATGAACAGAATAGATGTCATTGGAGATCTCTGTTTAGTTGAGCCTGAGAAATTGGATTTAGATATGCTTCATGAATCAGCTCAGGCAAACTTTAAGTTATTCAATGAATTAATGCCAAACATAGTTTCTTAAAATGTATGTTAAGTTTTACTTTTATGCAAGGTTGGTTTGGAGGGGGAGCATCTAGGCCTCCAGACAAAGAGACTGTGTCATTCATATTTCAACATCAATAATGTAATATTCAGCTGTATCTTGTTATAAAGGAGGTTATGGTATGCAATCTCATATTATTTGACTACATTGCAAGGGTACAGGGAGAGACTGAATGGGATTTTATTTCATATTAAACTGCCTAATATTCTTCTAGTTATACATAAAGAAAATTTTGGAGGGTGACTGTAACTTGCATTTCTACTATTTTATCTCATGCCATGGCTTTAAATCCCACTTGTCTGCTAACAACTCACACATTTTTGTTTTCAACTAACTTCTCTTCCATCCTTAATGTACAGATTGGTACAATGAACAACCCCTTGAAGCAATCTCAAATTTAACATGTCAAATCAGTTACTAATACCAATGTTCACATGAAATCTCGAATCCAGTTTGAATTCTAACTCAAATAAAGGTAATTACTCATATTTACCCTTTTCCTTGTAATTAAAAAAAACAGTATTTTCAGTTAGAACATGTCAGCCCAGATTCATATTGGATTTCTAGCTTCCTTTACAATCAAATGTGATTCAATGATTATGATTTTTCTAATAGGATTTAGCTTGAAACTTTAATGTAATGTCCAGATCATGTCAATGACAGAAATAGGCAGCTACTGGTGAGAATGCTTTTGAAAATTTAACAATTACTTATGAAGTTAAAAATAAATTTACCATTTTACCATGCATTGTTTTTCCTTTTAGACAAAAGAAATTAAAATTATTACTCTTAATGAAAATATTCTTTACACAATTGTGTCACATTAATATAAACAGTAACTTTACTTATAATAAATAAATTTTGACACAATAACTATCAGTCAAAAGTGAGTGTAAATATAAATCATGGTATATATCTAATAGCATATTCTCAGAAACAAAAGGGAAAAAACCTGAAGTTATTCAGGTATTCAAATATCAAAACCATTAAGCTAAATGAGGAAGAGTTGTAAAGAAGGGTAAAAACTGTGCTGTTATCCTCTAATGAATCTGTTCAAATCTATTACATGTTTATTTATTGATTGATTGATTGTGAATGTGATTGGGGGAAGGCACATGTGCTATGGTGTATATGAGGAGGTCAGAGGACAGTTTCTAAAAGTTGCTTCTCTCTTCTTCCACATGGGTCATATTCAGGTTGTCAGAGTTGGGAACCAGTGCTTTTATCCACTGAACCATCTCACCAGCCCTGTAATAAACACACACACACACAATCCATCTCCCTCTGTCTTTCTTTCTTTCTGTCTCTCTGTGTGTGTCGCTATGTCTCTCTGTCTCTCACTCTGTGTCTCTATCTGTGTTTCTCTCCCTCTCTCTCTCTCTTCTCTATCTCTGTCTCTCTCTCTGTCTCTCTGTCTCTCTGTCTCTCTCTCTCTCTCTCACCAGCCCTGTAATAAACACACACACACACACAATCTATCTCCCTCTGTCTTTCTTTCTTTCTGTCTCTCTGTGTGTGTCACTATGTCTCTCTGTCTCTCACTCTGTGTCTCTATCTGTGTTTCTCTCCCTCTCTCTCTCTCTTCTCTCTCTCTGTCTCTCTCTCTGTCTCTCTCTGTCTCTCTGTCTCTCTGTCTCTCTCTCTCTCTCTCTCTCTCTGTGTGTCTCAAGAAACTTATGATTTATTTTGGATTATAATTCTAGGGAATATGGTCAATCATGGTAAGGAAGGTATGGTAGGCAGAAGCAGGAAGAAGTTTGCCACATTGTGTCCAGAGTTAGGAGGAAGACAGTGATAAATACTTATGCTCAGCTGGTTTTCTCATTTGTATTCAGTCTGGCACCCCAGCCCATGGAATGGAGCTGCCCACATTTATGGTGAGTATTCCTACCACAATTATTCTAATCTAGATAATCCCTCACAGATGTTTGCTCTTTGGTGATTCTTGAGCTTGTCATGCTGATTAACTGTCATAACTATAATCAAAATTTTGATTTTGGTGTAAGCCGTATGTGCACATATGGGTGTACACAAAGGTCATATATATACTTGGGTTGAAGATCAGGGGTCAATATTGTGTATTGTGTGTCTTCCTCATTTTCTCTTCACCTTATTTTTGGAGAAAGTTTTTCCAGACTGTGGACCCAGAGCTCATTGATTTGATTAGGTTGGCTGGCCAGTGAGCTCCAGGGAATCATCATCTCCCCCGCCTTCAGTGATGGGAATACAGGCACATGCTGCCATCACTGGATTTTTATGTGAGTATTAATGAGTAGAATTCATGTATTCATGCTTGCACAGTAAGCAATTTACAAACTAAGCCATCTATTTAGTCCCTGTAACATCTATGTAGTATGTGTGAATGAATGAATCTATCTATCTATCTATCTATCTATCTATCTATCTATCTATCTATCTATCTATTATCTGTTTTGCTTTAGTAGTATTTCATGTTGCCAAGGTTTACCTCAAACTTGCTTAAGCTGAAGGTGAACTCTTTATCTTTTTCAGTCCTATTAAGTTTTTGCTTTTCCAATGCCTCAGTTTTTTCTCCTTTGTTAGTGCTAGGGATCAGGAGGAAGTATAACTAAATGTACGTTGATTTCAATGAGGTATGTAGAGAGTTACATATAAAAAAATATTTCAGCACTTAAAATTTTTGATGCATCATGGCCCAGCAGTGGTGAATCCCCATGCACTATTGTGCTGAATAGGCAGTGGTCTAGGAATTTGACCTTGTCTATCACAGATACAGAGATACAATTTTAATTCATTTAAAAGAATTTTCTTTAATAAGAAATCTCTTAGTTATTAAAATTTCTTCTTTTGCAAACTCTCTTCATCTTTCATTTTTCAAGTTTTTTTTGTTGCTAGATATTAATTCTCTGTTATATTTATAGCACAGGTGGTAAATGTTTAATCCCAAGCATTTTGCTACAGTTTCCTTTGTTTATTATGGCTAAATATTTAACTGCACAAAATTCCATTTTTTTTGATTGTCTTATCTCCTAAGCACTAGTGTCTTCTTTAGAAAATTCTTACCTATACATGTATTTTGTAATGCAATCTATACTTCTTTAAGGTTTTGTGTTGAGGTCATTGATTATTGATGTAATCATAGATTTATTAATTATCCTTGTGAGTTCATGGCAAAAGACGCTTTATTCTTTGATAATTCGATCCCCAGTCCTAGAGGGTTTCAGTCTCTGTAAAATCTAATCTTAAGCTTAGACTTAAAAGGCTTCTATACAATCTAATTTTCAAGATACAAGCCAAGACCTAGAAGGCTTCAGCATCCTTACAATCTAATCTGCAAACCTAAACCTGAATGTTTCAGCTTCTGAGACTTACTACTGAGCTTACTCTGACTAGCTGTCTTCTGAAATAGCTCTTTGTACTCTGAGCTATTTGATTACTCTCTTTATTATAGACTGGCTCTGCTCTTCTTAGCTTTTCCTTCTGTTTGTGTGCTGATTGCATTCAAACTGCCTGATTGAACTAACTCTCTGCTTGTCTCTGCCCTTTGTCTTCTTCCCATCTTCTACCTTGCATCTCTCTCTGAGCTCTTCCCCTTGTCTGCTTCCACCACTGCTTCTATCTTACTTCCCTTTCTGAACTCTCTGCTGTCTGCTTCCCCAGTGCTGGGATTATAGACTTGGGCCAGCACTTCCTTAAGAGTTGGAATGAAAGGCATGTAGTACATTGAGTTAACCACAAAAATCCTTTTCACCTAGCTTTAGCACAGAGGAGAGGATTAGTCTGACAACATTATTTCTGCACTCTATCCAGATTGTGCAGGCCTCTGAATGTGATCCCTACATACAGGCCTTTGGAAGTGAACCCTGCCTAACTATCACATCAGCCTATCAATATGATCCTTTGCTAGAGGAGCCATGCTGTTGGATTAAAAGATTAAATATTCCTCTACACTTGATCTTTAGTTTCATGAGCTGCTCCTCCCTCCTGGAGATAATGTTGCAGTTTGGAGGAAACAGTTATAAGTTTTGTCTTATTGTTCCTAGACATTTTCCTACTTCTTCTTATGAAAATGGAGCTCTTTTTATTTGTATGATATTTTATTAATTATTTGAGAATTTCATTCAAGGTATCCCAAGCACATCCACTTCTTATTTTCCTTCCTACCCTTGTGCCCTCCTTAAAAAATGAGAAAAAGAAAAAAAGTCTAATTTATGATACTATATACTCATTTGAGTGTGATCAGTCTCCCAGGGGACAGACTCTTAAAGAAAACTGACACTTTCCCCACCCCCACCTGCCAGAAACCATCAATCATGAAAAGATACACTTCAACATCTTTATCAAGATTTTTAAGGATGCTTTTCATTAACTCCATGTCTGGACTTTATTTTCTTTTCCTCAGTTGGGAGGTGTTGGTACTGAAACCTTCAATGTTTCTGATTTTGAGTCATGAATCTATAGTCATAGACATCTCTGCAAAAGAAGTCATCCTTTCTACAGCTGCCACAGGGATTATAGACATCAACAAGGTTTGTGCCAGTAGGATGAGTCATGAATATCAACATGGCCTCCAGTAGCAGCACAGACTACAGGAAGAGACTTAATCTAGAGAATGAAATATTTTTCGCTTGGATATCTTGTTGCTTGGTTCAGGGTGATCTTGAGATTGGAAAGCTTGTCTGGAGGCAGTACCTTTGTGGGCTCCAGACTTTGAACATCATTTGCTCATTGATATCCCCAGGTTCAGCTGTCATACTTGCAGCCCACAGGCAGCTAGCTCCATGTCCCCAGCTCTCTATTCCCAAGCAGGGCTAGCAACAGCGGCAGCAACAACAGCAACAGCAACACACTAGTGGTCAGGGACAGGGCAAGACAGGCCTGGTTTTGACCCAAGCCTTTGGTATTCTGAGGGCTGGCCCTACTTGGCAATGACATGCTCCTTTGCCCATTGTGGTCATGTCTTTAGCTTCACCTACACATGCACTTGCTGCTCCATCCTACTATCTCAGTCTCCTCTCCTGATTTGCCTCCATGCTGTAAGCAGAGCCTATAGACTAAGCTGCTGTACCTTCCTAAGGAGTAGCAACATAGTGTGGTGGGGCTTTGAGGTGGTGTCAAGTTTGAGGAATGCACCTTCATACCTGTCTTCTATACCTCCATACCTGTCATGCCTGTCTCAAGGTCCTTTTCTCTTCCCTAAGCATGAAGCTCAGGTCTGCCATCTTTACTCTCTCTACTCACAACCAGGAGGTCTTCTAGATTTGTCATGGCCTCTGCATCTTTCCAACTGTAAGAGCTATAGTTATGTATTAAGTTTTAATTACTGTGCTTAAAACAGATAATCCTGTAATCACCATTTGCCCAAGGACAGAAAACTTCCTGGAATGCTGGGTGGCTGTTCATATAGGATACCAAGCCACTTGTTTTTAATGCCCTAAGCACATTAGTTAATCCAATGACACCAGATATACTTGATCATTTGTAGATGGGAAATACCCAGACAGGAAGAATATCAGGATCTATGCTTGCCCCTGGCAGGAAATCCATAGCCTTATGGGATTTATAAACCTCTGCAGAATGTGACTCATAATCATTTTATGGGAACCCTGGAAAGGTCCTGGTCAGTGTCACTCATTACTGGCCAATGTTAAAACTTACTTCAAATTTGGTTAAAAATTATGGTGGTAGTCTTATTCTTGATTGGTAGGATTAACACAACTGCCTTTAATTCTTAAAGTGTTCACCACCACACCTGACACCAGACTATCTTATCCTGGACCATGAGCATATGAGGAGCCAAAGGGGACTGGAGTGGAGGTGGCAGTGACAGCAGCAGCAGAAACCATCTCCAGCTCTGCCTACTGTCGCCTTGTCATATGGCCTAAATGTGCCATTGTACATGAGAAGTATGGCAGTCTTTTTTTTTTTTTGTATATATAGGGGTTTACAAAAAAGAGTTTTCATTATACTTTACACTTTGACTTGCAGGTTTGATTAATGTTGGAAATAAGATTATGGGGGCTGGATAGTGGTGGTACACATCTTAAATCCCAGCACTCTGGAGGCAGAGGCAGGAAGATCTCTGTGAGTTCAAGGAAAGCCTGATCTACAGAGTGAGTTCCAGGACAGTCAGAGTTACATCATAGAAACCCTTTCTCAAAAGGAAAAAGAAAAAGAAAAAAGAAAAAAAAAAGTAAAGAAAAGATGAAAAAAAATATGGGGAATTTTTGAGACAGACTGAATTCATTTTAGATTGTAAAATACACTTGGGCCCTCTACACACCAGGATTACTGTAGAGGAATATTTAATCCTTTAATGCAGCAGCATGGCTACTGTAGGGTAGAATGTTGGCACATACCTTTAATCTCAGTATTCAGAAAGCAGTGGTGGTAAATGCCTTTAATCCCAATATTTGGGAGACAGGAAGAAGATCCTAGAAGGATTCAGATAGGAAGTGATATCTGAGATGAATCAGAGTGAAGGGCAGGCAAAGTGATGATCAGAAGAGTTGGCAAAGTGAGTCAGAGTGAGGACACAACCAACTCTCATGATATAAAAGCAACCTCTCAGTTCAGTCTGAGGCAGATAGGAGATAAGACACCTGTGCTGATTGAGGAAGTATGGGGAGATGAGAGCTCATAGAGACACAGAAGCAATCAGAGGAATTGAGGAATCTGAGGCAGAGATACAGAGGCAGTTCAGCAGAAGAAATCAGTATCAGATGAAAAGCATGAATCAGTTTGAAGCCAAACAGTGAAATTCAGTCAGTGACATTGTGAGAGTCAGCTAGAGTCTGCCAAAGTCAGATGAATTTGATTAGGAATAGTCAGCCAGCTTAGAAGATCAGTTTGAACCCATCAGCTTGGAACCAGAACAGTGAATGAGTTGAATTGAGCTAGAAGACTCAGTTGAATTCAGTACAGCTCTGACTTCAGAAGGAGCTAGTCAGAGTGGCTTAGACAGCAATAAGTCTTGGAGGTTAATTATATTGTATAGAGGCCTAAACATTATAGATTGTGTGGAGGCTGAGGCTGAAGCCTTCTAGTTCTAAGCTTAAAATAAGATTATATGGAGGCCGAGATACTTCAGGGTTCCAGAAATAGAACAGGTGAATGAATTAGACAAAGACCTTTGAACCTGAACTATGGCTACAGATTACAATGGTATGGTTTAAAGAAATGTTTTCTGGTGTCAAGGTGATAAGAAGCAGATACTTTCTTGTTAGTTTCATTGGATTAAAAAATGCCTAAGGATTAGAAAACAACTTAATTTTTTGACACATTTCTTAGAGTTATTCTAAAAATGATCTGATAATTAAATCAGATACAATAATCCATATGTGTGTTCTAAATGTGCAAAGAATTTTGTTAAGCAGTGAACTGTGTGAAGTGGTGTCTACTAAATAACATTGGTTTCCAGGGGCATGTCTCTGGTAAATTTAGGTTTCCCAGGCCCTTTGTTCATACTAGTTGCCATGCCATTGACTGTTCTATTGTATCACTTCTTTCCTGTTATGATGGACTGAAACTCTGAGCTATAATCTCCTCCTCCTTATTCTCCTTTTTTCTTCTTTTCTCCTAGCTCTTCTGAGAGAGAGATAAAGAGAGAGAGAGAGAGAGAGAGAGAGAGAGAGAGAGAGAGAGAGGGAGAAAGGAGAGGGGGATAAAGGAGAGGGGGATAAAGGAGAGGGGGGATGGGGAAGATGTCTATTAGAAAAGATGTAAAGCCAGAAATGCAAATTATAAGACATAATTTTTACATAAAATTCACTTTAAAAATAAAATAAAGAGCCTGGGGACATGGCTCAGATAGCAAACTGCTTGTCATTTAAGCATGTGCATCTGAGTTCAAATCCCAAACAATCTTGTGAAAAGCTTTGACTGGTTGCATATCTGTAAGAGACAGGTGGCTCCCAAGTGCTCACTAGCCAGCCACCCTAGTTAATTGTGAACTTAGTGAACTAGTTCCAAGATCATCAGGAGACTCTGTAAAGAAATTCTAGCATGGAGTATAATTGAAGAAGAAATGTGATTTGGCCTTCTGGCCCCCATATCAGGTGCTGCAGACTTCCAGGTGAACACATACATATACCTCTCACACAGAAAACAAAACCCCAAAATAGACATGTGTTCATTTCTCTTTCTTTTCTTTCTTTTTTTTTTGGAGTTAATTGGCCTTGAATGGTAGCTTGATGAGAAGAGCTGGGTACATTTTCTTAGACCATTAAATCAAAGTAGGGAATTATTATCCAGCAGGCAACACAGTACAATGATCTTAGGCTCCTTTTACTCTGAAGACACAATTTGGTTTGGATTGCTTACACTTAGAGAAGTCAATGATAATCTTGTTTCACCTACTGTTACTTTGGATCTTATTATATAGCCATCCTGTATCTTAATATAATGATTGAGTCTTTAATACAATCAACTTGAGATTATCTTGCCTGCATTATAGTATTAGCCCTCTCTCTTGTTTTTCTGTATTCCTGTTGACCTTTTATTTTCAATCTCCTCTGGTCATCATTGTACTATCATGAATATATAAATTATTTGTTACCTCTCCATTTAAAACTAGTTTGTGACTTCCAGTGTTAACTAAAATACAGTATAGATATCTTCCTAATAGTTTGAATAAACTATAAGTTAGCAGTCTGAGTAAAGAGCTTTATACACGTACCTTGTACTATTTTCTTATTCATTTCCATCTTGTTTTCCATCCTACTAGCTGCACTTCTCTAAACCCACAAACTGTCTCTTTCTTCCACTTTCATGCTGCATATAGGCCATTATTTTCTCTTGCATCTCTTTCTTGTCCCCTTTTGTTATCACTTTAGATTCTCCCTCCTCTCTCATTGTCTCGAACAGTGTGTGTGTGTGTGTGTGTGTGTGTGTGTATTAAAATATAGCTGTGGATATGGCTCAGTGGTAGAGCACTTGCTTACCATGTGTGAGGCTCCTATCAGTGGAAAGCAAATAAGTAAATTAAAATAAATATCAACTCCAAATTATAAAAGAAAACATAATATTTGTCACAATCTGGATTATTTCACTTAATATAACAACATCTAGTTCCTTCATTTTCCTAAAAATATCATGATTTCACTCTTTGTGGCTGAATAAAGTATATATTTACCCATTTTCTGGTGTATATGTACCCATTTTCTTTATCCATTCACTTGTTGGTAGAAAAAATAGTTCAACCCATGTGGAAATACCCACAGATACTCATAATGAAGTGTTTTCTAGGTGATCTTAAGTCCAGTCAACTTGATAATGGATATTAGCCATCATAGATATGTCACTTACAGACATTTTCTTTCTATTCTGCAAAATGTCTTTTCAATAAGATGGTTGCTTCCTTTGTTTTGCAGATGCTTTTAAATTTTATGTTGTTCTATTTGTCAATTTACAAGGTTATTTCCTGTGTTATTAGAGCTCTTTATATAAAGTTCTTACCTATGTCCAAATCTCAAAATATCAAACATCTGCATTCCCGCTTATCCTCTATCTATATTGTCACATCTTAATTTCTTTTCTTTATTTGTAACACTTTAACCATGATCTTATTCTCTCCATTAAGGGCAGTGATGTTCCTTTACTCAAAACATATCAAATATCTCCCAGCCCTCATTCCTAATTAGTCATGAGTTCATTGTAAACACGTTGTCCTAAGAGAGGTTCTTATATTGATATTGGTATGTCATAACTTTCTTTCAAATTAATGAAAAAGTCAATGAAAACAAAAACTTGGCTGATTTTGTGAATTTATATCACTTAAAACAATACCTGCTCTAGAGTAGGCACTCAATATTAAATGAATTAGTGTTCCTTAGAGTTCAATATAATTTGCATAATTTTTGTCCTATCATTAGTCTTATAATTCTTGGGGATCATTCTTCACTACTCTCTCACCTAATTAATTCCAACTAAAGTAAATAATTTAGTATATAAATAATTATATGGTTCACTTTCCTTCAGCTTTGTTTTCTTCATCCTGGGCCAGGAAGTTGGGATTTTTGAGCAGCATCTTGATTAGTTTCCACTTTTCAACAAGTGTATTTGTTGACACTGATCCAAGGATTTTCTTTATACTCCCTGGTGTATACAGAAGTAACATAGTTCCTGCTCTAAACCAGGAACATGCTTTGAAGAGCCAGTAATAGCCTGGATCCCTTGGTAGCTTTTCCCTGAGGTCCTGATATGTGGAGATAGAACACAATTTCTTCTCTAACTACAGGAATATGTTGTCAGGGCCAGTAACAACATAGAACCATGACCTCTGGATAGCTGAGCTTCAGACTCTGGGAACCCATCTCTTGCAATCTAAGGGGCTATTACAACCAGTCCATAGGTCACTGTGTACTCAGTCTGGGGCATACTCGAAATATAGTGTGTTCCCTTTGTTCAACATTGCCTGATTAGCTTCCTGCTTACTTCATCCCATTGTATGATATCTTTCTGCTGACAGTCTGATTTCTGCCCTAAAAACTGTATATAAGACAGTATATGTTTTCTTAATTGAAAATAGATTCTTGTCTCATACAAAACATCCCAAATACAGTTTCCCCTCCTTCATTCCTCCCATGTCTCTCCCTCCCCTCTTCCTCAGATCCTCTCCCTCTTCATTTCCTTTCAGAAAGTGCAGGCATCCAAGATATATCAACCAAACATAACACAACAAAATGATAAGACACAAACCCTAGTATTGAGGCTGGACAAGGCATCCAGTAGGAAGAAAAGGGTCTGAAGAGCAGGCAAAGGTGTCAGAGAAACCCCCACTCCCATTGTTAGGAGTCCCACACAAACATCAAGCTAGCAGCCCTAACATAGAGGACCTGGTGCAGATCCATGTGGGCTCCATGTTTACCACTTCAGTTTCTGTGATCCCATTTGAGCCCTGTTTAGTTGATTCAGTGGGATGTGTTCTCCTGGTTTCCTGGATCTCTTCTGACTCCTGAAATATTTCATCACCCTCTTCCACTGGGTTCCTCAAGCTCTGAGGGGAGGGACCTACTAGAGACCTCCAATTTAGAATCTCTCTCTGCATAAAGTCTGGATGTCAGTCTCTGCTCCTGTTCCCATCTGCTGCTAGAAGAAGACTCCTTGATGATGACTGGCCAAGGCAGATTATCATTAGAAATCATCTCATTATTTCATTGATTTTTTTTCGTTGTTTTGTTTTTGCCAGTTGTGTTTGGTTCTACTCTAGGTTTCTGGGCTATCCAGTCTCCTCTTCCTGACCATCTGGGCAGTGTCAGGTATGTTCTACCTCATGTGGCATGGGCCTCAATTTAAGCCAGTCACTGATTGGCCACTCCCACAAGTCCTATGCCACCATTATCCCATAGAATCAGGCAATATAGATTGTAGATAGAAAGTTTTATTGGTGGGTTGGTGTTCTAGCCCCACCACTGGGAGCCTTACCTAGCTCCCAGGTACAGAAGATGGCCAGTTCAGGCTCCATATCCTCCATTACCAGGAGTCCTCATTTGGGCCACTCTGGATTCCTGAAGATTTCCACTGCACTAGGTTTCCACTTAGCCCTTCAAATGCCTCCCAATTCCAACCATCTCTCCCCGCACACTCTCCATCCATCCCTCTCCCACACCTTATCACTTCTGCTACTGTCTCTAACTGTCCTCAGTCCACCTGCAAAATCTGTTCTGATTCCCCTTCCCTGGGAGATCCATGCATTCCCTCTAGAGACCGCCTCTTTACCTAACTTCTCTGGGTCTGTGGATTATAGAGGGATTATAATTTACATAATAGCTAATATCCACTTATAACTTAATACGTACCATACTTATCTTACTGGTTCTGGGTTACCTTACTCAGCATGAATTTTTCTAGTTGAATCCATTTGTTTGCAAATTTCATTATGGCATTTTTTAAAAACAGGTTAGAAATACTCCATTGTGTAAATGTACCACATTTTCTTTATTCATTATTAGGTGGAGGGACATCTATATGAACTCACAAAGATCTTCCTTCCTTTGCCACCTGAGTGCTGGGATTAAAGGCATGCCTAGGTCTGTATCTCATTTTAAAGTTGGATTATTTGTTTTGTTGATGTCAAGTTTCTTGAGTTCTTTACATATTTTGGATATTAGCTCTCTGTTGGATGAGTTGGTGAAAACCTTTTTCTCATTCTGTAGACTGGTTTTTTATTTTTACTTATTTACTTATTCACTTACTGACAGCATCCTTTGGCTTACAGAGGCTTTTCAGTTTCATGAGATCCCATTTATTAATTGTGATCTTAGTGTTCTGTTCAGGAAGTTGTCTCCTGTGCCAATGTGTTCAAGGATATTCCCCAATTTCTTTTCTATTAAGTTCAGTATTTCTGATTTTATGTTGAGGTCTTTGATTCACTTGGACTTGAGTTTTGTGCAAGGTGATAAATACAGGTCTATTTACATTCATCTACATGCAGATATCTTGTTTAACCAGCACCATTTTTTTAAAGATGCTGTCTTTTTTTCCAGTCCATAAGTAGGTTGATTTATGTCTAGGTCTTTGATTTGGTCCCTGGTAGAATTTTGGGGGTTGCCTATTTATACTATCATATCTGCAAATAACAATACTTTTACTTCTTCCTTCCCAATTTGTATCTCCTTGCCTCCTTGATATCTTCAATTGTCTATTGCTCTAGCTAGAAAATGAAGTGGTATATTGAATAGATATGGAGAAAGTGGACAGCCCTGTCTTGTTCCTGCTTTTAGTGGTGGAATTGTTTTGAGTTTCTCTCCATTTAAGTTGATGTTAGTTATAGGCTTGCCATAAATTGCCTTTATTATATTGATGTCTTTTATCATGAAGAGGTGTTGGACTTTGTCAAAAGCTTTTTCTGCATCTAATGAGATGATCATGTAGGTTTTTTTTCTGTTTTTTTTTTTTTGTTTTGTTTTTTGCTTAAGTTTGTTTATACGGTGGATCACATTTACTGATTTTAATATGTTGAAACATCCCTGCGTCTATGGGATTAAGCCTACCTCATCACGGTTGGTGATCTTTTTTATGTTTTCTTGGATTCAGTTTGTGAATATTATATAGAGTATTTTCACATCTATGCTCATAAGGGAAACTGATCTGTAATTATCTTTCTTTGTCAACTATTTGTGGTTTGAGTATTATGGTAACTGTGGCCTTGTAAAATCAATTGGGTAATTTTCCTTTTGTTTCTATATTGCAGAATAATTTAATGAGTACTGGCATGAACTCTCTTTTGAAAGTCTGGTAGAATTCTATGCTCAACCTGTTAGGCCCTGGGCTTTTTTTGGATGGGAGACTTTTAATGACTGTATCTATTTCAATAGGTGTTATAGCTCTATTTCAGTTGTTTATCTGATCTGGAGTTAACCTTGGTAAGTGGTAATTATTGAGAAAATTATCATCTTCTTTCAGATTTTCTAATTTTGTAGACTACAGGTTTTTATATACCAACAATTCTTTTGCGTTCCTTAGTATTTATTGCTATGTCCCTCTTTTGTTTCTGATTTTGTGGATTTGGATATTCTCTCTCATCTTTTACTTAGTTTGGATAGGGGTTTTTCTAACTTGTTGATTTTCTCAAAGAACCAACTCATTGTTTCTTTGAGTATTGTCCTCATTATTTATTGATATTAGCTGTTTGTTTACTGCGGTATTCTCTTTCTGGATATGCTTACTTCTCTTTTTCTACATCTTACAGGTATGCTCTAAGCATGCTAGTATGAGAACACTACATTTATTTAATTGTATGTACACACTTAGTGTTATGAACTTTTCTCTTAGTACTGCTTTGTATCCTGTAAATTTGCGTGATTGCTATGTGTTCATTTTCTTTGAATTCTAGAAAGTCTTTCATTTCTTTTTTTATTTCTGCCTTGACCCATTTTTTTCAATAAGTAGAGAGTTGTTGAATTCCCATGAGCCTTCTGTTGTTTTTGTTGTTGTTGATATCCAGCTTTAATTCATGGTGGTCTGATAGGGATGCAGGGGGTTATTTCAATTTTCCTATATGTATTGAGACTTGCTTTGTGTCTGAATTTTTGGTCAATTTTGGAGAAAGTTCCTTGAGGTGCTGAGAAGACAATATATTGTTTTGTGTTTGGGTGAAATGCTCTGTAGATGTTTGTTAGGTTCATTTGTTTTATAATGTCTGTTAGCTCCAGCATTTTTCTGTTTAATTTCTGTCTGAACACCTGTCCATTGGTAAGAGTGAGTATTGAAGTCTCCCACTGTCATTGTGTGAGAGTCAATATGTGATTTAAGCCATAGATGTGTTTCTTGTGATTGGGCATAGATGTTAAGAATTGAAATATCAACTTGGTGGGTTTTTCCTTTGGTGAGTATGTAGTATCCTTCCCTGTCTCTTTTGCTTAATTTTGGTTTCAAGTCTATGTGCTGATTTCTGAGTTTGTCTTTTTGGATGAGTGTTTTGGCTTTGGTTTCTGTTTCCTCTCTTGATTTTCATTGTGTTGACTGTGTGTTGTCTCTTTAACTGCCTTTTTCAACTGGTATCTTCCTAGGTATTTCTGGTATTGGAGACTAGGGGAAAGGGAGGCAAGGATGGGGGTCCTGCAGCCTGTGTTCTGTTGTAATAATAGGAAAGATACTTTGGATTGGGTTTGGGGGGGATAGGGAAGGTAGGGAAGGTTTGTGGGCAGTGGGCAGTCCAACTAGTATTTTGGCAGGCATGGCCTATGGTGGAGATTGGGGATGGGACGTGGCAACAAGTCGCTGGGAGGTATGACTGAAGTTTGAGTCTGAGGGAAACCAGAGAGTGAGGAGTTCTGCCAGTGGTGGGCTACCTGTTCTTCTAACTGATGTGGCCCTATAGTTGAACAAAGAATGTCTGCCCAAGTTCGGGAATGGCCTCTGGTTTAAAGATGTTATCTTTTTTTAATAAACTTGCTTGGCATAAGACTTAGCTTATGAAAGACTTCCTGATCCTGAACTTTTTTTATCTTCTTTTCTTCACATCCCCTTTCATCTTTTAGAAACCTGTCAAGGTCCAGGTCATGCACTATTTCTTCCCTGTCTCTTTTCTTCTTGTCTGCTCCTCCTAAGATCCATGTTTTAGTTTTGCTGGGTGTGACATTGAACCAGTGCCTCTCACATGGAAAGCAAGTAATCTAAATTTACCATTTTATAATTCACAGTAGGACAGTTTGCATATGTTTTTCTATACAAAGGAACACTCACTACTTTCACATTATCTAAGCATGATGGTTCTTCTTCTTATCCATTTGCACCAAAATTAGGTAGGGTTTCTTTTAAGGAAAGAAATATTTCTTATGACCCAACTCTTGAGTCAATATTTTTCCTCTCTCCACATTCTTAGTTTTAGTAATAATTATTCTGAACACTTGATTTATCCCCTAGCAAGACTATGTGTTCTTCATGTACAGAATATAAATAGTTTGCTCATTGATATTATAAACATCTGACATGGAACAGAGTTGGATTTCAATGTGTATTTGAATGTGTATTTCAATATGCATTAGTCAACCTCTTATCTACCCAAATAATCTATGTTAAAAGACATGATAATTAATTTTAATAATCCGCTTAGCATAATCTAGAATCAAGAGGGATGAGAGTGTCAGATGAGGAGTAGTTTAGCTAGCTTGGTTTGACTGTGTGTCTTTGGGGAATTGTCTTGATTTCACTAATTGATTTGGGAAGACCAGCCCATTGTGGGTGCCATTATTTCCTGAGATTGTACTCTGAGTTGCATAGGAATGGAGAAAGTGGGTGGAGTAGTGGACTTGCATATTTATCTGTTGACTCTAAATTCATCTAACTACTTCAAGTTCCTCCCTTAATTTCCCTTCAATGGTAGACTATCACCTGGAATTGTATGCAAAAAACATAATTCTTCATTGATTTGATTCTCAGATGATTTTGTCAAGCTATTTTATCATAGCAATAAAATCCATAATACTTTCTGAATTAATATCAAAATGGGTCCATGTATGGGTAGTGTTCTTTCTCAGCATAAGAGCTGATACTTCAATGTATTCTTCAGTGGATTGAGTCAGGACAACTCCTTTGAAATGTTTTGTGGAGAAACTGTGAAGTTAAGACTGATGTTATAAAATGTTTCACAAAAATCTAACGAAAAATATACCTTTGGGGACAAGCACTGTAGAACAATAAAATAGATGACAGAAAATTACTGTCAGACATCTTAAGTCAAAGAAGCCTTGTAACTCTTGTTTTGTGCCTCCCAGCTTGAGTGCTAAGAGAAAAATGCAAATTTTCCAAATGAAGTATAGCTAGCAGTGCATAAATCTCCAGAAGACAAGAAGATACACTTATTAAAACTTGGCAAGGATCAGAAATGAATGACTTTTTCTCTGAAATACCAGTCTTTTCCTTTTTAAAATTAGATTTTCCCTAAAGCTACATCAATTATAAATAATTGCATATAACAAAACTGGCTTAGCTAAACGTAAAACAAATAAACTAAGAAATTAAACTGATTAAAAAGTAAACTGGGGATTTTAGAACTTTAAGGAGATGACTTCTGAAGCATCCCAAAATGAATTGGCAATTTCACTCTAATTTAAAATTATGATAGTTAGAGACTAATGTTCTTCTGATAAGAAGATTTGATAGGAATCCATTCTTGGACTTGCCTTACATTAAAAAAAATACAATTATTTTATAAATCTCCTTGTGGTCATTCTGTGCACAATCCTTTGCTCTTCATCATCCACATCAATATATTATAGTCTATGTAACAAACTGAGAATGGGATAGAAGTAAAGAAATGGTTCAGTGGATCTTTCGCTTGTTGTTTTAGTAGAGGACCAGAGTTGTATTTTCAGTATCCATGTCATTCAGCCAACAACTTCCTGCAATAACTCCAGTTCTAGGTTATCTGCTCCTCTTCTCTAGCTTCTGGGACTATGCACAGTCACATGTACACACATACATACACACACACTGATACACACACACACACACACACACACACACACACACACACTGAGGGGATTGAAAGCAGAAGAGAATTTGAGAATCCAGCACTATGTTGCATCAGATAGAGTGAGTCCTTAAGAAAAGTTTCTAGAAAAGTCTCTTTCACTTTTGTTTTTCTGTTTCTCATCCCCTCTCCTTCGTCTTCTTCATTTCATCCATTTTTTTCTCTCTCTGTAGTTTCACTTCTCAGAACATTGCTACTGCACTACTCATTCTCTCTCTCAGGCTCAATTCCATTTCTCAGAAGTATCTGAGTGGGAATTCGAATAGTAGAGTGTAGGCACCTGTCCAGAAAACCATGATGAGGGTATCATGATGGATCATGATACTTGGCATAACTGCCAAGGCCCACAGATCAGATTGCTGCCGGCTATAGCAGGCTCTAAGATGATTGGTGTTCATGGCAACTGTTTACAAGTTCCTCAATGGAAATAAGAAATGTTAAGCTCATGTTATATTGAGACTACAATGTTCACAAAACTGCTTTTTTTGTTTTATATTTTATTTTATTTATTTTTTTGCAGCTGATTTTTCTGAAGTCACTATCATGTGGATTATACCTTTAAGTCATCAGGATTCATTTACACAAACAACTGAAACATTTTCCTTAGGAAACTTGAAGCATTCACAAGACAGGCTTAGAGACTGGTGCTTTTTCTTTTCTCTTTTCTTTTTTTTTCTTTTCTTTTTTCCTTTTGAATCCTTTTGGTGACCACTCGGTGATGTATTTTGCCTGTCTACACTGAAAATATGAGTGACACTTGAGGAGAGTTGAGGACTACAGTAATGGATTTGTAACTAAACATGAAAGGTTCTCCTACATCAGTGCAGTGCAAAGCCAAAAGCTACAGCCTTCCATCCAAAAAGGGTTGACTATTCCTGGATAAACAAATGTTTGGATATTCAGAAGATTCAGTATTTATTATTCAACTTGCAGAGCATTTTATGTACTTTATAAATTGAAGATTTACCATATCTTCTGAAGTTTCTTTTTTATGTATAGAACAACAGTAATAATTTCCTTACATTACAGAAGTTTTTTAGCTGAAGAATTCCATGTCATGAGTGACAGCTAGCATGTATAATTTTGAGAATAATTAAAAAATGAACTATAAGACCTTTTATCTTTTTTATGTTTTTAACTTTTATTTTTGAAATTACAATATAATTAAATAATTTCTCTCTCCCTGTTCCTCCCTCCAAACCCTCTCATATACCTCTTCTTGCTCTATTTCAAATTCATAGCTTCTTTTATTCATTTTCTTTTCTGTTATCAAAATAGGTTTTTGTCACACAATATGTTCTGATTATAGTTTCAATTCCTCCCAGATTGTGCCCCATATATCCATACTTTGTCTCTCCTTATCTCTCTTCTTTCTTTCCTCCTTTCTTTCCCTCCCTTCCTTCCTTTATTCCTTCCTTTCTTTCTCTGAGTTTCTTTCCTCTTTTCTTTCTTTCTTTCTTTCTTTCTTTCTTTCTTTCTTTCTTTCTTTCTTTCTTTCTTTCTTTCAGGCTTTCTTTCTTTCTTCTTTTCTTTTCTATCTTGTTATAAAACAAACAGGCAGAACACTAAGTCATCAAATCCTTCCCCTCAAGGCTCAGAGAATCTAGGGAAGAAAAGATGGAAAGAGTGTCAAAGCCAGAAAGGATGGAGGATTCCAAGAAAACTAGGCCTTTTAAGTCCACATGATTAAAGCTCATGTGAACTCACAGAGACTGACACAGCATTCCCAGGTTCTGCATGGGTTGGCATTAGGTCCTCTGCATATATAGCATGGCTTCCAGCCTAGTGATTTTAAGGGCTCCATGAGTACATAAACAAGTGTATTTCCAATTCTTGTGCTTTCTCTTGGGTTCCATTCCTTCTGTTTGTTTGTCTTTTCCAGCTTCAATGTGATAGTTTTTGCTTTAACTTATATTTTATTATTATCACTTAGAAACTTTTTTTTTTCTAAAGAGGAGAGACAGGGAATGGGTATGAATGGAAGAGGAGGTTTGAAGGTACTAGGAGGAATAAAAGGAAGAAAAACTGTAATCAGGAAATATTAAATGAGAAATGAATCAATTTTCAATAAAAATAAACAACTTTCAAAAAAGTAAAACACACCAAAATAAACTAGGAAAAAAAGAAAGATGAGAAAACAAGGAATCTAAATCAGTAATAATAAAATAAAATGAAACAAATACAAACAAAGCAGAATAGGATAAAAGGAACAAACAGAAGAAAGTCAAATTAAAAGCACAAGAAATGCATGCAGAATTAGAGACACACAGAAATTCCATAAAAACTCAAAACAAGAAACCATAATATATTTGCGAAAGACCTGTAAGTTAAAAAAAAAAAAAGTCCTGACAAAGCATTAAGAGACAAAGAACATCCAAAATGTCATTGAGTTCTTTTTGAGTTGGCCCTGTACTACCTTGCATGGGCTTGTTCTTAAAAGTAGTTTGTATAACCAGTGGAGATTTCATTGGAGAAAACAATTTTTTCATTTCCTTTGTGTGCAGTTACGAATTGAAGATAGTTTCTGGGTTAGGGATGGGGGCTTGTGTCTATGTCTCCTCTCAGTTCTGGGACCCCATCTGACCCAGATCCATGCAGGGCCTTAGCCTGCCATTACAGTCTATATGAGTTCATATGTGCACTGGTCCTGTTGTGGATAGAATCATTGTTTCTTTGGTTTGCTCTATCTCCTCCACTGTTAAAATCTTTCTGCCTCCTTTTGCACATAGTTCCCTGAGTCCTGAGAGGAAGGATCTGATAAAGACATCCCATTTAGGTCTGAGTATAGAAGCTAAAGTAACTCCATTTTCACCAAAACAACCATCTTAGAGGCTTGAGGCAAGCCCTATAAGCAATTTGAGTCTGTTAAGACAATCTTTAGAAGTTAAGCCTATTAAACTGTTCCAGGAAAAGCTGGCCACTATAGCCCTTAGCCATTTCTAAGGGTTGTGGAATGTGCAACTCTTGAAAGACTAGCTAACTGCTTATTTTGGATTCTGTAAACTTGCTTAATTGTAGCTCACAAAAGATCCATGGCGTTATCTCACACCTGCAGAAATGCACACTTGGAGGAATGAAGTGCTTGTGCGATTGTAGTTTTTGCCTTAAAAATCTACTTTCCAGCTTCAGTCAGGGCTGAGGTCCTGATTCTGATCAAGGGGCATAGATGGGCTGCAGCTTAAATAAAGGTTGGCTAATTAGAATTTGGGAGAGTCTGGATGCTCTTTCTCAAACTCCACAATAGGGTATTCCAATGTCTTGCATTCTCTGCACATTGTTCAGCTGTGGGTCTTTGTATATGTATACAAAATATTTATATTTATATAATGTATGATATATAATATGTATCATATATATTACATATATGTATGTGTATCATATCATATATATGTATATGTGTATATATATATACACACACAGAGAAGAAACCTTGTATCAAAAAAATCTAATATATATGATACATAACATATAATATATATTATATAATATACGATATAACAACATATATTATAATATATAATAAATGATATGGTATCGTATATATTGTATATCATATATATACATATATATGTATATATAAAACTTTGAAATATATTACTTCTAAAATGCAGTTATCATTGATTAGTTAAAAATATCCATGCATATTTAATGGTTTGTTACAATAAATTTCATGATTCACGTACTGATAAGGCTACATTGTGAGGGACTTGATAGATGAATCAGTGGTTAAGAGTGCACACTGCTCTGTAGAGTACAAGAGTTTTGTTCCCAGCACCATATCTGGTGGCTCACAATTGCCTGTGTCTCCAGCTCAAGAGGATCTGACTTCTTCTTCTGCTCTCTGCAGGCACGTGTGTTCACATGTGCACAGACCACACACAGACTCTCACACATACGCAAGATTAAAAAATAAATTGGAGCTGGGCAGTGGTGGCGCTTTCTTCAATCTCACACTCAGGACACAGAGGCAGGTGGATCTCTGAGTTCAAGGCCAGCCTGGTCTACACAATGAGTTCCAGGACAGCCAGAGACAATAGAGAAACCTTTACTCTAATATCCAATAAATAAATAAATAAATAAATAAATAAATAAATAAATAAATGAGTAAATGAGTAAATCTGAAAGAGTATCACATCACAAGACCTGGGAACATGGAGATAATAGGAAGTTTGTACTCAGTTCTGAACTGAACTCTAAGTCTGACCCAGTATCACTTGAAAAATGATGAAAGAACCATGGCATGGATAGAAAATTAGTAGTATTTCACATTTGAAAACTCTTATTATGCATGTCCAGTCTCCCTGCAAATGTATTGTTATGCATTGGTGTTGTTATAGTATGCAGTTGTAGATATAGAGTGTACTTGTGCCAAAGTTTGTTTCATTTGCTAATGAAGAAAATACTTCAATGATAATGCATGTTATAAATGCGTGATAAAGCTTGTTCAACAACAATTTGATTGGTAGTAAGAAAAAAAGCACATAATTCCTAAATTATGTGAAAAATAGTTAATGTTGTATTGTCCAAGAAAACTATATGTTGGGACTTCTTGTTTTGAAAGGAGAAAAATTTGCATGTCTTGATGGACATGATATGAGCAGTACAGATGAAATCTATAAATAACCATTTAATTATATTATCAGAGCTCTTGTTTATAGTACTAATAAAACAAAAAAGAAACATTTTCTTAAGAAAAGGATACATTTGTTGTAATATGGTATTAAAATGTTAACAATTGTTCCTTCAACTTATTTTCAAATTTTTGATCATGCCTGCTGACTGTCCCTGACCTTAACTGCAAACCTAGCAATGCATGTATCTATATGTCCCTGCACTTGGAATTAAGAGTGCTGAGTTTGATTTTCATCTGAGCTGTCAGATGTGTAAGTATTAGGCTGAATTGTTACTGTTTGTGAACCAGAGAGAGGTTTACTGGTAGCCTGTAAAGCCACAGTGCAGAAAGGCAAAGGAGGCAAGAGGATTTTCTGCATGTCAAAATGCATTAATATGTAGATTCTGCTTGAAAGATCACCAAGTCTCTTCCCAGAGAGGAGTTAAAACAATCATATAATGTTGAGGTGTTTGGTTGAGCAAAGATCTGAGAAGGGTACAATTTGCATCTTGGGGGAGTACCCTGGATGGCTCCATGTCAACTTGATATATGCTAAATTCATCTGAGAAGTGGAAACCTCAATTAATTCCTAATGGTATTCTACTGTGTTCATAGAGGTTCCTGCTGGCAGCTGAGGGGAGCAGAGGCAGAGGCCTAGGACCAAACATCCAGCAGAACTCAGGCAACCCAGATTAAGAGCAGGAGGGATTGCAGGGACCAGAGGGGTCAAGGACACCAGGGGATCAAGCCCACAGAATCAACAGCAAGGACTCTTAGGGTCTCACAGAAACTGAAGCAGCAGACATGGAGCCTACAGAGTCCCCATTGTTATCTGGCTTAGTGTTCTTATAGAACACCTAAAAGAATGAGATGGGTGTCTCTTTCCCTTTTGCTTGCCTTGAACCCTTTTCCTCATGCTGGGCTCCCTTATCCTACCTTGTTGTAGGGGCTTGAGCCCAGCCTTGGCCTCCCTTGAAATGCTCTGTTTAAGCAATAACCCTGGGATGCCTGCTCTGTTCTGAGGGGAAGTCGGGAGTATCATGGTGAGGGTGAGAGGGGAGCTCCTTGGGTGGAGTGGGGGCGGGTAGTGAAAATGCCTGTACGGAATTTTCTTACTTAATGATTGATGGGAGAGGACCCAGCTGACTGTGGATGGGGCCATCCCTGGGATGGTGATCATGGGTTCTATAAGAGAACAGAATGAACAAGCTATGATGACCAAGATAGTAATCAGCATCCCTCCATGGCTTCTGAGTCACCTCCTGCCTCTGGGTTCTTGTCCTGCTTGAGTTCCTGCCATCACTGCTTTTGATGATGAACTATATATGGAGCTGTCATGGAAATAAACCCTTTTTGTGACATGTTGCTTTTGGTCATGGTGTTTCATGACAGTAGTCGTAACTCTAAGACAGGGAGGTAGTAAAGATGTTCCAGTAGAGGGACAGGGCTGGCCTCTGCAGGTGGATTTGACTGAAGAACCTGACAGACTGACTGAAAGTTAATCCAGGATTAACCTTTTCCTCAGATTTGCAATGAAGACAGCTAATCGGACATATAAGACAAGAAACAAAAATGAAAACTTTTCTCAATGGTCCTGAATGAAAGACATTTTTGAATTCTGTAGTCCCCACTATTGGAAAGGGGAAAGTCTTTAAAATTAAATCATGTATGTAGTTCATTCAATGATGTGCTAAGGCACACGTAATACACATCTTTGAACTTTCATCACCTGTGAATGGCCAGAATGTTCCCAGCACTTGATAAAATTTTCTTTCAGGTTATGCCTACCAATAACAAATGAAGTTACTTAATCAGAAGGGCTTATCCAGTGCAATCATCCAGTGCAATTGTGTGTGTGTGTGTGTGTGTGTGTGTGTGTGTGTGATATACACAAGTGTATGTATGGGGGAGAGAGAGACAATGTCTTTTAATGCAAATATCTTTTGAATTCAGCTAGTCCACACCCTTTATTTTTATTATCATTAACTTTATTATTATTTTCACTGTCTCGGCATGTTTGTGTGGCTGTTTGTGTCATGGCATATTTATGTAGGTCTGAGAACAACTCCATGGGATTGATTTTCTTCTGCTTTGTGTGTGTTTCAGAGGACTGAACTCTGATCTGTGGACTCGAGTAGCAATCTCTTTTACCGGATTAGACATCTCATAGGCTCCAACTCTATGCTTTTAATTTTTGAATTGTGGAGTAAGTTTTATCTTTTTAAACAAATGTTCCTGGTTCAAAACACTTGTGTTCAAATCTCTACTCCCCAGTGAAGCATGTTTTGGCAAAATGCCCAGGACACTGTGCTCTAGACACAGATGTGGTAAACCATTTGTGTAGTTACTGAGGTGTTACCTAAATGTACTCTGCTTAAAAGGGAGTGCACCACCTCTACAGAGGTGTTACTGTTTTCACGTGTTTTATTTCCCTTAGTCAGTAATCATAGTTCTGACAGATAAGCACTTCACACTTTAGTATAAAAAACAAAAATGCATGGCTTACATTTTAGCTCTGGTTTTACTTTCCATTTTTGTACAAGTTTTTTTTTTAACCGCTAAATTTATTATTTGTTTAAACTATAAAAAGAATGGTTAAAGATTTCCATTATAAAAATTTTAGATAATCTATCTATCTAGCTCTCTAAAATCTATAACAAAATAAAAATTCTCATTTATTTCAATAGAGATATGACAGTTTGACCTCAGATTTCAATTCTGCTTATCCCATCAAATACCTTTTGTCTTTGTTTTTCATGTGTGTGTAAATATACATGTGTGCACATACATTTGTGCATGTACATGGCTGACAGGGGACATCCTCAGCTTCTGTTTATTAGTTGCTATATACCTTATGTTTTTAATTGTAATTTTAAATTCTTTACTCATAAGGTTTTTTAAAGGAAATCTTAAGAAACTTTTAATTGCATTTTAAAAGTTCCAGAATATTTTAACATAGCTTTTGTGAATTTAATTTTGCTATTGTCTCATCAAATGTTTAAGAATATTTTTTTCCCTTGAAGTAAAAGTGATAGTTTACAAATGTGAAGAGAATTTTATGTGAAATACCATTGCCTATTGGGACAGAATTGAAGTTTGTTCACAGTTCTTTATCCACCCAGAGGTTCTTCTTCCATTGTTAGCCAATGTTCTCTCTTTCTATGTTCAGAGCTTCCCTAATGCTATAATTTAAAGTAGAAACTTAATCATTTCATATTTCTCTATAGCAGTTTTCCTTATAGAGCATTTGTGAATGGCCTTTTTACCCTCACTAAAATGTGTCACTAAATGGTGTTGGAGAGATGGCCAGTGTTTAAGGATCTAGAAAGCACACCATGCACAAGAAAACCGGAAGTATTATCTGCCCACTTAAAATATGACAGTTTACTAGGTTTAAAGGAAGGAATTGAAGAAGTTATAACATTGAATCTATAATAGCAACTATCAATGCCACACCATTTTTGTTATTTACAAGTAATTGCTGTGGGTCTAGTTTTGAGCTAGAGACTTAATATGCTTTGTGTTATTTGCATTAGTTAATACACTACAAGATGTATGATCTAGGTGTACTGGCATATTGTTTGATGTTAGGTCAGTTAACCTCTGGCATGTATATTCTATTGTTAGGAGCAGATGGAAAGAGACCCTCGAGAAATCACCAGGACTCGAGATCCATGCAAAAGCAGGAGGTTTATTTCCAATGCGTTGGGGTCTGCTCCCACAGATGCCTCAAGTGAGGCAGGTGGGAGTGACAATCAGCACACTCCAAGCATGCTTTATATATACTTTTTAAAGGCAGAGCCTAGCAACAGAGTACCAGGCACATTCTATTGGCTACACAGTCATGTAGGTATGGACCCTCAAACTGATTGGTGCTGGCATACAGCAAGGTTTTGGGCTCCTAGAAAATGTAAGCTCAGGGTTTTAGTCAATGCGAGTGGGGGAAACTCCTAGCCCAAGGCCATCAGTCAGCGGTCCATATCTTGTTTGTCCCAGAAACTGTCTTTCTTATCTTAGTTCCGGAAACTGTTCTGAGTTACTTTGCCCCTGACTTGAGCCTACACAGTTTTGGTGCTCTTAGAAGCCTGACTAAAGTTTGGCTGCTTTGTTCTTGTCCTTTCACTATACATATATATGTAATAAAATATATAATATGTTATATATATATAATGTTATATATTATATATAACATTATATGTTTTATATATATAATATAATATAACCTGTATATTCTGGTAATAAAGCAAATACATTTTATAAAATTATACCTAAAATTTAAGTCTATTTGACTTCAAAATTTACCTTCACTTAGCCAGACTTACTGTACCCATGTCCAATTTGCCACAGGAAAACACTGAATTCTTTTCCAAGTGGAGGCTGCCAGGTACAGGAAAGCAACGTTGCAGAGGTTACTATAGTATCTTTAATGGCTAAGAATACTTACCCAGTACTATAATAGATGCAGCGTGACCAAGAATGTAAGGTTACAGGGAAACTGCAGAATAAATCATGTTTTTGACCTGTAGTATATAAATACAGATTTAATGAATAAAAAACCTGTTGTATTTAGAATACAGAAATAAAATATGATCACTACATTAATCTCTCTGCTCAGAACAGAAATGTTTACATTATACAGATACTTTTGAAGGTAGGCCAGAAGTTTTGCAAAAATAGAAAAAAAAACTAGAAATATAGCTACCATGTGACACAACTACATCATTCCTATTAGACCCAAAGCACTCAAGGTCCTCCTACTGAAAAGATACTTGCCATTAGTGTTTATTGCTGCTCTATTCATAATAGCTGAGCAGTGGAAACAGTCTAGATGTCTATCAATTGATGAATGGAGAATCAAATTGTAATACATATCTATAATGAGATTTAACTCAGTTGTAAAGAAAAATGATGGGTGGGACTGAAAAACATTATGCTCAGTCAGTTAGCCAAGTCCCAGACAAACAAAGGCAATATGTTTTCTCTCATATGTGGTTCCTAGTTTCTATCCTTTGTTTCTTATGTTTAAGTTGGAGTATCTGTGGTAGCCAGGAAAATAGAAAGAGACATTTGGAGAAGATTCCTTAAACAAGAAGTAATAGTGAACACAATTTAAAAAGAGACAGGAAAAATGGTGATAGAAATGTTTATGTAGGGAGAGGAGTAGGAAAGGGATTATGGAGACAAAGAGGCTTGGGAGAGGGTTAATAAAAAATGAAATATGTATGAAAAGCAATATGGGAACTTACTGTCTTACAATCCAATGCAATATAATTAAAAAGTTATTATAAGACACCATACTTGTCTGTATAATGCTGCTTTTAGACATGAGTTATTAAACACAAGCCCCAGTGCCAAGTGTAAGATATGTCCTTATGAGTACTGCTGGTCAGAGAAGTCCCAGACATCATAACCACATAGCTTATTGCCATTCCTTTTGGTTGTTTGATCTTGTTGTTGAAGACACTACAACTCTTGGTTGCATGAAACGGAGATACAGAAAAAATGATATTAAACTAAGGTGGACACTTTCTACCTGCTGGGTAACTTTTAGAGTCTGTAAAATGCTATTAAATCTAGTGGGAAGAAAAGGCATGGGCAGTCTTACTCAGCTCTGATCTCTGTCATTAGCATTACCAACCTGCTCATCAAGATATACCCATCTGTGTAATAGTGGTGTGACTGTTAAAGGGTAACCAACAGCTTTCTGATTGAATCTGAGGTCAGCTCCACTATAACAACCCATGCTTGGTAAATCCAATAAAATCACATGGTTTAGAACATCATAGGCCTTAGGGATAACTTAATACTGGTTTAGTCAAATTAGCATAGTGCTAAGCTACCTGATAAATGCCTGTGTTTATACCTATAGACCAATGTTCTCACCCTTAATCTTTTTCCAGTGAATAGCAGTGAATTTCAAGACCTTCAGCTGCTCAATATTGACAAATAAATGCTCAGACCTAAAGATGGTATTTGTACTACCTCCTATAATTCTCAGAGAATGTGATGAAAGAGAGTATTGAAAGAAGGTAAGAGCTAGATCATGAGAAGGGATGTTCATGGCTATTTTATTGGCCTGACACATTCCTTTATTTTAATCATGAACTTACAACAACTGTGATTATCTGGATTGTGTTTACACAAAACTGGCCCTGTCTACAGTCAGTCATAGTGAGGGAAGGGATCAAAGGGTCATACCTCCTCTCTCAATTATTAACTACTGAGATTCTGTGAGGAGGGCAGTCATTTCTTTAGTTATGTGCTCACTGGTGAGCTCACCAAGAGCCAATGGATAATTTCAAACCCATCGAAGCACAAATGCTCCTTGTTAAACTTACAGAGTCATAAAACAAAACAAAAAGACATGAATGTGGGAAAGGGGTTTGTAGGAGCATTGGTAAGGGTCGGAGGGAGATAATTAGAATGGGTTATACACACTGGCAGTGTGTGTACCAGAACAGCTAGAACTACAATAGAGACACCAGGTCTTGAAAAACCAAACAAAAACAAAAATTTATACACAATGTATGAAATTGTCAAAGAGCAACTTTAATTAAAAGAAACATTTTGAATGTATGAGTTGTATACGTGTTTATGTATGTACATGTAGTATCTTTATGGATATATCTAAAATGTTCAGCTGTTTTAATCAAGAGTTTGGTATCAAGAGAGTTCTGGACTTGACAAGAGAACTAGGTCTTGTTCTCACTTCTTGGCAGCCTTTGGAAAGCAATAAAACATTATACATTGGTGGAGGGATTACTGAAGTTAAACAGCTAGAGTTAATTCGTGGGTCTGCTGTTTGCTAGCTTTGTAATTTGCTGTAAAATACTTGAGTTTTCTGTGCCTTAATTTTCTCACATGTAAATTGGGTATTAGGATGAGTTGAGTGATACATGTAGGAATCTTTGATCCGTACTTGCAGTGTTGTAGTGGATCAATAAATGTAGATCCATCGATCCAGGCTGAAGCCAACCGACTGGCAGTCCCGCCCCACCTGATGAATTTCATCGCACTTTCCTTCCCAGAACCTTCCCTGTGTTTCACACATCATAAACTCTCTTCCTCCCTCTGCAGGTGGACAGTGGCAGTACCAAGCCCAAGAATTCTGGTTGCTATGGGTACCGATGCAACGCGGTAACCAAGGAGACCAAGGCGAAAGCTTCAGGAGGTGGTGGTAGCAACTGCTGCAACAAGGGTCAGGTGAGTTGGAGGAATGAGGGTGCACACAGCAGGTGAAGGGTGGAGGATCTTGGGGTAGAGCCCGGAGATGTGAGCCGTCTGGGTGATGCAGACTGTGTGTGGATCGGCAGGTGAAAAAGGAGACCCCTGGATGTTGCGAGGAGGGTGTTGGTATTTCTAGCAGGTATTTGCTGAATCCGTGTCAGTCTCTTGGGCTTTCAAACACGGCTCCGTCTCAGCAGTTAAGCGTTTCTAAGTAAAAGACTTTTTGATCAATGATGCCAGTGCAGAAGAGAACCAAGGGTGAAGCTCAGATAAAACCCAGTCTCCAGATCGAAATAGTCCAGCCTTTGTTTCTTATAGCATTACCAAGCCGCTTCATTTCAGATGCTAATCTCTTTTATCCTTTGAAGTCCACATAAAGTCTCCTTTGCAGCTCTCTTTCTGCGTGCTTGTTCTCAGTAACCCACTTCCGTCTTGAAGTACACTCCTCTCAAGGCTGGCAAGGTATGGGTGCCTGGTACTAGAAATATCTGAAGCAGTAGATGTTTTATTCTTTTCTTTTTGTTTTCTTTTTAAACCAGTATAACATTAACAGAGATTTTGGCAAGCTGTGTTAAAATATTTTGTGAAATAAAACTATATAGGATAAGCCTATATAAATATAAATATATAAAGCCTATGTAAAATGTATTCTTATGGGAATCTGAAGTCTTTTCCCGATCTTGCTGCTTAACCATACATGCTACATAGAAACTGCCCCTGACTTCCAAAACATTCCCTGTTGTACTGCAAAGGAATTACTTGGAATTAGTTCCTCTCTTTTCTCCTCCAGGTCACTTAATATTCCTTGCAGTTATTTTAATTCTTCCCATTTTTATTTCCTTCATCAGAACAAACATTCAGATAGGATTGGTGTAATACCCACCTGCTCATCATCTTGCTCTTTTTGTACTTGATAATAAACATAGAGATATTTGATATAAATGCATTTATTGTTAATATCTTCTAGCAGATGTGAAAAAAAAAACAGATTTTTGTTATGAGCAAAGAGTTGTTTTCTTCCTAGATAAGACTGTGCAATAAGTTAAAAGTAGTAGAAAAATGAAGTACTTACAACTTAGTACATTATTTTCAACACTATCAGATATATAGATACTGTAATAATTGATGGAGATACAAAGATCAATGAAAAGGTAAGGTGCCTCTTAAATATCTGGGCTACTTAGAAAATACCACCAATTGGAAACCAGAAGTATATTAAGTGATATTTTAGATATGTCACCATAAAAACTTAAAGAATCGTAATCTTCTAATGTGTAAAAGATGATAGAGGGAAATAAGAAAGAGTATTTACCAATAAAAACCTTGGGTTTATTTAGATTTTTGTTAATTTGACTTAATGATGTTGAGTGTGTAGAACTGTAGTTAGATATAAAGTCTTAAGAGCAGCTAACAGGTCTAGTAATGGAACAAGTAGTTAACAGTAGTTCTGGTTCTTTCACCATCCTTAGATGCTTAATTTTCTAATGCCTCAAATATTCACGGGAAAAGAACCAGAGTAACAGTGGATCATATGATTCTAAATGTTGCTGATAAAATATGAATGGGCTTAGGCTTCTGGAAGCTATAACTTAAAGATGTAGCAATTTCATTGTTGCTTATAATCACCTAAAATTTTATTTGACATTGAACTAATAATTGTTGTTAGTTTCTTCTTTACCATTGTGTTTTTCATAGATTTTAAAAGCAACAAGACAAGAGCTTTTGTCTACAAAGCCCTCACAATTTAAAAAGCTTTCTTGACTTTCAATCATGTCAAATGTAAGATGTAGGTATCTTAAATTTAGTATTTTTTTCTCATAATTTTAAATTAGAAAGTTCTCTAAACGATTACCTTGGCTTTGATATCTAAATACAAACCTTCCCAGTTTAGAAAAGAACTGGCATAGAGCATGAAATATTGTGCTACCTGTGTATCACTTAGTACCACTAAGGTGCGTCTCATCAGATATTCTGAGTGGATAAAAACTATCAAAGGCTTGAAGTCATTGTACCTGAGTGAAATTATGACCTGTGCTAAGAGAACATGACATGCATTTACTTAATGAACTACTTATATATAGATTCTTAAGCTGAAGATCATGTATGATTAGTTTATTCCTTAAATTTTTATAAGATTTAAAATATAACTATGTAGTAAATGTTAATATCAGATGTATTAAAATTTAAAGTTAACATTCATTCCTTTAGTAGTTTGTAGGAAGTATTTTCTAGTTAACTTAATTTGTTTACTTATCATTTTTTCTTCCCCGAAGATCCTAATGACTAGACACTTTAAAAATATGTTCTAAAGTAAGAAAAGGTAAAAAAACAAAAAACAAAAAACAAAAAAACAACAACAAAAAACCTTAGTAGTAGCTCTTAAATTTTAGTATATAAGGTTATCTGAGTCATTAGAGGAATCAACTAATCCATCAAATTTTCTCAGTTATGGCAAGGTGTGTTCCATCTGTGTCCTGCTGGCCATATATAGCCGAGGAGAGTTATGAGCATAGTCTTGAATCGTAAAGTTACTTAAACCGTTTTAAGAAGTTTTTGAATGTCTACTGTGTTTTAATTAACATTATGGGTTTAAATGTCATTTCTCAAGGACAAACGTCTGGACAATCCAGCTGGAGACAGCTGTTTCTCAAAGGTCCTTTTCTACCAATGGGACAGGGCTAAGTTCTCTGGAACACTGGGGCACCTCTTAGCACACCTTGACTTTCTAGCTTCATAGGTCCTTTCCATCCAATTCCTTTCCTCCCTTGGGTGGCAAAAAAGTGAATTTCTCTCCTAAAAAGAGAAATTCAACAAATATCAAACTGTATAGTAAACCTCGGATCATATTGGATGCATATGTGGGGCTAAAAATGGGTCTAAGGGGCAGAAAATTGTGCAAACAACCAAATTGAGTAAATAAAATGCATGCGCAGTGGTTTACACCCAACTGTAACTTCAGCTCTGGGATATCTGAGACCCTTTCCTGGCTTCTGTCAGCACTGCACACATGTGGTGCACATACATACACTCAGGCACAGACATATAAAATAAATCAGCAGATAAATGATTCTTTAGAGAAAAAGAAGTTCCTTGTAGCCTGCAATTTTGCTTGGTGCCTCAAGCTCTATGCTTTGCTATTTATGATTCAGACATTGTTACAGCTTTGCTGTCCTGAGATACATGACTAATTCCCTGTTGGCTTTACCCAAAGGAACAGACAGAACAGCATGATTCACCATTATAATCTTTCATTTTTATGCATACAATAAATTGGCTTATGTGCATGACTTGATAAACATTTAATTGAAAAGAAGTCTCACTAACTGCATTCAGTGAAGTGAAGTGCCCTCTGAATAAGACTGTTTATTGGTTAAATCACATTATCATCAGAGCTGTAAATCTGAATCATCTCATTCTAATGAGATTTACAGGCTTTCCTTTCACTCTCTGTATGGATAAAACCAATCCTTGTGTAGAAGTTAAACTTCCTGCATATTCCCATGCATAGAAAATATCACCCACAGACCCCAATGTGCAAAGAAAATTAGGACTGCGTAGAATATTTTAATTAACCAGAAACATTAACTCTGGGGATCCTCTTGTGTTGTCCTTTGGATGATGTTCACAAAAGTATAGACAAGAAATTATCAAGTGAGGACAGGAGGCCAGCAGTTTGATTTCCTGATGAACATCAAAAAGGGAGATAGACTCTGTCTTATTGTCTGGGAATATATCTGAAATAATTTTTTTTTCCTTCTCTCTCTCTCTCTCTCTCTCTCTCTCCCTCTCTCTCTCTCTCTCCTGTGTGTGTGTGTGTGTGTGTGTGTGTGTGTGTGTTTGTGTGCGCGTGAGAGAGAGAGAGAGAGAGAGAGAGATAGAGAGAGAGATATGTGCATTCACTCATTGTCTTAGTGTTTCTATTGTTGTGAGGAGACACCATGATGATGGCAACTTCTAGAAATGAAAACATTAAATTGCGGCTGGCTTACAATTCAGATATTTAGTCTGTTATCATCATGGCAGGAAGCATGGTGACAGGCAGGCAGACATGTTGCTGGGGAGATAGCTGATATTTCTCCATCTTGATTGGCAGGCAGCAGGATAAGGCCTGGCTTGAGTATTTGAAACCTTAAAGCGCACCCCTAGTGACACATTTCCACTGACAAGGCAACACATACTCTAAAATGGCCACGCCTCCTAATAGTGCCACTCCTTATGAGCCTATGGAGGCCATTTTTATTCAATCACCACACTCAGGTCGATTGTTTTCTTCTATCACTTCCCACCCTATTTTTGAAGCAATGTCTCTCACTGAACTAGCAGCTTGCCATTTTAGCTAGACCAGCTGGGCAGTAATATTTCAGTATCCTCCTTTCTCTGCCCAATCCTGAGCCCCAGATACGGGGTTACAGAGAGATACCTGCTCTTCTCTTTTACATAAGTACTGCAGAGATGAATGGAGGGTCTCCTGCTTACTCAGCAAACACTTTCTGGATTGAGCCATCTCCCCAGTCCCTCTGCAGACATTTAAAATGTAGCTTTTGTAGCCTGTGCTTGATACAAATAGACAAAGCCACTTCCTACAGGGATGACTTGTAAAACTGGGAGAGTAGAAGAGCGTTCCATTTGCAAATGCTGCATTTTATTCCCCAAAGGTACACCAGGTCTTTGTTTTCCATTCCTGAGATATCCTCAGATAACATGACACTTACTTTAGCTTTGAGAGACAAGACTTGGTGACTGAGTGGGTGTCAGATGCCTTTCCATGATGCTTTCTTTTGTCAGAATATAAGAATACAATCTTACAGGATTGTAATTACCCTGTGGGCTTTCCCTGGGCAGAGTTTCTCAATAGGAAGAAACCATGTCAATTCTGTTTTGGCCAGTGTGGTTTCACTATCTGGAACAGGGACCATGAAAAACAACTAGAATTCTTTTTGTTGACTGAAGCTATACATATACACTATCATTCACACACTATATTGTATAACATGCAACATTATTGTTATTTTTGTCTTTGTACATTCAGATTCATTTTTTACTAATTGTGACTTTTCCTCATATATTTATTGCCGGTTTATGTTTCTTATTTTCAGAATGACCATTCAGATTTTATTCATTTTTTAATTAGCTGTGATTTTTAGATTTGGGTAGTTGGATTTCCTTCTATATCTTGAACACTGATCCCTAGCCAGACAGTCTGAAAATACTTTCTGTCATTTTTATTCTTAAGTGAGTCACAATCAAATAGACCTATGTGCTTTTTGAATATGTGATTGACTCTGCAGAAAGTTTTAAGAGACAAATTCCCAAATCATTGTCAAGAGTGGTCACACATTGAGATTCCAAGATAGTTCTGCAGAGGAAGAGGCTGAAAAATTGATTTGACTCTGTGATTTTCACGTGGGGATGGAAATTTCTGTGTTGGTATTTTCCTCCTTAATTTTTTGAGCAAACTTTCCAGATTTATTCTGTTCTTCTTTAAAAAAAAAAGAAAAGAAAAGAAAAGAAAAACTTTCACAAGTTCTTCCTTGCTGAAGGTTCTCCATGCTTGAACTAGGCATTGTATGCTACTGACTAGGCTGTGGTTGAAGTTCAATATTTTAAGATTGGTTGTCTAAAACACACAAGACCTTGGATTTGGTCTCTGACACTGAAAAACAAAACCCAGGCACTGGCAAGCTTCAGCCAACCTCTCTCTGCACTCAGGCTTACACTCTACATGATCTGCACATCCATATCATGCAATTGTCATTAGTCCCAATCAAGAACGTTTTTTCTTTCCCTATAGGATGGAATATTTATCCAATTAATGTTATTATCTGTAAGCCCTTCTGCTTTAAAACTTCTCTTAAATGATAGCCAGACTGAAACCTTGCCTATATCACCTCTGTAAGTTTTATGGTCCTTATTATTTCTCCTTTGCTATATGGCTTTTATATGAAAGTTTATATGCCCTCTCTGACTCTAAGCCATTTGAGCTCAGAAAACAAATCTCCTTAGGCCTTGACACTCCTTACCTCTCAGTACAGTTCCATGAATATATAAGAGTCTTAGTACATATTTACTGGGGTCCTGGACACACAGCATTAAATAGTTTGGACATTTAAGACTATGGCCACTGCAATATTTTAAAAAGAGCTTTAGATTTTTTTTTTTTTAGAGAGAACGTCTTATATAATGCCAGCTAGCCTTGAACTCACAATCTAGTTATGAATGTCCTTCAATTTCTAATTTTCTTGCTTCCACATCCAGAATATGTGCACTACAACATCTCTTTTATATTGTGTTAGGTCTCAAATCGAGAGCTTTGTGCATGATAGGCAAGCACTCTTTCAACTGAGATACATCTCTAGACCCTGGTTATTAATACTTGTAGTTCAGCATTACAGAGTAAGTTAATTTAAAATCATGAGTATTTGAGATACTCAGGAAACTGTATTCTGAGTAATGTAATTTCTGGTTAACTCAGAGTTGAGAAAAAAAATCTTTGTATTGATTTCTCATTGAAAAATAGGTATTAAAATATTCTGATTTCCAGTGGTAGCCAACAAATGTCATTAAAGATTCTTATATACATGAAAATACCAGAATGTCTTTAGGCAATTATTACACACATTAACTTTTTTGTGACACAATAATATATGTAAAGCTATTTGGATTGTTGCTCAATGGTTATCTTCATTCTTCAGTATATTAAAAATGTTTGTTATTTTTAAATAGAACTAAATATCTAATAAATAGTTATGCATCGTGAAAAATGGGAACATATTTCAAGAAATACATACTTAAGTGATTGGTCATTGTGAAAATGTCATATACAAAAAATTAACCAGAGCACATTCTTTATTTATTGAAGGAAATGGATAAATTAAATACTTTCCAATGTTTTTTGTATGTTTTTATTTATTTATTTTTTTTTCAGATTCATGGGCTTTCTTTGAATTCCTATATCATAGGGTAAGTTTGAAGTTGATTTCAGATGTCTGCCATCATGCCTGTATTAGTCTGTTATTTACACAGATGCCAGTGAAAGTTCAGGTTTTTCAAATGTTATTCTTATGTAATTTATAGTATATATGGGTACACATACTGGACATTTAGCATGCATAAGTATTTGTGTTAGCTGTTCACCTTTGAAGCTTTCTCACCCTACAGATTTCAGTTTTGAAAATTTTCCTGAGGGATAGACTCATGGCTCTGTAAGCATGTGTTTAGTATTTCTGAAGCCCTAGCACCTATCTTCAGCACTGCACGAACAAAGCCAAATAACAAAGACACTTTCCTGAATTATGTATGTGCTTTAAACTATGTAACTTGCACTGCTCTAACTCTGGGGTAACTCTTTTTGTTATTTTTCAGAAGTTTTCTCAAGTTATAATTTTAATACAACATTAAAGGACAAATCACAATGAACATCAAAGATTTTGTGGTTATTCCCTGGGGAAAACCTGGAAATTCTGTAAAACTAAAATATAAGTAAGTACATATACATATTTGTAAAGTAAAATAGTTGCTTAGTTTTCTATGTTTATTAATCCATTTTTTACAGGAGACAGCTGAGAGTCAAATATAATAAATATAAGTAAATACAGATATAAATATAAATGAAAATAAATATAATAAATTCTTGGATTAATTAACTATTGACACAGTATAAGAGAGGGTTTAATTTTGTGATCTTTATTCAGGATTAAGAATTTAGAAAGAAATTATAACTAAATGGTTACTAGGGTAAGAGATATTTGTACATGAATACTATCTTGAACATATCATTTCAAGAATGGAATGGAATATTCTAGATGAACTTGGAAATCCATCCAGGTAAAGCCAAGTGATTCTGTTAATCACAGAATTGGTATTGTGTGAATACCCTGTGTATTTTGTTACTTCCCATGGGTGTTAAAGGGATGTGCTCACAGTTTCTCTTGGAGATCACCCAGTGTCACTGTAAGTCTTCTCAAATACTACTAAGAGCCAGCCAGGACTGGGAACATGTTGCCCATTTAAAATTCTAGTTTCTGAGTTTCCTAGTTCGGATCAATGGTCTTGTGATTATTTGATATCTTCAGAGCTTTTCATAAGTTACATTTTCTTTACTTCTAAGCCCCTGGGAATAAAAACATTGTAGAAGCTGGAAAATGTTATGTAAACACATGATATTATCATATTTAGGTGTATTGTTTTGGTGGTTATGAAAAATATCAAATTGTCAGTGCCACTGTTTAGGTTTTTAGAAGAGAAATTGTAGTGATGTTTCATATCTCTGTCCATACCTGCCAGCCATTCACTGAATAAATGCCTATCAATGGTATATATACTTTGAGAGCAAGTGGTAGCTACAAAGGCTTAAAGAAGCCAGAACCTTTATCTTCAAGTAGTTTGGGATGGGTATGATCTACAATTACGTGGACAGTGTAGTGTGATATATGGTATGATGTGTAAGCCCAAGGGCTTGGGAGAACATAGTCTGTGTGGGTACAAGTGAGCAGATACCCATGTTCTCTAGGACGAATGCAGTTACTTTGGTAGTCACTGGATGAAACATTTGAAGAGGTACATACAGTATATTTGTTTGTTTGTTTTTAAGACATACTCAACTTGCTGAAAGTTACATAACAAGGTTAGAGAAAAAGAAGAAGCTTAAGTAATAACTAAGTAGTATGTCATGGTAAGATTGGGATCTATCTGCAAAATTAGAAAAGATAATTGCTTTTGCCCCTGTGTCTCATTGACCTATCTGTGATCCAGAAACTCACAAGAGCATGAATGAATAAACACACCATTCTTACAGTCCTGGAGTTCTCTATACATCATTTCTTGTTTAAGCACTCTTAATGTTAGTCTTGGTATTTTCTGAAACTCCACTGTCTGCTTATCCCCAACATTTCCCCAGCGTCCATCACATCTCATTCTAAGGAGAGAGAGAGAGAGAGAGAGAGAGAGAGAAACTCAAGCATACAACATGGCCACTTCTCAGAAATAATCTTTTGAATTTCAGGTTTTCTCTTTTTTATGTACCACAGTGGGGACTTTGGAATTGCTATGTCTTCTAAGAAAATTAAACGACACTTGTGTTTGTCCCTTTCAATGCTCTCCTTGGAAACAGTTGGTAAAATGCTGTAAGCTCTTGGAACATTGAGTATGAGGATCATCAGGAGACAATTTTGAATTTCAGCCGGGCTGACCTCCTCAGAGTGTTCTTGCTAGGGAATCATACTAGTATAATCCTGGATGTTCAAGTTTCTGGTGTGAAATTATTTTGCATTTGCCCTTTATGCCTTCATTGGTTAGTCATCTACTTCTGGTCAGTCTATAAGTCTAGTTAATTCTGTTTTCTTATTTTTATCAAATGCTCCAATTTTCCTCCATACTATCTCTCTTCAGATTAACAAAGTCAGTATAGTTTGGATTATTGGTGCCATCTCTTAGCTGTCAGTCTTGCTTCTAAGATTTTCTACTTCTGACTTGATTTTTATGGCACAACAGAGTGATCTTTATAAACACAAGTCTGGTCAAGTGTCTTGAAGTCCTGAAGTAACTCTCATTGTTCACAGACGACAACTCCCAATTACTGACCACTCTCCCAGGTGTCTTTATGATCTGACCTCTAGCCACACAGCAGGCTCATTTCTTGATATTTTCCTGTATTACACATACAGTTGTAGCAGAGAACTTCTTGGTCCTTGACCCAAATGTTATTTTTTTCTTTGCTGTGTCCACACCTGTCTTCCTGGAACACTGTTCATGCCAACCACCCTGGACTGGCCAAATTCTTTAATCCTTTAAGTCTTAGCTCAGACTTCATTTACCCCAAGAATTGTTCTTAGTCTGAGGCCAGGAAGTATCCTCTGTTTGTGGGCTGAGGCAGTCAAGCTATTCCTTCCCTTGGTAACACACAGCCATACGATGCCTTGGTAAATTTCCAGCTTGTCTGTAATCCTTTCTGAATTGGAGACAACATGTGTCTTTCCTCCTGTCACCCCTCCCAGTTCTTGTGTGGAGTCAGGTGAGTGTCACATTGTGGATGTAATTAAAGTAACAAGTCTCTCCCTCTATGTTTAAGTAAGCTCCTTGGAACCTTTTGCAAGCCTTCACCACTCACTTTGAGATATTACCCTGCATTGTTTCTATCTGAGGTCGAAAAACTCAGTGTATTTGTTTTTAGCGAAGGATTGTTATCAATGTTCATTGCTCCCTTCTCTGATCTTTATAATTCCTTAATTTGGATCAAGGTATAATATCTACAATGATAAAGGGAGAGTTTTAAATTTATATGGATAATGAAATTCAGAGAGTTAGATTGTCTTCTATCTGTAAACTAGTTAGGAACTAAGGCTAATAGGAGTGTAGACCTTCAGATACTACGAAGAAAAAATCTGGGGGCTGTGGAGAATGTTTAGTTAGTGCAAACATGAAGATCTGAGTTCAATTCTCAGATGCCATGTAATAAAAGCTGGGTGGGGTGTTACAGACTTATAATCCTAATGCTGAGCTAAGCAGAGACAGGCAAATCCCTGGTGTTCTCAGGCCAGTCAGTTGAGCCTACTTAATGAGTTTCAGGCCATTGAGAGATTCTGTCTCAAAAAAAGAATCAGAGAGGGGAGAGGGAGGGAGAAAGAAGGAAGGAAAGAAAGAGAAAGAACAGAGGAAAGAAAGAAAGAAAAATATGGGTGTACCTGAGAAATGATAGCCAAATGATAGCCTCCACATGCATGCACATACTTGAGCATTTACACACTCTTGCATCCTCCCACACACAAAATGCTCTTGCACATACAGACACACATACACACACACACACACACACACACACACACACACACACACACAACACAATCTTTTGCAGATAATTTCTTATAGCAAAATATTAATAGGAGTTTTTTTTTCCTAAGAGGAGCAAATAGGTTCCGAGTTTTCCTCTCACACTTTTTCATGACTAACATAAAGATAGACATTTAAGTTTTGCCGGTACAAAAGAATGAATATTCCACATATGTAGAAAGACAGTAATTGTTTTAGGCTGAGATATAACTCAGTGGTAAAGTGGTAACAAAACAGGTACAGGGCTCCAGCTTTAATCTCCATTCCTGCGTTAAATGAGTGACTGTATTAATGATGAATAATGACAGTTGGAAATATTATGTTCTGAACAATGTGGTAAAGGTAAGTATAAGAATTATAATTTTCTTCTATTTGTCATAGATACTTATGTATATATAAAACCTGGCTCATGTGTAAAGCAAAATGTTTTTTAAACTTTTAAATTTGAAAAGATACATTGCTTAGAGATAATATTAATAGCAGGCAAATACTAACTTTAAAAAATATACAAGAAGTGCATAGGATAGAAAGCAGGTGAACATTATATGTGCCTTACTAATAATTACAGTATAAGAGCAGAAGATTTTATGGAGTTTACTTGCCTCAAGGCTTGTTTGCTCTAACTATTAAGTCTTGTACCATCAGACATGCACAGGAACTGCAAATGGAAAAAATTCAACTAGAATTGGAGAACCAAGAGATGGAAAAGAAATTGCGAGAATTTCAATCTACATGGAACAAGGAAAAGGAAGAAATTAAGTGAGTGAAAGCTTCAGAGAATTTTAGGATAAACACAATATTCCTTAATATCATGCTATTTTAAACATGCTACTAATTTAACTGAATTATATAATGAACTGTTTTGTATAACTTTTGTTATTCTACTAAAAAAGCATTTGGGGAATTGATGACCTCAAATTTTAATGAGGAATAGGGAATATTGAATTCCCTTTATTTTGGTTTCTGTGTCACTTTCACGAAGCACACTACTTTTTAAAATTACCAAGGATTGTGTTTCCTTTGAATTTTATTCGCTATTTTCTTTTCATAGTTGTCTCTTATGTTAAGGTCATCAGTGATTTATGGCCTGGAATGTACAGGAAAGGGTGCAAAATTGACTCTTTTCTATGAAATGGATGCAATCAAGAAACCAGAAAACCAAGCTGATATTTAGAGAATTGTTGTATAGTATAACTTTGCAGGGAGCAAGAATATTCTTGTACTACACCACAATTATTTAAATCTGCTGGTATATTTAAAATATATCAAGCAAACAATAATTGATATTTTATTTTGTTGATAAAGTCTCCTTAATAGTATGCTTGCATATTGCTCGGCTAATTCAATATTGTATTGTAACACTAACAAATAAAGCTAGTGTAGGTCATGAAGAACTGATAGTTTATATGATAAAAACTTTTTCTTTAAGTCTAGGCTCAAAATCCACTCATTTTCTTTTACTATTTAATGATTACAATTCTGATTTCCTACATATGTCTTGTCTTTGTAAAAATCTTTGTGGGAGTGTGTGGGTGTGTTTGATGTCTTCATAAGTGGGTTAATCTATGTTATGAAAAATAATTTACATCTTACTATTTTGATAAGTGCTCTAGCCAAACAGGCACATAATTAATTATCCCATTAATTTATTGGTTTAACTTTTCAGTCTTTAGTATATGTAAATGCTACTATGCACTTCACCAATGACTCAACATGCATTTTTGCTTTCATTAAATGGCATTTTTGGATAAATTCTTCCCTCTGTCATTGTAGATTCAGATATATGTTCATTTTATATTGTGATTGATGCAGGAATTTGCCTTATAAAGGACTTCAGAAGTTTACAATCTCTTACAGAGCATGAGACTATACATTCAATATGTATTTGCTTATATTAAGTGTTACCGTAATCTTTATGCATTAAATTTAGTTCTGTTTGATCTTCAAAGTGAGAGTCATACAATATCCAAGAAGTACTTCATCAATCATTGATGACTATTCAAATATATTTATTATAGTCTTAGTATTATTTATTTTTAGAGTTCAATTCTTTAAGGAATTTGGATGACATCTTGTCATCTAAACACACTTCCCTTAATAAGTAGAACATTGGTTTAATCTTGCCATTTCAAATTGTCATTTAGATGACCAGGGATGTCTTGCTGTTTTAGTTTTAACAAACAGCAGTCATTTCTTTATTCATTACTGATATTGTCTTTCTTTTACTTCACTCTTTTTGTGAATGTTGGTACATGTATGCATGAGTGTTTGCATATGGGTATGTGTGTATGCATTTACATATGTGTGTTCAAGCATGTGAAAACTGGATGACAACCCTGGATGTCAATTCTCAGTGGTAGCTCTCTTGGTATTTTTGAGACAGGTTCTCTTACTGGAACCTGGAAATCATGAACTAGCCAGAGATCCTCAGAGATCTGACTGCAGCCACCTCCATAGCATTGAAACTACAGGTGTACACCACCATGCTTGACATTTTTAATATGGATTCTGTACATCAAACTCAAGTCTTCTGTCTGTAGATGAACAACTTTAATGACTGAACTGCCTTACTGTTCTGATTTGGCCATTTCAATGGATGATCATTTTCATTGGAAAATTGGAATTCCTGAATCAGCTTCCAGGAATGAGTTTTCTTTAGCTGTTCAGCCTTACTGGATAGTCTTTTCAAACTTTCTTCAACTTGAATGAGATTTCAGAGTAGTACTAGTCTTTCCTAAAGTCTCACAGATAGTGTCACAAATAAAGTGAAGACTTGCCACCCATTGACATTGAGAAAAGGGGAAGCTCATTGTTTCATTTGGGGATTGTTCTTTATTATCTGTGTGATAGTAAAAGTTAATAATAGTAATAGTAATAATAATAATAATAATAACAACAAAGGTTGTTATTTTATTTTAAAAATGAAATTGGATGCTTTATTTTTGTACCCTCAAGAATTTTTTTTGTGTGTGTGGGAGTGCTCAACGAACCCCACTATAAAAACTAAAGAGCTAAAGTTTGCCTTCTTTGTAATCTGTGTTATTTTTGATGTGGAAATTCATTTGGAGTCTTAAAAATCTATCACTTGGCAAATATTTGGTGGTCCCTATTTGTTCTTTTTTTCCATTTTTGTTTGTGGATATGTAGTTTTAAAAACTGCATGACCATGTGTAAATTTTTCTATAAATTAGTTAAAGTCAGTCATTGTAAATCCCAAACAATGGAATCTTCATCTACATTTCACTTCCATCATCACTACACACAGGTCAAAAATATAGAGGAGTGATTTTTAAGGATTACTGGTGATAAACTAGAGCATTGTCAAATTCTTATTTCCAGTTTGTAGTGGTTTATCACACTAACATCGTAATTTCCATTCCCTGAAATCAGGGAAATATATTTATTTTCATTAAAAGGAAGAATGTTTTAAGAAATTATATTTTGTTTTACATCTATTGAAGGTCAAGTGGATATCACTGGAAGTCTGGAAAGGTGGGAAAATTGGGAAATCAGTCACACTTATCATCACAAAGTAAAGGGAATGCTACTAAGGTAAGGAAGATGCCATTTGCCAATCAAGAAGACATGAATTATGTTTTCAGGTTTTGCATTCTCTCCCATACTCAAGGATCCACTATTCTTGCTTTATGAACTTCATTTTAGGCCACTCTCTTTAGGTTGGTATGAAGCTTTAATTATTCAGATATACTTAGTTTTCCCTGCAGAAGATGTTTTTTAAAAGAAAATATTTTAGAAGGTTTTTAAAAGTTACTTTGAAGGGAAATTTTGCATTCCATCTTTCTCTGAATTACAGATACAATTTCAACACTCATCTGAGCATTAGAGGATATAAAATATAATGACATAGTTCTATATTAAGGTGAAAACTAATGTTAAATGATACAAAGGATTATAGGATTCAGTCTTTGCATTATTTCTTAAAAATATTTTCTTAATATTTCTGTAGTCTGCTTGAATAATAAGTACTCATACATTCTTGGTCTCATATATAAAGATGCTCAAGGAAAAATCTGCATGGCAGTTCCCACACTATAGTTTTACTTTATTTCTACTGTGCATTGTAAAATATAACATTGCATCACATTTAAGATTGAAAACAGATAGATGTCATTATATAAGGAAAACCTTCCCCCTAATTTCTTTAGTGCAAGATTCTTGGCTTTGTGAATTTTAACTTGCACAGCATTTTATTTTTATATACCTATCATTAAACTTTCATTGGGTCATTTGGCACCTGCAAATACCTTACTCGGCACTTCTGTACTCTTTGGCTTCATAAAAAGCAATTCATTGTACAGTGCTATCCCCTTTGTGACAGAAGTGTCTTTCATTATGGGGTTAAAAATTTATAAGCCACTTTTAACTGGTCATTATCTTTCCATAGCACTGTCCTGTGTTGCATTTCAGATATTATTGTAAATATGTTAAATTTTTTTGCTGTGAGGAGTCATAGTAGCTTACACTTGTAATCCCAACACTTAAGGAGTTGAAGCAGGCAATTGGCATGAGTTTGAGGCCAGTCTGTGTTACAGTGTGAGGTCCTGAGTAAAAAAAAAAAAAAAAAAAAAAACCCAAAAACAAATACAGAGCAAAACAAAACAAAATTGCTAACTGAGATTACCAAACTTGGGTCACGGGCTTGTTTGTAATGATATTCATAAAGTGCTGTTTTGAACTTTTAATGGTTTGCTTTTAGTTTCCAAGAAAATCCCTGTCTAATATAGAAAAAAAAAGGTACATCAAATATATTTAGTAAAAGTCAACACAAAACACTTATAATAAACATTTGTATATGAGTAGGGTTTATGTAATAAATAGTAGCTTAGTAAATGAGTTTATGTAAGAAGATACTTGAAGAATAGGTTGAAATCCTTGTTTGCACAAATACCATAGTTATGGTGGGAAGTGTGGGAGGAATCTATCATACAAGAGACTGGGAAGGAGGTAGATGCTTCTGATCTTAATCTCAGGCATCTCAATCACGTCTCTTGATGAGTACGAGTCTCTTCCCATAAGGAGTTTGACCAGAAGGAGTGCAAAGTTAGACAAATGGTCTATGGAGACTTTTCTAGTGCAGCTGTCCACTTGTTATTAACAGAGTATACAGAAAATAGGCTATAGATAGTGTGGACTATAAAATACGGCAGAAATGAGCAGATTTCAAACATGGACTTCCTATGTATATACACTCATTTATTTATGTGCATGTCAGTTTACAGCAATACATTAAAAAAGTAACTGTGGAAATTAACAAAAGAATAAATAAAAGTACGAATAGGTGTCCCAGTCACTTTGTGAGGTGTCTTTATCACGTGTGCTTGTTGCTTTGGAGGTCAGTGGGCACAGAGACACCAAAGGTTATAGAGGTTAGAAGCAGTGGAAGGTTAGAAAAAGATCATAGAAATATTATGAAAGGAGTCTGAATTAAAATGGAAACAGGAGAAATGTAAAGAAAATATTGTACCACAATACAGTGAGGAAAGAAAGAGAGGGGGGGGGAGGGAGAGGAGGAAAGAAAAGAAGAAAGAAAGAAGACAAATATACATTAGATATTATAGGCTGTATAAAGTAAGAAGGAGCTGGAAGGAAGAAGGAAGAAAAATCTGTGGCATAAGTTTAAGATCTAGTTTGAATTCTCACGTGATGGGTAAAGCTGATGGGTAAATGCACCCCAGGATTTACAGAAACAAGAGATATGTGAAGGCTAAAACTAAGAAAAGCCTGTGTGGTGTATGGTAGCCTTCAAACTTTAATTATTTACTCAGGATATTTTATGCCAGCCAGTAGCTTATCATTGTTGGATTTCTATCTCAGCAAGCACTTATATCTCTCCCAGGAGTCAGTTTATAATGGTGGTTTCACAGATGAAGTAATTTCACATCAGAGAAGTAGACTGATTTGCTCAATGTCAAGCATCAGGATGACAATTCCGAATCAAGGTTGTTAACCTTGTTCTAAAATAATCTTCCAGTTTTCCAATGAAGAAGGCCTGAAAATAAAAGAAGGGCAGGGATGGAGCCAAATTCTTAAGATTTCATAGAAGATTAAAGGGAAGGAGAGCTTTTTTAGAACACAGAGAGATGCTAACGTCATACAATGTGTGTGTCATAAAGAAACTTCACTTTAAAGCAGTGAGTCTCAATGAGGCAATTTTGTTTCCCTGGAGACCTTTGATCGTAGAGGTTAGAAGCAGTGGAAGGTTTGAAAAAGATCATAGAAATCTTATGAAAGGAGTCTGAATTAAAATGGAAACAGGAGAAATGTAAAGAAAATATTGTACCACCATACAGTGAGGAAAGAAGGAAAGAAAGAAATAAAGAATGAAAGAAAGAAAGGAAGGAAGGAAGGAAGGAAGGAAGGAAGGAAGGAAGGAAGGAAGGAAGGAAGGAAGGAAGAAAAAGAGACCCCCGACCTTTCCCTCAGACCTGGAGAGCTGAATATTTTTGTACATGATACGATCAAGAGAGGTTTTCTGTTTGATTTTGGTGAAGATGTATAATGGGTCATGACCAATGTTGCTGATGAGCTTTGTGTACTGAAAAGCCCCTTTATGTCAGTTGTGCTGAGGCCGAGCAGCTCTGTATTAGTCTTATAAGTTAAAAAAAAGTTTCACTCATGTAACTATCTCTGCAGTCTTAGGCAACTTAACCATTTTGAACCTCTGCTAACCATTTATAAGACATTTGTAACTTTTAGAGTTCTGAGCAAGGAATGAGATATTCCATATAAACCCACCTTGAATTGTTACGATGTCTATATATGAAAAATGAGAATATTAAAAGAATGGAGTTTCATTACTGAGCTACCATTATATCAATGCAACCGTACATTCCAAGTAGTTACAAATGAAAGAATGGGAGACTCAGAACAAAGCTACTGTAATGAACACAAGAACAAGAACACATAAAGTTTCAGTAGGATCAAGGAAAGAACTATTTTGGGTTTCGTAGACTGAAGTCAGCCAGTTTATAGGCCAAGGAATGGGAATGTGAGTAGGAAAGAAATTGAAGATGCAGATAACAGAAGTGCCAGTGATTAGGGCTGTAGTCTTTGAGAAGGTTTTTCACTAAAGAAACCTTTGTTAGGGTTTTTATTCAGCTTGAGCAGAGATGAAAAGGTGTCCTGGCATTCGGGAGCCCAGGAAACACACAGTTCTGGCAGGAAGGTGCCCTGGCAGTCGAGAGCTCAAGAACCATATGTATGCCCTGCCCACTCCAGCAGGTAGTTCCCTAGCTCCAATCCATGGAATTCTCTGATGTGGCCAGCACTGTGGTGCACTGGGAGCCCCCTGGGCTTAGCAGCGCTGGCTATAGTCTGGTGACAAACCTACTCGGCCCAGCCACCCCAGCCACCTAAGATGCTGCCCTATACTAGTCACTGCCACTGCTGGTCACCTTGCTGCTGGAGACGGTCATCTCAGCTCCAAGCAGACATGGGACAACAGCGTGGGACAGACCATCTCCAAAACTCTGAAACCCCCAAGACTCCGACCTCTTAGAACCTTTGTCCTTTCCCTCAGAGAGGAATAAGCACCCCGCCCCTCTGTAAGTTCTGTAAATGTACCTAAAGTTAGTAAAGTTCAAAGTTTAAATTGTTCATTTACCTAAGAATTAAAGTTTATTTTACAGGACCTAAAGTCAGTTCAAGCCACAGGTAGCTAGCTGAGTCCCTCTCCCCAGATTATTCAAAACCTGCCAACCTCTAAGTTCAAACCCTTTCCAATCCTAGAGGTAGAAAATTTGATATTTCAGGGTGAAAAATGTGGACTCAAACCCACTACTCACCAAGCAATCTCTAAGCCTGAAAACCCACCAATCCCTGAGCTTAGAAAACCCACCAATCAGTGAGCTTGAAACACACCAATCATAGGCCATGTGGTTAGCTCCACCCCCTCCCCAGAAACCCTATATAAAGTGTTGAGTTTTGCTAAGTCTTTCACTGCTTCTCCTCAAAGTGAAAGCCGTCACTCTCCTGGATTCCTTTCTCCCAGTAAATCTCTATGGCGAGATTTGCTGGCTGCTGAGACTCTTTCATTGGATTGATACCAAGAAGTGAAGACAAGAGGCAAAGCAGAGAACACCTCAGCTCTGCTGGGCTGAACACTTCAGTCCTGTTGTGATATTCTCCCTTCTGGACTGCATCACCTCTACAGGGGAGATTTATCCCTTGGTGCTGTGTAGTCCCTGGACTCCTGACTGCCAGGGTACCCTGGCTCTGAGGTGGGGAATATATCCTCAATGGCAAGGTATCCTGATATTAGGGAAGCCAGGAACCACACAGCTCCTGCAGCTCTGAGGCAGAGTAGGCTTCCTCAGCTGAGCCAGAATGTTACAGTATAATAACTCCTCTTTGCTCAGCTCATCTCCAGCTGGGCCCTGCTCTGTTCTGAGGGGAGAAACTTCCCCAGTGTTGCTACTCTGAAGGGAGCTATCCCCAGCTGAGCTGAAATGTTTTTTGTGCTTCTGCTCTTCTCTTTGCTGCTCCTTTTCACTTCTTCTCTCAGTGGCTGCCTCCACTTGGGAGGAAGGCAGCAGCTGAAGCTAGGCCCCTTACTGAGCTGAATCCAGAAGGTTGCCCTTTATGTAGTGTCCCTGAGGAGGCAGGGGGAGCCTCCCAGGATCGCCTGTGATTGGAGGGATTTTTTTTCTTTTTTTGTGTTCCATTGGCTAGTCTGGAGAGGGTTGAGGGGCTCATCTTAGGACATCCTGTGTTGGGGCCACTTCTGTGCTGCTCTCCCAGGTTGGGGGATCCTGCAGCCAGCTGGGAGTGGGGTTCCCTGATAGTCTCAGGAAGGAGATTTCCTATAGGAGATCTCAAGTCCTAGATCTCCTCAGCCTTGCAGATCCAGACTCCCACAAAAGGGAAATATACTGGCTTCCCAGTAGTCCTCAACACCATTTAGGGCTGGCTCATGGTGGGCACAGGGGCTGGTGGCCAGGACTCCTGGGGGCCCCAGCAGAGTAGCAAGGGAGCCAAGCAGCAGCCCAGAAAGGCAGCTGGCAGCAGGAGGGTCTAGGCTGCTCGGGAAAGAGATTTGCTCCATGGTAGAAACACAGATGGCAGTGCAATGGCAGTTGGGGCAGGGGAGGGGTACCAGGCAGAGGCAAAGACTCCTGGAGCATACCCACTGAGGAAGAGAGCAGGCCACTGGGGCCTTCACTGGGGAAGGGAGAAAACAATTCCTATCGCAAGCAAGACAGAAGAAAACAATATAGGTGGAAATAAAAACAAATACTAGAGATTGGGTTTGATAGGTGATACAGTGCAGTAAAAACTATAAAAGTATGTCTCTAGGGGCTCTGCAGTGTGCTGAGTCCATAGTCTGGGCCCTGCCTCTGGGGGTCCCTGCCGTCTACCCAGTTGGCAGCAGCATGGGGCTCTTGCTTTGGGAGGGTGCTGCCCGCTATATAGTCTGGAGCTCGGGTTTCCCACGTCTGGAAGGCCCTGCCCCCTACACACAACCCACAACCCATACATCCCATAGGGCAGAGCTCCTGAAACTGTGGAGAGCTCTGCCCCTGGCATGCCCCTCTATACAGACCTAGAGGGGTCTGGGCTCTGCTCCCCTCAGCACAGCTGGGGCTCTGTGGACCCCTCAGTGTGGAGGCAGTTCAGTCCCTTGCCTGGCCCAACCCTCCTGCAGGTGCCAAAGAGTCAAGCTGCCTCTGCCAGGGTGGGCCCTGCAGGTGGCCATTGCAGCAGGAGGACTGAGTTGAGGACCAGGCTACTGGCTGCCCGCTCCCAGCTGAAAATGGCACCTCATGGCTATCTGTGTTTCTGCCAGGGAGCAACTCTGACTTTCCCCATCAAGCCTAGCCCCTCCTGCTGTCAACTGCTGTTCAGGTCTGCTGCTTGCCTCCTTCATCACTCTGCTGGGGACTCTGAGGCCCAGCCACCACCCCTTGTGCCCACCATGAACCCCAAATGGTGCCAAGGATCACTGGGGAGCCAGCATATTTCCTCTTTGAGGGAGTCTGGCTTTGCAAGGCTGAGGAGCTCTGTGACTTCAGACCTCCCCATAAGAGAGCATCCCCCAACCCTGGACTATCAGGGACCCCACTCCCTGCTGGCTGTAGGCTCCCCTAATCTGGCTGGGCAGCATAGAAGCCGCTCCAATTTACACAAATGGCCCTAAGCTGGGCCCTCCACCCCCTTCAGAGTTGCCAAATAAGGGCAAAAATTCCTACCAATCACAGGCCACCCTGGGAGGCTCTGTCCCCTCAGGGACACTATCTAAAGACTAGCCTTCTGGACTCAACTGAGATTGGTGGGGGAAGGCTGCCAGGTGGAGGTAGCCACCGAGAGAAGATGCATGAAGAACACCTTAGTTAAACCAGAAGCAAGAAAAACACCCAAGCTAAGCCAGAGCAAGAAGAACACCTCAGCTCAGCCAGGGATATTTCCCTTCAGAGCTGCAACACTGTGGACAACTTCCCACCTCAGAACTATGTGGTTCCTGGGCTCCCAAATGCCAGGCCACTTTTCCATTTCTGTTTGAGCTGAATTAAAAACTCTAAGAATGTCAACAATCTCCTAGAGTGAAGGTGACAGCATCTATTTAGGTGAAGGACAGGAAACATGATGACTGAATTCTTGGGAGTGAAGGTTTGGAGTAGCAACTGTGGGACTCATGGCTGAGATTTGACAGGAAATGACTGAAATCACTGCAAAGAGGTCCTATGTGTTCATGGGTGTTATTCAGCATGGGTTTGCAGGCAATCCCATGGCATTCTTTCATCACAATAGTAGGTAGGATGAGAGAGATGAGAGTGGAAGAAAAAGTGATCCTATTTGTCACTAAGGACCTCTGTGTATGGGATTTGAAGGTGTGGCTATTTAGAATGGTGTCTAGCTGCAAGGTTTGGTCACAATGGTAGGGCAATAAAGGTGTTTAGATGTTCACATCTGTCAGAGTGTTGGAGGATCTTCACTGCTGGATGTCAAGTACATAGACTCTGAAGTGTTTATTGCTGTTACCCAGAAATGGGATGAAGAGAAATACTGAGTAGATTTCTGATGTTCAGATGGAAGAGGAACCTGGACATTGGTAAAGGCAATAAGTAGGCAGTGGAGACCTTCAGTGGACGTGAATTTGCAAGTGATGATGGTAGAAGAGGACCCCAGGTAAAAGGTGCAGATAGTTTCTCCTCTGTGCCACTGAGTAAAAGGGCGTGAAACAGTAACTGCTTGGTGTGGGAAAGTGACTCTGTTGGAGAGTGCTTACCAAGCACACAGGAAGTCCTGGATTTAATCTTCAGTATTTCATAAATGATATGATGGCACTCATCACTTGGGAAATGGAGGCAAGCTGGTCAGAAGTTCAAGGTCATTTTCAGATACATAGTGAGTTGGAGATCAGTCTGCCAAAAAGCAAAATGAAATGAAACAAACCAAAACCAAAACCAAACAAACTCCTTAAAAAAAGGAACTAGTTTCTGTGTATATTATTTTAGAGAACTTCTGACTCCTAAAAGTGGGCTTTGGTTAATGTGAACTTCGGAATGACACAATTTTAGGAGAATTACAAAGTACAAAGAGGTAAATGGATTTTTACATTGGGTTGTATGAAGCAATAAGGGGCTCCAAATACAGGTAGTAAGCACAGATGAAAGTTTTTCAGGAGGACAGTTGACCCAGAAAAGCAATGAAAAAGGGGCTTCTGGGAGCACTTTGAACACATGAAGTCACCAGTGGAAGGTACAACTATTTGTGATGTCTGGGAGACCACCAACCATAGCTCAGTCCATACCAATTGCTCAGATATTACAGATGGCAGAGGCAATTAAACTGACATGGTATTGGGAAGCTCTTGTTCAATGCCTTCTGGTACAGCAATAAGACAGTGGCTTTAGTGTATTAAATTCTTGCTTCAGATACTCAGAAGCATGTAAATATACCTGTGTGATTTATAAATATCTACTAACTCTATTTTATCACTCAATTATTTTTCAAATATAAAAATCAGATTTAATGAAAAAATCCAATTAGACTGAAAACAGGAGCTAGCAGCTTGTTCCCTAGGATATTTTTATTCAACTTGGATAATTCGAAGTAAATATAGATACATTTATAGAACAAATAATATTACTCATAGTAATAGAAATTATAAAATTTCCTTGATAATTTATTTTCCTGACATATTTACTCTCCCTAAGGATCTCCATAGCCAGGCTGATCACATTGAAATTCAGTTGTCTCATTAAGGTAATCATACTGGATAATTCAGTTATAAAAAGTGAGGTTAAATTATCTGTAACTTGTGTAACATTTCCAACCTAAAAATAAAAGTGTGATTCATATAAAAGTTGATTATTTCAATTCTATTTTCTTTTCTGCTGTGTTTGGTGCAGAAAACATCTGAACAGCAACTTCAAAGAATATGAACAATAAGTGCCTCTTTGAAGCAAAACCACAGAGAATAATTAGGCCTACATTTTCAAAGATGACTGCAGTTGGTACAGCCATAGATATAGAGGCGTCCATTGTTCTCGTGTCCTCATGTACAAATTGGGCAATTGAGCATGCAAATTGCAAATTGAAAGCTGGGCATGAATTGACTGTGTCTATATAAATGCACCTCATCCTCCGGGCTCACTTGTGTACTTTAAATGCTGGTTTTAATAAGACCTAGGCGAACATGTTCAACCGGCAGGCCCCTCTTGCTGCCTACAATGCTAAGATTCAAAGGTTTCAAGGGATTGTTGACATTGAAATAACCACTATTGGCTTTGACTTTCTCAAATATATTTTAGCAATCACATAGGAAAGTCGGGGATCATAAATAATACATATGACAGGCAAGAAGACCATGATGCGGAAATGTGGTTCTCCAAATTGAACAAATAAGATAATGCCGTTGGGCTCTGTTGTTATGTGAACAGAGCAGTTCAGTCAGAATTCAGTGTAGATTCAGTCTGTACAAATAAAAGACTGTGTATTTCAGAGGAGGAAGAGATTTTTAAATTTTCAGAATATTTGAATGCTAGTGTTTTCTTAAAATCAATTCATGCTCAAATTACATTATATACTTGCATTAAAATGGGTGTTTGAAACTGTGTATAATAGGAAAAATATTCTTTGTATCTTGTGTAAAAATTGGTCTACAAACTGAGCATGGAGGCTCATACATTTAATGTAAACATTTTGGAGGACTGCTAGGAAGACCATGAGTTAGAGGTTATCCTGGGCTACCTAGAGAGACTCTGTATCAAAAACAGAACAAAACAGTGATTTGTATATACAATATATTAATTTTTTTCTTTTCAATTAAATTTAAAGTTTACATATGTTTTAATTATGATCTTTTACTTTTATGTTATTCTCAACTAATATATTTTTATGTAAGATATATTCAAAAGGTAATGCTATCTAACAGTTTGTTAACAACTTAATTACACTTTCTTTAGATAATAGAATATGTACCTGAAAACTAACATCTATTTTATTAATACAGCTCTCTCCTGGAAAAGTGAAATTAAAGTTACTAAAGGAACAGATTCAAAGTAAGTAGCTTTCTGTATTATTATTATTATATGCCAAAGACAAGGTCCCTCATATATTTATATGAGGTCATGTGTATATATACATATATATATATATATATATATATATATATATATATATATATGCCTGTCGGTGAATATGTAGATAAAGCTTCTTGGCCACCAAATGATGATATTTTTTTATTTTCAAAATAAGTTTGATTCAGGTTTTTATGCCAAAATGGCAGCTTAGAATATCATTAATACTAATAATTCTGTTGAAAAGTAGGGATTATTCTTAAATATTTCAATATAATCTTTAAACCAAGAAGCGTATAAAATAATAAACTAAGTTAGTATTCTAGGAAAGTGAAAGAATATTGAAAAATTGCTTTACATTAAAAATATTTGGATTTACTGTGATCTCAAAGGAAGCACAATATTTTTTTTTTCTGGAAGTTAAACAACTATATTGAAGACTAACTTAATGGAGTAAATTTTAGAAGCACACAATACAATATTCAAATATATTGTAAGTTAATCTTCATTGTCAGGTTGCTGGGATTTAGAATCACCTTGGAATCATACTCACCATGACTAGGCATATCTAGGAGGCATTATCTAGATTAGGTCAATGGATTTGGGAAGACCTATAGGATGTTTTGGTTGGAGTCATGGAGTGAATTATTAGAGAAAGGGAGCTTGGCAGTATTATTTATAACTTTGTTTCCTGACTGTGGACAGAACATGAGCCGCTGTCCCTGACCCTGCCACCATGGCTTCCCTACCATGAACAACTATAGCACTTAGAACTGAACGCCAAAACCGAGCAAACATTCCTTATGAAACCAAGCTTCATTCCTTAAATTTCTTTAGTCAAGTGTTTAGTTGCAGCGACAAGACACATGACTAAAATAGGCATACTTATTATAAATGCGCAACACTGCCTGTTTAGATCTTGTTCTAAGTGGACTTCACTTGTATCCCAGAAAGGGAAATGCATAAGAAATCAATCAAGAGTATGGTTCTTGGTATTGTATAATGATGAATGTTCAGTCAAGAGGGTTGAAGCAAAGCAGACGGAAGTGGTTTCATGCGGCCTTTACTCATGGCAGCTGGCGGGGGTAGCTACAGATTCTGCAAATGAACTGACAGATCAGACTTGCCTGTGTCCAGTTCTTACACAGCTGATGCTTAAATGCTTCTTGAGAGTTTGGAAATGCTCATAGTTTCATTACATTGTTAATCAAGAAAGCAAAATCTTGCTTTAAATTGATTTTCCTGACATCTTTTTCTTCTAGCACCAGAGAAACAACTAGTTAATAACAAAATGGCACATTCTATCAGAAGTGAAAAGCCCAAGATTAAAAGGAAAGTTTGTGGACAGTGTGAGAACAAAGAAGCTCTCCTTGTAAGTACGAGACGAAGAGACCTTTCACAGGCCCTTAGACACACCTCTCCCACCTGAATCTGCTTCCATGGTCCTGTATTCCTACTTTCCATTACTGTTACTTCATGTGCTAGCAAATAAGTATAACATCTCTACATAGTCACTGAACTCTTCATACTCATATATACTCATACTCATTCATATTCTCACTCTTGCTTAATGACATCATTTAAAACTATATCCTCCCTCATTTCAATAATGCCCAGCAGCACACACACACACTTGCACCAATATTTCTAAAGCAAACACAACTTCTTGTCATAATTTTGAAAGGTTGCACACTCCTGAAACTACTACCCATATGTTTTCTTTCAGTAATTTCTTATCTTCTATGTTGTATCAAGACAAGAGTAAGTAGTTTTGAGTTGTCAATTTTGCATGTCAGCTTTCCCTATGAAGTATATGACCTTTAGTAAATTATTGAGTCCTTCTGTAGATGATTTCCCTCCTGTGACCTATGCCACGAAGCTGTGGATGATTATAATTTAATGAAGTACTTGCCATTACATGTGACACATACAAAGGAGACAGTATCTAAAATGATTTTCTCATTGGCTTGTCACCTTATGACTTTATACATTTACAAATATTGATCAAATCCACCACTTCCAAACGTTTAATTTTAAATGACATTTCAATGGTTTTAGGCTATTCCTTGATGCGAAATGTTGAAAGGAGTGTTACATTTTATCTTGGCATATGTGGATGATGTAATTAGATTGAAATGAGTTCTGAAAACTAATACAGCTGATCTGGAATTAGCCAAATCAACCAGATAGTTTTTCAAAGTGCACCCCAGTGTTTTATCATTGAAGAAACTATGCAGCAGAATTGAATCCTTATCTATGGTTTAGTATGTTGCTGCCAGTTGCACAAACTGCCTAAAAAGATTTTCCAGTTGGCAGTCATTTTAACCCAATTTAAATCCAAATATGCTTGTATAACAAAATATGTGAGCTTTCTTGGCAACTCTAACTTTGATCTTCTAGCCTACAAATATCTGTTTGGGCTGCTTTCCTTAAACATCTGTTAATAAATACTTGGCTTAGAATTATATGCTGAACCTGATTTTCAGTTCCTTGCATCATATTATGTGGTAGAAACTACCAAAGTTTTATGTAAAAATTCAGTGAAATATTAGGGGGTATGTTTAAGAAAATCATGCAGAAGAATTTTGAATAGTCATTAGTATAATGCTACTACCAAACAGCTATGTGAAATTATATCTTTAACATTTATTTGGCACTTAAAAATTGTACAATTAAAGACTTTTTGTTATGACTTCTTAGGAAGACTGTATAGCTGGTTTATTTTTCTTAATCACCTTTTAAAATCTCCTGAATTAATAATAGATCATACAGTTATCTGAAATATTAGATTTATTTTCTTAAAGATTTTATCTTTTAAAAATGGATTCCAGCAAACTTGAGGACCTGCCTGGACATAAAAACTATGTCAAAGCCACAATACCATCTACATTGTACAACTCAATGCACAAAATTTAAACTCTGATAAACACGGATGTTCGCTCAGTCAGTTACTGACCATCGGTAGCAGTGTTAATCAGTTCTTGACATAGATTTTCTGAAACACCCTCTGTTATCCCGTATACTTTCTTTTTCACATTTTCAATCATTGTTCTCAGCATAGGCCAAATTCAAACAAATGAATGTTTCTAGATATTTACACTACAGCTCACTGCACTGTGAAGGTGTTGAAGCAATGTTACAGCTGCATAATAGCAATGATGTTTTTAGTAAAGTTTGATTTCCCCTTTTCCTTACTTGCAGTGATTACATACACAAACTTTCCACAGTTCAAAATTTACACTTTCATACTATTTGGAAGCTGAGAGATAAACTGGCTCCTGACCAGCAGTCACAAACATCATGTCCTGTTTTTCCTTTCCTTTGTGCACACTTCTGACAACACTTTTTCAAAATTACATTAAGGATCACTGACAATGCAGTACATTCATGGAAGTATGTGTAAGTTTTAGGGAAATCATATGTTGTTTTCAACTGGTGTCAATATGCGTAATGATAAAAAGATGTCATAACATGAGAGCTTTAACTTATAATGCTGTTTTATTTCCCCCAGGTCAAAGAGTGTGACCTGATGCAATTAGTTGTTTTATGGCTATTATGAAATGATGCATGTATACACAAATATAAAATGTATACCCAACACCACTGCTATTATTACACCTATTTGATATGAGAATAGTTAATTTTTAGTGTTAAATTGTAGCATTTCAGCACTTTTTTATTCCAATGACATTTGTGTAGTTTGAGGAATAAGTATAAGGACAATAGCATCTTTGTGCAAGCCTTTTCTGGAAGTAACACTGTCATTGTTTTGTATCATATATACACTTTTTTATCTTTAAAGGTATGCCTTGAATGTGGTGAAGATTACTGCTCAGGATGCTTTGCTAGGATGCACCAGAAGGGGGCACTGAAGTTCCACAGAACAACTCTTTTACAGGTAGGCCTTTTAGGGTCGATTTCTAAAATGTTACAACATAAATGCATTTAAATGTATCTTATTATCTAGAATTCAGAAAAATCTACATTAATTTCTAAAGTCCTGTTATGTACAGACAGCTTTGACATGTATCTTAAAATTATTTAAATGAGCACTAGTTTTTATTTTGCTATTTAAGCTCTTTTAATAGAGTCCCTCAAATAACTAGTGTGATTACAATCTTCAGATTATGCATCTGTCTGTGAACTTGTGATATTAAAGTTAGACGATATTTTCATGTATCACAGCTTTAAATTAACAATTAGTTTATCTTAAATACCATTTCTAGCTAGTTTATAAATAGAAATTTGTTTCCTTTCATGTTATATAAACATTTATTCATCTGCATGCACTATCATTTAGATAAGCTCATCTCTCAAGGGCATCCTTTTCTTTCTATATAGTAGGAACTTTTATTTATTCTTTTAAGTCTATTGATTACTTTGTAAAATGCTTCAGTTTTAGCTGTGATAAACACATTTAGAACTTTCATGATTAACGAAAAAATATAGTTAGATATAGAGATGGTGTTACAATAGTTGCACATAATGTCACATTCATATTTGTCATACATTTAAATCCTTTTGTAGTAATTTATTTGACAGTGATTTCTAGAATACCTTCTAGAATGCTAGGTCTATGGGAGGAAGTGACATTACACAGGATAAGCTCCTAAAGATGCTGACCCATTATGTTGAGGAACGCAAAGCATATACTAGACTTGTCTCAGATTTAGCAACCTCTCTCTCTCTTTCTCTCTCTCTCTCTCTCTCTGTCTCTCTGTCTCCCGTGTGTGTGTGTGTGTGTGTGTGTGCAGGCTAGAGGAAAACCATCATTCTTGATGAAACTTCAATGATTTTGCGTGTGTCTTTGTTTTTCCCTGGGACTTAAGCTTCCTTAGGTTGTGTTGCCTGACCCAGGAGACCTAGAGATCTTTCTTTCTCCACCTCCCTAGCGCCCACATTACAAAGAGATTTCACTGTGCATGGGTTTTTATGTGAATGCCCTGATTGATATCAGGTCTATGGCTTCTGAGACAAGCACACTGCTCACTGACCTGCCACTTCATCATTCCCAGTCCAGTACTTTTGAATTGCCACCCAGTGTTTGGAGCTCCCAAACAGAGACATAGAAAAACAAAATAAATCAAAACAAAGCAAAAGAAAACAAAACAAAACACTTTTTACTTGGGGTAACATACCACTAGAAATCAAAACAAATCTATAAAAGGAAGTCTAATTGTTAAGATGTAACGACTACAGAATTCATCACAGTGAAAGTGAATGTCCAGTGGCCTCACTGTGAGCTCCTCCTGGAAAAGTCCCACTGAATGGTTTATTCATTTAGCACATGTCTTTAATCACCACTCAGGGAATTGAAACTATGTGGTGCTTTGTAATGAAGATACAAAGGAAGAGTAAACCACATTTTCTTCCTTTAACTCTAGTATTTGAGCTTCTTACTACATCTAAACTGACTTCTCTTTTCTTTGTCATCTCTTCCTGCTTCCCCTCTGTGTCCTCCCTACCCAGCCTCCATAGGACTTTGCTATGATATGACTTTCTGTAGATATGTCGCTATAATATAGGTCAAAGCATGCTTTCCCAAAAATGCCCGAACTAGAGAGTACATTCTAAACACTGAGGCTTTTTCTATTCCATAATTTCCATAATAGAATCATAGAAATGTATTCTGTAACCTGATTTAGATGAATTTGATTTTTTTTAGATTAGAATCCTATGAAATACTAAATGTAGAATTGATCAAGAAAGTAAGAAAGCATTGACTATGTATATATTAACTATAATACTATTCTCATGCTGACTATCACTAATTTTAAAAATTATTCTATTTGATTTATGATTGATTTATGCTTGGCAATAATTGAAACATTTCAGGTTTTCATGCTTCTTTCAAGCCCTGTTAAGTGGTTAATCATGTGTGTTAGGCCTGAACAAACTTCATTTTGAAAAAGAGGCTCATCTTAGAAAGGCTATGAGGAATTCAAGATAAGATCTCACCTGTCCTAGTCCCCGGAAGGCCCCTAACCAGAAATCAGACAATTAAGGACCAGGGTGATAAATCTTGCATCCACTGGGGGTGAATATTGTATTCTGTATCTGTTAGATAATGCTTACATTACACCTGGCTTACAAAGGGCCCACGAGGGACCCAGTCCTGGTCAACCAGTCCCCTTGTGCCAACCCTGCATTAGCTAATTATCAACCAAAAATGTAGCAGCCTGGTTGGAAACTTGTGAACCCTGTTGTAATCACTATAAATAGCTTGCTTCCAGGGGCGTTTGGGGCTCACATTCTGGTTTTTATTGTGTGGAGACAGTGCTTAGGCCCAAGTCGAATAAAGGCTCCTTGCTTTTTCACCAGAACTGGTTGTCTCCTTGTGGTACTTGGGTGGAGGGGGATTTTGAAAACTGGGCACAACATGTGTAGAAAGTACAGAAAGTATAAAGTATACAGGTACGGGAGGAATTGCAAACTATAAAAGCTCTATTTCTTCAGTTAGAAAAATTATCAATACTGAGACTTGAAAGTTTCTTTTCTAGATAATAAACTCTTAATATTTCAAGCATCCACAATCCTTTTTAATAATAAATGTTCAGATGCAGGTGAAGACTAATCAGAGAGACTAGGAGGCTGCAGAAAACACGCAAAAGGCATTGTATTGTGAACTAAGATACTCACAGGGGAGGATGGATTAAGTAAATAATTAATAGGTAAATTACAGAAACTATCTTTTCTTAATTGGAATGGAGACTCTCTTAACTGTGAAGTTGAAACCTCAGAATGGAGGTGGTTAGGAAAAAAGGAAGAGATACTCAGGACTGAATTTCATATTGTCTTCTAAGAGTCCTTTTATCTCCAAGGGAAGGTGTGCTTATACATGCATGACTGTAATTGGGAATATATATATGTATGAAAAACTTACAGGGAAATAATTGCTGAGTAAATGAATTTCAATACCTGAATACAATTTACACTTAGTAACTTCATTATATTTTTAATTATATATTTAAATTGACAATGTCCATTACCAGCTTTTAGACTCACAATATTACTGTCTTGTTAATGTTTGAGAAGATATATTTTGATATCATGATTAGTTACTTTGGAGAATATCATAATTACTCAGGGGATCTTGCAAAGGCCATTTGCCATATGTGGTTGTGGTGAGTGTGTCCCTCAGATTCTGTAATTTACAGCCCAGGTGCTCCCTTTCCTGGCTGCTGCAACACTACTGCAAATGGGGCTTCATTGAGATCCTCCCCAGGAATTTTTCCTTCCCATAGCATCTACCACTTCTAACACCACTTCTAAGAGGTGGCCTGGTTTGTTTTCTGTTGATATCACAGGATACCACAGACTGGATAATTTATAGGAAATAAACATTTATTCTGATCACAAGTTTGGAGGCTGAAAGGCCTCTGCATTTGAGAGGCTGTACTTGGAGAGGAGGGCCTTGTGGCAGGTACAACATTGCAGAGATTTGAGGTTATACAGACCCTCACACGGTTACAGGAAGAGATGAACTTGCAAGATAAACTGTTGATGTATGATTTAGTTGGTCATATTCATCATAGGAAGATCTCACTTGGTACCACATTTCAACATCTCACAAATGGGGTTTATATTTCAATGAACTTTTGAGGGAGACCTTCAGATCATGGCACAATAAAAAAGAAAAGAAAAGATATCCATCAGCCTTCTTGTTTCAATTTGGAACAACTCTGTTGGCCATTGCAACTCATCTTTTGTAGTTGGCATTGAGTTCAGCTTTTTTTCTTGCAATCTTTTCTTTCTTCTCTTGCCTAAAATTGTTGTTTTCTGAACACTCTATAGTCAAACTCTTGAAGAAAAATATTACAATTATTTTGAGGCTAGCTTGATTCATGACAATATATACTTCAGAGTAAACTCACAGCTTGTTCTTGGCATAGATTTAGAGAATGCTAGACTCTTTTTAAAGGTTAGTACATAGAAACTGAGAAGTCGGTATTCACATGTGAAGGTATAAATAGGAACAGCAGCTATATTACAGACACGGTAAAAATTGCTGTTGTTCCATGAATGTTAAGACAAATTAACTTATTGCTCCTTCCTAGAATTGTTGAAACTTCCTTTGCAGGGTTGATGGATGACTAAATGATAACACATCACATTCTAGACCCACGAAGAAACAGAGTTGTGCTTTCTTGTTGTCTTCTCCTAAAGTCATCAATGAAGTAGAATAATGTAGATATTAAAGAATTACCCTCCAAAGGGAATTATTACTTGTTCACTTGACCTTACAGCCAAATTCCAAAATTGTTCCAGAGATAATATAAACTCACTACTTATAAATATTAATTCTGTACTTCAGGGAAAAGTAAAATATTTAAAAATATATGTAACAGCTGGGTATTGCCATTTTTTCCTATTTCTTGGATATGAATAATGACTATTCCTACACTGCAGCGTTAAGTTCATTGTCCTTTAATTCAGTTATCACTTTGTGCCAACTCAATTAAGGGATTAAAAAAAATAATATTCCTATTAGCTGCTCACTTTTCCTGTCTTCTGATCACTTTGTGCCTGTACCTGGCTCTAATAAGTCAGTTTTGCGATAATGGGTATGTGAAGAGTTCCCCATTAATATGATCAATTCTTGAAATAAATAAACCAGTATTTTAGCTCATAAAGCTTTATTATTCTATTTTGAAAGCTAAAGAATTTATTAACCAAAAATTGGATGAAGAATGTAACTTATGTTAATGTGCTGTATAGCTGAAAAATTAACAGAAAAATTTCCTCTTATTTGTTAAATTTGGCCTTTAGTTAACTTTGTAGTTCTTTCTTGGAGAAGCAGGAAAACATGCCTATGAAACATGTTTACAGTAAATACGACTTCTAACAGGCAAGTTGTCTTTTATCGGGAAAAAACTGCAGATGGAGGGCAAACTAGGGCTCCCTACCTGCAGAGAGTTTTGTAACTAGTACATCCCCGGTGGGGATTTAAAAGCCCCAAGTACAGACTGGATCTAGTAGAAAATAGGAACTGTAAGCCAGGCATTTTATTCACACACCAGAGATGTGCTTCTGCCTGGACCCCTATGCAGGGCCTCTCCCAGAACAAACACTGATGCAGTCCTTCTGGCAAGTCAATATGTCTGCTTCTGAGTTGACTGGTATCCAGAAACAGCTTGGTGAGAGCATTGGAAGTCTGACAGTGTAACTCTGGCAGGATGCTTGGTCAACATTGCATTTAAGTGTTTGGTCACTCACTCAGGAATTCAAAAATAAACTGATATGAGGTACAATAAAATATTTTTTCTTGGAATAATTGATAGGATTATTTTTCACAGACAGGATATAATTCATATAGTATAAATCTGTTCCTGTAAGAATTATAGTTCATTGGGTTTTAATGTTCTTCCTGATATCTGTAATCATTCGTCCAATTAATTGTGAACACATGTTTCAGCTCAAAGTGAAAGTCCATGCTCCTTCATTCCTGCAGTCATACTCCTGGTATTCCTACTCATTCTCTGGCAAACTTTTTCTACTTTCTATCTCCTATAGGCTAGCCTGTTTTGCAACAACATATAATTTGTGATCAATTTACCTTTACCTGTATGATGTTTTAAGCGTTAATTGTTGTTGGGCTTCAATATTTTGTTTTTATAGACAAGCAGCAGCATTCTGTTATATAACTGTAGCAGAATTTACTGAATCATCAATTGATAGATATCTGTGTTACCTTCACATTTGGGGCTATAATGAATAATGTTACAAAATTCTGTATTTCAGCTTTTTGTCTTTTTATTTGTTCTGCTGTATGTTTGTGTACTCCTGTCTGGTGGAACGGCAGGGGCCCACTATGTAGCTAAGGCTGGTCTTGAAATTGCAATTTTTCTGCCTCAGTCTCCTGCATACCAGAATCACATATGTGTACATTATTGCCCAGCTGCATGCAAGTTATTGCTTGTAAATGTTTTTATCCTCTCTTGGTTGAATCTCTACTAGTGCAATTACTGGGTCACATGTCTTCACATTTTTAATTGTTTTTACCAGGTCTAGAATATTTGCCATAGTGATAACAGCATGTTTCATTCCTATCAGCCACGTACTAAAATTCTGAATTTTCTATAGTGTAGGCAAAACTTGCTATTGGCCTTTTGATTCTAACATTCTAGTGAGCATGATCTCACTCATGAGTATGATCCCAGTGAACAATTTCGCACTGTGGTTTGTTTTGCTCTTTCCTGTTGAATAAAAATTGTGACTATTTTTCCATGTGCTGTAGTTGCCCATTGTATTTATTTCTTGAAGAGATTAACAAGACATTTCAGGGAATGTAAATATGGGATAATTCAAAACCTTATGATTGACTGGAGTTACATCTGTGACAACCTTGTGTGTGTACGCATGTTTGTGAGTGCTGGTGTTTGGGTGTGTGTGTCTGCATGCATATGGTATGCGTATGGAAGTCATTGGACAACCTGGATTGTAACTCCTCAAGAGCCTTCCAACTTTGTTTGAGACAGGGTCTTTCAAAGTCAAAAAATTCATAAGATAGGCCAGACTAAGGAGCTCAGGAGCCTCCAGGAATCCTGTTTGCTTCCCTAGAGTTGGAACTAGAGTTGCACACCACTGCACCTGGCTGTTTACATGGGTTCTGGGAATCTGAACTTAGCCCCTTACACTTTCAAGAGAGTGACTTTACCAATTGAATCACTACTCAGATCTGTGATGACTTTAAATGCTAATAATAAGAAAAATTAGGAAAGGGGAAATGAAGACAATTGGTAATGTAATTAGAAGAGAAACTAGGGCATCTATTATAATTCAAGAATAAGAACATGAATGGTTTAAGGAGTATATTATAAAAAGAATGACAGGTAGAGCAACCAATGCAGTGGAGAGGATCCCTGCAGTGGAAGAGTTTACTATAGAGAAGCCCTGAACTAATTTCAAAAGGAGAAGAGAGGGTTCATTAGTGTTTGTGTTGAGAGTCTTTAAGATAAAATCATATACGCAGTGCTATGGAGAAAATCAGACTAAATGACAGTATAAAAGGTTTTCTGCTTGTAGCATGTACTATGTGCATTAGGTTTTATTAGTTCTAAAGTATTGCTAGAATTTCAACTTTATCCTTATGCCATTTACATTTACATTTAAAGTTTATGAAACAGAGTAACATTAGTGATGATTTCAAAGAATTATTTCAAATTATTTCTATGTTTAGTAATGCTTTAATAGCCTTATTAAAGTATAAATGTAATACAAAACCTTCACTTATTTAATGTATAAAGTTGGATAGATTTTGACATATTTATGTGCCCATTATCATCACCTTAATTATGACAATAAAAATATTCATTACTTGTAAAAGTACCCTGTTTCCCTTGATTTGTTTGTGTTGGAGGGGAGGACATTTAACATGGAGCTAGAGAAAAATGTGTTAATGAATAAATAATAGAAGGGAAAATGTTGTATAACTCTGTTAATATGTGATCAAAAAATAGCCAAATGTAGTGTTTATTAATGTTTTCAAATGAGTAGAAGGAGAGTTAGATCAGAGATTGAGTACAATGGGCAAAAAGTTGGAGGTCAATGATGATGAAGTCTTGGACTAGAAAGATGGCTCAGTCATTAAAAGTACTGGCTGCTCTTACAGAGGACCCAGGCTTGATTCCCAATACCCACATGGTACCTCATAATTGACTATAACTTCAGTTACAGATAATATGACACCTTCCTCTGGCCTCTGAGGGCAATAGGCACATATGTAGTACACAGATATTTATGCAGATAAAATACTCAATAACACAAAACAACAGTTTAAAATATTTTAAACGTGTGTATATCTTACAGTCATGATGTTCACAAAAGTTCATGTAGTATCCATAGGGTATTACGCAGTGAGAGCTGTTTCCACAACTATAGTATATAGTGTGTATATATACACACACACTATATTTTTGAGGATTTTTGTAAAATAGTGAGTGAAAGTGCCAAATTTTGATTTACCACATATTTAACATTACACACTTTCCCCTTATTCAAATTTTGGATCATAACATCCCAAATTTGGATAAATTTTGAATATTATTTGGGAAATCTTCAGTGCCCAACCAAATATCTAAACCTTTATTTTATGAAACAATGCTGGATATTTCAGGAGCCTTTATAATATGCAAATATTAACTACATTATCTTCTGATTTTTCACGAAGCTTGACAAACTTTACAGTGCTTTTGTTGAACGATTTTATGCTCATTGCTCTTCATAAAATAAAATTGTTCAGTGGTGATGCATGTATGATACTATATTTAAAACCTGAATATGACAGATTTGTTGATCACTCTTGCTGGTGAATTTATTCTGCTATGTCTTAAAATCTGTTATTCAAATAATTGAATATGAAATCATTTGTTCTTCATGTAGCTCAAATATGAGTAATTACTGAAAGCAGCTAACTCAGCTGAATGCATTCATTATACATGTAATATTAGCTGAAAACAACAGTAAGTACTTGCTAAGATAATTAATATAGTGCATAATTATATGGCATCAAAACTACAAATAGATATCAAGATTGCAGGTGTGAATTTCCTGTGCTGCTTTCTTTGGTTATTTTGGCTCACTTTAAAGATTGCTCCTTAGGAAGGAATTCTTGATGCAGTAAAAACTGAAAGGTAAAAAATATACACAAATCATGCTTTTTATTTTCCTGAGACTGGGTGATGTACATTTTTGATAATAAATTATATTTTAAGTGTCAATATCTACATGTCATCTGGTCTTTTTAAAAATGTATTTCATATGTTCTGTTCCCTTATGATAGTATTAAGTATTGAATCTGGATTAGGTTTATTGGGTATTCTTTATCTGTTGTATGGTAGATTACATTTGTAACAAATTATACATATCCAGACCCTTGATCATTAGAATAAAGGAAAAATAATAATGCATAAGTCAGCAATTAATAAAACCTGAGAGAAACCAGCCACATCTTTACAGGAAAGGTGGATCTGAAGGTTCTGCTTCAAATTCTGTGTTGTTGGAAGCTACAGGCACATACTTTTTTATATTTCCAGGATTTGATTCTTATCTATTTTGTGGTTACTGCAAAAAAATTTTCCATTTTGGTCTGTTGCATGCCTTATGCAATACCACATTTTTTTTAGGAATATGATGAGCAGACTGCTTCCAGATGCAGAATCTTTTCCCTGTTTTTTATTTGTTGAATTTTCTGTGTGTGTGTGTGTGTGTGTGTGTGTGTGTGTGTGTGTGTGTAGTATGCACATACATATTGGGGTGCCTATGCCTATCCTCATGTGCAGAGGCCAGAAAAGGATGATGGGGGTCCTGCTTTATCACTGTTTTGCCTCATTCTCTTGAACCAGCGTACCTCACTGAACCCAGAGTTAGAGTGGTGAGCAGAAAGCTCTGGCACTCTTTCTGTCTCTACAGGCATGTCTGTGATGATGCCTGTCTTTTTACATGGGTTCTGAGGACTTGAACTTGAGGTCCTCATGCTTGCATTGATAACATTCTTCCCCAGCTGAGCTCTTGTCCTGTCCCTGAAAATGCAGATTCTGCTGTGGGTCCCTTCACTGTAACTTTGTTTCACTCTAAATATATGGCTGTCTCTATCTGTACATATATATGTAGGGAGTTTGGTACAATTTCTGATTTTGTTCCTAATTGCCTGCTGTTTGGAAATTTTGGCCCTTCCTTCATAGATTGCATTTGTCATTTTCATTGGTAGAAGGAGTAGCTGAAACTTTCGACCAATCATTTATGGATATCCTCCCTAAATTTTGATAAATAATTCAGTTAAGACAAGACCTAATTTTAGGGAAAATTTTCTAAGAATTTGATCTATAAGGACAAGTCCATCATAAGAGCCAACTAGTTTGCTTTAAGATCAGAGGTATTTAGCAATGGGAAATTGGAGGTAATATTTTTCTTTTTCATACTTATTTACACTTTTTTAGTTTTTCATACTGTTTTATTTATTTTTCATACTTTTTCATACTTATTTAGTTTCTCATGATGTATAAAAGGATGTATCTTTAAATAAGTAATTTTAATTAAAAAATTTAATAGGTACACAGACTATCACAATTATATGTATTGATGGGTAAAATTAGTATATAACTTGTTCTTCCAGAAAAATTGTATAGTTAAGGCTAATTTTAAATGTTTATTATTCACTGAAATAAATGATTTATAATGTCTCTTGAGTCTTTTCATAAATACATTTTTCTCTCTGAATCATCTTATTTCTTTATCTCTATGTATAGCAGAACTCTTCTGCCAAGTTTAGAATGATAAATTTATAATAAAGACTGGGTTTATTATGAATAATTTCGAAGATTTTTGCAAGTAGAAAATAAGAGAAATTTAACATTGTAGAAGGAAAGTTGGTGTGGATGTGGTGGTATGTGATATTCAGGAGCCTGAAGAAACAGGATCAGAAGTTCAAGACCAGCATCACACTGATTATATAGTGATACTCTTGTCACCATATTAAACCATACAAAAACAATATCATGAATGGACATATTCCCACTTCTGTTTTCAAACTGGCAAAATAAGGTGGTGTGAGTTGTGTTCTTATTGGAACTTAAGAAGTATGCCTGTGTCAATGTGCTCATTAAGACTTATTACTGAACACAGATTTAGGTGACAATGGAAGGTCCAGTTCTGCAACATTGAGGCTGCCATCAAACACACTATTTTTTATTTAACTAAAACTTTTACTCTTGGACCTTAACTTTTACAAGATGCCTGCCATCCACTCTAAATTATTACAAAATATCAGCTCTCTTTGCTTTGATTAATGGTGTATTGTCAGAGTGATGAATTCTTCTTGAGTGTAATTTAGAAGATAATATCATTCTAAGGGGAAGAAAAGTTCAGGTGAGAATTTAGAACAGTTACCAGATGAAATTCTCTCATTACACGGTGGGAGAATAGCTAGCAGTAGATCAAATTCTTCTGCTCTAGTTTAAACTTCAGTCACAGTGAAATATATAACTTGGTATATTCCTTAAGGCTGTTTTTATTTGAATTTAAACATTCTTAATATCGAGTATAGTTTCATAGGTAAATCTACAGTCTCAGTCCCCTTTTTTTGTTACTACCTTTTAGTATTGCTACTCTTAAAGTTTCTCGTATTTAGAAGATATAAAGAAAATTATCTTTGAGTTCAGTTTCTCAATTTGAAAACACTTCCTTAAAAGATGGTACAATATTATGCTTAATAGATATACTAATCTGTTATATACACAGTAATCTTCATATTCTTGTTCATTGGCAATTTAGTGCTTAAGATGATAGTTGTATCATTAAGTGAAAGATAATGTCAATTCATGTCACAAGTTTAAAAGTGTACCTGTAAATGGACACAAAACTTTTTAGGAATGCATTCCTAAATGTTAAATGTACTTACTTCTAAGAAGAATTTATATGTTTTAAGACCTCAATATGATGGAGTGGTAATTTATATTTACATGTTTAGTCAAATGCAAAAATTCAAACGTGTTGGTATAATTAAAACAAAATTTTGCTATCTTATCTTTACATAGTGATTTTGATTTTAGAATTAGTGTTTTATTATATTTTTAAAAGGAGGAACAATGCTAAAAACTAATAGAAGTAAATTTAGCACGGTTATTGAAAAATAAAGATAAAATACATTTTTAGGTAATCAAGGGAACAGAACAGAATCAGAATATAAGAAGGAAGAATATAATTATATTCAAACGCCCTTTGGTCAGAACCAGGGCTTTCTGAATTAAGTTTTTCTTGGTTTCATAATAGGATCTTAAATATTTGTTCTCTTTCTTTGTGAGATTGCCTTTAAATGAAGAAAAACAGTATATATACATATGCTTACACCAAGAACAGGAATGTTAATAGTGGTTAAAGATATTCCAGTAAAATTTAACTTTATCAGTTACGTAAGGTTGTTTAATGGTATATATTCATAGTGTATACTGCTGCATTTCATAAGACAATTTTGGCCACACTCTACATACTTCCAATTCCTCCCTATAGTCTCCCTTGTTTTCCATTTTCTCCTTTCCAATAGTTCCTTCCTCTTCTTATTTTCCTCCCACTTTTAGGTCCTTATATGCCATTTTATATATCAAGAATTCTAGGATTCACAAACGAGACAAAATGTGATGTTTGTCTCTGTGTCCAATTTACTTCACTTAATATGGTGATAGATGTGTCTATTTTCCATAAAATAATGATTTCATTCTTTTTATGGCTGAACAAAACTGCATTATGTATTACTCTACATATTCCCTATCCATTCATTTGTCATTAGATATTTAGACTGATTTCATAACATGGCTATTGTGCACAGTATTTTGTAAATATGGATATGAAGCTATCTGTGTTGTATGTTGTCATATTTCCTGGAGTATATACAGCCTGGAGTGGTATAGTTTGTTCACATGGAGTTATAATTTTCGATTTTCGTGATACTTCCATACTGATTTTAATGATAGTTGGACCACTTTGTGTTCCACAAGCAGGATCCACTCTTCTTTTTTCCCTGTACCCTTGTAAGCATTTCTTGTGAGCTTTTAATTTTGAATGACAATCATTCTTCCCAGGGTGAAAAATTTTTAAATATTTTAAATTTTGTTCATATGGAGGCGAAAAATACCAAACATATTTTCATATGTTTTATTGATGATTTGTATTTCTGCTTCTGACAACAGTCTTGTCATTTCATTAGATTATTCATCGACTGGGTTGTAAGATTTACTAGTGTTTTGGTTTTGTGCGCTCTTTATATATTTTAGGTGTTAATCCTCTGTCAGATATATATCTGACAAAGATTGTTTTCCCATTCTGTAGAGTGCTTTTTAACTCAGTTAAATTGTCCTTTAGCTGTGCAAAAACTTTGTAAACTCCATGTATGTCATTTGTTATTTTACTAATAATTTTCTGAGCTACTGTAGTCTGCCCAGGAAGTCTTAAATATTTTCTCCTACATATTTTTGGTAGTAAATTAACATCTTTAATCCATTTCAATGGTTTTTGTTGTTATTATTATTATTATTGTTGTGTTATTTGTTTGTTTGTTTGTACACAGTAATGGGTTTAGCATCATGAGTATTAATTGAGGAGCTATTGGTAGTTGATGGCTTTTGGAGGGAGGGTCAGGGTCATTTAAGGGTGTGGCCCTTGTTAGGATGACCAGTGGATGACTCCACAATCATTAGTTATATGGACAACATATATATATATATATATATATATATATATATATATATATTCTATGTCTTTTTGTTATATATGTATATATAAAACAAAAAGTCATAGAATAAGGAGTATGAAGAGAAGTATTTGTAAACCTTAGAGAGTTTATGGGGAGAAGTAGGACATAAATGTGATAAAAATTCATTGTATGAAATTCTCAAATAATTAATTAAAGAATATTTTTCTTTACTTTTGGGGGGTGGTCTCTAGCTTCATTCTGCTGGATGTGGACATCAATTTTTTCCCCAAAAAATTCGGTTAATAGACTTTTCCCTCAAGTGTATGTTTTTTGAATCTTTGTCCCAAATCAGGTGACTTGTGGATATTGGACTTACACCTGGGTCCTCTTTCTTACTCTGATGATATGTGGATCTTTTCATGTGCCAGAACCATTATGATACTTAGGAAGCCTGTGGTTCCCTGGGTACTTTCAGCTTCTGTATGCATACAAAGATATTTTTTAATCTCTGTGAAGACAATCATTTGAATTTTTATAGGAATTTCCTTGAATCGTTAGAGGTTTTCTGGTTTTATAGCATTTTCACAGTATTCATTCGGCAAATATGTGAGCATGGAAGGTCTTTCTATGCTCTACTTTAGTATTTTAAATTTTCTATTACATAGATATTTCATTCCCTTGGCTAGGTTTATTTCTAGGTATTTTTTAAGCTCTTCTCCAACATTCCCTTGTTCATTTCCCAGAGACCTTAGTAGACATCCCTGTCTTCTATCTTCTATGCCATCTTCTATCTTCTAAAAAGCAAGGCTGCCTTTTAGTAGTAAATAACTTCGATATTTATTTTTGTCATATATTGATTTTTAGCATGCTACCTAAGAGTGTTATAAAAAGCTATTGGAACATCAGTACTAGACATTCATACTAGAACAAGAATAAGGTTTGTGGGTTTTATTTAACTATCTATACTTTTGAATGGTTCTATATAAAATTTACTATAACGTTGGTATTTTATGAATATTATATGAAAGCTAAACAATGTGGATGTTTTTTGAATTCATGGACCTTCATTACAGGTAATTTAAAATCAGGTTTGTGTTCAATTGCTTCTGGAAAAAAAAATAATGACTAAAATACAGTTGTTTATTTATGGTTGATCTTTGGTACCTACGTAAGTCTCTTTTAAAACAAAGACTGCAGAGATCTGTGTGGATAATCACTGGGGGAATGTGGATCATATTACAGAATGTGGAACAGGTCTTTTCACAGTATAAGTAACAATACATGTGTATAAATCAAATTGTCATATTTCATAGGTAGTCTATGAATTCAGTGTGAAATAACATCACTTAGTTTAGTAATCCTTGACTTACTGCCAGTTCAGGTTGCAACGAATCTTAATCTATTTGCAAAAAGCCATAAGTGAGGAGTTTCAATATAATCTTAGCTATTTGAATTGTTTACTAGATGAAGATTTCAAAATAGTAATATTGCCATGTCAGAGGACAAAAACATATTTTCTGAACCTTGCTGTATTCTTCCTCTGTTTGATATTTTCTGAGAAATGAGATCCATAATTTTGTGCTTTGGTTTCTTAGAGAGCCCCTGGAGACCCTGCGTTTTCCTCTTGGAAATTAGTTCAGATTTTGATCCAGAATTCTGTAGAGTCATGGAAAAAAGCAGCCTACCTTCTGGTAGTAGACCTTCAGAGAATAGTTCTCAAGGTTCCTCTCTCCAGAGACATGGTCCAAGGAGGCACAGGCATTATTTTTGACAATGTTTTTTAAATTTGTTTAAAAAATTTCTGCAAGCTCCTTTGCCTCTTTACATTTTTCATTTTTACCAAAACTTATATAGTGGACACCATGATAAACATATAAAGTTTTACAGGGATGCCTTTTCATTTTGTTAGCTTCATAATATGATGGGATGGACATACACCTAATGATGATGTGAAATCCATGTAATAAATGATATTAAAGAGCACAAGACATCATAGAGTAGAAGGGAGAGGGGTCAGGGTCTTGTGGAAAAGCAGAGGATGATTCCAGAAGGAGACCTTGGATTCTTCCAGGCCATGATGATGAAAATAAAGAGAGTAAAAAAAGATTTCCTGCAGGTCCTATTCAAGAGCAAAGGCATAAAATGTGGAATGACTTGGAGTTTTGGGAAGTACCAATAGAGCAAGCACTTCCTTCCATCTACCGCTGGATAGTATGTGTCTTCCTAAAGATGTTTTGTTACAGAGCAAAACTCATTACAACCGATCTAGGCTTTATACAGTACACTTAGGTTGTTTTTTTTTTTTTTGCCATGGAATACATAAAGTCATACAGTAGTCTATTTGAGGGTAGCATATTGGGAAGGCTGTGCATCTTTAGATTTACACACATCTCTGCTCTGCTTCCCCCTGACTATGTGAGTAAAGGCTAATTATTTAACTTTCTGAGCTTGAGTTGCTTTATCCATAAAACAGGAAAAAATGTTATATTTTAGAGTTTTCTTGAGAACTTAATAATAATCTTTTAAAGGTGCTTAGAAAAGTATGGGCCCCAAATATTGCCCTCAAGCGATGGCTGCCACTGTTAGGATAGTTGATGTAGAAGGCACCATTCAAGCTTCCAAAGGAGGGAAATAATCAATAGAGCATCCTAGTTATGATGCCAATGAACTACAATAATGATCAGCTTGGTGCAATAACACTAATGGTGCAGGAGTGTCATCCATACCTTGCCAGTAACAACAGCTCTCTAATTTGATTTAAGACATACATAACAAATGGGAAATCATGTTGGAATCCTATCCAACTACTCAGGGCTAGTGAAATCATGGGTCTTGAAGGAGAAACTATGATTATCATGTAACTAAGTGAACATTATCCCTAACGATACTCTAAATATTGTCTACTACTTACTACCTCCTACCCATGGTGGATATTCTTTACCCCTCATCAAAGAAACTTCTCTGCAGTAGACAGGAACCATTAAAAATAAACACAACCAAACTGTAGAATTGTGAAGTCCAATCTCAATAAATCCACTTATAAAACAACTTCCCTACCTGAGGCTCAGGGAAAATTAAACAAGAGGCGTGAGAAATAATGAAAGAGCCAGAGAATCAGGGAGTTGGCTGTGGTATTGTAACTCCTAGTGATGTCAAAAGCTGCAGCTATAAAGTCTCACCAACATGACTGCCTAGAAATGAGCTGAACAAGGACAATAACAACAGAGATGCTGAAGTGCATGGGGGGAAAACCCACTAGGTCTCAAACATGCACAAAGAAATACAAGCAACTAAGGTACTTGGTTATCTAATACCAAACTGTCAGCCCTGAAAACATATATCCAAGTAATATTATACAGACCGAGCAGGGTATATTTAGGAAAATAAATGTATGTGCACATACTTGTATGCATGGAACAACATTGAATGAAATAAGAGCAATGAAAGAGAGCAAGGAGGGTTGTATGGGAGGGTTTTAAGGGAGGAAAGGGAGGGGGAAACAATACAATCTCAAAAACAAATGCTAAAAAAAACAAAAAAAATGACTGTCATTTTAAACATCAATTAAATTTTACTGAATTTAATAGGCATACAGCACTGAAAGCTTGATTTGGTGTTGGTAAATTACTTAAGCCTAACAATATTAAGCTTCTTGACAGTACTCTTCCTTTTCTAATAGGCAAAATCTCAAGTCTTATCCAGTGTGTTAAATGCTGCTCATCAATTTATAAAGGAAGTAAATCCACCCAATGAAGGGAATATTACAGAAGCATCCAGCAAAAGTCAGCATAAACCCAAAACCCCACTCCTCCAGGAGAATAACTCTGAGGTAAAATGAGCAAGACAAAGTAAGGATATTTCATGTCCTACGTATGATGACTGCCATTCATATCCTTTACCAGAGATGCACATTTGGGATGTTAACCTTATCATATTGTTACTTTATTTATTTATTACTTAATTGTTTAAATAATTGAATATATTGAGACTAGAAAAATAAAGTTCAAATTACAATGATTCCATTGAAAATAGTTCTTTTTGATGAAAATTGGTGTTTTTGAAAATATGGATTTCTGAGCATTTTGACTATGTCAGTAATTGTACGAGTGTTGGAGAGAAATATTAAAATAAAAGCCAGAATATAATATAATGATTTTGTATTAGTTAGAACTTCTACATGCTTGAGATACAAAAGCTTTAGCTGACAGGCATTTCATCAGTGTATGAAGGGAAATGAAACCAAAATCTGGCAGTTTACTAACTATTGATCACACAATGTGCTACATAAACTTTTAATTTTACATATATCTATATCTACACACACACACACACACAACAGTTACGTTTTTAATGGAGTGCAGTGAATGTAATAAGATTTTTTTTTAAGGAAAAGTGAAAAAATCACCCCAAAGTGTGAAAGAATCCCCTTCTATTGAGTCTATTGAGAAACAAACTCCATATTCTGATTGGTATTATAATTCCCTGTTCCCCCATGTGTTCTCTACTTTTATAGTAGCTAATAAACTCTGAGTGACTTGGATGGTCACAAAGCATGTTAAATGAAGATAGAGTTTGTTTTGAACTTAAGTCTCTTGAGTTTTAAATCTATGTACATTAGTGTTCTATTCCAGCATGATTTCTTTCCTGCACAGGAGCTACGCTTGAATTTTCAGGAAAGTGAGCACCTTTTCATGTATTTCTTTTTCTCATAGATCTGCCATGGTTATACTTTGAGCCATCACTGTATGAGTTATAGCATCATAATTGTAATATGGTATATACAATTATGTATAACAAATATACAAGAAGCAGTATACTATTTTATTTATATAGACTTTTGTATTTTCGTTTTTCATAGAGTATATTCTGGTGACAGTTTTTCCCTCTGTCATCTCCTCTCAGCCACTCTACACCTCTCAATGCAATTCTGTGATTTCTTCTCTGTTTCTCTGAAAAATATAGAGGCCAACAAACTAATAATAAAATAATAATAATAATAATAATAATAATGGGAAGAAAAAAACAGACAAACAGAAAAAGAAAAGAAAGGGTTAAGATTTCAAAGTTAAAAAAAACAATGTATTTGTCTAATAGAAATTATTATGTCCAACAGAAGAAGATTGTAGAGGACTACTAGTAGCCTTGGCAAAAGCATGGGCTGTTTAAGAGTTTCCATGAAGCCATTTGGTAAACAATCCAATTAGATGTAACCCATTCCTGACACTGGAGGTTTTCATTTGGTTGCAAGAGATATCAAGTTGGGGTTTCATCTCCTGGATTACTTGGTGATTCCATTCAGAATTCATGATATACATATATATTTTTTAAGAAGATTCTTCTGTAGTGTGCTTTCATATGACTCCTCAAATGGATCTCAGTATTAACTGACGCTCCTTTTATTCCTTCCCTGTTTAGCCCTCCATTTCAGTCTTTCCCTATTTCTCAAAACAGTATTCTATTTCCCATTCCTTAGGATTTCCTTCCCTCCCCACTAGTCCCTCACTTAATATCTAACCTCTTCATTTATATAGATACTACCACGCTTGTTGAAGGCTTAAAAGCTAACATCACATGTAAGAGAATGCATACCACATTTGTCTTTTTGGGCCTGGGTTATCTCATTCAGGATGATTTCTTTTTCTAGCTCCATCCATTTACCTATGAATATATATATATATATATATATATATATATATATATATATATATATAATTTCAATGTGTTAATATTAATGTACCACATTTTATTTATTCATCTTTTGATGGACATATAGGGTGTTTCCAATTTCTAGTTGTGATTATTAGAGTAGCAATAATCATGGTTGAACCAGTGTCTCTGTAGTAGGAAAAACCATATTTTAGACATATGCCCAAAAGTGGTGTAATTAGATATTGAAGTAGATTGATTCTCAGCTTCCTGAAGAAACACCACTGATTTCTGTAGTGGCTGCGCAAGTTTTCACTTTCACCAGCAATGGATGAATGCTCCCCCTTCCCCATATCATCAGTAGCATGAGCTGCTATTTGTTTTATTAATATTAACTATTCTAACTTTTGTAAGATGAAATCTCAAAGAATTTTGGATTTGCTTTCCCTGATGACTAATGATGATGAACATTTCCTTAAATGTTTCTATTTATTTGTGTTTTATCTTTTGAGTGCTCTCTATTGTGTAGAACCCTAATAATATTAGAACCCTATTTTTTAATTGGGTTATTATTCTTCTTGATGTTGATTTTTTTTTATGTTTTAGATATTGGCCTTCTATAGGGTGTGTGATTAATAAAAGTCTTTCACATTCCTGTAGCCTACCCATTTGTCTCAATTATGGCATTTTTTTGCCATATAGAAACTTTTCATTTTCATAAAGTCCCATTAATTGATTCTTGACTTAGTGCCTGTGATATTGGTGTGTTGTTCAGAAAGTCTTTCCTGTGCCAATGAACTCAAGACTATTACCTACATTTTCTCCTATCAGATTCAGGTATCTGCCCTTATGTTTAGGTCCTTGATCCACTGGGAGTTAAATTTTTGTGCATACTAATATATATGAATCAATTTGGATTACTTATATGTGCAGCATCCAGTTTGAAAAGGATCATTTGTAAAGGTTCTATCATTTCTCCAGTGTGTCTTTCTAGCTTCTTCATCAAAAATCATACTTAGGTGTGTGTAATTATTGTGTCAATAGTTTTATGCCATTACCATGTTGCTTTTATTGACATAGCTCTGTAGCACAATTTGAGATCTTGGTTGGTAACAGACCTAACAGATTTTTATTAGTCAGGTTTGTTTTAGGTATCCTATTATCTGTGTTTCCATATGAAACTGAAAATTGCTCTTCCACATTTTGTGAATAATTATGACAGAATTTTGATGGGGATTACATTGGATCTGTAGATTGCTTTGGTAGGATGGTCATTTTACTATATCAATCCTACTGATTCATGAGATCTTCCCATCTTCTGATATCTTCTTTAATGCCTTAAAGTTTTTGTTTTACAAGTCTTTCACTTACTTCATTAGAGTTACCTCAAGATATTTATTTTTTTTGTCCTCTTTTTGAGGCTATTGTGGGAGGTAATTACTTTCCTCATTTCTTTCTCAGTCCAATTATCTTTTGGATATTGGAGGCTATAGAGTTTTGTGTCTTATTATTATTATTTTTTAATCTTGCTACTTTGTTAAAAGTCTCTGTCAATTGTAGAATTTTCATAGGTCAATTTTTAGGATCGTTTATCTATTAAAATTATAACATGCCTGTCAGTGGTGTTGCATGCCTTTAATCTTAGCCACTTTGGAGGCAGAGGCAGGCATTCTCTGAGTTGGAGACCAGACTTGTGTACAGAGTGAGTTCCAGGACAACCAGAGCTACACAGAGAAACTCTGTCTCAAAAAACCTAAAATAAACAAACAAAAAAAAGGAATCATTTCATTTACAAATAAAGAACTTGGTCTCTTTCAGTTTTCTTTTGCTCCATCTAAGACTTCAAGTACTATATTGACTAGGTATAGAGAGAATGAACAGTGTTTTCTTTGTCCTGATTTTAGTAGAACTGCTTAAAGATTTTTCCATTTATGTTGATGTTGGCTATACACTTGCTATGAGTTATCTTTATTATGTTGAGGTATGTCCATTTTATTCTGTGTTTCTCCAGGCTTATTATCATGCAGAGGTGTTGGATTTTGTCAAAGACTTTTTCTGAATCTAATGAGATGATCAGGTTTTTGTCTTTTGGTCTGTTAATCTGGTGGATTACATTTATCAATGTATGTATGTTGAACCATCACTGTATCACTGGGATCAAGCCTACTTGATCATGGTTGATGATCGTTTTGAAGTGTTTTTGGATTTGGTTTGCCAATATTTCATTGAGAAGTTTTACATCCATTTTCAGAAGGGAATTGGCCTGCAATTTTCTTTGCTGAGTCTTTATGTGGTTTAGGTATCAGAGTAATTGTGGTGTCATAAACAAGAATTAGACAGTTTCCCCTCTGTTCCTATATTGTGAAATACTTAGAGGAATATTAGTGTTAATTCTTCTTTGAAAGTCTGGTAGAATTCTGTGTTCAATCCATTTGTCCCTAGGCTTCTTGAAGTTGGGAAACTTTTAGTGTTTGCTTCTATTTCATGGGCAGTTATGGATCTGTTTAAATCACTTATTTCATCTGTACTTGATTTTGCAAAGTTGTATATATCAAGAAAATTATCTATTTAAAAATTTTTTTTCAATTTGGTGGCATACAGGTTTTTAAAGTATGTCCTTATGATTCTCTGAATTTCCTCAATGTCTGTTTTTATGTTTCACTTTTCATTTCTGATTTTGCTAATTTGGATCTTCTCCCCCTATCTCTTAGTTATTTTGGCTAAGGGTTCATCAGTGTTACTGATTTTCAAATAACCAGCACTTTGGGTTGCATTATTTCCTACAAATTGATGAACTTGATTGATTTATTCTATTTGTTAAGGAGAACCTACTATATTTTAACCATGTACTATATTTTGAACTTACTGAAAAAATAAAAACAATATTCTCACCAGATTTATTCTAATGGTGTCTTTAGAATAAATTAACCCAGAAATAAGAGCTAAAAGAGAGAATTAAAAACAGAAAAGAAGCTGGAGAGGAGTTAGGAGTCCTCATTATTTGCTATGAAGATCTCTCTAGAAGGTGATAATTGAGAAATTGAATGGAATGAGGAAAATGGCTGAGTAAAGCTATGGAAAGGACTCATAAGTAGTAGAGTCCCTAAAGAGGAAATGTGCCTGATAGTTCTCAGTTCTCCAAGACTGTGAGGATAGTTGGAAGAGGTTAATGATAGAAGAGATGACAATGAAGGACAGGAAGGAGAAAATATTCCAGGAGCTTTGTAGATCCTGATAACAACTTTACATTTCAGGAAACACAGAAAATCACACATCTATACTCATGTTAATTGGCATGATTGGCATGGCCTATAATCCCATAATTCAGGAGTCCAAAGTAGGGATAGCTCAAGTTTGAGACCAATCTTGGCTACTATAGAGAATGAGACCCTATCTCTTAAACACAAAACTGCTCTAATATGGAAGGTTGTAAGGAGCAGGGGATTGAGAGGAAGGAGTCAGGATGGATAATGTGTACACAGCTGGATTAGCTGTAGATGGGGAAGAGCAGGGATAAATGGAGAAAGTCATCAGATTTATATTTTCTTAAATTATTAACTTATGAGCAGACTATTCAAAATTGCCAATAGAGTTTTAAAGAAAACAATAAAGTATTTAAAAGAGTGTTATACAAAAACACACTTTTCTGAATTAAATATAACTGCCTTTCTTGTTTTTCTTATAAGATGCAGGAAGTTTAATAAACATTCTTTGCTACAATTTAACTGGTTAGGTAGAAACTACAGCAGCAGAAGGAGGAGAAGGTACAAATCCAAGGTACAAGTCCATGTATGATATGCCTTTTGATGAAGAGGCATCTGCACAGTCCTTTCGGGAAGCCTTAACTCAGTGGAGAAATAGAAATAAGGAGGAAAACAAGCAAGAGAACTTACCTGAAACCAAACCAGGTATGGGCATGATTCAAATATTCATATAACAAAGTAAGGTGTCTTCATTTCTTTCTACTCCTGGCAATACAAATGCAGTGCTTAAAAACAATAAAGAACAATTTGCTACAGCTTCTCAAGGGAGCTTTGCATAAACACTAGGTGGTCAGTGGTGAGTTGTTTAATATTTATAATGCATGAATTGATTATGGAGTTTGTTTGCCTTGGCTTTCTATGTTAATTCACACCATCAAATGAATAGAGAGTTAAAATCTCAGCTTTTCTTCTCCTGCAAGGAAACAATGGTTAGAAAACTATTCCATTTTAGATCTACTGTTGCAATATATCAGGTAGGGGAGTCTGCAGGAAAGCAAAGGACTCTTTATATGCATTAGGCCATGTTTTCAGTGTTACCAAATCTCCTACAAAGCAGCCTAAAGGAAGAACTATTTAGTTTGGCTCACAGTTGGAGATGACACAGCCCATCAAGGTAGGGGAAATGCAGCAGCAGATGGCTCCATGTCAGCAGGAGCAGATGCCTAGATTCCTCATTTCTTACATAACTGTAGAACAGGAAGCACAGTCAAGACAGGAAGTAGGATGCTGCCACACACCTCACAGCATGCCTCCAGGAGATTTACTTCTTCCAGTGAGGCCTCAACCTCCCCAAATTACAAAGCCTCTAAAACAGCACCTCAAATGGAAAAGGTGCAGAGAATAAGTGTTTGCTCATAAACTGTAAGCCAAAACTTGCAGGTTGAATATCTGAGCACAACGAACCTCATAGGAAGAACAGATTTGTGTTTCAAATGTTGGTCTATCATTACAAAAGCTATTTCTCTTTGTTAGTTTTTAGTTTTGATTTTTGGTTTACATACAGAATAATTGTATTCTGTATGACATAGCCATACAAACTGTGCTGGCTAGTTTTTTTTTTGTTTTGTGTGTGTGTATGTGTGTGTGTGTGTGTGTGTGTGTGTGTGTGTGAGTGTGTGTCAACTTGACACAAACTAGAATCATTTGAGAGGAAAAACCTCAATGGAGCAAATACCTTCATCAGATTGTGTAGTGTAAGGCAAGTCTTCAGGGATTTTCTTAGTTAGTGATTGTTGTGGGAGGGCCCAGATTATTGTGAGTGGAGCCGCCTCTGGGCTAGTTCTATCAGAAAGAAGGCTGAGGAAGCCATAAGTAGCAAGCCAGTAAGCAACACTCTTCCATGGCCTTTGCGTCAGTTCCTGCTTCCAGGTACCTGCCTGGAAGTTGTAGTTCCTTCCCTGACTTCCTTCAGTGATGAACAGTGAAATGTAAGTGAAATAAACCATTTCTTCCCCAACATACTTTTGGTCATGGTGTTTTGTCTTAGCAATAATAACCCAAAGACAATCTCTCTATGTGTAGAACAAAACTAGGGCATACAATAAAGTAAAGGTAATGCCCAGAACTTCAGAAACTTTCTTAAATGCTAACTATGAGTTGAAAATCTTTTTTTTTTCACACATGAGTGGAAGATGTAGTCTTGTTTTAATTCCTTTTTACATTGGGCACATTGGAAATAAAGGTCCAATATACATTTATTTGCTTAGAACTAAATATTAAAATAATTTTGAATTGCAAGGCTTATAGGTAGTATAAAAATTGTTACATTAGTACACCATTAGAAGATCCTAGAATTTCCTCCCCTTCCCCAAGCTTTTGGTGGCTAAAATGAAATGCCTGAAGCAACTATGTTTTGGAGAATTATGGACAATGTTAACATCAATGCTTATTCAGTACAGAAGCTAATCATAACATTTTTCATAGCAACCACAGTTGCTTTTTGGATGATAAATCTTTAGTAAAACCATACCATGCTATTTGTGACTGAAGAGAAGCTCTTAACTTACTACAGAGCTTGATAAATATTTGCTGTTATCAAGTTCAGCTAGTCAGCCTTTTGAGTAGAGCATGAAAAAGGTCATAGACAGCACATGAATGAATGAGTATACTTTGTCACAATGAAACCTTGTATTTATGAACACAAGAAATTCAGTCATAGAAAAACAATAGGTCAAATTTAGACTGCAAACTCTACTGTGGTGATCCTTGACTCAGGAAATACATTTTTTTTTCTAGTTCTGTCACTAGATATAATCAGAAATAATGGTATAATTCATGTGGTTAGGGCTAGGATGCTCATTTCCCATCTATTCCAGACTTAAGTTATCTCTTCCGTTTTGTAGAATTGTGCAGTCTGCAACACCTTGGTTCCCTTGAATCTATCCATAAACAGTGGTTGGCCATTAGTTAGATGTCATGAGGCTAATTTCATGAGCAGGAGTAACTGACACATAGTGAGGATGGTTATAATAAACATTTTTTTTTTATCGTGAGAGGTACAGTGATGTATTGTCATAGGAAAATACGTATTTCAGATACAGATTTGCTTACTGTGCTATGTAAGCTTTATTTACCTTATCACCTCTAGAAATATTGCTTTCGGAGAAAAGTTCAGCTATGTCCTTGGTATTCATTGCTCTTACTATTTGCCACAGTTTTTTAGAAATTTCTATCTTAATAGTAGTTCTTTGCAATAATCCACACAAGGTTCAACATGGTCCTGGTGAGATGATGATAGTGCATGATGTTTGGGTACCTTTCCTTCAGGATGCTTTTATGTTCTATGAAACTCCTGTCGTGCTTCCACTACAATAAGAGGAACATTGACTCCAGGTATTTTGGAGCCTGTCATCACTAAAGTGTCAGGAAAGGATACTTCTCTGGCTTTCTTAGAACACAGATATAGGAGAAGTAAATTCTGCCATTGCTACACCACCAAAATGAGACTGAATGAATCTGGAACCCATGGGTCAATTGTGGCATGTAGTAGACATCCTATGTCTAATATTATCAAAGAGAAACTTGAGGGTAGAACAACTGGGTTTTTAGGGATATATTTCCTCAACTAAACTAGGTAAAATGAACTATTCAGAAAAGTATTTTCAGCAATTAGTAAGAATTTTTGCTTGTTTTCATTATCATAGACACTTAATATTTTCAGAGACTTAAAATTTTGCTTATATAATGGAGATGTAACTACTATGCTTAGTATGTGTACATTTTATTATAAATTACGTTAAGCATCCTTGTGTTTCATGGCTATTTAGCATAGCAGTGTGCTTTAAATTTCTAGGTTTTCCTGATATTTTTGTCACTGATTCCTACCTTAATTCATTTTGATTATCCACAGATTCCTTTTCTTCAGTGAAATGTTGGGTGCTTTTGCTGGCAGGGACTTTCATGTGAACTAAAGCTTTATTCTCTCTGACCTCACCTGCTGAGTCTCATTGGCTTGTGTGGTTTCTTCTGCTCTGGTCTCCTCAGAGATTTTTGCGCTGTATATCTAGGAAAATGCTCATGATCATACCAAGATGAGTCTTGGAGAATCTCACTCAAAGTCTCAGAAAAGAAGGCCAGCGATTCAAAGACAATAAAACAAACAAAGCCTCATGACAGCCCATGAGGCGTTTGTTTTCAGGAAGCCACACCTCACGAATCTGTATGCCTGTCAAGACTAGCATGCACAGTTTTAAACAAGTCTCTTGCTGAATGTATACTTAGCTAAAGATTCTCCTCCCAGTGAATGTGTTTGTCAGGAGGCACAGTTATCAAGGATATTGATAAGCACATTAAGCCAGGCCAGGTCTCACCTTTATGTCTTGTGATTGTACCAATGATGTGTTGGAGGAAAGTGAATCACAGGCTTTAGCTTCTTAATTCTTACCACTTTTTCCAAATTTGGGGATCATTTCTCACTCACAGTGGCTCTTTTCTATGAAAAGAACCAACCTAAGTGTTCTCTCCCTTCTTTCTCCTTTCAGATCCCCCACCCCCAAATTCTTTTAACTTTAGTAAGGCACAACCCACCCATACCCACACCCACACTCACATTCACACTCATTCTGTACCCACACTCACCCTTGCAGCCCACTCATTCCCACACCCATGCTCACCCCTGCACCCACACTAATTCCTTCCCCCACATCTATACCCCCACTCATTCCTGTACCCACACTCACCCCTGCACCCACACTCATTCCCGCCCCCACATCTGCACCCACACTCATTCCTGCCCCCACATCTGCACCCATACACCCTTCCTGGCCTTCCCATCACATGTTCACATTCACAATTCACGCTCTTAATTTTCTTTTCTTCTTTCAATTTAATAGATTCTGCTTGCTGCTATCAAAATTTCCTTTACATTTTCCCCTCAATACTGATGGAATCTGAATGGCTCCATTCTTTTGGTTTATTTAGTCACTGTCATTTGGCTGTTGCTGGATACTAATCCCTAAAATCTGCACTATGAGGTTAGGACCACCTTAGTGTTTGAATTCTTAAAATAAAACTTTTAAAAATCTTTACTGCTTCCTTTTAAAATTTTTCTTCCAGCATTTTATTCTGCTGTGATGTTGCAACCTGGAGAGAGGAACAATATCTGGAGGTTGGAAAGGCTACCAGTACTGGATTTACCTGCTTCTTTCCCCAAAAGCTTCTTTGCTGTCAAATAGCTCTGAATAGTTTTGTAGTTTGTGGTACTGAGAAATAACAGCATTTGGGAGCAAATGGCTGCAAAGGCAAAAGTTCATGGGATCAATGTTCTCTTCATTCTGAATAATATAACATCCATTAAAAATTATGAATTTACTATGTCCCACAATGTGTAAATATTAGTGAAAATGGCAGTAATATACCTGTGTGTGTGTGTGTATGCATGCACATGTGCTGTGTGTGTGGAATGTACAGTGACTGTATTTAATTTTTTTTTATTTAAGGGAATATTGCTTTTGAAAAATACTGCTTTTGACTCATAAAATTCTTTTATTTTAAGAGGTTTTGGAGAAATTGCCTGTATAATTATTCATTCAAACCAACACTTTAAAAGCACTTTAGTATTATTTATATCTTAGACTTAATATTATATTAATATCATATATCATAATATAATAAGAAATACACTTATAGGTTAAATACCAAAGAACTGTACTCCATAATCTATTGACTCTAAAGAAAAGATATGTTAATTCATAGGCATGGCTACATTAATTATGTGCAGTGTTTATTTTTATAGACTCTGTGGAAGAATGTGAAGTACAAACTAATTTGAAAATTTGGACAGAACCAATTAACATTGAATTTTCAGAAGACAGTCTGTCATACATGGAAAAATTATGGCTTAAAAAACACAGAAGGTATTTAGTAAAATTTTACTGTTATTATTTATTAAGAAGTAGAAATTATTTGTAGTTCTTGTTTGTGGGACATGGAGTCTAAAGCAATTTTGTATATGTACCTCATTTTGTACAAGTATATGTATTTTATAGCAATATTAAATTCCCATGAAGCTTTGATTTTATTAAAATATTTTAAATACTTATATTTATATATATACATATATGATATACTTGAGGAATATAAAAAAGATTTGTACATGTGGAAAAGTCACAAATGAATTATAGAATTTAAGAATAATAGTAAATATATGCAATAAATAAAATTTACTTTAAAAAGACTTTGATGTTTATCAGCATAGACATTTGAGGCTTCAATTTCAAAATCTATTAAATTAAAACAGGTCTTTTAAATTAGATTTAAAAGTAATTAGATCTTTAGTTTTATACTTTTATTAGTTCCAATAAGCTTATTTTATTAAAAGACCTATGGTGAGATACATGATTTTGTAATGTGTTTAAAAATCAAATTTGCATTATGAAACCAACATTGCAGATAAGTACATGTTATCATCATTGATAATTTTAACAACATATAGTTCCATAGAATTTCTGACTTGAGATTTTATAAGCTCAATTTATTACACAGTAGAGATTCCTACGCTTCCTTGGTTCCTGCCTGTTTTCTAGAGGATGGGGAAAGCATTGTTTAGTATGTCTGCTGCTGAGTAAAGAGTTTCTTCAGTTCTGATGCCTCCTGAGTGACATGGGTGTTAGGATGGTAATCTCTGATTCACATTTTGAAGAGCAAAATGCTGGAAAAGCTCTCGCATGCAAGTGAGGAGTGATCACAGGCCCTTTATCATACAAAAATCCGTGTTTTGAGGGAACCCATTTCATATTTGGGACAGTTTCAAATATAATAGTTCTTTGGTTATTATCACTTAGAGGACTATTCTTATTTAATGAGAGACCAAAAGGGAATGATTCAGAGGTCAGGTGAGGTGAGCTGAGGTGAGGAGGAACTGGGAGGAGTGGAAGGATGGGATACTATAATCAGGAGATACTGTATGAGAAAGGACCCCATTTTCAGTAAAATAAACAAAAGAATTGATTACCAAAAGAAAAAATATTTTTTTTTATGATTTGTAATCTGTCTCCAACTACTTTCTAAGCCTAATAATAACTCTACTTTGTTGTTCCATTGATGGTATTATAGTTCTTTTTCTCATTTAAAAATTGGAATTCTTCTTTTCTTTTTAATTAGTTCTCACCCAATGAGTGTGGGTATGGGGCCATCTGCTTGAGCATGGTCAACCTACCAGGAACCAACTCATCCTTCCCTAGCAACCATCAACTTTCAATAGTTGCTCTGCTAGGGTGGGACTCCTCTGCCCCTATCCCAACCCATCCTCTTACCCAACTAGCATGTTGAATGATTTGATATTATGCAATTCTTAGGTAAGCAAGCACAGCTTATATGAGGTTTTGTATGCAATGGTCCTGTCATGCTCTCAGTACATTGTTTCTTCCCAGTCCGTAAATTCTGGCTCATTTTCCCTGTTCTGTTAGCCTTGTGAAGATGGGGTCTGTTGTAGATATCCCTCTTAATCACTGAGCACTCCGCAGACAATTATTCTGTATACTTTGATCATTTTTGAGTCTTTATTTTAACCATTATTTACTGTACAAAGAAGTTTTTGTGATGAGGGTAAAATGTTGCATTAATCTATGGGTAGAGAAATCTGTGTTTAGAAAGCAGCTAAGTACTATGTCAAATTAGCGAAATAATAGCAGTAAGTACTTTCCTAGCTCTAGGAACTCTCAGCCATACGGTCTTGGATGATTTACTTTACATTAAGAAGAATTTATATCTTTAAGACTATGAAAAATCAATCTGTGAAATGTCTGCGCTACAAACTCAAGAACCTAAATTTGATCCCCAGAACCCACATAAGAAAATGCTGTGCATAGTATCAAATGTTAGTAATCCCAGTAATACTAACAGAGGCGGAGCCAAGCAAATCTATCAGATTTATTGGCCAGACAGGCTAGCTTACTGGGCAAGGTCAAGACCAGTGAGAGACTGTATACAACAAAATGGGGGGCAGCTGAAGAAGGACACCAATGAATGACCAACCTTCTCTCACCCACACTCATGAGTATTATAAATGACCAGCCTTCTCTCACCGACATACATGAGTGTTCTATTATATTTAAATTATAAATATAACATACACACACACACACATACACACGTGCATATATATATGTATATATATACATATATATATATGTGTATATATATATATATATATAAAATTCTGGGGGAAGGAGTCTGTCAGAATTTTATAAAACATAAAGCTCAGTAGCACACAATGTTTTGCATTTATGTGATTTATATACAATATTAGAAAAAGCAGCTGGTGTTTTTGAAAATAGGAAAAGAGACAGCACGAAGTGAGAGCACAGTTGGGAACATGTGCTTGAGGAAGCAGGGTGCTTAGATTCCTGCCCTTGCTATGGTCTCTGCCTAAATGACTTAGGACAAGGAGGTTCTCCACTTTCCCTGCCTCAGTTTCATCATCTTTAAAAATGAGCATCATAGTAGAGATTATGTATCCAGTGACTATGAATACTGAATGTAACATGTAAACTTGTATGATCTATGAGGATTGGGCAGATATTTATATTGAAATCAAAAATGATCTCTCCTTAAAAGTCTGTGAACACCCTTCAGAATTAAATAAAATTCTTGAACTTCTAGAACTTCCAAGCTTCATTTGAAGCAGGCTGCATTCATTCTCAATGTTAATTAGGTAATAGATGCCACAGATATAGCAACTCACATTCTTATAATGGGACCCTGTTTTTACCACTCTACTGGTGTGCTTAAAGTTCAGATGAATGCCCCCAGGTTGTCTTAGAACTCATTAGTATAGTGACAAGTGTGTGAGATGAAACATATACTTGTAAATTAGCTTTGTCAATGGTATGGTATGTTCTTTGGACCCCATGTGGCTTTTGCAAGAATACTGAGTTGTATCATGCCTTTGACCTTCATCTTAAACAAAACACATTATGCAATTGAATCCCGTTGGTGATGTGAATTGAGTTAAAAACTATCATTAAATTGAAATTCTGTTAATCACAAGAATCTGAATTTTACAGTCTAAATTTCATCATTAATGTTGAATTCTCACTCACCTGACAAGTAAATATCTCACCTTGGAAAGTTAAATTAATATGATTTTCTCTTTTAATTGCATCTTTGTTGTTTTGTAGAACTCCACAGGAGCAACTTCGTACCATGCTACCAAATACATTCACATATCCACATGAAGCTACTACGGATGTACAGTGCTCTCAAAATGAAAATGATATTGATAGTGATGGTCAGTTGAGCTTGATTAGATCTTTTTCCTTTTCTCTGAGACAGAATTTCTCTGTTATAACACTGGCTGTCCTGGAATTTACTCTGTTGACCAGGCTGGCCTCGAACTCACAGAGATCTGCCTGCTTCTGCCTCCTCAGTGCTGGGATTAAGGATTTGTGCCACCGCTGCCTGGATCAATTAGATTTTTGAACACTTATTTAAGAATTAGCAGTAATCAACACATGCCTCTAGCTTTGGTCAATGTTTCATTCTGAGCTAGTCTTTGAAACAACAATCCCCTTTTATTATTTACTATAGAAACTTGCATTCATTTAAATAATTTCATGTAAGAGATAAATGTAAGAAAATGTGCTTTTTTTATTTAGCTGAAGGAATTGATTGTGTTTCAATCTTTGTGTAGATTCAAGAAAGACTGCATTTTTTTAAAAAATCATTTATTGTTGGCAGTTATTTCTAGACAGCAAATTAGCAAACATGTTCTTTGGTAATATTTTCCAATTTTATTTCCTAGTTGAAGAGATCAAAATAAAATACCCACCGCTTTTTATGCCAGTAAAAAAAAATAATATAGAGAGGCCTCCACCATCTCTGACAATAGTCGAACTGGATGATGTAAGTATATAATGATCATTCAAATTTTTTAATGTAGAAGTTTTGTAATAGTGATGTCTACTTGTTATTATCAGTAAGATTTCTTTAATAATTGATCAAATTTTTAAAAAATCATGTTTGGATTTAGCTTCTTGATAATTATAAAACTGTAAGTTATATCTATCTATATATATTTAATGTAGAAAGCAAATGTACATACTTACTTAATGTTGCTAACTTTTGGAGGTATGCATTATAGGAGGTCAGCAAATGTTCTGCTGTTTTAGCTTAAAAACTATAGTTGTGGTGTCTATTTTTTCAGGCCTTCACAAAAAGATAAGTTTCATTGCATGGTATATTGTTTAAATATATTTAGGTGTAAGTGCAGTTTCTGGAATATCATTTATATTATTTCTTTTTAAAGGGAAAAGTAGCAATTATGACTTAAGTTATTTTTAATAATTATGTCAGCACATCCTTGGAAGCTATGAATAGAATCAAAGAAAGCCAAGCAGAGTTCAGACCAAATGAAATACACACTCATAAACACAGAAACACCATACCCGATTCATTGAAATTTTGATTCTTAGAATGAATTAGAGACATGCCCATAAGAAAACTGGAAAGGTGGTAGTCACTAATCTACTAGAATTGACAGTTGTTACATAAGTGGCTAGTATTGGTCCCAAATGTGACAATTGTAAAAATTGACTTAAAACATTAAATGCCCTCAAGGAAGAACAGTTGAATTTATTTTCCCTGAACATGTATGATATAAACAGAGAGTCACTTGTAGGAAGAAACAGTATAAATATCTCCCACAATTAGTTTGTTAGTGTATAATGAATTTATCTAGCATATTAATATTATATAACATGTATTTAATATTTAATAAGACTTATGAAGCAGAATTTGAAGAACCAGAGAACACTGTGCCTTACAGAGTTGAATTAGCTGATGCAGAGTGTACACTAAGGTAAGATCTTTCTCATTCACTTTGGATACTCTAAACCCCAATCACAAAGGGCTGGACTCTGGTAGATTAGTAGAGTATTTTCCTAGCATGAATGAGGCCATATGGTTGATCTGATTTACAGTATAGTAAAAAGTAATAATAACAAAACTAAAATACAGCTATGCAAATCCATCATCCATCTCTCTAGCTGGATAATTCAGAGTGCTTACATGTTTATTAATGTTCAACTTACTTAAGTCTTTGTACATATTTTTAATTTAGTTATTTATGAAGCAATAAAGTTGCATTTTTATCTAACATTTGTATTACTTTATATATTTTTATGAATATAGCGATTTTCATTTGAAGTAGTTTTCCAAGTTGGATATAGTTTATGACAACCTTATTTTCTCTAATGATCATATTTGACTGTACTTTTTTTTGAACTCTAAATACAAAGTTGTAGAAATGATCAGATTCAAGAGCCCCTCTAATAATGCTCTCTAGGAAAAACCTAGTAAGTGATTGGTAATTGAAGTATACCAATTCATTTTGCAATTGCTTTGTGTTATTTGGTTATTTCATATGAGCAATCAAATCTATTATTTAGTAAAGGTAAACATTACCCCTTTCCTGTGAACTTTAGGATTTCTAATGTTTAATCACAAGTACTTGATGTGACTCAACAGTAGAATGCAGTTTCTATTAAACACCCTCTCCCTTGGTGCTTGGTTCTGATCAACTTCTGCCATCTCCAGGGTATTACAGCAACTCTGACTCTAAATAATGAACCCCAGACAGCTCTTTGTCTGGATATTGAATCTCAAATAGTGAACAGCAAAAATGCAGTTGGAAGTGAGGTATTGACAGGAGACAACTATCTGATTAGTAGTTCAGTGGTATTATGTCTACTTAAGGAAATGGAAGACATTTCTGCATGGCACTTAAAAAATCTGTCTATCTATCTATCTATCTATCTATCTATCTATCTATCTATCTATCTACTTATTTGGTTTTTTGAGGCAGGATTTCTCTGTTTTAACTCTGGCTGTCCTAGAACTCACTCTGTAGACCAAGTTGGCCTTGAACTCACAGTGATCTGCCTGCCCTCTGCCTCCTAACTGCTGGGATTAAAGTCATGTACCACCACAACCTGGCTCATTTTTGTTTTTAATTTACATTATCCCATGTCTTCTTTGATCCCTCTGTGAAAGTGTTAGAGGAATTGAAGAAAATTAACCATTCTGTTTTGACTTTTATCTTATAGTGTTGATTCAAAGGTACCCGCAAAACTATACTATCTCTCTTTCTTTGAATCACAATTGACTTAAGATGTTATTTTGGTTAACTATAATCTGTGAATTTTATGATTCTTGAGTTTACATAAAAATCAGGCATTGCTTAGTCTGTCATGGATGTTACAGTATAGCTGTGGATAGACATAGTACTGAGTGTTGATAACTGAACTTTCACCACTGAATGGAGCATAAATATGTTTGTGACATACAATATGGGAATTCTATCAAATCTCAATGTTCTTGAAAGATGTAAAAAATCAATATATTATTAAGTAGGAAATTTCTATTGAAATTTTGTAATTTAGTTGCAGTGAATTATGTCTTATAGTTTTTGTAAATAATACAATTTAGCTTATATTATATAGAATATGTCTACAGCACATTGAAACCAGTGTTAATTAAATTATAATCTTATGTAATAAATAAACTAGAACTTTCAGACACCATTCCTTTCAACCCGCTCTTTGTGCTTGTCCCTAAACATGAAAGTTCTACATTTCCTGATTATCAGAATTGCTTTTCACATGAAAATGGTATCCATCAACATCTTCTTTTCAACAAGGGAAAAAAAGACCCCTTAAGTTTTTGTTTGAGAACAAACTCTACATACCACAAGGATGATTTAAAAGGTAACATTCTATTTTTTGCTTTATATTTTAATAATCAATGTTAGTAATATAATAAGACCAATAGCTCTGGGGATCTAGCAGCAATTTGCCTCTTTTTCTGTTCATTATAGCAGCAGAAAAATTGAGGACTTGGAATAAAATTGATTGAAAACATAATTATCTTGCAATAATATATTTTTTATCAATAGATATCTTGTATTTTTAAGCAAATAAAGTCAACATAGGACTCTATAAAATTTAATATGGAGTAAATTAGCTTTTTAAAAATTTATGTAGAGGAAGTTTTAGTAATGATAGTCTGATTAGTGTCTAATTGTCTTTACATACAATTGAATAGCTCCCCATAATATTCACATTTGATGTAATGTTAATATGAGATAAATCTTAACCCTAACAAATCACTTAATTTTTATTTCTGTGATGGTATTCCTTTTAGCTCCTTTGAATGTTGCATATTTGAATGCTGTATGGTATTTTTGGATTTTCCAGTTTAATGTAAGATAAACATCTAGAGAGTCATATTGCAGTACCCTGACCTGGGAGTCAGATTCAGTTTTCATACCTACTCCTCAATCTGTGATGAAGTGCCATCATCTTTTTTGGATCTTTTTACTAATCTACAACTTAGTTAGTGGATGATTTTTACAATTCTTTTCCAATACTATATTTTATAAACCTAAGATTTTCAGAACACCAGTAGGTATATCTTAATGATGAATTTAAGTGAAATCCAAGGGTATTATTTAAAATAACTAATCTGAATCTGACGATAACCTGACTGGCCAGCAGAAGGTGAGGAAGAGTGGTAGTTTGGTGCCAGTCCTACCTGTTCTGACATTTTTAACTGGGTGGTTCATCTGAACTACATACATACATTGCAGTTTAGCACCTTGGACCCACATTTGGTGGGTATCATCTTATTGAGGTAAAGCCACTTTTCAGTTGTGTTTGAGAAAATTGTGAATGTAAATACACGTGTGTTAATTTGAAGATATTTAAACATGTTTGTGTTTAGAGATTCTTTTTGTTTACATCAGAGTTGAGCAGAAATTACAAAGTTTTCCCTTTACATTCCCATATACACAGCTTCTGCCACTATCAACATTCCACAGCAAAAGGCTCATTTTATTTTTGTGCTAAATAATATTCCACTGTAGAACAAACTACAATTTGCTTAGTTATTCAATCTGTGGCTTTGTTTCCAAGGTTTAGCAATTATGAAATGGCTTCTACTAAAACCCATGTATGAGTTACCTTTCTGTTACAGTGATACAATATACTGACTAAAACAAGGATGGGAATAAAGTTTACAGAAAGGATATAGTCTATTGTATCAAGGAAGATGGCTGCAGGATCTTCAGCAGTCAGGGAACCATAATCATCACAATTCATCTATATACAGGGATCAGAGATGGAACAGAATGTGGGGCTGGGCTAAAATCCCACAAGGCTCTATCATCCAAAAGTTTTATAACCTTCCAAACAAACTGTAGACAAAGTGTGCAAACATGTGAGCCTGTGGATGACAGTTCATTTTTAAACCACAACATTACTAACAATGTAACTGAGTCATTTTGTATTTCCAAAAGAAAGAATTCCGTTTGCTCCAGAAGTTACTAGCCCTTAATGTCTTTTTAATTTCTAATTCTGTAGTGAAATCTGAATTTTAACATTTAATGTATACAATAGATCCTGACTCTCCTCCTACTCCCTTCCACCATCCTAGATCTCCTATCTCCTCTATCCCCGAGAGATGCCCCCATCACCACCCACAAACTTCCCCCTCTTCACCCCAGAACATTATTAATATATTTTTTTACCATTTGTGTGTGTGTATTTGTGTGTATGTTTGTGTATGTGTGTGTGTGTGTGTTTGTGTGTGTGTGTGTGTGTGTGTGTGTGTGTACAATGGATTTTAAACTAGGCCTTTGTATAAATTGGGTAAATATACTGATCATCCTCTTTGTGTCATTTTAATGAGATATTTCTCACAATTTGCCTATTTTAGTTGTCTGCTTCATTACAGAATTTTAAAAGTTTTTCTGTATTTTGGATAACATTCTTTATTATAAATAATATCCCACTGTAGAACAAACTGCAATTTGATTAGTTATCCAATTAACTATGAAAGATTATCCTTTGTTTCCAAAGTTTAGCAATTATGAAATGGCTTCTACTAAAATCAATGTATGGGTTACCTGTGATACAATATACTGACTAAAAGAAGTATGGGAATAAAGGTTACAGAAAGGAAATAGTACAATACAAAAACGTTTCAAATATTTTCTTGTATTACTTGACTTCCATTATTGTCCTGCCACCAATATTTATTACAAAGCCTTGTGTAAAGGGTTTCAGCAGTAGTATTTTCCAATTTATCAATATATTATTGAAATTATTTTTAAACTTTTTAATGCAAAATGCTTTTGTTTATTTTAACAAATCAGATATTTTTATAATTGGATAATTTTAAGAGATAAGCAGTTTGAAGGGGAATTTCCATATACTATGGGAAATTGCCCAGTTTATATAAATAAACATCCAATAATACTGGGCAACAATTTGGGTCTATAACCTAGAATTTACTACAGAAAAGTCTTAGTCAAAGTCTCTGAAATTTTCTGTAACCTATCAAACAATAGAGGTATTTGTATTAGAAAGGAAATAAGAGCTACACAGTTTAAGCTCTATCCAATACAAATAACTTTTGATTTATTTTAAATTAAAAGCAATTTGGTGGAAAACTTTTAAAGTATTCTGAAACCTTAGGACATCTTGGCCAAGTGCTTTGCCACCAAGACTTCATATTAGTCATATACAGGGTTTGATGGGAGGGAATGACAGCTGCTGTTGCTCAAATTTCAATTCAGTATCTCTAATTGGTTGAGGTTGGGCCATACACTGACAGTTTTAGAGAAAAGCTGAAGATGATTCCAGTGTTCAGCCCAGTGAAAGCCAATGATCTAAATGAGGCGACTCAGGACAGACATAATGAGCTGGCGACTAATACTGCCTTGCTCATTTTGTATCTTGGTATAGCAATACCAAGTCCCTGCAATACTTTTTCTTTGCCCATCACTGCTGCTGTTTTATATAGTTGACTCACATTGCCCCATCTTAGTACAATTTGGATGAAAGAGTTAAGATATGGAAAATGTAAACAAATTTTCACAAAAATAAGATTTATAGGTTAAAAAAAGTTTAATCATTGCACTTTTGGTTTGTGAACAATTTAATCAATTTATTTTTAAATGTATTTATATGTCTTGTTAAATATATGTTTTCAATAACAGAATCTTCAAATACAGATTTTGACAATACTGTGGACTCTGATATTTATTCTGATGAGTTAAAAACAAAAAGAGAAGTGGGATCTTCTGAACAAAATGTAACAGAGAAAAATAAAGACCCAGTAAGTAATCAAAACTCTAGAGATTCCTGCCTGCCATTGGATAGCAAGTGTTCCTTGCCAACTATAAATTTAGGTACATCTTTCATAGAAGATAATTCCTCTCAAGACACCAACACATCCTTGGAATGCAGCAATTTGAATGACAGCCCAACCGTGAAAGATTCAAGATCTACAAAGATGCCACTGGTACACGCCTATTACATTTTTTACATTAACAGTTTATAAAGAAGTTCTTTAGAAAATAACACTTTGACATAGGACATACTAAAATGTTATTTTCTGTTGAATCAAAATGTAATGCCTTATAAGGTGATAGCGAAAGCATAACTCGTGAAATTAGACACTAAGGTTTATATAGAACAAATTCTTATTCACATGAACAAGCATTTCCTGTGACAAATTATACTAAAGAACTACCACATATACCTATGAAGAATAATTGTAACTATCCATGCAAAATTTACTTATGATGATAGAGTATAATATATTTGAATATATTATATAATATGTATAATATATAGCATATATATTATATACATATTTTTATAAATATATATTAAATCAATATATTTATTGGTCAAAGTAGTATAAACTCAGATGTATAAAAAAGGACAAGTATCTATGATATATAAAAATAAAGATGTGATTTTAGGAATATGGCTAAGGAAGAAATAGTGGAGCAAACAAAGTAGCTCATTCTTAGACTTGTGCCAAATTGTAAAATGTATCATATTCTCCATTCTTCTTCTGTAGTTTGATTACTAGTAGTCAACTTTTTGGAAATTAGGTAAACCAACCTTTTTACAGCCCTTAAAATTTATTTAAAGACAGGTTATTCAGCCTAAACGACACAAGAACCAAAACACATGGGTAATGAAACTTGAATTCATGTTAATTCTGTTTGGCATAGACTGGACTTTTACACTGTCTTACCAAAGTCATAGTGCCTTTGAAATATGAAATTGAAACTGAGACTTCTTCAAAATACCAGATTCTTAAACATCTCCTCAGATACTGAGAGATGGCTCTGGAACTAGGAAAATACAATAAGATGAAAGAAACTTGAACTGGTCAGAAGATTTGGTCCAGACCAACAAAATACATAAGATAAGTTACTTTGGGGCTTTAACTTTTCATAGGTCTGTGTGTACATGTCAGGTTGGATGTACATTCTTACCTGCAGTCTCCAAACCAAGATATACACCAGTGTTGATCATTCCTAGCAATACTCTAATTCTAATGTATGTGGGAGATGTAAATCCAAGTCCTTTCTGGAAGGACACTTCCAAAACTTACCAAGCAGTAGTTTTCCCACATACGATCTCTTTAAATGAGCTTGTCTTCCTACTGCCCCAGTGGAAAAATGAGTAGATTGTGGTGCGGATTTCATCAGAGAGAAAAAGTGAAAACTCATTTTCCTAATTTCCATAGGGCATTGTGAAGGTGGTTTGATACATCTATTCATATAGGCAATCAATCCTGCACTTAGGGAATGCTAGTAGTTCTGTGGGCAGTGAATCTGACCTGATCCATGCTTCAGGATGGTCAGTGGAAAATTGCTCACGGTGTTGTTGTAGATGGTGGCACTTTGACATCTAAAGTATTTATAAATAAAAAAGTCAGTGCCTCAGAGCAACATGTTTGGTACCTTATACAGGCAAGAACACAAAAAGTTCACATATGGTTGAAAGCTTACACCACTTAGTTTTCTGCTCTTATTGTCTGTTTCTCTCTGTCTCATCTTCCTTCTCAGAAAAGATCTCATATGCAAGGTAAAGTTGAAAAACTAATTACTAGAAAATGTTTACAGATGGTCTCTTAACCATGATTCTGCCTACAAATTATATCATTATTATTCTGTTAAAGCAACGCACATTCATTAAAGCCATATTTCAACTCTGAAGTTTAATTTTTGTGGACTTGGACTATTTAGTAGGATACACAGTGGCTTCCAGTTGCTGTTGAAATCTAGATAAAGTATGATTTTGATGGTTCAGATGTATAAGCTTATTAGGGTCTAAAGACTGTGAGCAAAAGAACACACATAATCTTGAATGGAAGACACAAAGTGAAAATGAATGAATCACATGGGCCTGGCAAAAAAGTAATGAAAACTCAATAATAAGTTGGATTCAATGAGTTTAGGAAGATATAAAGATGCTAAGAAATAAAAAAGGAATAAAAATTGAATTATAACAACACAAGAAACTGTTATTTATATAAAAAGATTAATAAAACATAATTTTGGATGTATGATCCAAAAGAAAGAGTATGAAAAATGAATGTGAGTATTGAATCAAAAGTGAGACATAGTATACTTTTAAACTGTCTATTACATAGACACATTATTCAGATAATTTAAAACTTTGAAAAATGGGAAAGATTTTCTATAAATATGACTTAAAATTTAGTGTGAATGAATTTAAAAATCTAAACAGATGTATGCCATTTGCCATGGTTTGAGTGTGTCTTCCAAAATTTCTGTGTTGGAAATCTCATTCCCAGTGCAAGAAGTATTAACGTCAGGTGGTAGAGTGCACAAAGGGTTGATACGGCCATATGTTCTCTTTCCTTATGAGGGGCTTACTGTCATTATTATGGAAGGAGTTTTTTTTTGGGGGAGTTGTTTTTTTTTGACAGGATTTGTTACAACAGCAAGTTTGGTATTTTTCAGCTTTTTCATGATATCTTTCCTTTTACTTTCCTCCATGGGATGTTAGTAAGCACTGAACAGACACAGTCTCTAGATCTTAGATCCGCTAATATGCAGAATGAAAATAAATTTAATTTAATAATGTTGCCTTATGATATTCTATTATGATGACAAAATAATGAATGAAGACACAATGAAGCATTTGAACTAATAGTGAATGTATTTGTTTTACTACCAACATTTTCCCTTCATAAAACAAGGCAAGGGAGAGTAGGCATGCAAGATTTTCAGGTCAATTTTATTAAATCATTAAAGAATTTTTATATAAATGTAATCACTCAATCTCTTGTGCAAAAAAAAAAGGAATAAAATTCCCTGATTTCTTCCCAAGGCCAGTATACCTTTGATGGAGAAACTTGAAAAACACTACTGTTTAGAATGTAAACTCAGAAATCAGAAAATAATGGTGAATTAAATCCAGTAATTTATTTGAAAATAGTCAATAACATGGATTTTTCTGAAGATCCCAGATGCTCATAATATAGCATTTGAAAATTTAGTGTATTTTCATTAAGCCATTAAAAAAGTGAATTTTCTATTACTCTAATAAAGGACATTTAGAAATATACAGGTACACAATTTGTGGTAACTTTTTTTTTTTTTTTAGATGTGGGAAGACCCACTTCAAGTCTGGCTTCTGGATATTTTTTGTTTTTAATAACTTATTTATTTTTGTATGTACATTGATGATTTGCATGCATATATATTTGTGTGAGGGTGTCAGACCCCCTGTAACAGGAGTTAGAGACACTGAGCCATCTCTTGGCTTGTGGTAACTTTTATAATAAAATTTATATAGTAGTTATGATGAAACAAAACTAGTTGTTAACATGAACATAACTCAAAATATAATGTTGAAATTTAACTGTGTAAGGGGAAAATATGACTTTTTTTACAAACATTGAAAATCTGTTTTAAATTTAGGTAGATACACTATGAGAGGAGTAAATAATAATAAAATCATGATTGCAGAGTGGAGGATTTCTTCGTGTTTGCTTCCATCCCTGAGAAGTAGTTATGCTGTGACTAGCAGTGCAGTTCCAGGGAGGGAAACATCGGGTGTGGGTCTATGTGTTTCTGAAGGTCTTTGAGCACAGAGTCTTCTGAGCACAGTCTGGAAGTACAGAATTCCCAGGAAAACATAGCAAAGAGTGTCACTTGGTTTATTGAAGGAATGGTTCATATTTATAGAGAGGGGAAGGGTCTCTTTCACTCAGGGGCGTCAGGGAAAGCCCATTGGTTAAGGCAATGGAAGAACTACAGCCTCATTTGCATGTTGGGGAGCTCATAACTTGGACCTCGGTGTTTTTCTGGGGAACAGACAGAGACCTTATATGGTCACATAGGGAGAAGTCCCTATCGCAGGTAAATACCTTTGAGGGGCTTTGTGCCTTGGTGTGATTGCAGGCAGCACAGCTTGTGGTTTGTCAGGGCAAGGGGTGGGGGAAACTGCCAAATGCTTTCTGCTCTCAAAATGAGAGTACTGGAGTGCCAAGCTTGCTTATACTCCATCTTTAGCTCTAGGACAGTCCCACAGTAGAGTATATTAATACCAAAATATAAAATAATTAACTCAATCTACAGGTCTCAATAAAATTGCTTTTGTTTTAATTAAATTACTAATGTTAACTTGTATGACAAAGTTAGGTATTAGTATATATCCAAGTTTTAAGCAGTACAAAAAATTTAAGTGAGCTTTTAAAAGTTACTAATTACATATTTGGATTCCTCCTCTTACTACTGTCAAAATGTGTGCTTTTCTTTAAAGTGGTAATATTTATCATCATGGAGCAAAATTTCTTTCTATGTGGGAACACAGGAAATCATTACTGAATTTCATGAAAATTTGTTCGACAGCTTTACTTAGGTCTCTGATAACTTTTTAATGTTATCCATATAGTCGTTTCAAGGAATCTGCTACCCCAAATATTTTGATTTTGACATAGTATAGAATGATCGCCCCCTAGCTATTTTCAAGTAAACAGTGACTATCCACAATTTTCTGGGGAACAGTGTCATGGACAGTGAAGTGCTCATTTGTGGAATACTATGTCTTTAGCCTCATATTTCCAAGGGGAAAGAAATCCCCAAGAGTTTATCAATAAGGTAGACATCATCGAATGCACTCCAGTGTAATCAGAACAATAAAACAGTGTGAACTGTTTCACAGAAAAAGTCTTCCACCACTAGTCACTTTAACCTGAGAGGCCAGGTGATTGAGTACCTTCATTCATGTATGGAATAGACTAGTTTCTAGGGTGAGTAGGGTTAGAAGTAGAAAGAATTTCTGTAAAAGGAAGGCATCACCAGGAGTCCTTTCGACAATAAAAGTGTTTGAGAGTAGACATCACAAAAGTTGATGTTTCACAGTTTGCAGAATGAATTCTTGCTTTCAGTTATCCAAGGAAGTGAACTCAATTTCTCTTCATCCCTTAATACCGCAAATACCTGAACTGATTGTAAACTACCCTTGGCAAAATGGTAATAATTCCCTTAGCAGAAAACATGTAGAAATCTATTATGTTCAAGAATAGAATTCAAGTTCAAGAATTAGGGGTAATTTTGGCTATGATGTTTCCAGATAGTCAAACTGAATGTAAGGTTGTTCATCTTGCTCTTCAGTCTTTGTGAATTATGAAGTTCCTTTTCTTTTTCTTTTCCTTTCTTTCCTTCTTTTCTTCCTTCCTGCCTTCCTTCCTTCCTTTCCTTCCTTTCTTTCTTTCTTTCTTTCTTTCTTTCTTTCTTTCTTTCTTTCTTTCTTTCTTTCTTTCTTCCTTTCTTTCATTCTCTCTTTTTTTTTCTGTACTGGAGATTCAAATGGACCATTAGGAGGTCCTTGGTTGTTCTGGTTGAGAATCTTTCAGTAGCAAACTTAGTCAGTTTAGGATAAAAAAAATAGTACAAAATAAAATATCACCATTATAAAATTATAACCTCTAAACTCACAGTTTACATTGTTAGACTGGCAATTGAATAATCCATGTACAAATATCACTAGAGCTGATCAATATCTTGGACAGCAAGGAGCAATGTCCTGGAGGGTGGACTAGGATTTCTGAATGACATGTATTACTGGTTGCGAGCCTTATAATAGGATTTTTAAATGTGATCTATATGTTTGTTGGGGGTTGTGTGGTATTTATTCTTTCAAAACAAAGTATATTTGAGCATTAAGTATATTGTTCATGGAATTGTTAAATATAAATAGTCACTCTCACTTCATCTTAAACCTATCTAGAGTTCTTAATTATGAATCGCTTGTTTTCTCCAAGGATTCATACTTTTAAAGAAAGGGTCTAGCTATGTGTGCTGCCCAGTCTTGTGTTAATTTGATACAAGGTAGAGTTATTTGAAAGGAGGGAACTTCCATGAGAAAATGCCTCTGTGAGATCCAGCTTTAAGACATTTTCTTAATTAGTCATTGATGGGTGAGGGCCCAGCCCATTTTGAGTGAGGCCAGCCCTGGGCTGGTGGTCAAGGGTTCTATAAGAAAGAAGGATGAGCAAGCCATAAGAAACAAGGCAGTAAACAGCACCTCTCCACTGCCTTTGAACCAGCTCCTGCCTCTAGGTTCCTTCTCTGCTTGTGTTTCTAACCTGACTTCCTTGATGGTGAACTGTGATATAAAAGTATAAACTAATAAACCCCTTCCTTTCCAAGTTGTTTTGGGTCATGTTGTTACAGCAATAGAAACCCTAACTATGTCACCCTAACTTATGTAACTTAGGCTGCCCTTAAACTCATTGAAATCCTCCTGCTTCACTCTTCTTTAAGTGCCAGGAATACAAGTATAATTCAACATGTCTAGCTCATGTTTTTGTTTCTCTTTTTGATTTTTTATGAGTCATAATCTGTCTTAAAGCAAGGAGATAAACAACAGTGAGTTAGCCAGGTGGTAGAATTAATCTAGGCTTTAAATCCAAAGGACACCAATTCTAAATTTGCTAGGTTATAGGAATATCAACATCACAATTTACTTCTCTTTCTCTTGCCTAGGTTCCTTATATGTTTGTTTTAGGCTGTGTGTCTGGTTAACTTGGATTTTATCGATGTTTATTGTCACATCAGTTTTATTCTCATTGGCATTTTACTTCTGTAATGGCGTTTTCTTTTTAAAAGGGGGTGTGGGTGTGTCTGCTATCTGTCACTTGGGTCTGGGCTCTGTATCTAAGCTTTAAGCCTTTGTAACTGTTGTTTTTTCCACTGGAGACTTGACTCCATTCCTCTGTTCCCTGCTGAAAGATTTCTAACTATAACTTTTTAAAACCTCAATTAGCTCAAAGGATTAAGAAGGAAAGGAAAACAAAAGAAATGAAAAGGAAAACTTTACAGCCCTTTTTGGCTGTCTTAATCTGTCTAAGCCTGGGGACCTGAACTAACTCTAAACTTCTTTATTCCAATAACGTTATAAACTCCAGTTATCTCAGTAATTTCTGCCTGCCTGTTTTTCTATCATCAGCTTCTAGAGTAAAGTTCTCCCCTAACACCATCCCAAATTGGTGTCCACTCCATCCCTGTCTCTACTCCAACTGCCTTCCAATGGACACTCACTCTCTTATATAACTCCATCCAAATTGTTCCCAGAAGACCAAGTGCCATGTAACCATAAAGGGGAAGGGCTTTACCTTTACATACTTTGTCTTTTAAACTATTTTTATAAACAAAAACACCTAGTTCAGAGGCATATGCAAGGGTTTCCTCATTCCAGGATAATTTATGTGTAGACTTGCCAAGGAAGAAAATAAAGGAATGAGGACAGAAAGAAAAAAAAATTGTTTTATTTTGTAAACTTTCAAACTTCTTAGATTGGTGACAACTTTCAGCTTATAATTACAGTTTTACATTTCTCAGATCTAATTGGATCTAAATACTGTATTATTCTTCTCCAGATTACAGTGTAAAATTACTGCAGCAGAATTGGTATCAAGAACATAGTAAGTTGCTCAGTGAATGAATTCATGGCTTTGTTTTAATCTATTGAATGTTTTGTTCTAGTTGCTACAAGAAATAGCCCTCAGAAAAAAACCTGTAAATGAGCCATATCAAGGACTTGAAAACTTTTTTGCTCCTGATCAAAATGAAAGACTCGACTCCCTTCATTCACCAAGCATAAAATGCAGTCCCTCCTCTTCCAGGATAGCATTCACAGGTAAAATTTGATCAGGAAATCAGATGGCCTTTGGGCTACCCTGGTAAACTCTTAACACAATTTTTAAAACTGATAGCATTTTGAAATATTGGACCAATTCTGTTTAGTGACTAAAGCCTTCTCTTTTCTTTATCTGAAAATATAAAAGATGTTTGAGCGTATCACAAAATAAGGAAAAGACAATAGTAACATTGGAAGAATATCATGTTAAGAATTTAGAATCATTGTTCATTTTATATCACAATATATTAAATCTCTTTGAATCACTTCCTCTGCTAATCATTTTATAATAGTTCTTCAAATTTTTCTTAAAAACAAGTTGTAAATATATCAGGATCTCCTAAACTTCTAACTCTTATCTGTAATTTCTGTTACTGAATCCTTTGTGCTATCTTTTATTGTGATAAACACACAAAAATATACGTTTTGATTGTTAGGTATACAACTGAGTGCTACTATACTCTTTTATAATGCTGTATATCCATCAGTGACACTTGTCTATAGAATGTATCTGGTGAGATCAAACTTCTATTCTTATTAAATATAACTCACTGCCATCTCCTATTAACCTGCAGTGAACTTCTATCTCCTATTATTTTTCTTTTTCTAAATACCTCATTCACATAAGTGGACCAACATAGTTCACTTGTCACAGTGTCATGTGCAGGTTTTATCATGTGCAGGAATGCATGAGTATAAAATAAAGTGTAAGAAATTAAGTCTAAAAGTCTGAGTCACTAGATGTTTATCTTCCCTTTGATGCATGTTCAAACTTTCAAAACCATCAGGGACATAGTTGGAAAATCACTGTTAAAATGAAGAGTTTATAAAGGAAGCCAATCCTTTCCTTTCACACTATGCCATAGTGTGGACTTATCGTCACTGAGAAGTAGCCCACCCTAACATGAGTGACTACCTGCAAAACTGAATCTGAATCCCAGGAGCTCACCTATGATTCAGGCAGGTCAACAGTCCAGAAATACCCTCTGGGCTTTTGGCCTGTCAGTCTTCCCCAGAAGTAGTCTCCAGCTTCTATAATCTCACAGAGGAGGCCCTGGGTAGCTTCCTCAGTCTTTCTTGTAGGGAATATTTCAATTAAGCACATGGTGTCATAGAGTGAATTAACTACTGTTCCCCAAGTTTTGAGGAAAGATTTGAGAAATATTATATTGATTGTTTTTCTTTTTGACTATTTATTATTTATTTGTTTATGTATTTACTTATTTATTTATGTGTGTGAGTGTGTGTGTGTATGTGTTTGTGTGTGTGTGTGTGTGTGTGTGTGTGAGTGAGAGAGAGAGAGAGAGAGGGGGGAGAGAGAGGAGAGAGAAGGAAAGAGACAGGGGAACAGATGTAATGGAGTGTAGGCTTGTGTTAATATTGTGTGCACATGAAAGCTGAGGTCAGCTTTAGGCATTTCCTCTATTTGTTGCCCATTATTTAGACCAAGTCTCCCACTGAATCTGAAGCTCACTGGTTCACTAGATGAGCTTCTGACCCCAGGGATGATTTTGTCTTTACCTCTTATCAATGGCTTTAAGGGCCTCCGACACTATACCAGGCATTTTACACAAGAGGTAGGGATCTACATTCAGGGCATTTTAGTGCAGGGCATTTTCTGAGGATGCCATGTCCTCAGACCTAATATGAGTTTTCTTTAAATGATTTATGAAACTCATCAACTCCAGGACTTTTCACTATAGGAAGATTTGTTTTTTCCTGTTTCAGTAGTTTTACATTATATCATATTCTCTATTTCTTGAGTTTTGTCGTTTGTAGTGCTAGGTCTTGGTATCATCTACATTGCTTACTCTTTATATGTTTAAATGCATTTATGTAGAGTTTGGTATGTCATTCAATAGCACATTAAAATCCCTTTGAACTATCTGAATAACACACACACATGTCTTTGTGCACAAATTATTATATCTTAATGTATATTGTTAGATATTTTAAAAGTATTTTTTAATTTCAGTAAACATCTGTGTATACCTTTGAAATTCATCGTTCTTTTTCTTTATCAAGACATGGAAGCTTAAATGGGCTTTATTATCCAGTTGAGATAGGATTTCATAGTACATCTCTTTGCTATAAATATTCCTTAATTCAGATTAATATTGTTTGGAAAGATACTAGAAATAAAAATAATGAGCAAGAAATTTATGAGTTTTACCAATATGTTGAGATGTTATTTATTAAAATTAAATTTATTCTTTAACAATATCATATATGGGTATAAGGTCTTCTGATTACTCTTACTCACTACTCTTTATTCTGTGCCTGTTGCTCTTCCTTGTCTTAGTTAGAGTAATAAAGCACCATGGCCAAAAGCAACCAAAGGAGAAAACTGTTTATTTTACCCTTCCATATCAGACTCCATCACTGAGAGAACTCAAGGTAGGAACTCAAGGCAAGAACCTGTAACCAGGAAGCTAAATCAGAAGCCATGGAGAAATGTTGATTATTGCCTTGTTCTTCATGACTTATTTGGCCAGCTTTCTTATATAACTCAGGACCACCAGACCGGGGTTGGCACCACCACCTGCCAACATCAGTCAGTAGTCAAGAAAATGCTCAACAGACAGGACTATATGCCAATCTTCTCAGTTCCTAAATGACTCTAGGTTGTGTCAAGTTGACATGAAACTAACAAGGGCACCCTTCTTCCCCACAAGTTTCTTTTCCCAGTTCACATATTTCCATTTTGTTTTGTGACCCACAGAGTTTAACAGAGCTATCTCTGTGACTCTGTGTTGGGCCTATTCACTGAAGCCTTGTGGGATCACACAATTGAAGGATGGCTCACACTATCCCAGCATCTATCAACAGTTTTCCAGGAAGGAGTGGGAATGAATGAGCCCCTCCTTCATCTACGACTCACTATTGACTTGTGAAGTCTTGTGGAGCCCAGACAACCTTAGCTCTTGTGACATTCTTTCTATGTCCTCTTCTGCTATGTTTCCTGAACATTGAATGTGTTAGGTCTTACCTTATTTTATACTTTATATTATGGTACCATTTTTCCATTTCAGAAGACAAAGTATGGATCCCAGCCAGCAGCTTACATGACCATGCTGACAGTGATGAAAATCTACTTTCAAATATGCAAAAGCAAAAATCAGGTACCGTCAATGGGAAGGCAACAGTGTCATATTGCTGTCTCTCTTTGTTAGTGGTTTGTTTATTACCAACTTTTATAAATCATCTGAAAAGATTTTGAAGTTATACTCCACTCTAAAATCTAAAGGAAGGAAATCAGGCCATCAAATGCACTTGTTATTTCTCTCAAAGAAAAATTCTATTCTTAGCTATTTTCCATAGCAACATAATAGTGAATAATATTTAAAATATGGCTCAGAATATGCTGTTTGGAACAACACTCAAAGAATATCCTTATAAGTTCTTACATGTTTGCTATGTTTTATTCTATATTTCATATGCTCTTTTACTTGATTCTTGTTATGGTCAGATTTAATTATGATCATCTGTACCCATCCGTGAAATTAGTGAACTATATTAAGATTGTATATTAGAATCAGAATCAATATATTTGGTCTTAAATCTAATGCTGTAAGTTTTTACAATAGATTTTTTTTATTTTTAAAGCTTATGTTTACATTTATTTATTTTATGTGTTATGTGTATACAAGTACAACCATATTATATGTGGATCATAGTTATTTTCCTGTTGCATTTATCACTAGTATATTTAGACTATTACTTTTATTACATCCTACATGTTAAAGTATATTTTAATTTTCTGTATTTCAAGTGACGTTGTAACATATAACCAAAAGAAATCAGCTCAAACCAGGTGTGTGTAGCATGTTAATATCATGTGAGTATCTGGGCATAAAAGGATGCATAAACATTTTTCCCTAGTCCCAGAGATTTTTAGCCTGGGAGGGATACTTGAAAAAATGGGCTATGTGCTTTGGCTTAAAGCTTCTCTTCAAGCCAGAAATTTAATTACATATGATTTGCTCATGCACATAAGATCGATATGTCTCATTTGTCCTAAACACTATGAATAAGTCTCCTTGGTTAGCTTAAATCCTTTCTATATGAATTTGTGTCAAGTAGCTATCAAATATAAAAATTTTAATATTAAACTATCCATTTATGATAGATTTTTGGATCTCTATAATTAGATATCTATTGTCACATCAAATTCTAAAGCAGTCTTCAGTATTCTGCCTCCTGGGCAGGATGGAGGAACTGTGTTTTAAGTCACTACATATTGTTGAAAATAAATTTAAACACATGCTGTGAGAAATCTGGTACAAAAACAAATCTTCCTAAGTAAAGAGCCAAATGCTTTTAAGTATCTATTTGGGGAAGATCCATCAGTGAGTAATTTACTATGAAAAATCTTTGTTGGAGCATCTGTCCTAGACCAGCCACTGCCAACAGCTGTGTGTGTGTGTGTGTGTGTGTGTGTGTGTGTGTGTGTGTGCATATTTGTGTGTGTGTGTGTATGTGTATATATATATATATATATATATATATATATATATATATATATATATATATATATCGTAGGAACTTACTTAAAGTTCATCTACAGGGTCTCAGATAACAGTCTCAACATCAAATAGAAAACAAGTTAATATTCTAAATTTATTGATATCACCATTAGAGATACTGATTCATTCAGAATTAAATAAGACAACTGATAATCTACATTTGTCAATTATTCTGTTGTCTTACTGTACATTCTTCAAAAGTCTTATTTTGAGAAAACTGCCAGATATAAGAACATACAAGTTAAATTATAGTATATCTGCTACAATTGAGGTATGTGTGTTTGTGCTCATGCTATTTTTGGAAGTTTTGATGATAAGATAGATATATCAGATGTTAGAGATTATATGACATTTTAGTTGAGTTTTTAAAAGATAATAACAGTGATGTGTTACAGAGTTGGGAAATAGGTTCTGAACTGAGATGGTGGTCTGAAATAAAATTAAATGTTCATGGAAGTGTGGGGAGCTACAGAAACCTTATACTCTGAACTAATGCCAGTGCATGTAAGAATGTTTATTCCTGAAATGTCTTTAAAAAAATCTGTGAATGTAAAAAAAAAATCACAATATACATACATTTTTAGAGGCATATCTCATCTTCACTCAACCTCACTCAAAACTTCCTTTGTCTGTAAATGCAACACACAGGACATCTTCAGTTGAACACCAAGAAGACAAGTGAACTTGAACTAGCTACAAACTATTCATTTGTAAATGAGGGTTCTAGTTCTCGAATGCAGCTCAAATCTAACCATATAAACTTTCACTTCTTCTGGTGAGCACTTGGTAGCTGCCCAACTTTGGTTTGTGCTCCAGTATCACTTATACTCTTTGCAAAACACTGTTGGTATGGTTAATTTTCTAACAAATTCTGTTTATAATCTGTTGCTGAATTATTTATATTTTTAGTCAGAAAATTACTTATATATTTTGTAACTTATGGGGCTTAAATTTTAACATGAATAAAGATCTTAATATTTAGTTACAAAAAAAAGCATATCACAGCTATCTGTTGAAGATAACAAAAAAATCCTCCTTCTAATGAATGACGGTGTACCTGAAGTGCTTTCCTGTCTCTCCTCACTGTATCTCCTCCCACCTCTCTAGTTTTAGGCAAATAATATTATTTAATCTAAGGATGCTTTTCAAATTCCAACTCTATCCTCAGGTCTTCTTGGGGATGCTTTTTGTTGCCAACCAGATGCTATCTCCTCAGTGAGGTCTTTGGGGACACTCTGCATAATTCTGGTCCCCAAGTCTATTTACTCACTTTATCCTTCTCTTAGAAACCATTGTCTAACACCACTTACACTTTTTTAATGTATCCTATCTTGGTTAGAAAGTAAGTGAGGCCTGTTTATTTGTTTGTGAATCCTCAATGATGGAAACCATTTCTGGTATTTTGATGTTCTGGTATTTTGACAGCAGGGACACTGTTTGATTCATTCAATGTCTGATTGTGACACAGTATTTGCCAGATTTAGGAGTTAATAAATGATTTTATCTTGAATTGAATTAAGTATTAATTCACAGCTTCTCAGAGCTAAATGGAATTTAAGAAATTACACTGTCTAATTTTGTATTTTAAGGTGAGATATGGATTATCTTGTGCCAGACTTCAGCTGATTTCTGATTCACTGAAATAAGATAATAAGGTTCTTACCAACCTAGCTAAGCATTTTCCTTACTAAATCATTCTGTTCAGTTAAAGTTCTTTATGTTCCTAGAAGTCTTAGAAAACACATTCTATTTTTAATAGTACTTCTTAGAAGTAGGCAGAGTAACATGTATTTTGATAAATAATATTTTGCAAAAATAGTTCATGACTGAAGTATTGGGTCCTTTGATAAAAATATTGTTACTAAGAAGCCACCCAAGGAGGCTGGAGAATGGCTCAATTGATAATTTGCTTTCCATGCTTTCAAGGGTGTTTGAGTTTGGTCCTATATAAAAACTAGGGGCTCATTAAAAAAGCCAGGAGCAATGGAGAATACCTATAATCCAGACACTAGAGAAGTAGAAACAAGGGGATCCCTGGAACTTGATTAGCTAGGCAAACTAAGCTGAATCTGTGAGTTGTCGTTTTAGTGAAAAACATTGTCTCAGAACTATGAGTGACTGAGGAAGGAATTCTATATTCACCCCCTAACCACTGTACAACCTCACAAAAATTGTTTCCCCAAAGCAGTGCTATAATTGTTTCATTAAATTCTATATTATATGCAGATTAGCAGTAACAAGTACATTAAACATTATTTAGTGATTTATTTACGTGTCATGTCCTCATTAATCATTTTGTGCTCATTAATATCATCATGTTTTGTTCTTTCAACATTTTACATAGTTTCAATAATAAGCATGGAATATATATATTTTAAGCTACCACCAAAGAGAATTTGGTATCTAGAATCTGACAGGAATCAACCAATATTGATCGTATTCTGATATTACATTGCCAATAATGATACCAGTTGCTACAAATGTTTCATCAGTGGCATTTTTCATGTTGTGTTGAGTCTTAACATTAGCAATAATATTGATAAGCTGATGAATTAAATTCTAAAATAAGGATATATGTACATGAAGAAACAAAAAATGAATAAAGTCTCCGTATTGTGGTGACTTCTATACTATGGAGGAGCATAGTTTCATCACAGAAGATGCTCTGTACTTTTGCTCTATGCTAAGCATATCTGATCTATCCCCTGGGTACACTTTTTTTTCAATTGGGATCAATTAGCTTCAAATTCAATAGGAACCAGATGCTGCTAAAAGCACCAGCTAGTGGGATCCTCTCCTGAGTTTCCTGAAGGACATCTATGATATTCATAGTTTTCTCACTTCACTTTTTATTGTTGTTGTCAGATATCCAAGCCAAGCATCATCCTTCTAGTTGTTATATTTCAATGAAAAGTCTAAATTCTGTTAAATTACATTTGATGAGGCATTGTGACACAGAATAAAATAATGTGATGTCCTGGAGATCCAGGACATTTGATTTCTGTAAAGAATTCCTACTCTTCTGCTGGGGGAGGTGGTGGATCAGAGTATGATGATGGAGTGACTGCTTATTCCTTCTTTGCTATGCAAAACATATGGAATCTATCCACATTCTATAAGGGAGAACCACTTTTCAATTCTAGTCGTCAAATGAAGCCATTTCAACAAGAATCAATACATAGGCATATGCCTGTTGAATATCTTTCTTCAGAAATTTTTCTGTACATAGCCAACAAAAGAGTCAGAGACTTAATCTAGTCACAGTCATAACAAAATCATTTTAAAAATTGTTTTCTGCAGTATTCGTTAAAATCAGTACCCTCTGTGTGTTACCTTAGTGAGTTTTAATTAACTATTTATATGCTATGTCCAGAGGCTTCTATGGGATACTCACTCACTACACACAATATAGAATGAAAAGAAAAAAAAATGGAGACAAACTCATTCTTTATAAATTTTTTACTCCCACAGTCCCTTTTTTGAATTTAAAATTTTCCTTTGATTCTATATAGTGATATTATGTCACTGGCATCTGCTTAGTCGATCATGATTTCTATGATAATGACAGTTGTATATTTCAAAACTTTTACACAAAGCTCATTTGTTTTAAGAGGTTACAAGCTTATATTTTAAATTATTTATGTTTGATTTGAAAGTACTCCTACAAAACAGACTGTACATGAAAGCAATTCACTTGTCCTGTGCATCTTTGAGTCTACTCCTTGAAAGTTCCCATGGCTTTTGCTAAAGATTTTTTTGTGAAAAAGAGAAAATTTAGAATTTCTTAAGCTGTGTAGAAATTAAAATATGGCCTTTCTTTTTGTGGCAAAACCTATCAAGTTAAAGAAGCCAGCTGAATCTGCCTCTGAAATGGATCAAGAGACAGTTCTGACTGACTCAGCAGGAGAGAGTAGTAAACTGACTGGATCTGTCCTTCTGGAGCCACTGCACTGAAGGGCCAGTAGCACCAAAGAATGAACTTAGATTTACAAATCTTACACATGAAATCTCACTTTCCTTTTATTTATCTGCTTATCTATCTATTTATTTATTTATTTGGTTTCACAAGGCAGGGTTTGTCTGTTGTAACGCTGGTTGTCATGGAACTCACTGTGTAGACCAGGCTAGCCTCGAACTCACAGTAATCTACCTACCTCTGCCTACTGAGTGCTGGGGTTAAAGGCGTGCATCATCACTGCTCAGCTCTCATTTTCCTTTTACATCGGTGCTTTTACATACTAGCCTGAACTGGTCCAGCAGGTTCTTCAGTGACAGGCTTCTAAGTGAGAGGACCAAGGATGTCAAGATAAAGAAGATAGAAAAGCTGGGGTCAGGAAGTCTTATACAATATGATGATTTACACTAAGCAAGTTTATTAGGAAGTACAGCATCTTGTATAGAGTTCCCCTAAAAAGAAAAAGTGGGACAAAGTCAGTAAAAAACTATTATCCAGTAGAAAGAGTTGGGTTCTCAGGATCCAAAGCCACAGATCCCTGAAAGCCTTGGCCCCAGACCATTGCTGGCCTTGCCAAGCATGTATCTGGTTTTAGACAAGGAACAAAGTTCCATCTTCATACTTTAGGGCCTCAGGGGAAGTCCAGAACTGACCTAACTCACAACACAAGCCAATTTGTCTCCATATTGAAAATTAGTTTTCTAGGAGTATGCTATGTTTAGCCTATTTTCACCTTTTACAAAGCACAATGTGATATTTTTCTAGAATTTAAAGAACATGTAATGGCACTCAGCTTTTGGATAGACTACACTAGAAAGCATGTGTGTTACACTGACCCGAAGTTACCTTGTCACATGGATATTTTGCCTTAGCAGCTATTAAAATTAGGTTGTCTTTCCATGAGTATAGAAAAATGACCCTGTGGAGTTCTTTCTGTCACTCTGAGTGTAATCTGAGATTAATTAATTTTGGCAAGCTTGAATAAGTGATAGTCGAAAGTTGCCTTTCCCATCAATATTTTTGGATGAACTGTACTGGTTTGTATTCAGAAGGTTAGCAATTTTTATTGTTGATGCACACAAAAAGGTATAGCAGAGAGGATGTCCCAGTCAGTAAAATGCTTACTTTCTAAGCACTAGGACCTGAAAGTAATTCTAGAACCCATGTAAAAATGTCAGGCATGCATGATGGTGTGTGCTGTAATCCCACAGCTGAGATGGTGGCTGTAGGAAGAACACTGGCGATCAACTGGACAAACACTGGAATCTAATGGGTAAACCTAGGCCAATGAGAGATTTATTCTTCAGTTGATGGTGTTCTTGAGGATGAAGACTACAGTATCAACACATGTGCATATTAGAGTATGTTCAAACCTGCTGGATGCGTACTCATACATGACTTTGCTCACATGCCTGCTCTCCTGCACACACACATACACAACACACACACACACACACACACACACACACACACACACACGCACACACACACACACACACTAAATCAATCAAACAGATAAATAAATATACACTTGGGATCTTAAATTGTTTAATACTTCTTTTTCTTTTTGTAGCCCAGAAATCACAGAGACCTTCAACAGTGAATTTCCCTGTTTCCAAATCTGCTCTAAAATGCTCCAGCCGCCTTCAGTCCTCTTCTCCTCGATCAAGAAGTGCAGCTGCTCAATCTCTATCTAGAGCTGCTTCTGAAATTTCAGAAATTGAATACATTGACATCATTGACAAGAATGAGCCCTTTGTAGATAATATTGCTGATCAACAAGCCTTAGACAGTTTGGAGGAAGAATTAAATGCACTAAAAATTCTTACAGGTAAATGCTAGATTTTACTTATAAAATGTTAACTCTGTACTCTGCTTCAGTCTTCAAATCTTCTTCTACAGCAAATGTACAAAAAAGGCATTCCCTTTCCTTTTGTCTGTTCCTTTAGATATACCCAGTACCATGCAAAAATCCTTAAAATACACATGGTTTCTAAACCACCAAGAAGAGCTGGTCCTCCTCAACCTACATAATACACAAACAAATTGTGACATAAGAATCTTCATGATTGGGCCAGCACAATGCCACAGTATATAAAGGGACTTAACCAAGACTGACAACTAGAATTTGATCTCAAGGACAAACATGGTGGAATTCTTCCAATTATTCTGTGACTTACTTACATATGCAGGGGGTGGTATGTGTATATGTGAATGCACAGCACAAATAAAACGTAATGAAAATATTTTAAAATTTAAAAAAATACTACATGCACACAGAAACAAAATCTTTTTTTCTCTTTTCTTCAAGTGCAATGAAAGCCTAATATCTTCAGCTTTGTGAAATCTTCTCTCCAACACCCTTGTGGGCAAATTTAGCTTTTAGGAGTTTTAAAACAGTACTTTCCAACCCTAAATGTATGCACAGACCCTCCTGGGATTTTCAAATGCTCACTGATTCATTTTGTCTGCATATCTAACAAGTGCCCAGGCAATGGCAGACTACTTGGTAACAGAGCAGAGTTTGGGAAGGAATTCTACTTGCTCACTCTATTTCTAAGCTCAATAACTACAGAATATGTGACAAATGACACAGCCTTATTCTTGAACATTGCAAGTGTCTGGCAGTGACCAAACATCAGGACAGCAATCCTCCTATAGTCATTTACAGTCTGAAACCAACTGCAAATGAGAGGCCAGAAAATTATCTTGGTTGTATATTCCACACTTGTTCGCACCCTGCCACTCTGCCTATTTGCTGTTAGTATCCTTTTCCCCTTATTAAGTTTAGACAACCTTGCTATTTTTCTAATAATGCTCCCCCTCAATTTAGAAAACTTCAGGTAATAAGAAAATACAATGCCCCCACCCAAAAGCCCATAATATCACAAAATTTTACTACACTTAAAACAACCACTATTACATGCAAGGAGTGCATTTTAATCATGTTTGTATCAGAAGTACACAAACAAAAATATTTACAGGGATGTTTCAGCACTCTAACTATGGAGTGTATTTGTGTTCACCCCAGAGAGAGGAGACAGTGACACACTACAGAAATAATTGCATCCATGTCCTGCCTGCTGGCACAAGTTTAGTTGGGGGTTCAGGAGTTTTGGTGGTTTAAATAATTACAATCTGGTAAATCCCTACCTAGCACGAGTGAATATTTACACAAGTTCTGTCAGGTAATTCCCTTCTCAACTTATAAGCATCTTTATTGACAGAGTGTTCTGTACCCAATCCACCCCACCTGAAGTTCTTTACTAATCGATTACATAAAACTTGGATAGACTTCATGTGCCTTATGAAATTCTGATCTTGAGGCTTACAACTTTCTCCTGATTTCTGAGTTTCATTCTTCCAAAAATGAAAGTTTCTACCCTGAGATAAATACCTACACATAGATGGATTGACAGATTAAAAAAGAGGGAGGTAATATTGTAATTGCATAAAAAATAAATTCCTGCTATTTTGCATAATACTTTTAAATTGTAGCTAGATAGGTTTGTAGATTCAGGAACTTAACATGATGAAAGCGTACATGTTAGTTAAGTATTTTCACCAAAATACTGCTAAGCTAACTATATAAAATTGCCCCTTTTATGCCCCAAACAGAAGAATAATGACAGTTTGTTCTAAATTGTGTGCATATTTCTTAAAATTTAAGAAAACTGGAATAGGAAACACTAGGCAATCAATAGTGTTTTCTTTATGCTTTAGTTCTTTGACATTGTTTCATCTCTAAAATAAAAGATGAAGAATAATTTATTTTCTCACTCTATTTAAAACACATGCTAATCTAGATGGTAGTAAATACATCTCAGTGAGTTATAAACCATTACATTGTCAAGATTCCTTTCAGTTTCTTTCTTGGTCAAAATTGCTACAGATTAAGTTCAATGACCTACTGCAAAGTCCTATCTTCAATGTTTTCATTCATCTTGAAAAGTTTGATAATGATATTCTTGAAAAGGTACATCTGTAAAATGTCTTTGTTTCAAGTTTCTTTATATATTTTGGGTACTTGGGTATATATATGATGTGGAGGGAAAGGGGGTGGGGGAGTGTGCCATGGCAAGCATGGAAGTCAGAGGACAACATTGTGAAGTCACTCTTCTCTCTTTATACCTTTACGTGGATTCTGCAGATCAAACTCAGGCTTGCTCAGCAAGTGCTTTATTCATAGAGCCAGCTTGCTGGGCCCCAAGATATATCTGTTAAGACTGATCAGCTGAACGTATGTAATTAACAGATCTGTAATTTCTTTCCTTTACACATTAGCACACATTGTTTCATTGTTTCGCTATCTTCTGTTCTTTTTTTTCCCCATTGAAGTTTTGTTTGCTTGAACCTAATAATTGTCCAGTTGTTTTTTTCTGTAGGGAGGACTATGTGGCTGTGGTACCTGAAGTGACTTCAGTTTAGAATCCCCTGAGAACTTTATACTTGAAACACAGATCAGTTTAGAATAGTAGTCTGACTCTTTTTAAACCTTCTACAGGGACTTTCCTGGCTCTGGATTCTGCTGGGACATAAGCTGAAGCTCTCTTAATTTGCAACCTCACCATTTATTTTTCATACTTCTTTCCTTGAAGAATATGCAAACTGTTTTTGTTGTTGTTGTTTGTTTTATTTTTTTCTTTATTCAGAATATTTTTTCAAACTGTGTACTCTGATCATGGCCTGCTTTTCTTAGCCACTTAGTGTCAGGACCAGGATGATTCTATTTCAGTGCTTCTTATAGTTGCAACATTTCTTTCTGACTATGGAATAAATTCCACATTTTCAGAAAAATTTTCTGCTTTTGTATCATTGAATTAGTTTCTCTTACTTTCTGCTTTCTGCTGCTGGGAGGCTTTTTTTTTTAAGTTGGATCCTCTTTTAATAATGCATTTCCAATCTGTGTTTCAGTTGCTGTACTTGTTAAGGTTCTCACTGTGCTTCATTCTCAACAGAAATCCAAGAATTTGATTGTTGTTCAGTCCACAAGGCTGAATGTATCAGCTGGTCTTCAGAATAAGCCAGAATCCCAAAGATGTAGGCTCTGATGCCAGTGAAGGAATGAACTTCCTAGCGAGAGTGAGGGCAAGAATATGTTATATATTATGATGACTGTTTAGACTCTCACTGTCACTGGGTGCTATTCTCTTCTCTTTTACAAAAGAATTAAACAATAAACTTCCTGGATGGAAGAAATAATCACTGAACTGACAGTATTCTCATAATGAACTGGAACATTTTTAGTTTTTGGTGGTTAATAGTAACTTGCAGTTTTTGAGAAAGCAGATTTCCCTACTGAAAATAAAGTACAATTTTCCCACTGAAAGATAGAGCTCAATATGTTTACAGATTGGAACTTCCTTAAAATTATTTAGTTCAGTGACTTTTAAATTATGATACACTTAGTTAAATTAAGTTTGAGATGAAGTTTTTCCCCCACAGTCTCAAAGCAGAGTCACCTAATCTCATTTATATTTGAGGACTCTCGATAAAATTTACTTTGAAACAAAAATCCTTAAAGTTTGGGCTCAATTAAAAAAAATACCACCAACCTCACTTGTTAGATTAGAAAAATGAAGTCCCACAAAAAATAGTCACGAATTATACAATGAAAATTAGTACTAGACCCAAGTTCCTTTAGCACAATGATACTGTAAGTGGCTATGGTACAACATCTAAGTCTTAGCATTGAGCTGTTGTCTTCTGCCACACTTTGAACTGAAATGACAATACCCAACCCCAGACAGCAGCACCAAACAGAAGACTGCTATCACTGTGGAGCAGAAGATTGCAGGTGGACTTCATAATGATCACAAAAGGCCTAAGGTCACATATAGTCAACATGATAAAGATACAAAGACACAAAGATACAAAGACATAAGAACTAGCAATACAAGAAAACTAAGAATCAGTGCTTAGACGCAATGATAAATGAAAGATCAACCTTAAGTCTTATTTATTTCTTTCTCATTTCCCTCCCCATCCTCTCTTCTTTTTCTTGGTGCTAGTTATTGGGCCTAGGGATTTACACATGATAACCAAGCACTGTACCCTTTATTCAGTGCTCCATGTAATCTCAGACCAGACTTCACCTTCCAACAAACAATAAGAAATGGGTGGGTGGTGACAAGTCTGTGTTGACCTCCTTTGTGCTGCTTGTCATTCATTCTATGTAAAATTCTATCTCCATATGCTGTTCACGTGTGTATTAAATGTATGTGCTCATGATATATATGATAACACGTTTCAGATCCTTCAGAAAAAGTAGAGTTGCAGGCCTTCAACAACCAGTCTCTAAATTTAAGTGGGCTGTCCACAAGCCTCCTTGAGATGTCTTATGAGAACGACCCATGTGAAATCGAGTTCAGGTAAGTTAACCCTGCATAAAGACGGTACATAGCAGAATCAGACAAGCTCCAATGCGCTTTCTTATTACATAAAGAAAACTGCTCACATATGAAATTTATGACCATTTTTATTTTAGTAAAATGTTTGGATCTTGTGCTAACCTAGTATTGTGATTTAGTAAAAGGCTTCTAAAATTCTTACTTTAATTTGAAGATATTTCTCTGCTATATAGTGTGTTTCATTAAAAAGGAAAGAAAGAAATTATAATTCCCCAGTATTATATTGAAAGCATTGTGTTATTTGAGTTAATCTTATAAATTTCTGTAGTTCACATTAATAGAATCTTACCCCATGTAATAGTTAAAGAATAAAATATTGAGAAGATTTTCCTTAAAATTGCTTATAGAATTTTGCCAGTATTTTAATTTATACAATTTTACTTTTTTTTTTTTTTTTTTTGGTTTTGATTTTTTGAGACAGACAGGGTTTCTCTATTGTAACTCTGGCCATCCTGGAACTGACTTTGTAGACCAGGCTGGCCTTGAACTTGCAGCAATCTACCTGCCTCTGCCTCCCAAGTGCTGGGATTAAAGACGTATACCACCACCACCAGACACAATTTTACTCTTATTTACATATGAGGACCAATTTAAAAGATGCTTAGGTCAGATTGACAAATGCTTCAACAAAACAGTATGTTTGGCTGTTGGTGGCACTGGAAGTTTTGAAGGAAGATGTATCTTTTCATAAATAGGAAAATGAATTAAAAATGAAAGTTTCTCTAATTATAAGTCTCTTGGATTGGCTTGAAGTCTAATGTTCCTTTCAATGGGAATTAAGAATTTGTAACTAAATCTTTCTGAAAGGGAAAATCTTTTGACTGGGCTCAAGAATTGTTTGCATTTCAATACAAATAACATTTAAAAAATGAATAGTATGAAGCTCCTGTTTTTCCACTAAAACTTTATTAAAGTCCAACTAAATCTACATATGTCCTTATTGTCATTTCACAAAAGAAATTTAATATTAAAAATATAAGGTGATAGATGATATAAACCAGGATTTACAATTAAAAGGGTAACATAAAAATTACCTTGCCCTTGTATTATCTTCCCAGCTGGTCCACAGATCAGTTATGAATTGCTGATTTAGCCTGTTTTGGACTTAATAAAATAATCTGTAAAAGTGGCATGTCCATCACAGGGTGAACATTTTCATATTTTCTGGTGTACATGAGCAGGAAATCATGGTAAGTTTGAACCAAAATATTTGAATGACAACAGACTATTTTGTTCCTCTAAGCTACTGTTATTTCTAAACCTCAGAAAAAATTCATTAGAATTGTGACCAGTCCATACCTTCCTTCCCCCAGCAAGAAAAATGCAAAACAAAACAAATCAAACAAGAAAAAAAAATCCAAGTAATTAGTGTCATTGAATTTTAGGTTTGGTTTATTTTGAATGACTATTCACATAGTCCTAATTTACTGTACACAAAGGGGTGATTTATCTGAATGTCTATTCATTGGGATTTTTTTAAGCAGCCAATAACATGAAGGATGTTCTTAGCGATGACCTGAGGCTCTGTAGGCTTCAGAAGTTCTTCCTAAATCATCAGGGGAGGACACTACTGGAGCTTGTAAAAGTCTTCTCCCTTTGGTACAGTTGTAACTTTGTTTCTTGGAATTGGAAAAATGACTTTCTCATAGTGAGGAGGCTTAGTATATCCCAGGTGCATCAAAACTTACTGATCCGGTCAGCCTGCTTCCAATGCCTTCAACCTATGTAGTATTGATCATAAAACAAATGAAAGCTGAAACTTAGTAGCATATACTGTGTATTGATTGATCTTCTAATACATTTTCAGCTCTTCTGGAAGAAATTCCGAAATGCAGTCTTTGCTGTCGCTTAGTGACTACAGTACAGATGAGGAAGAGGAAGATTTTCTTGATAAGCAACAAGTCATTATACTACCATGGAATAAGAATGTGTAACAGTTCATTACTGTTCCATTTTGTAACCGGAATAAACCAAAGAACTAAGCAATTACCTTGCCTGTGTATTGGAGATTTTTAATGTCTCTGGTGTTTCTAAGCTTGTAAATTAATGAAGGTTAGAGATGTTATAAGCTTAAGATCCTCTTCTTCCAGATGCCATATTGCATGTCAAACATTCATCTATATTACAGATTACAATGGTAATGGGTAAATCTGTGTCAATGAAACTTACGGTAGGACAGAACATTGCATTTAAGCTAATTACTGTTTCTTTATTCAATTATATTTGACGTAGATATGTCAAGAAAAGTGTAGTCTCATTGCCACGTCATCACAACATCAGTTGAGCTTATGATTACAGTTCTTTTATCTGTGAGAGTTGTTTTTGACACTGTAGGATGGCAGCTATGATAACTTTTAAAGATGATATAAAGAGTGTAGCCATTGATTCAGTGATCTAGGGAGAAAAGGCAGCTTATTCTTTGGTTAATTCAATCACTTGTACTAATCCTGGAGCCCTGGAATGTTTCAGCCTCCATATAATCTCATCTTAAGCCTAAAATCGTAAGGGTTCAACCTCAACCTCCATACAATATAGAACATTTATGTCTCTGTTACTAACTACTGACTGAGCCACCTTGACTAGTTGTTTCTGAACTCAGAGCTGTAATCAACTGTTTTGATTAGCTGATTCAACTCACTCACTGTTCTGGCTCAAGCTCATCTCCAAGCTGCTGGTTCAAACTGACCTTCTGAACCAGCTGCTTTTGACAGAACCCTTCTGACTCTGACTGACCTCTGCAACTTCTCTGACTGAACTTCTCTGCTTGGCTTCAAACTGACTCATTCTTCCTATCTGATACTGACTTCTGATGAACTGCCTCTGTGTCTCTGCTTCAGACTCCACAGACTCCTCAGTCTCCTCTGTGTCTCTGTGAGTTCTCACTGCTCTCTATACTGCTTCAGTTAGTCTCTATGTCTTATACACTGTCTGTCTCATTCTGAACTGAGAACCTGCTTTTCTATCATGAGAGGTAGGTATCCTCACTCTGACTCACTCTGCCAACTCTTCCTTTGATTTGTCACTTTGCTTGCCCTTTACTTTAACTCATCTCAGATATTATTTCCTGTCTGACACTGACTCCTTCTGGGCTCTACTTTCTGTCTCCCAAGTTCTGGGATTAAAGGCATGTACTACCACTGCTTTCTTAATACTGGGATTATAGGTATGTGCTAAAATTCTTTCTACATTTCATCTAGACTATATAGGCCTTTGAATGTTATCCTTCATATAGATCCTTGGATTTGATCCCTTCGTTTGTGGGATTGACATAGCTGAGTAGGACTGAGGGTGCTTAGAACTTTAAGTTCAAATTCTGAAGAGCTGGCAGGAATCTGGCCCTTCCTCTCCATATCACAAGCCATAGCAAAACGCCGCCACTCTCCAATGACATGATCTGGATCTGACAGAATTGCTTATCTGGAGTTACAATTAAACCCTTCCTTATAAGGCCTATCCTCCTGGTCCCTGGGAAATACCTAAGGCACCCCAATATGCAAGTGAGGCTGCCTGTCCTAACCAATGGGCTTTTACTGAAATTCTTATATACTGGGACCATTATTCTGGCTATAAATATCTAAGCCCTTCCCCCCAATAAACAGCTAAAGCCCTCTGCCTTTGATTCCTGAGAACGGTTCTTTTCTTCTCACAGATCTCCGATGTAAGACCAGATGGGTGCATGGTAGAACCATGCCTCCAGAGCGCTTCCTGCCAGGGAGCCCAGCTGTTGACCAGTGGGTTGTGGAGCTACCTCACAGAACCAGGAAGCCTCAGTGTGATGTTTTATTATTTTACAACATTCCTGTACCCTTGGATTTGATCCCTTCATTGATCCTTGGATTTGATCCCTTCCTATAAATCACACAAGCCTGTTTCTCTACAAAAGAGGACAAAGAAGACCTAAAATAAGGTGGATGTATTTGTTTTAGATCCAGTTCATTTTAAAAACGAGACCTCAAAGTATCTTAGTTTGGGACAGTGAATGAAATGGTAGATTTTGTGTGCTACCTTGACCAGATTGCAGTGCAATTAAACATTATTATATATGTTGCTGGGAAGGTAAATTTTGATGAGAGGAACACTTTCATCATTAGATATTGAGAGAAGCAGATTATTCTGGACATTTTAGGGGGGACCTATACATATTTTAAATAATTTCCTCTAAAGGAGATGAAATTTTGACTTCAGTTTCCCTTCTGGCAAAAGCTTCACCAGGAGTAGTTCTTTGGGTCTCCAACCTACTCAGTGGACTTAGTAGTACAACTGTTAATCAGTCTTCTTCCCCATATCCCTTCTCTCTTACACACACATACACACACACACACACACACACACACAACTCTAACACCACTTACATTGTTCCTATGTCTCTAGACAACCCTAATGTAGGCTGTTTGAACGGTGGTCATTACTGACAGAGGACATAACCTAGTGTCTATTTCTTGTTGGTGCTCCCTAGTTCTAGATCTTAGGGTTTGTAGTTGTTTGAGATTTTATATACTATTAAAATTGGCATATTTAAGAAATGGCAAGAAAAAACACAGTGAAGGACCTAAACTCCATTTAGAGCTAATCAGAGATCATGCCCCCAAAAAGCCAATCAGAGATCGTGCCCGAACTTGCAAGACTAGAACAGCAACCAATCCGTAATCACTGGGTTAGAAACTCCCGCCCCTTCCTGTAACCATGATTAAAATCCCGCCTACTCGTTGCTCAGGGCTTTTTCTGTCAGAATCCACTATGCCTCTGGACGCAGAGACCCCCTGCTCGAGGAAATAAAGGCCTTTTGCTTTTTGCCTGTGGACTCGGTCTCTCTGGTGGACTTCGGGGACTTGAATTCTCTGCCCAACAATGGAGGTTAGTATGGCGGTTGGCACTTTCTGACCTTTTAAAGCAGTTTCCCCTGATTTTTAGAATTTGTTGTATTAAAAAATATTTGTATGTTGTACTGCTACCAAATATATTATGCTGAAGGTTCAAATTCTCTTACTACTGTGTGGTTCTGGGTAGTATTTCTTTACGTAAGACATACTAGAAATACGTAAGTATTTCTTTACATAAGATAGGGACATTGTAACTTAATTTTTATCTTTACCACTTTCACTATAGGATCAATAAATTGAACTGGATTCCACACATATCATCCTTTGACAGGTTAGAAACCAATGGTAGAGATTATATAGTTTCTATGAGTATTAATATAAAATATCTCTCACTAAATATAATTAATATAAGTAGACAATTAGCAATCGGGAAAACCTGTCATATTAGCAGAATAAAATTTTGAAGAAGAAAAAAAAATCTTCACACAAATGTGGTTACACAGCGTGTTTTTAAATAAATGAACAACCTTTATTTCGTTTTATTTTTATTTTTGAGAAACGCAAGATTTATTTCTTTTACTCTTATTGAAAATATATTTTAAAAGATATAATATATTCCAATTATATTTTCTCCTTCATCTACTCTTACCAGTTTCTCCCTACTGCCCCTCCCATCCAGATCCACCCACTTTCTGTAGCTCAGAAAATAAACAGGCCTTTAAGTGATAATAATAAATGTATAATAAAATGTATCATAATGGAACCAAACAAACAAAAAGAAAGAAAATAACCCAATTAAAGTAAAAAGAAACAGATATAGATGCAGAGGTCAGTTCGTTCACCCACTCAGGAGTCCCATAAAAACACAAGCTTCACAGTTTCATGTCCTGTTTATTAATTGTTGATCTTAGTGCCTGTTGTTCTGTTCAGGAGTCTTTTCCTGTGCAAATGAGTTAGTTTGAGGATATTCCCCACTTTCTCTTCTCTTATATCTGTTTTATTTTAAGGTTTTTGTATCCTTTTGGAGTTGAATTTTGTGCAGGATAAGTATATAACTGTTTACATTCTTTTATATGCTTAATCTCCTGTGAATAGGGTTAGAGTGTAAGAGTCTAGGTAGCCTGCTACAGAGCTGAGGATGAGGCTGAGTGATTTCATTTAGAGGAGAGGAGGAAGAGTTAATGAAGGTCTGAAGCTTGCCTTCCTGTTTATCTTGCCTGCTTACTTCTCTGGCAGTCTTGGCTGGTGGGTTGCAGAGGTTGGGTGCTGGGAGAACTTGATGAATGGGGGTTGGGGGTGGATGAGAAGATCCTCTGGAGATGGGAGCAGGAAAGGAGAAAAGGATTCAGCTGGTGGTATGCTACAGAGATGGGGACTAGCCAGGAGTTTGGGGGAGGGTTGGATATGGAGGAGCTGAGGGCAAGGTGAAGATTTGTTGGAAGCCTACCTCCTCCTGCTGCACAGTGATTTTTAATTTTTCTCTTAACCTGTCTGTTTTCACAGTTCCATAGACACAGCATTGAGTAATCCCCAAATCATCATACTTTATGTCAAAAGCCCCTTTGGCATCTGTCCTGCTGCCACTGGCTTTCTGAATTTTAGTATCTCTAGTCAAAATATGGTTTGTCTGTTCATCTGTTAACGTGGGAAAAGACTTTCTTCTAGCATATTAGCTCAGGGTTAAGGATTTTTAGCTATCCTTGCCAGCCTTTGCACAAAGATACCATTTTTAATGAGGAAAACAAGTATTCTTCCAGATAATGATTTCCAAAGCCCTGATGTTTTTCTCAGGAAATATAAAAGTGGTTTCTTATTCACATACCACTCCCATTCCTTTCATGCATTCAGCTGTGGTGTCAGTCTTTTATGTACTGGTTTAAAAATTGCTGCATTCACTTTTCCTGGAGCTATATAACAAATGTCTCTTCTCTTTACTTAGGGCACCAGTGTCAGACCAGAATAACATTTCCATCCAAGTTTAACTTGTTGAACCACTGCGTTTATTGGGCTTACATGCAGATTACGGATGAGGGTTTACTAATAGAATTATGGGTGATCTGAAAGTAGCTTCATCACAGCAATGTCCAATGCATTCATGGATGAAGACCTTACAGAGTAGTTCATTTTAGTTTAATCTCCCATGCCCTCTTGTTCTGCAGTTCAAACCACTGGAAAGACCACCCTGACTACTGAGTTTTAATGAGACAAATTTTATTTTATCTGCAGCTGACAACAGAGCCTTGTCCGAATCAGGACTCTTGGGGCCAAGACCTTGACTGAAACTGGGAGGGGTATTTAAGGGCAAACCCACAACTACATAATACCTGATTCTTGTAGAACTGCACTTCTGTAGACATGAGATAGCACCATGGGTCTTTTGCAAGCAACTATGAAGCAAGTTTACAGAAGCCAGCATAAGCAGAAATTCATTTTACAATAGTTGTACATCCCTAGGAAAGAACAAGGGCTTTAGTGGTTAGAATTTCCTGGAAAAGTTTAACAGGCTTCACTTCCTAGAATTGTCTTAACAGACTCAAGTTGCTGACAGAGTGGCCTCAAGCCTCTAAGACGGTTGCTTTGGTCAAAATGGAGTTTCTTGGTGTAGAGGAACACTTGATCCTTGATGCCCAGCATGTCAACTCTTAGAAGGGAACACCTTCATGGGCCAGTGTGATAGACATTTGATCTCTGACCTGGCAGCATGGCTGCTCTAGGGCAGAAAGAATGCTGGTCAGGGTAATCCTGTTGTCTGTTTGTGCTAATGCTAAATGAAAGGAAGTTCTGTGGTTCCTCTCCAGCGACTAACATGGAGATGAAAAACACCCCATGTCTGTCAGTCTGACAACCTAGTGGTAGCAAGGTTGACTGGTCTGGAGTTTGGGAAGTGAATTATAGGTTTTTCTTCATTAATGCAAAATAAGACTGTGTATCTTAAGGCAACATAACACAGGCCTTTAGGCCAACTAAGAAGGGAATGGTAGTGCATGCCTTTAAACCCTAATGTTTGCATGTAAAAGGAACAGTTACTGGAAGCAAAGAAAGCTAAGAGAGGAAGCAGAAGATGAAGCAAAGTAGAAGCAGAAATAGAAGCAGACAAGAAGCAGAGAATAGTAGCTAAAGGAGAAGCAAGGTAGAAGGAGAGTTAGAAGCTGAGTGAGAAGCAAGAAGCAGATTGAAAAAGCAGGCATGTGGAGAAGGCAGCTTATCAGAGTTTAACTTAGTCGAAGAGGCTAAAGCCCTCTAGGTCCAGACTTGCACCTTGAAGATTGTATCTTGTTCTTCCTTGAACCCCCATGGAAAAAAAATACTTTTACAGCTTAGCAACTGTACTGTATACTGTAACATCTCTCAAGATCATTTACAGCTGGGAGAGAACAAGAGGAAGTAATGACTTCAATCCCAGGTGAAGGTCCTATAATGTTCCCCCTCCCTCTTTCTACTAGGATGGTGTCAATATTTATTGTCATTACTATACAGGTGGATATCATTTTATTGCTCTGCTCAGTTATTTGCCATGGCTCCTGAGCACTGGGCCAAGGTAATCTCTCTTCCAAGAGGTGATTGTGTTATATCTGTAGGTAAAAAGCTATATGATAATGAACTTTATATGATATATTACCATTCATCAATTCTATGTCAGTCTTGGCTCCATAGTGGATTGCAGGTTAGCCTAGCCAATAGAATGAGACCTATTACTAAAATAAAAATAAAAATGAAGCTAAGAACTATTTTAAATGCAGCTTTGGACAAAATTTGAAATATGAAATGTTCTGCATAGAATTTATAATTTGACTTCTGCCTTACTTTTTTTATTTCTGGTCAAAATGTCTGACAGAAACAGCTTAAGAGAAAGATTTATTTTGGTTCACAGTTTTAGAGGATACTGCATGTCCTGACAGAAAATTCCTTGTGGAATTCAGAGATTGTAGAGTGTATGACCAGGGATTTTCTCTCTTCACAGTAGCAGATAGGAACAGAGATAGATCAGAACCAATCATGGTATAATTTTCAAAGGTCTATCCCTAGTTGTCTATATCTGCCAATAAGTATGTGTGCCCTAAGGGTTTTATGTTATCAGTTGGTGTCTGAGTGTTTAAACCCATGCACTTCATAGTCAGACATGACAAGTGTCCTCAGTGGCAGAGAGCAGACATCCTTATGCCTTTATTTGTTCCCCATAACCACATACTTAAAAAGTGCCTTAATTCTAAAGCTATTAGTCTAATGAGGATATAAAAACTAAATAAGATTCTAGATTTTGCCTAAAGCAGATTCAGTGCACTCACTAATTTTGAAGCTCAAGCTTAAAATTACTTTTCAAGGACTGCACCTAGTTCTGATTGCAGAACTGAGTGAGTTCTGAATATTCCAAAGGTATCTTAAACATAAGAGGGATATTGAAGTTAGCATAGTATGCCTGTAGCACCTGTTAGGAACATACTCCAATGTTTTCACATGAACACTGACTGGCCTTTCACATTTTATTATTAGACTTATCTTCTAGAGAACCTATGCCCGAAATTGAGAAGGTTGCAAGCAAGTCAGCAACATATCTAACACCCACCCTCCTCTGACTCTTGGGGGTAGGGATCATTGACAGCCTTAATATAGCATAGCCTACAGATCTATATTAATTGTTTATTTGTTGCTTTGGTAAAATGTCATCGCCAAATGACTTATCGAGTCACTTATATGGTGACTCTATATAGACTATATAAGTGACTTATAAATCACTTATAGAGTCAATTATAAAGAGTTTATCTGAGCTTATGATCCTAGAGACTTAGAGACCATGTTGGTGGAAAGAGGCATCAGATATGAAAGCTGCAGCTGTAGCTGAGGGCTCACATTTTAAACTGAAAGCAGGAACAGAGAGAAAAAACTGTAAATGGTGTGAGGCTTTAAACTCATAAAGCCTGTCTGTGACATAGTTCCTCTGAAAAGGACACAGTGAAGTCTCTACAAATAGTGCCACCACTTGGGGACCAAATGTTCAAATACAGAAGACTGTGAAGGCATCTCATTCAGGCCACCACACTATAGTGCATTAGCTAGGCTTCACTCCCAGCCTCCAAGAGTGATCCCTGACACACAGCCTGACTCATTGGTGTTCTGTTCTTATTTCAGTCACATAGTTAGGTCTAATGCTAACTAAAACTGCCATTGAGGCAACTGAGGTATAGCAACTGAGCTATCCTATACAGAGCACAGGCCAGTGGTATCTGAAAACCTGAAGGTCACATAACACTGTATAAGACATGTGAGGTGCACAAGAATGTTTTGTGGATGAATAAATGTTATGAAATAGCCTTATCTCTGTAGTGGGACACTTAGATAGTCTAAGTAATGCTCTGATTCAGAAAAACCAATTCTCTATTTCTGATTCAGCGTTCAAAAGCATCTTGTTCAGGGCTTATCTCATCCAGGTTGGGGAATATTTGTTTTCTCATCTCTTAGGTCTCATCATGGATCTTCTCAAAGTGTTGTTTAATCCCTAGCACATTCATTCACTTGGTCCCTTCTTTGTGATTTACACAAAAAGAAATGGCATCTATACTTATAATGATTAATATAACCATGTGCTTTCAAAGATGTGCTTTTAATGAAGATCACACATTTTAAATGGTATAGTAGAACATCTTGACTCTACATGTGTTATGTTTGTTTTGTTCACCATTGCACATTCAAAACAGGAAATGCCCCTTTAGACTAGTAGGACATTAGGGAATGAAAGATTGCACAGAGCTCAAATGATAAGCCATCTCAGTAAAGACTCCTAAGGGGAAACAGTGTAATATAAATAGAGTGTACTTAGAGAAACACATAATATAGCATAATTTGTTTAAATATTAAAAATAGTGTATGTAGAAAGAAACATAAGGTCCTCCTCAGGCCATCAAGTGTTGTGAAAATAAACTAAAATGATGAATATTTAAAACACTTTTGGAGCTGAATGGGGTTCTTCCCTGTTTATTATCACCTCTCAGAAGTTCACAACTCAATAATTGATATTTGACATGTAAATGGTGGGTCAGTGTTCTGTTTCAGTGATAAAATATCTTGACAAAATTACCTTAGAGGGAAAAGGGATTCATTTCAGTGAACATTTCTAGATTATAGTCTATCATCATAGGAGAGTCACGGAAGAAATTTCAAACAAACAAGTCACATCATTCTTAAAAGCAGACAGAAGTGAACTCACCCATGCTCAATTACTTGATTTTCTATTGTCAACTAACTTTTCCACTCTTAGCAGAAGTCCAGGTCTATGGGATGGTGCAGTCCACAATGGACTAGATCTTAACATACTTAAGCCAACTCAGTGAAGATGTTCCTTTACTGAAACTATTTTCCAGGTACTTCTAGATTGTGTCAGTTCCATAATTAAAAGTTAGCATAATAAATCAGGGAGTTAATCTAGTGTCAAATTAAGCAATGAAAATCAACATCAAAACAACTTTTGTCAAATATGGCAATTGGATTAAATGGTCCAAAGTGCCAGATCTACATTTATTTTATAAAAAACATTAAGAACCATTGTTCCATATATTAAAATATCTTTACAATCGATAAGTTAAGTATTTTAAATACTACAGTTATGCCATGAATTTATAAACACCTCATGCATCATACTTTCATAAAAAAATTTAAACCATCTCTTTCATATCTCCCCATCCCTATTTTTGTAGGATAGTCTGTCTCATCATAATTTCTATCTCTGGTTATTTATTACTAGCCACATTTACATAAAAACAATGTTTATTTCCTCAGAGTTCATCTGTGCCTGTAGTTTATCCTTTACCTAAAGTCATAATTCTCTGTTACTGACATCCTGATTGTTCACTGGGTAAATGATTATGATGTTGCAAACAAGATTATGACTTTAGCTGGGGAATAACCAGGAGGCATAAATGAATTCTGAGGAAATAAAGAACCTCCTCATTTAACACAATGTCTTCCGTAGTTATAGAGAAGGAGAGGATATTCTTAACAGTCTCCATTAGGTGACAGTTATCTTTAAAATGAAAAGAATTAATTGACTGATAAATCTTTCTCAAATGCATATAATATACAATCATGGTAAGAAACAGTTCTGAAAGGAGACTATGCTCTTGTTTCTGGTAAAAGGAAGAGACTTTGCATGCCTTCTATCCATAAAAATACATATATTAGTCTATACATTAAGGCTTTTCTTTAAATAACAACAGCAAAACTATTTTCCCTTAGCTCAGTTAACAACCATACACATCCAAATAAATGTGAAAGGAATATGTAGGTATACCATTTCACATGTTATTTGTTCATGTACACACACACACACACACACACACACACACACACACACGAATACACATTACACCGAGACCAGAGAAAGATGGTGAGCTCTTATCTATCACTCTCCATCTTATTCTCTTGAGATAGTCTTACTGGATCTGAGTCTCAACATTTTAAGTAGGATGGATGACCAATGATCTGTAGGGATTCATACACCTATCTCTCCTCACAGTGCTGAGATTGCAGATACACTGGTAACCAAGTCTGATTTTTACTTGGGTACTGGAGATTCAAATTCTAATTCTCATGCTTGCAGAGAAACTGTTCTTACCCATTAATCCACCTCTCCAATTTTTTTTGTTCATTCTTAATAGCTATGGAGTAAAAATGTGAACATTAGAAATACAAGTAGGAAATGAGCTTCTCATATAATTTTTCATAAATATTTATCTCAGTTATTTTCTCCTTTGATCTGTGTCACAGCTCCAGAAGAATATTTTGAAGCTTAAGCTACTGGATGAGTTATAATTGGATACAATTTCATAAGAATGAGCAAATGATAAAGTAATAAATCATTAGATTATTTTTAAAAGAGACATTAAGGCTGGTACTAGGTAGTCCAGTTGCCACTATGGCAGCAACATCTTGCCATAATGGAACAGTGTTTCCATTCTGAAGATTACTTCATTATCCAAGCCAGTGTAGATTTCTATCTGTGTCTCAGCCTTCAGGAAAAGGTCAATGGGAATAATAGATTAGCACCTCCTGGTTGTTATTTTTTCCTTTACAAGACTTTGCTTACATCTTATTGGTCAGAACTTAACTACATTTAGATGCAAAGGAGATGGACATATGATGACTAAACACACTGATGCTTAGAATAGAGCTCAAGCTGTGTTACTAGGGAAGACAAGAAGAGAGAGTCATAAGGGCATGTGGCATCCTCAGTGTAGTAACACTCTCCTCACAACTCCTCACTACTACTCTGTAGCTGGTTGTTGTTAAAACACATGAACATTGCAGCTACTGCAGATTGAACTATGTGGTAGAAGCCAATTCTACACAACTCACATTTTAAGTCACTGTAATGCTTAAATCACCCTATTTATTATATAAGCCATCTCTTCATTATGTTGATGCCTATATAAAGACACACAATGCACAAAATCCTAATCATTATTTAGATTAAATTTCCCCCCTTTGAAATTCTTGAAATACATTATATACCCTTTAAAAGTTTAGAGTTTGGGCCAATGCCCAAATCCAAACTTCCTTGGCAAAGACTTCCAATACACAGTGTTAAAAAATTGTGATACGAAATATTTGTTTTAAATGAATCCTCCAATATTAGGATATTTTGAGACTCATGATGTTGAAAATGTTCACAAGTACAATCAGCTAAGTAATATAAAATAATATCTTGTAGAAATGTGGTATATTATTGTAATACAGCCAAGATTTCCAGATGGTCCTAGATATTGTCTCACTATTGTATCCCCATATAGCACTGCTTAAGTCTTTTCCATTACATAAATGGGAGACTGTGTTTAAGCTGACTTCTGGAAAATTTATGATTTTTTGATTTGGGGAGATATCTGAAAGAAAACCAAGTTCTCAAGAAAAGCATATATTCCTGGACTTGGTTCATATAAAAGGAACATTTGTATGATTGAAGAAAAAACACTATCTTTAAATTTGAGATGCCTTCCAGAGCCCCCAGATACCTGGTGTCTTATTCTTAGGCTGGTATTCTGGCACTCACACTGTGTAGAATGGTTAGGACAAGAAGCTGGGCTTAAACTTTTTTACGTAACCTTAGACTCCAGAGAAGGACAGATAGGAGACAATTCATATTGAATTCACTGAAATCTATCCAAGTTTTGTTCAGATTCAGGCAGGTGTTTGTGTGGCTGATTTTTAGATTGTATGCAATTTCTTCAAGCACAGATAATCACTGATGCTACTGAGAACAATAAAAATGAGATCTACAGAAAGCAGGCTGTTTTCAAGGTGGGCATTGGAGATTCCTGGGTCTGAGACATCTCTGTTTTAGGACTGCAACAGCCGTGGATATATGGATATCCAAGGGTGGTATTTCTTAGCTCAGTAGTCCTGTTTACCATCTTCTTCTCATTCCTAGTTTCTGCTTACAACCAAGAGTTTACTGTATTTAGGTTCATTTGTCATTCTATTTCATAGCCTTTCTTTTATTCAAATATGGTGGTTTTGCTCTCCCAACTAGGCTTCAATCCTAAATCCAAAGAGAGACATTGGATTAATCTCCTTTATAATTTCAAGGCAAAAAATATACCCATGTTACTTTAATGAGGATGAGATACAAATAATTTTGGCTGAACCATAATAAAGAGTCATTTGAAGAAAGGAAGAACAATTTTCTATAAAGCATGGTATGCACATCTCTCTCAAGGTTCAGAGGTATGGTTTAAGACAATTTGTAAATAGTGAAGTTTAGTATATTATAGACTACTCTGGTAGACTCAGTATCAAAGGAGAAGTTTTAAAGGGCAGAGTTAAGTGTGCAATGGGGGATGTGAAGAACAAATAGTAAAAATGAGTTATTTAAGGCAGATGGTAAGTCAGGGACACTCTAAATGTAGGGTACAGTGCAGTTAAGATTATTTGTCTTAAACTATCACCAACCCAAGAGGGTGGTGTTCCTCACTCTCCTCATGGTCATTCTCTCACATGGGATTTGGTAGGACTTTCACTGTATTCTCATGAACTGTGGATGGAAATGAGTTATCAGTAGCTTTACTTTTAATTTCCTTATCAAGTCTTCTTCCAGATATATCTCCACTTTTGGGGCTTATTTACTTTGTAAGTTATGAACTAATATTTAACACCTAATTCTCCTCTGGGCAAAGAATGCTCTAAAGGTTCTAGCAGATTTGTCAAAAGTCGTGTGACCAAAATAGCAAGTGCTGCTCCTCTACTTGCTTAGTATCAGAGCCAGATGATTCTGGAGGAATCCAATCTCATACAGATGCCCTTTTATTGCTTCTTGAAATGACCTCATTTCCTTCTTAATGGAGAAGGAGTGAAACCTCAAGCAGATGCTCCTAATCAAGAGATAATGGTAACAGAACTTTCTACTGTGGTCGTGTTTCCTCTGCTCTCACATAAATGCCAATGTGAAACTGAGCCATTTATCAGCTAAGAAATATTACATTTGAAGTAAATGCCTATTTTCTAAGTTTGAAACAATTATATTTTGATGGCATCTCTCTTCTCTCAAGAATTTAGGTTTATTATAAGATCATTAAAAACACATTTAGTTGGTATTAGTGATACATAGTTCATTGTACTGTTATTCAAGAGATAATTTTGACACACAACTAGTAAAAAATGCAGTCTCAATTTAATTTTCAATATTCCCCAAAACACATCTTTTTAGCTTCTCAAGAACAGTCTGATTCCCTGAAGCTTTCTCAGAATTAATGAATTTTTTTTTCTACTAACAAAATGAATGGTTACAGTCAGATTAATGGCAAAGTCTTCAACAGATAGTACCTGTTGTTCTGAAATCCTCCATTCAGTTTTTAAAAGGATGCCTAGAAATATCTCAATTTTTTCAGAACTACCAGTCAACCAAAATGCTGTTTGTGCCATTTTCTTTCTGTCTCAACTGTAGAAGGTTAAATCTCAGGTTTGAAAAATCATATGTTAAGCCAGGCAGTGGTGGTGCATGCCTTTAATCCCAGCACTCAGGAGGCAGAGGCAGGTGGAACTCTGTGAGTTCAAGGACAGCTTGGTCTACAGCGTAGGTTTCAGGACAGCTGGAGTTACAACAGATAAACCTTGTCTCAAAATAAAAAAGAAAGAAAGAAAGAAACAAAGAAAGAAAAGGAGAAAGAAAGAAGAAAGAAAGGTCAAAAGTCATATGTTTTAAAAGAATTATGCCTTGGGTTATCCATCAGAGACACTGTGTATGATTGAAGGCTTATTCTCTGTTGTCAAATGTCCTTCCTGAACAATGGAAAGAATATTATCCTACTAGTCATTGCAAGTACTTTTAAGTCTATATTATCTTTATTTCTTCTCCATTATAATTGTTTTTGCTGCTTTCATTACTTAGTAAATTTCTTCTATAGATATGTCTAATCAGAGTCCTGTTTTTCCATCTCCTGAATTATTTTTGAACCTCAAAAGTTAGATACTTGTTCTTACCATTTGAGTCTACCCTTTCCCTCAGTGACTTCCATATATTTTCCTAAATAATTTTAGGCTTTCAGCATCATTGGATGAGCACGATACCTTTGCTATTCATTTGTGCTTCACAAATGCTTATGGACACCACACTCTCCTGACTGTATTCTCACCTCTCTTGAATGGTTCTTTAAAGAGTACACTAGAATTTCATCTCCTTTTCCAGCCACTGAATGTTGTTGATATGCTCTGGGTAGGCAGTATTTTCTCCTGATAGTTATACTTCCTGCTTTTCTCTGGGTGATTCTTCTTACCTGCAGATGTGCAGTCTTACATTAAAGATAAATGTTTAACTATATATTAATTTACCAGTATATGAAAAACAAGATTCTGGATTTTTATTTTTCAAAGTGGCTACTTCTTAGGTTTCCTTATAAGGCATCACCATTTGCCCGTAGCTCAAGCTAAGTACCCTTGGCATCATCTTTGAAACATCTTTTTTTCCCCCACAAGACCATGTTCATTCTAATTGCTAAAATATACTCTGAAAATTGCCATTACCACTCTCTACTGATCTTTCCTATTCGTCCAACACCTGTTCTAACATGTCTACCTCAAAAAGTAGTAAATCATCTTCCAATGGGGAGATTAAATCACATACATCTAGTACAAAGTCTACCATAGAACTTCATTGCAGTTGGTACTGAAGCTGACGTTTCCCAGTCTGGTATGGTCAAGTTCTTACCCACCTTTGGGATCACATTCCTAGCATATCTTTCATGAGCACATTCTAATTTGGCAATGATGGCCTGTGGCTCTGTTTTAGCTCAAAATGGTTGAAGCTTCAAGAACATTTATCTTCATTCTCCTTTCTCTTGCATTATCCACTGTTGTATACAATGACTTATCAGCATTCATGTGTTAGAGATCTTCACTGGCCACCATACATGGAGTAAAATACCCCTACTGTATATTCTTATGTGCAAATAATATAGTGTCCTTGCTATGGAAATCATTTGTTCACCTTTTTGCAACATTTTTTATTAGAGTATAAATCTCATGATGGCAGAGGATAGTCTCATCCAAAAATATCTCACTATCATACATGTGGCACAGAGAAAATGTTCAGTGGATACTAAACGAATGAAAGAATTTTTGCAATGACCTATAGGACAGAAGCTGATGCCTTTTCTCTGTAATTTTCTAATATATGAAGCATCTATAATGTGTTATAAACATTTTTCATGGACATCAGAAGTGTCTGGCTCATTATTATTAGTCCACATAAGATACCTAAGGAAATCCACACATCAAATAATTTAAACAGTGTTACTAAGCCAGTAGTAGAAATAATGGGTTGACAATATAGGCATTCAACTTGAAGAATCTATATTTAAACTATGTAATATTTTCTTTCCACATCACGGAAATATTTAATGATTGTTTAGTACTGATTAATAAAATTGATCTCAACTTTAGATTCTAGGACCAAACTTAGTTGTTTCATAGTAAATTATCTAAATGGAACTTAATTACCTGTGATGCATACTTTACTTTTTGAAAATGTGTTTCCTTGAAAAACATTTTTTAAAAGTGATATTTTTCTTTTCCTTTTTCTTTTTTGTTAGTTTTAGTTTAGTTTTGTTTGTTTTCAAGACAGGATTTCTCTGTTCTATCTCTGGCTGTCCTAAAACTCACTCCGTAGGCCAAGCTGGCCCTAAACTCACAGAGATCCACCTGCCTCTGACTCCCAAGTATTGGCACCACCACCACCTAGCAAAAGTAATCTTTTTCATAATTTGAATCTCAGAAGTAGTCAGCAAATTTGATTAAACAAGATATCCAAACTAAAGAATAAATACATAATTTTTATATTCTTAGCATTATAATAACTTGTTTTCTTTCAAAGGTGGAATGGGTGATATTCTGGTTGATGGGAGATGGGTGGTGAAAAAGGTAGAGCATTCTTGCAGCTTTTGTGTCCTTGACAGTAAGTTCAAGTAACACTTGTTCATCAAATATCCTGAGTATGCCTACCTACAAGATAATCCTAGGAAGTATTTCATTTATAGCTACTGTCATTGTTATCTATTTTTGACAACATATTCTGTGATAAGGCCTGAAGTAGGTTTTGGGGCATAAATGAATAAAATATGAATCTTGCTTTCAGTACTGTATCGTCTGATAGGGAAAATAAATACCTAAAGAAACATGTTAATGAAAATAGAGTGCCTTCATCTTTGTGGTATCTGTGTTAAGAAAAGCTAGCTTTACAAACTACATGTTGAATTTAGGTCTTAAAAATTAGTTGAGTTTTATACATTAAGTGGATAGTTTGGTGGGGATAGAAAACATTCCTTATAGAATGTACATGTAGAAACAGCCCAAGTACAGAAAGTGAACACTGTCTCTCAAACTTTCTGAGCAGTATGATCCTTATTGATTATTTATCTCTGTTATAGTGAGTTTGTAGTCCAGGGATGAAGAAATATTCTCAGTTTTCACTGAAGATTATCTAAAGATATTTGGTAGGGGTGTGTGTGTGTGTGTGTGTGTGTCGGGGTGTGTCTCAAGAGATTTGGAATTACTTCCTAGAGAGGCAGAGAGTATCAATTTCTGTTTTTAATCTAGATCTTAAAGTAATGATGTCATGATATAAGAAAAATTGACAGATACATTTTCTACTGACAGTCTGACAAGAGCTGTAGCAACCCATATGTGGCAGGTATATGTCATTCAACATAATAACAATGAGCTTATTTGCCTCGTAAAATTCCTGGAAAAACAGTTATTAGCAGAAATCAGCAAAATGAGTGATGGGGTCATGATCTGAAGTCTTGTCTGAACAGTTACTGAGACATTTACTTATTGCATTGTCATATGCAACTTGGAGTTCAACACAGAGCAAAATGCATTATGCCAACACTTTTCAAACAACGCTGCATAGAGCTGGAGTTGTAAGACCTCCTTGGCTGCGGGGCACCAGGGGGAAGGTTTCTCAACTTGCACTCAATTTTCAGTCAGTAACTTTCTTGCTTCTAAATGTCACACATTTGTGTGAGATTTCTCTCTGGTAAAGATTTATCAAGCAGTAATGCAACTTTTCTAAGTCCAGTCTAATGTGAAATGGATCTCTCTTATTGCCGTTATTTTAGTTGAATGGAATTTTACTGTGCACATGCTTAGTGTAGCATAATGCACAAATGCTTAGAACAGACTGGAGAGCTCTTCGTTTTGGAAGGAACTTAGCAAATCAGAGCTTACTCATTGTTCTGATGATGTACTTTCATCAGTTTGAGAAGCACCTTAACTCTTCAGCTTCTGCTGGAAAAGGATTAGAAGAAACACTTAAATGTTTGAAGTTACTCTATAATCTATTTTCATTCACTCATGAGCAACTGAACAAATCAGAGATATTTTAGAATATTCTTATGTTTGAAGGCAATTTGGGGAGAAACTGCAGAGGAAAACATGGTTCAGGGTCTAGAGCACAGTTCTCGCACAGCTTAGAGAAGGAGGTGGTCTAACCTCAAAGGAGACATATTGAAATTGATGGAGGAAAAGTCACATCACTCAGGATAAGCTTTTCCATTTTCTTGCAAATTTCACAATTTCATTTTTCTTTGCAGTTGAATAAAGTTGCATTGTGTATAGGTACCATATTTTCATTATTCATTCATCAACTCAGACATCTAGGCAGCTTCCATTTCTTAGCTTGTGAATATAGCAATGAAAAATGTAGAGGAGCAAGGTGTTTTGTAGTAGAAAACAAAGTCTTCTGGATACAGGTCCTGGATTAGGACAGCTGGATCATGAACTTGTATAAGCTGTGGCTGTCAGCAAAAGACATGTCCTAGATTAAGTAAGTCAAAATTCTAGGATTAGGAAGGAACATGCAAATCTCCTTCTCTAGCTGAAGAGCTACTGACAGCTGGTGGTTGCTAGCACAGGAAGACACTGTTTTCTTTAAGGGTGTAAACCCTTGAAGATTGACTATTCTTCAGTGAATGGTTTCACATTGATGTAGATATAAGGCAACACTACTTGGACTTAGTGAGTAATTAAGATAAGGATATAATGTTGGGAGACATGGGGTAGGTTGGGTCCATGGTGTGTTTAAACTTGTGGGGAGTAAATGCAAACAAAAAATTGTATGAATGCTGAATGTATGAAATTCTCAGAAGAAACACACAGACACACACACACACACACACACAGACACACACAGACACCCAGGCTCTCTGCCAGATTGGAACAGTAAGAAAAGATCCAAAAAGGGTCATATCAAGATAAGATCAAGGGTATTGAACCAAATATAGACACAGGAATCAGGACAAGTAGGATACACAGAAGGGTAGAATTCAGGTACATTTCTCAGATTAAGGTCATCAGAACAAGGGGAAAGGATTTCAAGGGTTTGCGAATCCTATGGTCTTCTACACTTGAATGGTTTTGTTCTGTGGAAAAAGACTCTCAGAATTTTGGAGTTTAACGACATTCTGTGACAGGAGAGATTGCTGGGCTATTAAGAGATCTTATTGCTCTTGCCCAGGACCCAAGTTTGTTTCCTAGAACCCACAAAGGATAACTAAAACTCTATGTAACTTTCGTTCTAGGGAATTTGACACCCTATCTGACCTTAGGAATTTACATGTGCACAGTGTACAAAAAGTGATGCAAGCACATACACATAAATAATAAATAAAGTAATACTTTTCAAAATGAAAATCTACTTGTTAAACAATTGCAGTGTTGTCAGAAAAGACCTTCAGTGAGATTAGATTAATACTCATTGGAACTGTGTGCTGAGAATTCTAGCATAAACATCTTTCTAAGAAAGAAGGGGAGAGGTAGAAGAAATGTATGAGAGTCAATCAATTATTAGATTTCTCTTCTTTTTCAGTCCTGCTAACCCTCTTCTTGCTAACTAGTGCCTCTACTAATTTCATATCTTTCTATTATGTATGTATATATGCATGTCTTGAGCAGATAACCACAACTGCTGTGTTCATGACTGCAGAGCCTATGCCATATTCAGAGGAAAGTGTTTTCCAGTATTCCTTTCTATCCTATAGCTCTTACATTCTTTCTAATTCCTATTCTACATTGGGAGGGGAGGATATAGATGTGCCATTTAGGGATAAATGCTCAATAGTCACATTCTCAACACTGTACTAGTTGTGAGTTTCTATAGTAACCATTGTTCCCTGTAGAAAGAAGCTTCTCTTACACAGGCTGAGAGCAGTATTAGTCTGCGGGTATATGTAGATGGAAGCTTGACTATATTTTCCATTTGTCAAAATATTAGTACATTCACCTCTGGAGCCTGTGACATCTTTAGCTATGAAATTTTGACCAGGTTATAGTATCAGATTATAGTATCAGTTTACAGTATCCTCTCCTAGAGCAATCCAATCAGAAAGTAGTTTGTTACCACCAGTCTTGCTGCTATTGCAGTAGTGGACATGTCTTTTCTGGAAGGTTGGCATTATTGTATTAAGTGTGTAGGGTTCACAGCTGGGTAAAAGGAGTGATGCCTTGTTTCCCCAGAGACTTACATAGTACCTTATCACAGAAGCTAGTAGGAAAGATTTCAAATCAGTTTTAGCTTGAATGTTCTGTTTTTATTCAACATGTATGGTATCTTTGAAAATTTCTGGGTCTTAACATGAAATACTAGTAGATAACCCAGGAGTAATGACAATAGCCTGTATTATTTTTAGAACCTCTAGCCAAAAATTCCTAGGGCAGGATTCTGTCCCAGGTACTTGGATTTTTATTTTTATTTTAAATCAGGAAGCATCATCATCTATCCATGCAGGATACCTCTATTTCAACTTTTTAAAATTGTATTTTCAGTTTTATAAAATGTTAGGCTTTCTTGTGATTTTTTTCTTACTTGGTTTAGGTTGACCCTGCCACCATCTCTCACCTACCCTTTCAACCTATGACTGTTCAAATATTTCCAATGGAGTCATGGAGTCTCTCCTGAGCCAATGTGAGGCCAGAGAGCTTTAAGTTTGGAATTGAGTAGAAAGATAAGAAGATTGATATTAGAAGGGATAAAAATGATTAAAAATTAGGCTGAAAAGACTGCAGATTATTTGTGGGTTTTTCCCAGTAGGATTCCTTTAGCTTTTAAGAATAAACTGACATTGATCATGTTTAGAGTTCAGTAGCTTACTCTTGTAAATTGCTGTGTGGCAAAGGTGATAGTAGGCAGAGTCACTTATATGTCTGTTATAGCTCAAGGAAAAAGTGATGGTGGATTAACTGTATCTAGTCTAATAAATATTAGTCATATTTAGTTTATTTAACACCATGACTTTTGAGTAAAAACTGAGGTCTTTATAGTAGTTTCACTATAGCCACTTTTAGACCCTAGCTTGCCTGTCATTCATAGACAACTTTTTTTTTTGGCTTTACACAAATGTATAACAAATGTGATAATTTAATATATACAGACAATGTGTAAAAACCAAATCACGCTCATTGATATTCTGACATCTTTGAACATTTATCATATTTTATGTTCAGAGGTACTGAATACCTGCCTCTTAGTTTCTTTATGCATAATAAGTTGTTATATATTGTAGCAATAGCTATATTTAATATTAGTCTTTTGTTGTTGTCCTTACACAGAGCCTTATCCCAGGTTAGTTTTGAACTTGCTATGTAGAACAGGTCAGACTAAAAATTGTGCTCTGTCTACCTCAGCCTCCCTGTGCTAAGATAACAGGTATAGGCTACCATGTCCACCATTTAAAAGTTCTTTTGTAGGATACTGAATAGCTTCCAACAAAATTCTACCTGGATAGACTCATGGTTTTGTGAGTTGATTTCTAAAGAACAACAGCAAATGGTATAAGAGCTTTTCATTGGAGTGTGGAGTAGATAGATCAAGACTGTCATCTCTGTTCTTGTTTTAATATAAATGACATCGTAGTCCTCACTGACTTTATATTTCCCTCACTTACTCATTTGTTTACTGTGTATTGATTATATAAAATGTACAAGATACAATGATGGACACAGGTACTGATTAAGAAATATTTTTCTTTTCTCAACACTGCCATAGAAATTAGGGGGCAGAATGTCAAGGTCTATTCATTATTTTAACAGATCTTGGAAAAATACAGCAAGAAAGAGCAGATGTCTATCATACTGACTTAAATTCCAGTAGACTCCAGACTTCCTTGTGTCATATGGGACTTAGAAAATGAATTTCTATATATCTGATCAGTTATTCCTTACTTAATAATTAGGAAAGGGAAAACATGCCATCATTTGCCTCTTCCCAAGATGTTAAAAAGATATGGTGTTTTTCCAGCTGATATGATATGATGGTACATAGGCACAAATCATAAAAGTCTTATAGCTATGTATGTTAGCTATATGTAAAAACTTAAACATCATCATATTAGTCTTGGAGAAAGGTATCTCATGTTGAAAATTGATGAAGTCTTTTGAAATTTGACAATAACATTAATATCATCATCATCACCATTATTGCTGTTGTTATTATTATGATTATGGTTATGATTATTATTATTATTAAATTACTGGCTAATGTGGCTCAACCCCGTCAGTTTATGGTTTTTGATTTTTGTAATTTTTGTTAGCAAGATGTCTACTTAAGACTAACTAGTGTGTATCTGCTTGAAGGAATAAATATGAAATGAATCCTGATTTGAAATCTAACAAGTCACCAGCACTCTTTAGTGATTTTCATCTTTGTGGATATTTATTTTATTATTAGATATAACTGAAATTAGTTTCACTTAAATTCAAGCAATAAGAACACCCAGTAATTTTAATAATATACCTGCAAAACTCTGATACCTTCAAAATCTCCAATGTGCTGTGCCTTTGATCTTTGTTCATCAGAAAAGACTCTAGGTCATTCAGCAACCTGGTAACATGTAATTTGGAAATCGACTCAGTTTGCATGGGATTTTAGACTGACAGAGCTTCTGATATCTAGATGAATACTTTATTCAGCAAGGCAATAAATGCTTCCAGTGGAAAGATGCATGGTGTGGAAAAAAATTAAAACGTCCCGAGCTACCTTAATCATTATTAACAATCTTAGAAACTAGTGAAATGATTGTGTTCTAAAGCCTAACCTCTCCAGTGTGTTACATAGTGAGGATGTAGTCACTATATTTGAAAACAATTTCAAAACAATTAAGAACCTGTTGACAAGAGGCCTCAGAGTTGAGAAATTGTTGAAATTGAGAAAGGGAATGTGTTAGTTACCTCATTTTCTCCCATCCTTTCCTGCTTTGCATACTATAGGTACTTTACATATATATTGCTCTTCAGGACACAGGTCCCCTTTTGTAGGTTCCTAAGGGTCCTAGATGAAAGAAGTTAAAAGCAGACTGAGAAGAAAGTAGGGATAGGGAATTATTATTAGCATTTGAGAGGGAACAGAGTAGGCCAGCTAGGATCATAGTAGTTAATGAAAAGAGGGACTTTGAAAGGAAAAAAATGAGAAAATTGGATTGACAGTGGGAATGCAAGCATTGTTATGAGAGAAGGAAAGAGAGAGAGACAAATGACAGACACAGAGAGAGAGAGAATATGAGAAAATATAATAGAGAATGTGAAAGAATGCCTATGGTGATTAATCTTGATTGTCAACATAACTAGATCTGGAGTCAACAAAAGGACATGTCTGTGTACAGGTATATAAAGATACTACCTGAATGAATTAACAGAGGAGGAGAAACTCTCCCCCTGAATGGCCATAGGTCTGAGGGTACAGTTGTTGCTTTTCACCTCCTTGCCTATTCCTTTTTGCTGGTAAGTGAATCTACGCTGTTGTTGCTTTCATCTTTCATCAATGTCCTTCAGAATCATACTTCTTTGGTCTTTCAACATCCACTGAAGGTAACTAGCTTTTCAGGAATCCTCTAGGACCTCTGTACCAGATTGAGACTATTGAGTTGCCCAGCTTCATAGATTGGACAGCTATCTACCATATTATCAGCCTCTCCAATGTATAGAAAACAGTTACTGAATTACAATGTGCATAGTGTGTAAAACAGTTTAATAGATCCCTTTTTAATGCATCTTTAATCTAGTCATTCTACTCTATCAGTATTTTTGGAGAACCATGACTAATATGATGTCCAAGTAACAAAGCAAATAGGCTCAGGATTTTTTGCTGATGTCAAAAATAAACTTATGCTTTTTGCGTTTAAACTCAGGAATCTGGGAGGCTTAGGAATTTTAAAGTAATTGCATTAGGAGGCACTTGAGGGTTATTATAATGCATACCTCATTAAGTGGAGAGTTATTCTTCCCATTTTCTTATGCCTTTGGGTGCTTCATGTTCTTTGCACCTTCTGTCTGAAGGTTGGTTTTCTAGGTTGTACAGCAGGGTTAATTTTCTTTATCACAGGAAGTCTTAGCCTTGTCTGGGCAAGGGAAGTTCCTGCTGTCTACATCAAATGATGTTGTTAGGACCAGGCAGATGGCTTACCAGGCTCATCATGAAAAAGTGATTACACAAAAGCTTGAAAAACTCAGTTAAGATCCTCAGGACACCTATAAAAGCCAGATATGGCACTATTTGTAATCCTGGCAATCCTACATAGATGTGAAAAGCAAAGACAAGAATATCTGTAAGAAGCTAGAAGGCCTACTAGTTTGGAATACACAGTGCAGCCACAAAACGGTAAGACCAACTTTACCTGAAGTAAGGTGGAAGGCAAGTCCCCAATCCTGAGGTATTATTTTACTTCATGTATATGAGTGTTTTGCTTATATATTTGTTTTAGGCATCACATATTTTCCTGGAGCCGACAGAGGTTATAATAGTGCATCAGATACCTTGGAACTGGAGTTATGGATGTTTGTAAGCTACTATGTGGGTGCTGAGACACAAACCTGGATCCTACACAAGAACAAGTAATCTTAACCATTGAGCCATGTCTAAAGCCTGAGTATGTCCTCTTATCTCTACTCATAAACTACAGTAGGCATGTGTCCTCACACAAACATGTATATACACACACACACACAAACCAAAACAGGATGTTTTCAGAAGAGTGTGTTGGCTCAATCCTATAATCTCAGCTTTATAGAGGTTGAAGCAGGAAAATCATAGAATAGATTTTCTCCCATCCCTCACCCTGTACCCTTAAATAAAAGGTACTGTCAATCACTGACTAAGCCATGATAAGTATTAAATAAGCCATGTTACTTGTGTTGGAAGATGTTACCATGTTGATATTCACATATATCACAGGCCAGAACTCTATATTAAAGGTTACTATTGGCCAGGGATTATGCCGTTTATATTAAGAAAAGATAGCATGACATATATTTGTTCCTCATGGTACCTAGAAGCAACTGAGTGGAAATAACATTTTTATTTATTTTTCACTGCTTATAATCCACTATCATTATTGGAATAGCTATACTTGCCACCATGTAAGATTGTAAAGACAAGGAGAATTGCATTTGGAGTGTTTTTCAAAGTGCATAGCATGGAAGAAGAATAAAAGTAATATGAAGTGAAGGTACTGCCAGTGCAAAGGAAAGGAAGCAACAATGGGGACAACAGTAACCACATTAGAGCATTGTTAGATGTAGACGCACAGAATTAAGAGAGAAGCAAGGAGAGACTACAATCTGACATCAACAGATGCACTTATGTTTATTAGCAATACAGCAAGGGGCATAAACGTTTTCATGGGATGGAGGTTCTGTGAGTATCCTGGGGATTATTGGTGCTTATATTCAGTCTTGAGAGTGAGGAAGTTGATGCAGCTTCAAGAGGCTACATGTGGACCTGTGGTCTCTCTTCCTGGAATTATTTGCTTATGCAAGACAGACTTTCTTGAGAAACAGGCTCTCTCAACAAACTTCTCTCTCTGGGCTGTACTGACTGATAATGGTTAACCAAGATCATCTCTCATCTCATGAGAATCACATTTTTACAACTGAGGAACTCATTAATATGGAATTCAATTTGCAACTGGGACTTCTCTTTCTTCTCATACCTTGTTTGGTTTCTATGTCTTATAATTTTTATATTTTATTGTATTTTCTGTGCATATCTATTTATCATCTATCTATCTATTTATCTATTTATTTATCTATCTATCATCTCTCTATATCTCTATATTTCTGTATATGTCTCTTTTTCTCTGTGTGTGCACATCTATATACTTGTGTACTATAGCATTTGTGTGTGAAGATCTGAGAAACATTTTCAGATTTAGTCTTCTTCTACCATGTGAGTCAAACTCAGGTCACTGAGCATTAATACAAGCACCCTTACCTGTTGAGCCTTTCACTGACTCCCTAAGTATATTTTTCTGGGATAAAATTATGAACTCTACAAAACTTAATGCTGTTTTTAACTTGCATATTGCAATGAAGTTAGATTGAGAGTCATACTATTTTTTTTTTGGGGGGGATGATGTAATTCATTAAATAATTCTTAACCTGTGCTTGGAAAAACATAAAATAATGTTTTTTAAGGCAGAAATTTCATCTGAATTTCAAAGTTGGGTAATGGGTTATAATGGACATTTGTTCATTAATCACACTTCTGACACACATGAAAAGGTGATAATAGAGAGGTAAGTGTAGAATTATCTGGAAAGATCAATTTGGCCCACCTAGTGATTTCACAAGAGAGACTTGCAATCCTAGAAGGCTGAGTGATTGGCCTAAAGTTGCAGTTCTATTGTCAGAACGAAAACTAAATTTCAACCCTTGGGATTCCAAAAGTCTTTCCTGATTCAAGTCTTCTTGGAATCTCTCTTCCAAGAAAAATACATTTTATTTATTCCTTATTCAAAACCAGATTTATGTTCATGAAGACCTACATATTCTAGCACTATGCTTATAATTTCAGGCATAAGTGAATATTTGTGTAATAATTATGAAACCAGAGAGAAGGCTTTCTAAGATACCTAAATATTGAACTGCACAGTTATACCACTCCTGAGCATATATAGCAAAGGGTTCTGAATCGTACTGAAGAGATACTTTCATATCCATTCCTATTCACAACTATTCACAACTGTTAGAAATTGGACCTAGTCTAAATGTCTATAAATATGTAAGAATAAAAGCAAATGTGATACATACACACCATGAAACTTTATTCAGCCATAAAGAATATAGAAACCATTACATTTGTAAGAAAATAGGTGAGAGTAAAAATCATTGTATTAAATAAAGTAACAGACTTAGAAAGGCAAAACCATACTTTCTTTATCTATGGATCCTCATTTCTATTTTTATATGTTTATTGTTTATGTTTAAGTGGATGTGGTATAGTTCATGAATCTAGGGAGACCATTAGAAAAGGGTTATCAAAGATGAAGGGTAGAAATGAGAAATAAAATGCATATGCTACTAAAACACACAGCAAGGCACTAGTTGGGAAGAATGAGACAAATGGAGGCAGTTAGAGGAGGACCAATGAAAACAATGTATATATGAAAATGCTACCACAGAATTCATGTTTTTTGTATGTCTGTTACAAAAGGACAATTAAAGGCAGAACAATGGAGTCTTTGGCTTCAAGGGGTTCCCATAAAAGAAGGCTGTTTGAGGTGCATACATGTACATACATGTGAGGGCAGTACAAACATGCTTATGAAGTGGATTTTAGACCCTCCAATATCCAAAACTGCAGATGATATATAAGCATATGACCATTGCCTATAGCATACTTAAGACAGACACAAAGGAGACATAGAGGTAAAATAAATTTTTTTGTCACCTCCCCAACTCTTCTTTTCATTAACACTATTTTACTATCACTGTCTAATGGACAGAGAATGACACATTATATATTGAAGTACTAGGGCTGCTGTGGGAGCTCAGCAAGTAGACAAGGAGACATTTTTCATAGGTGGAATCCCTGCCAGACCTGAGCAGAGGGAGATACCATCATGGCAGTGCCATCCTGACAGTGTAAACTTGAGTGTCTGAGCTCAGGAGTTTTTATTGATTCAGAACTCCTCGGGCACAGATTATAAACAATCCCCCATAGAAATCCAACACCTGTGGAAAATACAAAATGCCAAGGCCTATGCATCCCTTTTTTCAACAGAGCACAAAAACAATTATTTTAAACACAACTAAAAATAAGCTTCTACAACAATATATACTTACAGAAAGTTCTGTTTTACAGAGATTTTATTGTGTAATGGCTTTTTTTTCTTTTGTGTTTCCATCTACTTACACTCTGCTGTCTACTCTCTTTTTTATTTCTGATGTGATTCTTCCTTCTCTTTTCCTCTTGTCCACCCACATCAACACTAAGAAACAAAAATATAAAAAATAGCTCAATATTTTATGCAAAACTCATCTTTTTCTCTTCTCTCTCTGTCTCTGTCTCTCTCTCTCTCGACTATGGTCTTGGTCTTATCTCTCTTTATCCTCATATACTTTCCCAAATATAAACCTCCAAATATAAATTTCCCAAAGATAAATCTTTCATTGGATCTGGAAGAACTATTAAGAAAATTGATTGATTTCCTTTGGCATTACAAGCACATGACTAAACTCAATACAGAGATCTTACTTAGAGCTAAACTAGGCTACATGGACTCAAATCAAGTGTACTTCCATTGTCTTCTTGCTGATGTTGAGCTTTGAGATATTTTAGTGCCTAGACTTATGACATAGTTATTGAAAATGTGTTCAGTTGAAGGCAATATATCAGAGATTAATTTTCAAAGATGATTAAAACACAGCTTCCTTCAGATTAAAAATTTACTTATGGGTATCTCAAATCTTGCAAGTTTCAAGGTAAATAAGTATCAATGAGAAAATTTCTGTTCTTGCTGATATTTTGGGCTATGATATAAAAGTTTTGCTGAAATAATTTATATTTAAAAGGAACAGAAAATGTAAAGATAATAATTGATATATATTATTAAATAATTCCTTTTATTTACCATTATATTTTCTCAATATTTCCTTGAGATTTCATGGCTAAAATTTTTGTTTATCATTTCTTATGTAAAAAGAATCCTAGTTAATCTGATCATTTATTTGTCAGTTTTTGAGATCTCTCTTTTTATATACTGCCAGAGAAATATTTTTCTGTGTACTCTTGTCACAATGAACTAAACTATGCCACATCACAGTCATATGTGGATATCATAACATTAAGTACATCAAAATATAGTACTACAGAATGTTTTCAAGATATGGATCAATTAAAATGAACCTGAGGGCTGTCAATTCGTTATTGTCAATCTGACGCAAATGACATCAAGAGAAAGTTGGAATCTCAACTGAGGAGTTGTATCCACTAGATAAGCCTATGGACAGGTCTGTGGGACATGATCTAGACATTGTAGAGAACAGATCACTGTTGGAGGTGCCATCCGTAGGTAGGCAAGGTAGGCTTGGGCTGAACAAGCCATTTGAGGAAATCAGTAAGCAGCTTTCCTCTGTGGTCTTTGCTTTAGTGCCTCTCTCCAGGATTTGCTGGGGTTTCTGCCCTGACTTCTATTGATGATCGATTATAATCTGTAAGCCAAATAAACCCTTTATCCACAAACATGTTTTTAGTCAGGATATTATCACAGTGACACAAAGAAAACCAGGACAAACTGTTAAGGTACGGCCCTACTTCAACATGACTGACATCTTTCTAGAAAGGTGAGACTCCAGGAGGCACAGTAATCAGCGGCAGCCACCTACTAGTTTGAAAGAGAAGCCTGAAAATAAACCAGGTTTCTGATATATTTATCTTGAATTTCTGGTCTGTACAGTTGTGAAGACCCCATCCACAACATTCTAACTGGCAGCCTTAGTAAAATAATATAATTGTGATCATGCTTTTACCCAACATTTTATTTCAGATCAAAAGGATTTTTTCCTGGTAGTGAAACCTCTTCACAAGCTAATATACCACTACAGGGAAAGAACGTAATTTAATTAACTAGCCCCCTTTTTAAGGCATTGAGCTTTTGTATTTATTTGTTGGAACACTTTTGAAATTGAATGTTAAAGAACCTATAGTTTCCTTACAATGTTGGGAACAGAAAGCTGGGGAATTTTTTTTATTTGGGGTATAAGCATGCTCACATTTGATTTCAACTAATATAGACATAACATTTCCCATAGCAACCCACTATTTTTTTTTCACATGGGCATGTCAATAATGCTATGACAAATTATAGTATGTCAGCCTGTCCATTAGGAACATCACTTCTCAAGATTTTAAAACAGCTTCTAAGACATAATTCAAAATGAGACCTTGATGAATCAATTTTCATTTTCTTTAAAAAAAAAACTTTCACTTCTGGACTTTGTAATTAGGCTTGAGTTTCATTAAAATGAAGATGAAGGGGATCCTGAGCAGGTGCTTGCTAATTTCTGATTTTGAATTTGGTTTCTTTAATTCTGACAGCATTGCCTGAGATAGAATGTCATTACCCAATGAGTTTGGCTTTCTAAGTTACCTTAAAAACAAAACTAGAAAGGCATTAAATCTTAATAATGGTTGCCTATCCTCAATGCTATTTTTCAACTCTTTAAACCCATATCTTGATAATACCTTATAAAATATGAGAAGATTTTAGCAAAAATTTGGTCTGCTGGAGCATATTGTGACAAAACATTTTTACTGAAACTGAAGAATTTTGTGATGTGTTAGGATCCTGGATTTCCTATCAGGAATTTTCTCAAACCCTTGTCTGAAGCTGAGATTCAGGGTACTTTGAAGATCTCCTGATCATAACAATGATAAATTAATGATGATTCCAGACCACCTCACTCAGAGCACTACTCCATGGCCCCCATACGGGAAGAGTAGGCACACACATGGGCCACATGCTACTTATCTTTATTAATTGGTATGAAGGTAAGACCTATGTTGGTCTTGTCAACAGATAATGCACATATAAATACTCTCTCTCGAGGCAAAGGCAGTATAAGAATATGTTGCTGAAATTGTTGTGAACCATCTCTCTTCAGGTATAGGTATAATGTATAAGTTATATCAGGTATAAGAATGCTTCCAGTTAAAGAACATTTTCTACTATATGATAGAACATCTCTCAAAAAGTCCACATTGCTGTTTCATGTTTCGTCTGTTTTGTGAAATCTTTTTTTTATCCTTTCATTATTTGAAATGCAGAGACACAACAAGCAGCAATCTAAATCAACATTTCCTGGAGTTTGACTCACACTGTTATTTTTAGTCATTCAAAGTGTTATTTTTAGACCCTGTTTTTGAGGCAATTTACATGAAAAGTGAACTAGTTCCTTTAGGGCAATGCAATTTACCTTATGTGCTCCATTTTTTTTGTATCAATAACCTAAAAAAAGTGGCAATTAGTCTAGACTTTTAGAACATGGGATATTCCATCTTTATTTTACTCTTCTAATTGGAATGTATCAATCAGTAATGGAACATGTACAAATTAGTTCAGACAAAGGAATTTTGTTCCTTTTTTAACTCTTTAATAAGAAATAATTAAAAAGGAAGACATCTTGGTGTTTATAGGATGAAAACTACGAGGTGCTTGTATTAATGAAAAACATTCTTTGATACACAGTTCTCAGATGAATAGATCTAAAGATTACTTATGGTGTATGATCACAAGGCTGGTCTCCTCTCTCCATTTACTTCTACGCTAATTCCAATCTAACATATCAACTTTGGTATGTTAAATGAACAAAACATAAATTTAAACTCTATTTGAACACTGATTTATGAGCCTATGCATTGCTCTGCCATACACTGTAGAGCTTTTACAAACAAACAACAAACAAACAAACATTCTTGATCTACTGAACTGACACCAATGTGAATGAACTATGGGAATTAGACATGCAGAGGGATACTGAGAGTGAAGACAGATCCATTAGTTTAGGGAATGTATTCATCTTTAAACAGTTACATATCTTCTATATTAGATCAAATCTTATTCTGTTCTCCAGAGCAACTTACATTTTACAATTTGAGTCTTACAAATTACTGGGGTAATAATTTTTTTCTCTTTTTTACAGTGTGACTTGGTGCTCCCCAACTCTCTCTGTGCAACTATATGGGCTCTCTACCTTGTTACTAGTGCTAACTCATGAAGTGTATTTAATCATATTCTTCTATCATTTGATAGGGTACTCATTATTCATTTATTTTCTCACATATTTTGAGTAATTTAATAAATATTAATCAGGTAGAATTCAAATGATGATTTAACTCCTAACAACAAATGAAGCAAAAAGGGAGGGATGCTTTACTAGATGCTCATGGAATTACTTAGAGAAAGTCTTTCTGAGCTTAAGTACTAGGGAAATTCAAGGGTTTCACATTATTTCTTAATTTCAAGCTCCAGGTTTTTTTAAATCTGAGTTTATGCAGAAATTTGAGTATTTTTAGGAGTTTGCTTTCTCAGGACATTCAATTTTAATTTCAGGTCAAATATGTTATATGGTTATGTTCCATGCAATATTTGAGGAGGTTTTAAATTTTAAATGACAGTCAAACTGAACTGATATACTGCATTGAAATATATTCCTATCTTTCACCCATTTTTAAAATTCATGCCATCTAGAATTTGTGAGTATGGTGTTGGAAATATGGCTTTCCTAAATAAAATTAAGTAGATGTAATCAACTTAAAACAAGGTCAGTATTTATAAGTGTTAACATTAAATCCAATGAATGATGCCCTTAGAAAAGACAGAGTATCACATGAGGAGAGAGGCAGACTGTAATAACATATGCATATGCCAAGGAACACAGAGCATGTCCCAATTCATGGAAGCTGTAAGGAACTTTTTCAGACTTCTCAGAGCATGGTTGTGTTGAAATTTAGATTTCAACACACACACACACACACACACACACACACACACACACACGCACACACACACCAAACACATACTCACTTGCACAGACTGATCAATGAGAGAAAATTGTTTTATTATAAATAGATTTTTTATACAATATGTTCTGATTATGTTTCCCCTTCCTTTATAGTTTCTAATTCCTTATAACCTCCCCTCTTATCTGGATCCACCTGTTTCTGTCTCTCTTTATAAAATTAATAAAACAAAAAGACATCTGAAAGCTAATAATAAAACATAACACAAGAAAACAAAACAAATCAAAACAGGGAAAAAGAAAAGAGTCCCCTCAAAAAAGCACAAGAAACAGATATAGAAACAGAAACCCACTTGTTCACACATTCAGGCCTTCCCATAAAAACACAAAACCAGAATTCACAATATATCCAAAAAATCAATAGGGTAAGCAATAAATTAAAAACAAATAAAGGAACAAATAAATAAAAGTTAAAGTAAAAACAAAACAAAACAAAAACAAGCAAACAAAAAGCAACCAGAAAGAAAAGCCCTGACATTACATGAGATAAGAAGCCTCTCGTTGGCCAACTGCTGGACATGCCACCTACACTTAACAGTAGTTTTGACAGTGAGACTCCCTCGGAGAAAACTAACTTTTATTTGCAAGTGGTTATCAATTGTATATTGCATCTGTGTTAGGAACGGAAGCATGTGTTCACTTCTCCCTTTCAGCTCCAGGGACCCAACTGGTATAGTCTGGTCCAACTCCTTTGCATGCTGCCGTAGTCTCTGTAAGTTTGTATGTGCCTTGGCTCTTCTGTGTTTTGAAGGCCTTATTTCCTTGGTATCCTCTACTTCCTCTGGCTCTTACACTCTTTCCAACTGTTTTCCACAAGGTTCCTTGAATTATGTGGAGAGGAATTTGATGGAGACATCCCACTTAAGGTTGATTATTCCAAGGTCTCTCACTGTCTGCGTATTGCCTGGCTGTGGGTCTCTGTATGTTCACTGCTACTACAGAAGGAAGCTTCTCTGATGAAGATCGAGCAAGGCACGGATCTATAAGTATAGTGGAACATCAATAGGAGCAATTTAATTGTTTCATTCCTTCTGTAGAGTAGTACGTATTTGATTTTCACATGGGTTCCTGGACTATATAATCTCAGGTTCTTGGTCAACCATGTACTGTTCCATGTGGGTTCCATCTCATAGTGGGCCTTAAATCAAATCAGATACTGGTTAGTTACTCCCACAAGTTTTGAGCTACCACTGCACTAGAATATCTGGCAAGCAAGATATCATTGTATATCAGAGGGTTTGTAGCTGGGCCAGTGTTTACTTTTCTCCTTTGGTTGCCTGCCAGGTATCTTCCACTAGAACACTAGAACACTAGACTGTAGTGGTCAAAGCTCTATGTATGCACTGAACTTACTTCTCTGTGTTCAGTGAGTTGTGTAGGTATTGTTTTCAGAAATAGGGCCATGCTGTCAGTTTGTGGAGAACAACTTATATATAGCCTTGGCTATAGCCTGGGTTATTTGGGGATTTCCATGGGAACTATTTGACCAACAACTTAAAGAGATGTAACTCATTCTCAGTACTGAAGTATTGTTATATGAGAGATACCTACTTTGGGTTTTGTCTCCATCATTATTTGGTGATTACATTTTGATTGTCTTCATGTATGTATATAGTTTAGGAAGATTCTACTGTATTAGGATTCCAAATTGACCTTAATTTAGCTGTTTCTCCCTGTATTTCCTTCCTTGTCTACTGTTCCCTCCCTCTACATGAATGATCCTTCCATTCTGTAATTCACCCATTATTCTTCCATAGCTATGTATTCTCTTTCCTTTCCCTAGGGAGATTTGTCCCTCCCTACTACTCCTATGTTCTATACTTCTGTGGCTTTATGGATTTTATCTTTGATTTAATAACTAGCATACCTATATAAATGAATACATACCATATTTGCCCTTCTGTGTCTTCATTAACTCACTTAGGATTATTTATTTTTTAAATCTATCCATTTACCTGTTAATTTCATGATCACATCCACATACGAATGAAAAATAACATTTTGTCTTTTTGATCTGGGTTACCTCTCTCAGAATGAATTTTTCTAGCTCCATTCATTTACCTGAAAATATCATTTTTTGCCTTTTTCTTTAAAAAAAGCTGTGTAATATTCCATTGTATAATTATATCATATTAACTTTTATTTATTCATATATTTAATGGTATCTATGTTGTTTCCAGTTTCTGGTAATTGTGAATAGAGCAGCAGTGAACATGATTGAGTAAGTGTCCTTGTGGTAGAATGAAACATTGTTTTGCTATGTGCCCAAGATTGGTATAGTAAGATCTTGGGGTATAGTGATTACCATCTTCCTGAGGAACTGCAGGACCGATTTCCATAATGGCTATATGAGTTAGTACTCAAATATCAAAGGAGGATGTTCCCCTTACTCTGCATCCTTTCCAGCATGAATTGTTTTTATTATTATTATTTTTGACCATTCTGATGGATGTTAGATTTAATTGCAAGCTAATTTTGATTTCCATTTCACTGATAACAAAAGATGTTGAAAACTTCTTTAGTGCTTCTTAGAAACATGAATTTCTGCTTTTGATAAATCTCTGTTGGGATATGTGCCCCATTTTTTAATAGATTGTTTTGTTGATATCCAGGGTTTGAATTCCTTATATATTTTGGATGTTAGTCTTCTATCAGATATGTACTTATGTAATTAGGAGAAATAATTTCCTAGTCTGAAGGCTGCCACATTTTCCTGATGGTAGTATTCAAGAGCTTTTCATTTTCATGAGGTTCCATGTATGGTTGATTTTAGTACTTATGCTAATGATGTTCTGTTCAGAATGTCTTTTCCTGTGCTAATGTGTTCAGTGCTATTGCCCACTTTCCCTTCCATCAGCTTCAGTATATCTGGTCTTATGTTATAAACGTTTATCCCTTTGAAGTTCAGTTTTGTTCAGGGTTATATGTATTTGTATACATGAAGACATTGATCTTGGCTACCACTATAGTTAAGATTCTGTCTTTTTACTCCATGTGTATTTCTGGTTTCTTTATCCAATATCAGATGTCCTTAGGTGTGCAAGATTTATGACTCGATCTTCAGTTGGATTCCATTGATTAACATGTCTGTTTTTAATGTCAATACTATGTTGTTTTTATTCCAAAACTGTTAGTGAAATTTAAGGTTGGAGATAGTGGTACTTCCAGCACCTCTTTGATTATTCATGACTATTTTAGGTATCCTGGGATTCTTATATTTCTGTATAAAGTGCAAAATTGAAAACTGTCCTTTCAAGACTAGTGAATAACTGCATTGAAATTTTTATGGGGATTACATTGGATCCGTAGGTGGCTTTTGGTAAGATGGCCACTTTTACTACACTAATTCTAGATGCATGAGCATGGGAAGTCTTTCCACTGTCTGATATCTTCTTCAATTTCTTTCTTCAGTATCTTAAGGTAGGTTCTTACAACATAATTTTTCCCTTGTTTGGTTTTCCCCAGATGTTTAATATAATTTCGGGCTGTTGTGGAAAGTGTTGTTTCTCTGATCAGAAGGCTATTAGTTTTGGAGAATTAATTTTCTCTCTTGCCTCTTTTGCTGAAAATGTTTGTCAGTGTTAAGAGTTCCCCAGTTTGTTTAGTATCACTTATGTATGATATCATATCATTTGCAAATAGAGGTAATTTGATATTCTTTCCAATTTCTATCCTCTTGATCTCCTTCCGTTGTCATATTGCTCTAGCTAAGCCATCAAGTTCTATACTGAATAGATATGGAGAAAGTGAGCAACCTTGTCTTGTTACTGATTTTAGTGAAATTGCTTTGAGTTTCTCTCCATTTAGTTTTCTGCACCATTTGAGATGATCATACGGATTTTGTCTTTCAGATTGCTTATGTGGTGGATTACATTTATCAATATTTGTATGTTGAACCATCCCTGCAACTCTGAAATGAAGTCTGCTTGATTATGGTGGATATTTTTGATGAGTTCTTGGTATCTATTTGCAAATATTTTATTGATAATTTTGTATATATGTTCATGAAGGAATCTGGTCTGGAATTATCTTTATTAGGTTTCTCTATGGTTTAAGTATTTGGGTAATTGTGGTCTCATAAACAAATTGGGCAATGTTCCTTTTGTTTCTGTTTTGTGGACTAATTTGAGGATTATTGGCATTAACTCGTCTTTGAATATCTGGTAGATTCTGTGCTAAAACCATCTGGCCCTGTGCTCTCTCTGCTTGGAAGACTTCTAATCACTGCTCCTATTTCACTAGGGGTTCTCAGTCTGTTTAAATTGTTTATCTGGTCTTCATTTAACTTTGGTGAGTGGAATGTATCAAGAATAATTTTCATTTCTTTTGTACTTTCAATTTGGTGGATTTTAGGTTTCTGAGTATTGTAATCTGATACTTAGGAGTGTGAACGAGTAGAAGGGGGACTGAGGGGAAACACAGGAGGGAAGAAAGCAGGATATTTTACCAGGATATACTGGAAAAGAAGGTTGGAGTAAGTCTGTGTGGTTGGCTGGAGATGGGCCAGAAAGAAGAGGGTACAGCAGGTGGTTTGCTATAGAACTAGAGGATGATAATGCTAGATTAGATTTGGAGGATAGGGGTGAGAGATGGTCTGCAATTAGCCTACCAGCTTCCCTGACCTGCAGCCTTTCTGTTATTTTAAGCCATCTGAATTACGTATTTTTTATGGAAATTCTTGGAAACAAAAACATCAATTTTTCTTTGCTTGGACCTGTCAAAATTAGAAACCTGGTAGAGGACTACAGATAAAATTTTGTTATGATAAGCTATCTAATCATAGAATATATTATAATGAGATTTTATCACTTATTTTTGCATGGGCATTTGGGTGCATGTTTATGTGAGTACAGATTGCATGCGCATATGTATAGGGCCATGGGTGTGGAGGCTAGAAATCAACTCGAGTGACCTTTCTCACAAACTGTTCCTTTTTACTCCCTTTCTCTCTTTTTTTTCTTTTTGTTTTCATTTTTGCGTGACTGATTCTTTCATATTTACCAGTGAGTTACCAACTAGGCTTGGTTGACTGGTGAGTTGGCCCCAGTGATCACGCTCTTTCTCTATATCATATCATATATATGTGTGTGTGTGTGTGTGTGTGTGTGTGGTGTGTGTGTGTATACACACACACACACACACACACACACTCTTTTATAACTACATACTTTAAAAACAAATAATTTAGAAGATCATGAATTCATATACATTTATATTACTTGTAAGAAAATATGGCTCTATTTAGAAACTAATATTTTATATATCCATATCTGTAAAAAAATCTAACACTAGAGTTTCTGGTACAATCATTGGACTGTGAAGAGCATGAGGATAAAACCTATACATTTGATTTTCTTGTTCTTTTGCATACAGTTACATGTTTGTGCAGTTGTATGTACCTGTTCATAATCTTCTGCTGGGGTCTGAGTCCAGCTCTAGTTCCCGCGATGTATTCCTCAGCTTCCACAAAGAAGGATAAACAATCGAAACTATGACAAGTGAGCAGCAGTATCTCACTCTTCTATGGGACCCTTAGTTGGCAAGCTTAAAGCTCTTTTAATAAGACACATAGAATATGTCTTATGGTGATTATGACACGCAGGAACGTTTCTTTAATAGTAAATTAAAGAAAGATAAAGAAAGAAAAGCAAAGAATAAAATCAAAGAAAATAACAATGTGCACATTAAAGGAATAAAACAAAGTTTCTATAAGCTAGCAATCTAACTCTCTAGGCCTTGCAATCTATTCTCCTCAGTTAGTTCATTCCTCTCGTCTCTCCTGTCTGTCTGTCTCTGTCTCTATGTCCGTTGTCCTCGTCCTCGTCCTCACCCTCCTCCATTCTTCTCGTCTCGCTCTCTCGTTCCTCCTCTTGTTTTTCGTTCTTTTTTTTGACCAAGACTTTTCTGTAGCTTAAGTAGCACTGTAGGAATGTTTATCTAAGGGTTGCAGGTGTCAGGCATATCTCAAACAGGAACCACTGGGAAAGGTGTCTCTCCTCTTCACAGCTGCAGGCTTCAAAGTTACTCAGTTATCATCAAAGAATAAATGATACAATGATTAATTAGTGGATGGTAGGGATGTCACTGCTGATTGCCATTTGCCTTGCACAGATAGTTCAGGGTGCCATGAAGGCGCCAAGGGAGGATTTTATGGTTTTTTAGTTCCTTGGTATGTATTTATTCTTCTGGGTCAAAGCTCTAAATTTCTAGTCTTATCTGGTGGCCTGGCTAGGTTGAAGGCTATTTCTCTCTTTAAGTCCTGGGAATGTTTCCTTTTAAGTTGGTGCAGTCTTGCTATATTCTTCATTAATGAAGGGCTAATTGTCTGCTTGTCTTTCCAGGTGCATTAACTTTCTAACTAAGCTCTCTGGCTTCTATCTATTAAGGCTTATCTCTTCCTGGGAAGATCAGCATTTACTCCAGGAATAGCTTTATGATGCACTTGCAATAAACCTGGGTTGCTCTCATGTTCCAGGACTTGGAAGTTCGGATATGATTACAATTTACTTCTGAATAGCATGGTTGTGTTTCATTCCAGCCCACAGTGGCCAGCTCAGGGATTAATTTGGATATTACTATTAGGCTATGCAGATCTTATTATTGATGAGAAAACGTATGTCACCATACAGTAAAGGTAAGAAAGGGGCAAGGCAGTTAAGGAATTCCAGTTCCCAACAGCGGATGCCCAGGAACCTTGTCAAGCTGAAGCTTCCATAGTCTGGGTAACCTGGATCCCAACAATCTTCAAGGGGTGAGTTTGTCTACCTGCAATCTGATACAGTCATATTTTTCTGTGCCTAGAAAAAGCAGTCATATTTTCTGTATTTGATTGTGTTCACTTCTCTTTAGATGTCATGATGGCATCATAATGCAAAACATTCTCAAGTTCACATCCTTGGTTCTAAGTCCAGAACAGATGGGAAAACAAAGAATAATTCAAAGAAACCCAACTGACTTTCTTTTCTCTTTCTTTCTATATTGAATGGACAGCTTCACCCAAGGCAAGCAAGTACTCTGTCTGGGCCTCAGACTCAGCCTGTCTACCCACTCATTGGTGCAATTGTGACACATTTTGCTTGTTTCCATAAATTTCCACCATAGCATGAAGTCAGAGCTTCTCATGCATGACCTGCTCATGGATGTTGATTCTTCTGCTTCCTTATCGTCCATACCATCCTGTGTTCTTTAAGAAATTGCTCAATGAAGTGCAAATATATGAGTAAATGTTTATCTTAGTGCTTGTTCTTTTCTTTTTTTTCTTTTTTTCCATCCTCTTCTTCATCTCCTTCTGTTTCTGTTTTTTTTTTTTTTTTGTTTTTTTTTGGGGAGAAGCTAAATCAAGACTAATTGAATGCATATTTAGACTGTTATGTACAAGTAAATATTATTGTTAAATTACTTTTCAGAAAGTTGAAATATATATGCACACTTACCAAAGGACTTTTATTTTTACTTTTTAAAATTAAATTAAAGCTGAGCCAAAATTCCTGAATCCTGTGTGTCAAAGATAACTCTTGGAGGTCTGATAGGAATAGAGCACTTTTGAAGATACCTATGTCATTAACAAATCCAGTCGCTGAAATTTTAATGAAATGCTCAGAATGCCTTAATTCAAAACCTGGCTTTTACTCAGTGGTTTTTAAAGCTTTGTATTTCAACTCAGATCTGATAAGTGTTTTCATCTCTTTTATCTGCTGGAAACCTGGCATAATTTTAAAGGATACCATTTAGACAAGACTTTCCATTTAATCTTTCAATTCTTAAAACACAGCCACTCTTAAAGTATGACTTCAATTTGTTTAATGCTCTTTTTTAAAAATAACCACATGATATTTGTTAATAATAAGTACTCGACTTTCAAAAGAGATAATTACTAAAGTCTGAAAATACTGTTAGTATTTCTGTCTGTAGTGCACTATATGTGTTCCAGGAATACTACAATTGTTTTTGTATTAGTGTATCAGATCATCTCTGTGACAACTAAGATAATCATGGAAAATAGGCCTCTTTCAGTTATAAAGTCCTTATACTAACACCACTCAAATTTATTCAAGCACACAAAATTGCAACAAGCCAAAACGGGAAAAGAAAGCATAAGTCTGATGCTGAGAAGCTGTTCTTGTGATACTGGGTGGAATGCCACTGAACACTCTTTTCAAGTTCCACAGATGCCTGGAGAAGTGATTTATCTTTCCTTTCTTTTTGGTTTTTAGCTAATTCTGAAATAACATTTTAGAAACATAAATATTGACTCTTCTAAATGATCATCTGAATGACCCTGCTCTGACTAAGAACTTAATCTTGGTTATAGAGAGAAACATACACTGTGATCTCATTTGTAAAGAGAATAAATAGGTTTATAATGAAGTGAAGAGTAAAATGAGTGCTACTTGAAGGTAGAGTTGTGTGGGGATAGGTCAGATGTACTATTTTTTACAATTATAAAATTTTAGTTCAAAAGGACAAATAAAATTCAGGTTTATTGTCAATAAGATACTGATTCTGGATAGTAAATAGCATGGATATAAAGAGTTCTTTCTAAAAGAACAGTAGCTACATAAAGCGGTGGATGTGTTTATTGACTATATTTGGTCATGTACTTATACTTTAAAATATCTGTGCACAGCAAATGAACACAATTTCTTCTGTCAACTAAGAAAATTGGAAAAAGAAAGTATCCTAGAACCATTTGATTCATGCATAATCATCAAGATTTTTCTGAAATAGCATGCAAGTACACTGAAATGCATATGGTATTTATATGTCAGAGAGCAAGCCTATCAAGGACAGGGGAGGATTTTTTTCCCCCCGGTTATCTCACTGAAAAAGAAATAAATCTGTGGTAAAGTGAATGTGAACAGGAAATAAAGACAGAGGCATGGTGGTTGTGGTTGTGATGTGTGTGTCTGTGTGTGTGTGTGTGTGTGTGTACACATACCTGTCTGTTGTCAAAATTGAGTCATACATGATAAGTACCATTGAGGCAAATGTTGAATAAAGATCATGTTGAGAGATGTTAAACATAATTTTATATTTAAAAGATACTTATTTTAATTATGGATAAAGCAGTGTTTTTGGAAATAATAGTGTTTTAACCCTTACAGAGCATAATTCAAAAGTATTTTCGTTGAAATGGTCCTTTGAAACCAATGTGGATATTTTCCTGTGTTTGCACAGCTAATTCATAGAGACAGAAATGACATACTCTTCAACTTTGTGGAGTATAGTTCTTACATGGCCATGCTATTTCATATTATTTTTATGTAAATAATACTAGGATGTGATTTGATTTGTATATAGTATAACAAGTACACCAAGATTTGAGGACTTTTGCTAATAGTATTTTTAATTAAAATTTTTATTTTTTGAGATCATAATGTACCTACATCATCATCCCTCCTTTATTTTTCTCCCTTCAATTCCTCCCTTGTACTCTCCTCTGCTTTCATATCCATGCCGTCTTTTTTTTAAAATTACTGTTACATATATCTATCTGTATGTGTGTGTGTGTGTGTGTGTGTGTGTTTGTGTGTGTGTGTGTGTGTGTGTGTGAGAGAGAGAGAGAGAGAGAGAGAGAGAGATGGCTGGAGAGATGGTGCAAAGACTTGACTCACAGCCATAAAAACAGGAATGAATATATGAAAAAAAAATATATATATATAGTTTTTATTTAATCATTGCCCTAGACATGAGCCTACATTGCACTGCTGCCTCAAAGATGTTTATGATTGTAACTTTCATGAAATGACAAATAATTGAGAACAATGACACACTATAATTTTTAATGGATTTTGAAGGATTACCATGCTTAGCTCCTTTCTCTTTATATCTTATGATAGCTATATATTCCATTAGAACACAACTAAGTTTTTCCCAGAAGTTTCCATAGGATTTTCTAAAAATACAACCTACTTATTCTGTATAATGTTACTTGTATGTTTATGTTTTCAGGTCTGAACACTTTAATTTGATAATCAGTTTGTCTGCTCTTCTCTGGGGAAGACAGTTGCTCTTGATCTTAGTATTCCTCACTTGCCTGTACTGTAATCATTTATTTGTTTTTGTCTAAGTTTAGGCCTCATGAGTTTTCTCTCTTCAACTCTAGTATGTCTTAGTTTGTGTCTTACTTGTTCAAGTAATGTTTAGGTAATCATGTACTTCATTGATATAGCTTCTGTGACATTTCCAGGAAACACAATATCACAGCAAACTTCATGTGCCTCTGCTTTTGCTATTTTCTCATGCACATCAGAATCAATGTTCAGGGGACCATAGCTGGGTCTTACAAAAATTCTACTCCCTGAAGACTAACTTTCATGGTATCAGGAGATGCCATACTGGCTTTCACAGTAGCGAAGACACCAATAGTCCAACCTAGCTATTTCTAACATGGCATGATAACCCTAAGGGTATAATAGTAGCATGCATAGCTTGATGGTAACCACCAGCTCTCTAATTAGATGTAAGGCACAATAATCAAGTGGGAAATCATGACTTTTGCTAGAAATCTACCCAACTACCAAAGGCTAGAAGAGAATATATAATCCCCAATTTACTAAACCAGCATAATCATTAACCAAATCTATAAACATTATCCTTATACCCACAGATATGTGTACTTCTCATCTCTACTCAAGAAAACTACTCTTTGCCACAGAAACCAATACATAAAACCACAACTAATCAAAATTCAGTGTAGTAGACCCTAATCCCAACTGATATATCTACAACATGACTTCTGGATATACTTCAGGCTCAATGATCACTGAAGAAGTGAGGGAGCAAAAGATTGTAAGAGATCAGCCATCACCAAATATTTGGTGATTTAGCCATCACCAAAGAAGCTTCCTCCTCCAGGATAAGGAGACAAATATAGAGATTTACAAACAGAAAGAGAGAGAGGAGATGGGGGAGTCAGAAAGACACAGAGAGATAGAGAGACCTTGGAACTCTCCAGATCTAAATAGGATGTCTCCATCAAATCCCTCCTGTCAGAGCTCAGGGAACCCTATAGTAAAGGAGGCAGAAAGTGTGAGAGCCACAGAGGGATAAAGGACTCCAGGAGAACAAGGCCCTCTAAATCACCTGAACAAAATAAAATTCATATAAATTCAAAGAGATGGAGCAACAAACACAGGGCCTACGTGGGTCTGCACCAGATCCTCCGTATATAACAAGTATGCATTATATGTATTTTCAAATATATGTGTCAATTTAGGCTTCCTGTGATTAACTATGTAATTTAGGCTGAGGTAATGGGAAGTGGACTTCTAAATAATTCATGTCAACATCATCTGAAACTGTAATAGGAGGATTGTGATTCAATTTGAACCTTTCTGTTGTTATTGTTGCTGTTATTATATATGGGAAAAGCATGTATCTCAGAAATATATAAAAAATATGACATAATTTATAGGCCAAAGAAATAAATCACAAACTTGCTTCTAACTGCATATGCCTTAGTACAGGCTTCAACTATTACTAGAGAAGTTCCCCCAGCCCCAGCAGCAGACTTTGTTTAATACAGAGTCAGAGCTGATCAATTTTCAGAGAATAAATATTTGTAGATTCTTGAGACCTAAATGAGACACATGTAACACATTCCTTTCACATGTCCCCATGCCATGGGACATTTCAGAAGAAGAGGCATAAAGATTCCAAGAGCCAGAGATTGGGAAGAAATGCTACAAAATAGTGTCTTCTGGATAGGACAATAAATTCGAATTCACAAACTCAACATCTACTGTTGCCTACACAAGCATTACTAATATCAAGACATTCAAAAATCCAGCATGAAGGGAGGAAGGGCATACAAAGTCCTATTCCCTAGCTTAAGAGATTTGGCAGTGGAAGTATGGTAGAACAAGGAGAGTCAGATCTCTTTAGGAAAGTGACCACTGGTACTTTGCTTATGATTAAGGCGATATGCCTACAACCATGCACATATGGACAGTATTGATTGGAATCAGTGGGCTATGAAAAGAGGATATAATGTTGGGAGAATTAGTAGAAGGTCTGGAGGGAGTTAGATGAAAAGTGAGAATGGTTATGCACAAAATAATTGTATTTTGTGTGAAAATTTCCAAAATTTTGTATGAAATTTTCAAAAAATGAATTAAAAAACACTCCCTGCATCAAGGGATGAGTTTAGCCAGTAGTCAATATATACAAAACAAACTATAGGATTGGCTCAGACACATATTTAAGCAAGGTCTCTAATTCCAGCAGATTGACATATTTAATTTTTCTGTAGCAAAGAAGAATTTTACAAGATAATTGTTTGATTTGTTCATTTCAAGCACTCTTTTTTTGATCCATATATTTTATTTATTAATTTTGTAGTCATTGTGACAACTGAAGCTGAAGATTGATGGAGTAGACTTGAGTTCTCAAGGAAATTTTCAAATTCTCCAGATTATTTTTTTTTCCACTTTGCATTTCTGTCAAGATTTTTGTTTGTTTTGCATTTTGAGACGGGGTTTGTATGTTTTAACTGTGGCTGTCCTGGAACTCGATCTGTAGACCAGGCTGACCTGGAACTCACAGAGATCTACCTGCCTTTGCCTCCCAAATGCTGGTCTAATGTTTTTCTTAACTATATTGCAGACCATAAGGAATTAATTTTAATGAAGAATTTGTGAGAGGTGAACTTTGTAGTCTATATTGTAAGAATATATTTATACTTCCCTCTGTAGGAAGCAATCTGCATATGCAATACTCAAAGACTTTGGTGTTTCTGAAGTCCCTCCCTTACAACTTGCTAATGGCAGGGGAGCTGGGGATGAAAAAAATCCACAATCTCAGAGAGAAGACTGACTACTTTACCAGAGGTACAACACTAGACTTTGGAATGACTAACTGCCTTTTTTTCCTCCTCCTTAATAATATATTGGCTACAGGTGACAGGGAGACTCATCTTTAAGATGGTAAGTCATTGTCTTCTCAGACTGTTAGTTCTCCGAATAAAATACAGCTTAAAGACTCAATTCCAGTTTGTTGTCCATGTGCTAGTGGTAGGAACTCCATTACATTTGTCATGAGTAACCACGTCAGTGTGGGAAGGCAATGGTGATGATTAGTGTTAATTGCCAACTTCGCAGAGTTAGAATTTCCTGAGTGATGGGTCACTGGCTATGCCTGTGGGGTATTATCTTGATTACATCAAGGTGTAGAGATTTGCCCACTATGGGTGTTACCTTTTCTTAAGCAGCAGAACCTGTACTGTATATGATTAGAGAGATCAAACTGAGTATGATCATACTGCTCTCTATTCCTTATTATGTATGGAATGCGATTAGTTGTTACTCTCCCTGTTTCAACTGTGACTCCTTGCCAGAATGGACTATAACCTAGAACTCTGTGAAAAATCAACCATTCCACCCTCTTGAATGCTTTGCGGAGTATTTTAACCACAGCAACAGAAAATAAGTTATGACAGCAACCCTCAGTATTTGTGTTACCAGAGACACAACTAAATGATTGGTATTATATAGGATAATGTTTGGCAGTCATAGTTACTTTGATAATTAATAGAGTAAGAAATTTTTTGTGAATAGTTAGCTTCACACATGATTTCACACATGCCCTATGTGTACATATAATTTGTTTCTTGATATCAGATATCATGGGATCCAAAGATGACTTCATGCAGAGTTCATGAATTCTCTGAGTTTCAATGTTAAATGGAGACTTGGGGTGAGGGGATGCCAGATGGCACAACTTCTGTGACAGTTTTTGATTAGTTTATATTAGGAACTACTGCTTTAGATTTGGATTCATGTGGAGATAGCTTGAGACTTTCTCTAGGCCATTATACACAGCAGAATTGATGCATTTGATGGCTATCATTGGTTTCAATCTTATAGCATATACGGATATTTTGAAAATATGTTCTTGAAGAAACTCTGAAAATGTTAATGTCACAACAGATGGTATGACTCTGAAATATCAAAATAATTCCACATGCAAGGAAGAGAAGATTGTTTTATTGATTTACAACTGAATAAAGACATGCTGACTCAATGTATCATCTCAATAAGATTATACATCTTTAATTTCTTTTGAAAATAAGTTTTTGAAAATACTGGCTTGTAATTTTTATGTCCTGTTTATTAAAAAAAATTTCCTACTGCTTTTTGGATTTCTTGTTGTAGATAAGAAAGAATCATCTCAGTTCACACTTGCAAGAAAATCAAATCAATTTCTTATAGCTGGAGTCCAAGGAAAAGTTAGTAGTGAATTTTTAGACAATGGTGTTGATAACCTTTATTTTTAACAAATACCTAATTAGAAAAGCAATGCTGAGATTCACCGAAGAAGATGCTAAGAGGTTAATGAGTTATCAAGTTTTTATTTAGCTCAAGGAAGTATGCTTTATCACCCAACAATTTCAGGCACAATTTAAAAACAAATATATGAAAATAAATATGCATTAACTAAGAAGTTTCTGACTACTTAACAAGTGTGTAATGGTATATTAGACATGATTCTCTAAATTCAGTCAATAAATTCAATGAATATATATTCGTATTTAATTCATATATATGTATATCTCTATATCTATCTGTATATATATATATATATATATATATATATATAGAGAGAGAGAGAGAGAGAGAGAGAGAGAAAGAGGTATACATATATATGAATTAATTAGATTAGCTTGCAGGATGCAGTTTGAGTAATCCAACAATGGTTGCCTTACACTGGAGGGGCTAAGAACACAACTGTTGTTCCGTCCACAAAGTTGGACGTCTCAGAATTTCCAATCTAACACTAAAGCCTGAGAGGATTCTGAGAGGTTTGCTCATTGTCAGCCTACTCTAGAGGAAGATTTAATCCTTTAATCCATCAACATGCCTGCTATAGGGTAGAAAGAATGTTAGTACACACCTTTAATCCCAGTATTCAGAAGAAAGTAGTAGCACAGGCCTTTAATCCCCAAGGCAGAAGCAAGTAGAAGCAGAGGATGAAGCAGAGACAGGGAAGCAAAGTTAAGAAGGAGTCAATGTCAGACAAGAATTGAGGTCTGAGATGAATCAGAGTGATGAGCAGCCAAAGTGATGAATCAGAAGAAGAATTGGCTGAGTGAATCATAGTAAGGGCATTCTCAACTTCAATAGTAGTAGTAGATCAAGTAATGATCTACTACATAATGGAAGCTGAAACCCTCTAAGGAACAGGGATTGAATTAGCCAAAGAATAAACTGACTGATGCTCTGAACCTATACCTTCAGTCTACATTGTAACCCCAAAGAACGTGGTTCTGATATTATTGAAAAGATGCCATAGGAAAAAAAAGGATAGATGAACTTGCCAATAAATAAGACAAGTAGGCAAAAAGTGAAGTGTCCTGCTTCTATGACATTTTGTCTGGGCACATAGCAAAACAACAACAACAAAAACAAATAAAATAGGTAAATAAGGTTTAGTATTATGCATTTTCAAGTACCCATTGGGGGCCATAAACTTTATAACTCACAAAGAAGGGCTACTACTGAATTGTGTTGCAAAGCTGTGTTGCTTACATTAGTTTTGAAGTGTAAGCACACCTTCTACCTACCTAGGGTGGTTAGCTGTATTCCTATTGTAAGTTAGTTTGATAGTTATTAAGATTGGATGTGAAAGATGGGTGATGATGAATGCCTTTAATCCTAGCACTGTGGATCTGTGTGATTTGAGGCAAGCCTGGTTTACAGAGGGATTTCCAGGACAGCCAGAGTTACAACAGAGAAACCCTGTCTTGAAACAAACAAACAAACAAACAAACAAAAGTAAAAAGAAAAAAGATTGGTTGTGGAATTCAGGGAAATTTGGAGTGTATGAGGACTTTTACTTGATAACTTATGTAAAGTCTGTTGAAGTGGATGACATTAAATTTTACCAACCTTCTCAAGCACAAGGTTTCTTACAAATCAAGGTGATCCTAACTGTCTCTAGATAATAAAAAGAAAAAGAAAATTTCTAGAAGAACTATATTGTATTCATAAAGCAGATTTTTTTTTCTTCAATCAAGCCTAAAGACTTTATATGAATTTTAGAATTTTAGTCAACTGGGAAAACATACTCAAAGATTTAAAAAGAATTAAGAATTAAGATGAATGTGTCATAACAGAGTTTGTAGCCATTTAATTGTACTAAGAATATAATTTCAGAATCTGATGGTCTCTTAAACCAAACTTAACTTGAAGAAAGGGAAAGTCTCAAATATTTTGTCTCCTGAACTAAATGATTATTTACAATTTCTTCATCATTTCTTTGATAATCTGTTAATCTCTCAATCTCTTATCACCTTGATAAGACTGGGTAAGTGTGAAAGTGAAAAAAGTTTTAGACCTTTGCCTTGGTCTAAAACTCTAAATTGCTTTTAGTTTGCACTTCAAGTACCAAGGATGTTCCTCAGCAACTTCCTAGGTGGGTTTTGTCTAACCTCAGCATTCTTGATATTATATTAAAACAATTAGTGGACCTTCATCTCTAGTACTCAGGCCTTGTTTACCTGAGAGTTTTATTATGCCCAGGTTGGTCAAGAATCAACCTGGCTTCTTCAGTCTCCTAATGAAGGAATGAACAATCAATGAGCAGAGGAAAACAAATATGTAGGCAAATTATTAATCAACTCAATAAGCAGAAGTTTTGGAATAGTACGACAACACCACGTAAGCCACTCTGATAAATTCCATTTATATACATCTGTAGATTTGGTCTGTCAGTTCTGTTTTTCTAGAGAACTCTAACCTAGTTATTTTGGTCCACTTCATTTTATCTGTAGTCAGTGACGCTCCCAGTATCTCCTAATGCTGCTGCTGTCTGGAAGTGGAATGGGTCCCAGTTACTGCATGTCTTGGGTTTGGAGATCAGAACTTAAGGGCTCTGCAGGATTTTGATTCCTACAACTGCTTGTTATTGACTATTCCTTTCCATATTTTGTGGTATAGCATTTTCTTGAGTTTAGCGTAAGTAACAAAGAGTGGAACGTTAGGTCAAATGGTGAGAACACATCACATGTCATTGTATAATTTTAACTTACAAAGAATTTTCAAGTCATGTGGTATTAATCACCTTTCCATTACTTCAGCCAGACACCTAGGAAAACACACTTTTGGAGAGGAAAGGTTTATTTTAACTTACCGTTTTGGAGGTGTTATTTAGTGAGAGTTAACCTGTTTTTGTACTTGTGGTATCTTATTGTTGTCCCTGCACATGGTAGAATAATATCACCCCAATGCAACTGAGTAGAGAAAGAAAGAGGAGTTATCAGAGCTCTAGTACTCATATCATAAGCATTTCTTTAGGTGTCTAGAAGGCTTCCAGTGAGGCCTTGCATCTTCAAATTTCTACTGTTTTCCAATAATGTTACAGACTCAGGACCAAGCCTTTAAAACATAGGACTTTGAAGGCTCTGAATCACAGTGGTATATGGATTATCATTCTTAACAAAAGTCTGTGAGTTCTGGTGACTTTTATTATAATCAGCACCTTACATCTATTTAAATTGAGCTGCTTTAGCAAAAAATGTTGTGTTATTTGGGTTAAATTTGCATTTTTTCTACTTAGTAACTATACCAAGCATATTATGAAGAATTTACTTCCTATTCTTAGTTTGTTTGGTGAAATTTTTCAATGTCTTTTATCTTTCTTGTTTCCTTATTCTTGATGTTTTAGTCCTGAATATTCTCATCTGCAAGTCCTTTATTACATTAGTACTGTTTAATAATTTTTGCTAGATTATAACTTCTTTTGAATAATTTTGAATAATTTCATTTTATCTTCTGAAGAACAATTTTAAGTTTGACCATCTATTTTATTGGCCTGGTCTTTAATGGTTCATGTCCATGGTTTCTAGATTATTTTTCTATTTAAGTTAAAATACATGAATATAAAGTTGATTGTTGCTATTCACAGGAATATTGGAATATTTATGGATGCTTATAAGCCTATCCCCTTTCCTTAGTATTGTCTCATGTGTTTATTTATAATCAATTGGACATGTATTTCCAGACTTAAAATCCAGTATTATTGGTATATAGATGCATGTTTTTCTCTAATGCAAAAATAACTTGGTTATAACCAAAAATAATGGTTAAGAATAACAGGAAATCTAGGAACCATGTCGTAAGGTTTCCCAAACTTTATTTTTCTTTCTAAAATAGTTTTGGTTAATTTGGAATGTCTTTGTAATAAATTCAAAAATCATCTTGTCAGGTATTATTTAAACATAAGAGCTTGCGGAGATACTTAATGGCATGGCCAAGGGCACAGCATCATTAATACCGAATTATTCTTCTGTTCTCTTCACCTAACAGCAGTGATTACTCACCGGTTCCCTAAGGGTAAGCCCATTTTGCTATCCTAAAGCAGATGCTTAATTTTATCTTGCCTCCAGTCTTTCATCAAAGAGACAGGTGAGAAAAGGCTGGGGAGATGTGTACTTTTCCACACTACATTGTTAGTCTTCCTTTCATTCCTACACAGTAAGGGGAAATTTCTCCAATATTTGGACTTGTCCCAGTCTCCATAGTAAGCATCATCCAAGGTCTTAGGAGAGTCCCTCAACAGACATGAAGTGGCCTAGTATTTGTGGATTCCAAGGCCTTTGGTTCTCATCCTTGCTTACATCTTTCTTTTAGAACTGAGCTAATTATTTTTTTAAACCTGAATTCTTTATATAATGTTACTAGGCTATAATTAGATTATTCTCAAGGTAGCCAAGAACACATTTCTTCTTGCAGGTGGTTTTTCAGATACCTCAGCTCTAAGGTAGTGTTGAGAACATTGAAATAATAACTTTTTAAGTTTGATGCAGCTCAAGAAGCCACAAGTCGGTCTGATTTCCTCTATAATATGGTAAAATGTATCATCCATTTCTCCTGAATTTGATTTTCAGATTATTCTATCTAGCCACAATGTCTTCAGTCAGAATACATATCATAGCTGCACACACAGACACATACACACAGACATATACATACAATTTATTCATAGTCCTACCACATACACTGTAATAGTGAGTCATGTTTAATGTGCTCTAATCAGGTATACATAAGCACATAATTGAGATAAAATTATCTAGAGATGATTGTTAGTGATAAAGGGAATAACATGATAGAAACAGCTTTTTAATTTCTCAAATGTCAAATAACTTTCACATAGCTTTTCAACTTTTTACAGCATTATTTCCAAGTTGGCATTGTTATTTACCTTCTAAAGATACACAATCAACCCATGAAAAAAATAAGTATATTCCTAGGTAAAATATTCATTAAAGAAAAAAATCATAATTTGATTTTTTTAGTTAGCTCTAAAACAAGTCTAATTTACTTCTACGATTGTTTAAAATCTATTTAAATCAGACACACGGGAGGGTCAGTAGATTTTTAATTTCTCCAACTCTACTTAAATAAAGTTACCAAAATCAAGAAAAGTTGAGATTTGGTCTCAACGAGGATGTTGAAAAGAGAAGGTAGCTAAGGCTCTATGCTAATCAGGTTTACCTTACTGACTTAAAGTATTTCAGTTCATAATGAAATGATTTTCATCACTATCCTGGCATTTACCCGATTTCTATCTTCAAATTAATTTTAATTATTATTATTAAAAACTATTTATTATTATTACTAATATTACCATTATTATTATCACTATTACTACTACTACTGTTGTTGTTATTATTGTTATTATCATCATCATTATTATTTATGATCTGTTTGGATGTACCAGAGCACATCTCAGAAGACCATTCTATGGATTCCATTTCTCTTGTTTTCTCTTTCTACCTTTATCTGGATTCTGGGACTCAAACTCAGATCTTTAGGCTCACACTCCAAAGACTTTACCAGATGAGTAATTTCATCAGCCATAATTCTTAATTTGCATTCTGTTAAAACATTGACAAATCTTATGCAGATTTGGTGTTGTTTTACCTATTTCAAAACAAATATGTGGACATTCTTTTAATAGGCAGAGAAAATTGATCAAGAATGTAAAGAATCTTAAAGTTGAGAATCTTTCATAAATTACATCTTTAGCCTTATGTTTTTAGTATTGTATTTTTTAACATCTATTATAAAGGTACATAAATTTTATGCTAAAACAAAATTGTTTCACTTGTCCTGGTTATAACTTAATCTTTATAAACATTTTCTCAATATTTTCTTACCAATTCAACTTGGAAATTTTTCAAGTGTGTACCTTCTTTACTTCACTTATCATAAATTGTAGCTGCTTAATTAATCTAGTGTTTACATTAATAAAGACACACAAGACATGCTTACAGTCAAGCATGAAAGACTTCAGCAGAGAGTCCAGCAAGCCACCTTCCAGCCTCTCAGCCACCTTCTCATCTTCTGATTCCAGATGTTTTTATTATTATCTTAAAAGCCTCTCCTTGCTGTCCTTTAGAAGTCTCCTTGCATGAAAATGATAGACAAGGGTTTTGCTCCTCCCAGAACTTTGACTGTTGGGGAGTGTCCACCTTTATAGTGGATTAATCTCCAAGACAAAGGGGCAAGGCCACACCTGTCCACATTTATAGTGGGGTAGCTTCCAGAAAATAGTAGAGGCCAAGCCACACCTAATCCTGCCTCAGGCCTGTTGGCTTACCCATATGACTTCTTTGTCAGCAAGATTGCTTACATTCTTGTGGGGAGCAGCTTTTATGAGTTTTCATCTAAGAAATCACGTCTTATTAGTATTCTACACTACTGGCACAATGGTTATTTTAGAAATAACATACAGCAATTGGTGAATATAATATTTAGAAATATGTTCAAATATTCTCCCAACTATAAATTCTGACAGAAATCATACCACTGTTTAATTAAAAGAAAGCAATATACATACACACACACACATACACACACATACGTGTATGTATATATATATACACATATATATGTATACACATACACACACACACACACACATATATATGACAATTAAAAAAAGAAGGAGGTGATATATGGAGAAAAAGAAAGGGAAAAAGGTTGTAATTATATTGCAATTTCAAAAAAAAAGAATGAAAAGGAAAGGAAGGCAACATTCCATAATTTGAAATTTGCCGATTCCATAATTGGCAAATGAAAGAAAGGCTATCTTTTGGACAATTACCTATCTTTATGTGCTGTTGTAAGTTTTATGTTGCAAAATTTAAATTGATCACCAAGAAATGCCCAAATATTTTGCTTTAGAGACAAAACAGAAATGAACTCAACATCATCTGAGTACTGAGTAATGAAATGAACTAATTTTTCATGTTCTCTAATAAATGTGAGTGCAATGAACATTGTTTAGGCTTCATCTTTGTTCAAGCATTTTGATGACTGATGATTTTGAAGAAATATGCTGAACAGCTGATCAAGTTATAAGATAAAGGACATTGTTGTACATTACCCTACTTAATTGTTCAGAAGAATAATTTTTACATTTTAAAAAGACAGTTATGATTTGGAAGACTTGAATATACATGAATTGCATGTAAATTAAAATGAATGCCAATGAAAATTCTTCTGAATGTAGTAGATAAGAAGCACCAGCCTAAATTTCATATGTTGAATGGCATGTCTCTTCAGGAAGTCATAGCAACATTAGTATATTATGAATGCTAAGTTTTATCTACCTTGAAGACAGCAATATAAACTTATTGATGTTGGCTATATTTAGATGATTTTATTTTTCAGTTAGCAGATTCCAATAATTCATGATGTAATGTCATCATCTTATACAGTTTAGATATAAATTTGTAACACATTCAGTATATTTTTGGATCAAGAAATAAATCATTAAAAAAAGTGAGACTATAGAAATACTTCTCTGTGCTTAAAAACACATTACTACCCTTGTGTATCACTAGTGATCTGTTTGATATAGATGAGAATAATTTCACTCAATGAGAGAGTGGAAATTATTATAGGATTTTAAATTTTTATGCAAACACATGATTTTTGATATTAACTTTATTTAAAATTACATAAATAAGTAGACAACTTTTTATTACCTACAGTAACATTCAAAATGACTGTTGCATATAAGACATTGAGACACTGATAAAGAATCATATAACATTCCAACTTTCCTGGAAGAAGAGAGACCTTATGATCAATAGAGCTGGTCTTATACCCTTTCAATGTTCAGTTTCACTGTGCAATAAAAAAGTACAGATTTGTTATGCAGGTCTTTTTATGGAACTAAATTTTAATAGAAATCCTGTTGAACAGATTTTATTTCACTCAATTTTTGTAGGTAGCATAATATATTAGCACTGTATAAGCTTGCATGTTCTATGTCTGGTGTCAAGATGCTTGTATTTCATTGAAAAAGTACATTGATTACCTCTTGACTCTGTCTTTTATATACCTGGAATTACAGATGACCACAATATAATCCCCCTCCCTCTCTCTCTCTATATATATATATGGGGTGTGTGTGCATGTAAACAGAAGTTGAAATTTAAGGTGGATGTTTTTGTGGATTGGATACAGTTTATTAAAGTAGAGAGCTTTGCTGAATTTTGTGAGCTTTTATTATTATTTATCATGGAAATACAGCAAGCAGTAGGAACCACTGGATTTGAAGTCAGCATGGAAGAAGTAAATATGGCTTGGGGAACTCTAAACATGGATTTACAATCTGAAATAAGTACTATCTGGTATAAAACTTTCCCCCTACTCTGTGACATACAGCATAGTTTTGAGTGATTGGCATAAAAGCAAACAGACAAATAAACAAATAAAAACACAAAAATCAAGGTGGATGAACAGGTTAAGGTGCTTAATTCCATTCCTGGTGTATTTGATACCCAGAGCCCACATGGTGGAAGAGGAAAACTAATTCTTGGAAGTATTCCTCTGACCTCTTCTAGTACTACCTGACAGGTATTGCCTACCCTCATTCTACTCCATTCCCTGACACACACAAATAACCAAATATAATAATTGGTTTTAAATCATTGCATGCTTGGATGCCAATCTTAACAGAAAATTCAAAAGCACCAACAGTTTTCTATATAAGATTTTTGACTAAAAAAATCTGCACAATTGAGTAAAATTAATTTGAATTTTTAAAACATAATTAAATGTTGACATGGATAATATTTTGTTTGTAAGACTTTAATTAGATATAAAAGGAATGTTTGGTTTTAAAAACAATTTTTTCATCATGAGTTCTTCACGTGTCATTCATTGCCTCATTTACTTAAACCTTATTTTCCTAGCCTAGCTGTCGGTTACTGTCTGAAGGACAGATGCCTTCTTTGTATTTTAAATGAAAGGGGAATGAAGTCATAATGAATGTATTAGGAGTCTCATGACAATTTATAACTGAGAGATAATGCATACATCAATAAAGAGGATTAAAATAAGCTTGGTGCTTTAGTTCTAAGAGATGATGACAACAGAGCATAAATCTAATGACTGCATTTAAACTTAATAAGCAAACAATGAAAAAACCATAATAGCTTTGCCAGTTTGGTAAAGTGAAGGGTAGTGAGTCAATGTGATGGTCAGTACTTACTGCTTTGAAAATAAACTGGATACAGAGACTTTGTAAATAGATGTTTGCATTTCCTCATCTCCCTTATCATTCAAAAGAGGGTGATGTAACAGAGGGCTGTCCATTAGCACATGTGAAATGGACCAATTCTAAGAAGATCTTTATAAATCACTGTAGTATAATCACCAGTTGCTAAATTAAATCCATCCTTTCAGTGGATGTGAATAATGATCCCCATATACTGAAGATACTTAGTAGATAATGGTGGTGGAGGAGAATTGGCTGAGCACAGAGAGACTCAGCAGACTTGGGGAATGTGGGACTGGATTTTAAAGATCAGAGTCTGAAATAATAGACAAGACATTCTAGTGATGTGCTGCACATTGCTGTGCCTACAGTTAGCCACACTGCACTCTGCATGCAAAAATTGACAGAAGCATAGGTTTCATGACCTGTTCATTCTATGTCTCTTCAGAAATAATGTGGGAGGACCTGCACCTCTAGTGGTGGGTGGCACTGCCCTTGCATCTTTACTTACTGTCAAGTACTGGCCTTCCCAAAAGCCCCTTGATTCCTCCTGAGATATGACAGCCAGCCAATCCAGTATTCAGATACTGAATCAGAAAGATCCCCTAGGCAATACCTGTTTGGTTTAAAAGACACCACATGGCCTGTTTTCGATGTTGTTGCCATGTTATTTGTTGTTTTTGTTTTGTTTTGTTTTGTTTTTTAGTTGGACAGCCCTGACGTCAGTATGTAACCCACAGAAAATAAACTTCTCTGTATGGCTATACACATATTTTTCAGTGTCTACTTGAGCTATTAGCATGAACCCAACAAATGTGCTGTGCATCTCAGAGTATTAATGAAGTTCATTTGTATTAGTCTCTTGCAATTTATATGGGAAAGCTTTAGTAGTTCTCTGACTTCCAAATTACATTTATAACTATATATAATTATTTGTCAGCCATGTTCTTTCTCACTTTATTCACAATAGTTAGGAAATGTAAACAGAATTTTTGTTTGTTTGTTTATCTTGAATATACCACTGCTACTATTGTATTTAGGTTGTTAAAATTTGATTCCATGATCATATTTAATCAGATTTTTTTCCTAGCTAGAAGCAAATGTACTTTGATTTCTAAAAACAAGGCTATGTTTCATTTCGAATACTACTGAAGAGTGCTTTCCTATATGAATAAGGGTCATTTGTATAAGTCGTTGGTTAGCAACAGTACCTAGGGTTTGGATAGATTTTAGAGGTTATTAGTTTGTATGGTGCCATGTCTTGTCTCCAAGGTAGCTGACAGACAGGTAGAAGCTATGCTTGAAGAAATCTAACTCTTGATTCATGAATCATGCTCCTCCCTTCCCTTTAATAATTCCATGAAGGCACAAGATGCAAAAATGAGGGGAAACCATAAAACAACTGTAAAGATTTGATCACATTAATTCATTCTAAAAGTTCCTGCTTTGGTGATCTAATGATATTCAGTTTGCTAGAAAAGCTAATCAACTGCTGTCAGTGAAAATTTTCCTAAAGAATGTAATCATTTCTCATTCAATTTGTATGTTCTTAATGTTTATTAACAAATGGACTTTAAATTCTAATTTATTCTACTCCTGAGTTTTACTAGTTAATAATTTCTCTCATGGAGTTTGGTACCCTAAAATGAATCTTACACGCTACATGGGACTCATATAGGTACTGCCTAGAGCAGATCTAAATATGCCAGCAAATATAAAATATATCAGCTTCCAAGTGGGCTTTTTATCTGATATGGTTGTAAATAAAAGCAAACAAATGTAAATGATAAAATATCAGATCCTCATTATACAATCTACTGTGTGACTAACATTGTCATAATAAGAAGATAAAATGTGAATATGTTCTTTCTCAAAAAATTAAAAAGTAAGAAGGTAAAATAAATGCATAGAATGGATCCCTTTGTATGTGTTGCTCAAATACACCTTGTGCTCAAGGAATTCCAAGTTATACAAAATTTTTCCAGAATTTTTCAAAGAATTTATTTTATTAAGTGTATAATATTTGTATTTTAATGTGCTATTTTTGTTTATATTTATTGACAAATTTTTATATAAATGCTACTGATGAACTCCTACATATTTTTTAAGGGATATATTGAATCTGGTGGTAAAAGAATATTTCAAAGCATACTTATTGATGGATACTTATAACAACTCTGAGTTTGCTACTACAGTAGAGCATTAAGGAATGCCAACCATTTTATTTGCATGGAAAGGTTTTTATATGATGGATAAATAATAGGGAAATAATTAGATTGAAGGATATATTCTCTTAAACATTGAATAGTATATGTATTATATCTATCAGGACATCCAAACTCCTACAGCACTATGGAAACAAAGTTCTAGTTACAGTGATCACAGCCTGTGAGGATGGGTTTGGAATTTGATTGCTGTCAGTCAGTATTTTCTCTTCACAACGACATTTTAAACAAACCAAACCAAACATAATCTCATTGTTTAATCCACACTGGCCTTCAATTTGCAATATACTACTGCTTCGGCCTCCTGAGTTCTACTATGATAGAAATATGCCACTGTAGCCATCGGAAAGATTAATTTTATTAGCAAATTGCAGTCTGTTTGACAAAAAAAAGTACTTAGAAAGTACTAAGTGTCAATATTTCAAAATTGATGGAATTGTGAGGATAAATGATATATGATCAGAGTGGCTAAGAGTTGTTAAAAAATACTGATTTTGAGTAATAGATTATGTATAATTGCAGAAGGTCAGTAATGGACCAAAAGTGAAGTCATAGAGCCTGGAATTCACTGGGAGGAACCAGGAAACAAATACTTAATTTTGAGTGAAACTTTGAATGCATAAAAGGAAATTATAGAAACTAAAGCTGAAAATGAATTGAGGTCATGAAGAATGAGGGAAGATGTATCTGTTTTCAGGCCTGAATAATGCACACTGAGCAAGAAGACAGTGAAAAAGCTACAACAAATTTATAACTATGGAGATAGACTCTAAAGAGGTTAGCATGAGAACATAGGGGCAATGCACATGTACAGCTCCTGCTGTCTATTTACCAATAGTGTTTGGTTCCTACATGAATAAGTCAAAACACTATAAACCAATACCTTATGCTTATAAGTCTGCAAGGCACTATCAAAATAGCAGTTTCAGAAGAGAAATAAGGGACAAGAAGTTTATCTGTTGTCTAGACATCTGTCCACATAATAAGCTAACAAAAGAAATAAAGCTTTGAAAGCGAAAGTCACCTAAGGGGCTAATCAGCTTAAATACACAGGCAAAAATCACACGGGATTGCAGAGTGCTTAAAGTGTTAACTAAGAAGCCATGCAGTTCTGCCAAAATAAGAAAGATGCTCTTTTGAGCTACTGGAATCTTTAAATGTGGCTTTCCTTACTTCTCAACTAGAGAGGAGTGCAGAAGAAGTTGAGAGCCTTCCATCTAGAGAGGAAGCCACACTCACGAAAGTTGGCTGGTCTGGGTGCCGAGAAGCAGTAGTTAGAAAAGAAGTCTATGAGTGTTTAGGGACATAAAGATTCTTCAATCATTTTCTCTTAACCCCAGTTCATTTTTTGTACTTGCATTTTTTCCCCATTTCTGGCAGTGTGAGAAATTCATGCCTGCTCAAAATTATTTAAGGATAACTCTCTTTCTGACTTTTGATTTCTCTGATGTTCATGTTAAAAATCTCATAAAAACCTTATGTGACTTCATTTCACTGTCTTATCTCTTTCCATAAGATTTTAATGTGAAGCTGCTAAAGAGTGAGCAAGAATTCAAATATGAATGACTCATTACTGTGAAGCTATTATTCCCCTGTCTCCTTGTCACTCTGTTCATCAGTGTCACCAGTTAAATTTTATTTCATTTCCTCTACTTCTCAGCTGACAGGAACAATGAAGCCAGGATTCTGTAGTTTTGATTGTTCTGAACATGACATTTTGTATTGATAACTTTATTAGTTACTTTATTTGCAGCACTTCATATTGAAGATAATCCTGGCAGTTGCTCTTGTATATTTGTTCTTTATCTTTCACTGTATTCTGTTAATAATTTTAGAATATACAGCTATGAAAGTTTCCTGGCCTTTTATTTATTTAACATTACATTGCAGTTATTATTATTTTTGCATATGTTTGTAGACATAATTCTTCCTTACATTCAAAATGCATATTTTGCTTGTTTGGTGACAGAATAGAATAAATCATAATATTATCATCATGTGCATTCTGATCTTAGTGGTGTTCATTTAACTTCATTTAAACTTTTATATTTAAGGATTAATTTAGCATCTAATGTATACAATATAACATTCTAGGCACCAGAAATTTGATAGCAAATTAACTAGACAAGCTTAGTTCTTATGGAAAGTGATGGATAGTAAATGAAACATGATATATCAGATGTCTCCAGTAGATAAGGGTGCCAAGAAAATTCAGAGGTGCCTTGTGATTAAATCAGGGCTTGCTTAAAGACTGTCTCATTGAGAAAACTGTAAGCAAAATCTTCAAGAAGTTGAAAGATCAAGCCCAGGAGATCATAAAACTAGAATAGCAATCTGTAAATCCCTGAGCCGGGTAACTGCTCAAGGAACAACATGGAGACCAGGAATGCTCTGCAATGTGGAAGAATGCGTAGGAAGATGACACAGAGAGTGAGTGGAGGTGGGAGGAGTCTGACTAGGGCACTGTAGGACACTTGTAAGTACTTTCTGGGTTTTATTCTGAAGAAGACATTGGAAGTATTTGAGTGAGATGAATGACAAGACCAAGCATATATGTATAGGTAGTACTCTAGCAGAGGGGTGGTTACAGCAAAAGGAAGATTGGCAGCGGATAAGACAAGAGCAACCTAAGAGAATATCTATTATTCTTCTTCATGTAAAGCAAAATATTAATAACAATGATGGAGCCTTCTCTGTGAGTCCCTGCATGAAATCCACACTCTTATGTGAATCATCACATAAAGAAATGAAGAGATAATAAAAGTCTATGTATTTACTGAACTAAACTATGTTGAAGTTATATGCTTCTGTATTACAGCAATTTCATAATTCATTGTCTCAAAGACATACCCACATGCTCATGCTGAGTGACTACTGTTACTCATGTCATGATTGTGATGACAGGGTTCCATGTCTAGGTCTTTCTGTGGACAGCATACAATGAAAATATGAAAATATGACAGAGTATAGTGTTATCTATAATGACTTAATTTCTTAATATTGAGTTATGAAACATAAAAATTCACAGATTTCTATTAGATCATTAGAAAAACTTCATGGCAGAAAATAAGAGTTTTAATCATTATTATAGTCAGATTTTAGGAAAATTTTACAGAAAAATGTATCATTTGATAAATGTTTTGTTAATGTAAAACAACTTACCTTGAAAAGAATTAATGTTATATTTAAAAAGTTAGAATTTACAAAACAAAACAGGGAAGATCCTACCTACAATACTATATTGTTAATTAAGGGAAACATCAAGGTCCTTTCATCAAGTCAAATTTTGAGAGGATGAAGAAATTTCTGAAGCTTTTTAATTATATATAGTGCTTCCTCTTAGGGACTCAGAGACTGAAGTGGTGGACATGGAAACTACAGAGTCCCCTAAATATATCTTATGGTTGCCAGGCTTTTTGTTCTTGCAAAACACCAACAAGTTGGAGTGTTTTGTGTGTGGGGGTGGGTGGAGGAGTGTCTCTGAACCTTTTACAACCTCTTGGGGGTCCCTTTAGCTCTTGCTGGGTTGTCTTGTCCACTCTTGATGTTTTTTTTTTCTTTAATGTGATCTTATGTAACTTTACAAAATTATTGGAATTTTACAATTATTAGGAAGACCATGACATGTGAATATATGTTTTAGTTAAAAAAATAACACATCAACTTAGTTTTAGGACTAGAATCTGAAAATGAGTGATTATTTTGCCCGAGGATGTGGTGGCACACATCATTAATCTGCAGCACTGAGGAGGCAGAGGCAGGTGTATCTCTGAGTTCAAGGCAAGCCTGGTCAAAAAATACCCTGCCGGGAGAAAAATTTAACTTCAGCAAGCAGTTTAATCTCCTTCATTCTGGAAGTATCTATGTGAAAAGCAGAACAGGGAACTGTTATCTTAAGAATACTCACGGAGAACAATTATGGTAACATATGTGAAGTTCTTTGTCAAGTTCCTGTCAAGCAGTGAATATTTATTAAATGTAGGCTATTGTTAATTTCTAGTTTCTTTTATTATTACATTTCACCCTATTATTTATGAAAGAATGTTTTTGATTGAGGGATTATAAGCATAGTCTGTCATTGTTAAGTTTCAAAGTACTGAAAGGGAAATCATATACCCTCATTTCAGCAATTATGTAAGGACTGCATATTTACAACAGAAATCATTTAAGTATGAAAGAAAGTTTTAAGGGAAAGATTGATTATTATCTATCAGGTGCTGGCCAGCTAGAATGTAGTTTTATTTATTGTATTGGCTTTTATTAATTGTATATTACACAGCATATAATATCACAGAGAAATAATAATACTCATTTTATTATAATAAATTTATATATTATATATTTATATAACAATATAATACATAATCATATATTATTAAATATATAATAGTATAATAGTAATACAATATAATATATATTAGTTATAATTAAATAATTATAATAATTATATTTATTATTATAAGTTACAATAATTGTAAATATAATATTTATTATTATTATTATTTACTATTATTATTATCTATCTATTATTATCTACTAGAGCAACAGTTCCTCCAGAGGGGTGGAGTCTGGAAGCCATCTATAATCATTAATCTGGAAGCCTCATTTTGGTTTTGGATTGGTTTTTATCAGGTACATGTCCTGTGTGGGTAACAATGGCTGTTGTGCGTTATTGCAGTAGCCATGCCATGTTCAGAAAAGAACACAGCACAGCATACTTTTCATCCTCTGGTTCTTAACTTTTTTCCATTGTTTCTTCAGGACCTGCACCTTGGTGTTTAAGGGTGTTACTATAGATGCCCTGTGCTAGAACGGACACTCAGTATCTTATTCTCAGCACTTTCATGAACAGTTCACTATGTATCCTGGGCATATACCCAGTGGACTTTTCAGTTTACTACAGAGACGCATGAGACTCAATGTACATTACTGTTTGATTCACAATAGCTAGGAAGTGGAATCAACTTAGATGGTCATTGAACAGATGAAAGAATAAGAGAAATGCGGTATATACTCATGGACTCTACCTAGCTTCTATGAGGAAAATTGAAATCATAAAAATCACTGATAAATAGATGGAAACTGGAAAATTATACTAATTGAAACAACAGCCACAGAAATACAAATGCTATATGTTTTCTCTGTTATGAGAATCTTAGCTTCAAATCTACTCATTTGTGTATTTAACCAGAAAACACAAATAAAAGTCAGAAACCTAGAAGGAGCCTTGAGCATATGAGAAAGTGGGCATAAGGTAAAAGTAAAATAAATATTGAGATGTAGAATAATGATGGTAAAAGGATGGACATGGAAAAGATACATGGGAGTTTGGGGGAGATCATGGGGTAAAGTGGAGAGCTGACCCAAAAGAAGGTTAAATGAAACCCCACGTGGAAGCTATCTGTCTCACAGCACAATTAAAAAACTGTAATTGGAGGGATAGTAGGACACGTGACATAAAAATAATGGGAAGAATAAAGGGGAATGTGGGATTAAATGGGAAAGCCTGCAGTGTGTTGGGGAGGAGCTATTGGTTGGGTTGACTAATACTAAATATGTATGAAAAAGTATTACAGAATCCCACTAGTTAGTAAGTTGATCATTCATCATGACTTTGTTTCTGTAGATAACATGCATTGACTGCAGAATATAGAGAAAACAATTTCAAACCAACAGGAAATTTCCTTTCTTCTGGATGCCTTTCATAGTGCCAGAAAGTTCTATGCAGGCTGCTGTGAGAGAAACAATATCTATGTTCTTGCCCTGTGCTGGATTTTCCCTGTTGGAATATTAACCTGCCAGGCAATATGTACCCACTGATGCAATAGCAGCAAGACTGCTTTGGGAGTAAGTATCCACTTTCTGGATTGGATTGGAGACCTGATCCATAAGAGGAGAGGAAAGTTCATATATAATACTATCATGTATAAAATCCCATGGCTTGACTGGAGAAGTCATAAGCCTTAGTGTAGTAGAGCTTGCTATGTTACTATGCTGGTTAGTGGGTTAGTATTTTTATTTTGGTCAACTTGACACAATCTATAGTCATTTAGAAAGAGGAAATCTTAACTGAGAAGATGTCTGTAAGCAAGTTATGGGGATGCTTTTTTGATGAATGGTTGGTGCAGTAAATCCCTCTGGGGATGGTGCAAACTATGGACAAGTGGTTTGATTTATCTGAAAATTCAAACTGATAAAGCCATGAAGAACAAACCAGTAAGCAGTATTTCTCTGTTTCTGTTCTTCAGGCTTTTGACTGAGTTTTTTCCTTGACTTCCTTTGATGAATGATCATAAGCTGTAAGGTAAAATAAACTCCTCCCCTAATTCCTTTTGGTCATGGTGTTTTATCATAGCAATAAAAAGCAATCTAGGACAGTTATTTTGCTAAATAATATTTGTCAAATTGTCATTTAAATATTTATATCTTTAGAACTATGATACTTTCAACCTTGGTTAGGCAACAGTCAGTGGAGAACATAGCTGGGTGACATGGCTATTCTCTGTCTACTCCTTTGAGAAACTTACAAATTTTATTTATTTATTTATTTATTTATTTATTTATTTATTTATTTATTTATTTAGGGTTTTTGTTTCCCTTGTGGTGTGTATGGATGGTTGTTACACAGCAAGTGTGCAAATGTCAGAGGACAATCTATATAAGTCATTTTTTTCTTTCATCAGGTAGGACCAAAGATTGAACTCAAGTTGTCACTCTTGTAAGGTAAGTCCCTTTATCTGCTGAGCCATCTTTCTGTTCTACGAACATTTTATATAATGTATGTTGACCATATTCTTCCTTTATACCCTCTAGCCTTCTGTTTCCCTTGTATTGGTCCTCTTTGTTTCTATAGAAAGTTTCACTTCTACTTTACATAAATTTATTTAGCTATATAAAAGGTAGGATCCAAAAACAAGAAAAGATACCTGCACACTGATATATGTTGCAAGCACTGTTAACAATAACTAAGTTATAAGATCTACATGAATATCTCTCAACAGAGGAATGAATGAATAAAATATGTTTTAGATGAATTATATGTAATGTATGTCCATCTGAGTCTGATTACTTACTATGATATTTTACATCATATTTACATTATTTACTATGATATTCTCTAATTTGCCCTCATTTCTCTGCAAATGATATCAATTTGTTCTTCTTAATTTATGGCTGAATCAAATTTTATCATTCATCTATAACATATTTTCTTTATTCATTACTCTGCTGACAGATACTTATGTTGACCTTATAATTTAGCTATTGTTAACAGTGCTTGCATTAATTATCAGTGTGTAAGTATCTGTGATATGCTGAATTGATATTGATATTCTTTAGATAAATATTCAGGAGCAATATAGTGGGGTTGTATGGTCAATCTGTTTTTTGTTTTGTTTTGTTTTTGTTTTTGTTTTTTATGGAAATGCTGATCTTCATAAAGGCTGAACTAGTTACATTCCCATGAGCTGTGTATAAATGCTTTCCTCCCCTTACCTTGCCATCATTTATTTTTTTAAGATTTCATTTGGTTGTAGTTTTTATTTGTGTTTTCTTCATGGTTAGAGATATTAAACTTTTTTACATGTTTGTTGGTGAGTAAAGAGACAACTTATATAATAGGAGAAAATCTTGATTGACTATTTATTCATTTGACAAACGGTTGATATTTAGAATACATGAATAATGAAAAAAACTAAAACTAAAAATTCAACCAGGCTAGTGAAATGAACATAGTTCTCAAAAGATGAACAAAACGGTATTTACTATTTTAATGATCTGATTCTACTTAAAAAACAGACTAATGATTCAATTCAATCTTTCAGGGTATCGTCTCACTGTTAGATGGATTATAGACTTAATCAAATATCACTGAATGTCAATTTGACTTGCTTAACAAAATAGAAACAGGTCTTTGTTTTAGGTTGAGAATTATTTTCTTGTGACATATGAGCTCTTTGAGAGTTATGATCTTTGGGGTCCTCATGTGAGGAAATATGATTCCAATTCCTTTTGGAGTTGGTTTTGTCTAATGAGTAAAGAGCATAAGGTAATATCTAGAATAAAATCCTTGGGTCTGGTTTTCCTTCTTTCTCTCTCTTCTTTCTTTCCTTCCTTCCTTCCTTCCTTCGTTCCTTCCTTCCTTCCTTCCCTCCCCCGCCCCTCCCTCTTTCTTTCTTTCTTTCTTTCTTTCTTTCTTTCTTTCTTTCTTTCTTTCTTTCTTTCTTTCTTTCTTTCTCTCTCTCTCTCTCTCTCTCTCTCTCTCTCTTTCTTTCTTTCTTTCTTTCTTTCTTTCTTTCTTTCTTTCTTTCTTGTGTTTCTTTATTTCTCTCTTTCTTAAGAATTTGATTGTATAAATTTATGTCCCATAATTCACTGCTAGATATTTGATCTTCAGTTTAGGGAGGAATGGCATTTTAGGAGAAATTTGAGTCATGAGAGTTTATAGTCTAGTACACATATAAAGTCACTTCATAGACAGAGATTGGCCCCTTTGTTTCCCATTCATTCTCTTATAGGAGGACATTGCACTCCCTCCCTCAGGAGCATAGGTGTTCAAGGTGCTATATTGAAAGCTGAGTACCTCATCAGATATTGTCCCTCTTGGACTCCCCAGAATTAAATTTCTGTTCCTTAGTAATTACCTCCAGGTGGTACTCTGTTATCATAGCACATGTGAACTAAGACAGCACTAGCTTAAGTTAGGGGCTTTACAGAGAATGATTAGAGAACAAAAATTGTATGCTTTGGATTACTCTGGAGGAGTAATAATAGAGTAATAGAGTAATAATAGGAGTAATAATAACTCTGGATGAGATTTAAAGTTGGATTGCCTTTAGTCTTTGTAAAGATGCTGACTCAGTGCAGGAACTGGGTTTGAAGCAAAGGTCATGTATTACTTAGGGAGGCGTTGGGCTCTTTTAGGATTTGGGTACTGCTAATCTTGTATCTGATCTGGCTCTCAAGAATTTTCTGATCTTGAAAAACCTACATTTTTTTTTTTAAAGTTCAAATGTAAGGTAGTACAAATAATAGCGCTTTATATTTTGGTATAGATTAAATGGGATCACATATTTTAAATATGTAGAACTAGAACATGGTAGATGATGATTCCATGGTAGGTTGTGATATTTTTATCATATTAAACAGGCCTTGGATTAATTAATTAACAGAATAATTAATCTTTGAAGAAATACACAAACTCCTTAACAATATTTGATTCACTAAACATTTGGGTGCAGTATGTCAGATATCATAAACATTGTTAGCTTTTTCAAGTATGTATATTTTCTCCACAGATTAAACTAATAATATTTGTTTGTACTGTCAAGTTCAATAAAAGAATTTAGCGTCTAAGAACAAGAAAGGAACTGAGACTCTAAGATAGAACTTCTAAGACACTGAATCTAGCTAATAGACTTGTAAGTGGTATTAGAAATTAACCTATTACTTGATGAAGTAAACATGGGCTCCCAAGCTCCATGACACCTTTTCTATAGCATTAACTAGGACCCTGAAGCAGAGAAAACTGCTTGTGAGGATCCATGTCTTCAGAAGTTAAAAGACAAATGTGTGCTGTTTTAAACTGCTAAATGTGAAGGTGACATATTACATAAAAATAGATGACTAATAATGGAAGGGGAAAGGTTAATAGAATGTGGAATTTTATGCCTCAGGTCTTTCTAGCTGGAAAAATCTGAGATCACGTCTGCCTCTGGCAAAGCCTTTTCCTGTGAACCACACAATGAGTTCGATCTAATCACAAGCAGGGCATCAAAGAGAAAATACATATCATCTGGATTTCAGTGCTTCCTCTGCAAGAAAGCACAATACACATGGAGTCATGAATGGGCTTATCCAGGGTTCTTTACTAATTCCTTAGTAACTGTTTAAGTAGGACTTGGTCTTTAGCTGGTGATTTTTATTTTTCACCATTTTCAGCAAACCCAAGAAGTTAATGACCTTACTGTCTCAACATGACCAAATATTTTCAGGTCAATTAATATACTTCCATGTATATGTTATTTTTATGAAGCAATATTTGAGTTGAATAATAACTCTAAAATTCATTTTGCAAATGTTAAATGAGCTTGCAAGGAATCAAGATTGAAGTCAATACAAAGAACTATGTAGTGACAGTACTGGGTTTTAGCCTAAGGTTTCTTCTTTAAAAATCCCATGTTTCCTGCTTTGTGAAAGAAATATTCTGTTAGAGGATTATTTTGAGAGGTATATCATGTAGTAGCCTCTTCCAAACAGGGTGTAGGCCTACTAATGGCAACCATGCTGCTGAATATTAAAACTGCTAACTTGGACATATGTTGTGGCAGATGCTCTTAAATGATGGCTATTATGATTTCAATCTTTTGCCAAATGCAGAATTTTAACAATGACAGTGCTGAAATGATCCACACTTCAGAAACTAGAATTAAAAAATACTATCTTTTTATTTAAAAAGTTGAAAAATACATTGCTTATAAAGACAGCTCTTAGATGGTATTCTTGGAGTAGACACCATCATGCTGTGAGACCTCTGGTTCTGCACTTGATTGACTTAAGCCTCAATCAATACAGATGGGAAAATGGGGGAAAAGCCAAACCTCACTGAAAAACCAGATGCTGTGTCTGTATTATGATTTCCTGAGTAAATGAATTACAAAACATTGTTCAACAGTTGTGTATTTGGCATTTCCTAGAAAAATATACTCTTATCCCATGTTAAAAAGAATAACAGATTGCCAATTCTCTACCAAAGTGATTTATTTTAATGGTTCTGGAACTCATAGAAATTCAGAATTTTGTTTATTGGATTTAGTGACAAAAATAAGCTTTAATATCCATTTTTTGAGAGAAATTTGGCATGTGTTCATAGAGTTAGAGGTCCATTTAAAATGAATTATGTAACAGAAATCATTAAGAATAAATTTCTTAACTAGGGAATAAAGGAAAAACCAGAGAAAAAGGAAAACTATTATGTTTAGCATAGCATATGTTTTACATAAGGGGGTTTAAGTTATTTATTGAGGAGATGACAAGGGAAAACATGGTTCTAGGGTGGAGAAGTCTCAGCCAGTGTCCTAATTTGCTTTCTTTTGCTGAGATAAATACAGTGATGAACAGAAATTCGGAGAGGGAAGCACTTCTTTCAGCTTACCAGTTACCGTCTATCATTCAGGGAGAAAGGAACTCAAGGTAGAAATTGATGCAGAAGTCACGAAGGAATGTTTAAGTGACTCCTGGCTCATGTTCAGCTACTTTTCTTCTATAGCTCAGGTCCACTTCCCTCTTCCCAGGTTTGCCAAGTTGACAGCTAAGATTAGCCATTACTAATGGCTAGTGACACTGAAAATTCACTGATTAATCACACCACCATAGTATCCAGTAGGTAAAATTAGAAAAAAAAACATAAAAAAACAAACAACAACAAAAAAACTTGTTGCACTGGATATTCATTCATATGTATTTCAAGATAGCTTTTGCTTCAAACAACCAATATGAGGGTGTTCCACATGACAAAAAGGGAGCCACCATTCTGAATAATTCTCTTTCTCCACATAGAGATCAGGATTCCCATGGCAATCGATCTCTCTTTTCTCAAAGTCACAGAACTAGATGGAGACAAAGTGAGGACCTACGACCATAAATCTTTGCAAAGAAGGAGTAAATGTATAAATGATTTGAGCAAATAAACTCTCTTCTGTTTGCTTTTCTTCCGGTAACCGCCTGAAAAGAAAGCTTGCGTTTCTGAATATTATTGAGGCTTTCGTATTTGTAAGCTAACAGTTTGTTTTAGGAGCAATTTGTACACATGTAAAGTGGAGAGAAAAGTTTGTCATACTAACACGAGATAGTCAAACATTTCACTACATCTTATTTTGAAATATAGAAAAATGATTTTGAACATATAACAAGCAAAGTACTAATTTTACCATCTTCTATGATATTATTCTTATTTTTCTCAAATTTTTCTTTTGGATCTGTTATAAATTCTCCTATATTAGAGTCAGTAAACATAGTATTTCAGAGTTACTAGTAAGTAGATTTAGTCTTTATGCGTATTCTCTTACTTTTGTATGTGAGTAGTAATTAATTTCATTTTGTTGAGAACTGTAAGTACATAGTGGTCAAAGGCTAAAAATAGCTTTGATAGTAAAATCACAGACTACACACATTATTCCAAACATGCACAGTTTGAAGCAAACAGTTCCAGCTGAGACTGTCTGAAGAAATTCATTCCTCCGAGCAATTACATTTGGGGGCTGAGAAGGCCAGTGTGGAAGTTACCAACTGAGGCTGAGGAAGTCTCTGCAAGGTGCTTCGGAAGTCACTGGTTGATAGTTTTTTTTTTGTTAAAAATAACATGATAGACAAATTCTTAAGTCACCATAACACAGTTTTGTTGTTCATTGTTTCATCAGAGGAATAACTACTCCAGCCTACGCTTTAGTTTTCCTTCTGCATCTGTTGTTTCTTATCTAATTTACTCTACATACAGTCTGGGGAGATAGAAAGAACCTGACTTTGTTGTTACCCTGCTCTCTGTGCGGTGCATTTAATCCTGTTGTCATGGAAGACAAGTCCCATCTAGTCTAGTCTACTTCTGTTCATCTCAGTTTACAACTGTGACTCAACTTTCCCTGCTTACTCGCTCCCTCCTCTCCCCAAACTATCTGATCTGGAATTTTGATAATCGACTTCTAAGTTTCTCTCCTTAAGGTGTTCTTGTTGGGTGTTTCTTCCAAAGAAACATTTTATCCTCTGCCCAAACAGGAAGTAGTATCCCCTCACCCCAACACTTGATTTTCATGCCTGGAAATGCTTATAATTGATGTGATTTGATGCTTTCTTTTTTAATAAGATTCATTTATTTTATTATATGCATATGTGTGTATGCTTGAGTATATGTTTCTGCACACGTGTGTAAGTACCCACAGAGACCTGAAGAGGCTGTCAGAATCTTTGGAGCTGAAATTACAAGTGATTGTGAGACACCCGATTTGGGTGGTAAAAATCAACTCAGGTCCTCTGAAATAGCAGCAAGTGCTCTTAACCTCTGAACCATATATCCCTAGCTCCTGACTTAATTTACTTGCATGATTATTTAATTAATTTAACTATTATCCCTAGTTCTTCTTTAGATTCTAGTATTTGAGAAGGTCATATGGACAATGTATCACAGTCGGGAGAACAACTAGTTAATGAATAATTATATTTTAATTATGGCACTTTGTATCTCTATAATATAAACCTCTCCAATGAATGATTTATTTTTTGTCAGTAAATCAAATAATTTATGAGCAATAAGTGGATAGTGTTGGCCCTTGATAATTATAGTAATCCAACTTGTTATCAACTATTGAACAGGATGAAGCATTGCACAATCACATTAATGTGACTGAAAAATCAATAAAAAGGAGACAAATTATTTTACTCAGAGACAAATTAAATTAGATGATATAATTTGATCTGGCAAATAAGTGAATTTTACAATAGGATTCATATGAAAAAATCTTTTAATAACTATACATAGGCAGCAGTGATGCACAAAGAATGTGTTCCTGATTGGTCAGTTTCATTATCATATCACTGGAAGGAGTCAACAGAGATGTTTTTTTTGCTTCTGAGGTCCCAGGCACAGTAGTTTTCTTTAAGTTTAGAAAAGAATTATTATTCCTTCAGTGCTGTTGCACAGGCTAAGCTGCCTTCCGTGAAAGTCTCCTACCCACAATTATTCTTACTCCCTACCTAACTTCTACTCCCTTTTCAAATATCAGTAAATATCTTCTTTACCCTTATATCCTTTAAAGTGGACTCTGAAGCTCATGTCCCTTTACACTAAGCTAATGGCTCTGTACAATTTTCCTTTATAGTGATTATTTTTACATGTACATCTGTTGATCATTTTATTACAGTATCTTTTCTCTTCCCTGGTATCACATAAAATGGAGTTTGGCATGGTCCCTGTCCAACTTGCTCACAAGATTCCTGTCATCCATTGTATAGCATTTGAATTACTGGATAAAAAAATTCTAAAATCTATACCATGATACCTCCAAACTATGATATCTTAATATGATGGTTCTTTTTTATAGCCATATATCATTACATTTTTTAACTGTGAAATTGAACAAGTAAGGCACAACCATTCCACATATCAAACAAATGCTTTTAGATCTTTTATATAATGCCTAATGTGGTTTGCATTTGTTTTTCTGAAACATCCAGGACTGTCTAATACTCAGAGGTATTTTCTAACTTTTCCAAATAGATCATCATTTTGAAAGTGGAGATCACCTCTCATTAGCTCTTACTTCTGATTTATGCATATGGAAAACCATGAGTCACAATGGCTTTGATATCAACTGATGCTATGGTTTTAAGGGAAAATTCACAGGGGTAACAGGTCCTCCTGTTCCAAAGTGTGGCATTCAGTGCAGATGTACTTGTTGTAGAATCAGGCAAGTATAATAGAAGAAAAACTTCCAAGGGAGGGGGCTTAACAGCTGAAGGGTACCACTGTAAGAAGAATGAGAACAGCTCTTACATTATATAACATAGCTTTTCAAAAATATTATTTTATGTGTATAAGGCTTTAATTGAATGTATGCCTGCATACCATGTGCATGACTGGTTCCTGTGGAGTCCAGAAGAAGGTGTTGAATTCCCAGGAACTACAGATCCTCTGGAAGAGCAGCCAGTGCTCTTAATATATATAACACCTGCATATAACTTTTGTATCATTTGTATAATGTGAGCTCATCCACTTATGCCTTACCTCTTATATTTAGTTCTTCATATGACTTCGTGTACCATATGTCTCAGGATCTTAAATATCCAACCAAATTTGTAAGCTTTAGTATAAATCATTTATTACTCTGAATTATCTGGAGTACCTTTGTGATTAGGCCAGTGGCCTGAGCTGGCTTTGGTATGTCTTGTCTAGAATGTAGGAGACTAGTGGGAAATGTGTTTCCACCCTTCCTTTTTTGCCAAAATATATTCTTCATACATTAATTTTGAAAGGCTGTTTGAACCTCTCTCTTGATCCATTCTCCTCTGTCACTCTGAGGTAGGACTTGGGACATCAAGTATGAAGGACATTGTATCAGAGAAATGCTAGTTCAGGCTCCAGAGAAACTCAGGAAAGTACAAGTAGAAATCTGAGCAAGAGGCAAAATCAAACTTAGAGCTAGAAAAAAAGTAGGAGATTGCAGGGTCAAATAAATCTCTCCATTGGTATTCTAGATAGACAGATCTCAGCAAGTAGAGAAGGAAGTAAAAAGATAAGAGGTTGGGACCAAGACAAGAGGAAAAAGATATTCATGGGCAGTTTTGGGAAAGACTGTTTGAATTTTATATAAATTACTTCACTACTACTGCTGCTGCTACTACTACTACTACTACTACTACTACTACTACTACTACTACTACTACTACTACTATTTTTGAGATTATAGTGTAATTACATCATTTCTCCTTCCCATTCCCCTCTCCAAACATGCTCAAATACCTCTTTTTGCTATCTTTCAATTTACATTATCTTTTTTTATTAATTATTGTTACAAGCCTACATGCATATATAGATGTATATATATTCCTAAATATAACCTTCTCTGTCTCTACTACATTATTGGATGTTGTTTTTCAGAGCTGACTATATAGTATTTGATAACCATTTGGTATGCTCTTTCCTTAGTTACCTGTAGTTTTCTGTGTAGTGTTGAGTCTTCTTGGGCTTTCCTCTTAACCTTAGCATGTCTATTGTCATCTTTGTTCAGCATATGTTTGAGTAGTCATATTGTTAACACTTAATGGATGTAGTTTCTGATATTACTAAGAGACACAGTCTCACAGAAAATTCCTGATCCTTTGGATGTTACAATATTTCCACAATGTTCCCTGAACCTTAGATGTCGGAGTTGTTTTGCAGATCTATACAAAGGGACTGGGCTTTACAAACTTCATAATGATTACTGTCTGTTACAAAGAGAAGTCTCCTTGATGAGGATGAGGACTTGACTTTTCTATGGGTAGTGTATATAATGACAAATATTTAGCATATAGTTAGGAATTATGCTGGTTTAGTAACAGTAGTTGTCAATTCTCCTCCAATATCCGTAACTTCATCAGTCCTGAGTGGTAGGCTAGATTTCTAGCAAGCTCCAATTGAGTGGGTCTTAAGTCAAATTATAGAGTTGTTGCTTACTAACAAGGCATGTATGCCACTACTGCCCTCAATAGAGTAATGATGCTATGATGTTCTTTGATTCATAGGCGTCACATCTCTGTGAAGCTCTTGGTAAGAGGAAGCTTGCATGGCAACATCTAGTACCATGAAAGCTATGTCGCAGGGAAGAGGCTCAGGGACATCTGTGTCCTGTGTCCGAAGTGATAGGGATTTAACTTCCACCTCTAGGGGGCATCAAAGGGCAATAAGTTTTTGTTTTAGGAGTCTCTTGGACTTTTCATGCCTGGTATTGTCATTTTTGTTAGTTAGTCTTGGTTTTTGAAGAAAGCATTGTCAGCACAGATTAGGAAATATCATTTAAACTATGAATGTATATGTCTACGTATGTATACATAACTAAGTCATGACACCTGTGACAAACATACATTATGAAGAATGCAGTGACACAGTCGAGTTTATTTTCAGGGTTATATGTGACAATGATGGAAAAAAAAAACTCCAATCACATCAGCAATTCCTGAATGTTTTGCCTGTTTCCATTTTACACATTAAGATCTGATATAGAAGGACAATGTAAGCTTGCTATTTTTGTGTCTTGGGATAAGAATTTGTGAGTGTTCTTGTGTGTGTGCATGTGTGTGCCATGTATGTAGAAGGCAGACTTATCTACAATTTTATTTTGTGACAAGGTCTTTCACTGGCCTACCACTTACTAAGTAGGTTAGGCTGACTAACCAGGGAGCTGCAAGAATAAACCTGTGTCTGTACTAGTGAAATGCAACTGTTCACCACCACTCAGGGCTTAAAGAGAAAGATATTTAAATAAGTATTGTCTTCAAAAATTGAGCCTTACTATTAGGTTGTAGAAAGCAACCACTAGCCTCGGCAATAGTCTGATGTTTGTGGGGCTCCATGGGTCCACTTCTGCTAACGATTCAGCAAGACATAATGCATTCCTCGCACTGGAGGTTTTACTTGGTGACTTAAGAGGTCTAGTTTGGGGTATTTTCTATGCTATAATTTGGTGAATGTTTTAGATTTAATTCATATATGTGTATGTACATATGAATATATAATATGTGTAGGAATATAACACACTCACATACACACATATATATGGAAACTTCTATAGTAGTACTATAGTAGTAGGGTTCTATATGATTTTTTCTGATTTTTTTTTTTTTTTTGGTTTCTCGAGACAGGTTTTCTCTGTTGTAGACCATGCTGGCCTTGAACTCACAGAGCTCCGCCTGCCTCAGCCTCCCAAGTGCTGGGATTAAAGGTATGCACTACCAGCACCAGGCTATATTCTCCCCTTTGACATTCTCTCTCACTTCCTTCCATATTTAATCCTATTCTAATTTACTTTGTATTTCTCCATAACTTGTTATTCCATTTCCTTGCCCCTGTAAAAGCTGCTCCTCCCCACTAGTGTTATACTAGGTACTTAGCTGTGATTATGTAGAATGGAGCTCACATTTAAAAAGGCTAAGAACAAACATTGACATATAAAAGAATACATGTTTTTTCCATCTGGGTTACTTAACTTGGATTGATTTTTTTTTTCTAGCTCCATCTTTACCCATGAATTTCATAATTTCATTTAAAAAAATCTTGATAATATTATATTTGTAAATGTGCAACATTTTTTTAATCCATTCATTGATTGATGGACATTTAGACAGTTTCTAATTTCTAGGTACTATGAATACAGCATTTAATTTGTGGCCTGTCTTTCAGTTTGTTTTGTTTCAGTATTTTTGTCTTAATGGTCTTTTGACTGTTTGTTTTGATTATTGTTTTTGTGGGTTATTTTGTGTTTCTTTTTTTTTTAATTTGTTTTAATTCTTTCTTTTTTTTTTTTTAAGGAAAGAGAAAAGGTTAAGTTGCTAAAGGGGACCAGAATACTTGAAAGGAATTGAGAGAGGAAAAACATGATCAAAATACATTTTATGAAATATTAATAAAAAGCAATGAAAAAAACCAAGTATACTAAGTGGGCCACGGTGGCACATGCCTTTAATCCCAGTACTCAGGAGGATGAGGTGGATGGATCTCTTGTGAGTTTAAAGCCAGCCTGGTGTACAGAGTGAGTTCAGGACAGCCAGATTTACAACAGAGAAACGCTGTCTCAAAAAACCACTTGTATATATACACATACTTGGATTCTGGGGGTTGAACTCATGTTTCCTGCTTGCAAGCAAAAGACAAAGAATTTAAAAGATGAACTACTCTCCCTGTTCCTAGAAAAGGAAGTCTCAAATTAATTTTAAGTAAGTTTTAAATGATATAGTAAGCAATAAAAGAGATCAGCTGTCAGATATTTCATGTATTTAATGTTACTATAAATTATTGCCATAATATAAAGTATATTTTAATACAGTGGGTTCCTTATGTGTTTATTTAATTTTTGAACACATATCAACATTTGTCATTCTTGTATCACTTAATATTTTGCATCAAGCTTTGGGTTCTGACTTGTACCCAGTGCTTAACTGTTCAGGGAAGAAGCACTGTGAATTGTGACTCTCTATGCTGCAGAACGCTCTGGAGGAGTTTACTAGAATGAGCTCATCGCTTCCAAGATGAAGGCAGGATTAAGGGATTTTCTTCAAAAGAAAGGCTCTGATATATTAAATCATGTTCTTTTGAAATGTGTGATGCCAGGGCAAAAAGCAAGGACATCACTTTGGTGAAGTAATATTCTCTGTAAGAAATACCTATTCTACTCTTTTAAAATAATAAAACTATGTAAAACATAGCCTTCCTGACAGCTAAATCCATTCCTGAAAACATACAAAACAAAAATAATTCTGCTTGGATGGAGGGAATCTGTCTGTCTGTCTATTATTTGTCTTTCAGTAATCTCTGTATATTTCATTTTTCTGTCTTTAAGACTGTCTTCTGGAACATCAGTGTGCCCTAGAATAAATTTTATGCTTTTTGGAACTCATAGTTACACTTTATTTTGCACCTAGCAATGAATAAAGTGCTTGTACATTCCAGGTGTTTCATAAGTGTCTTGTGAATTACTTTAATTCATTTCTTTGCCATAAAATTTTTCCCTCTGTACCTTATTCTTATCACATTTTGTAAACTTTGCCTTTTTTTTGCTCAGAATAAACCACTGCCATACAGTATACATTTCTTCTAGTACTTAACTATTATAGAATATTAATGAAGGCATTCTCTGCCACAACTTTGATCTGATTTGTAACAAATATAGTTGATGGAATGCATCCTGGAAATGGAATCTTTGAACAATTCTTTTTAACTGATACAGTGCCTTAGATCAGTTCTTGGTATAACTTTACTACCTTTTAGAGGTTTTGTTCAGATCTGTCATCCGAACATATTGAAGGCTTGTAGGAAAGGGAGGAATTGCTGTAAGTCCTACTCAACTGACATTGTCTCAATTGGATGTCTCTGTACTAGTGTCAACCCTGCCAAAATAGGATTTTGTGTTTCTTATTTTTTATTGATGAGGAGAGGGGAAAATATACTATGGCTATGGAAACATCAGACTAAGATCTCTTCCCTTTCTTATCTATTTTTGTAGTCAGAAAGTAGATTGGTATTTGGTGAAAGTAAATTTATAATTTATTAAATAGAGCACTCACAGATTGCTTAATTAGAAACCTGAACTGGATTTTTTCGTTCCAATAACGAAGGTAAAGTGCATGGGGACATATTTAAAAATCTATAGTCATATGTAGGGATGGATTACAAAATATGTGATGAAACATTTCAAGTTCTATGGAAATAGTGATTCTTTATCACTAATTAAAGTCACTGATCTTTTAATAATGCAGGCTATTGCTAGGGAAGGTATTTCTTCTTTTTGGAATTATCATGGCTAACTGTTCCTGGAAAATTACTCTTGAGTTAGATTTTTCAGGAAGGAATTTATAGATGTACCTGTAATTAGGATCTCTGAGATTTTAGGTTATTTGTAAAAGATTCAGTGTTGGAAAAATATTTCCAACTTATTTTTTGAATACACTTTATGTTAACCATATATATATATATATATATATATATATATATATATATATATATATATATATATATATATATTTTACCAAAAATGGAAGAAAAAAATTTCCTTCAATTTTTCTTCATTCTTTTCTGTAGATGTCACTGTAACATAAGGAAAAGAAAAGAAACTCTCCTATATGTTGGAAATACATGACTTCTACATACAAATGAAAGAAAGTTTGATTGCATTTATTATGCCAGCGTTGTCATATCAACAATAAGGTTTCCAAGCAACTAGCAGAATAAATTATTTTATAGATTTATTTGCTTAGACTCACAAAATGGACCAAATGGAAGACAGTTTTTTTCTACCCATGATTATGTGGTAATTAAAAAAAGTCATTATGCAGAAATTATGCATTAAATTCACATTACTAAGAAGAGTTCCAAATGAATCATGTGAATATAATCAATGCCAAAGACTTAATGAAGATTTGCTACTTACAAGGAAGCATTGTTGTTTTATGTTTATATATTTGCAATAATTGGTTTCCAGGGTCTATACTGATGATTTGCATCGAGTTGTTCCAATTTTACTTTTCAAAGAAGCTAACATATGCAGCTCTCATTGCTGTGCCCTTTAAACACTCTCGAGAATGACCTCCTTGCAGAACTGTGGCACTCATTCTATTAGACATAGTGGTTAGAATCCGCTACTTATGCAAATGGCTTATGCCTGTTCTTAAAAAGACTTCCCTATAGTTACTGAACATATTAGAAAATGAAGCATTGATTTTTTTTCATGCAGTTGCCCTCGGGGTGTATGAAACTTTTTAGACATTCACAGTCCATATTCCCCAAACACCCTTCCGTAGTTTAAACATTTTCATTGCTATTTTTGAAGTTTTCCCTATGTCTCTATTTGGGAAAGGCTGACCTGAATGCAGCTGAGATTGTAGTCTCCAAGCCCTTTCTGTGTGTTAGAACTTTCTCTATGGTTTTGATTTGCAGAGATTTCTGGTAATATATGATATGTCAAACTTTTCATTTTAAGTCAAAGAAGCGAAACTCTGCTAGAAGTCCAGGGAAATGATATTTTATATCCATCTACCACAGACATATCTTCTAGTGAAGTAAACTATCACTGCTCACAGAAAGCACCCATTTCCCCTCACATTGAAAAGCATACCTTTTCTTCTCACATTGCTGCATTTCTACTGAAAATATTTCTTTGTGAAATTTATAGTTTGCATGTAAACAAATAATAAAGAAATGGTAATCACTTTAAGTAATTACTACCTAAAATATAGAATTTGATCACATATTTCTATTTGAAATATTTCATAAGTATATGGCTTTTATTTTCCAAGCTATCTTTATGTGTCATTTTCTCTTACTAATGGGAATGTATCTTCTCTGTTATTATCTGCATCTTGTATAACTTCAGAAGCATTTCAAAGTCATCAAACAAAAGGCAAATGATTTTTTTCTCAAGTGATATTGTCTATCATTATTATTTCTCACCCCATGCCAAGTACTGATTCTATGCTTTAGTCCAAACTGGGCTATGGGTGTCATCACTGATTTTTTTTCTTTTCACTTGTTTTTTCAAGTCACCATTTCATCACAGTAAAGGAAACTCTTTTAGGAATTCATGACACTATTGAATATTCTCAGGTATTAAAAAAATCACCCCTCCTCTATGACATTCATTTTCTATTTTGCTCTTCTGTTCTAGTAAACAGTATGGACAGATTTTCAAATAATCTTTGTATTTTTACTGTGTATATTTTAATTTTCTCTTTACCATTTTCTGAATGTATGTATCAGTGGTGCATGTGTGGATAGATGCATGTTAATTGGGTTCAGGTGTGATGTATATGTCTGCACATGAGTATGGAGGCCTGAAGACAACCTTGGGTGCAGTTCTTAGGTACTGTCCAGATTTTTGTTGGGAGCATTGTTTGTGTGCGTGCATGGAGACATGTGTGAGGCTTGGAGTTCATTGATTAATATAGACTGGTTAGTAGAGAGCTCGCTTTATTTTTTTAACAGTCCTGATCTACCCCGAGTGATGAATTACAAAGTTTGCACGCTGCAAACAGCTGGCTCACATCCTTCATTTTTTAAAAGTGAAGTGAAGTTAAAAGTATTAAGTTTTTGAGAATTTCATACATGTATACTGTATTTGCAAAATTTCTAACCCTCTTTTAATTCAAAGCATGTCTTCCCTATTCACTCTCAAATTCATGATCTCTACTTTCTACAGTTATTATTGTTAAACACACATTTATTTATTGAGCTTATTTGGGGTTACTGTTATGTACATGTTCTTCTCTATAGAAAGTTGATTCTTTTTATCTCAGCATATATTAATTATCTGTAGCCTTCATCTAAGAGTAGGGCCTTGAAAATGTTACCTATATGAGTTGGCATGTTGGCTGATATCATTAAGTTGTTTCTGTTTAGGCAACCATATTGTGCACATATCATGGTGTAGCTCTCCTATCATGCCTGGAAGACATTATCTAGTACAATGTGTCTTGGTCACTGCCTCTTGGAATCTTTCCATTTCCTTTTCAATAATGTTCAATGCAATGACTATCTCCTGCATTTCTCCCAGTTATGGATCTATGTAGCACCCTTTGTGTATTGCAGAAAAAAATTTCATTGATGATTAATTGGAGCTATACTAAACTGCAGTACTAAGGATTAGTATCTAGGATACATTAGAAATTATATTGGCTTATGAACATGGCAGTAGTAGATTCTTCTTTGGAGCCTATGATTTCTGCAGTCATGGAAGTAGCAGGGGTAATAGTATCATGCATGAATTTCTTCCTATCAGCAATTCAAGAATTAAATGAACATGTAAACACAGCACACCAAAACCTTGGGACATGTTAACAGCAGTCCCAACTGAGAAATTTATAGCTGTAAACATCTACATACAACTAAAGAGTTTGTAAAATCAAGAACAATACAACTCAAGACGGGAAGAAATAATAATAATTAGAACAGAAATTAACAAAAACAGAAACAAAGAAATTTTTTACAAAGAACTAATAAATCTAAGAGCTGATTATTTGAAAACAAGAGTTATAGAGACTTAGCTCAATTAAGTAAAACAACAAAAAAGAGAAGACCCAAATTATCATAATTAGAGATGAATGGATAAATATTACAGTACACATCAAGGATATTAAGAACGTTATGAGTGAATAATTCAAAACTCTGAAATTCATTAAGTTAGAAACCTAAAAGTAAAAGATGAATTTCTAGAATCATTCCAACCAAAAAGTTAAGCTAATGGTAGATTAAAAACATATATAGATATATAACAAAGAGATTGAAACAGTAATAAAAAGCCTTTCCACTGAAGAAAGGCCCAGTTTCAGATGAATTCACAGCAGAGTTTTACCACATGTAACTACTCTTATGTTATTAAAATAAAAAGAGAACTTCTAAACTTTTCCAGTGAAACCAGCATTTCTTTAATACCCAAAGCACACAAAAACATAAGAAAAATAAAAGAGTAGGCCAGTATTACCAATGAACATTCATGCAAAAATTCTTAATAAAATACTTGCAGAATATAGGCATATATAAACATCAACTTGGTTTTATTCTGGAGAGGCATGGATGCTTCAACGTATGTGAGACATAGTGTAAAAAAGCATCTAAATGGATTTAACAACAAAAGTCACATGATCATCTCAACAGATGAAGAAAAATATCTTTGAAAAATTCTACAAGTCTTCATGATAAACATCCTAGAGCAACTAGAACTGAAGAGAACATACTTTAGCATAATAAAGGCAATGTATAACAGAACCACAGTGAAGAGCTTATATCTTCTTAGTCATTTTCCAAAAGGGTCCTATAGATAGTCCTCAAGTATCAAAGGCTATTGCAAAGACCACTGTTTACCCTCCACAATCTGATAATATGTTCCTATTGCAGAATCCTCTACTTGTGCTTGGATATAAGCTTCATTCTTACTGACTAGCATTCACTAGTGCTGGAAGGTACTTTGCATACTACTGGAGGAGAAATTAATCATCACCTACAACCTACAACAGTGACCTATCTGCAATATATACTGGTACAATATTGGCACTAATGCTTTGGGATAAAAGAATCACTTTTTGAATGGATGGATTTAAGGCCCACTTGATGAAAAGGAACTCATACCTTACCCTGCTAAGGTGGCCAAGCACCTGAGACTACATAATAGGTAATGGGCCCTATGGAAAAAACCTACTTCTATTATTCTGCTGAAAAACATGGCAATAAAATGGCTTCTAATGACATATTGCTATGTCCATAGATCAGCAATTTTCTCATTCCGTATCAAAGCCTCTTCTTGCAGTAGATGTTAACACAAAGATCCACAGCTGGACAATAAATAGACAGTGAGAGACCTTTATACACTCATCGCTAAATGAGCATCTTTATCCAACAGCTTCCCTCAAGCTCAGGGAGTCATGTGGAAGAGGAGACAGAAAGAATGGAAGCCAAAGGAAGTGGATGCCTCCAAGTTAACAGCATTTTACAAATACAACAAGTTTAGTATGCACATATAAACCCACAGAGACTGTGGCAGTGTGCACAAGACCTGTGATAGTTCAAGCCAGACAAAATATCAGCATTGAGAAGTTGAAATGGACACAAAGTCCTACCTGCTAACCAAAAGCCATGTGTAATCAATACCTGCTGGAAAAGGTAAATCAGTGTTCTCTAATGGCATCATTGTTGTGATATCAACCGTACTCCAGGGCAGGTCCTGTGCTTTGCAGTAGTCAGTCAATAGAAAAATAATTGTATTTATTTATTTTTTGCTTTGTTTTGCTATGCTTTGGAATTTTTTATCTTATTGGCTTTGTTTGTTTCATTTTTTTTGTGTGGTTTTGAGAGAGAAATTGAACATTAAATTGGGTGAATCTGGGATGAGTTGTTGAAGGGGAAAGAGTATGATAAAAATATATTGCAAGCAAAAAAATTCCCACCAAGAGAAAAGATTGCACAACATGAAAATCCAATACCAGGCATTTGAAACCCTCCTTTGAGGTGTTGGTCAAGGTTTTCCAAGAGACTCCAGAAAAAATGTTCAAGCTATTGCTACTGCCCTTAGATGCCTCCTGTGAAGACACCATGTACTTTAGGCACAGGACACAAATGCTCCTGAGCCGGAACTGACCTGAACTTCTCATCCACGGGGACTGATTTTCATGGTACCAAAAGTTTCAATGCAAGAATCCTCCCACCAACAGCCTTACTTAGATAGGATACCTGTGAATATCAAAGACCATCATATCACTATAACTCTAAGGATGAAGTTGTAGCATGCGTACCTTGGTGGTAACCAACAGCTCTCTAATTGGACTTTAGATCAAGTCAACAAGAGAAAGGCCATGCTTGGTGCTGAAAACCTAGGTGACTACTCAGTTCTGGTGAAGTCATGGATCTTAGAGGAGAACATGCAACTACTATATTGCTAAATCAGCACAATACCTAATCACAATGTAAGTATTTGTCTTATTATCCAGAGGTAAATATAGTCTTCATCCCTTACTAAGGCAATTTATCTTTACAGTAGGCAGAAACCATTACAGAAAAACCACAACCATTCAAATGGGGAGCTATGGAACACAGTCCCATTGCAGACATTTACAAAAACAAAAACAAAAACAAAAAAATAAAACAAACAAACAAACAAAAACAAACAAAACTTCGAACCCAAGGGGCAGGAAACATTGAGGAACAGGAAGAAGAAAGATTGTAAGAGCCAGAGGATGAGGAGTTTTCTATGGACTATGTAAGGTCCTAGTAATATCAGAAGCTATACTCATATAAGTCTCACCAATGTAACATGAGAAGAATAAGGGTAACAACAATAGGGCACTGCTGAAAGCCCACAGGGTTTAAGCATTACAGAAAAAAGAAAAGGCAACTAGAAAGTCTGAGAGTGAGAGAAATAGTCTTCTCCAGAGAAGAGCCTACCAATTATTTATCAAGTACCAAATGGTAAGTCATGAAAACATACTTACAAATAAAATTATACAGACTGAGCAGTTTATATTTAGAAATATATATGTATAACCACAATGCAAAAAGTCCATGAATTTGAAAAAGCACAAAGAGGACCATATTGGAAAGTTTGGAGGAAGAAGAGGAAAAGGACAAATGATGTAATTATATTATAATCTCAAATCAAATAAAAGAATTTTAAATGGACAGAAAAATAAAATTAAGCAAAAGCCTCACATCCAACATTTCTAAATGTAGAAAAACTTTTGAGTAATGCTATTAAATCAGTAATTAGCATTGTCCTCTGTCTGCACTCCTTTACAATATTACTACTTTAAGCACTTACTAGAGCAACATGACAAGAGAAAGAAGTTAAAAGTATGTAAATAGGAAAACAATGAAATTTCTCTATCTACATATAATATGATGTCATGTTTAAGATATCACTCACATTTTACCAGAAAACTTATAGAAATTATCAATAATTTAAGCAAAGTAGTACAATACACAATCAACTTACAAAAACGGATGGTTTTTCTCAATCCTAATAACAAGCATTCTGAGAAAGAGATCAGGGAAATACTCTCATTCACAATAGCTTCAAAAAGTCTAGGAATAAATCTAAACAAAGGGATGAAAGACTTCTACAGTGAAAACTTTAGACCTGTGAGGAAAGAACTTGAGGGAGGTATTAGTGAATGGAAAGGCTTTCCATATTCATGGATTACAGAATTAGTATTGCGAAGATGACCACCCCACAAAAATGAATTTGCAAATTCAATTCAATACCAAATAAAATCTTCATAGTATTGTTTACAAAATAGAAACAAACAGTTATAAAATGCGTATTTTAGAGATATTACATAGTTAAAGCAATAAATAATGATACTAGTAACAAATAGACATGTAGATCAATAGAACAAATAGAATTCCCCAAACGTGATTGCTTATAACTATAGCTATCTTATACTTGATAAGTTGTCAAACATGCACCTTAAAGGAAGGACATCATAGTCAACAAATTATGCTTGGATAACCGGATGTCTACATGGAAATACTGAAATTAGACTCTTAAGTATCACTCCACATGAAAATCAATACCAATGGATCAGTCTCATTTCAGACATACACAAAACAACTTCTGCACCCAAGGGACAGGGAACATTGAGGAGCAGGGAGAAGAAAGATTGTAAGAGCCAGTGGATGAGGTGTTTTCTATGGGACTGTGTCTCCTAATGATGTCAGAACCTATACCCATAAAGTGTCACCAATTTGACTGGCTAACATGAAACCTGAAACTGTGAAATTTCTAGAAGAAAACTTAGTCCATATTGTACAAAATACAGGTTTAGGAAAGATGTTCTGAATAGTAGTAGTCCATTTGGTAACAAACCAAGGCCAATAATCAACTGATGATAACCCATAAAACTAAAAGACTTCTGTACAGCAAAGGAAACAATCAATGGAGAAAAAAGACAGAAACTTTGCCATATATATTCAAAAGAGTGTTAATATGAAGAATATGCAAAAATAAAAAAATCAAGAAAAGATTGAATTAAAAATGCTTTGTGGATCTGAAATCTGAACAGAGAGTTCCTAAAAGGAATAAAAATAGCTATGAAATATCTCAGAAGGTTTTTAACATCCTTATCAATCAGGCAAATGCAAAGTTAAATTACTTTGAGATTTCATCTTAATATAGTCAGAACGATTATAATCAAGAATAGTCAACAGACAGCAAATGCTGCTAAGGATACTCTAAAGACAGGCCCTCATTCACTGCTTAACATATAAAATGTCATTTCAGGGCATCAAACTCTGGTCTTCATGGTCAGAAGGAAAGATCAGTCCTGGTGGTTATTTCTCCATCTATCTCCACTTTACTTTTTTGTTAAAAAAACGTAAGGCCATGGATTTGAAATTATTATTCTTTCTTCCCTTACCTCATGTCTTTGATTTTAACTGTCCAGAAATGACCACATGTACTTTTCTTTAAAATGACTATGAAGTCTGAAATTTCTTTGAAAAAACACATGGGAAATTTGCAAATTAAGAGGATATTTTTCTTCACTTGGTTCATTTATGTCATCATGGACCATCCTGAGCAGGCTTTAGGAATATAAGTTTATGTACAAATTCTGTGTTCCATGTACATGGTATTTTTTAACACTCTTGTTGGATTGCCTTTTTCAGCCTTGACATGGGGGATCGTGTCAAGCCTTGTTGCATCTTGTTATACTCTGTTCTAGTGGTAACCCAGGGAGGTCAGCTCTTTTTTGAGGGGAAGTGGAGTAGGGTGGATTTTGGGAAGAGGGGAGAAGACGGGGAGCTGTGAGAAATGGAGGGAGTGGAGGATGGGAATTGGGATGTATTATGAGAGAAGAAAAATAAATTATAATAAACAACAAAATATTGAAAAAGGAAAAAATTCAATACTTGTGCTCCAGAAAATTAATTATAATAATAATAATAATAAGATCAATCAAGCTTTATAAAAAGTATGTATTTATTTATTTTTAGTGTGTGTGTGTGTGTGTCTGTATGTGTGTCTGTGTGCCATGTATGTTCAGGTACCTATAGAGGCCATTAGAAAGTATCTGATTCTCTGAAACAGGAGTTATGGGTGGTTGTGATCTGTTTTAGGTGGCTGCTGAGCATCAAATTCCAGAGAAGAACAATTGTTCCAAATCACTGAGGAATCTCTCCAGCTTAAATATATTCTTAATTGACTCATGACTACAACAGTATTAAAGTCCAATACTTTCCAATAAGGTTCAATAGCTTGCAAGGTTTTGTGAATAAATTCTCTTGTTATATTATGTATTTGAATCTAATATTAATGATTGTTGCATTGTGTTGAAACACAAATAAGCCAAAATATCTCTCTCCTTTACAGAGATGCTGTTTACATGTTTTTTTAAGAAACTGCACTTCAGTAGGTGGTGCATTGCCAAAAGTATATGGTCAATACAATTTGGATTTGATGGCTTTAAAGAACAACAATGAAAAACACAGACACAAAGGTAGATGGGAAGCAGGGGTGGATCTGGGCAGCACTTGGGGAGAGGAACAAATATAATCAAAATACATTGTATAAAATTTTGAAGAACTCGTACAAAAATTGAAGAAACAGAAAGGACTGAGTTTTAGCTTAAGATAAAGCATATCAACCTCTTCTTTAGGTTTTAAAAGTTGTTGGTTTTACTTTGAGATTATAATTGTATCCGCTAAAATATTCCATATACTCCTCTTTGCTCTTTAAAATCCATAGCCCTTTTTATTTTTGTTACCTCTCTCTGCATATGTGTGTGTATATATATATATATATGTGTGTGTGTGTGTGTGTGTATGATATGATATATGATATATATACACATAAACATATACATATATGCATATGTATACATGTCATATATGTATATACATATATACATTATATAAATATATGTTATAGATATGGATACATATATATATGTTTATATATGCATAATACATATATACACATATATGTATATGTATATATATGGATATGTGTGTATATATATATATATATATGCGTGTATATATGTGTGAATATACATATGTGTGTGTGTGTATGTGTATACATATGTATGTATTCCTATATATTCCTAAATACATAAATACCACCTACAAAGTTTGTATAATGTTGCTTTTATGTATATTTTCAGGTCTTATCATTTGTTATTGGGTATCCAATCAACTATTTTTGTGAAAATTTCCCTCGGAAAATTGTTCTAGTGTGTAATTTTTAAGCTGGAGATGATGACCTATTAACATTATCAACTTCTTTGAACATGTGGCATTTTTGCTTCAGAGAAGTTGTGTAGGACAGATACAGAAGCATTAAAAAATAAAATTAAAACACAATTTTAAGTAGATTCAGATTTTTTGTTTGATTATAACTAATTTTTTTGTTTGAGTACTTTAATATGAAGAAAATGCTTTTGTATTTGTATTTGAAAATATTGTGTATTTGTTCTTTACTACAAGTTCTGGGTCAATCTATAGAAGAGCTTATGCTTCTCTTTGACCTGGCCTAATTCATGGAAGTACATTCATTTATTATTTCATTTGTTCAGCATTTCTTGTAAAGTACAAATTTGCCAGTGTTTTCAAGAATAGTGGATAGACAAAGTAATATTGCTATGAGTACATTTTGTTGCTTCTCCCCTGATGTGGCTTGAGGTTTATTGGTAGGAACACTAAATTAACAACATGTTCCAGAAAGTATATTATTTTTTACTTTGATGGAACAGAAAGCAAGCATAACAGGATTTTGTCTAGCATGGATACTGTTTGGAGATAGGCATCAGTCAGGAGACAGGCTAATGTTTGGAGAATGAACAGTATTTGATTACCATGAAGTATGTATTGTTTTCTCTGTTGTTTATTGACTAACTACATCTTCATTTTTTTTATCTGAACCTTTATACAGGGACACAACTAAACTCTTTTTCTAGGTATGAGTGATAGATACCTGCCTATGGTCCTTGGTGACATTGGTACCCAGAATCTGGCAATATTCGTAACATAAGAATCATCAGAGACGTTCATTTTAATTTCCTCCTGCATGAAAAAGTCTTTTAAAATTGGAATCACAAGCATATAGTTCATAATAAAATGGACATTACTAATGTACATAGAAAAAGGGGGTAATAGCAGGTTCATTTGGTCTTATGTTGATTTATTCATTGTTTGACTGAGCAAGTGGTGCTTGAGTAACTACAATGTTGGGATCTGGGGGAATAAGTGAATATTTTACAATATTTCTATTTTCACTGTTTCTAACTTTTAGCTAAAATAATAACTGCTGTAAAAGCAAGAAAATAATGCTCAGTTAGTGTCTTAGATGTAGGGAATAAAGGGTGACTTGTTTAGATATTTTTTCCAATAGTGCCATTTAGGTTATTCAATCTTAAATTAGAATATGACGCTAATATTTTCATTGGTATGTTGCTGATCTGAAAATTTGTTCAAAGCAGGATACTGAGCATATTTCTGTAAAACATTAAGTTTGTAGGGATGAAATTATATAAAAATTTAAAAATATTAAGTGATTTCTTTCAAGTGGCTTATAGACAGTATTTTAAACCCTTGCCTAAAAATGTCATAAAATATGTATCTCATTAGTTTTCATTGCTTTTTATTACTCCAAAAGTCAGATACCCATTGAGTAATCAATGCAGGTAATATATAAATGAATTCGTGCCTCTTCAAAACTAATTTTTGCATAGTTTATGAAGAAAATTTTTATTAAGTGTAATTTCAATTTCTTAGTTTGTGAATGTGCATAGAACTTTAGAATAGTATTCATTCAATCTAATATCAACCAGCATCACTCATTTATTTGAAAAAAGCAAAAAGTAAATACATTTTAAAATGATTAAGTATATATGATGAATACTTATGAAAATTGAGAGTTCATATTCCTTTAAATGTTTAAATAGAATAAATTACATATGGAACCGAGTAAGCGATTAGCCTACTAAAAAGAGTAAATATAATTTTAGCTAAGAGATTAGTGAAAACTGTTAAGTACAGTATATATATATATATATATATATATATATATATATATATATATATATATTTTACCATCACATGTTTTTCTAGTGATCATATCCTATTTCCTTGGTAATATCTAAGGTTTTCTAACAGAAGTTAATTGCAGCCAGGGAATTAATTTGTATCCTTGTCAAGATGAAAGAAGGTATATTAGTGGGATATTCAGTGGAGCTTCTGTGGATTCAAGGACCCATAGATGAAACATCAGGAAGAACTTAGAAATATTCCTGCCTTATCCCAGGCAAGTGTTTTTGCCTTAAAACTGATGTGTGTTGGAGCATAGGGTTATTCTCCATCATCCAGGCCATCTCTTTCTCACTCCTCAGTTGTGCCCTAAACATTGACAGATTCCAGCAAAACTCAAAATTGATCTGCTTACCGAGAAATGGGCCAGCAAACAGAGATTTTTGAAGTCATCAAAGATCTTAGAGGACTCAACTAACAAAAATAGAAGGGAAAGTGTAACATAGACCTAGAAAACTCCAGACTCTTTGTGAATTAGAATATATACATTTTCCACTTATGCTAGTCAATCTGTATTTGAATAGGTAGACACAATCTTTTATTAGATAATTCTGTTTACCTTACGTTAACTATACACATACATACCTTATATATACTTTCTCTCTCATATGTAATATATGTAATTTATGTTATAAAATCAGAAAGGAGAGAACAAGTATGAGGGGCAAAAGAAAAAAAAAGTAAAATTAAAGATGGGAGGTGGGTGAATATAGTGAAAGTACATAATATTAAATTAAATGGTCCACATGAAACACAGTACCATGTTTAAATAATGTACACAAGTAAAAATATATTTATCTGGATGTGGTATATAGACAAAAAATAGTAATGTAAGAAAGATCAAAATGTAATCTGAGCTTGAATTTTATATTAATTCAAACTGAGCTAACAGTTTCAAGAAAGCATAATAGAATAATATATCTGTCCATGGGAAAAATACCTGGCTTACCAAATTCCTTTTGTATAATAGTTAAACTATGTCAATATAAAATGTATTCTTTCTAAAATATCAGTTCAGGAGCTAGGGAGATGATGTGGTGGATAAAGTATCTACTTCACAAATAAAAGGACCTGAGTTGAGATCCCCAATGCCCACATAAAATCAGCATATGGTGGTACATATCTAAAACTCTAATGCTGGTGATGGAGACAGACCAGATTTCTGGGGCTTGCTGGCCAGTCAGTCTAGCTCAAACAGTCAATTCCACACTGAGGAAGAAACCTCCTATCAGAACATAAGGCAGAGAACAGTAAAGTAAAATGTTTGACATACACCTTTGATCTTCCAATATACACATATTAGAATGAATATCTGTACACACTACCCCTCCCACATCAATGTGATTAAAAGTTAATTGTCTTAAATTTGATTGTATTTTACCATGTTGTTTTGTTTGGGCTTACATTACCGTGATGTGAATCACTTGCCTGCTGATACACAAAGGTTGTTGGTGTGCGTTATTTCATTGCTGTCATTATATATTGGAAATTGACTAGACAAATTACATCAGGCCCAAAGGTCAGAAGTGATCTTGAAGGCTCCTTGGTGGATACTATTTTGCGTCCCACTCTTTCAGAAGTTCTTCTATGATATATCTAGACAAGAAAAAGATAGACAAGTATCTGAATTATGGACCCATTTTAAGATTTCTGAGGCATTTATGTTTACACACAAAACATTTAAGATGTCCATCTGCTAGATTATCAAATAGTTGCAATTCTTTTGTGTGTGTTCGGGTCATGTGCACATATGTGTGCATGAGTGTAGAAGCTAGAGTCGGGTGTTATTTCCCAATCACTTCTCCACCTTATTTTTCCAGACAGGTTCTCTGACTGAACATGAAGTTTGAATTTTACTTAGATTGACTACCCAGAAAGCCTCAGTTATCTTTCTGTTTCTGGCTCTATAATGCTGGGATTACAGGTGGTTTGCTTTTATGTAGGTTGATGATAACCATCAAATTTGAATCCCCTTCTTTGTGCTACAAGCCCTTTTCTACCTGTGCAATCTCATCACCCAGGATTTTCTAATATTTTTATAGGCAATAACATATGTGAATCATTGGGAAATAAGCAATATTAAAATGCCCTTGCAGCATGTACTGGATTTGTGTTGGACTTTTAAAAAATATTTTATTTATTTTTGTTTTATGTATATTGGTGTTTGGCCTGCATGTTTGTCTGTGTGAGGGTGTCAGATCCTCTAGAACAAGAGTTATAGACAGTTGTGTGCTGCCATGTGGGTGCTGGGAATTGAACCCAGGTCCTCTGGAAGTGCAGCCAGTGTTTTTAGCCACTGAGCCCTTTCTCCAGCCATGTGTTGGGTTTTTGAGTGAATAAGTTTATAAGAATCTACAATTCAGCTAACATATTTTTCCTACTTGAAAACAACTTAGCAATTAATGGTTGTACATGATTACTTTACTTCTGTTCATCCCAGTGAGAATTATATATTAGTCAGCTTAGAATCATGAATTGTAAATACACTCATATTCTTGGAAAAATCAAACTTACTCTCCATCAAAATATTTTAATTCACTTTAACACATTTACTGTTCATATTAATTACTTTTTCCAATGTGACAGGATAAAAATGTTGTAATTACTAGTGGCTCCCAGGAAACATTGTTGCATACAAAAGGAGGGTGTTAATTTAAAAGATTATCTGTTTCCACAGAATCAATAAGAGTAATATCACTCCCATTCTCAAAATAACTATAGGAAGTTCTTAATTGTTTACAAGGGGAAAGGTGGAAAAGATACTTTAGGACATAACTGCTTTGTCCTGTTTGGCTCCACAATTCCAACTGTGAATAGGTGAATGTGGACATACCAAAAAAAAATCTCATTTGGATCATTGCAATCACACAATTCTTTTAGGGATACTGAGCGCAGCATATCTTTATCAGGAGAGTCCCTCAAGAAAGATAATATTTTTATTACCCTAAAATTAGCTATGGATTAGATTAGCACATATACCAAATTGTGCTGTATAGCAGAGTGCCACTCCTTTGTTTTTTAACCCCTTGAGGATTCAGATTCTTTCACATCTTTAAGATGAGACAGTCAAAATAGAATGATTTTAAAAGTTGATTCTTGTCCAGATGAAGCATGTTTCTAGAAAGCAATAGAACAAGCTTTTCAAATATGTCTGGGAACATGCATACTTCCTGGATATCATAGTTAATTTTAGAAATTCTGCCAAAGATTTTTTCTCAGTGTTTAAAAAACTGAATATATTCCTACATATCTCCTTATTAAAAACCCAAAAGTAAATAGTGATATAAATTGTAGTCTTTTAATACTTATCCTAATTAGCATTTCTTATATACCCTTAAGTAATTATGCAATTTATAATAAGTTATTGTTACAGTAGTTGTTTATAAATCATGACTTGATTAAGTAGCATGATTTTTAATTTGTATGATCTTGGCTTATTAAAAACTCATTTTAAAACTTAGGTGATAGATGTAGTACTGCAGCTGTTTGTACTGAAAGTATCTCCTCAAATCATCTGCTTGTGCACTACTTCTGAGAGAAATTGCTGTCCTGCTTTGTATACTAGGTGACTAAAGTTCAGAAGCATTATGAGCTCCATAACTGATTACTTAATAAATGGAGTAGGGCAAATGTGGAGTCATGGCTGTCGATTGTGATATTCATTCTCTTTCCAGACCATCTCTCAGAGTGAATAATTAATTCCCAGTGGTGGCAAGATTACATAATGTAGAGGAACATTTAATCTTTTAATCCAGCAGCATGGCTGCTTCAGCAAAGGATCACATTGAAAGGCCTGTGTGATAGCTAGGAAGTGATCACATCCAAAGGCTTGTATAAAGGGATCACATTTAGAGGCCTGTTTGATCTGGATGAAATGTTGAAAGCATGTTTGTCAGACTAATCCTGTCTTCTGTGCTAATGCTAGGTGAAAGGGAATTCTGTATTTAAAACAATGTAGTATACATTGTTAGTCCCAACTCAGAAGGACTAGTTCAGGAGGAGCAGTTGGAGAAAGGAGAAGCAGAGTGTAGAAGCAAAGTGGAAGGGAGCAGAGTTCAGAGAGAGAAAGCAGCAAGGTAGAAGCAGATGGAAATCAGACAAGATGCAGAGCTCCAAGAGAGAAACGAAGTGGGAGAGTTAGGTCAAGTCAGTTTGAATGCCATCAGCTCACAGACAGAAGGAGAAGCCAAGAAGAGCAGAACCAGTCCAGAATAAGTTCAGAGAGACAGCAGCGAGTCAGAAGCAGATGATTCATGATTTACAGTTTGGAGTTCACAATACAGCTCACATTGAAAACAGTTAACTCAGATGATAGCTTATCAGAATGAGCTCAGTCGGCAAGCAGTAAGTCTCTGAAGCTGAAATGTTCTAGGTCTAGGTTTGCAGATTAGATTGTCCAAAGGCTGAAGACTTCTTGGCCTGGGCTTGCATCTTGAGGATTGGATTGTATGGAGGCTGAAGCCTTATAGGTCTAGGCTTAAGATTAGATTATGTGGAGGCTGCAATGAATAAACTGTCCTCTGTCCTGAACCCACAAGATTAATAGATTAATCAGTGCTCAAATCTATGCTTACAACATAGTCAATATAAACAGGGATAACAGAGACCATAGAGAATTGTTATAGCACCTCCCTTCCAATGCCTAATTTTCATATACTGGTTATAAAGGCAATGTTTTCATTGAGTAATAATTGTGATCAAGCTTAGAAGGCATTCATAATTGTTTGAAGAACAATTAAAATGGGAACTTTATTTTCTGTAACTGAATACATAATTTCAGAAACTATGGCAATATAAAGATCCCCAATAAACTAATCAAACTTAGAGTGAGTAGATGTATGCTATTATATAAATGTAACTCCATTAAAAAGTCATCATGAGTTGATGTGTCATTGGCATATGCTAATCCCTACATGTTCAAATTATACAACATAGTCTTTAGCATTTATATAAATATAGGGAACTACCAGTATAAAAAAGGAAGTAAGTATACTCTCCAAAATCAATAATGTGTTCATATTTTTTTTAACCTATTCTTCCTTCTTCCTTACAAGATGGATGATTGCTTATGTGCTGTGCTATTCATGTTGCCATTTTCTGATATAGCATATATAAGGCACTGCAATAGTCTTTCTTTTGCCTATTTTTTTGCAAACCATAATTATTTGAGATCATAGGCGTAACATAAACTAACACTTTATTGTTTTTAAATCATAAAGTGACAGTTACATTCCTGTGTTTATAAATAAGATAATTTCTTCAGCCACTCATATGTTGATGTGAATATTATTGTAGTTATTTTTTTTTTATATGGGAAACTACTATGCACATTTAGGGATATAATTTTTGTATGTACATATGATTTCAGTTTTCTTTAGTAAATAAATAGGTGATGAATGGTAACTCACTAAATTTGTAAATTTGAAGATGGAACTGGAAAATATTGTAACCCAGACCGAGAGAGACATGTTCTCTTTTATTTGTGGATTCTAGCTCTGAATCTTTAGATGTGAATTTTTAGCATGTACTAGCCACAGAATCCAAAAAATTACAGAGGGACTATAGGTCAGACTCTACCAGCATTTTAAAAATAAAATGTGTTTATTTATTGTTGTTTTATATGCATGAATATTTTGCTTTCATATATTTATCTGTACTGTATGTGTGCCTGATGTCCATGGAGTCCCTGTTGACAAATAGAGTGGAATCACTGCAAGCTCTGCTATTATGGTTTGGAATTCTCCTCTCCTGACTTGGATTCCCTACACATTCATTTTTTTTCTTCAACATGGGCCTCTATTACATTCTCCTATTGGGGGATGCTCCCTTTAGTCAGCAAGCTGGGGCAGGTGTAAGGTTCATTTCTGTCCATATCCAGTACTTGGAGATCACTGTCCTGCTTAGCCTAATGTATAGTGTCTGAAACATTATGATTCCACAGTTTTTGCCTTTGTTCATTTAAGTTGAAAAGTAAATTTCATCCTTCTGTTGTCTTTTAATCAGAGACAAAAGTCAAGGTTCAATTTTATTTGAAAAAAAAAAAAGAAAGATTAGAATAAAAAATGCATTTAGAAAGCTGTAAAATACTGTTTGTGCAGCCTAAAGAGCTATACACTTGTCCACGGTCAAGGTCAAAATAAAGTACATCACCAATACCTACACCTGTCATCCTCCTTCTCCCTCTGTAGAACAAAGTAGAGCCAAACAAAAGAAATACTGAGTTCGCACACATTAACTTAGTGAACGTGAACACATGCATAATTTGTTTATCTACTGGTTCTCCTCAGCATTATCCCTGTGACCCTCAGCCCTCTAGTGATATACATCGGTTCATGGGTGTTGTTTGGGGGGTGGGCATGTATTCCATATATGGATATTGCATACTTTTTGCATTTTAATTGAAAGATGTATATATCATTCCCAGGTTTTGAATATTAGTATATAAAGATATATATTTTATGTCTTGTTTTATTCACATGTACACTTTTTAATACTTAGTAATAGAATCATTTGTCTTTATAGTAGCATATTTCAGCTTTAATATGTCTAAGCAATTTTATATAGAGATTTTAAGACTTCACAACAACATAAAATCAAATGTTAGATAGTTCAGTCTTAGCCATTCTGGTCACTGCAATGACATATAATTATGGTTTTAAATTATGTATCTCTAACAAGTTATGATGAAAAACACTTTTATATGTTTATCAAGCTATTTCATGTTGTATTTTATGAAATGGACATCCAAGCGTTAGAGTTCCTGGCATACTATAATGCTTAATAACAATGTACAAAAAATGGTTGTGCAAGCCTAACCCAATTTTATAATTATCTCTCTTTCTTATTGAGTTATAGTGTATTGCTATGTAAACACCTATGGTTATGTATGTGTGAATATATATATATATATATATATATATATATATATATATATATATATATATATATATGTACAAACATATAGAGACATAGTAATAAAAATACTTGATTTTGATGTTTACAGATACATTTTACTTTTGCCTACTTTTGCCATTTTCTTTCCAGACAGTTTTAGATGAAAACAAATTCTCACTTATCAATTTCTTCCATTATGTTAAGTGACAATAAAATCAGGGACCAATTTTTTTCCTTGTATCACTCAAACACCTGACTGTAAATGCAAACACTGAACAGAAAAATCACACAAGAAAGACGTGTGTCTTGGTGACTCACCATTTAGTGAATTCTCTGGTGTTTTCACGTATAGACGTAGAAAGAACAAAATATTAAATATAAATTTATGAAAATTATTTATACATTGCTTTTCAAAAATTCTATGTCTTCCTATTATATCTCAAAGTATGATTCACCCAGAATTAATTTTGTATATACTCACAAACCGTGGTTAATTTTTATTTATTATTATTTGTATACATAAGTAAAAATATAAATATGCAAAAATAGCTAAGATCTTTTGAAAATATCATTTTTGTCACTGTCTTTTTAATTAAGCATTGTCTTTGTAATCAATAGTTGATCAATATATGTGTGTGCCTATTTCTATAAACTCTTTTTTCACATTTGATATATTTATCTGCTTTGCAACAGTATCATACATCTTACTTTTGCTGCATTCTAAATACTGATGACTGGTAGAGCAAACCTCCGATTTCTTTCTAATATAATGGTTTCTAATTCAATCATTATTACCAAAGAACATCCCATATATCATATAGCGCTTGATAAAGATCAACATTAACTTTTATACACATATTGAAACATCTCTAGTTCTTAAAAAACATTCTAAACAGCAGAAGGTTGATCTTTTTCTTTCTCATGTAGAGTATATCAATAAAAGAATCAAGCATAAAAGATTGAAGAACTATTTCTGCCTCATGTTGCTCATAGCATATTATAAGTAATTAGTCTCCTCAACCATTTTTAGCTGTAGCAATTTCTATTAGCATAATTTCTTATTAGAATATTCATAAGAAATATATATTCAAATATCTTTTGTTTAAATATCCATTATTTTACACATACATGGACTTTAAATTCTTGGCAATAAGATATGTATTAAAGAGATAATTAAATCTTTTTGCTGACTTTGTCTCTGCAGTAGGAGTAATATTGATCGTAATTTATATAGATGTACAAATAAGGCCATATGTGGATGTATGTGCACATTGATTCTGGAAATAGCATAGGCCTCTTTCAGTGAACATATTTTCAGTTATTTCTTTTTTCTATGGAGTACATAGGAACTACTAGGAGTGGAGGGAATGCCAGGTTTCCTAGAAAGTCAAGAAGGTATGGTGATCTTGACATTTTTCCAATAAAAAGATTTTGGTTATAGTACCCTTGGGCAAGATAAATTGGGGCATTCCAAGTAAAAAAGGGATCTGGCAAGCTCTGAAGTAGAACTGCTAAAAGCTGAGAAAATCTACAATCTGTGTAAAGTAATGAGTCAGGAATATGAAACTATGCTGTACCACTACTTCCTAGGAATAAAAATAGTCAAGGAAGTTTCTGTCTTGCAAACATTTTTTGTGCACTGGTCATATACTGATACTTTGAGATTAGAACTGTCCTAATCTTGAAACAATCTTTTAAATAAGACCATGCAACAAATCATTTCCCAGTAAAGGATATATGTCTTATTATGTGCATAATCTCTTCAATCAATGCATATGTATTATATTTAAACTGGAATGTTTTATTTCATGGTATGTAAATAAAATTAGTCACAAAGGAAAGAGGATTAAATGTAAATTTAAAATACCCCAGCAGATATTTCTTTTTTTGTTTCTTTATGAGTAACTACATTATACATTTACCAATTATAATGGTGCTAATAATTGTCCTCCCTTGTGAAATTACATCTGTGATCTGAAAGCTATTCAAGGTAAACTACTGATATGATAATTTGAGTACACAAAATTCTTATGAAAAATTTTATATGCCAATAATTTAAGTTTTTATATGACAAAATAATGTGGATTTAATTAAAATTGATTTATAAAAGAATATGTTTAAATTTTTTTCCTCAGGATGTAAAAGGAAAATAAAGGGAACTTATATAGATAGAAAGGGGAGATAGATAAGATGTTATTTCTTCACAATATAACATCACTAATATCTAATATACAAACGTCAGGACATATATAACTTCTAATCACAGAACTTTAGTCCAAAACTTTTATACCTCACATGAGTATAAGATGATATTTTTTATTATTTTAGTATAAACTTGGACAACATGCTTCTTATAATATTCTGTAAACATCACTTTGGAACTACTGCTATACATAAAATATTTTCCTGTGCTCACGGTATATGTAGAAAACACTTCTCTCTTTATAGTATATAAGGCTGTGTGCTTTGTCCACTGTGTTCCCAACATGCAATGACCCTGTTATGATGTATTTATTAAGTGCCAGTCCTATGTTTTATAATAGAAACAAAGAGTAAAATATTAATTGTGAACAAAGAAATGTTATAATTTCATTGGGATTTATAGCCAACTCTACATGTTAGATCAAACTTCATCAAGGTAGCATGTAAATAAAAGAAAAACTGAGGAACATCAGTCTCTCTATGGGAGTGAAGACTGTATGCACATGGACAGGCAGTTTAGGGGTCCTTTAGGGTAGAAAAGGGGACTTTAGGGATTGAAGATTCCATTTTCAGGTCAGTTGCCCAACAGCCTCAAAGTGCAAGCTACTAACAGATGTTGGTGTGTTAGTTTCATCAGAAACACCCACATATTCAAGTCAATCTTTGTGTCCAGAGTTTCCTGGTTCACTTGAGGTTTTTAGGTAATTGCTTGGAAGGACATGAATTGCAATATTTGTGAGATCAGAGCAATTGAAGATTGCTATCTTGTAGGGAATTAAAATGCATTTAACAAACACTACATACTAGTTTAAAAATAAATTATATGGTAGGAATTGGACTAGGAGAGAAAAAATAATTCTCTTATATTTCTTTTATAAGACATTCTTTCTAAAACTTTTTATGCTTTTGTGAATAGACTTTAAAAAAAATTTTACACAGATTATATATCCCAACCTGGTCTCAAACTTATGATCCTCCTCTTTGTAACTATTTCTTAAGGGCTAGGATTATAGGAATGCAACATCACATCTGGGTATGAAGAGAAAATTGTCTTTAATACCTTTTAAGATTTATTAAATTAGAACTTTACAATGTCTTTATGCTTCTATTTTTAAAGTAGCATGCATTTTATGCTTCTTAAGAGTGCTTTGTGGTCAGCGTCCTGAACTGTTAGTTAGATGCCTTTTTATATGATACTGCTTTTCATTAAACACCCAGAGATCTTTGTTAATTATAATGGCTGCAGCATGCATTCTGTGAGAATGGGTTCCCCAATATATTTTTGTACTGAAATGAAGGTCATTGTGGATTTGTATCAGCTAATGGAAAACATCCACTGGTAGGTTTTCTAAAGTAGCATGTCTAAGGAGTCAGCTGGAAGCTGGCATCATCAGCTTTTAGTTGGCAAATGAACTGGATTTCTTTGGTATAGTGTACTGCCAGAAAGATCATTTATTCTTGCCTCATTGCTTTTTAGATGCTGGTTTGTCGTATATAAAGAAATTTCAGTTCAGCACTGTATTTTTTTACTTGCCAGCAAAACAAAGACTTAGAGTGACAGCTAGGCTATGTAATCTCACAGAGTGAAGATGATAGCAAGGCTGAGACTGAAATTAAAAAACTTCTAATTCTAATTTTCCTAATTAATTCTGATATTTTAAAGAACTTCAAGTCTTTAGCTCAATTTGAAAATTCTATCATCTCTTTATCTATACCAGCCTTCCCTGGATAGCTTGGCTATGATGATAAAAATATTGTTTTGGTGGCATTGGCTATTATACAAAGTTAGTTAATGAAAAGCATCTGTTCAAGACAAGGAAAGGCCAAGATGTGTGTCTAGGGATCTAAGAGCCTGAATGTCACTCTTGCTTGTGATCACTTATTTCAAAATCAGATACTCAGTGGGCAAATAGCTACCTAAAAGCAAACTGTTTAGTAGGATAATAATCTCCTGAAAATTGTGTGTTTAAGAACAAAGTTTTCTGACAAAAAACTCAGAGAAGCAATATCTGATATCAACTCTAAGTTGCCTGCAGAGGGACTTTTTACATTCCATTGTTAAATTCATGTTCAACCTTTTGTCAAGTCATTCTATTTCCAGACAACCTCATATTTAATCTTTTCCAGAAAGAACTTCACCAGGAACAACTGAATGAACTTTCAACCCCTCACTCTGTCTTTTTACTTGTAGGTGATACTAATTTTCTATTTGGTGTGCTGACGTTAAAATGAGTTATGGGAATGCAAAAACTTCTTTCGTTTGCTTTTGAAACTAAAACTAATTCAGGAAAATCCTGTAAATTATAAAATGATGCTCTTGGTAGGCTTTTTGGAAAGTCTTTAACATCTTAGGTGAGTAAAATCACTGTTCTAAAAGAAATTCTACCATCTTTTTTGTCAAGACAACTATTTGGCTATATTTAAATTAAAACAAATTTAATTTAATTTAGCTTTTATCATATCTTAATAGTTAAGCATAGTTTAGCTTTGGTTGATGCCAGTGAGAAAGAGCAAGGAAATTGAATGACTTACTCTATGTCCAGAAAATAGCTGCTCTGTTCACAACACAGTAACTCTATTGTGTTTAGTTTGGTGGGTGGCTTATGCAATAAAATAAGCTCTTAATAGATTGACATTATAAATTAGAATGTCATTATTATCTTACAATATAACATATACCTCACCAATATCTGACATTTGCTAAACAAGTCTCCTATCTCTGGAGACAGTACATTAAGGACCACATGAGTTTAAAAAATGGAGATTATAAAACAAACAAAAAATCAACAAAACAACAGACATTTCTGCAAATTTCAGTAGGTAGGAAGTCATTCTCCATGGTAGACTGAGTATAGCTTTCATGAGAATCAGTTCTCTTTTGCACATGGGAATGTAGCATGCAATAACTTCTTATATTTTTATTCAGTGCTATGAAATTAGGTAGATTTAAAAAAACTACAAATATTCAATTGCCTTTTCTTACCTCTGATGGTTTTAAATGCTGATTTTAAAAATGGAATTATTGAGCAGAATGCAACTTTATTTCCTTCACTTATATTCAGTTCTATTATAGACTTTGGGAACTATACCATTGATAGTAAAATAATCATTCTAAGTATGGATGAAAATATTTTTATTTATTTATTTATTGCTAATTACATATACTTCTTTTGTTTCATCTGTATAATAGACATAGGATTTTAAAAGGGCTGTATGAAATGGAGTCATGTTTGTAGAAGTACCCAAAATTACTGTTGAATTTTAATGTGTATTTAATAAAATGTTCAATGAATTTGAGTTTATGCAGATTTTTTTCTGCAGCATGTAGAGAACATTATTTCTGAATTCACTTTGGCACTTTTCTCTTCATAGATTCCCTATCTCAAACAGAAACCTTTTCATAGGATCTTAATTTGTTAAACACTGTTATCCATGCAGGTGTTTAATTTTAATCAAATCTCTATTGATCATTATTAAATTTACACACAATTATTAAATTTATATGCTTTAATAAATTCACGAAAAATGATTTATTATTTCTGTTGCTAAATTATAGACACATCCACTTTTTATATATGTTACAATGGTATACTGGTTCCAGTGCATTCTGGTTGATGGCAGTCAGTTTTCCTTATGACTTTCTAACTCATGATTCTATAAATTCAATTAATAGCTCTCCTTTTGCCATAGAAGTAGTGTTATTATCATAAAAATAATCAACTTGTTACAAATCTGTATTACAGGATGTTGAGAATAATGCCAGTTTATACCTACATCATAGTACCTCAGTCATGACAGGTCAAATGACAGCTGAGAGACTATGGCTTGTTCTATGACTTGGCCTGCATTCAGATACATTGATATCATAGAGCATCAGGTGCCAAAAGAAAAATGAATGATGAAATCATCTTCATAGTTTATGCCTAAATATCAATTAAAAGTCATATTCAATAATCTGTTAATCCTAATCATGAATTTTAAAATTTTGTAAAAAATCATTTTGCTAATAGCAATTCATGATTATGATGATGCAGTGACGTTAACAAAGATTTAATTCATCACCATGAGGGTGAGGGTGGTTGGCCATACATTCTTAATTTACATAACAGGTTAAGTGAAATTATATTTTTCAAAGGACTTAATAATTTTCCAAGATATTTTACCCTATAGGAGTAGAAAATGCATTTGGAAATATGATCACATAAAGAAATATTTGATTTCAGAAATGAGAATATTGGGGAGAATTGCAATGGGTTTATTACTCTGATTGAAATGATATCTCAGAATTGCCTGAGCTCATACTGATAATTTGGAGTAAAAACGGACAATTTGAATAGAGTAATTTGAATTACTTTTGTCTAAGTAATGTCATATGAAATAATGGTGCATTGAATCCCTCCCATAAAAGTTGAACATAGATAGGAGAAAAAATGTACCCAGTTTGTCACATCGAGTTTCTTAACTTTTGGCCAAAGTAATAAATCTTATCTCAAAAATAGATACATGCTGATGAGGTTGATTTCAGTCAATATGTAAGCTACAGCATTAGTGTTATGCCATGTAAGGAACCCTAACCAATACCCTAAGCAGGTGAGGAGAGCCAACACAAGGGCAGAGCTACCTAGCAGAAATAGGTATTTTAGTGCAAGTGACAGCTCAGAAATACCAACCCATGCTTGGATAGTGGATAAGCAAGTTCCTAGTAGATTAGTAATGTCTGTTATGTTCCCAGTAGATTAGCATGTCTATTATGTCACATAAAGTCTAACAACTTTATTTTTAAATAGGGAAAAAATTAGCTAGGGTTAATGGCACATGCCTTAATTCCAGCAGTTAGGAGGTAGAGGATCACCATTAATTTGAGGCCTACCTGATCTATGTAGTGAATTGCAGGACATCAAGAGAGAGCAATATAGTGAGACCCTGTGTCAAAAACAACAGCAAAATAAATAAATAATTAAATAAAATAATTAGAATGGAATAGTGAAGATGGCTTAGTTAAGTACAGCCTTTGCCATGCAAGTATTAGGGCATGAGTTCTATCCCTTAAACCAACATAAAAATGTCAGGAGTGGTATTAAACTCTTGTAATCTCAGACCTTGAAAGGCAGAAACAGGTTGATCTTCTAGGGTCTGTGGCAAGCCAGCCTATACAAATTAATCATGTCCAGGCCAACCTCAAAATACAAGGTAGATGGCTTCTGAGATTGACTTTTGGCTTCCAAATGAAGATATACATCCATCCATACATATACACACATATATGTACCAACACATGAGCATGTACATATACACACATTTATGGAAAAGTTAAAACAGTATAAAACATTGTGTGATTTTTATTATATTTCATGGAATCATCTAATCCAATTGATTAATGTGCATATTAATATACATAGTTGTCCTTTTCTGTGATGAGAATATTTTACCCATATTTTCTTCATTCTTTAAGAATATAACATACATTTACAATATTTTAATCCTAGTTACCACATTGTCTGATAGGTTCCTTACCATTACTCTTCCTATATAAATGGAAAATTTTGTTCTCTAATTAATATCTGTCAACCTCCACCCTCCCATCTCTAGATGATAGTAATAGCTTTTCAATTAGCTTTGAGACCAACTTTGGCTGAGCCAGTGTTTGAGTGAGAACCTGTGCTATTTGTCTTTCAGCATGTGACATGTTTCACACATTACAGTATCTCATAGATTTGTTCACAGTTGTTCACATCACATTTGTTCACATTCATAATGAGTAGATATTTCCCTAATGACTAAATATCACTCCCTTATGTCTGTAATTGTATCATCTTTCCTTTTCCTATTCATCAGTTAATGAATACTTAGGTTAAGTCTATATCTTGGCTAATAATATAAAAAATATAAAGGTATAAGTATTTTTTCAACCACTGACTTCATTTTTTTTAATAATACCAATAGTGTGATAAGTGGATTATATGTTAGCTTTATTTTAAACAAATGTGTAATCCCAATAATAGATTTACTCTTTTACAGTTATGTGCAAGTGTTTCCTTTCTGTACATTCTCATGAATAAATATCCCTTATTTTTTATCCCTTTTCATTTTATTAAAAATATTGGAAGTGATTCATGTTTAGAAATACAGAGATGTTTGAAGTTTCTATTGCAGGCTCTACTTTATTTTGAGAGATTGTAAAAGGAATACCAGGTGTGAGCTATCAATTGTTTTTTAAAGAATGAAGTTTGAAAATAAAGCTGTGTGAAGATCTACAGTATCAACTGTATGGGGTAATGAGTTTTATTTTTTAAAAGCTGAGAACAAGGACTGGCCCACTGCAAAACTCTGACTTTCAGTTATTTTATTAACAGTACGTTTGTTGATTATATTTGTACTACTACTTGACTCCTCTTTCTGGCCCTTCTCAGTGAAGTATGTTATTGCATTTGTAAATAAAACAAAGACAGAATGGAGAGGTTTTGAGGGCATAGTGAACTGTGAATGGGCTTGAATGTGAACTAGTAATGTGGACATTGGTACAATTGGTGTTATTTTGGGTCATGAACATGTGGTGTAGAAAAATAGGTTATAAATGTAACATCTCAGACTTTAATTCTTCGTTTCAACAATATCAATGTCAGAGTTAACTCTCTGAAAAAATAAACTATGATTAGCAAAGTTACTGATGTTAGGAGAATGTAGACGAGGGATGGACCTACATGAGCTAGAGATAGTACAAGGAATGTACACTGAGCATGAGCATCAGAGAGACTGTGTTTCAAACAAATGGTGCTTTGGTTCTAAAAAGCATATACTCTCTAAAAGTATTACTGAGATCTGCTAAATATTAGGGGAATGGTAAAGCTGTTAGTTGTGCTAGAAGAAGTTGTCCCTGTGTCTCTAGAATATTTTTCTAATATTAAAGGTATAATATATTGTGGATGCAATCCCATGTTAGTATTATTATATAATGTCAAAAATAGAGGGACCATGAAAATATAATCAAATTTACTTTATTTTATTTTCTGTTCTACAATATATATTTTACTTTATAGATGGATAATAAAACTGTACTTGATATACATACTTGTCTTTCACAGACTCTGTGAGTTATAAATTTTACATGAAGGTCTTACCAAAAGAAGCCAGAGTAAATTAGAAACCAGAGCCATAAATTTGAATCCAATGGGAATAATAAATTAGAAATAAAAATTGAAAATAAATAAAATAGCAAAGTAGGAATTATTTATATGGACAGGAAGAAAAAAGTCCTTCCTGGATAATCTAGGGTGTCATTTGTTTTGGGAGAAATAAAAAAATATGACTTGATCTTTTATACATACACTGATGATTGGATTGTTTTCTTGTAATAAACTCTTTAAAGTAGTGTTGGAACCTGCTGAGTTTGCTATTCCAGAAAATTGGAGAAATTATGGCTCTATGGGTCTGATTCTTTAGAACCATAGATCCAACATAAATTCATGTGTGCTGCTTACAGGGGGAAGGAAAGGAATGTTCAATCAATTCCCCAATATGGGCAGAATGTAGATTGGCTTGTGGAGGCTGAACAGAATAATCTCAATGACTTTGGGTTTATTATCACTTGGGGAGATGGAAGGAAAGTACACAGGCATTTCTCTTGAAAATTTTGTTTTAGTGAAGATTGGCATCTATCTATTTAGAGAAAACCCTGAAAATTTTCAGAAATGTAAACTCTCTAGAAAAAAAGATGGAAAATTAGGCGAGGTGTTTCTAATGGCTCTGTTGTTTCCACTTCATTGTCTACCTTTGCTAAGAATCCAGGATTCTTATTTTGATTGTTTTTACTCTTCCTCTATATTAGTCACCATTATATTCCTATGAGGAGTCTGCATAACAATAGTAACTTTTATATAAGAAAGAAATTTAATTTGGGGTTTTCTTAAAATTTTGGAGCATCAGTCTATTATCTTCATGGCAGGGATCAGGGTGGCAAGCTAGCACTGGAAATGTAGCTGAGAGCTACAACCTAATCTGTGAGCACAAAGAGACACAGGGCTTGGTATGGACCTTTGAAACCTCACAGCCCACCACTAGTGACACATTTCCTCCAAAAAGGTCATACCTGTTAATCTTTCTACTACTTTGAAATAGGGCATTTAATATATGACTATACTGGGGATATTCTTATTCAAACCACCATATTACTCTTCCTGATCCCCATAGGCTTGTAACCATATCATAATGCAAAAAAATGCGTTCAGTCCAACTTCAAAAGTCCCCATAGTCTCAGTCTCAAGACTGCTTCAAATTCCAATGTTCGAAGTTTCTTCTGAAATTCAAGGCAATCTACTAACTATAACCTCCTTGTAAAGTCAAAATCAAACAATAGATCACATACTTCCAACACACAATGGCACAGAATATACATTATCATTCCAAAAGGAGTAGAACAAGGGTAATTAGGAATATTAGACCAGAGCAAGGTTGAAACCTAGCTGGGCAAACTTCAAATTGTGAATCTCCATATCTGATCACAAAGGAGTCTTAGGATTTTCAACTCCTTTCAGGTTGTTGACTACAACACACTTCTATCTCACAGGTTGGTTCCATACCAGGTCTATAGCTATCTTTCACACATATCCCATGACTCCTTCATCTCCATCATCTTGGGATCTCTAACACAATTCAGGATTCATTTTCACAGTGTCAAACAGTAGTATCTGTGGACCTCCATGCAGGGAGACACTTGACATGGGCTAGGCCACCATAGATTTCCTTAGCTACAGAGGATGATTCCACAATCTCTTTCTCATATTCTAGACTCTAAAGCCAGAGCCACTTGGCTGAATCTGACAAGTTCTGCTGTTTGATGAAGCTGGAACTTGGTCTTCTCCTTCTATTACATTTGCATTAGCTTTCTGTTGTTGATGGTTTCTCTCACTGATTAAGGTTTTCTTTAATTCCTCTAAACAAGTTGGGAGCTTAGCTGGGTGGAGTCTTGCTTAAAGGTCATCACCCTTTTAATTGCATTTAGAATCAGGCTTTTTTAAAAACTCTTTATCTCCTTGAGTACTAGACATAGCTCCATTACATTTCTTGGTGTTCTAGTTCCTCTCAAACTATAAACTGTGTATTTCTATTTGACTAGATTTCTCTTTTTCATTACAGATCTGCATGAAAGTGATCTCTAATAACCATACAACACAGTCAGTATAAGGCTGTCTTGAAATCTTCTTTGCCAGTGACATTAATCTAAAACTATTCAATTTAGCCTCAGACATATGTACTTGGACTAGGGCAGAAAATAGTCACATTCTTCTCCAAAATATCACAAAAATGGTCTCTACATCAGTTACTAATATTCTTACCCTCTGAAAACTCTTGAGTCTGACCATAATAATCTACATTGCTCCCAGCACTACTGTCTTCCATGTTCCTTCTAGAATGGTCCTTTAAGACCCTCGCTACTAGTTCACAGACCTAAAATACACATTCTGCCAACAAGCAGCATGATCAGGCCTGTCAAAGTAGCATACCTTTCTCAGGTATGAACTTCTATCTTACTCACTGTTTTATTGCTGTGAATAGACACCATGGCTGCAGCATCTCTTATGAAATAAAAAAAACATTTAATTGGTGTTTTGTTTATAGTTTCAGAGAGTCAATTCATTATATTCTTGGCAGGGAGCATGGTAGCGGGCATCACGATGGAACAGTAGCTGAAAGCTACAACCTGGTCTGCATGGAGAGAGAGACATACACAAACAGGGCTTGGCATGCATGGATTTTCAAAACCCACATTGACATGCTTCCTTCAACAAAGCCATACCTCCTAATTCATCTAATCCTTTCAAAGAGCATCCTATTAAGGTGGCTAGTTCCATTATTGGAACATGTAAAACAGATGCATGAAATAAGAGAAAGAAGAGAATAATTCTAGATATTCAGAAGTTTTGGTTCCAAATAATAATAATAATAATAATAATAATAATAATAATAATAATAATAAATATGTCAATAAAACAGAGAGAAATTTTCTTGTTAAGTTCCTTAGGTAAAACTAGGTAAAGAATTAGGTCAAGAGATCAAACCTCATAGAGTACAGTTTAGTTATGACATGGAGAATGAGTATCTGTGATGAAGTTCTGGCCCAACACTCTTTCACAGAGAGAGACCTAACAGCATAGCAGGAACATAAAACTTGAGTGTATTTTCTCTAGTATAAAAACAACATAGATTGAAACGGCAATGCTAAAGTTTTTTTTTTTTTAATAGATACAGATATGTATATGGGTAAAGTGAGTACTGGCTAGTAGAAGTTGAAGAACAGAGTAATGTGGGAGGGAAGAGTTGTAAAAGTATTTTTATTTATGGGGATTCAAGGAAGAATGAGATACCATATTCAAGATGAAGCCTAGCCCTAGAGAGTTTCAGTCTCCTAGACTGACTGAACTCTGACTAGTTGCCTTCTCCACAGCTTCTTCTCTATATGCCTGCTTCTTCAGTCTCTTGCTTCTGACTCTCTTGCTTCTCACTCATCTTCTATCTCTGCTTCTACCTTGCTTTTCCTTCCACTTTCTTACCTCTGCTTCTCCTGACTATTCTTCAGGATCTAAAATATCCCAAGAGTTGGGATTAAAGGTATATGCACCATTGCCTTATGAATTGTCTTACTTAATGGTGTGTGCTACGTTACCTTTTGAGTTAGCTTACTTAAAGGATTGTACTACTTTGCCTTCTGATACAAACTCTTATTTTCATCAAATAAGTGAATAATACAATTCACTTCCCAAATGCCAGGCCAATCAACCTTGCTGCCACTAGAAGAAAGACATGGGTTGTTTTTCATATCTTCATGTTAGTCACTGGGAAGGAATGCCCAATTTCCCCTTCATTAGCGTCAGTATGAAGAGAAGACAGGATTAGCCTAAAATGCTTTCTACCCTAGAGCAGCCATGCTACAGGATCAAAGATCAAGTGTTCCTCTACAATGAGTGTGGGAAGAACAAGATTGAAAACAGAACATGCCTGTTTTCTTATTGCCTCAATGTCCCACTACCAGCCTTCTCAATGAAGTAGGATAGTATACTGACATTTCTGGTAACTGTAATCCCATGTCCTCATTCTTCTGTAGTTACTCTTACCCATGATTTAATGCACTACTGTGGATAAATTTCTCATGCTTTCACTTTTGATACATGAAAGTAGGGTGGAGAACATTCATGCATAGACTATTAGGAAGAGTAGACAGTAGTTTACACATTGGGCTCTATAATTGTGAAATTCAGTACAAAATGAACACACAGTACATTACTATTACAAATTTAAACAAACATGAGGTATTTCTATGTATGGAAGTTCAGTGCAATTAAACAGGTCAAATCAAGGTAGAACTAATTCTGGTGAAGAGAGAGCGAGATGAGATTCTTTTTATTGTAAGTGGATAAATTATGGCATGTACAATTAGTAGAAAGAAAAAAAAGATAAGTGTTAGGCAAAAATGAAAATGTGAAAATTCATTTTCACATGGAATGTTGTCGAGGAAGTGTTAGGTAAATAGAGTCATCTCTGCTTGTCAAAAACTCCAGGTTTTTGTCATTAGCACTCTGTATCCTTTCAGACTTTGCATTTGTAACCCCTAGTAACTTTTAGATTTTGGATGGAACAAAGTTTTAAACTTGTAGAATAATCAAATTTGTTTAAATGGAAATGGGAGAAAGCCTTTTCTCCACTTAGATTACAAGGGGTGTTGTCCTGGATGTTGGGAAAGAAAAATCAAGTTTTCTATTTTAGCACATTGGAAATAGAAACTGATTATCTAAGCTTCATCTAAGCTGTATCCTTAGCTCTCAAAACACAATAAATCTTCCAAATCTTTTACCTGACTTACTGGATATTCCACCTTTGTGATTATATTTTTGCTGGAATTCCTTAATGAAGATCCCATTTTAGTAAAGCACAGATTTATATAATAATCCTATAAAACCATCGTACACATCCCAACTCCCTTCTGGTTTGTGACATGGGCCTTTGTAAGAAAAGAAAATAACTGATGTTAAGCAATTGTGTTAATTCTATTGAAAGATGACACAGATGCTGCTGCTGAGTGCTCTCCCATGACTCACAGAGTTGCCTAGTAACTAACACAGAATAACATTGTGAGGCACATCAAACCAGAACAGCCTGGGTTTCTGTATCTCAGGATGAAGGAGCCCCAGTCAGTGGTTTGTATTTCTTTTCATTCATGGCTCCAGTTTGGAAATATGTGGTCACTGATCCATACAGAGAATGAGAATTTGTGTTATAAAACACCAAATCTGTCAGCTTTTCCCCTTTTCCCTTCACTCTGTGTGGTGTATGCTTTTGTGAATGTTTATTCTAATCATGAAAGACATAAGGATTATGTTGAAGGCAGAGAAATGAGCTATCTCAGTCTTTTAAAGGAGAACATGAATTTACAACATTTTCCCCAGGGCTTGGGGATTTGAATTATTTTCTAGTTTATTAATTACAGAAATAAAACATTTTCATAGTTCATGGATGAAAATTCAAAGTTCTAGTGCTTTATGGTCTTTCAAAAATTATATATGCATGTGAAATGGTGATTTAGATACATCCATTATACTGAATTCAGCAGAGAAGAAACATAAGAATAGTCAGAGTGTCAGTTCATTTGATTTTCAAGTTCGGCTATCATTATAATTTGAGAAGGAACTTAATGTTAATAACATACATTAACATACATACATACATACATATACACACACACACACACACACACACACTCACACACACACACATACACGTATGAGGAAAGCAACTGAGCCCATCTATCATAGACCATTCTTTGAGGATCTTTGATCAGAAAGGGACATGAGTGGCAATCTCAACCAGCCTTTCTAGCCAGGGTGGTGTCAGGTAGGTAATATTTACTTCCTTTCTCTCCTTCATCTTTAATTCTCTAGTTTTATCCTCTGCTTTGCAGCGGATCACCTGCTGTGGTCACCTCTTCCTCTTTACACCTATTTTTCCAAGTGTTTACACATATCCTGTTAGCATATACCCAGCTGTCCTTCTTCCTCTGTCCTCCTTCCTCTTTTCCCTTTCAACCTATTCCATTCTATTGTATCCCCATTCCTTAGTATCAGCTCCTAATATCTAGAAACAGTTAAAAATGGGACCTCAATATTAGACCCAGCAGGAACCCAGAAGCACTAATACTAGGCAACAATACTAGACAACACACAGCCACCATACTCTCCTAAATCAGAGAGAACACCAGAAAACAAAGAACAACACAAATACAAAAAACACAAGACCAGATAGCAGCACCTAAAATTATAATCATCACAAACCCAGATGCCCAGATAGCAGAGAAAAACTTATTGAATATATACAAGGACAGTGCTTTCACCCAAGCATGAAAAATGTACCAGAATAGGCCCTGAGACATACAATATAGCTGAAGCATAAGGCAAGGACTTAAAAATAGCTATTGAGAATTTTCTCATGGACCTCAAAGAGGATATGAATACATCCATTAATGAAATCTATGAAAACATAAACTGTGGAATGAGATGCTGAAAACAGTTCAAGACACGAAAGTACAAATGCAGTCGCCAAAGAAAACGGGGAATCAAAAATTTAGGAACCCGATCAGGAACCTCAGTAGTAAACTTCATCAACAGAATAAAAGAGATAGAAGAAAGAATCTCAGGTATTGAAAATAAATGGAGAAAATGGTTATCTCAGTCAAAGAAAATGTTAAATCTAAAAAAGTTCAGGCACAAACCTGAACTTTTGTGACCACAGGTGACCTATGACCACAGGAAATCCTGGACTCTATGAAAAGGCCAAATCTAAGAATAATAGTAACAAAGGACAGAGGAGAAATCATAGAAGATTCTTAGAAGAAAAATTCTATAATCTAAAGAAGGAGGTTCCGTTCAAACTATTAGAGCATAAATAATACCAAATAGACTACAACTGAAAATAAATTTCCCACAAACTCCATAAAATTAAAAAGCAAATAAATAATAAAATCTATGAAGGGGAAAAGCTAAATAGTATATAAAGATAATATATAACAATTAACATATTAGTATACCACTTGACTTTTCAATGGAGAGTTTAAAAGTGGAAGGGCTTGGATGATATTCTACAAATTTTAAGTCGCTAGAGAGGCCAGTCCAGAATCCTATACCCAACAAAAAAATTCAATCATCATATATAGAAATAGAAGGACTTTCTTTAATAAAACTAAATATAAGCAGTATCTGTCTACTTCTCTAGCTTTACAGAAGGCTCTAGAATGTAAACTTCTACATGAAGTAGTTAACTACACTGCTCATTAATAACTCTCAACATAATGGTCTCTATTTTTCAATAAAAAGACACAGAATAGCTGTGCAGTGGTGGTGCATGCCTTTAATCGCAGCACTCAGGAGCCAGAGGTAGGGTGATTGCTGTGAGTTCAAGGCCACTCTGGTCTACAGAGTGAGTTCCAGGAGAGCCAGAGTTACAACAGAGAAACCCTTTCTCAACAAACAAAAGACATAGAATATCAGATTAGATTAAAAAACAGGATCCATTCTGCTGTATCAAAAGCATGCACAAGTTAACATCAAGGAAATACATTAAATCAGGGGAAATGAATAGAAAAAAAATATAAGCAAATAGATCCAAGTAGTAAGCTGATAAAATCATATTAATATTTGACAAAGTAGACTGCAAATGAAAATTCAGAAGATATAAGGATATGTATATATATGTATATCTATATATCTATATATGTAACACACACACACACACCAAAGGAAAAACTCTACCAAGAAGATATTGCATTTCTAAACAATTATACATCATAAACAAGGGCATCCATGTTCATAAAAGAAGCATTACTATAGCTTAAGTCACATATTGACTCTCACACACTAACATTGGGTAACTTCAGTACCCCATTCTTGTGAATATACAGTTCATCCAGACAAAACTAACACTTGTGCTAAATGATTTTTATAAATATATTTTATAAATAAAATATATCTAAAAGATGTTGATAGATCATTTAATCAAAACACATAAGAATATACCTTCTTCTCAGGACCTCCTGAATCTTTCTCCAAAACTGATCACATACTTGAACACAAAGCAAATCTCAATAGATACAAGAAAGTTGAAATAACACCCTGAATCCTCTTTGTCCATTAGAGATTTAAACTGGATAACAACAACAGAAAACTTACAAACTGAATAAAAAATGGGTTAAGACAGAAATTAAGTATTAAAAACTTTCCAGAATTGAATGAATATGTAAACACAGCATCCCCGAACATATGAGGCACAAGGAATGAATTCTAAGATGCAAGTTCATAGCATTAAGTGCCTACATAAGATAGAGATCTTATACTAGTAACTTAAGGACAGTTATGAAAGCTATAATACCAAAAAAAAGATATAACATCCAAAAAAGATTACATGGCAAGAAATAATTAAACTCAAGGCTAAAATCTATAAGGTAAAATAATAATAGTAATACAAAGAATCAATGAAACAAATGATTTGTTGAGAAAATCAATGAGATTGTCAAACCATATACAAACTAACTGTGAGAGAAAGGATCCAAATTAACAAAAATTAGAGACAAAAAGTGGGACATAACAACAAACATTGAGGAAACCCAGAGAATCATAAGGACCCACTTATTCCACCAAAATGAAAAATCTAAAATAGACTCATTTATTGATATATACCACACACCAGCATTAACTCAAGATCAGATAAACAATTACAAATTATGAACATAGCTTCAAAAATTCATGATAATATTCTTGCAAACTGAAACCAAGAACATGTCGCAAAGATAATCCATTATGATCAAGTAGGCTGCAACTCAGAAAATATGAGATGGTTCAAGATACAAAAATTGATAAATGCAACTCACCATATAAAAAGACATTTTTCTAGTGTGTATTTCTGGCTTTTTCATCAAAAATCAAATGTTCATGGGTGTGTGAACTTATGTCTGGAATATTAATTTGAATCCATTGATCAACCTGCCTGTTTGTTTCTTTAATTATTATTACCATTCTGATTTTCATTATTAGAAAAAAACAAGAGCGTATTCAACATATGGTGCTGATCAAACTCATGGCTACATATATCTGTTGCACTGCACAAAACTCAACTCCAAATGGATCATGGGTCTCAACTCAAGGGCAGATACACAGAGTATGAATAAAGAGAAAGGCAGGACACTAGGTCCTCAATAGGTTGACGTCATCTACTTTCTCCTCTCAGGGCACAGGAAACATTGTGGAAGAGGAGGAAGAGCAATATTAGCAGTATACCAAGGATACCAAGGAAACAATGCCATCTAATCAAAGCAGGTAAAACTCACATATGAATTCACTGAGACTGTGGCCTAATTCATGAGTGTCAAGAAATTCTGTCACATTCCATCTAATGAGCCATAATAATAACATATTAATAATTATAATAATTATCAGTATATTTATAAATTGCAGCTGATGACTTATTTAGAACTGAAAATATATTCAAAATTAAATTTGAATTAATGATGCTTTTGAAATTCAAATGTAATATAAAAATATGTTAGGAAATCTCCTGTGGCAAGCTATAAAGGAAGTATATAGTAGTAATGGAGCTGAGCAAAGAACAAGAATGTTTTTATTTTGCTATTGATTCCTGAAAGTGAAATTCCCCATGTGACATTTTTATAAAACTATGAGGAAACAAAAAATTCAACAATATTCCTTAACAATCTATATCCTGAAGTCAACATATCTAGGCATTAATGGATTTCCCCAATTTACATATTCATGTTATCAAATTTCTGTTCAAAACCTTAATATAGATGTGTGATTCAGGGTGATCATCTTTATCACTTGTCTCATTTTTAAATTCAGAATTTGTCTTTCATTAATTTCAGGTCAGGAATAAGAGAAATCGCGATAAGTACAGCATGGCAGGGATTCAGGAGCTCAGGCAGGAAAGGGTAACCACCATAATGTTTCTTCCAGATATCTCTGAGGTATCTGGCAGCTCCTTTGTCCAGTTGTTAGGAAGTGTTGACAGCTAATGAGGTCAAGCTAAATTATTTTCTAAGAGTTGTCTCACTGAAAGGTAGTACTTCTACTTGAGTTATTCTTCCCCTCCAAGGAAAGTCAATATCCAGCACCTAGTTAATGTGAGGGTAGCCCACTTTGCTCTTCCCTTCCTTGATGTAAAATTGCAAAGAACACAATTTCAAAATACTATGTATCGTAATCATTGTCTATGGTTAACATATTACAGCTGTACATATTCTTCATTAGTAGTTATTTCCCCATCTCTTGTACATCTTCATGAAATTTTAACTGTCCAGTATCTGTGATGTGACTCAAAATAGACATTGGGTGTGGCCATATCTATCTGTCTTTTTTTCATGACATATATTTGGGAGAAAGACAAGCTGTTTAAGGGTGACTTTTTTCCCTCTAAGTAATGGAGTTTGTGAGTGAAGACAGAACCCACAGATCATAAAAACCTTATAAAACATCTGCATTGTATGGAAGAGTGTTCCAGTGCAATAAAATGTTTTCATTGTTTGATGGTAAATTTTAGTTATTTTTGCCATCCCTCCTCCCCCACCCCATATTTGAATGCTATAAATCAGTAATCTTCAGAAAGAACAATCAACGCTATTCAGGGAGAAAAGAGTGTTATCAGAAGACAGAGGAATGATTGCTTTGGATAGTTTATTAGACACAGGAAGTGTTTGCCTATTGGCTTTATGTATTCCTTTTATTTGCTTTATTATTTTCTTTTTAGCCTCTTTGTCTCTGTCTGTCTGTCTGTCTGTCTATCTATCTCCCTCCTCCCCTCTCTGGTTTTAATGGGTATTTTGTTTGAGAATATTTGTCAATTTTTCTATATAAAGACATTTGTAAAACCCAGAAATGCTGACTAACACACTCTGAGTAGCTCCTTCTGAACTAGTTGGCTGATTCAACTTACTTGCTTTTTTGGCTCAAACTCTTCTTCAAGCTGCTGGTGCAAACTGACCTGAGGTGGCTGACTGTTTCTGACTGAACTCTTCTGAGTCTGGCTGACTCTGGCTGACTTCTGCAACTTCTATGTCTCAACTGCTCTGCTCTACTTCAAACTGACTCATTTTTCCAGTGTGACACTGACAACTTCTGCCAATTGCCTCTGTCTCTGCCTCAGACCCCTCAGACTGATCCTGTCTTATCTTCTGTGTCTTATACACTCTGTCTGCTTCTGTGTCTTATCTGTCTGTGTCTCTCTGAGCTGGGAGCCTGCTTTCTATCATGAGAGTTGGGCATGTACTCAGTCTGACTCACTGTACCAACTCTTCCTCTGATTCATCACTTTGCCTGCCGTTCACTATGACACATTTCAGATGTCAATTCCTGTCTGACACTGACTCCTTCTGAGCTCTGCTTCCTGTCTATGAGCTCTGCTTCTTTTATTGCGCATTAATGGCCTGTGCTACTACTACCTTTTGAATATGTGTATTAATGGTGTGTACTAACATTCTTTCTACATTCCTTCAAGACAACACAGGCCTCTGAATGTGATCCCTTCTTATAGACCCGTGTATATGATTGCTTCATATAGACACTTTGATTTGATCTCTTCTTAGCTATCACACAGGCCTTTCAATGTGGTCCTTTCCCAGAGCAGTCATGTTGCTGGAATAAAAGATTAAATATTCTTTTACAAAGAGAGGCATCCAGTAGGTGTGAGTACTTGCTGATACTTATAAGCAGCTGCATTATTCATCTAATTTACAAACTGGAACTGATGTAGCAAGAAAGTTAGGAACTCAGCCTGTTAAAATGTTGTTAGTGACACTATCTTAAGGAAATACCATTTGGAAGTGATTTTAAAATCTTTGGTTTATTAAATAAATGACTGTTAGGCTAGACCAGTCTTTGTCATTCTCTGTCTCATTTTCTGTCTGTCTCTGTCTCTGTCACTGGTTCACTCCGCTTTTTTAACTTGACATAATAACCTTCTATTTGGGTCATAAGACTAGCATTTTTGTGAAAATCTAATATTGGAAAGACATATATGTATATATATATCCATATCTATATGATATGAATGTGATTATCAATACACACACACATATATATATGTATGTGTGTGTGTGTGTATATATATATATATATATATATATATATATATATATATCCCTAACTTAATTTTCTGTCACTTGTAAAATACTACTAACTTTAACTTTCTCAGTGTACTTTGTGAAGTGAAAGTTATGTGATAGCATAGGATTTTTTTCTTGAATAAGCTATACATTCAATTGTATTATAAAAGTGTAGCTAAAATAACATATTTGTGGATTAAAACTATGGACTTAGATTCCATAGCATGATTCTCATGTGTTTATGAACCCCCAGTATAACAGAGCAGAATCCTAACTCACCCTTCCTCTCAGCTCCCTTTCCATTACCTATAATATTTATTTATTCAGAATTAGACTTGGAAATAACATCAAAAGAACTCTATTACTTGTCATTATTCATCATCTTAGAATCCTCACTAGGTTTCATTATCCTAGAGTAATGTTATAAATCCCCCTGGATCATGTGTCAAAAAAGGAGAGCTATTTCTACCTGTGTAGCATAGAAGTAGCACTTTATTTTTAGATGAAAACCAGGAGAAATTTCCTTCAAGCTTTTCCAATGTCTTTATAGAAGACTTCTTTCAATTTTGGCCTACTACCAGCCAGACTCATATAAATTTCATTAAAAGTTATGGGGTTTATTTTTGTATTGCTTTGGTGTAAAGTACAATAAATGTCAGAGTGTAATTAAAAGTGACTTTTCAAGAGTGGGTGCTGAATAACATCAAAGGAATTTTATTAGAGAAGAATCATTTCATCTCACTGAATCTGGGACTCTAGTGCTGAATAGCTACCTAAAGTAGAACCCTTGTTCTATTATTTTTTTGAATATATGTAGCTTAGAAGGATGTATGTATAGTAATTCAAAACCAATATAGCTCTTGTTCCTACTACACTGGGATTTCATAACCGATTTTAAAGTGGAGAATGATATCTTGAATTCAACTCATAGGAAGGGAGATTAAAGTTACAGCACACATCTAAAAGCAGTAATAGGTGAAGAAATAGACTTGGGTGCTAAAGTAGCTGAGTGAAATTGAATACTACAGAGGCCTTTATGTCATTAACTTTAAATAAATATAAGCGCAATTGTACTTATGTTGCCTGGTATTAGAGCACAGAAGGACTTAGATACTATAGTTAGTTCTAGGTGAACAATCACCCCTATTAATTTCTAAAAATGCCTATGATTTGGAGAGATTCATTAATGAATATGTGTTTGTTTATGGCTCTATTTCCTTTACTTTTTTTTTTTGAAGTCATTGCAATGGAACACAATTTTAAATAGGTGTCCCATAAATCAAAGATCGTTAGTCTCATCAATTTTAAAGGCTCAAAGAAAAGAAGGGTTACTCTGAAACATCAAGGGTGGGACTTTTTTCTTCCATTCTGCATAGAGTAAGAATAAACTTTATGGCCAAGGGCAGATATGGTCTCTAAATAAGAGCTTATTTTCCAACACAGCAAGAAGGGAATTTTAGCTATTATTGTTTTATACTATTACATAGGCTATAGCTTATTTAAATGTATAGCTTATTTAAATAGCTGTAGCTCATGTAATACTATTTAAATTGCCAAATTTCATAAATATGTAATTCTAGATTTATTGACTATAAGTAATCCTAAGCTAGGGGCATCATCTAAAAAGAATTCCAATGAAAATGATCTTTCTTAGTAATTATCATTATTCTATTTACCCAGAAGCCAAGTAAATAGCTAATAAGGACATGAGGTTAGAGACTCAGCCTTGTTTGTTTTCCCACAGATATATCCTACAGACAAAGAGAATGAATGGACTCTAGCAGTTTTAAATTCTTCCTCATATAGTTTCTTTATTTAATGGCATGTTGACATAGCAACTAGTACAGAGACATGGGCATTTCTTCTTATTCTTCTCAGTATCTCTTTATGTGAATTTCAAATGGAAGATACTGTGAGATACTGGAATTTTTTTTAAGGAAATCAGGAATAGGAGTTTCTGTCCTTGCCTCAAGCTTATGCATGTAAATTAATTGCCATGAGGTTTTTAATGGTTAAAAAGATAATGTTAGTGTAATCTAATACTGCTGAGTCATTTTCACCTGTTGATTTATACATATGCATATATGAAAATTATATAAAGTATTAAATTTATAATTGTCAAAAATATAAAGTTATCTAATTTAGAATTATATTTTTTTTTGTTTACATACTACATGCTATTTGGCTTTGTAGTGTTTGTTAAACATTTTATTTTAACATGACACATTTTTTTTCTACATATAAACCATGCTTACTGAAAAATTTTGAAATTTATAAAAGAAAATTTAAATGTTTACCAATTTTTTATCCCCGTAAAACATTGGCTATATAATTTTTATTAGCAGATTGTACAATTTATTTGTTTCTCTGTATACTTACTTATTTTTAAGTAAACATTATTTTATTATTACAAAAATATTGTCTTTGCTTTATTATCCTAAGCAACACTTCATAGTTATTTTTACATGTTTATTGGTAATGTTTTCTTATTGCTGTGACAAAATGCCTGGAAAGAGCAAGTTAAGGAAGGATGTGTTTATTTGGCTCAGAATTTGCAGACACAGTCAATGATGACAGCAGAAGATCAGTAGTGAGGAGAACAACAGCCTGAAACTGTTCACATTGTATCTATGTTTAGGAAGCAGAGAGAAAGGAATGCAGATGTTCAGCTTGCTTTCTCCAAATTATTCATCCCAAGAGCCCAGTCCATGGAATAGATGGACCATCTCATCTTTGATAAACCTCTCTGGAATCATATTAACAGATACTTCTAGAACTTTGTGTCCTAAGTAATTCTAAATCTCTTGTTGACACTCCATATTTACTAGTATATTTACTATATTTACTATAACATTACTCTGTATTTACTGTAACATTAAGTCAATCAGTTGAACTGTCTTTAGCAGTGCTGGTAGATACTTCCTGTTATAACTTCCTGATTATTAAACTGTTGATGTACTAATAACACATTCAGTATACATAAAAATGATGGCTAAGGATCCTCTGAATTATACTATACCCTAGACAGCTTGCTAAAATACTTATATAAATTAGCACATTTAATCTCTATCTTATCTCTATAACATAGGTAGTTAATGTTTTCATTATATAACAAGAAAGACTGAGAATAAAAGTGTTTAATAAATTATACAGCAAGCAGGGCAATGGTGACATATGCCTTTAATCCCACCACTCAAGGGGCAGAGGCAGGTGGATCTCTGTGAGTTCTAGGCCAGCCTGGTCTACAGAGTAGGTTCCAGACAGACAGAGTTACAACAGAGAAAACCTGCCTTGAAAAAATCAAAATAAGTAAGTAAGTAAATAAAAAAATAAATATAAATAAATTATACAACTTACTAAAAATCTTAATGTGAAGCTTAGACTTCTATGTCAAATGTCATATGTCAAGAAAGCTAGATTCCATTAAATTATATTGTGATAGAAAACAAAGTAGGGATATTTAAAAAAATAATTAATAGAAAAGACACCATAAATTTAAAAGAGAAAAAAGAAGAGTGCATGAACAGTTTGGAGGATGAAAAGTTAAGGTAGAAATGATGTCATTATAATCTGAGAAGATAAATGAAGTAATAAGAATCATGTTTATTTTTAATTTCCATGTGTTAATGATTTGGCTCCCTGTATGTATTTGTACCATGTGCATTCCTGATGACTGTGGAGGTCAAAATACTATCAGATTCTCTTGGAACTAGAGATACACATAGTTGTGAGCTGTTATGTGGGTGCTGGGAATCACACTGAAAGAGCAAGTGCTCTTAACTGCTGAGTCATTTCTACAGTCCCAACAATGAACCTTCTTTTGACCAAAGTCCCCAGGCATTTTCAGATAGAAATTTATAATCTCTGATTCCTTTTGAGAAAGGTAGAGTAAAGATCCCTGCCCCCCCCAGTCATTGTTATTCTTTAAATAATTGAATTTGGAGTAGATATAAAGAAAAGGACCGATGAACTCTTGTCAGAATATAAGAAATGTTTACATTTAACTTCCAGTAGTGGTTTTCTCATATCTAAAACAATCAAATTGCAGATATGCTGTTTATGCTCTCTGCTGTCGTTGGGCATGAAGATCAGCATTTCAGAACCTTCTTAATTCTGCTTTTAGTAGCTTAAGACACAGAGCCAACTTGCTTTTTGATTACAGCATTGATTTTTGTATTTTTTGGTTGATCTGGGTGTTACATAACCTATAGTTAAGCTTTTAAGTATCCCATTTTAATTGGGGCTATTTGCTTTTGGTTTTAATAAAAACATCCCAAAATACTGATTGATTTTAGTAAATTTTAGGGAAGTTTGTTCAGGCTAATGTGATAGAAAGCAATCAAAAGAGAGAAAAAACCCATACCACCAGAACAAAATAACAGAAATCCATGAACATAGTTCATTGACAGTTCTCAACATCAGTGTTGCTACTTACACAAGAAAAAAAATAGATTAATATAAAATATTCATAAACAGGACTCAATCTTTTTGCTTCAGCCCAGAAACACACCTTAACAGTAAGGTTAGACATTACCTCTGAGTAAAAGACTAGAAAAGAATATCACAAGCAAATGGACCCAAGAAGCAACAGCTTAGATGTCAATCAACAGATGATGGATAAATAAGATATGGTACATTTACACAGTGGAATATTACTTAGCCTTTCCAAGTGAAAAAATTAAATTCGAAGGTAAATAAATGAAGCTAGATAAAATTCATCCTGAATGAGGTAACCCAGACCCCAAAAGACAAATGGTAGTTTTCATCTATACATTGATATCATCTTTGATAAGCAGGATACAATTCGTATAGCCAGAAAAGGTAGATAGAGTAAATGATTAGGAGGGTGAGGGAAGGATCTCCCTAGGAAAGAGAAGCACTATCTATAGTTATAGGTGGATGTGGCAGCAGAAGAAGACTAAAATGGGAGGATTAAATACAGTGGACAAGGAAACAATGGGTAAGAGGTAAAATATAGGAAGGGAAATCTAATACTACAGAAGCCTAACAAGTAGAAGGTTCCTAAAATATGCACATACAAGAGAAAAATCTAATGGAATCATCATATAATTGTGTGTATAATGACTCAAATAGACATCTCTTACCACCAAAGTAAATATCCAGTGCCAGGAATTGGTTACTTCTAGCTAAGTTGACCAAAGGGGCCAACCTAGGCTATTGCTAAATATGTTGATTACCATCTTGAATCAGATTGTAGGAGTCTACTGATGAAGACAACAGCAAATAACTCACTGAACACAAAGAAGATGAATTAGTACCTACTTAGAGGCTTCATCACTACTGACTTGTGTTCATGGTATTAGAATGAACTCTGAACACTACCAGAAGAGAGAGGAAAATGCTAATCCAGCTACAAACACTGAGTTCTACAATTGTAATGTACCAGCAGGATATGCTGATACTGTAGTGGAACTAAAACTCTGGTAGTAACCAATCATTGTTCAATTGGATTTAAGATTCACTCCATGACATGGAACACATGCTCAACACTGCTTGGGTAGAAAAGAACTGGAGGTTAGATAGGCATAGGCCTAAGGGAAAATCAAATATTACTGTTCTGCTAAAGGAATATAGCAATAAAGTGACATTTTATTCTAATAACATTATTCTATACTCTTATATCAGTTTCTTGCTCAGCTTCCTCCTGCAGTAGATGGGAGCACATTGAAAGACACAAAACTGAACAAAGTGGAAAGAGTGAAAGACTTTAGAATATTCAGTCCTAAATGAGATTTCCCTATAAAAATTTCTGCCTTCTTGGCTAAGGTAACCCTGCAGAAGAGGAGGCAGAAAGATTTTATAAGACAATGGTTAAAGAGAACATCAAGGAAATAAGACATTTTAGACACAAAATAACTAAAGCAAATATGAACTCATAGAGACTGTGGCAGCATGCACAGAACTTAACATTGTTCTAAGTCAGAGAGGGTGCCAGCACTAACAAGGGAATTGGACACAAGTCCCATCTCTAACTTAAAAGTCATGTCCAATTGACAACTCTTCACATAGGAAAAGTTTCTTTTCTCCTGCTGAGCCTTACTAGGTATACAAACTCCACTTATGGGAACATTCTATGCCCAGCAATAGATAGCCAGCATGCAATAAACTCAGTGGTATTTTTCTGTCTCATAATATTTTATCTGAGATTTATTTATTATTTGTTATTTTACTTTACAATTCTTTGCTTACAAATTATGGTTTCTAGTTTTTAGTTTTATGGGATTTCTCTGTGCGGAAAATAGGTGTCTCTGTATCTACATTTGTTTCTTGTGTTTTTTCATTAACTATTCTTCTGTTTGTTTTGATCTAGTATTGTTTGTCTGATTTTGTTTTATCTTATTTTATTTTATTAGCATTTTTTAGCTACCAGTTTGTTTTATGATGAGAGAGAAAAAGAAAGGGCATGGGTTTGGATGTGTTAGGAAGTGGGGAGCACCTGAGCAAAATCTCCATCTCTTTGACTTCATAGATTGAGTTAGGGACTAAGAATCCTAGTAAAGAATTTTTTAGATGATATTGCTGCTTAACAGACAACACATCATATAAAATGACTACAGTATACAGTATATACTTCATTTCTGGTATGTCAGCCTCATTAGCCGTAAGCTACCATTGTGTTTAAGTTTTTATTAGCTAACCTAGCATAATTTCACTGCTGAAGTCAACAAATTAAATACAGAATTCCAAAATTTCTCTTGTGGAGAAACAAAAAATTGTATTCATCAGGTCTTTTTACCTTCCTGTATTGTTCAATCACTATTACTATCCATTTACATATAAATTTATGAAGTCCTGCATTCTTTTTTCTAATGTAGATTATGTATTCATGATTCAGACATTGTACTTGTATATCCAAGCTGTTAGCTGTTCTGATTGCACTACAGGTTTAAAAGCTTTCAGTTAATTAATGTCACTGGAAATATCGAATATTTCTTTGAAAAAAATGCTGGTTACATTACAAAGTGAAACTTTTCATTTAAGACATTAATGACTTTAGTATTGCCTAAAACATGTATCTATATTTCAGTATTTCATTCATTTCCTATCAGTGTCCTTAGCTAGCTGAGCTGAGCTTACAATAGCTCTGTTATATTTAGGTGTTGTCCTTGATCCTCTGCCAAGTCAGTTTTGCAGCTGTAGGAGATTAAATTTCTCAGGGAAGTTTTCTAGTGGTCAGCTTGCATTTTCTGATTCACAGTCACACATCTTGACTTCCTCTTTCTTATGTATTCCCCAAGACTTCAAAAGTTTGATTATTCCACATTTTCAAAGAATATTTTGGCTGTTCTATGGCAATAAAAAGGGTTATGGCTATTTGGAATTTATTTTCATCACTCCACACTTTATTTTAAGCATAATAGACACAATGTTTGTATCTCATTTTGTATTTACTAGAGAAATTCATCTGTTGAAGCTTCCTATGAAATAGATATGATCTGAAGATATAGAGACCATATATGAAAGTCTGTGTTATATTGAGAGAAAAGAAATGTAATCTGACTATTGTATTTAGAAGTAGACCTTTGGAAGATGGCAGCACTGTATAAGCTCATCAGGGTAGAGTTCTGTGATTGAATATTGGTAGTTATATAGAAGGACAGAAACCAGAAGTGTGGTACAAAAGAATTTTTCTATCTTTATGTCACCACCTCAGGACTCTGCCAACAAGAAAGCCATCTTCAGATGTAAGCTTCAAACCTTAATAATTATTAACTAAATAAAACTTCTTTCTTTCTAAATGTATGTAGCTTCAGATATTTCATTAGAAAATACAACCTGAACTAATACAAAGCTTTTAAAGTTGTTACAGATAAATGTATTCAGAAGTAAAATTAAATGAGGAGGTGTTCTAGTTTGTTAACTACCACTTTGATAAAACACTGAACAAAAATGGCTTAAGGAAAATGGTGTTTATTTGAATCATTATAATTCATCATCTAGTGAAGTGAAGGCAGGAATCTGGAGTCAGGGACTGGGAAGCAGGAAGCAAAGCAGAGACCAGGGAGGAATACTGCTGACTGATTTGCTCCAGTATCTAGTCAGCTTTATTAATTTACATATCCAAGACCATCTGCCTGGTGTGGCATTGCCCACAGTGGCTGTGCCCTCTCATATCAACTACTGATTAAGAAATGCCTCACAAACAAAGCCACGGTTAATCTGATGATGTTCTCCCTTTCTAACTGACTAGTTTGTGTCATACTAGCACAGAGGATGAGACCCTAACCACAATAGGACTGACGCCTTTATAAGATGAGAAAGCAGTCATGTGAACAACAGTAAGGAAAGTTATGTGAGGACACAGTGCAAAAGTGGCTACCTGTAAAGAAACGAGCTAAGCATCTTGCAGTGTCTACATCTAGAACTGTGAGAAACTAGTTTCTGTTACTTTAGCCACCCAGCCTGTCGTATGTTGACATCTGGAAAGTTAAATAGACTGATATCACGCCACCTGTGACAGATTGAATTACTGTCTTACCACCAAGTGCTGAAGATTACTATGTATTTTTCTTACGCCAAAAAAGATTATCTTACATTCTACAAATACATAAGATATTCAGTCACAAAACTGAATTTTAGTGATCTTTTGTCCTGTGGCCAGTGTTGTTTGCAATTATTGTCAGTAAGAACTGTAAAAGCAATCAAATGTTAAACTCAAAAAATTTTCAATTTGATAGGGGTAAGATAAAAGGATACTTATCATTATCTGAGTATTGTGTTTGGAGATATGTGTTTAGCACCCACAGAGATAGTGACTTTCATTTATAGAGATGAGCAGAGAAGAACAGAAATTATTCCTGGCTGTGGGAACCAAGACTATGATGTAGGCAGAATGCTTACAGAACCTGATACAAGAGTCTTAGCCAGCCCTGGGGAGAGAAAGAGTGTGACACACTTTCCTTTATCACTTGTTATTCAGGTTTTCATCTTTTCAAGAATTATTCCAGAACCATCCTTTATCATGGGGACAAACATATGCTTCAGGAAAGGAATTGCTTTTCTGATCATCATCTTTTGTTAGTAGATGCATTAATGAATACTAAGTGAATACTTTCACTTTAATATCAATAATTGAAACTTTGTGCAGGGATTTTATGTCAGGATGATCAGAATAGACACAAAAGCTCCAAGTAGAATTTCCTTGGGAAATCTATTCCACTAGTGGGTAGAGAGAGAAGGAAGTGAGAACAATTGAGGAATTTTAGCCTGGATTCCTTTATCTTTGATTTCTGAAACCTGACTGCTATGCTTGGCAAGTCAATGCTATGGTAGAAAGATGTTACTCACACAGAGAGTGTTGCAAACTGGTTTTCATGTAAAGGGAGGAAATCTTATCCCTGTTTTCAGTCATCTTTCACTACTCAACTCAAAGATTTCTTTAAATCCTTGAAATACTTTGGTAAACAATCCTTTTAATAAATAAACTCTAGTTACTTAATTTGACTGTCATGTATTTCCTCTTAGGACCATGAAGACAAATATACTAGGCTGTATCATACTCTGGGTTAATTTGAATCTTTCAGAACATTTATGAAAAAGATAACTATACTCTTTAAAGGGACAGACCTTTGGACATAGAAACTTGATTTGGTTCTTAATATATTTTTACATGATTGTGCTTTTAATAAGTCAAAATCTTCTAATTTGTATGGGTTACAGTCTTATTTCTTTCCTTAATATTTTCATTTTGATATATCATGAAATTTTCTTTACCGATACAATTTTAGGGTATATGTAACAATGAATTTGGTGGGTAAGATGTGGTTAACCAAAATTGATTTGCTATGTTAAATATTTTATTTTATTATTTTCCAAGATAGAATAAAATTGTTGTAAACACTTTTAGAAAGCACTCTCTAATGTGATTTTATCATTTACATGTCTAAATATGTATTCAATTTAAACTGTACATAGCAAAGACATATGCATATAAAGTTATACAGATAGTTTCAGATTCTAGCTTTTTTTAGCCAAAAGTTTCACCTTGTCCATCTTGATAAAAATATACATAAAACATTGCTCTTTCCAGGCAATGAGTTTTTTCATGCAGTAAGTTCCTAGTTCTAACTTCTGTGCATTTATTTCATACATATTTGTGTTAATAAAATATTATATTTAAGCAATACTATAAGATATTACAAGTCAAATCTTATATGGCCACCTAAGTTTTCTTGTATGTTAGAGTAGCTCTCATAACCTCCGTATACACCTCTGCTTAATGTAGGGATTTCAGCTTACTAGTTAATGTTAGTGCAACTATCTAATTTATGAATAAGAAAACTGAGTTCTAAGGAGCTTAAAGAACCCATAGTTACATAATTCAGCTGACAATAGGTTTTAACCTGGGCTTGTGGTCCTTTATATGAAGCTGACGATGCATTATTGGGTTTCAGTGGAAGTCATGTTTAAAAGCTATTTTGATGTTCATCATATATCAGAAAACAATCTATAAAGTTACTAATACGATGTTCATTAACAACTATTTCTATACAAAGAATACATTTAGCACTACATACTATTTGAAAGCAGACACAACAACAACAACAAAAACACCTTCAAGAACATTGATAGACTCCTAATGAGCAAATTTGGACAGCCATGTGAATCTACGGAGATTTATAAAGGATTACAATTAATTGAAAATGTCAGGCCATGAGGTCTATTGTAAAAAGAGAGTTCAAACACAATGACTGTCATTTTCATGGCTTCTTCATATTTACTCAGGTACCATCAAAGCTGAAAAACATTTTTGTTGAATGTTCAATTCCTTAATGAGGCATTTGTTCCATATTCTAATTTTCAGTGATGTATTATGAAATCAAGTTGTAGGAAATTAGAAAAAGTTTTAGACAAGTTATGTCAAGACTGGGTGAATAATACCCATTTCCTCAAGAACCCCCATTTTTACTTTTACTTAATATAAATATAAATATAAAAGACATAAGTAAAAGAAATTATCATGGTATTTTGAACAAAAATAAAGAATCAGCGATGCTGAGTAATACTACAGGGACTCTTCATTTTATCCCTATGATATCTTCATTTGTCTGTCTGTCTGTTTGTTTGTTTTTGTTCTTCTAAGCTACACATATAACTGTGTTCCCTCTCTTTAATTAAAATTTTTTTAATTTAAATTTTAAACTGAAAGTATTATTCTTCTCTTCTATTATGGTCTGTTGTTCCAAACTCATGTGTGGAAAGCTTGGTTGTTGTGCAATGCTCAGATATGGTGTTTGAAAGAAGTGACTAGGTTATGAGACTTACTCAGTACGTTAATCTACTGATGGATGATTGATAACAGGAATTTGGAATTAGTGGGGGATGGTAGAAACCAGGAGGTTAGGCTTAGGCTGAGTAAGTAAGTCACAAAGATATTCTATTTAAGGGAACACCATCTTCCATACCACCTTCTGTCTTTTTCTACTTTCTGGATGTGTTTAGATGAGCAATTTTCCCTGCCATTGTTATGATGTGTATGCTTTGCCAAGAAGCTAGTTGACCATAGACTGGACTCTGAGACTGGTAGCCAAAATAAATAATCCTTCCTTCACTCTGGTTTCTCAGATGTTTTGTCACACAAGTAGAAATTATAAAATCCTATTACATAAGGTAATGTTATTTCATTAGAGCTTTAAGGATACCTTGGGTTGGATTAGGGTAAAATTAGGCCACTATTCCAAACCATGGACATTGCCTTTTGTTTAGTCTATAAACATCTCAGTCAAATTAAAATATTTTTGTATATTTATCTTCTACCTGTTCCTAAATATATCTTGCCTTGAAATTAATATGGATCAGAATGCATGCGCCAACCACATGTTGGGCTTGAAAGAAGAATTACTACTACATGTGACTTACACATTTGACTTTATATAACTTTCCGTAGAATACATAATTTGGGCTTTACAAGAAAGTCATTTGGGTTATATATGCATACACATGAAGCATCCATACATTTGAGATCTAGACACAACAATTATTTCTTAAGATTTTGCATAGAGGGTATGGATCAGCACAGGAAGTGTGAGGTACAGAAAATTTGGACTCAGCAATGGTTTTTCTCTACAAGATGACACACCATAGGCACTATCTCTCTCCAATAATATTTTCCGGAAAATATTCAGTTTTTAAGTAATAGTAGTGAATTTATCACTGTCACAGAATATAAAAATGTAACATCTGTTTCACAATATAACTCAACTCTTTTTGTTTGAAAGTTCTAACATATTTCTCAATATCATGTTTCCTCACTCTGATGCCACACTGGGACTAAGTGAAAGACTAAGAGAAGTCATACTTTTTAGGAATACCATACTTTTGTTCCTTCATTCTTTCATTCCTTCATTTTTCTTTATTCCTTCCATATTCATGACAAGAATAGTGTGAAACAGAAGCAAACAGAGATCACATTGTTGTGCTGACATGAACAAAACTGACAGTATTTTATGGAAGTCATCCTTCTTATTTTCTGTGGCTACTTTCTAAAAATATTTTAAGTGTTAGTAACTTCAACATGATTAGTAAGTCAGGATTGTACCATTCTTAAATAAGTTAATTTATAATACAAAAATATATGTCTTTTGGGAACATCTTTGTAATCAACATGTATTTCAGAAGTTACCATTATCTGCAGATTAGAATTTCACCTTATACAATTTTGCAGTCTGAATCTTTTCTACCTAGAAAGGTGATCACTATTTTTTGCATTCCAAAATAGTAAGATCTTTGTTTTAATTAGTGTGTTAACTAATGTCAATTAGTGTTTTAAAATTCAATAAAAATAATAGAGAAAAAATTTTTGTGATTATTGTTTTACTCAAAGTTGTAGGTTTCATTCATAGTTTGTATGTTTTTGTAGTTCAGTTATTTCTTTTGTCATAAAATAGTTCATTTTGTCACTCTGAGGATTTGCTTATCTATCATATAATGAGTAGTCATTAGGGGTATTTCTAGTTGGATGCTAGTCTACGTTATACTGTTATTATCTGTTTCATCACCCATGAGCATTACTTGATTTTTTTAAAAGATTTGAACACATTTTGTTGAAAATACATCACTAGTATATTTAGGCCATTATGTTTTATATTTATAGTTTCAAGGACTAATACTGAAATGTTTTCCAAAGCATTTGCAAAAGGCAGAGATTGATTCATGACTGTAATTCTAGAACTAGGATATGAATTAGAAGGATTGTCTTGAGTTCAAGCCTAGGATGCACTATTTAGTGAGCTTTAGGGTAACATGAGCTGGAAACAAACAAACTACTCATACAAACTTATATATTTAGAGGCAATGTGTATAGATGCATTGATGCACATTCTTATTGGTGCTTTGAATTTTGTTCTATTTAATATGGGTGAAAATTGAGGTAACATGGTGTTCATTCATTGTACTTTTAATTTTTTTAATTGGAAATCTGAATAAATTTCTTCTGTGGAAATCTCTGTGATGGATTTAGTCTTCTTCCAAGGATATCTCTGTAGAACTCTGCAGTCCTTGAACAAATTTTAAGTCCAAGGATATTCTAGGCTGTGAGCTCTACCTTCCTGCTTAATATGTGGTTTAAGGGAAACAGCAGGGCTATGATGCTCTGGTTATAACCCTCTCTGTCTTTTAAAGATTATTATTTCTTTGTTATTATGTTAGATCTCTCATAATTTCGAGCATTTTTTTGTTCTCTCTTTTGAAAAATTTTTTCTAGTTGTACTCATTGGGAAGGTAAGTCATAGATACATTGTCTGTAAACATCTTTCTACTTTCAAAATAATTCAGGAATATTTATGTGGTATTTTATTGCCTTTCAAAGGTTCCAATCATTAAATAATAATTTCCATAGCCCATAATAGTATAGATATAAATGCATCATAATAATAAATATGGGTAAAATTCATGGATAGTGAAAAGTACATCGAACTTTTTGAGTCTTTCAAAATAGAATTTCCTATCCATTTAGACCAGGTATATCTCAACTTAAAAATAATTCACTTGCAAATGAAATGAATCCCTCTACTATCCCACTGCTTGGAGAAGCAAGAGTTACATTTGAGATGATTAGGATGTACTCAATTTGAAATACAAATTCTGATTAATAAAAACGAACAAACAAACTGTATCATGGTACTATTTTAGGAGCTATTTCTCTGAGGTTTCTAAGAATGTCATATTGTCCCATCTGGAGAGGGTAGGACAAATCCTCAGCAAAATATATAAAAATACAGTGTGTGTTATAAAAATATTGGAATTGCCATTCACATTAGTATACATATAATAATACAGGGAACGACAAAGAAAAGTATGACTCTAGAAGTGGGTGGAGCATATTAAAGAAACACACAAAAAAAAAAAAGAAAAAAGAAAGTGAGTACAAAAATGTAAAAGAAAATTAGGCTTCATTAGAAGAGAATGAAAATTGTTTCTAGCCACACCAAGCTAGCTATTACTTAATGACAGATCATTTTACAACCAAAGAATGTTATCAAAAATTATTCAATTAATTATGTGAACCTACATAAAACTCATTCTGTAATGTCAATATCAATTAAAACATTATTAACTACAAAAATAAACATTTGAATTAAATAATAGATATGGGTAGTATTTTAAATAGTTAACTATGCCAAATAGAAGGGGTAATTAATGTAATAAATATTCAGGTTTACATTAGTAGCTAACGAATTAAAAATACATTCTGGGTCTTGCTTTAGACAGTCTCTCTCTCTCTCTGTCTCTCTCTCTCTGTCTCTCTCTCTCTGTCTCTCTGTTTCTTGAAAAATACCAAAGATTTAGAGTTGATCTGGTAGAAGACAGAAAACCAATGATGAATTTGAAGGTGTGAATGTCATGGACAGATTTTCATTTGAGGAATAAAATGAATTTCATATTTTGTGGTGATTGAAAGAGATGCTTGGATGCTATTTTAGGAATGAAGAATGAGACCCCAACAAATATAGGGCATGGATAATTTTATTTTAAGCTTTTACATAATCATTGGCATTGTCATACATTCATAGCACATGTTAGAGTATCATGAGACCATTCTCACATATATTGTGAAAGCATACTCAGGGCTGTGTCCACACTTTTCCCATATACTCCAATCTCTCTGTCTCCCATTCATTTTTCCTTTTCTTCATTTCACTTCTACTTTCAGATCACATCGATACATAGATGATTTTGTGACTCATTAGGATTCATAAACCAGAAATACCATGTAATATGTGCCTGAATCTGAATTTGTTTGTTAATATGATAATTATATATTATATACATGTTTCCATAGACAACATAACAATTTTCTTCATGATTGAATACAATTTCATTGTATACATGTGCCACATTGTCTTTATCCATTTTTGGATTGACACCTATGCACCTAGACTCACCTCACAACTTAGTCATTGTGAATTTCACTACATTGTAAAAAATACAATCTATGGGCCACTAATGTTAAGCAAAAAAATTCAAATAAAGATATACATCTCTTAGGTAGAATCTAAGAGTATGATGTGCATAGGAAAATAGTGATCAAACTGGGAATAATAATAGAGAAAAGAAAATAAGCTGATATTTGTTAATATTAATAGATAAAGTTATTGCTAACTGGGAAAGCTAATGTTTTTCTTTTCTATTGCATAGTAGGGTGACTGTTTACAAATAGTATATAATGTATATCAAAGTGTCCAGAAATAAAAATTTTGAATGTTTTCATGATAATACAATTAATTGTTGGGGTGTAGATATGTTAATTGTTGTGACTTATTCATTATGCAATATACACTTGCAGTTAACACAGTAGCCCTAGGATTATCTATATTGTTTCATGTGAAAATAGTCTACTACTTTATTGATAAATATCATTTGATTTTGTGAGTTTGTATGTGTTATATATGAAAAAATTTAAATTCACTCATTTATTGATGGATATTTGAGTTGACCCATTAGTTGCTTGTTGGAAATCATAATGCAATAAATGTGAAAGTGTAGATTCCTATTAGTAGTATATTGATTTCCTTTTCTTTGGATAGTATTTGAGTTAGTTAACATAGTAGTTAGATTGTTGGATCATGTGGTCATTTTATTTTCAATTCATTTGAGGAATTCTCATGCTGTTTTATATTATAGATTTACTATTTACATACCCATTACCAATGTAGAAATACTTCTCTTTTATAACTTTGCTACCAGGATTCAATAATTTTTGTCATAATTTTTGTACAAGTCATTCTAATTGAGGTAAAGTAATATGACTTTTGATTAATTGATTTTCAAATTTTGACCCAAATTTACATATTTAGAATGAATCCAATTTGGTTATGGTTTTAATTGTTTTATATCTCTTATATTCTGTCAATAGTTATTTCTTCAAAGTTTTTGTGTTTATGTTGATGAAATAAATTGAGCTATTATTTTTAATGTTCCAAAAAACAAGAAATAATATCTAAGTTTTTAAGTCTTAGTAAAGACTTTCTGAGTTTTGTTACAATCCTAATCTTTAAATATTAAAATCTAATTTATTCATCTAACAAACAGAATCTACAATAGGTCAGTTTCTATATTAAATACTAGGGATACAACAAGGGAATATATGTGGAAAAAATCCTTCCATCACTCTGCATTTTCTAAGTAAAAATGAAAAATAATTTTAAGATATTAAATGTATAAAAGGCAATGATGCTTATATTTTATATATAAATAGAGAAGCATTGTGGTTTTCTCTGTTGCACAGAGATGTTTTCTTGATGAGGGGTAAAGACTATAACTTATTTGTGGGTAAAAAAAAATGAATGTTAGAGTATAATAAGGGATCATACTGGTTTAGTAAAGTGGTGATTTTATGTTCTCCTCCAAGACCCAAAACTTCACTAGCCCTAGTAGTTGGAAATCTTTCTAGTGCCAGGCACAATTTTCCTCTTGTTGATTAGGTGTTAAGTACAGTTAAAGAGCTACTTATGTGTAGTCAAGATATACACACCACTACTGTACCCTTGGGGTTATCTTGCCATCTTGGTGATTGTGGTTTACAAGTATTGTAACTAGGTGTTACTGGTGGCTCTTTCTCTCATTTGGAAGCTTGCATTGAAACTTCTGATACCATTAAATAAAGAGTTATGTCTCCCAGTCCCAAATGGTGCAGGTCCAATGCAACTCTCACACCTAAAGTTCAGGCGTCATTGAGGAAAATTGTCATAAAGATTGTAAGAACTAGATGAGCAGGTAGTTGGGTGTGAGATTAGGTCTCCTATTAGTGTAAGAAGTTACAACAATAAAGTCTCACCATAAAATAGATGTGTCAATGTGGATAAAAGGCCATGGAGGAGCAAAAGAGTCCTAAACCCTACAAAGGAAGTTTTCTCTCAGAAATGGGAAGGAGGGCAGAAAAAGACAAATGGATGTGGTCAATCCCATCTTGATTGTCAACTCCATATCAGTTTCTGTCTTCATTTGTGTTGCTATTGCTGCAATGAAACTCTCTGACTAAAAAACAAGTTGGGGACGAGAATGTTTATTTCACTCACAGTTCCAAATAACAGTTCATCATCAAAAGTAGAGAAGGCAGGGCTCATACAGGTCAGGAACCTGGAGGCCAGAGCAGATGCAGAGGCCATGGAGGGGTGGGTGCTATTTACTGGCTTGCTCAGTCTGTTTTCTTATAGAACCCAACACTGCCAGCCCAGGGGTGGCACCCCACTCACACTGAGCAGGCCCCTCCCCCATTTGTCATTAATTAAGAAAATGCTGCACAGTCTTGCCTATAGCCACATTTTTTAAATGCCTTCAAGAGTGTGTGATTTTATTATTATTGTTTTCCATATGTAAAACAAATTAAACTCTTAGCCTAAGAGAAACAAAACAAAATTCACATCTAAGCAGAATCCAAGAAAATAAAGTCATGGCATCCTCATCACCAAACCCAGAAATCTAGATATGAACCAACAAGCCAATTTCCCATCCAGGCATACAGTATATTAACTGAGCAACCATGGCACTTCCATTCAGAGGAACCCAACAGAGCCCAGAACACAAACCTAATCAGAGGCAGTCTTGAAATAACACTGGCAGCATTTCCTGAGGGCCTCAATCTGAAAATAAGAACCTCTCTTTGGGTCTGTTCTCTTCATTTTATCAGTTGAAGCTCCCTCCTCTCTGCTGACTCCAGCTTGTGTCAAGTTGACATAAAACTAGCCAGTACAGTTTCTGAGCATATTTGTTATTCCTTTGATAGAATGTTTAAAAAAAAATTATTCCAGGAAACATCTCTGGATACACCACCTCGATTTTTGGAACTGAAGTTTCCAAGTAGATTCACCATGTAGAAGAATCAAAGTCAGCTTACTTTGCTCTCTGACAATGCTATTGTATAAAGACAGCCCAAAGGCCTGTGTATGAAAGACAAGAAGATTCACATATGGCTGAGAAAATTCAGCTTCTAGGATGAGAAGTAGAGATGAACAGCAGTATCTTTTCTGGAGCATTTGCATATGATCTCTTTCCAATGAGCTACAAATATTTTGTGACAAGAAGGAACTAGTAGTAATAACTTACTTTTCTCATCAGCTTGAAAGGCAAAGTGCTTTCATATAAATTACCATATTCACATCTCATATTTTCCTCTGATGTAGGCAGAAATCTTTTTTCAAAAGAGAAAACCAATATCCCTAAATATTGAAAGATTGCTCGAGGTCATTCAGCTGGCAGATGGCAAAGCTGGGATTTGAACCAAATATCTCATCCCTTCATCTAGAGCTGTATATTAATTGACACTATGAACAAACCTGAAAAATTTTTATCAGCCTTTGCAAAATATAAAATATAATTCTCAGATTCAGTAAATTATTGCAAATTAAAATATATTAATAATTTATCAATTTATTTTCCTCTCAAAAATGTATACAATGTTAATATTGCCAAACATAGTCTATAGATATGCCATGAAGCTGTTTCCTGCTGCATGGACATACTGAGGAGACACAAATGAGTAGTAACATATGAATTTATCCAGGAAAACATGTTTTAAATATAAAAAAATAGATTCCACAGTCTTATTCATATACATGATGCAAAATACCAAATGATGAATATGACTTCATTTCCTTACAGAACAGAGATCTCAATTATATTTCTGACTATAGAGTTGTATCAAATGATTAACAGCTGTTACAATTTCAATTAGTATTTTTTCTTAAAATTATAGGATGACCTTCAGAACAAAGATAATCTTCGATTTCAATCGGTGGGTGACTGTGGTATGACAATCTTAAACTATTACATGTGTTCTGATTATTTAACCACATAATGGGCAATTTAGTAATGCACTGTCTGTGATATATTAATATGAATGACCTTGTGGCTTGTGTCTCTTGTGTGAAATAAACAAGTCAGGTAGTTACAAAAAAAGTTTAATTTACATGCCCAAAGCAACTGGCATGTAAACCTTAAAATGTTAGAAGAGTTCTGGGAACTCTTGGTATTTTTATAGAACATTTAAAGCCAGGTATAAATATTTTAGTGAACTGTGCTGTTCAGTCATCTGAACTTTATGACTTGGTTCAAAACCATTTATCTAGTCAGAAAGGAGTCCCACAGTATAGTTTAATATTTCTGTTATACAACTGCAGCAAAGAAAGATTAGCAATTCTTTGTTTGAATAGCTGAAATCATGTTACAACGATTAAAAGTGATTATAAAATTGAATAGAAACATGTTTGTTTTGGTGAGAAAATAATCATTTTCAATTTAACACCATCATAATTTTATGTTTTTAAGTATTAAAATAAGAATCTTTGCTTAAACCTCATGAAACAAAAAAAATAAGGTCATACATATTAACAGAACAGTTTACATGAAGTGTAGCTGAATTTATGCTCTCAATAATAACAGGTGCACTCTCCAAATTGCTAGCAAGGATAAGTATGAGTTTATTAATGCCTACAATTCCACAATGCTGCTCCAGATTTTACCCAGGGAATGATAATGTGTCTCTGCTATGCCTTGATAATTTTGTGGTGCCTGGGTGTCTTCAGGTTGGCCCAGTCCTGGCATGGTGCCCGGCTGTCTGCAGGATGTCCTGGGTACTTGTGGAAGATACTGGTGCCTGTGGCATGTCCAGCTGTCTCTGGGATGTCCGTGGTCTGTGGTATGCCCTGGTTCTTGGAGAATAACGGATGGCCTGTTCCGTGTCAGGGTGCATGAGCACTGTCTAGGAGCCTGCTGGAGTCCTGGTTGCCTTTGGGTTTGGGCAGTGAGGTCCAAACTTTGGATTTAACTTCATCATGCTTGGTTTCAGGGTACTAGGGGCCAGGTGAATGTCCATCATCAGAACATCATTCTGTCTCCAGGAACCATGCTGATGCCCGTGACCCATGCCCCTGCCACACTAGCTGGACTTAATTTTATTTTATTATTATTATTATTATTATTATTATTATTATTATTATTATTGTTATTTGAGGGCTTGAATGCACAGGGGTAGCAGGGTAAAACAGGGAGGAATGGGAAGAGGGTATAATCAAGATGCATTGTACGAAAGTCAAATTATTAATAAAAGTATTATTAAGCAAAAAAATGAAAGAGAACATGAGTTTGAAAGAGACCAATGAGGGGAATTTGGGAGTGTTTAAGGGTAGAAATTGAAGGAAGAAATTATGTAACTATGTTATAATCATGAAAAAAATACCCAAAAAACAAAGAAATCAGCTGACACCTGAGAGAAGGGAAATCCATGTGATAAATGCTTCTTGAGGAACTTCAAGTCCTCATGTGCTCTTTGTTACTGTCAGGGTAGGATTTTGGAAAAGTCTTTGCAGATATGCTTGTATTTAGAGATTAGATGCCTTTATGTTGTAGGTTGTTTGAACCAGGCTTATAATGTTAGACAGGAGAGAGAGGGGATGGATGATAAGATAGCTCACACCTCACATTCACTGGTTGCATTGACAAAAAATGAATTTTCCTAAGAATTAACTAATTGCTAGGGAAAGGACTCCTTTTCATCTTTTTTAAAATTATTAAAGATCAAACATACAAATAACTGTGTAAAGATGAAAACAAAAGTTTTACATAGTAATAGAGTAGTAATGGCTTATATGTAGCAATTTGTAGTGTTTATGTAGTGAAATTAGTATTGTGATTCTATTTTTTGCAGTTGGATATATACTGTGCAAAAAAACTAGTGGTGCTTCCTCTATAATGCACATGGGGAGAGTTACATAAATGGCTCTATGTTCTTTAATCAGCTGATGTTCAAGGAAAGTAAAATGAGATTAGAAATTTATAAATTATAATTTAATCTGAAGCTTCCATAAAGCATCTGTTCTTAGTCTGATAGCTTAAGATAGAGGAAATGGACTTTGTTTTAAGACTTAAATGTTTTTACTAATTTATGTGTATTGCCTGCATGTATGTCTGTGTATGCCTGGTGCCATGGAGGCCAGAAGAGTGGATCAGATTCTCTGGAATTAGAGTTATAAGTGTTTGTGACCTGACAGATGGGTGCTGGGAATGAACTTGGGTCCTTTGTAAGAGCAACACATTCTTTGAACTATGACATCCTAGCTCCAGCCCCAAAAGTTAAATTTAGAAAGAGAAATCACACAATATGACAATCAACTCTATAGCTGAAGTGAGAAAGCCAAATAATTCAGGCAGATAAAAATGAAATAAGGTTTACAACTTGAGAAAGTAGCGTTAGATAACACAGGAGCCAGGAGTTCAGTTTCAGTCCTGAATACAAACAGAATTTGATGTATCAGTGAGAACTGGGTGACATATCATGTTGGCCTGGGAAATAAAATTGGGGCTTAAACTCGAACCATGATAGTCTTCAGGGGACAAAAAGATGGTGACTGAAACTGAGGGAAGCAACTGACATATCTAACAAAGTTAAAATGATGCAAATAAGGTGAATGAATACAACCTTATACTTAAGTTCTGGGATATGGAAAAGGGGACTAATGTGAAGTTTGTGAGTGCATTCCAATAGATCTAGAAGAAAACTCTCAAGACAAATGTTGGAAGCAAATTCTGACTTTAGTGACAAGGGTAATTTGGGAAACTTTATTGAGTATAGTCTTTCAAATAATCTGTAACATTCAGATTTATTCCCAAATATTCTTTCCTTTGCTTTTAAAATTCTACCTTTCTTTCAGTAGATGATATTGATGATTTGAATGTAAATTACCTCATCTTGCTCATATTTTTATCACATGATCCCCAGCACTATATTGAGAGGTTGTAGAACATTTAGCATGCAGGTATAGTTGGATAAAGTGGTCCTTTGTTCATGGCAGTGGTGGTGGATTAAAGTTATATCTCCGTCCCTCTTCAGGCCATCTGCCCCATAGTTCAGTAAGCAACAAAGTGGCTGGTCTTGTGCCTCTATGAACTCTGCCGTGACTCATATATGCAATGGGATGTATCCCTTAAACCATGATCCTAATAAAATCTAACTTCCTTTAAGTAGATTCTTGTCAGGTATTTGTTTCCACTTATGACAATGCAGCAATTACTAGTTCATTTATTTCTTTACATCAGTAATATGGTGGTCAGAGACTTTTAATCATTTGCCTTAAATAAGGCCAGTAAACCAGGGTCAAGGGCCAAGGGCCAAATGAAACTTATTCTGGGTTTCCTTTGTAATCTGACAGCTAAAAACTTCCATTTGTAAGTGAATATATATATATAATTTACATGCACATGTGTTCATGGAGAATGGAAGAGAGCTGAGTTATATGAAACTGAGCAATCTAATGTGATGCTTGTAACAAAGCCTGGGTCCTCTGAAATAGCAGCAAGTATCCTTAGCAACCATATCACCTTTCATGCACCTAAATGGTTAGATTTAAATGGCTGTATTGGTGCTTATATTATATCTATTTTTTTCCTCTTTGTGTTCTCAAAATCCAAAGTATTTAACAGACCATTTAAAGAGGAAGATTGTAAATATTTGGGTCAGTATTTTAAAAAGGAAATTAAAAAAAAAATGGGTAGAAGATTTTCTAACCATCCATTCAACCAGCTAACTTAACTGAATCAACAAACACACAAACAAACAAAACCCCCTTCTTTTTGACAAAGAAGACAAAATAAGCTCTGTGAGTGAGTCATATATTGAAGCATAGAATTATGAACTACCAAAAGAAGCTTGTGAGCTCAGCCTGATGAAAGAAATTTAGAAACCTCTTAAGAATTACCTTTTGGAGTTCACATTTGACAGTTTTACAAAGTTCTAAGAATCAAAAAAAATACCTTAAATCAAATAAATTATCTAGATGGCATGTTTCTTGCTGTAACATTATTTTAACTGACTTACACACATTTAGGCTGTGAAAATGAAGATTTGACACAATTTTTATAATTTAAATGAGAAAATAGTTTCTATCCTTAGAAATAAGTGAGTGAAGAGTTTTTATTTTAAATTGAGAATGAAATACTTTAGGATTTCCATGAAGAATATATCAAGTGACATTTCTAGTTCATTGATTTGTTGTATCGGTTGGTTTTTAATCAGTGTCACAAGTAATTAAATCACTCTGTGTAAAGTAATGAATAACAAACCATAAATTTTGCCTTCCTCCCCATAATAATCGAGTGTGGGGATGTAAATGTTCAATCCTGGGGAGATAAACATTATTCTTATTTCCTGTTTTAATAGCTGTGGTTTTGTCAACAACTCTCATTAATTCAATGGCTTAAATTGCATTTGGGGGAGTTGGGGAGGCAGAGGGAAGTATTGATTGGTAGATTGATCCTTTTTGTATATTTATTATTAATAATATCTGATAAAACAATGTGAATGCAGTTATTTTAAATATATAGCTTAATTTATATAAACATTAATAAATATACACATTAACATATGTATATTTAGTATATGTATTTAAAAAAGAAAACAATTGATAGAGTTAAAATTGTGAATTTTAAAAACAGTGACAAATGTGTCACAGACTTTATTACAATATTTTCACAATAAATGTTACTTCTCTTTATATTGGTTAGGTCAAATAATCTTTTAAAGACCTCCCTCATTTTTTTAAAGTATAATCCCAAATGGTAGCAACTTTAAACAAGTGACATTTTAACTGTGAAAAAAAAATAACCTTTAATTATGTTTGAAAGGAAATGACAATAATCAAGATGATATCAATCCACATGAAATAATTTGACATTTCAGGTTAACAAAATGATCAGCAGTAAAACTAACTAAACACAGTCATTAGCATTTGCCATGATATAACTGTATAATGTAATGTCTTACCATCTGCTATGTTCTTGATGTGTTTGTACCCTTGCCATTGTTGAAATCCTAAACCTTAAGGTGATAGATATTATAAGGTGAGGCTTATGAAAAGTGACCAGATCATGAAGGAAATCTTCTTATATTTTACACTAAGGACCTTATATATTAAGGACCTAAAACTAGTTTTCCTTATGCATCATATACAAGTAAGTGCTATTGACCAGCAAAAAGATCTTTACCAGAAAACAAATCCATTTTGATTTTCAACTTGTCAATTCTAAGAGCTATGAGACATATGTGTGTTTGTTTGATAGATTTCAAGCATTCAATAATTTGTTATAGAAGTTCAAACAAGTAAGAATGCATAAACACATTTATAAATTATAATAAGTCATGTGACTTACTATTTTCACAAAATTTATAATTTTGAAATTAGGGGGAAAAACTAATCATATTAGGTTAATAGTTTTTATTGATAAACTGAAAGTAAGAATATATTTTGTGAGATGTTCCTCAATTGATGGTCTTAGATTAAACAATGCAGAGATGGAAAAGTTACTTTAGTTCATAGTTTTAGTCTGCGGCTAGCTGGCTCATTTCTTTGAAGGTCAATGGCCAGGCAGAAACATCACAGTGGGAGGGATGGTAGGGCACAGTTCTCCTGTGGTAGCTTGAAAGCAGTGAAAGACAGCAACAGACAAGACAAAATAGATTTCCCCAGGAACTTACTTCTTGCAACATGGTCCTGCTTTTTGTTTCCCACCTCTTTCCAGTAATGCCACCATAGCTTTAATTCATGAAGAAATTACTCCATTGATGAATATGAGATATCACTATCCAATCACTTCTTCAAAGTCATGCTTCCACACACTGCAGAACTAGTAAACAAGCCTTACACAAAGCTACTTTGAGGGAACATTTTGTAGTCATGTCTTAACACTGGCTCAAAGCATTTTATTTTCTTTATATATTTTTTCATTTTAAAATATATTGCAAGGAAATACAATAGACTTCTGTACACTTGGAAGAAAATTAAATTGAGAAAAGAATTAAGTAGTTTTCTTGTCTGTATTTTATCAAATAGAAATAGGAAGATAGAAACCCATTTTCTTTCAAGCTAGGTATGGTTGTGCATTTCTGTACTCTCAACACTTAGGAAATTAAGACAGGAGGATTGACTGCTACTAGGGTAGAGGCCACCCTGGGTTACAGAACAAGTACTGAAAATACTGGATTTTTAGAGCAAGATGAGACCATATGGAGGAATGGAAGAAATTGCAAGTGGAGAGAAACATAAATGATTTAAATAATGGACTTACTAATGAGGGTTATCAAATACAAAAGAGAATCAAGAGGGTTTTTTTTTTTATCATGCAACTATTTACATTCAAGTTTATGTATTTGACAGTTTTTTGTTACTGTATGGAAGTTATATGTCCTTAACCTTTAACCATTCTAGGACATATTTATTGTCATTGAAAGCTAATTATGTATTACACTAATAAAGTCATATTGCTTACAAAAGAAAAGGTGAAATACTTGGGGTTGGGGAGATTGATAAAACAAATGTAGCTTACAATTGTAGTGACAGTCTTCCACCATAAATGTGAATGAAGTTGCATCATCTTGAAGAAAATGGATGCAACAGGAGACAGTCAAATTAAGTGAATGAAATCAAATGGAAAAAGTGGGATGTTGCAGTTCTTGTCCTGTTTGTGGGTCCTAGATTTTACTGAGATGCATAAAATCATGTATGAATAAGTAACATGAAAATAGAATGAAGACTACTGTCTAGGGGAATATCGTGGGACTAATGTGAGAAAAGAGCAGAATACGGGGAAGCATGCTGAAGGTATATCACATACATACATGAATATAGCCTTCCACACATAGATTAGTACAATAAAATAAAAGTACCAAAAATATTTCTGTCAGAAATTTTATCTAACATCTTTGAACTCTAATTTTTAATCTTTTATTTAGTGGTAGTAAGTACTATTGCAAATTCTTATACATACAATGAATAATACTTCTCAAGTTTCAAATGATCCATTTTGTCAGATGTAGAAATTATTAGGAAAACTGGACTTTGATATTCAATCATAAATTTGATTCAGCCATATCCATTTGAATTATATAGCACCCTAAATTATTTTCTAGAAATGAAGCATGAAAATGTGTATTTCTTATGGGTGTATTCTTTTTTTTTTCTCATTACAATAAGTCTGATCTCATAACGCACATTTGTGTGGTGCTGTAAATCATCACTTGATGATTTGTTTCATAGACAAAACTTGAAAAGATGATTTGTGAAGACTTCCCATAATATGAAGTGCTTTCTGAAAAGGGAATAGATTTTCCTCATGCACATAGGGAGGGTCTTTGTTATCATATCATGAACTAAAGAAATACCTCCTCACTTACGCAGAAAAGCCAAATATGGCCAGATATGGCCAGAAGGATATTTGCTTTATATAGTACTCAAGTCTTTCTTCCAGCCAAATTTGGCTGTTAAACATATACATTAGTAAAGGGGTTGACCACTTTTGAGATCTGAAAGGTAGTTCTTAATATAGGTAGGCTTTTGAGATGCCATCAGTAATGTGTGATGTAGAAAACCCACGAAATGGCTGAATTGAGAGAAATTAGTATTTTCTCATAATTTTGTCTCTAAATTCCTGGATAATTGGCTTTAAAGTTATAGAAGAAACTTTAGAAATATTCAAACATTTAACATTTTACAGAGACAAAGCTGTACCTTTTTCCCCTCTGCTTAAACATGCAGTCATCTTAAATTTTCAAGAGCATTTACATTGTTACTAAGTGCTACTTTCTTTGTTTGATAGTAAATGATCTGAAGGAGGACTCTGTTTTGAGGGTGCTTTTACTTTGGCACAAATAAATGGCAGAGTTTTAGGTTGTTCAAGTTTTGTTCATTCTTTTTTATCTTTTAGGTGTTCATAGATACAAAGGATTTCTTCCTGTTAATTTCCCACTTCTATGCCCAAAACCCCCCGCAAAGCCTGTCAACTAAGAAGTTTCAAAAGCAGAGAAAACATAAAAAGAATAACCTTAAAAGTCTAAAAAGAATTTTATCTAAAATAAAATTGTTTTTATAGTTTAGAAGCACCACATATTACCAATGATCTTTAAAATATTTAAGTTGTGAATATTTGGGGGAAAATGTAGTCTTTGAAAAGGAATCTGAAAGATAAATGAAATGAGATTTTACACCTTCATCTATTCTGTCCTGTGTCAACATATTAATGATTGAAGAATAGTTACCCAAAGCTGAATGTAGAATGTAGAATGTTGCATTTAAAATAATTATCCAAAGCAGAAAGTTAACTTTGATAGTATTGTTAACTGAAGTGCAGAATTTATTCATACATAATTTTTTCACTAGTTCCCTGTGTCTTTTCCTGTATTGGGGTCAACAGTGTACTTTTTCAGTGATGTTCTGTGATCCTTTTAAATCTGAGTTCTTCAGGTTGTTCCTATGTCTTACAACCTTGACAATTTTGAAATATATTGTTCAGTTATGTTATAGAATGCTTTTCTGTTGGGTGTGCTTTGTGCTTTGATGTTTAGATTAGTATTATTTTTCACTCAAAAGACTATACAGAGAGGAGATCCCTTTATTCAAAGGAAGATTGTATCCTATCTATTAATTTGAGCATATAATTCCTTTCTTCCAACCAATGAAATTCATTATTTAAGAGTCAGAATTTTTTTTTTCATTTTTTGTAAACCTGTGATGAAAAGTGCATACGAGGGCAATAGTAATGAATTATCACAATGAAATACAAAGAGACTGCAGGAAAAATAAGGGAGGTGAAGGGCATACCAATGCTCTTCAAGAATAGGCCTTTTAAGTTTATTTCACGAAATTTCTTTACCACATAGAATTCCAGCAAATATCAACACCATTGTGGGTAAGTGAAACTCCAGTACTGGAACTGACAGTTCTGTGCAGTGTAACTCAAAATATAAATTATTAAAAACTCGAAAAAAAGTGTTTTTTGGAAAAAGATAAAGCATTAAAAAGAAATATAGTTAAAGCATAAAATTTAGCTTTGAAATTACCAGATACGAAAATCCATAAAATTTACTTTCTGTTCTTGTATTTGATTCCTTGCTGAGATAATAGAATAACTAACATATTTATACAATCAATTGCTGATATGATAGGGAAGATATCCACTTAGCAATACTGATTCAATGATTTAGTGAGGTTCCCCATGTTTATTTTACCATATTTGATTCTTGCTTTTCATAGGTAAAGTGGTCCCACCAAACCTGAAATTATTTCATGAAAAAAATCACTATTTTCTCTACAGTTGTTTTAATTAATCAATTATAATCAAACAATTATTTTTAAACTTTTTCCTAACATGTTTTGTTTAAAGTTTTCTAAAATATTTTTTATGTATATAGTGACTTTCTTTAAAATTAGATGATCAATCCAGTTCTGGGGCCTCTGGGTCCAAAAAGTCTTCAGCAACACACACACACACACACACACACACACACACACACACACATAGTATGGAACATACAAATATTGGTACACCATTGTTCCTTCCATTGAGAATAAAACTTGATGGACAGTGGTGGGGCATGCATTTAATCCCAGTATTTGGGAGGCAGAAGCAGGCATATCTCTGTGAGTTTGAGGCCAGCCTGGTCTACAGAATGAGTTCCAGGACAGAGTTACAACAGAAAAACCTGGCTCAACAAACAAACAAACAAAAAACAATACAAAAACCAAAAAATATGAACATGAACAAAATATCATACAAAATATAAAACCACATAAAAAATATAAAACTGAATGAACCAATTTCTTGCCAAAATGAGAGACAAGCTTTCTACAGTAGTAAGAGATAGCTTCTTCAAGTTGTCTGTATCTTGCATCTTGAATCTTGGCACAATGACAGCACAGATCATATTAAAAGAATTGTGGGTAAACTGTTAAAACTGTAAGTTTTTTCTTGATATACAGAATTAAACTTCCTGAAAAACTGCAGAAATGTTTATAAAACCAGAGGAGGTATAGAAATGAAAAATTTACAGATGTATGTATTAATTTTAACAGATTTTGAATGATATTGTAAAGATTTAAGCACAATCTGTTCATAATATAGAAGAAACAATTACATGTGTTTGTAAGAGTGGAAACTATTCTTATGACTTGGACCTTTGATATAGTAACATGGGCTATTTGTAGCCTGAGTCATTGTAGATGAAAATTTAGGATGAAAAATGGGAATCTGTGAGAAGACAATTAAAATTTGCTTAAAAGTACAGAGATTAAGATTCAGTCAGGTAAGTTTGGACATATGAACATACCCATATAATCTGCATGCCCTACATATAATAAGAAACTGCTCCTAAATATTTATCATTTTTAAAAAAAATATTCTGTGAGTTCACTGCATTTCAATAAATATAGATCTGGTTTTTGACTTAGGCAATTAACCAAAAATATTTCATAATAAATGAGAAACTCTATGGCTACAAAATAAATATATCTGAAGTTTGATAGACATCAAAACTTCATACAGTTCTTTTACTTTTAATTTATAAATAACTTTGCTCATTTAATCTCACTGAAGTGTATTTGATGTTTTCCCTTCTAAAAATCTATGAATTATGACAATATTTATAAACTGTGTACTTTGTCTCAAGAAGGCACTCTGTATTATTCTTTTTTATTTTTTTCTATCATGAAGTATTTTATTTTAGGACAAACTCAAGGATAATTGATGATTTTAAATAAATTCTATGACTTTTGTTTTTTTATAATGTAACCTTTAAAAAATTATCTATTTGTGTTTGGCCTGCTGTGACAGAGTCGGCTCCAGTGGCCCTTGAATTACAGACAGTTGTGAGTTACCATATGGGTGCTGGGAATTAACTTGGGTCCTCTGGAAGAACAGCCAGTGCTCTCCATCTCTCCAGCCCCCTTCTGTTTTGTTTTTATTCTGTAAAATCATCAATGAAAAAGTAATGATTAGAAGTATTCCTTTGTGAATGTCACACATATGTTACTTTCAAGTAGTGTGAAGTCATTTAAATCAATGAAACTGGTGTTATCATGTGTTGAAGACTTTATCTCTAGCTGTCTCACTTTAGAGCTGAGATGGGGGGTAGAAACAGTGAGAGGGAGTATCTGCTTGGCAGAAGTAGGTCCCAAATTGACTGCCTTTCAAGGCTCCAATCCTGCACTCTTGCCCCCTTTGCATTTTCCCACAAGATCAGCAGCTTTGCTGTACTGCATGCATTCCACAATGACTTTCAGTCTTATCCAAGTCCAAGGTGAACGAGCCAAGTAAGAAGAACTATAACATTTAAGATTGTGAGCCAAATCTAAGTCTTTTCTTTTTCTTTTTGTTTTTGAATTGGTTTTCTCAGACATTTTGTCTTTGGGGAAGAAAGCTGACTGATACACATGGCTTCCCTGAGAACTATGTGTGAACACATATATGCCATTCAAACTCTGTTCTACAATTTCTATGTTGATTCTAAATAATAGGGTTATGTTTAAGGGAAAATATTTCTAATAGGGAGGTATCAAGGAACTGTAGATTAAAAGTATGAACATTTTCACTAACTAAACTTGATTAAGGTTAGCTCCACGATACCTAAATCTTTGGGCACATTACCTAAATATTTTTAATTCTACTGAGCATATCTCAAAGTACCTAATAATTAAATTCAGGCACATATGTGACATATTTAAAATAATTAATGGTAAACTGTCAATGGTAAATCGACAGTAAACCATAAAACTGAGTAAATGAGTAAACCAGTAAAATTGAGAAACACTAATTTGCAACTTCTGTTTTAGGAAGGCTTTCAAGAAGTCAATAAGAAATTAATCCCATCATAGGTATCATAGGTGGCATACTTTGGGTGGTTGCTTCTTGAAAGCATTATTCATCAGCTGGCTATAAATTACCCATGTGAAATATCAAGAATGTAGGGCCTTGTAGTAACTGTACAAGGCAATTTGCCCTAACTTGAGGAATTGTACAGAAAAGAAAACCATGTGAACATAAGTTCAAGGGAATTTCAAATGTTTCACCTAAGGATGTGTTTTATTCTCTTTTTGACAATTAACTTACAGTTCCACATGTTTTTCTCCCTTGGGTGCATGCATTTTAATGATACCGTGTGATTTTACAAAGCATCATTGATACCCTAGGGTAGTGCAAGCAGCTTGCATTCCTGCTTATTGAGCTATTATTTCCCCTCCAGAAAGGTGATTTAAATGAAACCTGAAGCCTAAGTTTCAGTCTTCTGTTTCACTTCAAGATTTCATAAATTTAGTGCCTCATCAATGATTAACAAGTACATGACATTTTAGAAGAGGCTGAGTAAGCTTTCTTTCTGTATTCTGATCTAGCCTTGCTTTAAATTTTTTAAGTGCACCCATTTCTGTATTATTGGTGCCTGTAAAGGTATCTGTCTATAGAATAATAGTTGCATCATTTAACTGTGATCATATTAGAGCGTTTTTTAAAAATTTATCTATGTCTATCAATCAATCAATCTATCTATCTATCTATTATCTACCAATTTATCTGTATGTCTATCTCTCTATCATCTTTGTTTCTATCTATATCTATTATTTATAACCTATGTATCTATCATCTATCTATTTAGTTTGGTAATAGAGGTGAGGGATGAAGAGAAGGGGTTCATTTCATGCCAGCCTTATTTTTTCAAGGGCAGTAGCTTCTCCAGAGCACCTGGCTTGACAGGTGTATAAAACTCTCTTTAGAGCCTCTAAGGAGATTACATTATCTAGCAGCTGTGAAAGCTGATAAAAGTCATTGTGAAGTGAAAATCCAGCATCCTCACACTCAGACTGCATCTTTCCCTCGGTAGCTGGTGTGAGTACACTGGTGCATCTCAACAAGCTAAAAAGGAAGAATTGAGAGATGCGTCCACATCAAAACTAGTGCTTGTAGTGTAGTGTCTAATCATTACTTTAATTATTATAATGCACGAGTATAGAATCCAAAATCCAAAGAGCAACTTATATGTCATATGTTGTAGAAGAAAAGAAATCATGGAGACTCAGAATTATACAGGTAACATTACAGGTTCATTAAGTAGTAATAGTATTTTTTCAAGTGAATAATTTAGCTCAGAAACCTCATAGCATTATTCAAGTAATAAATTTGATATCAGAAAGAGAGTACCAGGAATATTAAATAATATAATTGTTATTCTTAAAAATTTATAAAAGGAGTGATGTCTAATAGAAATACAAAATAAGGAATGAAATCTGGCAGAATTTAAGAATGTTTTAAAAAAAACCTTAGTCAATTAGCAGAGTTTTATGTTCTTATTGGCAAATCTTGAGTTAGAATAAAAATACAGTTACTCTGACTTAGATGTAGCACAGCAAATCAGTTGGAAAAGCAAAACTACCTATTATTTGTGAAGAATATATTAAACTTCTTGAAATTTTCAGACTGATTTTAAAAGCACCATGATAGTGGGACTGCGGTGATGAGATATGTAGAACCCAGTTCCTGGAAACTTATCTATTTCTTTTGAAATAGATAGTATTTCTTATGAAATAGATAAGATATATATATAACAAAAGGAAGGTATTTAGCTACCATGGTGATATGTGATTATTTCAAGACAGTAAGAAGGTAATTAAGGAATGCTACTTTGTGGATATCATAGTCAACAGGAGACAGTAAAGTAAATGATAGGAATCTTTACAGTTGATATAGAGGGCTTGTTAAACTGTCTTGTATAAAAATCTAGATATAAGTCTATATTTTATTTCAAGTAGTGTAAAAATATGATTCACTTTTGGAAGCACAAAATGTAAATGGTACTATTTGTACTGTTTGATTCACATGAGTTGAAAACAATAAGCACTAAATTCATGAAAGATTCTCCTATCCATGCCTATTCCTATCTAAAGTAATATGCATTTTTTTCCCTGTCCTAGAGCACTTTGATTCTTACCCTCTCGGGGAGGGTACCAGTGCTTCTGAAGTCAATCTCAACCCTGTTTTATTCCTCTAAAAATCTCTACTTTGCAGTTTCCCAACAGTGGAATATGAAAACTTCTCATTTGTGCTCTCTTTCTCTCGATTTATACTTCTTTAATAGTGATGATAGTTAAGCTAGAGATACTCTCTCTGACTTCTCTACGATATGCCTTGCAAACACTAACAAAATTTTTTGTTGCAAAAATGTAAATGACTCAAATTCATAACAAAACTGTCAACATACTTGATGCTTAAGACTATAGCATTCATTTTTTTTTTTTGAGCAAAGGTCCCATTATATATTACTGACTTCTTTGAAACTCATTTTGTAGACCAGTCTGGCCTTGAAATAATATAAATTTACTTGTTTGTTCCTCACAAACACAATGGCATGAGCCAACCCATCCAAAATCATAAGAATTTATTTGACTTTATAAATACTAAAAATGAACAGGAAAGTCATTTCCACCTCTGTATTACCACATTTTCTTATCATCATATTTATAAAGACTTAATAAGCAGATACCATTTTTATAGTGACAATCAATTATACCTGATATTGTCATTATATCATTGTCATTATACAGACGTTTGTGCAATGACTCCTTGGCTTGTTATATGGATTCTTGGATATGATATTCTTGGATATCTAGGTCCTGATGAGAGAGCAACAAGCATTCTTATTCTCAGAGTCACTTCCAACTCTGTTTTAAATAATTATAGGGAATACAATGTGATATTTTGCTACACAATATGTGATATAATGTTCAAATCAGAATAATTAGCCTACAATTGCCTGGGACATTTATCATTTCTTTGGCCAGGATATTCATAAACATCTCTTTTTGAAATGATCACTAAATTACTGTTGACTAAATTCCCTGAAGAGTAGCAGTCCCTGGAGTACCCAAATTTCTGTGAGGATGTCTGCTTTTCAGATTCTTGTAGTATAAGATATAAGAAATTTAAGTTATGTTGGTTCTTTTATTTTCCATCTAATTAGAGCACAAAGCAATGCTTTAGAATATGATGGTTGCCCTTTGTTTTGACTTCTCGAGGTATAATATGTGAGTGTATCTATAACATAGACACAGAAATCTTTTATTGGGTTTGTAGAAAATGAAGTTGCATGTGAAAGGACAATGTCTGAGAGTCAGGACCATACTTTGAATGGAATAAACAATTTCTAATAAAATAAATTGTTTATTGTAAAAGGCTTATCTATTTATCATGTGCAGATACAGCTTGCCCAGCATGATACAAGGATTCCCATTACATACATTGAAATATGCATGTATTGTATCATCTAAATCTATTTTTCTACTCATCTACCTGTCTACCTTTATCAATTCAGTGAAGATTTTTACCCATGCAAATGGCCTAACGCTTTTAGAATTGGCATGGTGAACTGGAGAATACAGTGCTATAATCATGTAGTAAATAAACAGCTGGCAGTGTGGGGGATGTCCTTACTTATTTCCAGCTATAATTCCTGTCCCGAGGCACTACTAAAGCACCGGGTAATGGTTGCTGAATGTCCATTCATCCAATGGAACAAATAATATGTGAATCTGCCTGGGGACACAACAGCTAAAATGACACAACCAGCTAAAATTGTTTGGAGTCATGTAATATGCATTGAGCTTGGCCAAGAGAGGAAGCTAGTCATAAACTCAGGCAGAATATAATTGACTTAGGACAAAAGAATTGATGAGACTAGGTCACGGTAAAAGATCCGGATAATATTCCCAACTCAGTTAATGCTTTTATTCAATCTAAGCTAGCAGGCAATATCATGCAGCAGTTCTGTGTTTCCACAACATAGAGATTCCAGAGCTTGGTATAACAAGGTGATGCTATAATGAAAACAACCAAGAAGGAAAAAAGCAATGCAGAGAGCAAGGAAAAACTTCAGTGTCAGGAATTTTATCTTCTCTGCATGCATTTTAATGTAAGCACCAGGGTGCATTATGACCCCCCCAGTGTCAGAAAGCTGGTATGTCTGTGTTAGCTGACTAAATAGGAGAACTTCAGACACTAATTAAAATCAGAAATAAAATCTATAGTTAGAAATTTATGAAAATTCGAAAGTCAAATTCTCTTAGTTTTTTTGTCATATGACTTTCTCTTTCAAATCCATTGAAAAAGAACAAAAAATACTAGCAAAAAGAAAATATCTAATAGCCGTGCATTTACAGTATATGAAGATGAATAAATTTCCACAATAGATGATGAATACCTAATAAGTAAGTGTTCTTATTAGTGAATGAACTAGGTTAAAATATTAGGTATGTGAATAAAGTCTCTAGAAAACACCTTATCACTTGTTAAATAATACTGTAGTGCAGTTCTCTTTGGCCAGCAGTGAAAGAAGCCCATTGGGAAGCAAATTTTTCTTTCAGGGTTGGTTCTGGAGCTGTTCCATCATTTTACATCCACTCTCTGATTGGATGGGCATAATTAAGTCTTCTTGAAATGTAGAATGATTGACACAGAGACCAGATTTAATACTTAGTTTACATTTTGTCAGGATAATTGAGGGTCAAATGGAATGTAGGGAGAGAACATTTATCTCAAGATAGCATTTTCTAGGATCCATACTTGGATCTCCTGATAAATCACTATACCAAACTGGTTGTCTATGATCATGATTCTCTGAACGATAACATTGCTGTCTCTTTGTTGTGGTTATTTTGTTTTGTTTTATTTTGTTTGAGACAGGGTTTCTCTGTTGTAACTCTGGCTGTCCTGGAACTCACTCTGTAGATCAGACTGGCCTTGAACTCACAGAGATTCATCTGCCTCTGTCTCCCAAGTGCTGAGATTAAAGGCTTGTGCCATCACTGCCTGCCAAGCATTGCTGTTTTGCATGTTATCATTATATGTATCAGAGATGATTTCTCCTGTGGTTCAGGAACATCTGCTGCCACGGTCTGATAAATTCTCCCCAAATCTGAAATATGGGATTTATTTTGAGTTTTTTCTATTACATTTTGCTTTCTTGTTTATCATTCTCTATGATTTAAATAACGTCTTAACCTTATGTATTTCAGCAAAAACAAGAAAGCTGTTGGAATAAACTGGTACATGCTAATCAACATGCTTTTCCTTGTGGCCTAGGGTTGTCATCTTCAAAATCATGTCAAGCCCGAGGAAATGGCTTGGTGAGCAGAGCATTTGCTGCACAAATATGAGGACCCCAGTTTAGGTCCTCAGAACTAATGTGGATCAGAAAGTGTTAGCAAATGTCTCTTGTCCTATTGGTCATAAGGTTGTATGGGGGACAGATATCAGAGAGCTGTTGGACAGTTGAGATTTAGTTAATTTTGTGTTCACAGCAGCAAACAAGTTATCCTGTTTCAAACAAGGTGGAAATATGGAGATACATTGTAGTTTTCGTCTGATATTCATATATGTGCTATTGTACCACACATTGGTCTGCACTCATGTACCTTCATAAACCACTGAGAGGGGGGAGGAGGGAGAGAGGGGACCAGTAACAATGACAAGTTAGAGTTTGTCTGATATTTTTTCCCTTTTGGATCACACACATTCTAATTTCTGAAGTCAGATCGTTTGACAGAAGTGACAGACCAAATTTTAATAAATCCAGAAGATTGGTCAAAATTCAAAAGGGTCATATATCATATCTGCTTGCATGCTTTTAAGAAAGAATCTTTCTGAAATTAGTCGGTATATTAAAATTTGGCAGAAAAGAGAACTTCTACATAGGAGAGAAGCCAAGAAGATTGATTATGATTTAAATAATATGATTTTTCTAATACTTATTCACATTTCTCTTGATGTATTCTCATGACATATTTCAGCTCTTTGTTTATACAATGACCTTTTTTACTGGTGTGTAAACCAAAGGTATGTCTAGTTTATATAAATTTTATATTTCAGTAGATCAACTCATAGAAATGCAGCCCTCTGTAGATCAGTTATTTAATAATATGTATTGAAGAAATGAGGAAAGAAGACAAATTTGCCTTTTTGGTCTCCTGCAGGAAAAAAAATTTCTTTAAAAAAGGTATTTCCTTCAGCATAACTTTAATGCTCAAAATCATGGGCTGAGATAGCAAAGGATGCATTAGCTCAGAGCTTTTCCATCTGCAGTGAAACTAAGCTGGTAGTAGCTGGCTTATCTTGCTCAGTAAGCTAGAACACCTGGATAGTTATATGATTGACTTTTTGTCCAAAGATGATGCTCAATTGGGAATGAAACTGAGCCTGGTTCTACTTGATCCACTTGCTATCCAGGACAGGTATATTATAACCACTGTCACAGACACTGGCTCCTTTGTTGAACTCTTTGCCCAATAGCATTTATGTTGTTACTCAAAGTTATGGTCTCTCACTCTTCTCATAACAGAAAATCCCTCAGGTAAAAGGGCTAATTAGATGTATGGCCAAATACCATTTCCTTCACATTTTCTTAAGGCCGGAGCATTTCAGCTTCAAAGAGAAACACATTTTGTTCTAAAATAAAATTGGTACCTACGAAATCATGTAAGATGTAATTTAAGAAAAACCAGCTCGATATTATAACAGGATTTTCTTATCATGCTCTCTCCAGATGCTACAGCTGTCACTTAGGCCATGCCAATGTCTAGTGTCATGCCAGTTTGATGCAAGTTGGTTCCACTTGTCACCCTTTCAATTTCCCAGATGGCCTCAATTTTAAAGGGCATATTAGCATTATCATAGCAATCTTAAAGATGTGTCTTGGCTTGACTTTAAGCTCATTTTGTTTCTAACTCACAACGTATAATGAAATACCACTGAGATAAAAAGAATTCCATTGTCTGCATATGACATCAAATGCTCTAATCTCTGACTGAAGTAATTTTAAGTTAAAAAAAAAGTGTTCTATGAGGCACACTGCACTGTAGCATCAAATAAAACTAGAGATGCTTTTTAACACAATGGATTGAATGACAGGTAGAGGGGTTCTTTCCCTTGCTCATTAATAAATATCCCTATTGTGTGTACTGAAATAGTTTAAATTTTTGAAAAAGTACAGATCTGCATGATAAAATAGAAACACTTGAAAAATCAATGGTATTTTAAGCCAAATTCTAAGCCAAATGAAATTACTTTATCAGTTAAGATGAAGGATCATCTTCAAAGACTTGTTTTTTAAGAACATTATTTTGGCTCCCTTTATTATCTCTAAAAAGTTTATGTATATTTAAAAAAAGTCAAGAAACATTTTGGGGGTTACAATTTTTGAAAGGATCTCACTCTACAGCCTAGTTGGGTCTCCAACTTGTGATTTCTTGTCTCAACTTCTTTAGTGCTGTGATCACAGGCATTATCCATATCACCTGGCTATCAATAGATTCTAGTCTTTTTGTGTGTATCACTTTAATTGTCTCTTTTATCCAAGAAACTCAGAATTTTACTTCATTTTTCATTTAGAAAATAGGATAGTGACTTTTAATTCATTGGGTTGTTTGGAAGGCATACAAGTGATAAAGCCACAACACAGCCCTGTGACTGTGGAATGTGGGGAAGGTGTCACAGTAAACCCAGCTACTCAAACGAAGATCTTATGTATTTAAAAATCACCAACACAGAATTGTACACCTTCAAAATAGAAAATGCTCATTCTGCTGGAGGATGTAGGGAACTTTTTCTATCCTCAAACCATAATTAAAGGGAAGTCTCATTATTGTAATATTCTCAAATCTACAAGTCCACAGCACAGCATTAGAGAAAATAGGTTGGCAATGCACTATGTATATAATTTTTGACTCCTCTCATTTGTTCCTGCTACAGGAAATTATATTAATACTTCAAACAGGGATTAAGCAAGGCAAGGAGAAATTGGATCAGTTTGTGAAAGGGATTGTTTACATAGTAAATAGTTAGTTATGTAGGAAATCACGGAAATTATTTTTACACAGTTGAGTGCAGATATCTTTATCTTAGATGATTTCTTCAACTGCTACTCTGGTGCCTTGAACAAAATGAAAGTAGTACAAAGAGAAAAGAATAGAGATGGGAAGAGAAGAAGCATCAAGAGCAATAGAGGAAAAATTGTGAGGGTGTTCAAAGCTTAGAGTATACAGAAAAATGCTAAACGGTGACACTCAGGGCTTTGCTTCTGACCTCAGCTTGAAATTCTTGTTGCACTTTTTCCATCTGTGGAAAACATTTGCAAGTCACCTATTCTTTGACCATGCTGCTTCTTCATGTATGAAATATTAGTACATACATCATACTATTTTGATAACTGCTGAAATTTATAAGTATTCTTTTTTTGGACTCATGCATTAGATAGACCTTCAGACAGACCTCATTGGCTATTTTTATACCATTGTTTTACAATCCTTGATACTTGAACCAGGTAAAATTTCATTTGTTTGTTTCCCATCTGGATGACTTTTGGCAGATCCTTTACATAATTTCTGAAATCTCTGTTGTGATATAGTTGTAGAGAATTGTCTCCACACAACAGAAAATCATTTTGCACGTTGATTTTTCTGCCACATATAATTTCTGAAGATTTTTTTAAAAGAGGCTTACAAACATACCTGCTGGTAACCCAGATAGATAATTGTTTTATTGAAGTTGTTGTGGATAATTGTGTGTGTGTATGTTTGTTGGATGTCTCCATATAATTAGAATTTGTGATGAAATGTATAAATATTGGCATCCAAATATATAACCAAGCTGAATGTGTGAATAGACTTGGTATTTTGATAAGCTTTTCATGTAGTACATATATAGATTGCTTTCTGAAAATGCTTAAGATAGCTTGAAATATTCAGAAATCTCATTGGTATTACATCTTTATTGATATTGAGTGATTTGTTGTATTTAATTTTTTTTCTTTTTTTCTTTTGGTTTTTAGAGACAGGTTTTCTCTGTGGTAAGTCTGACTGTCCTGGAACTCACTAGGTGGACTAGGCTCACCTCCAACTTACAGGGACTCTCCTGCCAATGCCTCTTGAGTGCTGGGATTAAAGGTGTGAGCCACCACTGCCTGATGAAACTAATATTTTTAATCTCAGATGCTTTTCATCTATTATTTGAAATTCTAATTTGGAAATAAAGTGTAAAAATATAGTTCTGTTTTATTATTTATCATATTTAAACACATATACACATATGTTGGTTTTATTCTTAAACTATAGTTACATTTTAGGACTCTTTTTGAGCAATAAATTGACAAGGTTTCATTAAAAATATTTATTGCAGAATCAAGAGGTATAGTTAAATTGTGTTCATTTTAACAGAATTTTATGTTTTCTTTTGGCTTGGTGTTCAACTTTATCTAACTTTCCATAAAGTTAACTTATTTGATGTTATCACTTAAAGTTATATTTTATCAGAGATTACTTGAAAACTCCTTTTCATTATAAACCATATTGTTCTCTACCTAAATCCAAGGCATCTCACCTTCATCCTGGACCCTCACCATTGTATTGCCAGGAAAAATCCCTTTCCCTACATCTTTGGACCTCAGTTCTAGGATTTCTTTCTCTTCTTTGTTATTAGATTTTTCTGGTTCTTCTAATTTCTGAATATATATTTAGTGTATGATTTCTAAGTTCCTGTATCCTGTCATTTAAAGAATGGACTATTCTTGTACTGACTAAATCTTACTCATGTAAATTAAAAAGAACTAGACATATCTATTGCAATTATAATATAGGATATTAACTTGATAATGATAGTGATAGAAGTATTTTTTTGAGTCTTTGGAGTATACCCAAATTACTCAACAGAACAGATGCCAGAATAAAGCTCTCTCTCTTGAAATGACTATAATTTCCTATTTTGATTTAATACCTGCTATGTTCCAGATAAATTTTAACCCCATAGGTTTCTTAAAAGGAAATCTTGACTTTTTTGTGTTTAGGTATATGATATATGTATTGAAAAACTATACTGAAAAAGTATAAACTCTATCAAGGAAAAACAAACAATTTTGTACATTGTCTTAGGCTGTAGAATTGAAAATATAAAATGACATGCCATTTTGAGTAGATAGGAAGGTGCATTTCATGATAAGTAACCATTAAATTATAGAAATCATTGTAAAATACAAAAGAAATTTTGATGACATTTGTAAATATAAATCCTAAGTATTTTTATTTCTTCTAGGCCATATATTTGTAGAATTAAGAAAATAGTTAATTTAAGAAGAATAAATGTAGTGTGTTCTAAAGATTATGTTGATATTTTCAGTATATTAAACAAAATTTTAGTTTCCTTTAATGATATTATGCATTGAACTAGAATATTTTGTTCTCAAGTTCCCTAATTCAATAACTTCTATGGAATTTTCCTTTTCATAGATATTTGTACAATTTAAAAACGTCTCCTATAGGACATAGAATATATTTGTAATATTTTACTTTGAATTTCAAAGATACTATTTCCTCCATTGTACAAAGAACAAAAAAATTCTAATAATATTCTCAAAATAATAAATTCTATACGTATTTTTTGAGATTAAGCTATAATTACCTGATCTCCCCTTCGCTTTCCTTTATTCCCTCTAAACCTTCCCAAGTACCTTCTTCTTCTTTATTAAATTATCCAATACCACTCTAGTCATTAAAATTTTGTATGAATTTTGTGTATATATGAAAATGATCTTATCCAATATAGTTTATAAGGAATAATTTAAAAATTGAATCTCACTATATTATAAAATCTAAAAGAAAAAAGTGAATGTCTAGATGAATTATTACTTACCAGAGTAAAATTCAGATGAATTAAATAATTTGAACACACCCATAACTGCCAATGATATAGAAGTAATTTAAAACATTCCAAATAAAAATGCCCTAATGCTCGTGGGTTCGGGATGGAATTAAAACAGATCATCAAGGAACTAGAAGCAGTACATCTTTAACTCCATAAAGTACAAAGAAATAGTACCTTTCAAAATGAGACAAGACTCTTCCCCAAGAAAATTACAGGCTAATATCCTTGATGAATGTAAGTGTAAAAATTTTCAATAAAATACATGCCAACCAAATTATAAAATAACATCAACAGACTCACCAACAAAAATCAAGTCAGCTGAATCCAAGAGGTATAGGAATGATTCAGCATTCATAAATTAATGTGTACTAGATCATGTAAATAAAATAAAAAACAAAAAACACATGATTATCTCATTGGAGGAACAAAATAACTTTGAGAAAATACATCATCTCATGATAAAAATCATTTGGAATATAGGTATGGAGGAGACATAAATGCCACATTAAGTAAGTCCACAACCAACATTATGTTAAATGGAGAAAACAAAAAAAAGTATAAGAAAAGGAGGTGCACTCTTTTTACTCTTGTTCTACATGGTGCTTGAAGTTTTAGCTAGAATAAAAAGGTGACAGAAAGTGATACATATTAAACAGGAAGAGAGTAAAATACCTTATTATCCATGTGATATATACGACTCTATACATAAAAGGCCCTAAATAATCCACTAAAAATCTTCTAAAATTTATAATCACATTCAGAAAAAAACAGATACAAAATGAATGTTCAAAATTAGTAGTCTTCATATATACCCAGACAAACATACCAAGGGAGAAAACAGAGAAAAAATCCCACTCACTGCAAATTAAAAAAAAATAAAGTTATATAAACTGGTAAGTAAAAGACTTGTAGAGTGAGAAGCTTATGAGCTTTTACCTCTAACCATGGAGATAAAATACAGCGAATGGAAGTAAAGTACTGTGAATGGCTTCTAGATGAAGGAGACCTAGTTTTACTTATGGGTGTTGCTTATGGTAGGTAGGTTGACCATGCTACAGTGGGGGACACCACAACCAGAAATAATGAACAAATACAAATACAAAAAATGGACAATACAAATTAAAGTCAATGGGTTATTACATTAAAAACTAAGACACACGATATTGGGATTATGGCAAGAGAGGTGAAGATAGATCTGAAGGAAGTTAATGAGTGGAACTGGGATTAATATGGTCTAAATACATTGTGTGATGTTCTAAAATAATTAATAAAATGTTTACATAAAAACTTACTTATATTCAGTATATAAATAACTTTGACTCAAAATAGAAGTTGAAGTTTCAGAATGAGAACTTGATGAGAAGGATATATTGGATATATATATATATGTAGGCATATATTGGATGCCGCAGATAATCTTCAAGGAAGACCTAGATTTTATATTTTGAATTACAGCCTAATTTTCTTTCCCTGTTCTATGATAAAATAGTCTGGCAAAAGTAACTTAAGGGTAAGGGTTCAATTTCACTCACAGTTCCACAATACATTTATTAAACTGTAGAAGCCACAGCAGCAGGAATTTGAGGTTTCTCATCACATCACATCCACAACCACAACAGAGAGCAACAAATGTGTGCATGTTCATATTAAGTGTAGAAGTTTGAGGAAAAACATCCCCTGTAGACTCATATAACTGAATACTTAGTCACTTGAGGGAGATTACTTAAGAAGGATTTTTGGATATAGACTAGTTGGAGGAATTATGTCACTGAGGGTGAGCTTTGAATCAATTTTTCTTTCTCTCTCTCTGTCTCTCTGTCTCTCTGTCTCTCTCTCTCTCGCTCTCTCTATTTCTCTTTTTCTCTCTCTCTACATCAAGATAAACCTCTCAACTACTTCACAACTACCATGCTTGTTTACCTCCATGCTTGTCATCATTGTGATAATAAATTAAACCTCTGAACCTGTAAGCAAGTCACCAATTAAATGCTTTCTCCTATGAGAATTGCTTTGGTCATGGTGTCACTTCATAGTAATAGAACAATGACTAAGACACTAAGATATTTTGTTTACTTGTCCAGGATCCTTTGTTAAGTAAATAGTCCCACCCACAATTAACATGGATCTTTCACATCAATGAACCTAATCAAAATAATCCCCTATGCATGTCTAGAGAACCATTTTCTCGGTTATCCTAGATTTTATCAAGTTGACAACTATATATATATATATATATATATATATATATATATATATATATATATATACACACACACACATTTATATGTGTATATATACACACATATATATATACATATACACAATATATATGTATATGCATGTATACATATATATGTGTGTGTGTGTGTGTGTGTGTGTGTGTGTATACTACTTGTGCTGCTTTATGACTTATAAAGTTTTTCTGGTTCTTGTGGATAACTCATATTATTAACATTTTGAAAATGAAAGATCTGATATACTCAGAAGTTTATGTAACTTTCATAATGTCATGTTTGTTACAAGTGATTAGCTTTGCTATAGTTGAAACATGCTTCCAAAATCCTATCTGATGAAGGTTTTAAACATAATACACTCTCATGATGTTACGACTGGCAGAGACCTAGAAATGTCAGGCTCATCATATATGATTTTGTGTATAGGAAGATAGTGTTTCTTTGATTCAAAATTACCACTGCAATCGTTCTAAAAATACTTTCTACTATGAATATAACTAGTCTATCAGAGTGTTTAAAACCTTCTAGATCACTGGAATGATCCAGAAAGATATTTTAAGCACTTGTGTATTAAATTGTGTCTCTCTCATTTATGCCAATGTTCTGACACCCTGATGCTCAGAGGTGATAAAATGAAAATTATTATTAATGTGACTCCCTATCCATTATTCACACATTATTATTATCTTGGGAGAAAGAGGACATCTGGGAGCAATCTTTAATAAATAGAAAAACATATGAAGAAATAAGAGGAGATGGCCATCTCCAGGCCAAGAGAGAGGCCTGGGCCAGAACTTATCTTTGTATCTCTTAGAGGAAGCTAAATTTTTTTTGAGGCTCTGCTTTCCACACAAGTCTGAAGATAAGATTCTATGGCTGAGGGCAGCATATCTCTGGAATTCTGTTATGGAGGACTTACCAAATAAATATTCTTACTAAGATCGTTCCTTTAAATGAATGTTTACACGATTAAATTCTGCAAGGCTTAAGTAGTACAGCAGGATCTATGTCCATTTCATCTGTTACCTTGAAATACATTTGTCTAGTTTCTATGTGATTAATAGCATTATTTGGTAGATGAAGTTATTGGGCTTCAGGGAAGTAAAAGACAGTGTCACTCCATAAATGAAGGAATTGTATGACTTCAAGTGATACACCAGAGAGGAAAGTTTTGGATATTGTAATGAATATAAAGAGGTCCCAAACTTAATTCATGAAGATCATCTTACTTCATTGTGTCACAGATAGTAAGGATCTGCATTGCAGCCAAACTGAAAAGATATTTTCAAATCGTTATTGCACATGTGGAACCTTTATATTAGAGAACTTTAAGATGTTTGCCTTAGTGAGAATTACCACTTATTAGTTTTACTAGGTTGGACATTATCAGAAGGTATAAAAAGAAAAATATAGACCAGATATACATGGTCTTGGCTCCTATATGATGTAAACAATCAGAAACTATTAAATATTTAAGTTAAAAATATCAAGGTGTCAATTTATCCTATAATGAGTGATAGTTAAGAATTTTTGTTTTGATACTATTATTAAATACACACAAATAACAAGGAACTCTACAACATGAAGAATGATGTCCTTGTTCTATACATCCTCTCATTTCCAAAGGTATTTGTAATTATCTCTTGGATGCAAGTTTAAATATATTTTGAATATATGTTTAAATGGACATACATTTTATAAATCTAAATAACCACAGTGCCATGTGTACTGATCCCTAAGGCTTCCTGCCCAGGCAGCCTCATGCCACTGTGATGAATATTTTATGTGGATTCTAGGGGATGAACTCAGATCCTCATGCTGACATGAGAAGCACTTACCAACTAAGCTCTCCCTAGCCATTTATATGCATTTAAGCTAGGCACACATTTTGTATATGAGTATTAAAATCATGCTGCACATCATATTCTTGTAATGCAACCAGATGTAATTTACTTGCTTATTTAGAATTTATTTGTTTAGAATTCAATCATTATCATTTATATCATGTAGGATGTTTTCAAATCCACTGTGCCAGGCACAAACTCTCCTCTTTGAACTTGATACATGTCAAAAGAACTTTGTAGTTAAATATAGCAACAGAATTTCATGGCTAAAGACTGTTTGCTAGGAAAACATAAGTTTGCAAAGTCTAGTCATTTTCCTTTGAGGCTGAAAATATAAATATATTGCCAGTGTGGACTTCCTCTCCATCTTTCTTTAATTTTATAACACATTATCTATTCAGCATTTTGCATTACAGAGTTTGCTACCACTTTAATGAACTTGGGGAAGTAATTGACCTCTGAAATAAAATACCTCTGAAACCTGTTATTTAAATGGGTCTGGAAAATCGTTACAAGAACATGAAACTGATATTACTGAAATTTGGTGCTCTGATTGCATCACAAATTTGGCAATGAGTTACTACATCAGTCTGTCACTAAATGGTGCAGATGTTTCAATAATTTTGTGATGGTGCAGAATAGAACAACTCACAGAAATTAGTGTAGAACTGAGAAAAATCCTATGTGGAGAAAAGTAAATTCTATTTGTTAGACAATATTTAAAACATAAAAAGAAAAAATAAATTAGATTTCTATATAGTGCCATAAATATTTGCTGAGACCCATTCTGACAACACTTTTGAGTTAAACTGACATGTAATGTCTTTGGTTGACAATCACTCTCAGGCCACTTGAAGAGTGCAAATTTGATGCCAAGAATAGGAGATGACTACATTTTTTTATTGGATGATATTTACAGTATATTATCGGGCATCATTAATTTGGAGATTATTATGTACTGTGACCAATGTACTGTGACCAAACTCATTCTCTGCACTGTTAAAAAGTTTAAACTTGAGGAAAGTATTCTAATGCTTTAAGACTCCATTTTTTTCTAAATTTTTCTTGGTTTTGCTTTTTTTTTTTTTTTGTGGAGACTTGAATAAGGCACATGTAAATTGCGTATAAATTGTTAAGAGTGGCACCAAAGAAAGAATAAGTGCTTATAAAAGCCTAGCTAGTTAAAACATTTATGTGTATAGTATTTTCATGGTTATTTACATGCTGTTGGTATAGTTGTGGCTTATGCTACCTTTCATGTTAAATTATATTTTCCAAAGATAATTTGAATCTGTGCCTCTCAAACTTTTTCATAGTTGTATGTCTGAAGGATAGATGTTTCACTATGGTAATGATTCTCTAATATTTCATGATATGTGCTGGCTTGGTTTATGTATACACATGTATATACAAATATCTGTGAGGAGTGACAAACTCCATAATATCTCCCCTATTTGTTATGGTTAATCACAACTTCCAAGCATGAAAATAATGACATTTAAATGTTATTATCATATAATTCATGGAATTTATTTTGAAGTTCAACATTTAGAAGGTCAGAAACACAGTATTTAAAAAGCAGATACTTATTCAAAGTATCTTAGAAATTCATTGTTAATATCGAAATATTTTTATTAAATAGCTTATATTTTAAATGATAATTCTAATCTCTGAGCTCAAACAACACATTTGTTTCCTTGTTATCATTTTCTGAAGAAACTATAGTGTATGCTTTCAAATTATTTGTTGAAGAAATATACATACTCATGATGTGTCTCCTTCTCTTATGATAGTTGATTGTGTGTATCATTTGTTTTGAACACTTGAAGCAGATTTACTAGAAGATCATGGTTATGGTTCTGAGCAGATTTCAAGTATTTTGGCTACTATTTCTATCAAATATCCTAAAAGGTTCTGTACAGAAAGCCTCCCTGCACCTGCATCTCTTCTCTTTTTTCCAATCCCCATTACTGCTTTGTGATGAGTGGCAGCCCAGTCAAAGAGTCTGACGTCCTATGGACTTCTCTACAGTGCAACTGTAAAAAGAATTATTTCCTAAAAATTTTTCAGGATGTTTGAAATCTGTGATTTTAACAAATTTTGTTCAACTTGATGTAAATGGAATAAACAATTAAAAATAGATTTTGATTGTAACCTAAATGTAGATGTAGATTCAAGGCAAAAGGACTTATTCTTTGGCTAATTAAATCCTCAGTCTGTAGAGGGTTTCAGCCTCTGAACAATCTAGTCATAAGCCTAGAACTGGAGGGCTTTAACCTCTGTACAATCTCATCTTCAAGCAGAATGTTTCAGTCTTGGAGACTTACTACTGACTGACTCACTCTGAATAGCTCCTGATTTCAGAGCTGTACTGAACTCAACTGACTCTTTTGGCTGTTCTTTCTCAAACTTTTCTCCAAGATGACTGGTTGAAACTGACCTTCTGAGCTATCTGACTGTTTCTGACTGAACTATTCTGACTCTTGAGTCTTGCAACTTCTCTGGCTGACCTGCTCTGCTAGTTTTCAAACTGATTCTCTCTGTTAGCTGACTCTTTCTCCTTAACTGTCTTGTGTATCTGTTTCAGACTGCCACTTACTGTCCTCTGATCTGAGAGCCTCCTTTTATATTATGAGAATTGGGTGTGTTCTTACTCTGACTCATTCTGCTAACTCTTCCTTCTTGTTTGTCACTTAGTCTGCTCTTCACTCTGATTCATCTCAGACGTCACTTCCTGTCTGACATTGACTCTTTCTGAGCTCTGCTTCCTGTCTCTGCTTCCTCCTCTGCTTCTACTTGCTTCTTTCTTGAGGATTAACAGCATGTGCTACCACAGCCTTCTGAATACTGGGATTAAAGATGTGTACTAACATTCTTACTACACTAGAGCAGCCATGCTGCCTGATTAAAGGATTAAATATTTTCTACACCTAAGAACCTTAAGAAGTAGAAATTTTTGGGTTTAAAAAATTCTCTAATATTATTTTTCATTGTCTTCATATGTCAACAATGATCAGTACTACAACTGATACATGTAAGCAAAAAAATAATAAACAAAACACTTTTTAGTTCAGGAACAGATACATACCTTGGGAATAAGTACTTGTATGTACTTGTTAGGAATAAGATTTTCTTAGTGCTATATATTTTTTCTCACTATTCTCACTCTCATATTTCTGTATATTTGAAAGGATTTTTGGCCTAATTCATATATCAACAAAACATGTTCTGAGTTATATTTCAAGTGACATTTTGTGGCTTCATTTTGAATCCATTCATTCATAATCTGATATGTTGTTAAGGAGCAGAGTGAAAGAACATTTAATTGGGTGAGTAGGGAAGCAGGGAAGATTTTGGAGGAGTTTGGGGGAAGGAAAATAATATGATCATAATATATTATATCTAAGAAATTATCTGCTGGGTGGTGGTGGCACAAGCCTTTAAGCCCAGCACTCAAAAATCAAAGGCAGGCAGGTCTCTGTGAGTTCAATGCCAGCCTGGTCTACAGAGTGAGATCCAAGACAGCCAGAGTAACAACAGGAAACCCTGTCTCAAAAAAAATTTAAAAAAATTTAATTAAAAATCTAATTTCAATCTAATTAAAAATAGAAGCATTTTAATATTCACATTTAAAATATTTCCATAGGTATAATAGATCTATTTAGAATATTTCCATAGATAGAATTGGAATGTTCTATTGGAATGATGTATAAAACAAACTCTTCACATATTCTATGTACTTTAGCTCAAATTATTAAAAAGTTTTGACATAGATTTTATTTCAAAAGATGCATTATTGCAAAGAATCGGGCCTGGCATCTTACTGTCTAATGTAATGTGTTGCAGCTTAATATTAGACATTATGTCTAATTATGACATGTATATGATGTATATGTATTAGACATAATACATTTACAATCACATACAAGGTCCATTCAAAAAGAATATTACCTGCAGCATTGGTAAGGAGATTTTCCTTTTTAGAGCTGTATTTGTTTGATTAAGGATTCAGTTCATGTGACATTTTTCTTCATGCAATTTCTTCCATGTAAATGAAGGTAGAAGAGTTTCATCAATGTTCAGTTCTGAGAGGTTAAGTGACATGGTATTTATATCATTTCACATTTGTTCAGTATCTTCCATAGAATTATGGGTCATGTAAAGAAAGCCAGCCTTAATAGATCTTTTATTCTCTCCTGGTGGCAAAGGCTCACATTATAGGGCAGTAGTAATCTGTGGAGTTGAGCTATAAGACCTCAGTAGTGTGGCCATAAATGAGGATTTCTGTTTGATATTCTGAATCAAGCCTATGGAAATTTTCTGGTGAGGACTTGTTAACTTTTCAGGTCTCTTAATGACTTTCCACTGGAAGTCATGGTACACAAATTTAATCCCAGCACATTGTAAGTAAAGGCAGACAGATTTCTCTGAGTTCCAGGTTAGCTTTATCTACATAGAAAATTCTAGAGCATCTGAGGCTATAAAATGAGACCTTGTCTCAGGAATAAAAATGAAACAACATCAACAAAAAGATAATGCATTTTCCTTCATGTGTACTAGCTATAAATTCTTGGTCAGTTTTTTTTTACTTTCTTTGAAGCTCAATTGTTTCGTCTAAAACATTGGTGTAGACAATATTTACATTACCAAGTTAGAAGAAAAAAATAAACTAATCTCCTTAATAGCTACCATATTCTTGGTAGGTCTTTCATATCACCATTTGGTCCTGAAAACAGGGGTGTTTGATAAGAATTGTAAGCCATACCATTTATAAGATAAAAAATAACTTTCATATGTATATCTGATTCAGTGTGATCAATAAAATGGAGAAATTCCCTTGATTCAATCTTAGGGATTTTTGATTGAAAAGTCTCTCTTCTTTACTCCATATGAACCTGCTCACATTGCATAAGAGAATAACTCATGCATCACGGCAATCAGTGAATGTCAAATATAAATGTTTGCGTAAACACTGGATTAATCAATAAACAATTTACCCTCTTTTAAATCTTGTCATTGCCTTTAAAATATTATTTTATTTTTATTTGCGTAGATTTTTTTTTTGCAAGCATTGTTCCCCATTTCCATGAAATGCCTGAGGAGGCTTGGAGAGGCTGTCAGATTCTCTGAAACTGAAGTTACAGACAGTAGTGAGGCACTGTGTGGGTGCTAGAAATCCAACCAAGGTGCCCTGGAAGAGCAGCCAGGGCACTGAACCACTGAAGCAACTCTGCAGTCTGCTTTTTAACCTAAGTTCAAAAGGAAAGCTAGAGATATATTTTTCATTTTTAGTTGTATGCATGAGTTCATTTATGATTGGAACGATTGAAAACAAAACACGAAGATAAAGTGATGAAACTAAAATTTGTTTCTACTTAAAATGGATGAATTAAATAAGCCAAATGAAATAAAAACATTGTAAATTTTTCTATGATTTAAAAAAATGATGAGACTTCAGCTTGTTTCTCACAAGCCAGTGTGGGGCAGCAGAGTCCTGATGTCCCCATTGGTGCTGACCAAACTGACTCAGCAACACTTTTTATGTGATGTTGCTAAAATACTTAAAGTGTCATAATAGCTGGCCTTAGCCCTTGCAGTTTCTCCACAGGAACCAGTTGCTGAATGTTCGCATATGAATAAAATGCTGTAATTCTTTGTAAGATGTATGAATCACATTATCTGATTAATAAGGCATGTTGTACAGGGGAAAGATTAAGTCTGAATATTCAAATGAAAATAACTAAAATGGATACAGAGCAGAAAATAAATCTGTTACACACATAAATGGCTTTATTACCAAAAGATAACATGAGTCCTCAACATTTTCCTTGTAACCAGAGGATCACTAGTTAAGTACCTGACTCTTTGCTTTTACACTTGCCATTATAAAGATTTATGTCTCTTCTACTGAGAACAAAAATATCTAAGGAGAGTGTAAAAAGAAAATGGGCTGAATCTCCAGGCTTCACTATTGTTCAAGAGAAACTCAGTACTATTCCAACTTGTTTTTATTTATATGTTACCATTTGGATAATTATCTACACTAGAATTTTTTTTATCAAATGTCCCTAATAGGTGTTTCAAGAAAGAAGAAAGAATAACACTGTAATTTATGTTTTTACTGTTTCCTAAATAAATCTTAGCAGAGGAAAGATAGCACACAATGTTATAATCTTGGAAGGTTAAGTTCATCCTGTTAGAGAGGAGATGGAAGAGAACAGCTTACCTTGACAGCCAATAAACAGAATAGAACAGCATGAGGAAGGCTCCTATTTTCCATAGCTTCACTACTTCCCAACATTCTATTCAAAATTTGGATTCATCTATGGAATGAATTATTCATTATGTCAGACGCTTAACTTTATAAATTACCTTACAGATACATACCCAGAACTGTGTTTTCTAACATTCTACGCATTTTGTCAATCCAATCAAATTGACAATCAAATTTCATTATCATATCTATACTATGTAAGAGCTGTGCTGAGTATTGTAAGAGATGGATGGTCTTAAGATCCTGGTATGTTATAGAGATGCGTGAAAATTCTCCCTTATAATAAGGCATTTATGTAACTGTTTCTATCATTGTTTTGTAGTTGATAGGAATGGGACTTCCATGCTCTCATTTAAAAAAGATTCCAATTTTATGAGGACTTAGAACCCAATTATAAGGAGAAGTGAGTATGTGTCTAGATTGACTGAGTAAACAATGAAGCGATTGCCTGCTCTTCAGCAGTGCAGTTTTCTCACCTATTTTCTTTTTCTTGATTTCTGTTTTTTTTTCTTACTTATTCTTAACCACTTACCTCAATTTCATTTATCAGAATTTTTTGTTTTCTTACTTTCATATAATTAAAATAAGCCTTGTAGTTTCACAGTGTGGTGAGTTTGTTTCTCAAAATGGTAGAAACATATTTTCTTTAACCCAGTCTCTCTTGTCTGATTTATCTTGTGACCAACAGAAATCATTTGATTGGTAGCCATGGAATTGAGTGTGGCTAACTGTCCCATTTGGCAATTGACTTGCAATCTGGACTTTATTAATGACACACTCTGAAGAGCTGATATAGCAAGCCAAGAAAATCAAGCTAGACACTATAAAAAGCTGAATGTTTACTGCATTTTTCTTTTGGGGGCTCTTCATTATTGCCACTTTCATCAGTTACTTGCTTCTAAAGGATGAAGATGAGCCCATGATTCTCCTACTCATTTAACCCTTTGGATGGAAATTGTAGAATGTTATATGCAGTTTAAATTCAGAAAACAAATCCATTAGCATATATCAGAAAAAGTATAATATTTAATGTTCTGGCTTTATATAGTGCATTATATACATCCCAAGAGGAATGTTCCTATTCTTGTGGGCAAAATTGGAATGAGAATACTTTTTCAGCTGTTTTATCAATTTTCTGTGTGGACCTCCTTTTTAGTCTCTGCATCTTATTTCTGATTTTGCTTTGTATTATATTTTGTGCTAAGGTATGGATTCATGCAGCCATATAACGCTGGATTGTATGTGAAACACAACTTTAACCATGCTTTATTATAGCTGCTCAAATCTATCATGCCCAGTAATCTAACTTTCTAAGTACTATGTCCAAGTAACATCAATCTGTCTGTGATTCTTACTAATCAGACCAGTGCTCTACTCATTATGCAGCAGTGTGAACAGTGCCTACTTGCTTCTTTGCCTAAATTGCCAGGCATGGATAATAATAGATCTATTAAATATTACTCATTTTAATTAATTAACATTTTAACACATATGCATTTGCAAATTCCCCAGGCATTTGCTAGATGAATGTTTTATGATGAACCATATTGACAGCAAATACTGTAGCTGATACATTTAAATAAACTGATTATTTGTATGTATTATTGACATGACTTTACAATGTATTAGTTAAGATGAGATTTCAGAATTGAGAGGAGTTGATTTATAAACTCAGAATGTCTGTTAATACAATCTATTTTATAGTATTGCTTTGTGGATTGAGACAATTTAGTAGATCATATATTAGAATAAAATAAATACTGTTGTAGTTGATCATTACAAATGAGTCTGCTATTCAAGGTCTGGAGGATTTTTTGTTGCATCTATCACTTGAAAAAGTAATTATCAAAGTTATTTCCATTGAGGACAGAGCAAGATTATCTTTTTGAAGACATGTAGCAACCAACAACTTTAACTTCATTTTGCACATGGTGAAGAAGCAAACTTTAATCACAATGATTGTTTAACCTCTACTATTTAGTGTGATCACTGGAAACTAGGGTCTTTGAGAAGAGAATTCATATCAAATGACTTATATGGAGAGGAAAGCAATAAGGCTAACATCCTTCTGAAAACAGTAGGAAAAAATGACCACGTGAGCTCATAGTAGGAAAGCAGGTTCTTGTGGTATTCAACACGACAGGCCTCTCAGGAGAAAGACTGTGTCAAGTCTTGAAACATCAAATCTTTATAACATAATATTTCATATAACATATTCATAAATATACTTCTGATCTTTAACGTCTCCTAGTCTGTAGTTATTGTCATGAAAGCCTAAGATGACATAACAAGCTTCTTTAAAAATTCTTAAAATACTTAATTGTCAACCAATGCACACCCAGCTGTGTCACCTATCACTCCATAGGGGGCAAAGAGCTGGCTTCCTCATTGTATAGAACAGTTGATTTTAGGTTCTAATAGTAGTTGTGCTGGCATATTTGGTCAGTGCTGAAATGGCCTGTGCGTTTACCCTCACAGCTGCTAAAAACATTGGCCCAGGACTGATATACACTTGCTTTAAAATTGTCTTCCTTTTCAAAACATTTTAAAAAACAAATTTTGGTTTATAATCTCACTTGAAGAGTTTTACCACATATTTATTAATACTGAAACACAAAGGTATCAATTTTAGTTCATTTAATATGATGTAAATAAAATCTTGGGACATGTGTAGGACAAGTACATGCTCTGACAATGACCCATATTCTCTCACTTGATGAAGAATTGTAGATTTAATTGTTTTATTACCTCTTATTCATTCATTCATTCAATGCATTCATGAGTGTGTATGTGTGTAGTGTGCCCATTCCATAATGAATGTGTGGAGGTCAAAGGATAATTTGTGGGAGTTTCTCTTTCATTCTACCAGGTAGGTTTCAAACTTCACTTGTCAGGCTTGATTGCTGTTCCTTTACCTGCTGAAATATCTTGTAGGTCCTTATTCAGATTCTTAACAAGTTTTTGATTAATGGTTCATGACCAATAAGACCTGGAGTTTAAGATTACTGAACAACTTAAAAGTCAGAATAAAAGATTAATAATTGAGCAATATTTTCATTTTAAGCATGATATAGGTGAAAGACATTTCACCTAGGAAAAGTCCTAGGAAAAGTTAGTAGTTTTATTTTAAGATTGAGACTATTACTTGAGTCATTAAAGAGAAATGCTTTTTGTTGTTTTGTTTTGTCTTGATTTTTCAGTGTGGGGGATATAACAAAAGATTTTGTCCATGCAAGCTTTCTGTTGCTGGGTTACAGGCTCGGTCAGCAATACAGTTTTGAATATAAAATTTTCTCAATTTGATGGTTTACTTATTCTTTTGTTGGCTATGATCTTCCTTTTATTACTTGTAGACAGCAATGTCCTGACCAAAATGAAAACAACAACAACAAAGATTTAGGAACAGGATTTAAAAGAAACTAAAGTAACACTTATGGTTACCTGTTCTAGAACTCTTTCTAAAAAACAAGCAAACCAAAATATTGGCTTTGGCACACTTTGTTTTCACAAAGTGTAACACAACATATAAACAAAGTAGTAATGTATTTCCATTTAAATTCTACAAAATTAAGGAAAGTTAAAAATGTACTTGATTTTGTTTGATGATGTCCAGATAACTTTGTCACAAGATCCTCTAATCATTCTTCTCCTTTACTCTTTAGAAAATACTGAGTCTATATCTAAAGTTGGCCTTCATATTTATTTCAGCTTTTAGCCTAAGATATGTTTTTTTTTTAAATTTAAAAACATTTTTAAAAATTTTTCTTCTTTCACATGATACATTTTAACCACCCTCCTACTCTCCTCCATTCCTCCCAGCAATTCCGTCTTTCCTCTCCTCCTATTTTATACACTCCCACCACTCATTCTCCCATCCCCATAGAAAAGAGCAGTCCTCCCAAGGTTACTGCTCAAACAGGACACAACAAATGGGACAAGGCTAAGCATTAGTCCCTATATCAAGAGTAGACTAGGCAACCAAGCTTGAAGAAATGGGTCCCAAAGGCAGGCAAAGCATCAGAAAATCCCCACATACACTCTAGCTTGTAGGTTCTCTGGAAGAACACCAAGAGTTCACAACCATATGACATATTTAGGAGACCCTGCAGGCTTCAGGCTCTGAGGGAGCCGAAGAGTTCTGGTCTGTTGACCATGTAGAGCTTGTTCTCCTGATATCTGTGTCCCCTCTGGTCCCCAAAATGTCTCCTGACCCTCTTCTGTGCATTTCCAGAGCTCTGCAAGATGTTTGGCTCTGGGCCATGGAACTCTGGTATCATTTCATTTCATTCTCATTTTGATACTTCAGTCTAGAGCTAAACTCTGATAAGCTCTTTCCTTATCACTGGAGCCTAAAGAGTCTCTAGGTTTTTTTTTGTTGTTGTTGTTTTACATTCTTGTCAATGTATTTATTATTCATTCTTTTAATGTTCTATGAATTATTGACACTCTCCTATTGAGTTAAATTCCAGCCTTAAATATGACTCCCCTTTTACTGTTTCTTTTCATTATCCAATCTTTAAAACATTTATCCCTCTAGACAGTTATTATTTATCCACCAAGAGTAACTTTTGTCACATAATTATATAACACTTTATAGTCAATTGATTTATTTCACATTAACTGTATAGTTATTTGGCTAAACATAAAAGAAATTAAAGAGAGGCTATTATCTCTTAATTTTCAGGTTTTGTATTTCTGTCAAGTGCCTTCACTTTCATTACTTGAGCTGTGCAAGAGTCACTTGTGCATGACACAACACTGCTTTCTCTATATTTTATTCTGTCTTTCCTATAGGTAAAAATGCTAAAGTTGCATGCTTTTTCTTGTAAGTACAAATGGTGCATAAAACCAGATAGAACATCAGCCTTGATTTGAGAGTTATTTTACTTATTTCAAAATTGACTATGTTCCTGAAAAATTCTATATGAATGCAAATAGTGAAATATTTACTCATTAACAGGTATTGTATGATTTTTCTTGGATAGATATATAGAAAGGAATATTCATGCTAGAGAAGATACTGCAGACCAAAGACATAATTTTACCCAAGTTAACCTTGATGAACTCTAGTAAACCAATGAGTTTATTTATATTGAATAATCAGAGGCAGCTCTATAACTAAAATGTACACTTGGTGACTTATGGTCTGATATGTAGCTGAGAAACCCTGCTCTAGTCTCTTGTTTAACTCATGGACAAGGGTAGAACTCACAGAGGGCAGGGCATATGCAGACCTCATGATCCTTTACAATATCTATAAGCCTGGAGCATCTTGGGAACCTTCACTGTCTCTCCAGTAAAGAATGGTAATACACAAAAACCTCACAATAGCCTCAGTGTGGGTCATCATAACTGCTCTGTTTTAATACTACTGTCAAATGTAGTTGCATCTAATTGTGCAGATTTACTCTTTTACTTAGTATTCACACTTTATTTATTCTTTATCCAGATATTCTTGAATATTTACTTTGTTTTGGATACTTTCAAAAACTGGAAATATTATTTATAAAAATACTGCAAAAGATAGAGCAAATAATAAGCCACTAACAACAAATATGAGTATACAATTTCAAAATGTCTGATATTACTAAGAAATTAATTGAGCTGACAAAAAATAGAACTAAAAACTGTTAAGAATATCAGAAAGACATCTCTGATGAGGTGAAACTTAGCTCAGCAGCAAAAGGCTGAGTAGAAATAGGAACAGTAGAAAAGAGTGAAGCAGTAAATAATATTTTTACCTGTGTTTCCTTATTTCTATGGAATATCACATTAAAAACATTTTAAAGCAACTACCTATACCACAGTTTTCTCCTCCAAAAGATATTCCTCTCTCGTGGCTTTTGTTCAGTACCAAATACCAAGGAAATTGTTATGTTTCCAGCAGCCTGTCAGATAAGTCACACACTGAAAACTAGAATCAATTGTAAATCTGACAACATAGTGGGATGCTCACTTAACTTTAAACTGCCTTTGAGAGTACACAAAGGAGTTGTGAATAGCCTTCTCAGTTTTCCCAGAAGGCTCCTGTTATTTGTTAATTATTTGAGGAAGTGTACACCAAAAGAAAAGAAGATGTGTAATTCTCCAGAACAAGCACATAAATTGATGTTTTTGGACTTGCTTTTTTCTTTATTTATCATTTTGCGAGTAGTAGCTGCCAGCTAGCTAGAAATGTTTTATTGCATCTTAGTCAAACAAAATAACAAAAATAGCACAAATAACAGGACAAAATAACACAAATCAACAAACAATTCTCATTGATACCTCCCAACAACAATGGTCTCAATCTCCCAAGAAAAACACACAGACTAACCGAATGGATACAAAAACAGGATCCAGCCTTCTGCTCATCCAAAAAAATACATCTTAACGTCAAAGATAGATATCCCCTCTGGGTAAAAGAATGGAAAAGAACATGTCAAGCAAGTACCTAAGAAGCAAGCATGTGCATTCATTTTTATATCTGAAAAAATAGACTACAAACCAAAACTAATCAGAAAAGATAAAGAAAAAAACTGCATTATCATCAAGGAAAAAATCCACCAAGAGGGCATTACAGTTTTTAACATGTATGCATTAAACTGAAGGACACCCATATTTATAAAAGAAACTCTTCTTACAGCTTACATCACATATTGAGCCTCACACACTGATAGTGGGAGAATTTAATACCCTATTCTCACCAAGCGACAGGAAATCTAGTGGAAAACTAAACAGAGAAATATGAGAGCTAGCAGACAATATAAACCAAATAGACCTATGAGATATTTACAGAACATTTCACCCAAACAGAAAAGAATGTACCTTCTTAGCACCTCTCAAAACTTTTCTCCAAAACTGACCACATAATCACGCATAAAGAAAGTCTTAACAGATAGAAGAAAACTGAAGTAACACCCTGCGTCTGATCTGGCCACCATGGAATAAAGCTGGATATCAACAATAGAAACAACAGATCACTTGGTCATAGAAACTGAACAAATCCCTCCTGCATATAAAATGGGTCAAGATAAAAATTAAAAAAAAGAAATGAAATACTTTCTAGAATTAAAGGAAAATGAATATACAACATATCAAAACTTATGTTACAAAATGAAGGTGGTTCTTTGAGGCAAGATGAAAGCACTAAGTGCTTACATGAAAAATCGGAGAGATGTCATTCTACTAACTTAACATCACACCAGAAAACTCTCAAACTAAAAGAAGAAATCATACCCCAAAGGAGTATAGGGCAAGAAATAATAAACTTGGGGCTGAAATTAATAAAATAGAAACCATCAAACAAACAAAAATAGAAAGAATCAATTTTTTTAAAAAAGAGTTGATTCATTGAGGAAATCAGTAAGACTGATAAATTCTTATCCAAATTAACTAAAAGTCATAAATAACATCTAATTTAACAAAATCAGAAAGGAAAAAGAGATCATAACAACTGACAGTGAAGAAATCCAGAGAATCATGAGGACATACTTAGAAGCCAATTTTGTGTTCCAAATTGGAAAATCTAAAAGAACCGGATAGTTTTCTTTATATGTACCATTTACCAAAGGTAAATAAAGATCAGACAAACAATTTTAAAAGGCCTACAACTCCTAAGGAAAATAGAATCAGTCAATAAAATTAACCAGGGCATAGGGATCAACCATGGTGAGATGGTTTTAGTACATATTTCTACAAGTATATATCAAGGAAGAGTTAACATCAACACTCTACAAATTATTCCAAAGAATACAAACAAAAGAAACATTGCCCAATTGTTTTATGAGGTCACAGTTACCCTGATACCCAGGCCTCATAAATACCCAACAAAGAAAGAAAATTGCAGATCAATTTCCCTTAGGGGCATAGTTGCATAATTATTCAATAATATACTTGCTAACTAAATCTAAGAATTCATCTAAGTGACCATTCAGAATTATCAAGTAGGATTCATTCCAGGATGTTTCAATAAATGTAAACTGTTAAATATAATTCACTATATAAATAAACTGAAAGATATAAAACACATGAATCATCTTATTAGAAGCAGAAAAGGAATTTGACAAAATCCAGCACCCCTTTATGACTAATGTCCTGGAAAGGTTATGGATAAAAAGGATATTCCTCAACAAAATTAAAGCAGTTTTCAGCAAAGCCCATAGCCAACATCAGTGTAAATGGAGAGAAACTCAGAGCAATGCCACAAAAATATGAAACAAGTTAAGGTTGTTCATTCTCTCTGTGTCTATTCAATATAGTATATGAAGTCTTAGCTAGAGCAATAAGACAACTAGAGGAGATCAAGGGGATAAAAGTTGGAAAGGAAGGTGTCAAAATATCTTTATTTGGAGAATATATCAAGGTATATATAAATGATCCTAAAAGTTTCTCCTGAAAGCCCAACAGCTGATGAATACTTCCAGCAAAGTAGCTGGATAGAAAATTAACTCACAATCAGTTTTCTTTCTATATACAAATGACAGATTGTCCAAGAAAGAAATGACGAAAACAACATATTTCACAATAGCCTCACAAAATATAAATACCTTGGGGTTAACTATAAACAAGCAACTGAAAGACTTTTATGACAAAAACTTTATGGTATTGAAGATAGAAACTGAAAAGGCTATCAGATGATGGAAAATTTTCTTATGCTCATGGGTAGGTAAGATTAGTATAGTAACAATAGCCATTCTAACAAAAGGTATATGCACATTCAGTGTCATCCTCATCAAAATTCTAACACAATTCTTCAAAGATATTGAAAAGACAATTTTCAGCTTCATAAGGAAACACACTCACTTACACACACACACACACACACACACACACACACACACACACACACACACACTGTATAGCTAAAACAATCCTAAATAATAAAAGAAATGCAAGAGGTATCAGTATCCTAGATTTCAAGTTGTACTACAGAGCTGTAAGACAAATTACTAAAAGCAACAGGTATTGGCACAGAAGTGACACATTAATCAATGGAATTAGATTGACATCCCAGATATAAACCCACACACCCATGGACATCTGATTTTTTTATAAAGAATTCAGCAATACACACTAAAAAAAATTCAGCAACTGCAACAATTGGTGTTGTTCAAACTAGATGATTGCATGTAGAGTAATCCAAATATTATAACCCTGCACAAAACTCAACCTCAATGGATATGAAACATCAACATAAAAGTAGATATACAGGATACTGACAGCTCTTCACCCACAATACAGTTCCATGAACTCTCCACAGAAGAAAATGGACCATTGAAGGAAAATTAAGAGATTAAGAAAAATGGACTCAGTAGTTCATATTTCTATGGGACAAAATATGATGCACTTATCACGCCTTTTAAGACTCACACAGAACATGACTTATGTATGATAATATATTTCTTTCAATTTAAAAAAAAAATAAAAAAATAGAACTTAGAAAAATTAATAATTAGAGAAATCAAAATAACCATGTGCACATTGGGGAAAAAATTACAAGGCTTCCCTCCTTCACACAGACTTTTTTCTTTCTTTTTTCTTTTCAGGCTGCTTATCTGCAGATGTTAAGGATACATCAAAAAAGGAACCAATGCAAGAGTGTTCATCCCCTTCCAGCTGAAGGCCTCTGATCTCCAAGGTTAATTTTAGTAAGTAGTCTTAACACAATAGTTTATTAAGGAATAGCTGATCTTTGATCTGCATACTTACTGTTAAAGGAGGCAGACATTCAAGTGTGAATTATCTGTTTTTTCAAGCTTGCTGGCCGACTGTCTAGACTCTTCATTTCTGATCTCAACTATGACATTGTTTCCATGGAAAAGTCAGTTTGACTAAGAATAAGTTTTTATAATATGTCTACAGAAAACATGAATAGTTCTCACATGCCAAAACTTGAAGGTTAGTTTACAATTACTTAGAGCTGAAATGGCAGTGTTCCTCTCCCAGGCAGCCCAGGAATTGGTTTGAGTTTTAACTATTAGGCCAAATAGACAATATTATTGATGAGAGACTTTTGTTGCCATACAGTAAAGATGAGAAAGAGGTAAAGCAGTTAAGGAATTCCAATACCAGCAAGGGGCCAGGAACCTTGTCAAACTGGCATGTCCATTGCTTGGATTATTGGGTCCCAACATAGATACACTGAACATGATAGAAGAACTTGATAGATTAAGTGGGCAATTGCTTTAAATGTATTGACACAGAAAAAAGTCTGTCTGAACAGAACACTGACAGAACAGTCACTAAGATCAACAATTAATAAATGAAATATCATCAAACTGGAAAACTTCTGCACAACAAAAGTCACTGTCATTCACACAAAGTTGTAGCCTGCAGATTTAAAAAAAGAGTTTTTCTTTTAAATCAACTACATATCTGAAAGGCTAATATACAAAATATATAAAGAATGTAAAAAATTATATGTCAAGGAAATACCTCAGTTAATAAATGGGCTACAGCTCTAAACAGGGAATTGTCAAACAAGTACATTCTGACGGCTGAGAAACAGTTAAGGACACGCTTAACATCCTTAGCCTTCAGGGAAATGCAAATCAAATCTACTTTAAAATTTCTTCTTACACACATAAGAATGGCTAAGAAGTAAGACAAGATACATCTTATGTTGGTAAGCATGTGGAGTAATAGTAACACTCATGTGTTACTTGTCTGAGTGCATACTGGTACAGCCTCTATGGAAATCACTGTTGTAGCACATCAGGAAGATGGGAATAGATCTAACTAAAGAACCAGTATTATTACTCTTGGGCATATACCTAAAGATCCTCCATTCTATCACACAGACACTTGCATAACTATGTTTGTTGATGGTTTATTCATAACAGACACAGACTGGACTCCACTTAAGTGTCCATCAACAGATGAATGGATAAAAAAAATGTAGTAATTTAAAGAACATAATATTAATCAACAATCAAAATAATGAAATCATGAAATTTACAGTTGAAAGAATGGAACTAGGAAAAATAATTCTGAGTGATGTAACCCAGATATAGAAAGACAAATGTGGCATGTATTCACTTATATGTGGATGTTCTCTGTTAATTCATTAATAACCAAGCTATAATTAGTAGAGCCACAGAGGTTCAGTATAGAGTAAGAGACTTAGGAAAGCAAATAGATATCCTTAGAAAAGGAAAATAAAAGATTTATGGATAGATTGGGGAAACTAGGGTGACTGGAATGGAAGGATCAGTCAGGGGAGAGGAGGGAAGCAGGGGACCAAGTGAGGGAATACTAGGAGACACAATATTCTTAAATTAACTTCTTAAATTAAGAACCACTTGAAGAGTAGTGTTGAAACCTAACACAATAGAAGTGCTCCAAAATTTAGACATACATAAAGATGATCTGAATGAAATTACCAAATAATGAGGGAGACCTGACTGGCCATCTCTTATTACTAAATGAAGCCTCCAGTACTGAGATTGGGTTATATCTAATTGAGTTGTTAGCCAAAGGGATCTTATGGTAAAACTCAAACAATCCAGGCTACTGCTGTGAATGCTATCTACAAACTACAACAAAGACCTACTGCTGAACACCTACGCAACTGATGGAACATCAAGAATTAACTGTTGCCTACATAGATCCTTCACCACTACAAGCTAGTGTATTTAGTACAAGAAGGTACTCTGTATGCTTCCAAAGGAAGAATGTCAACACCAACCCACCTATGAACCCTTTGATCTATAATGGTGTCTAGCCTGCAAGATATGCTAGTGCAATGGTGATACAAAGTTTGTGGGAGTAACTAAACTAATCTGATTTGACTTAATGGTCACTCTGGAAGATAGTACCAGTACCTGTACCTGACACTCCTGGATATGAAATAACTTTAGACTACATAGCACATGGATCTATGGATATACCAAATACTATTGTTTACTAAACATTACTGCATATTACTAAATATTACTGATTTACTAAAAGAATGTAGCCATAAAATGATTTCTAATGTCATTTAGCTATACTTATAAATCAGTGCCTTGCTCAGTCATCATCAGAGAAGCTTACTTGGGTACAAATATAGAGACCCACAGCCAGACAATACTCAGAATTATAGTCCTTAGAACACTGAGTTCTAAATGGGTTGTCTCCATCAGACCCTCCACTCAGGACTCAGGAAAACCTGCAGAAGAGGAGGCAGGAAGAACATAAAGGCTAGAAGGGATGGAGGACACAAAGGGAACACGTGCCTCTAAATCAACAGAATTAATGCAGTTATGACTTCACAGAGACTGGGGCCCTTTGCATATATATTATAGCTTGTAGTTTAGTGTTTTTATGATATTTCTCTGTGTGTGAATGAGTAGGTCTCTCTGTATCTGTTTCTAGTGTGTTTTCTTGGCTTCTTTTACTTCTATTTTGTCCTATTCCCGTGTGTTTTTTTTAAATCTTATTAAATTAAATTTTTTATTACCACTTAGAAGCCTTTTTGTGTTCTAATGAGACACAAAAAGAGAGGTAGATCCAGATGTGTTGGGAAGTGGAAAAGAACTGGAAGGAATGAATAGATGAAGGGAAAACTGTACTCAGAACATGTTCTATGAGGAAAAAACTATTTTCAATAAAAAGGAAAAAAGAAAAATATTTCAATATATTAATTGCTATACTATTAATAGATACCTAACTGTGGAAGAATACTGAGCACTTAAAACAGTACAAGGGGCTGTTTGGATGACTCAGAAAATAAGAGCACTGGCTTCTCTTCCAGAGGGTCGAGGTTTAGTTCCCATGTCACACATGGTGGCTCAAAACTGTGTGTATTTTCAGTTCTAAGGAATCTAACTTCCTCTTTTGGCCTTTATGGAGACCAAGCACACATGTCATTCATATATATATATATATTGCATATATATATTGCATATATATATATGCAAGTAAAGTACACATACAAAATAAATAAATACATGCTTAAAAAGGAAAATGAGTTTGAATTTATCTGTGATACACATCAAAGAAGGGCATAATTGGGAGTTGGCTATCCTTTCTTATCTAGTACAACAGATGATATTTTCAAAGATTTTCCCCCTAAACTCTAGGTATCTTTTGCTGGATATTAAAGACTGTGAATTTAATCACAAAGGATAATCACTATAGCCTGTCCTTGAAGCTGACAGTAAGGGTAAAGTACACTGGGTTGCTCTGAAACTCATACAACCAGAGCTTCAACACCTTCTTCTAGCGAGGCTACAAGAAAGAATTGACTGTGTAGTTATCCTTTGAATCTGCATAGCAATGAAAACACTTAATCAATAAGTATTGAATAAGTCATTTGTATATGGGCTCCTAAAGGAGGAAGAGGTTGCTGACATTTTCTTTTAGAAAGGTTAAGCATTGTCTTTCTCAATCACTTTCAAGAGCAATTTAAGTTTTAATTAACAGAATTTTACTTTATTTGGTAAGAGTTTTAAGCATTAATTTGGAAAAATTACTCCATTTTCCAGTTAGTGCTGATTCTGTTTGGCAAGAAGCATATAGAATGAGGTAAAAGCAAAATTATTTTCTGATAGCTACATCATTTATACTTGATAATTTTTATCTACTTCAATATTTGGTGTTCCCACACTTTTGAATATAAAATACATAATTAATTTAAAATGCTTGTTATTATTCCCATTCCTTTGAATGGAGATATATACACACACACATACACACACACACACACACACACATTTTAACCATTATTGTGTGTTTTATCGATATTATAATTTCAAAGCTTTGGATATTTTAAGATTAATGAGAATGAATTAAAAAATGCTAGTGATCAGCGAATAATGACAAAGAGAAAAAGGATTTAGCTTATAATTGAAAACCACATGATAGACAAACATTTTAAAATTTAAACTTTAAATAGTTGTACATTTCTGTGTACAAAATGTGCAAAAATATCAAGACATCCAAAAATCCAACATGGATCTGGGCAATGTTGATTGGAATTAATGAATTGTTAAAATTTTAAAAAAGAGAGTGGCCACAAAGTTGAGAGAAGATATGTTGAGTGAGATTTCGTTTAATTGCGGCATATATGAAAATTTCAGAGGGCATTTTTATGATGTGTATTCCATTTTAAAAATGATTGCTTGTTTAGCATTTTCTCCCCAGTCATACCATTTCTTTGCTGTCTCCACTTTGTGTTGTTTTAAAATATATTTTTCTAGATTATAATGTAATCACTTAATTTTCCTTTTCCTTTTCTTCCTTCCAAACCTTTCCACATACACCCACCCACTCTCTTTCAAATTCATGAGCTCTTTTTCATTAATTGTTGTTACATCTGTGCAGTGTGTGTTACTAAATATATAATTACAACCTGCTTAGTCCAAATAATGTTACTTGTATGCACATGTTTTATTTAGGACTGGTGAAGTGGTGTGCTCTTCCATGAGGAAGACTGTTCCTTTCATGTTCAGCATTCATTAGTTGCTGTTGTTTTTTGTTGAGGCCCATGTGATTTCCCTGGTCATATTTGTGGTCTAGTGGTGAAGTACTTGTACAGGTCATATTGTGTCAGTTGAATATGACCTCTGGATCTATTCCTGATGAAAGATCCTCCACTGTCCAGCACTCTCAGTGAGATGAGGTGATAGAGTTCTCTCTTATTTCCTCTATTACAGACTCAGTATGCAGTGGTAGTCACTTGCTTTTCTTTAGAAGAACTGAATCATGATTTTTAAAGCAGATCTGAAATGTTATGTAATTACATAGCCTTTATTTGTTTGCCAATATTTTATCAAGTAGTTGCCTTTGATTACCCTTCACCACTGTTGGCATTTCTTGTGTATTTTGTTTGTTTTAAATGATTCATTTAACTTAGTATGCCTTAGCTTGAGTTTGGCTGCTAGCATAATTTTCTCAGTCTTTGTTTGCATTGGAAGTGCTTCAATTTTGTACTCAGATTTAAGGGAGATTTCTTTTTCTATGCATGAAGTGCTTGATTATCAGGCCTGTGTTTTATACCAGGATGTTGAATCATTGTTGTATCTATTACATATTATCATATTTTGTACATTTTCTGCAGGAAGATCAGTTTTGGGTCTTATTGACTCTTTGACTGTAATGTACATTGTTCTCTTAGTATTTTTAAGATTGTATTTTTTTTCTTTATCCTTTTCTTTGGGGGGAAGTGATTTGATGCTCTTTCTAAATTATTTTTCTTTTACTACTTGGTGTAGAGCTATTCACATTAATTTACTGGTATGTAAAACCAGATAAGTAACTGAGAGACAGTAAGTCTTCAAAGATTGCTCTTTTGTTCTTTATGTCTTCCCTTTGACACTAACAATATGGTTATGGTAGACCTTGTCAAAATTGTGAACTTCGTTGGATTTGCTCTGCTTAGTTGTTAAGCTACTTTAGTTATTAAAGTTATAGTCTATATATATAATGTGTTTTGTTTCATTGATTCTAGCTCTTTGGAGAAAATTTCCATTTTATTTATTCCACAAATTTTCCAAATTAGAGTAATCTTAAACTTTTCAAAAGATTTGAATGTCTTGGTCACCAACAATTTTTTCTATTATTATATTTATTTTAGTCCTATTTCTGGTATCTAAATCCTCTTTGCCTTTCTTTAAGTAAATTTCTTTAAAGATAAAAAAGTTTATGTGGCTCCTGAGTTGGTAATTGCATATAACCTATTAGCAGTGTGACTGGCTGCCCACCTAACTTTTCTTCAGTTAATGTTCTTTATCAATTATATAATATATTGTTTTATTGGTCTTGTATGCTTTATTGAGTCATATGAAAGTCAGTAAATATCAGCTGAATTCAATTGAGAAACGTTTTAGATTCTGGAAGAACTAAGTACCATGATGCTGGTATTCAGAGGAAGATGTCTTACCAGATTAAACTTCCTAAGATTCTTTACTCGCCACCTTATTTCAGAACTCAGACTGTAATAATTGCTTATTAATCATTGTTTCATATGGAAAAATTAATCTTTTTTCATGAATATAGATGAAAGAGGTCAATAAAGTATTTCAGAATAAGAGAAAACTTGGTATTTTGATTTAATTTTGTACTCAATATTCAAGTCACAGTAAGGATTACAATTTCCTTAAGATTTTGTGCTGAAAAGCGTCATATGAAAAATAGCTAAATATAAAGGACTATGTAAAAAGTCTAAAACTCTAGAGAAATTTTAAAGTTAAAGAAAATATGAACAGGTTTCTTTTGAAAAGTGTTCAGTAGGAAATGAATCTTTTTCTCTCAACTCACAATCAAATGCTATACCTCATAAGTTAATGTTAAATTTTAGAGTTTCCAGTGATCCTTTTAATATCTACTAATTCCTTTTATGTTTCTTACAACAAATTAATATCTATGTATTTATAGATATACTGTCCCCTATATATATAATTATACCCTTCCATGTAAAAGGTAATTTTATTTAATGATGGCAATGATGGATTCTTACAAATTTTCAGTCAATTGCTTCAATACTCATACTCGTAATCCTACAATATTAAAAAGAATCCCTTAACATTTACTTTCAATGCTCTGTAGAAAGCAAATATATTTCTGTTCCTGAGTAAAACACTGGATATTAAAGATTTAGCTAAATTACACTGACTGCTGCCAGTGGCATCCCCTTCAGTGAATTGAAAAACACATTTAGCATGAAAACAAGGACCAGATGTTATTTTTACAGTCATTGTTTAAATGTCTCCTGTGAGCCACATTTTCCCTAGTGTTTCATTCACTTTTCACAGAGAAGATAGATGACTTATAGATTTTTGAGTTTATGAAAGGATAGACAAGATAGTGATAGCAATGATAATTTAACTCATAATTATATCATAAATTGTCTTTTTGAAGATGAGAAACAGTTCAACTGTGTACAATGAGCCTGCTCAGATTTGAGAAATTAACATTAGGAGATTTTACCTCCTCTCACTGGCACTGAGTAACATGAATGTACACGTCATTAAAATTTTACATGCATAGGAGCTTCTTTACATCTCATTAGCCTCTGTTAGAAAAAGCCATGAGACAGAGGAGTCCTAGGGAAAAACAATCCATATGTTCTGGGGTAAATCTAATTTATCTGGGATGTGTTAAGGACCTCAAGAAATACTATCTTCAGTAAGATAAACTTGTAGATTTAATGGCTGATATCTTCCTAATTCCATAATAGCCCAGATCAATACAGTTATAACATCCTTACTCATTAGTTTGGAGTTATTTATATAGTATCAACTTGTAAGGTTTAGTACTTGACCTTTATCATCACAGAATTTGGAGGATAAGCAAAAATATTTCTGAAAATTGAAAGCAGCCTGACATTAGTGAGTTCCAGACTGCTGTACAACACAGTGAGGTCTCTCTCAACAACAACAAATATCTTAAAAATAATTAAATACAATAAACATTATATATGATATCTTCCCCAGATACTTTCCTGTCCACATTTTTCCAAAAAAAAAAAAAAAAAAAAAAAAAAAAAAAAAAAAAACGGTAGAAGGAAGAATTTCTGATTCAGTGACAGAAAAATAAATTCCTAACCTGTCCCCAAAACATACACTTATTATTCCTTTGAAGTAGACATAAGGATATAAGAGAATAACCTTGAAGTAAATGTGGAAGAACCAGTAAGAAACAGCAGAAGCCTTCCCTGAGTGTAATTTGTTTTGTTTTACTCTGTGGTTTTGTGGGACAAGAAAGAATTTGATCATATAGATGTGCAAACATCTAAAGATAGTAAAACTACAGCATATATCTCTTAGGTTAAGACAAAAATTTTGAAGTATGGCTTCCTATCTTCAGTCTTTGCATTTACCCAGAAGACACCCAGTGCAACTTGGACAACTTTAAGTTAGTTAGGATCACTGTTCCTCTTAAATTCTCCAATGGTCTTCAAGTGAAATTTCCATTCTTTTTGACAATTTGTACCCAATGTTCTACAATCTTACTTCAAGCATCCTCAGCTACACTCCTGACTTACCCATCTTTGCATTTCTCTAGAGCTAAAAGCATTTCTATGGAAGACACTGTGCCACATATTCTCCTAATTGAAGATTTCCCTCCTTTGCCCTTTGTTTCCCAGCTTAAATAGCAATTTCCAGAAGGACCTTTTCCTGAACTTTATAGATATATATTTTCCCATTTTCCTCACATGTGGAACTATATGATTCAGTTTTTATTATGTAAAGTGAAATATAATTTTACCTATTTATTTATTGACTTTTGTAACAGTCTTTTTCATTCAGATGAAATTTTAAGAACAAAGTGAAATGTTGCAAATTGAAAATATTTTGCTGTTTTAATCAGATATCCAGGCTTCCTAGGTTTTCTATGGTACTGATAAAGTCATGAAGAACCAGAGATAATCAGCATCAATATTCACCTACTACATCTTTACAACTAATTAAACAATGTCAGAGCAACAAGGCAGAGAGATATTGGAAGCCTTTTAAAGAAGAAGGTGATTAAGGCTACATTAAGGCTGCAACTTAGCTCATCAACAAAATGATCCCAATAAGCATTATTTAGCAATTGGAAAAGCAATTAAGCATAAAGAAAACTTCCTCAAAAAATCAAGACTTTATCAATGGAAACATAGTGCCAGACTAAATGTGAAAATAGAGAAGCAGGACACCCAAGTTCAACATTTATATCTCTACGCTCCATAAAATGACCTAGTTCATAAAACTATAACCCAAGGTTTCTTTCTCTCCTATTTCTCATGAATCTTAAATATGATTACTATTATCTTTATGACCAATGTTTATAAATGTATTCTAAGCATCAATTATATAATTTATAATGTTCAACAATGTGTCAAGCTGTGAAATACTCTCTCAAAAGTAAAAATTGCTTCAGAGAATTTATAATCCTGCAGGTGTTAGTTGGTTAGAAACTAGTAGTTGAACCCTGGCCCATTTATTCCAAGACTCAGGGGTTAGTAATTGAATGCCTTTAATTTTTTATGCTGATATGTGAACTGTGAAATCTAAATAGAAATTTATATTTATGTTTCAAATTCATTGAAGTGGTTATCAGTGCTGATCATATGGGTCTATGTCATAAATTCCCTCAATGTAATTTTTCTTTTAATCAAAATTTTGTGAAATTGAAGTAGTTTTACTTATTCCTTATAAATATGACTATCTAAGTAAATTGCAACATGGATTATTCATGATTATTTTCATAAAAATGAAAAATTAGAAATTCCATCATTTAAGGTATCATTCATGTGAATTAATTTTGGAAAAATATCATACAATTTCATAATTATATCAGCTTAAAATAGATAGCATAATATGGACAGATTTAATTTTATAATACATATTTTGTAAATATAAAATCATTTTTTTCTTTCTTTATGCCACCCATAGATGTAATTCTCCTCTGAGGATCTTCCTCAACTTATGGGAAGGTTCTTTTTTCTCTTTAGTGTATTGCCATTAAATTTAGCACATAAGTAAAAATTCAGAAGTAATCAAATTTCAACTTTGAAGTACACATTAGCAGTTATAAAATAAAATCCTGGGATCAATATTTAGTAACTCTGACTTTTGTTGTGGGGCCTGAGTAAAATTACATAAAAAGCATGATTATACATTTTCTATTTTCATTCTGACACAAATAAATCAAATTTTTCTTCTTTTGTTCCAAATTTTCTTTTAATTATGATACAGATGAGTATAATCAAATTTCAGAGTATGCATAAATATACAATCACCATGCTTCCTTAGTTCTTAAGTCCATCCTTTGAATTAAACCACTGTGAGCAGTTTGACTGGGTTTTTCTATGGCTCTAAGTACAAAAATATATGTGTGCACATAAAGAAACACACACAACTGAGCCCCGCTTCAGTGACTAACTTGTTCTAATAGGCTTCTCACATCTGACTTGGCTGCAGTTGAAGTTCCATGTGAGTTTCTTCTAGATTAACTTTGGAGAATATTTCACAGAATTTAGGACACCAGTTCTTTCTGTTCTATATTTATTACAGGGAATATTTTAAATTAACAATCAGAGGAGTAGCAGTTGAGGTTACAGGAAAAGAGTAAAATGTTCGTTGGTCTCTCTGGGTGCATCATCCTCCATGTATTCTGCACCCTGGTCAGAAACTTCTCAAAGCCTGAATTTTGGAGCTTTTATACAAACTTACGTAATGCAGGATTTTCTAAACTACTGACCACTTGTGATCAATAGAATCTTCAGCCTCCCCTCACAGAGCTCAACAGAGCAGGGTGGAAATTCAGCTTTTCAATCATGTAAATGATTTTCTTGGCCCTCTATCCCCTACTATGCTGAGCTTGCAAAGGGATAGCCATAGGTCTTCTCATCAGTATAAGAAAATACAAATGGAGGGCCCCAGTGGAGACACAAGGATCTCTCTGGGAAAGGGGAATATAATAGACAGTGGAGGTGGAATGGTAGAGGATGAAAATGGAAATAGAAGGTACCACGTGAGGGAAGAAAAATGGAGAGAGAATATATAGAAAGATGACTGGAATTGGAGGACATTTAAGGAAGGGATCAGGAGACCAAGTGCAGTGGAAACTAACTGTAATCTATGAGGGAGACTTTAGTGAGGACCTCTATTAATGGGGAATAGAGACCATGGACAGGCCATCCCCTGTAACCAGACAAGGCTTTTAGGGGTGGGACTTGGACACTATCCCAGCCAGAAAACCTTCAACCTGTAACTTATCCACCCTACAGGACCATCTGGGACAACAGATAGTCTAAGGGCAGAACTCTACACCAAAGCAGGTAAGACTAGGAACTATAGACTGAATAGCCTGGAGATTACTGCTAATGATATCCTGCTCTGCTCATATATCTGTGTAGCCAAATCTTCATCACAGAGACTTCCTCAGGCAGCTGATTGGAGTAGATACAGTGACCCAGGTCCAAATATAGTAAAGAGTTCATGGAACCTTGTGGAACAACAGGAAGAGGGATTGAAGGACACTAAGGGTCAAGAACACCAGGCGAAAAAGCCCCATGAAGTCAATTGACCAGGTCTCTTAGGGACTCATAGAGACTGAAACAACAGGCAGGAGCCCTGATGGTCCCCTACATATATCTTATGGTTATTTGACTTGGTGTTCGTGCATACAAGAACACAATCCTACAAGTTGAATTGGAGGTGATCTCTGAACCTTTTACCTGCGCTTGAGATCCTTTTCCTCCTGCTGGGTCACCTACTCCACCCTGGATGTGATGTAGGGATTAGTTCCAGGTCTTGTTCCATCTTATTATGCCCTATTTGAGTGGTAACCCTTGGAGGATTGGTTTTTTATTTTTAGGAGAATCCAAGGGGCTCTGTGTGTGTGTGTGTGTGTGTGTGTGTGTGTGTGTGTGTGTGTGTGTGTGTGTATGAGGCAAGGTTAGATTTGGGGGCGATGAAAGATGGTGAGGAGTTGGGAGGAGTGGAGGGAGGGGTTGTATTATATGAGAGAAGATAGATAGATAGATAGATAGATAGATAGATAGATAGATAGATAGATAGATAAATAGACAAACAGATAGACAGACAGATAGATAGATAGGCAGATAGATATATAAAAGGAAATACCTCACTTCATAAATTGCCAGGGTTGAGGAGTTGTATTCCAGGAAGTTGGAAAAAAAAACAATTTGAAATTTATTATTATGTTACGATATCTGAGGGTAATTTTTTGGTTGGCTCAAATCTAATTATGCTTAAACCTAGAGCTTAACTGAATTCACCAGAGAGCTTATATTTTAAAGGGGCTATGAGCAAGAAAGACTTTGGAATATAATTAATAGTTTTAAATAAATTTGTATCAATGTATTTAACAAGTATTTAATAATTCAACATATTTAATAATTTTTGTCTTTGCAGCAAGGCTATATGAAGTTAGAGAATGAACACTATGAGATAAAATGAAAGAAATGATTTAGAAATCCTATCATCAGGAATTATGGCCTTGAAGGGAAATAGAAAAAGAGGAGAAACTAGAATTACCAATACTAAATAAATATTAAATAAAAAACAGAAGTGTAAAAGCAAAATCCTGTTATTTCTACTAAAAAGTATTTTATTTACTAATGTGTCTATGAAGTGTGTATGTCTTTGTATATGCACTCATGCATGTTCATGTGTGTGCTCATATACATGAGAGCACATGCACATATCTGTACATGATTGAAATTTCCAAAGAATACAGAGGAAATCAGAGGAAAACTTTTGTAAACAGTTTTCTTCTTCCACAGTGAGACTCCAGGATCTTCCTGAGGTTCTCATGCTTGTTCAGGTAGCTTTAATCTACTGGTTAATCTCATTAGGCTCTTGCCACATTTTAAAGAAAAAGTTACAAGTTTTGATAAAGTTAGCAATGTAGTATGGTAAGATTTTGATTTTAGGAATACTTATGCTAAAAAATGAGCTATTTTCTAGTAATGTTCTTAAAATCTTGATTCATTTTGACACAAAATAGCTTTTAGCTTTCTCCTGTTAGGCTGTGGATAAGATTGCTTTTCTTAGGTTAGAATATGTTGCAGAGGCAAAGAACTTTCTTCAATTCTGGGGAGCCTAGATCCGATCCTCAGCAATACATAAACTGATTTTTCCTTCAAATATCTTAGAATGGCTAAAAATGAAGGTCCTGACACAATATTTGATACACCGTGGTGTTCCATATTTTTCATTAGTCTGTGTTTATCTGAGTCTTATTAGTAATGCAATGCTAAACTTAAGTATCTTTGGAATCTAACTAGAAATTATACTGTGTCTTTGATTTAAAAAGTGAGGAGAGTATAATGGATGATAAGAATAATCTACGATGATTGCACTGTAGAAGCTGGGGATTTTCCCACTACATCTCCTGGTTATGGCTTTATAAGCATCTCCATTGACCTTTATACCTTATAATCTATGGCTGTTTCTACAAGGTCCAGGCATCCATAATATAATGAGGAAGATACCTGTCAGTTTCCTTTATAACAGTACTCTTGTAAAATTTTTCTTAGAGGTTTATTGTTTAATTTTTTGAGGATTTCATAATAATGACTAAGTCTACACCAACCACTAAGTTTTCTTTTAGTATGTTTGTCAAAGAATATATTTGCATGTATAAAAAATTCAAATTGCCTATCACTCAAAAATTTACAAATAATATTTTTGTATGTACAACATTTTTGTGGTCCTAAGTCAACACACAATGTAGTATTTCCTGCACACCACTCTACATATTTTCCTACATAGTATCAAAGCATGGTGCTTATCTGGTCTTCAATGGTCACTGAATGCTATTATAAAGTTAATGCATATTCAGATCATTCTGGTTCTGCTGTACATCATTCTACAGAGAATTGTAGGTTTCATTCTTGCAGCTGCGCTCAATCTGTCATCCCACATGATAAATGAGCATCAGAGTCATATTTTCACTTGGACATTATCATCACTGTGAGAATGCAAGAACAGTATATTGGGGCTTGACCAGGAGACCCTGCATGTAGGCAAGGACTTTAGTGGGACGGTAGCAAACCTGGTATTTATTTTAAAAAAAAGAAAACAATGATTTTTTCTAAGATTTTGGATCAATAAGATTTGACTTTAAACAAAAACTGTTCTTTTCGATATAGACCTCATCTTAAAAATTTGAATATAATTCTTGGTCATTGATATAGATTTTTTTTTTCAAGTAGTTCTTGTTGAACTCTAGTCAATAAATATGGGATCAATAACTGTGCAGTGATAGCTAAATATTGCTATTTCACATTTCTGCATTTCTTATGATAAAGGTATTAAGTGCTGCTTATTGTCTATGTTTTTATTTTTTATATGCAAAAGTTTTATTAAAAATGGTAGTTCTACTCCCAGATTTTGAAGACAGAGATTCTGTCTTTCTCCTAATTAAAAATTATGATCCTTGTGTCTAGCATGGTTAAATTAACATATCCCTCCAAAGATAAGGGTAGATATGTCCTTATCTATTACATCACACCTAAGCTACAGATTAATTTCCTATAATTCAATACTGTACAACAGGCACCAGTGTGGACCTATTGGTTTCTTTGTAAACTCAGGAATAGGTGAATTACACATGTTCAAGTTCATGTTGGTTGCTGAGGAATGAAGTTTTTGTTTTCAATCACAGAGTATTATTTCTTCTTGCAGTTTCTTCCCTAAAACTTTGATAGGTAATCTTTTTTGGATATATGTAGAGTGAAACCAACACATCTCATAGTTCTTGACTGTGTAAGAAAATGAGGGCTCTGACTATTTCAATGGAAAAATAGGCATGCTGGCTAGGAAAGTAGGTAGGTGATGTCTCTCCCTTTGTTCCTCTAATTCCAATCCCCCAGTCTCAACATCAGCACTGTAGCAGATATGTATATGTATGGCTATACAAACCTGTTGTGGCTTCTAATTTCTCTATACCCCCAGTTTGAAGCAAAACAGACAGATCTTTTGCTACAGCCTTCTTCACCACCCATTGCTTTGTCTCAGCCACCAATTCCTAAAGATATTTCCTGGAAACCTATAAGCCACTCTATCTAGGAAAGGAGTAAGGCAAACTTTACTTTCCCTCACCCATAGCTCAGTAGCAGAACATCTTCTGTGAGCTCTTTCTTCTGACACATCCTATTTTGCTCCCTCCTGTGAACCTTCTCAATGCCCATGTTAAAGTCCATCCCCATTTCTAAATATAAGATCCAAATATTCAAAACATATTCTGTCTTTAATTTTGAGTGACCATATATACACCATGATGTCAAAAGCATTCCATAACAGGCAACATACAGCCACTATACTCTCCTAACCATCAAAGAGGGCAACAGAAACCAAGAAATATAACATACCTAACAAAGACAAAAGATTTTGGCATCTAGTACTACAATCACCCCAAACCCAGAATCCTAGACATCAGTGTGAAAACAAAATCAATAACAGCCAGGAAAATACATCTCAACTGCTGCAGCCCAGTAAACTTGCCACAGTAAGCCCTAAGAAATGTAATATACCTGAAGTACAAGACAAGGACTTCAAAATAGCCTTTATGAATATGTTAGCAGGCCTGAAAGAGCATATGAATAAATAAATTTGAAAATATTTGAAAACACAAACAGTGGGATGAAACTAAGAAAACTGTTCAAGACATGAAAGTAGAAATAGAACCAATAAGGAAAACTATAAATGAAAATTTTAGGAACTTGAATAGGAACCTTAGAGGCAAGACTCACCAACAGAGTATAACAGGTAGAAGAAAGAATCCCAGACATTGAAGACATAATCAAAGAAATTGGTATCTTGGTCAAAGAAAATGTTAAATCTGAAGAATTCAGTCACAAAATATAGAGGATATCTGGGCCACTATGAGAAAGGAGAAAAAAAAAAAAAGAAACTAATCAAAGGCACATAAAAAATGTGTTAGGTTCCCAAAATAGCTCAAGTAGTCGCTGAGAGATATTTATGGCTATACAAAGCAGTTTATTTCTGTGGAATACATTCTGGCATGCCAGGTCAACAACAACAAAACAAACAAACAAACAAGCATACATGGTGACTAAGAAATGTGATTTTTTTTAAGAGAAACAGGCAGTGGTTAGGGGGGATCTCCCTAATTGGTATGAACACTGGATTGGCTCATTATACCTTGACAGGAAGTGGAGGTCTTTGGGGGAAGTAAGGGTTGTTTTAACTAGCCACCAGCTTCAGAACTCTCAGGGAACTACTGAGGACCCCTGAAGAGCTGAGGTCAAGGCCCACCCACCAAAGGGGCCCATGGTCATCTCATATGTTCAACAAAAATAAAGGAGAAAATTCTCCTAACCTAAATAAGAAGGTTCCTATCAAGGTACAAGAAGCATATAGAACACCAAATAAAATGTGCCAGAAAAGAAATTCCCATTGCACATAATAATCCAAACACTAAATGTATAGAATACATAAAGAATTTGCAAGCTGCAAGGGGTAAATAACAATTAGCATCCAGAAACAAGTCTTTTATAATAACACATGGCTTTTCAATAGAAAGTCTTAAAGCCAGAAGAACTGGGTTTACAATCACTAAGAGACTACCTATGCCAGCCCAGTCTATGCCCAACAAAATTTCAATAACAATAGATGGAGAAAGAAAAAAACATTCTGTGTAAAGAAAAAACAACAACAACAACAAAAACAGCCTTCAAATTCAGCCCTACATATGGTACTAGAATAAAAACTTCAACCTAAAGAGTTTAACTGCACCAAGGAAGACACAAGGTATAAATAATCACAGGGCAGCAAATAAAAAGGAGAGAACCCATGACACAACAATTAAATAAATAAAAGGATTTGAAAACAGGGTCCATCATTGTTCTGCATCAAAAAATACACCTTGACATCTTGAAGAACAAACATCACTTCAGAGTAAGAGGATTGAAAAATACATTCCAAGCAAATAGACCTAAGAATAAAGATGGTATAACACTTTAATATCTGAAAAACTAGATCTCAAACTGAAACTAATCAGAAGATTTAAGGATGGACAATACATATTCATCAAAGAAAAAAAAATTCCACCAAGAGGCTATTACAATTCTTAACATCTATGCACCAAACTGGGGCGCCCAAATTCTATAAATAAATACATAAATAAATAAATAATACTCTACTATAGCTTAAATCACATATTGATCCTTACACAGTGATATTGGTAACTTCAGTTTTCTACTCTCTCCAATAGACAGGTCATCCAGACCAAAAAAAATAAGAAATAACAGAAGAGAAATATGTGAATTAACTAGTGTCATAAACCATGTAGACTTAACAGAGGTTCAGAGAATACTTAAAAAACAAAAAATAATATATCTTCTCAGCAGCTCCAAAAAGTGATCATATACTGGACACAGAAAGTTTCAAGAGATTACAAACAATTGAAACAACACCCTGTATTCTATCTGACAACCATCAACTAAAGCAGGTTATCAACTACAACAGAAGCAATAATTCTTACAAACTCGTGGAAGCTGACATTTCTACTGAGGGTTCAAGATAGAAATTAAGAAAAAGTAATAAAATGTTTTAGAATTGAATGAAAATGAAAACAGAACATAACCAATCTTATGGAAAACATGGCAGTTTTAAGAGACAAGTTCAAAGCACTAAATACTTACATTTACACAAAAATTGGAAAGATCTCATATTGATAACTTAACAGCACACCTGAAATCTCTAGAACACAGAGAGGAAATTACAGATGATAAGAAGTAATCAAACTGAGGACTGAAATCAATAATATTGAAACAAACAAAAACACATAGAATCAATGAAACAAACAGTATATATATACACACACATATATTCACACTGAGGAAATACAGGATATCCACAGAATCATTAGGACGTACTTTAAAAAACATGTACTCCACAAAATTGGAAAATCTAAAAGAAATAGATAATTTTCTTAGTATATACCATTTACCAAAGTTAAACTATGATTAGATAATCAATTTAAAAAGCTGTAAATCAAGCAAATAACTCAATTTAAAGGTGAGGTAGATCTAAATATAATTAAACAGTTCACAAAACAAACATCAAACAACAACAACAAAAAAAACAAAACAAATGACTGAAAAACATTTCAGTGAATGTTCGATAGCTGTAGTCATCAGGGAAATGTAAATCAAAACTATGTTGAAATTTTATCTCACAACCATCAGAATGGGCAAGATCAACACAACAAATGACAACTCATGTTGGCAAGGATGTGTGGGGTAAGAGAAACTTTCCTTAGTTGCTGCTAAGAGTGCAAACGTGTAGCCATTATGGAACTCAGTGTAGCAGCTCCTTGGGAAGCTGAGAATAGATCAACCTGAGGATTCAGCTATACTCCTCATGACCATATATCCAAAGAACCCTACATTTACTACATAGAGATTTGTTCAACCATGTCCATTGCTGCTCTATTCATCATAGCTAGAATCTGAAAACAGTCTAGACATCTACCAGGGGATGCATGGACAAAGAAAATGTAGAACATTTATACAATGGAATATTTTATTCAGGTGTTAAAAATGAAATAAAAAAATTCACAGGTAAATAGATGGAACTAGAAAAAAAACCATCCTGAGTGAAGTAACACAGAATACAAAAGACAAATATAGTATGTATTCGCTTATAAGTAAAAGTTAGCTGTTAAGACTTTGATAAGCATGCTACAATACATATAATCACAGAGGTTAGGTATAGAGTAAGGCTGGAATGAAGGGTCTACCTAGAAAAGGGAAATCGAATGCATAGTTATGGAAGAGAAGGTGGTGAGACTAGAATGGGAGAATCCAGCAGGGAGAAGGGGAAGAGGGGGCTAAGATAGAAATATGGGGAGGTACAGCTAAAACTTAGGGCTATTTCAGATTCTGTATTCAAACTTAATACACTATAACTGCATTATATATATGAAATCTAATGGAATTACCAAATAATGGGGGAAACCAAGTAACAACTATTACCTGGAGGGAAACCAAGCAACAACTATTTCCTGGAATGGATGATATATAATGAGTTGTTGACCAAAGGGCCCCCTAGGAAATCCCCAAACAATCCAGGATATTTCCAGGGCAATTGGTTGCTCTCCATAAACTGTTAATAAGTCCGTATGAATGAAGACAACACCAGCATGATTCATTTAACTTGAAAAGCCGAGCTGGTGCATACCTAGAGCCTTCACCCCTACTTACTAGTGTTCATGGAATTTGAAGGTACTCTGCACAATACAAGAGCTACAAACCCTGAGGTCTACAATTGTGACCTGGCTATGAGACACATTTATGCAATAGCACCCAAAATTTTTGAGAGTAACAAGCCACCATAAGACTTGATTTATTTCCCATTCTATCAGATGGAATCCAAGCCTACCACTGCTTGGCTTGCTAAGAACCTGAGATTAGTTGGGCCATTGGCCGGCGTAAGTAAAACAAACATGACTTTTCTGCTAGAGGTATGCAGGATTAAAATGACTTCTATCAACATTCTGTTATACCCATAGATCAATGTCTTGCTCAGTTGTAATTGGAGAATCTTCTTCATCAGAGAATCTTCTTCTTGTACTAGACAGAAACAAATGCATAGATGCACAACTGGACAATTACAAAGAATGAGAGACTTTGGAATACTCAGCACTAAATGTAATGTCTCCATTGAATGCCTACCCTCAGGGATCAGGGAATTTAGAGGAGAGGGAATGGAAATATTTTAATAGCCAGAGAGGATGGATGACACAAAGAAATCAAGGCCTTCTAGATACAAAAGAACTGAATCATATATGAACTTATAGAGACTGTGGTAGCATATACAGGACCTGCACATGACTAAGTTTTAGGAGTTTCTAGTAGTGAGAGGAGAATAAGACACAAGCTCTATCCCTAATACAGCAGCTACCTCCAGTAGATAAATTCTCACAAAGAAAAACTTCCTTTTCACCAATGGGGTCTAACTGGGTATACAAACCATACATAAGAATAGACTCACAATGCTTTGTCTAGGAATTTTATATTTTACCTTACAAGTCTATTATTCACACATTATATTTTCTGATACTATTTTTATGGTTTTTCTATATGTTGAAATGTGTTTCTTTGTGACTGCATCTGTTTCTTATACTCTTTTTCTGTTTATGTGTTTATTTTTTTCCTATTATTGATTATTAGTATTTATTTCATATCATTTTATTTTATTTATATTGTTTTTTAGATAGCCGTTTTCTTTTAGATCAAAGAGAAAGAGAAGGAATGGTTTTGGGTGAGAGGTAGAGCCATAATCAGAATATGATCCATAAAAAAAATCTATTTTCACTTAAAACATAAAAAGTTAATAAATATGTGATCATAAAGATTATTAGCCGTAGATTCCTCTATTTATGTGCATGGCCCCAAGTTAAAGAGGTTAATATTCTGGATTTCTGATGAAACTGAAGATGATCAAAGCTAATCATCTGGTCCTGATGCTCTGGGAAAAATATAATTTTTTACTCTTAGAATATATTAGCTAAGATCTATAGATATCTCAACAATTTTTAAATGTATGTTTGCAAGAGAGGGGGGAATGTTTGTGTGTTTTAGTTGAATGTCTAGGAAAACTCAGAGACAGCAAGTGTCAGAGACGACAATGAAAATCTAAATGCAGAAAAACTACAACTAATTAGGTCATTTATGTAGTACTTGAGAATTTCATCAAATTTTGGTCTTCATAAAATTTGTTTATTACCCTAATCCCTTATTGTTAATCATCTTAATTAACTTCTACAAAATAGTGATTAACAGTGCAATCTTACATTATACATTGCATAATCGTTTGCTCACAAAGTTCTAATCTGATCTCAATATTAAAAATCAATGAAAATGTTTTGTTGACATAAGCTTCGGCATAAGCAATGGAATTGCCTTAACCCAGTATGTTTCCTGAGTTTATGCAGCCACACATAGGGTTTATGACTTCTAACTCTAACTCTAAATCTATTTGAAATTATGAATTTAATAGTAGTGATGGATCAGGGTGCTCTCATTAATCTGTTTAAATGATTATGATAATGGAATTTCATCAGCCTATCTAAAAACTCTGTGTCAAAAGAGAAATAAAATGGGTATTTTATTCATCACGGAACATACTTTTGATGTGAATTTTTTTTATGACAAAGATTGAAACAGTTTCTTCTTTAATAAAATTTTGAATTTCAAGAAAGGGTAGCTTGTATATATTTTTATGCAGTAATATAGTTTCAAAGTGTTTGCTTATATTAAAATAGTAATTTGAGGTATGCCATATCTTTAGACAAGAATGAGACGAAGCAAATTAATAATAAACATAAAAATTGCCAATAACTAAGGCAAGCAAATGAATAACCCTCTATGTAAATTTCTCATGGTGATACTTATCATATATATATATTTATGTTTATATGTATATCCTTAAGAATAAATAAAAATTATAGATAATCAGCCTGTCTCTAAATTAACAAACTCTACAAAATTGAAGGGGAAAATTTAAAATGCCTTGCTCCTGACATCTATTTTTGTTTGATTTTGCATCAGTGAAAGTAAGAAAGGTGACATTCTATTGAAAAAGAAGAGATGCTGCATAGGTGATTTAGAACAATTCATCTCTAATACCTTATTTAATTTACAGAGTTGAAATTATCAACAGACTGTATTCCCTTCTAGTTTCTACTCTTTTCAGTTGGCCTTTTCAATTAATCTGAGTTTAAATGCTTAAATGCTTCAATGCATGCTATCCTGCATTAATTTAGCAGTTCCTAGAATCACTAAGATCTGCTTGGACAGTATAATTGCTTCTTTCCTATGGTCCTATAAAGAACTAGACAGGTTCTTTTTCCTCCTTTTTCTCTATGCTGTCTGATTAAAATTTTCAGATGAATGGTGCGTTTAAAACCTGAACAGATAATATCCTTGTAGAAATGTAGAAAGCAGGTAAATATTCTGTGGTACCACTGCAAGAGATGACATCTAAAGAAGCATGAAATTGTTTATGTATCAGCTATGGTTTATATTGCTTAGGGCTAATTTTATGACAGAATCAAAGCTAAGCAAGGAGATATTTATGTCTAATCACACAGAAACACTATTTATTTTTTTTAAAGTTTAAATGTACTTACCCCAAACCCTTTATTGGCTTCCTTCCTATTAAGCTTTGTAAATCAAACTGATTATGTGCCTGGACTGTGCTTCCCTAGCTGCTCTTAACCTCTGGTGTTTCCTTTCCAGATCAATAGGCCACAGCCTCTTGCATTCAGCTCCTTCTAATCAGGAAACTGTGTACTTATTTCTGTATTTCCAGAAAACTGTATTGCCAACCCTTTGTAGGGCTTTCTTCTCTTCATACAGGTCCTGTTTCAGTTACCACAGCATGAGGAAGCCAAAGCTTTTTCTCCTGTTACATATTCTTGTTTAAGTTGTTACATTTACAGAGGATTTTAGTGATGTTTCTTGTATGTGCAGTGTCAATTGTGGTTAGAAATTCATGTTGAAGCATTGTTCTGAATGGAAATTGCTAGTTTCCTAAGTTCAGTTTTGCATGAATCAAGAGTTTTTCCCCATTATTTTCATATTTTGAATGGGAAGATGCTTCAGGTATGTAATTCTGCGTAGAATTCCTTCCATATTTCTAGTTGAGAAATTTATTGTTTTTTTCCTTCCTAATTTTCTTCAACAAGTTGAATACCAAAAGACAGAGCTATGACAGTATATTGGAATATATTCAGTGCACACACACACACAGATACATACAAAAAAATTCATGAACATAAAATAATAAATAAAGCTTTAAAAATATACATGCCTATGCTTATATGTATGTATACATGTATATATATATATATCAAATATAATGCATTTTATATTTCATTACATAAATTGCTTTATAGTAGGACTATGTCTTTGCATAGTTTAAATTTTTTCTCAAGTATTTGATTATCTGTATTGTTTAAAATAACAATTAAGTGCATTTCTAATCATTTCACTAGACTAATTCAATTCCGTGCATTTTTTTTTCAAATAGTTTATTTTTAGGCCAGCCATGCCGCAATACACCTCAGAAATATTACTTTAATTAGTAAGTTTGTAGGATACAATAGTTTTTTTTCTGTGTTTTTAACAATGTTTCTATTCTTTTTCATAGTATATGTACTGGGAGCATTAAAATAACAGGTGGATTTCAGGGGTTAATTACTGTCCTCCAACACCATGGACACATTTCATAAGTGGTAATTTTTTTTTAATATCTTCAGTTTTTATCAATTTTTTCTAAAGTTTCAGAGTCCTATTCTGATATCCAGGATGACTTATAATCCCTTTGTATCTTAAAATGGTCTTAAACTTGTGGCAATCCTGCCTAAACCTTCTGGGTGTTGGAATTTACATCTGTGTGATCATGCCAAGTTTTCCTCTTGTAGTTATCACATATAGAGTGAGTTTTTCGAGATCAGCATCTCTTTCTTACCCACAACCAAAGCTGAAGTCATTTTCTTTCAAAGAGTCACTTTTCAAAATCTATACCTACCTGGAGAGGCTTTCCATGAGACCCAGATATATGGAGAAATAACATAGTGTCTTCTCTAAAACCAGGAATATCAGGGGAAGAGCAAGTTAATGTCTTGAGACCAGGGCATTGGGAGAGTTGGGAACTGGATCTTGAAAACCCAACTCTTTCCACCCTAAGGGGACATGACCACCAGTTCCAATGCTGTTGTTTGCTTGATATGTGATGCTTTTGATATACTCTGTTTTCCCTTTATGTAAGATTGCCTCAATATGAGAGTTTCTACCTTTTCTTATTTTGTTTTGTTATGTTGTGTTTGGCTGATATCTCTTGGAAGCCTGCTCTTTTCTGAAAGGGAATGGAGGGGAGTGTACCTAGATGAGAGAGGAAGGGGAGAGATGGGAGAAGTGGAGGGAGGGGAAGCTGTGATTGGGATGTATTGTGTGAGAGAAAAATCTATTTACAATTTTAAAAAAATTGCTTGATTAGCTTTCCAATGATTCTGACCCATTTTTTCCCTTTGCAAATAGTATGTACGATGCTGTTCTTCTTAAATGAATTTGCCTGGCATAAGGTATAGCTTGACAAGAATTCTGACACTAGTTTTTCTATCCTTTTTATCTTTTTATCTCCCTGGCCCTCCCACTTAGGACCCTGTCAGTGAAGAAGAACATGCTAGTCCAAATATATATATATATATATATATATATATATATATATATATATATATGATGATATATCAATTATATTTATCTTCTGTAACTTGTGACTTCAGAAATCAGATCTGACTGATTTTTGCCCTGCTGAATAATTCCTCAATTTGTTCATTTTGTTCTCATTTTTCTCCATGATTCTTGAGATCCTTCGATTTCATCATACTATTCTATTTCCTTTTAAAACACATATTTTATTACTAGTAATGCTCTTCTCTTTAGCATTTACACACATGGAAATGTGGACAGAGGCAGTACACACATATATTAATTTAAAATAATAAAAATAAATATTTGAAACAAATTAAGAATTTTTTCTTTTATTGAAAATAGCTTATTTTCCCATACAATATATCCTGGTTATAGTTTTTCCCTCCCTCTACTCTTCACAGTCCCCCTTCCACTCAAGAGCCACTCCTTTTCTGCCTTTCATTAGAAAAAAATAGGCTTCTAAGAGATAACAACCAAATGTGACAGAATAAAATATAATAATTGAAGCAAAAACTTTCATATTGAAGATGGGCATGGCAACCCAACAGGAAGAAGAGAGTCCTAAGAGAAGTCAGGGAGCCACTAGTTCTCAAAGTCAGGAGTCCCATAAAAATAGCTATTGTTAGTTTTTGGATTTTTGTTTGCTTGTTTGTTTTGTTTTTAATTTTATTAGGCTGGAACAGATAGAGAAGTGGAGCTCTTTTGTGATGGAAAAGTGGCCTGGCTTTCAGGAGGCCAGGGACCACACAGCACCAAAGGGAGAAACCTCCCTGTAGAGGTGGTACAGTGCTGAAGGGAAAATATCCCAACAGGACTGATGACTCCTTTACCCCAGCAGAGCTGAGGTGAAGTGTCCAGCTCTTCTTCCCCTTGCCTCCTGGAGATGATGCAGTCCCGAAGGGAGAATATCCTAATAGGACCAAGGAGCTTCTGTTCAGGTATCCCCAATGTTGCAGGTCTGATGGGAAATATCCCTGGCTGAGCTATTCTTTCTTCTGGCCGAGCTGTTTCTCTTGCTTCTGGCCCAGCTGAGGTGTTCTTCATGCTTCTCCATGGCTACCTCCATTTGGGAGGTAGGCAGGAGCCAAAGATGCCTTCCCTCCCTGCTCTCTCTCAGAGTCCTGAAGGCTACTCTTTTATGTAGTCCCTGAGAGGGGGGGAGACAAAGTCTCCCACGGTGGCCTATGATTGGTGGAATTCTTTGGCCTGTGATTGGTAGAATTCTTAATCCAGAAATTGATGGGGGGGGGATTAGGGTCATTTGTGTTAGTTGGGACCACTTCTGTGCTATTTTGTCAGGTTGGGGGACCCAGCAACCAGCTAGGAATGGGGTCCCTGATAGTCCCGGGGGGGGGAACTTTCTTATGGGTGTCTCAAGTCCCAGAATTTCCCCGCCTTGCAGAACCAGACTCCCCCAAAAGGGAAATATGCTAGCTCCCCAGTAGTCCTTGGCACCATTTGGGGTTCCTGGTGGGCACAAGGGATGGTAGCTGGGCACCTGGAATCCCTAGCAGGGTGGCAAGGGAGGCAAGCATTAGCTTTGAATAGCAGTTGAGAGCAGGAGGGGCTAGGTTTGCTGAGAAAGTCAGATTTGCTCCCTGGCAGAAACACAAGATGAGGTTCCATCTTGGAGTGGGGGCAGGGAGCCAGAAGAACAGTCCTCAATTATGTCCTCCTACTTGACAATTAGACAGCTAGGGGTTTGGGCCAGGGCTAAGGCAGAGCTTCCTCCACATGGCTGTGGAAGCAGATCATAGATAAATGTGGAAGGGTGTGTCAGGGGTGGAGCTCTCCACAGAAGTGGGAGCCCCTAGCTGTAGACTGGGTGGGGGACAGAATCCCCCATAGGGAGCCCTGCACTGTGGGCTATATCTGCGGTGGGAGGCAGGGGTCAGAGCTCTCCAGCGCAGGGCCCTGTGCTGGACTCTGCTTGTTTCAGAACCCCAACAGCTGTAATATATATATATATATACAGTGGACCTGGTACAGACCCATGTGGGCCCTGTTCTTGCTACTCCAGTCTCTGAGCTCATATGTGTCTTGCTTAGTAGACTCAGAGGCCTTGTTCTCCTGGTGTCCTCTGTCCCTTCTGACTCTTAGAATCTTTCCACCTTCTCTTCTGTGGGATTCCCTGAACTCAGAGAGAAGAAGTTTGATGGAGACCTCCAATTTAGACTCCGCATAATGCCTGGCTGTGTGAGTCTCTGCTGCTGTTCCCATCTGCTGCTGGAGGAAGCCTTTGTAATGATGACTGGATAAGGCACTGATCTATGAGAATAGCAGAACATCATTAGGAATCATTTTGTTGATTTTTTTTAGACCATTTGTATTTGGGTTTACCCTAGACCTCTGGGCTACCTAGTCTCTTATTCTTGGTTTCCTAAGCAGTGTTGTGTATGAATTTCTCATGGAGTGGACCTTAGGTCAAATAAGACATTGAGTGGCTACTCCTATAAATTTTGTGCCATCATTGCTCCAGTATATTTTGTAGGCAGGACGGATTGTAGGTAAAGAATATTGTGGCTGGGTTGAACTTTTGGTAGCCTTCAAAGTACCTTCCTGCCCCAAAGAGACTAGATCAACATAGAGGTAAGGGTTCCATGTAAGTACCAGCTCAACCTTTCTGTGTTCGATTAGTTGTATAGGTATTTTCTGTGGTAGTACAACCCCACTGTTTGCAGAGAGCAAACATTTGTTATAATATACAGCCTGGGTTGTTTGAGGATTTCCATGGAATCCCCTTGGGAAACAAGACAAATGAACGTAACCCTATCCTGCCACTGGAAGTCTCACATGGTTATAAGAGATAACCAGTTGAGACTCAGTATCCTTCATTACTAGGAGTTCTCATTAGAATCATCTCCAAATGCTACCCTTCCTAATTCCAGCATACTCTCCCCACACTCTCTACTTCCACCTCACCTCTCCTTCATGGGAATTACCCTGCTCTTGTCCACAACTTCCCCTAATTCACCCATAAAGTCTCTCCTATTTCCTCCTCCCAGTGAGATCACTGCATCCTTCTTAGATACATTCTCTTTACCTAACTTCTCTTGGTCTATAGACTGTAACTTGGTGATTATTTACTTAACAGTTCATATCTCCTTACAAGTGAATACATACCACAGTACTCTGGGCTGGTATCTGTGGTATCTTAAAATCTATAGTATATCTATCCAGGCCTTTCTGGCTTTTAGAGTCTGCATTGAGAAAACAGGTATAATTCTAATAGGTCTCCCTTTGTATGTTATTTGTTTTGTTTTGTTTGTTTTTTTCCTCTTGCAGCTTTTAATATTCTTTCTTTGTTCTATACATTTAGTTTTTGATTATCATGTGGCAAGGGGATTTATTTTCTGGTACAATCTATTTGGTGTCCTGTATGCTTCTTGTACTTTTATAGGAATCTCCTTCTTTAGGGTAGAAAAATTTTCATCTATGATTTTGATGAAAATATTTTCTGGGCATTTCATCTGGATTTCTTGTTCTTCCTCTATTCCCATTATTGTTAGGTTTGGTATTTTCTTAGTGTCCCAGATTTCCTGGATGTTTTGTGTCAGGGTTTTTAAGATTTAGCATTTTCTTTAACCCATATATTCATTTCCTCTATTGTATCTTCAACACTTGAAATTCTGCCTTCCATCTTCTATATTCTGTCTGTGAAGCTTGCTGCTGTAGTTCCTATTCAAATTCCAAAATTTCCCATTTCCAGAATGCCCTCAAAGAATACCTTTGAGTGTTCTTCATTGATTCAGTTTCTGGTATCAAGTCTTGAACAGTTTATTTTTTAAACTTCTAAACTTTGTGGTTTCCAGATTTTCTTTAAGGAAATTATTCCTTTCCTTCTTAAAGACTTCTATCATAATCATAAAGGCTGTCTTTTAGGTATTTTTCTTGTTCTTCAGCTATGTTAAAATATTCAGGGCCTACTGAATAGTAGTGGTAGGATAGCTTCCACTGGTAGAGACATATTGCCCTGGCTAGTATTGATTGTGCTTTTATGCTGGCATTATGTGTGGCATCTGGATTCAAGATGATTAAAGGTCTGGGTGCCGATTTCTGGATTTTGTTAGTTGGGCCTTTTGTTCCTTGGTTTCTATTTTGTCTCTGGGTTTTCAGATAATGTGGTGGCTCTGTGTTTCCTGGTTTCCTGGCCCACTGACTAGGTGTGTTCTAAGGGAATAACTTCTGGTGTTGGAGGGAGAGTAATTGGAATGAGTTTGGGAAGGAAAATTGGAAGAGTCTTTGTGATCCATTGGGGATGAAGTCAGAGGTTTCCAGGTTTCCAGCTACCAAACTAAGGCTGAAATTGAGGGCACTGTATCTCAGGAGCAATAGAAGAGATGTGATCTGCCTTCAGCCTACTTGTTGCCCTGGGAGTTGTAGCTAGTGGGTTAGCAGGGAGTGCCAGATGGAGTTGGAGACTGGGGAACAGTGATGTGTAGGGAGAGGGAAGTTAGGAAAGGTTAGTATATGGGATCCATAGGAGATATGGGCATGGGAGAGTAATATCTGGTTATCTGTTACAGTGTTAGGGACAAGAATATGGAATTGGATCTGGGGGAATAGAGAGACAGGAGAAGGCCTGTGGGCACCCTACCTATTTTTCAGTTAAAGTGATATTACAGAAATAGATGACTGTTACATGGTATTAGAAACATTTGTACCCAACGGTAAATTCATTGAAATCACAGGTGTATCATGTTTATGATGTACTTCTGATAAGTTTTTTTCTCTTTACATTTTTAGACAGTCTTACTGTGTTGCCCAGGCTGGTTTAGAGCTAATGGACTCAAGAAATTCTCTTTACTTAGTAGCTTTTTAAGTAAATGAGACTATTATTACTTGAATCTCTTGATATTTTTTTAATCAATAAAGCAGTAATTTTCAAGTCAAAAGATAAATAAGATGCACAAAGTGAATTTTTTAAAATCATAACTTTGTAATATACATCCACTTTTGATTAAAATTAAATCAATATGGACTTAAATACTCTTGTTTAAATAATTTATAATTGGAAATTTTATACAATAATCTGTAAAAATGATGTTAAATTTATTTATATAATTTATACAAAATTTAGATTATTGGAATAAAACTAACACAAATAGAAAATGACTCTTGTGTTATAACAATAATATTAAGATTTCATCTATTATAAGTTCAACTAAGAAGTCATGACAAGACATATTTCATTTTGAAACCTAGAGAAATATAAACTTATCTAAGAGGTAATTTGTTTATTGAAAATATATTCTATTTTGACACAATATATCCTAGTCACACTTTCCTCTTCTTTTACTCCTCCCAGCTCCCCATCACCTCCCCTCTCTCCCAGATTGACTTTTCCCAATCTTTTCTCTTCAGAAAAGAGCAGGCTTACAAGAGACAACACAAAAACATGACAAAATAAGGAACAATAAGATAAGGCAAAAGTCCTCATATCGAAAGTTGCTCCCTTTGCTCCACATCTTTGCTAGCATGAGCTGTCCTCTCATCTTAGCAATTCTGACAGATGTAGTATGGAATCTCCAAGTGGTTTTGATTTGTATTTTCCTGATGGCTTAGGATGTCAAAAATTTCTTTAAGTGTTTTTTAGCCATTTGAGATTTTTCGATTGAGAATTCTCTGTTTAGCCTGTAGATGTCTAGTTCCATGATTCCTTTATATATTTTCGATATTAGTCCACTATCATATGTGGAGTTGTTAGAAATCTTGTCCCATTCTGTGGGCTGATGTTTTGCCTTACAGAAGCTTTTCAGTTTCATGAAGTCCCATTTATTAATTGTTGATCTTAGTGCCTGAGATATCAGGGTTCTGTGAACAAAGCTGTCTCCTGCAACAATAAGTCCAATGCTAATCCCAACTTTCTCTTCTATCAGATTCAATGTTTCTGGTTTTATATTGAGGACTTTGATCAACTTGAACTTGAGGTTTGTGTGGGATGATAAATATTAATTTATTTGCATTCTTATGCTTGCAGACATCCAGTTTGACCAGAACCATATATTGAAGATGCTGTCTTTTTTCAACTGTGTATTTCTGGCTTTTTATCAAATATCAGGTGTCCATTGATGTGTATATTTTTGTCTGGGTCTCCAGTTCAGTTCCATTGATCAATGTATTTGTTTTTATGTCAATACCATGCAGTTTTTCTGTAGTACCACTTGAAATCAGGGAGGGTAATACCTCTAGAAGTTCTTTTATTTTTCACAAATTATTTTAACTATCTTGAGTTTTGTTTTTTTTCCATATGAAATTGAGGATTGTCTTTGTAAGGCCAAGAAAAACTGTGATAGAATTTTGTTGGAGATTGCATTAAATATGTAGAGTTATTTTGGTAGGATGGCCACTTTTACTATGGCTTCTAATGATCCCCAAGCATGGGTGATCTTTCCATCTTCTGAGATCTTCTTCAAATTCTTTGTTTAAAGACTTGCAGTTTTTGTCATACAAGTCTTTCACTTGCTTAGTTAGAGTTATCCCAAGATATTTTATATTATTCCAGGCTACTCTGATTTGTTTCTCAGTTCATTTGTCAATTGTATATAGGAAGGATATTGATTATTTTGAGTCAGTCTTATATCTAGTCACTTTTCTGAAAGTGCTTATTTGTTCACTGGTGGAAATTTTAAGGTCACTTGTGTATTATACTAGCATATCTTCTGCAAACAGTGACAATTTGGCTTTCTCCTTTCCAATTTGTATTCCCCTTTTCTCCTTCAGTTATCTTATTGTTCTAGACAAAATTTCAAGTACCATATAAAATAGATATCAAGAGAATGAATAACCTGTCTTCTTCCTGATTTTAGTGGGAATGCTTTGTTTTTATCTCCATTTAATTTGATGTCAACTATAGATTTGCTATAAATAGTGATATTATGTTTAAGTATGAACCTTGTATCTCTAATCTCTCCAGGATTTTTATCATGAAGAAGTGTTATATTTTTTTCAAAGGACTTTTCTGCATCTTATGATATGATCATGTGTTTTTATTTTCTCTCAGTTTCTTTATAAGTAGAATATATTTACTCATTTTCATATGTTGAACCATGCATGAATCTCTGGGATGAAGCCAGCTTGATCATGGTTGATGAAGTTTTGATATGTTCTTGGATTTTGTTTGCAAGTATTTTGTTGAGTATTTTCCATCTATGTTAATAAGGGAAATTGGTTTGTAATTCTCTTTCTTTGTTTAGTATATAGTTTGGGTATCAGGGTAACTGTGGCCTCATAAAATACATTGGGCAATGTTCCTTCTGTTTATATTGTGTGGAAAATTGTGTGTTTATCAGCTATAAGAGTTCCCTGGTAGAATTTTAAATTTTCTTTGACTGATGTATCCTTTTTTTTTCTCTATAGTATCTTCAGTGCCTGAGATTCTCTCTTCCATTCCTTATATTCAGTTAGTGATTTTTGCCTCTGTAATTTCTGTTCACATTCCTAGGTGCTTTTTTTTAATTTCCAGGATTCTCTGTGTTTTCTTTATTGCTTCTATTTTCATTTTCAGGTCTTGAAACAGTTTGACTTGTTTCCTTAAGCTGTTTATTTGTTTGTTTGTGTTTGTTCTTATTGTTTGTTTGTTTTGCTTTTTATAAAAAGACTTATTAATTTATTCAAATTGTTGGTGTTTTTCTGGATTTCTTTGAGGGATTGATTTCCTCTAAGTGTGTGTGTGCATGTGTATTTGTGTGTATGTATGTATGTATGTTTTCATACATTTCTCTAAATGATTTCTTCATTTCCTCTTAAAGTACCTCTATCATCTTCATATAGTTGGATTTAGCTATGTTGGGATAGTCATGGCCTGCTATGGTAAGATCACTGTGCTATAGTGGAGACATATTATTATAGCTGTTACTGATTGTGTTCTTATGCTGACATCTATATATCTGGGTTTGAGTTGATTATAGATTTACTTGCTGATTTGTAGATTCTTTTCTTTGTTGGGTGGGTGATTTGTTCCTTGGCCTTTATTTCCTCCCTGGTCTTCTTGCAGGCATGGCCTGTGGTTGAGCAGGGTATGTTTGCCTGCATTGGAGGCTTGGACAATTCTTAGAGACATGGGGCAGGAGGAGGCATGTCAGACGAGATGATCTGTAGGATCCACAGAAGGCATGAGGTGGTGGCAGGGGTGGGAGGAGCTGGAGGCTACAGCTGATTTCCTGTTGCTAGCTTCAGATGACCCTGAGTATTGGGTCTGGGGTAATCAAGAGTATGAGAACTGTCCAAAAGCATCTAAGTGGTCTTTATATATTTTTGTCCCTCATGAGTAAGTCTTGGACACATATATGCTTATCTATGTACTTATTTTATTCCAAAAGAAATTAGGCAAATATCAAATAAAATATTTGAAAATTAAGTCTATTGAAAGAAGTGAAAAACCTTTACAATGAAAACTTTATATGTCTGAAAAAGAAATTGAGGAAGACACTAGATCACAAGGCCTGCCATGACTGTGGATTGGTAGAATTAATAATGTAAAAATTATCATCTGACAAAAACAGCCATTTCCAATTTCAATGCATTTCCTATCAAAATTTCCACAAAATTCTTTACAGATACATAAAAAAAATCCTAAAATTCACATGGAAGCACAAAAAACCCCAAGATAGTCAAAGCATTTCTGAGAAGAAAAAAAAAAGAGCAATTCTGAAGGATTACCACACTGGATTTCAACCTATATTATAGAGTTAGAAGAGCAAAAACAGCATGGATTAAGGCATAAAAACAGACAAAGAGATTGTAGGACAAAATAGAAGACCACAAATGATCACAGCTATCTGAAATTTGACAAATGTGTCAAAATACATATTAGAGGAAAGACAGCATTCTTAAAAAACTGCTAAGAAAACTGGATGTGCACTTATAAAAGAAATGAAATTACAAACATATCTGAAACCCTGTGCAAAAATGAACAGCAGAGTGATCAAAAACCTCAATATGAAACCTGAAATGCTGAAACTGCTTGAGAAGGACATAGGCGATACCATACAGGATACAGGCACAGAAAAAGGACTTTCCGAATAGGAGTCCATCCTTTTAAAAATCAGAGCTACCAAGTGATAAATGGGATTTCATGAATCTAAAAAGCTACTACATGGCTGGAGGTACAGTTAATCAGATAAAGAAGAAGCTTTCAAAGAGGAAGAGAGTATTTGTCAGCTATATATCTAACAGATGATTAATATCTAGAGTGAACAAAAAAAAAAACTAAAAAACAAAGCATTGAGAAAATAAATGAGAACTACATGCAACCAAGGAATGCTGAAACAGACAGAAATAGTCTTCCCCAGTATAGAGCATTGGTTTTCCTATACCAAGTGGTCAGCCCTGAAAACTTAGATAAAAGTAACATATATTCTAGCAAGCTATATTTAGAAACATATGTATATATATAGAATATATATATATATATATATATATAATAGAAACACACACACATATATATGCATACACACATATATATGTTTATGTATGTACATATGTATGCATGTAATAACAGTTAATAAAAATGAAGCCATGAATTTGAAAGAGAGTAAGAAGGGGTATATGGGAAAGTTTTCAGGGACGAAAGGCAGGGAGAAATATTGTGAATATATTATAATTTCAAAAATAAAATAGTAAAAACATATCCAAAAAACAAGTAACCCAATTTAAAAATGGACTGTGGATCCACACAGAGAATTCTCAAAAAAATAAACAGAAATCAAAAATATCTAAATTTTTCAACATCTTTGAAGTCAGAAAAATACAAATTAAAATTCCTTTGTTATAATAAAAAGGGCTGGGCAGTGATGGTGCATGTTGTTAATCCCAGTAGTAGTAGGCAGAGGCAGGGCAGATCTCTATGAGTTCATGGCCAGCCTAGTCTCCAGTCTGAGTTCCAGGACAGCCAGGGTTACAACAGAGAAACTCTGTCTCGAAAACAAACAAACGGATAACAACAGAAACAACAACAACAAATTCTACTTTGTGATTTCATTTGACATCAGTCAGGATAGGTAAGGTAAAAAAAAAAAACAAAAAAAAACTGACAACAAATATGGAAATGTGGTGAGAAGGGAACTCTCATTCACTATTGGTAGAGTCATAAACTGGTGCAGGCAATCTGGAAATAAGTGTGAAGATTCTAAACAAGCCACAAGTTGATCTTCCATATAATTCAGATTCACCTCTCCTTCACATATACCCAAAAATATTTTCACAGACATATTTACTGATGCTCCATTCACAATAGCAAGAAAATGAAAACAAAAACAAAAGATAAAGCTATATGTCCTCCAGCTAATGAGCAAATAATGGAAATGTCACATGCAATTCAATTCAGTTTTAAAGAAAAATGAAATCATAAAATTTGCATGTAAATGGATTGGACTGAAAAATATTATGCTGAGTGAGTTAGTCTAGACTCAGAAAGATAAACACAGCCTGATCTCTTCTGTTGGTATATCCAACTCTGAGTTTTGATATGTCCAACCTGTAGAGTTTTGTATATATGCTGAAGAACTCTCACAGTCAGGAAAGTAGAAAGAGGATTTCAGGGTGATATAGAGAGGAGGATAGTAATACATGAGAGCTATGAATGGGGTAATCTATAAATAAGGAAGATTGAAACTATAAATAAGATAGGGGGTAATGCAGAGGGAGAGATCAGAAGACACAAAGAATACTCTATCTGAATAAGCCATGCTATAGAATAAGTATAAGTATGGTGTATTGGGATAAAAGGCAAAATGAAAATACATTTTAGTAAACAAAACAGTTTATTTATAATAAACCCTATTTAAAAATTTAAAAGACTTAAAATAAATTATCTAAATTAAAATCCATTTTCTCATATATTTGATCATGTCTCCTTCCCCTTCCCGAATTCTCCCAGATCCCCCCAATCCCCCTAACCATATAAATTTATATTCTTTCTCTCTATATCTCTTTTTCAAAAAACATAAACAAACTCACTGGCTCTTTATTAAATAAACAGAATTTAGTATTCAAACAAAAAATAACAACAAAGTATTAAAGGATAATGACTTTGGTTTTCACTTTCTGTGAAGGAAGTTTCTTGTGTCTTATGGTACCACTTTGGAATGACTTCTCTGGGCATTTTGGAGGTTAGCAAGAAAATAACCAATGGACAAAACCTGGACTTCCCTGCCTTCTGTCCTCAGGTTCTCACCATTACTGCAATGGAAACATGCTGATAATTTTATAGTCAGTTAATTATCTCTAATCTCCATTACTATGAAAATGGACACCTTTTTTCTCCTCTCCCAGATTATCCTTGCTTTATTACCACTGTTCAAATCCAATAGTTCCACAGTGACTTGTAAAGTTCTCTGGTGTCATATATTAACAATGTTCTGGAATTATTCTGCTGAGATTATAATTTCTTTCTTTATGAGTACACAGCCTTAGTTTTTAAACTCTTTGAATGAGATGGATATGAAATCTGTTATATTCAAAAGAATGCTGAAGGTTAAACCAAGTAAACAGACTGCAGCACAGGAAAGATGAGTGATGCTGGATAATTTCAAAAACCATCACACAGCAGAGGACATAGCTTTGCTGCGTATACTGGGAGAGGAAGTTCAGGGACAAGAGCAGATTTCAAACATTTTGTTCCTGAATATCAGATGTGACTGGCCTGTGTTTGTGTAATTCAACAATCACAACAAAGTGTTGGAACTTGATCAGCATCCCTGGTAATCAGGATTACTTCTTTTCTCTTGTTAGTAACCCTGGAGTATAATGAATTTTTGTGTTCATAAAAAGAAACACAAAATGAGAAAGTTCATGCTGGAAAATAATATTTCCTTGGACACAAAGTTTTGTGGTACAAAGCTCAATGGTGTAAAATTGTTAGCCAAAGAAACCATGTGTGAACTGTCTAAAATACTAATATGTTATTCATTTAATTCCAGTTTTTTTTTAATTCACACTAATCAGATTCAACTGACCTTGATATGCAATTAGGAAAGCACAAAATCTCTAGTAACTAATTACTGATCTAGTTCCTATATACCTAGAAGCTTCTCTAGATGATATATATATATGTAATCAGCGTTGAAGATGATCTATAAGTTAGCAACTGCCTTTCAGTCTGAGAGACAACAGAAAAGTCATACTGCCTTCTCATTATCATACATTCAAATTCTATCTGATATCAAATCGGATCATCACAAAGCAAAATAAATGGACCGTGTTATCTCTGCCCCCCACAGATAAGCCTTGACTGATTTATGATTTAATGTGATGCCCTCAGCTTGGATAACTTGGTTCAATCTACATGAGCCTGATTAAATTGTGCTCCCTCACAGGTACAGAAATTACAGGTGGGACATGAAACTTATTCACATGAACAGAAAGTGCTGATGTTAGTTACTGGGTAATTTCATTTTTTGTACATATTCAGGATAGCAATAAAAGTCTGACCTATAACAAATATTTTGAATATAAGTTTTTCTATATACAAGTATATACATGTGTATTTGAAACAATATAGTTGTAATATTATCTATTGCCTCACCCTATAATTATTAACACAGATGACAATAATAATATTATTAGGGTAACATGACTTAATCTACTTAATTAATTTTAAGTGGACTTTATAATCATAATAATTATTATTCTTACAGCTTTGTAAAAAAATCTATTTTAAACTAATCCAGAAGCTCAATTAGGAAAAATTAAAATGCATAATTATTTGTGGCTGGTATTCTGAAGCAAACAGGATAAATGTATGTGAACATTTTTAGACACTAATATAAAAATACTTGGAAAAGAATTCCAGTGAAGTGTTTTTCTACTATTAAAAGACTGAAAAGATGAAAAAGGAAAAAGAGGAAGAGTGAAATCAGAACTGGAAAACAGCTCTCAGAATAAAAACAGAAATAAACTCAGCACCGCTAAGTCAAAGCCAAAATAGTCTGCTTTTTAGACAAATTCCAGTGACATGGGTTCATCGTGTCTAAACCTAGAGGAAGAGAGACTGACTAAGCCAAGCTTATTATAGCATTCAGGATTTGCTGCATTTTGATGAATACATATTGCAAATGCACTTTCATACAATTTATCTGTTGGGTTAAAATAAGCTCAAGATTTGGCTTCAAGAGGTTTCTTTAAAAAATTTGAAGGGTTACATCCTATCCATTACCAATTTGCCATATTAATTACTCAAAAAATATAGAAATAATACAACTGTAATGAAACATCATGACCAAAGTAAGTTGTTGAAAAGAGTTTATTTGGCTTACACATCAAATTCAGGACATGAATTCAAACAGGGCCAGAAGCTGGAAGCAGGAAGGAGGCTATGGAGAGGTACTTCTTACTGGATTGCTCATGATGGCTTACAGATCCTGCTTTTTTTATTGAAGCTAGGACCACTAGCTCAGGGATGGCTCTACCCACTATGGACTGGGCCTTCCACCACTGATTACTAGATAAGAAAATGCCTTACAGCGGGATCTTACAGAGATATTTTGCAATTGGGTTTCCCTCCTTTCAGATGGCTCTAGTTTGTGCCAAGTTGACATAAAACTAGCCAGGACAGATACTTAATATATTTTAGGGATTTTCCACTCCATTGGGTTCCAAACCTTTGCTCAAATTCTCCTCAGTTCCAGCTGTCTTTCTCCACATTTCCTCTTTTCTGGTTATTTTCTATTCATCTCCTAACCTGATCTTCCCATTTCCATTTTCCTAGCCCCTAATCACCCATAACATCTATTGTGTTTCTCTTTTCCAGGGAGATCCATGTTTCCTCTGTAGTCCCTTCCTTTATACCTACTCACTCTGGATTTATGGATTACAGATTGGTTATTATTTATTTAATGTTTAATATTCACGTATTTAAGTGAATACGTAACATACTTGTATTTCTGTGTCTGGTTTACCTCATTCAAGATGATTTTTTTCTACATCCTTCTATTTGCTGGCAAAATTTATGATTTTATTAGTTTATCATTTCTTTTAACAGCTGAGTAATACGCCATTATGTAAATGTTACATCTTTTCTTAATCCATTCTTCTGTTGAGGAACATCTAGGTTCTTTCCAGTTACTGGTTATTATGAATAGAGCAGCAATGAATATGGTTGAGCAAGTACCCACATGGTAATATAAAGTATTCTTTGGGCATATGACCAAGACTAGTATAGCTGGGCCTTGGGGTAGATTGATTCTCAGCTTTCTGAGGAGCCACCATGTTGTTTTCTATAGTGGCTGTATAAGTTTGCACTCCCACTAGCAGTGGATGAATCTTGTCCTTATTCCACAACCTTCCCAGCATGAGCTGTCCTGTGGTATTTATCTTAGCCATTCTGACAGGTATAAAATGGAATTTCAATCTAGTTTTGTTTTGCATGTCCTTGATGGTTAAAAATATTGAACATTTGTTTTTTTTTCAGCCATTCAAGTTTCCTATTTTGATAAATCTCTGTTTGGATTTGTACCCCAATTTTAGTTTGATTATTTGGGTTTTTAATATCTAGTTTCTTGATTTCTTTATATATTTTTGATGTTAGTCATGTATTGATGTGGAATTGTTAAAAACCTTTTCCAAATCTGTAGGCTGCCACTTTGTCTAAATGGCAGTGTGCTTTGCCTTACAGAAGTTTTTCAGTTTCATTAGAACACACTTTTGAATCATAGTGTTGTGCTGTCAAGCTTCTGTTCAGAATGTCTTCTCCTATGCCAATGAGTTCATAGCTATTCCCCACTTTCTCTTTTATCAGATTTAGAGTGTCTGTATTTATGTTGAGGTTTTTGATCAATTTGGGGTTGAGTATTGTGCAAGGATATAGGTATAGATCTATTTACATTCTTCAACATTCAAACAACTTTTGACTATCACTTTTAGTCAAAGATGCCATCTTTTCTCCAGTGTGTATTTCTTCTTAAAATTCAAAAATCAGGTATCCATAGGTATATGTATTTATGTCTGGGTTCTCAACAGATTCTGTTGATAAATATGTCTGTTTTTATGGCAATACCATGATGTTTATATTACTATTGCTCTGTAGTACAACATGAAATCAGGAATGTGAGACATCTAGCAATTTTGTTTTCTTATTATTCAGGATTTTTGAACTATCCTGTTTTTTTGTTGTTATTATTATTTTGCTTTGTTTGGTTTGGCTTGGGTTTTTTTTTTTTCCATATGAAGTTGAGAATTGTCTTTCAATGTCTGTGAAGAAATGTGTTGGGATTTTGAATGGGATTGCATTGAATCTGTAGATTGCTTTTGGTAGGCTGACCATTATTTACTATGTTAATTGTAATGATGCATGAACAGGGGAGATCTTTCCATCTTCTGCTATCTTCTTCAATTTCTTTTTAGTAACTCTAACTAACACAAGGTGGTACCTGTATAGTGGGGTATTTTTGTGACAGACATAACTATGTTGTATTTGGGAAGATTTTGGAAAGATTTTGGAACTTTGGGCTAGAAAAGGTATTGAGTATGGAGAGCTCAGTGAGATGTTCTGTAGGAGCTTGGAAGATAAGAATTTTGAGAGCAATGTGAAAAATGGAGGTCAGGTTGTGACGGTGCCTTGTTCTTCCTTCTCAAAGTAAAAATATATTTAATTTATTTTTGATGTTATAGGAGCCCACAGTTGAGAGACTGAATTTGCAAGAGATTTTAGGTTTTAAAAAGATCTTAGATTTTTAAAAGAGACTAAATTGTAAAGAATTTCATTTGTAAAGAATTGTGTAACATTTATATGTTACACATATACGTTATACATACACATACGTTATACACAAAACGTTATATGTTATGATGTTATTAATATGAGATATAAAGGATGAATAAGAAAGGAAAGTTATGGCTGAATAGTGATACATTTGTGTGTCAAGCTGATAAGTAGTGGCTAGTTTTATTTCAACTTGACAGAAACTAGAATCATCTGAAAGGAGGGAACCACAACTGAGAAAAATGTCTCCAGAAGATCCTCTCTATAAGGCATTTTAAAATTAGTGATCAATGATGGAGGCCACAGCTCATTGTGAGTGGTGCAATACCTGGGTTGGTGTTTTGGGTTCTATAAGAAAGCAGCTGAGCAAGCCATGAGGAGCAAGCCAGTAAGCAGTACCACTCCATGGCCTCTGCATCAGCTCCTGCCTCTGGGTTCCTGCCCTGCTTGAGTTCCTGCCCTCACTGTTTTTGATAGTGAACTGTTATATGGAAGTGTAAGCCAAATTAACATTTTCCTACTCCTCCAATTAAAAAAAATATATTTAATCGTTCTGGAGTCAAAACCACATTTAGAAAATTCTATTGTGAATGACTCATTGGCAATTGGTAGTTTTAGAAAGGTTGATTTTTGTTTCACATTTGCTTATAAAATAATTTCATATTAAATTTTAAATCAAAGTAACAAGCACAAATTTGATCTCATGTATTAAGTAATTAAAAACACCTTACAGATAATTTGTAGGACAGGAAGCTTAAGTAATTTGGGAAGTCACAATATTAATGTTTCTAAAGAAAAAAATTGGTGCTATGATTCTGAGTCCATCATTTTTACTCAGTAACTTCTACTTTTTCTACTTCATAAAATGAAGTTACTGTTGTGTAACTCACAGTTATATGGGAACCAAATCTAAAAATCAGCAAACATTAGCACACTGTTACTATAACTTCTACATTTTTTCCCTAATCTTTTTAGCACTGTCTCTAACTTGTGAAGCATTTCAAGTACTTTAAGTAATTACAAAAAAAATAGCTAGGGAGTTATACAATATTTTTCTTGATAGTTACTCATTGGAAACACTGACATTTTCAATTTTGAAGGTTGATAAAACCAGTGATGGAGCTGAAATTATTCAAAAATAAAATAAAATAAAACAAGATATCATAGTACCAAGAGAGTAGAAATGTGATACTCATTAGGCTCCCAGAAACTTCTATCACATATTATAATGTGACAATGACAAGGCTGGCTTGGGTTTTAAAATATCACCAGACTTTTATTTTGCCTTATGTGTATGTGTGTGCATATTCATGTCCCTCCAAGTTCTCATATATGTTCAGGCCCTTGCATATGAGTATTTTCATATGGGCCAGGGCCAGAAGATTAACTTGGGTATTTCAACTCTGGAACCACCTGCTTTTTCTAGGGGACAACTTTTTTTCACTGGTCTGGGCCTCATCTACTAAATTAAACTTCCTGGTTTGTGGACTCTAAGAAACTACTTGTCTTTACTTTCACAGTTGTTGGAATACAAACATGAGCTACCCTGCATAGCACTAATCTTATGTTGGTTCTGAATATCAAAATCAGGTCCTTATGCTCTCAAGACAAGCTATTTACTCACTGAACTATCTTTGCCGGTCTTGAACAAAGGATTTAAAGGATTTAAAAGATTATATTCTGAAGAATATAGAATGAAGCAACAGATCTAGTTTTCATAGAACTAGACTGTTAAGAAAAAAATTAAGTATCTTCATAAAATTATATCATCTGTAGAAATTAGTCTCCATTATGGAAAATATCCAAACAAACATCCACAGAAGATGCTACTCCATTTGGATATTTTAACCTACATTGACAGGAAGCGTCTGAGAAATTGATGCATATTAGAATAAACTCCAAGCATTTTACCACATTAGTTGACTTTTTTTTATAGTAGCACTAACAATTTTGTTAACTTGGCAATAAGTGTGTTGTTTTTATTTCTTTTTATCAAAATCTTGACAACATGTTGGCACATTAATATACTCAGGATCATTAGAATATGAGCTCAATTCAGAAGCCGTGTTGGCTAGACTGGTGAGATTATGAGCAACAAAGTTCAAAATCCCACTGCTGCTCTGAACATCAATAAGTCATCAGTTTACGTTTTACTATATATCTGTATTTAAACTTCAGCCTCTTTTACCTCCAAGAAGGAGATGAAGGAGGAGAAGCAGGAGGCGAGAAGATTATTATCTTATTCTCTTACAGTCCAGCTGATAAGGATTAAGACATTGCCTTAGTTGCTGACATTAAGGGGAATAAGTAACTTACATTGTCACATTGTAAGGATTTAAGTAAAAAAGATTATTCTCCAAATGCACATGTGCATCATTTGGCAAGCAGGGTTCAGGATAAAATGCATTCTCATTTTCTCTTCGTCAGTGAGGTCTCTTGTACAGGGCCCAGCTTGCACGCAAGTTTCAGATGCCTAGCATGGGATATATAGAATTGAACATAACTGACCTGATTCCTCCATTGCTGAGTAACAGGCACTGGCATTTCCTCAGAGTTTAGGATATTCAAATGGCACGATAGGTTGAACAAAGTCAGTGGTTAATGTGATTTTCCACAACTGCCCAAAGCATAGCAACCAGTGTTTACTAATGCCTGGAGCACTTTTTGTGATATCTCTGGCAGCATTTTGTGATCAGGGGGATCCATACCTTCTGCAGAGCCAGTTTTGAGACCAGAATTTTCAAAAACTCATGTATATGACAACTTTTAAATAATAAGAATATTTGACTTTAGGTTCATTCATTATTCATTTAACCTTGTTTTTGTCTGTTTTTAATGTCAAGATTAGTGGCTAATACACCCTTTACATGAAAACTGATTATGGAAGAGCTCAATGAATTCTACATGAATATTTCAATATTAGTACTGCATTATATGAAGTTTTGACCCAGTATAAGCTAACTATCAATGGAGGAACTTATTGGGTTTAGAGTGTTCAAACCTGAATATTACTAAAAAACAGTGTTCCTTATTAATACTAGGAGATGAGTTCTAATTATTCAGAATTACTTGTCCAGTCCTTCAACATTCACCCTTCACCACATGAATGGGTATGAAAATGTAATACATTTACATAATGAAATACTATACATGTGTATTGAAAAATAAAATCATGAAGTTTGCAGGAAAATGGATAGAACTTAAACAATTTCCTGAGTGAGGTATCACAGATCAAGAAAGACAAACACTAGATAATTTTTGTACTGGTCAGACCTATTTACTAAGTTGATACAAGTTTGAATCACCTAAAAACAGGGCACCTCAATTGAGGAAATGCCTCTACCATATTGAAATACTTTTATGATTAATGATTAATATCGGAGGTCCAGTCTACTGTGAGAGGTGCCACCTCTGGCCAAGTATCCCTGGGTCGTAAAAGAAAGCAGTCTGAGCAAACTATGAACAGCAAGCCATTAAGCAGCATTTCTCTATGGTCTCTGCTTCAGATCCTGACTTGCTTTTTCTTTCTTCCATAAGTTTATTTTTATAGTGTTTTGCACAGTAATTGAAAGAAAATAAAACCATACTTACTTATTTGTGGTACCTAACTCAAATCTTTCAATGTGAATATATCACCTGGAGTAACTTGAGATACAAGGAAGTATAGTTGTATGCTATTGTGGCTCACCAAGAGGGACAAGGAGACATATTTCATACATGCAAAGTCTGCCAGACCTCAGCAGAGGGAACCACCATCCTGGCCAGTGCCATACTCACTCAACAGTGGAACACCAAGCACCTGAGCTCACGTGTTTTATTGATTCAAATCTCCTCAGGTCCATACCATAAGTAATTGACTTCTCCCACATAAATCCAACACCTGCAGACAATAAAAAATGTCAAGAACCTAGGCAGCCCCTCACTCAACAGTGCATAAACCAATATTTTAAGCACAACTAAAAATGAGCCTCCACAACAAGGATTCACAAAAGATAACATGGAGTTTTGGGAAAGGGATAGGAGCTCTACAGAGAAGAGTGGGACTGTGGTTCTATGAAAGTGTAAATGAAAATTGTAGGGTACAAGAGACCAGTAAAAAGGAACAACAAAGAGGTTGAGTGAAGAAAAATGGTTAAATGACACTAAGAGTGTTGGGGGTAAGCTATTTAGAGTTGCATTATTTTAGGTTTACTTAAAATTGTGTGTGTGTGTGTGTGTGTGTGTGTGTGTGTGTGTGGTGTGCATAATTTAAGTGAATATATGCCACTTAGAGTGACAATGTTTCTCCCAAAAGGCATAGACTAACAAAAAAACATAGTATTAAGCATAGGAAACCTCCTTTTGAATTTTTGGTTAGTTAAGTTCAACAGACTCCCCCGAATCAAAAATATACTTTATTGCCATTATCCTAGGTTGCCTCAAAGAAGTTTAAGACAAGACTCTTGCAGGAGACACCACACACTTCAGCCACAAGACTTGGAATATTCTGGCTGTATATGGTCTGGAAGCCTCCTCCCTAAAGACTAGTTTTCATAGTACAGAAAGAACTTCATAAGCTGCCAAGGGAGAAAAGCAATACAAAATCCTCACAAGCCATAATACCTCTGAATAATAGTAATGATGGGAACTGCAAGATGTCCAGAAAAGTACAGTATTTGCACCTATAGCCTGGGGTAAGCAATAGCCCTCCAGTTGGACTTAAGGCAACCTCAAAGGAAGGAAATTGTGCTTGTTATTGTAATTCTAGTACATATCCCACATCTGGTGAAATCATGGATCCTAAAGGATAGCCTACTTCTAATACTTCCCTAAGCCATAATTTCTGTTTTCTGAATACTTAGACATAAACCAACAGATTAGTTTAAGTCTCACCCTTCACCACAGTAGTTTCTCTTTTCAGCAGACAGAGACCATTGCAGAAATCTGTTACTGGTGAAAATTCAGAGAACAACTGACTATGAGTTTCAAAATCCCAGTTTTTACATCTACAAAATAACCTCTACAATAATGGCTAATAGGACATTTCTGAAGAGGGTACAGAAAGATTGTAAGAGCCAGAGAACCAGTACTTCTCTTGTGAGATACTGGCTTCTCTATATGACACATCAGCTATACCCAAGACAGTTTTATAACATGGTTGCTTGAACAAGAACTGAAGAATATGCCAATACCAATTAGCATGCAAAGTCAATGTAGAAAATCACATATGACTCCAGCCCTAAGTGAAGAGTTAAAAAAATTAATGACTGTTGAAAGTTAGAATTTATCTTCCTGAGAAATGATTCATTTGATAAATTATCTAATCCCAAGTGGTCATTCCTAAACACATATAAGCCACACTAAATAAACCCAGCAAGTTGTATTGTTATATACTTATGATATAGTGAATATATATATACATATATATATGTATGTATATATATATATATATATATATATATATATATATATATATTCCATAAGTTTGAGAAGCAGTGGGGATATGCAAAGGATTTGGAGGGAGAAGAGGGATGGTGAAACAATATTTTAAAATTCTCAATCAATACAAAACAGAAAAAAGTGTGCATATATTATTATATTATTGTGACTATTCATCAAATTGGATAATAAATACTAAAAACATGGCTGGGAGAAAAATTTGCTTTATGCTAAGTCGCTTTGGCTTCTGGAAGGCTCCACAGAGAAACTGAGCTTAATCAAAAGATGGCTCCATGCTTCTGTGATCAATGCACAGTATACAAGTCCAAGTTAGTGAGTGCATCTTGGTAGTACTCTACACAGGTGACCCCACAGGCCATTTCAATGGGAGTTAAACACCCCATAGCACTTCATGAGAAGCAGCTCATGCTCGTCAATGCTGCACTCTGTTTTATGAACCTTTGCAGATGTCAATAGCATAGTTTTGCTATAAAAGTCATAGCTGAGCTTGGCAATATTTTTTCTAAGGTCCAGAAATCTGTTTTATAAGTCTTGTAGATGATTGACACAATAAAATCCTTCAAAGATGTTAGTCTTGGAAAACAATGACAAAACAGCAAAGACTTTTTCATTGTACTTGTAGTTGAAAACATGAAAGTGATCAAATAAATGCTGTGCTCACATGATAAAATGTAGCAACAATGATTAGAGATGACTCTGAATATTTTATGAATAAGTACAGATAAAAGGATAAACCTAACAGTTTTCCTTGAAGAAGTTGTGTGTGTACCTTTAAATTTTTTTAGAATTATATTCTCTGTTGACTTTTAAATTCAAAGTAAAATATTTATTTTAGAAGTAAAATATAAAAATGGACACAGTCTATTTAATCCACATAGAACAATTTAAAATACATTAGGTGCAGAGTTCAGAGCTTTGCAGTATCACATAGCTTTAAACCAAGCCATAAGCTATGGACTCAGGGAATAAAAAAGGCTATTTATTGTAATATCATAATAATTTGTTTAAACCCATTTATACTAAAATTGACATTTTTATGCTTATTAGTGCAAAGTGGTTATATTCTAAGAAAAAGTTGGATAATGGAATTTGCATTTTACCTTATTTATTTTAGATCATTTATTTTTAAATTAGTGAATATAATTAATTTTAAATTCAAGCATATACAGTAAAATAAGAAATTTTAGGATCACTTGTCAAGGTAGATACACTGCAGTACCGATTGTTTATCAATGATATCTATATTGATCCAGAATCACAATAGCTCTTAGCAATAAGCCTATATGCAGGATACTGAGGGTAAAAGTTATATACTCTAAGAGTATGTTTCCTCCTTCTCACAGGAAAATCCACTTAGATTTTTAGACTTTAATTAGTTTATTTATAAAATAGTTATATTTAATTAATATCCTGGATCTTATTTCTGGGAATTTTATAATTCTAAGCATTGGAAGGATATCTGAGTGTTCAAGAGAAACTACATGTACATCCAGATAAATGTTGAAACTTTTATCCATAGTCAAGACCATGGTACACACTTCATTAAAGTAAGAGAACCTTACACCAGAGGCAGGAACCTACATCCTCTGGAGGCTGAGGCTGAATAAACTTTTTGTGTAAAATTTATAAATATATATTCCCTTATGTTCATTTTGATGTCCTGCAAACTACATGGTGCCTCTCTTCTGAAAGAGTTTTGTTTTTTGGTTTTTTTTTTTCTCAGAAAAGAGCCAAAATGGAAAGTAGTGGAATGTTTTTGACACTGAACCCCTGATCAGAATTGTTTCCAAGAAATAGTTACATTGATGATTTGGTGTCTTGTCAGATAATTCCTTGTCAGATAATTCTCTTTATAATTAATTTCTCTTTTAGTTTAAATTAGTTCAATTTGATTGTGATTACATGCTGCAAAAAGAATTTTATCCAATACAGGCTTTCTCATTCTTCTTTATTTCCATCCCTCCACTATATCAGCTGCATATGCTAGTTTTAATTTTAATTATGTATAGCAAAATAATCATAGATTGTGTATCACAGTAAGTAGAATGTACTTCTAATTGTATTTCGTTAAAATTAAATGTGGTTAGAATAATATTAACTCCTAGATACAGTTGACATCTGGGCCCTGCTATACAACACATAGGTTACAAATAGTATCTCTGCTTCTTTTACATGGATCTGCATGTTTTGTATAAAAACACCAAGTATTATATTACATTTCTTTATGTCAAAATCCCAGCCACAATAAGAGGAACAGTTCAAAAACACATTATACTTGCAAATAGATCATTTTACTTTCCAAGAAATGCATTTGTAGTAGTTCAATTTTAGGAACTGTGACATCTAGGTTAGGTGGAGGAAGAAGTCTTCACAAAATTTTATAGGCATTTGAATTTTGTGACCACATGTTAAATTAAATTTGAAGCATGGTGATCTAATAAACCTGATGCTTACTAATTTTTTATAGAGATCATTGGTTTGGTCTTTCATACTACTTACAGGTCTAAGGGTGTCATTTTTCCCATCACATCATACAGCAGGCATTTGTTGTGGGTAATGTAAAATGTCAGCTTGACATAATTTAGAGTCACCTAGAAAATGGGCCTCTTTTTATGCTTTCAGAAGGTTATTTTTGTCTCAAACCTGGTGATTGTTTTTATTGTTAATTGAAGTATAAAGTCCCATCCACTAGAGATAGAAACATCTCTGGATAAGATTCTGAATTCTGTATTGATGGTATAACTGACAAAAGGGATATGAGCAACAGTAAATATTAATCACCCACTATTTTCTGCTGTCAGCTCCTGCTGCTCTGACATCATCACCTTCATGATCTGTAACCTCAGACTCTGAACCAACATGAACCTTCTTTTCATTAAGATACTTGTATCAGAGTATTATGCCTCAATGACAGGAAAAGAAACAGGCAGCATTACCTCTTACTACTTTTAAATTGAAATTTGAATGTTTTTAGGGCAATATACAATGATCAGAAGTTAACTTGCATTAAGATAATGATAGCTATATTTATCTAAATTGAGATCATTAAAATAAGATTACACTATCAACTTAATATTCCATATAAGAAATTTAATGACTTAAATAATGTTCTTCATTTAACATACCTATTCACAACTCACAAGGAGGCATTATTGCTTATTAAATATTGTAAAATGTAAACAAATTTCCAGTAGAATGCCCACATAATCAAAAAGAAATTTACTTTATTATTTTGTGTACTGCTAAATAGTTAATAATAAAATATACTTGGATAATTTCATGTTGTTAACAAAAGATCTTGCATAAACACTCCAGACAGATGAAATAGTACTGTACAAAGTTTATATACATATTCATGCACATCAATCTTCTAAATGTGATTGTAAGTGTGACTCTAGTATAAAATCTAAGAGAATAGACATATATGTACTTTTTAATTGCATTGGTTTATGAATGCTGAGCCTAGTAGTGTAAGAAAGCTTGCAAGCCAGGTTAGTCATGCGGCTAAGCATGGAAGACAAAAAAGCATGACAGAGCAACATAATGAGATTGTTCTAAATAGAAAGTATAAGTAGAGTTAGGAATACAGCTTACTGACAGTTCTTGCCTAGTGTGTGTAAACACCCAGGTTCAACCCATGATAAAAGAATTTTTTTAAATATAGACTTTATCTACATTTATATATGGAGATGGTTCTGCATATACCTGAATATACCAAAATATGAGTATTTAGTCCATCTATTTCTTAGAAGTTTTCATGAGATATATCTTCTTCTGTCTGTGTAATAGTTTCCCCATATACTGGGTATATATTTATTTGGAAATACTATTTTATAAAAATATCTCTTATATCCTAATAGAATGGACCTTTTGCTAGACCGTATAGTAAAGGTTAAAAATAAGTGACATTAAGGTTACTTTGGACTTCAGAGTGGATTCCCTGAGGACTCCACATATCCTGTGGGTGGAACAAGCATACTTCCCTCTCATTGCATTCCTTTGAGTCAGGCACCCATAATTGGAGGCAATAAGCAACTGACTACCTGTGGGTCATATTGGGATAGGTATCAGGTAGGTGATCTTCATTTTCTTGATATCACACAAAATGGACTTAAAACCAAAACTACAGAAGATAATAGGAAAAATACAGCAGGAGGGCAACACAATTCTAAATATTTCTGCACCAAACACAGGACACCCAAGTTCATAAAAGAAATAGTAAAAAGCTATAGCCATATGTTGACCCTTACCTAGCAGTAGTGCGTGACCTCAATGCACCATTCTGACCAATAGACAAGTTATTCAGGAAAATACTAAACAGAAATGCTGACGCTAAATGACAGCACAAAACAAATGGACTAGGCAGATACCAACAGATGATTTCATCAAGCATCTCCCTTGAAATTGCAGGTCCACAAGAAATAAATAGTTACGTAGTAATAAAATTATTGTATTTGTAAATTTAGAATGTCATACAAATTTACAAAGTCCTTAGGCTATCAATGTGCATTTTATTTCTTAAGAAGTGGCTATAAAAACCAATATTTATTGGACTTCAATATGTGAACTCTTCTTTTTAGACTTTCATAATTTTTTACTAAAATTTCAATTTTATAAATTTTACTTTTATAAAGTTATTGAAATAAAATTCTCCTATATCATATATCTATTTTTCTATGTACTAACATTCTTTCCACCCTAGAGCAGCCATGCTGCTTGATTAAAAGATTAAATGTTCTACTATAAGCATAAAATACAGAAAGAACAGATAAGTGAATAGCTCTGTATTATTTTCTTTAACTTTGCTGATGATTGTTTACTCTTTCAAAATAATATTTGGAATCAGTAACTTATAACAATGGCTTATTTGTTACTTTATTTCATATATAAGTCATCATTGAATATGTAGTTTTGCTTTTTGGCTTTGAAATAAAGTGACAAATAGTTTTGGATATGTGTTGGATCTTGGAAACATTTTCAGTTATGATCAGAATATTTCTATTTCAACATGGTTAGATAGGTGATGAATAGTGCTGTAGATGTACCATGAGTGGGTGTGAAACTAAAATCATACATGTACATTAAAATGCAACACATTTTACATTAATGCAATAGGATAAACAAAATGTCTAAAATACTTGAGTGCCATGTTCAGTTCATTAGAAGTAGAAAGTTCCTTATTTGAGGAATGCAGGGATATAGATGAGTAATTTTAACACAAATATGTGTTATGAAAATTTTAGAAAGTTAAAGAAAGCAGAATACAATCAGTATCTAAAACTGGTCTTCCTGAGAGTTCTGCTGGGGGTTCAGTTGCTCTCCTGTGAATATAAAGGAGACTACACTCCGCTGAGAAGCATTATCATTCTGCATTTCTCAAATGCTGGTGAGTTGTGAGAAAATTATCTGCTACCGACATTCATTAATGACTCCAATAAGTAGGAGACTTTAGTTCAAACAAACACATTATCCCAAATGACAGAAGTGTAAGCATGACTAATTACTGCATTTGCTAATATTTGTTCCCTATTTATCAGAACATTACCCTGACTTAGAACTAAATACCTGCACACACAGAACTCTGGAAGTGTACCCATGGAGCTGGAGATAGAGATCCTCCATTAAAACATTTATTGCTCTTGCACAGGATCCAGGTTTGTTCCCAGAATCAACATCAGGTACCTCACAGCCACCTGTAGTTTCAGGGGATCTGACTTACTCTGTTCACTCACCGCCCTTTCACTGATGCAGTACACATGAACTCATACAGTCGTACATACACACACATAAAAAAATCGATCTTAGAAAAGAGAAAATATTCTCATATCATATCTCTAATGCCAGTATGATCATGAGGACTACAATAGTGGCTTTTCAGTTTATTTTAAGGATGGAATATGCAAATGCATGTTCCAAATTATATAACATTAGTTTAAAATTATATTTTGAATCAGGAAATGTTTTCCTTCTTACAATATTGAAAGTAAGATTTGAATATCTCCTACAGTTTATGTACTTTCCACCCTTTTTTGGAGAATAAACTATGACAGAGGCAATATTTGACACCATCTTCATACAGCAGCCAAGTGAGGGCCAGGCATTTTGCTTTGTAGGCAGTTGGAAATGATGGTTAATTTTTTATTTCTGAAATTTACACAGACATTAGAGTAGATCTTCAAATCTTGCAATAGAGAATGACCAATTTATTTCATTTTCACAGAAATGACTGAACAGAATCACCAAAATAATCTTGGGGAAATGAAGAATCATTTTTGGCTTACTGATTACTGTTTATAAAAATTTTGTCAGTCAGCTATGAAAAAGTAAGTGTAATCCAATAGGTACCTGTAATTTATTTTCATATATTACTAGTTTATGAACATTGTTATTTTTCTTATTAATTTTTTATCTTTGATAAAGAAAAAATAAGTGAATATTTTGAATATAGATGTTCTTAGCACAATAGCAACTTTGTTATATTATTAAAATAAAAGAAAAAATAAGCAATTTGCAATGTTCAAAATCATTATTTTGCTTTCTTTCTTAAATTGAAGAAACTGGTGACCAAGGTAAAATATGGTTTCTCTCTTGTCTACTTAAAAAAAAATTAAGACAGAATGGAATTTAATGATTTTCTCATTTTATTTAATGTTTATGCGATGCTGCAATAAGTTTAAAAATAGGTATCACTGCATCATTCCAATTTTTTCATTGGAAATATGAATAGCCTGAACAATGTAATAAAATTGCTTTTTATTTATCTGAACATTAACGAGATGCCTCAGAATCTAAGGAATTTTCGACATCAGCCTGGTGATCCAAAGGTTTATCCTCCAAAACCAAATGAAAGTGGAAGAAAAGAATTGAACCATAAAAGTTGTCCTCTGTCCTTCACACACATGATGTGTTACCTGTGCAACTGAACACAAACTTATACACTGTACATACATACATACAACACACACACACACGACATACACTCACAGGCACACACACACACACACACACACACACACACACAAATAAAATTTAAGAAAAGAAAGTGCTTTTTAAACAAGAATTGAAGGATTATTTTTGTCATAACAGAAAACATGAGAGTATTTTTGGCACTTAAATATCAGTTAGGAAAGGATATTAGTTAAAACGGAGGCAGTTCCACAGTTTACAATAGTAATAATAAGTCACAATTGTTTTAGAAATGTATATGAAGCAATATTGTGAATATGTAAAACATGTCCTCACAAAATAATTTACCCACATTTTAGTAATACTTCTACATATATCATCCAACCCCACATCCCAAAATGGCTGGTAAGCAAATAATAAAAAAATAGAAGAAAATAATTTGAATGGAGATACACTACACAGGTACATAAAGTTTCTCCCAGAAGTCCTGCCTTACTAGTTGAAAATATCAAGACAAGGCTTGGGATACCTTTCTAGAAGGTGGAGGTCAGGACTGAGGTCTCCCACCCCTATAAAAAAACAATATAGCAGCTAATTGTCACTGATGCTTGTTGTCCAGCAGAGTTAAATGGGAAGACCCTTTTGCTGAATTTACCACACTCTTTGTTGATAAGATACTTTAACAAATAGACATGATGTACCTATCAAATTGATTTCAAATAAGATGTTTATACTCAGAGGTTAGTGATGCTGTCAGATGTGGTCAACAAAGTTTCCTTTTGCAATGCTGAACAGTAACTATACAGACGCATAACTGATCAAAGTGCTGAGAATATGTGACTGCTAAATAATCAGTCACAGAAAGGTCATCCATATAATCTCCTACAAGGCTTAAGGAGCACTATAGAAGGAGGGTAGAAAGAATGAAAGGGCCAAAAGATATGGCAGCCAGTAGTGAGGAATGCAGACTTCTGGACATGACACGATTATTATATTGCTTACTTACTCAAAATTATGACAACTGTGGTGGCCTGAGCAGGAGAAGCACGCAATAGGATGAGTCAGCATTCTGTTGTAGATGGGCCACATACCTTTTTAATAACGATAGAGGAAAGTGGCATTTTCTATGATCAACACAATGACTTCTATGAACAAGCCATCACTCCTGCTCTTTAAGGAACTACAATAAACTCATTGGATAACCAAAGGTCCTATTTTAATGTTGGTCCATAAGATTTTTAAGGAATTTTCCCACTATAACATCAGAACTCGTGAAATATTTGTTTCTAGATAAAAACTTTATACATAGTATTTTATCAGTTTTATTAATTTATTTCTATTATTTTTATTTATTATTTTTTAATATTTTCAGTTATTAGAAAATAAGAAAATATAATTTTCGGGTGTTAGAAAATAATTTTCTCAAAACAAGGGCAGATGCTCATCCTCTTGCCAGGAAACAATGTTTCTTGCCAGGAAAAAAACAATTAGTTGTAAAATGTATGGGAATAAATGAAACATAGAATTTTAATGGATTCTCAAGAAATAGAGCATATATATATAAATATAAATAAAATAAAATGCATAATAAAATATATTTATGTTCAGATAATAAATTTCTAAAACTGTCATTAACACATGGTTCAACCTTGAGGTTATAAAAGTTTTGCTTTTGAATCTTTTCAATGATCTGTGGAAAAGTGAGACTTTTCTTCATGCAAAAGGTAACAAACTTGTCAAACCGACATGTGTCCTGTAAGGACATAGGAGGTAGTATTAAGTTGAGTGATCTCCCTTTTTAGTACCTGAAATGATTGTCAGTAGAGAAGTGCAAATTTATAATTGCAGCTTTTCCCATTTTTATTCAGGGCATGGAGACACACAACTGCTCTGCCTCTCTAACAAGCATACAACAGATCATTGGACAAAATAAATTCTTATGATACATTGAAAAACTTAAGGGCAAAAATAATAGTTGGTATTTGTTCATGTTTTTTGTAATAAATCACACAAATATTCAGAGGGAGCAGTGTAAGCCTTTCTATTTTGCTTTCTTAATGAGAATTAGTGTGTGTATGTTCATTGGTGAAATAATAGTCACAGAAAGGTCTCTCAGCCCCCACAGCAGGGTAAAGAAGTATCCCTGGAAGAGGACATAAGAATGATTGCATAGGGTCACAGTTATAAAAGAAAACAATAGAGAAATGGGGCTAAACTAAGTACACCTTAAGCAGATTTTGGTCATTCTGTTTTATGTTATGTTATTTTCAGCTTGTGTTTTCTAGTGATGAAATCTGAAAATAAGAGTTATTTTCCAGGAATGTAACAGAGGCTGAGAGAGGGAATGTTTAACCAACAATGTAGATAAATTGAGACTATGTGATTCTAAACCATCTAGGTTATACTTAAATATTTATTTTTATTTGTTTTGTAAATTAATTATTAAACACAAAGTAAATTTTACTCCACCATAAACATAAAAGCACTCAACACAAACATAATGTCAAGCAGCATATGTCTGATAATTGTATGTTAATAATGAAGTTGCAGTGTGTAAGGTAATTATCTAATAGAGATAGATGTGAATTACCAGACAATGTTCAAAATTCTGTCCATTGACTACTAATTTAAACAACTTTGCTAAGAATATTCAATGAAAACCTGGAATTTAAGGCTGAATTTAAGATTTTGTTCTAGAAAACTGGGTCAAAGAATATCTTACTACAGAATAAAGAACCACATACAAAATAAAATTTAAGTATTTTGTCTGAAAAATAACACTTAATTGCAATGGTTATATTTGTGTAAGTAAGATATTGCTCAAAATATCAACATGGGGCAAAACAGGCAAACTTTTATCAGCTTATAAATGCTACTTCAGTGCATACTTAGTGATTTTCTAGTCTATTGAAACTTAGTAAGATGTAAGTCACAATATTCCAATTGTACACCAGAATTTACAAATAATTCCATTAATGTTTCTCTTTGACATTCTAGTGACCCTGTTAATCAAACCATGCATGCATCCTTTTGGCTTATTTTCAGCTAAGAGTTCCTCAACTCTGCTCAAAATTTGAAACAATGGGTGAAAATCAGTATTACATTATTATCAATTCTGATTATATTTCAATTTCCCTTAAGCAAGATTCTGAAAAGAGCCATAGGAAACCAAGAAGCACGACTTGTCTGATGAAGAAAACTGTTCTTGGAAATGTGAGGAAAGAGAAACACTGGTTCCCAGCTGCTTGGGATGCAAACTTGTGGAGCCACTCTGAAATCCAGTAAGTAAGTTCCTTAAAATAACTAAAATTAGAATTAACATCCCCTCAAATAATACTTATCCTTAGTATTTATCTGAATGACTGTGTCACCATATCACAGGGATACCTGCACTTATATGTTTATTTGTGCATTATTCCAAAGAGCCAAGCAATAAAATCAGTCTAGACAACCATCAACAGATGTATGTAAAGATATTATGTTACACATAAGTAATGAAAGATTGTGCATTTGTAAACAAAAATTGAAACCATGACAATTGCATAAAAATGACTAGAACTGAAAGTAATTATGTAAGCTAAATAAGAAAATCACATAAATACAAATAACAGGTTTTCTCTTGTATGTAAGCTAACATTTAGATATTTATGCATTGTGTGTGTGTGTGTGTGTGTGTGTGTGTGTGTGTGTGTGTAAGGTTATGAAACTTGAAAGGCAATAATGAGAGGAGATGTAGGGATCATAATGTAGGTGAGGAAAGAGGGCAATGAGAAATATGTGTAACAGAAAACTGAGTAGAGCACCATTTGTGGAAAAAAAGGCCCAGCCTGGGTACACATGAGGTACAGAGAAGATAAATTTGGTTAGAGAATAAAACAACAAAGTATAGTGTAGCATATGTGTGAAATAACAGATGAAAAACATTTTAACATTGTCAATACCTATGAACAGTTTTCAAATACAATCACAAAAGATTGAAGCTAAATTGTAATATGGTAAATATGATATAAGAGGTGAAAGAAAGTCAAAGTGAAGTGATGTGAGAAATAGTTGATATGCAGTTGCTGTCTTTGAAGATAAAGCAAATTAATCATGAATCAGACAGCAAGGAAACTGTCAATCAAACAGATTTTACTCCTAGGGTATGAGAAGGGAACATAGCTGTGTTGAGCCACCTGATTTTAGCTTATTTGGATATCTGATTTAGAAATATAAGGAATATAGATGTATTTATTAGTTATCTATTTTTATGATCAGTTTACAAAAAACCAATATATCTACTTTCAACTGAAAAGAGAGAAAATATTTTAGTATTGAAACTTATGTAAAAGGAGTGAACTTATACAATATATACCAGAAATTGATTTTAAAAAATATGTTGAGTCTCCTCTGAACGATAACCATGTTTTTCTTTCTTTTTTTAACTTCAATGTTTTTCTCATTAATATTTTCTGATTAGATTTTCCCTTTCCTCCACTTATTCCAGGTCCTTCAGACACACGCCCCAATCTACTTCCTTTCTATCTATTCTCATTTGAACACAAACAGGTATCTAATAATCAGAATCATAAGTATAATAAGACAAGATAAAATAAAGGCAAGCAAACCAGAATAAGACAGGACAGATACACAAACTAAATCAAAACAAAACAAAAAAGAAAAGGCATAAGACACACAAAAAGATGCCGAATCAAACACATTAAAAAATAGAGAAATCTCATAAAAAAATTGAGGAACCATAATATATAAGCGAAAGATACATCAGAAAAGAAAATCAGACAAAAATCTTCCAAAACTACCATTAACTTCATTTTGTTTTGATTTTCTACTATTGGATATGGGGCCTGCCAATAACTTTAGTTTGTATATTCAGTAAGACATCATTAAAGAAAACTAATTTTTCTTTTGTGGGTAGTTATCAATTAGAGTTAGCTTCCATTCAGGGCCTGTGAATGCTTTCATAGTCTCTGTGAAGTCATATGTGCACCAGACTGGCTGTTTCTACAAGGCCTTCTTTCCCTGATGTCTTCCATCCGTATTGGCTTTTATAATCTTTCCTCCTGTGCATGGTGCCCTGATCCCTGAGAGAAGAGGTTTGATAGAGACATCCAATTTAGGACTGTTCCTAGGATGAAGAAAGGATGAAGGCCATGTGAGGGATAGGATGGAAACTAAAAACTGTAGAAGTTTCCTAAAATATATGCAGGTATCTTAAGTGAAATCACCAAATAATGGCAGAGAATAAGCCCTAACTGGACATGTCTTGTCACTAGATGAAGCTTCCAATACTGAAATTGGATTGAATCTATTGAGTTATTGGCCGAAACAGACCTATGGGAACTATCAAACAATCTAGACTGCTTACTGTTTCTGACCAAACTCTTCTTACTTAGGCTGATTCTGACTGACTTTTTTGACTGCCTCAGACTGAACTGCTCTGCTCAGCTTCAAACTGACTCATTCTTCCTGTCTGATACTGACTTCTGTGTAGCTGCCCCTGTCTCTGTGTATCTCCCTGAGCTTTCATTGTTCCACACTGCCTCAGTCAACCTCTCTGCAACTCATTCAGACCACTTCATTGTCTCTGTGTCTTGTCCCCCCGTCTGCTTGCTTCAGACTGCTCACCTCTTACAGCTTGTTATAATCAACTTCTATAATTGACTCTGCTCTGAGCTGAGAGCCAGTTTTTATATCTTGAGAGCTGCGCATGTCCTCACTTTGACTTACTCTACTAACTCTTCCTCTGTTTATTCACTTTGGCTGTCTTTTACTCACTCATCTCAGATGCCACTTCCTGTGTGACACTGACTCCTGAATTCTGCTTCCTGTTTACTTCTACACTCTATTTCTGTCATAGAAATTAAAGCTATAGATCACCACTACCTTCTGAGTACTGGGATTAAAGATGTTTGGTTACCACTTGTTTACCAGGATTAAAGGTGTGTACCAACCTTCTTAAGATTCTTTCTTATTACCATCCAGACCACATAATCCTCTGAATGTGATTTCTTCATATAGACCCCTGGAATATAAACCCTTTGTAGCTTTCACAGGGGCCTATTTCTCTACAGAGTTTAGTGTTTTTATGGGATTCCTGAATATGCAAACAAGTGGTCTGTCTTGTTCATCTTCTTGCCCTCTTTTCCTACTGTTTGTCTTATCCAATTATAATGTGTTATCTTTTTTATCTTATTGTGTTTTATTTAATTTTATTTTTAAACTTTCAAAGTTTCTTTGTTTTGTAATGAGAGAATGAAAGGGATCCATATAGGAGTGAATATGGGGAAGAACTGGGAGGAGGAACTGTAAAGAGTAGAGAAAAAAAGAAACCATAATCAGTAATATGAATAATATTACAAGGATTATTAGGTCAATAATACAATAATCAGAATAAGTGAAAAAAAATCTATTCTCAATAAAAAAAAAATTTATAAAAAAATTACTTAAATTCAAGTGCCCTGGAAGAAGGCATAGTTACAATGGATCAAACATAGTACAACTTTCTTAGGTATCACAAACACTGCAAAGATTATTTTTTACACCTCAATTATTCACTGGGCTGAATCATACAGACACTTTTATTCCAATTTTTCATTTTATTTATTTATTTTAATAATTTATTGTTTTCATTTTATGTATGTGAGTGTTTTGTCTTCATATACATATGTACATCAATTGTGTTTCTGGGTTTGCAAAGGCTAGAGAAAGTGGCATCAGATCTCTTGGAATTAGAATCAAAGAAAGTTATGAGCTTCAATGAGGGTGCTAACTGAACCCAGATACTTTGCAAGAATAGCAAGTACACTTAATTACTGAGCTTTCTCTTCAACACCCACTCATTCATTTATTTATTCTCACCCTTTAGCACCTATCCTGCCATTGCATGCTTAGCTTTGTATCAGTAACGTGCCAAAATCTTAAAAATTATACTTTTATCAACTTGGAGAAATAGACATGTGAGGCCATGTTCCAGGAGATGAATGGAAGAGAAAAGACCGGATATTCTGTAATTTTATGTTTTCCTTTTTATTTTGCGGCTTCCGCAGTTATTCCAGTGCTCACTGGTTCTGATAGACTGTGTAGAAGTCTTTGAGTGGCTCAGTCTATGTGAAGTCAAAAAAACTGAAAGCACCCGAGTCCTGCTAATCTTCACTGCCTCTTCTAAACACACACTAGGCAAATGGAAAGAACATCTTACTTAATCCCTTTTATATTCCTTTCTTATTCTGTGCTTCTGGCAGTCCCTAAAATAAAATCAAGTTGACACATGATCCTTTGTTTTCAAGTTTCTAGATTTCTATAACATATGCTATCACAGAATATCAAGGGAAAATCTGGGTGGCAATAAGCAAGCAAGAAGCTTATTGATTTCATTTTTGACATGTTTATACTTAGCTCTAAAGATACTGTGGTAATAACCTCTAGTCCAAGTAAAAGAATTTGAGAAGGAAAATGTTCAGTTACCTTATTTCTGAATGCAACAACAGATCTGAAGAACTATTATTCTGTGAAGACAATGAGACTTTTAGATACATAAAATAGCAAAAGAAGAAAAGAACAGAGTGACCAAGGAATTTTCTGTGGCACAAAGAAAAGAAAGCTTACATAAAAGAAATATCCCAAATCTCTGCAATAGATATTATTTAAAAACAGTAAATTTTAAATGCTATCTATAATATTCAAAGAAATACATCTAAATTTCAAGTAGTATCTATAAATGTCTGAAAGGTAGAATAAGAGATGCAAAATTAGAAGGGAAATCAAGAGATCAATAACCAAGAAAAGGCAAACAGAAGGCAGGGAAGATAAAAGTGAACTTGAGGGGAGTATTAGAAAATGATAAATACTACTGAGGCAATAAAGTCATTTTGGTGTTGTAACAACTGGAAATAAATGAAGTTATTATATAGAAATCTAAATTATTATTGAGATAGGCAAGTTTGAAAATAGTATCAAACATGGTATATTATCACAAAATCAGAAAAGTAAGTAATGCAATAAACTTAGCTAGGATTCACCATGTACTATCAAGACTTTTTTGTTTAGTTTTGGTTTTTCAAGACAGAGTGTCTCTGGTTGGCTCTGGCTATCCTGGAATTTGCTTTGACAACCAGGCTGTTCTTGAACTCAAAGAAACATTTGCCTCTGTCTTCTAAGTACTGGGACTTAAGGTGTGTGCCACCACTGCCTGCAGACTTCTATCATTTTAGATATGCTAACCATAAGTTCTTACTATAGATTGGAAGATAATTATTTCTATAGTATAAATGAGTATATTCTTATATTCCTTTTATAGAAGCCAAAATTGGAAGAGAAAGTCTCTTTATTGTTAGAGAAGTGCCTTGGCCAAAATTGGTGATGTGATAACATGTAGCAGAAGTCAAGATGTTACCTCTGTATATTTCCTCTCACATTTGGACCAAGTTTACTGGTCATAGGGTCTGGTGTTCCACATTACATACAGGTCTTTTTTTAATTATAAAAATATTTACTTCAGTGTAAGAATGTTCTTTGTCACAAGAATATGTATAATGTCTACTATATCTAAAGATGATACAAATTAATACTCAGTCATTAAATATATTCATGGCTCTTTGAAGAAAGAAATTTTAAAAATATTTGCAATGATTTTTCTACAGCCATTTATGGGTGCTAATATAAAATGAATGTAGCAGCTTGTGACTCTAGAAGGTTACAGATACAATTGGGTAACCAGCAAATGAAGAAAGAGTTTTTAAGGTACTCAGTACTTTAAGAACCAGTACTTAAAGGTACTGGTACTCAGATCCTTAGTTCTAGACTGGATGCAATGGAAAAAATTTCTATTATATCTTTCATTCACTAAGTTTACAGAGTTGTAAAAACATATATTAATAACAAGCAGTTGGCATTTACTGATATTTTCATTTACTGTCAGTGTCAGGAGTGTTTCCCATGAATTTTACACTTTGATTCTGATTGTAAAATATATTAGCAAGCTATGTTCATTTGTTAGACAAAGGGCATCTGAGAACATGAAAAACTAGTGATTTTGACGGAACTGATGTTATGTGCTTCCATCTGCGTGGAGTTCTGTGATGAATGTCAGCTTAGCTTTTTAGAGTAATAATTCACATGGAAAAAAACTGAGATATCTGAAAGGAAAAACAATACTAATAAGCAGACACTGAGGAAAGTCATCTTGAGCTTAGCTGTCCAGCTAATTCCCCAACAGGTAAAAGAGAATATTTAGCAATCTAGCTCCACAGGCAGGAAGATAACTTGATGTGCAACATTTGTAATGATATTAATCAGGGTAATTTCAAACCATTAATGTGATGTTGCCTGGTTCACAGAGTTCCTGAAATTAGCAGCTTTCTTGATCAATTAGAAGTCATTTGTACTCTAAAATTCAGTGTCTTCAGCAAAGGACAGCTGCATGAGAGAGTACAGCTCAAACTACAAAAGAGACTACTTTGACAATTCACATAAAGATGATAAACAGTAGCAGTCATAAAATGTCATTGCTTGAGATTACCAATTTTGTGAGTAGTTTGATATACAGTAAATACCAAAGCAATGGACAGAAAGAAGACAGAATAAATGTGTAATTTAAGTCTTTTCAATCACTGAAGTATTACAAAAACTAAGTGCAAAAGAAACTATTTTTACACTTTTTCTCAAAAATAAATATTCAAATATATTTGTACTCTATGAAATGTTATACCTTTATATCATCTGGGATTTACAAAAAATAATTTGAGAAAACTCTATAGTTTATAGAAAATTAAAATTATATATATATATATATATATATGTATATATATACATATATATATATATATATATATACACACACACATTGTGCCTTCATTGACTTTTTGTAATGCTCAAGATTGGAACTTTTACATAACTGCCAAATGCTCAACCACTGAACTGCCTTCATAGTATAGTTTCTACCATATGAGGAAAGTCTTTGAAACACATGGGTCTCTGGAGTTCATATTATCATGCAAGATTTTTAATAATGAAATGCACTGAAAGAGGATTTACATATCTGTTAACTATACTTGGTACTACTCACAATTCTACCTAGTAGTACTGATGTGTTTGTGAGAAAATAACAGTCTCTGAGTGGCATGCAATTTTCTTCATTGAAAATTATATGAAGAAACCAAAATCCCAAGATCTATTTTGAATCCACATATTTTTTCTTTCCGTTCTCCCATGTTGTCATCTAATGTATTTGTTTTTAACATTTTTCTGAATGTATACATGAGTTTTAAGCCAAAGTTACATTTTGAAGAAGCATTTATTTGTGTTTTGACTGCTAAATGAAGGGATCTTTATTTGTGTGTTCAAAAAATACACAATAAGCTAAATTCCAATGAATAGAAGCAAAATATCTTTAGAATTTTATTTATTACTAATGAGGAAAGTTATAGTGAACAGTTCATAATTGGTCACAGCCAATAGGAACTTAATGGGCAGTTAAAATGATCAGATATTCACTTTGGAAGCCTCTGTATGTTGATAATGACTGCCATAGCAAATTTTTTTAGCAGTTGAGAATAAAGAGTTTAGCAGATAATGATAGCTAATAGGAATATTCCCTAATAAAGAAGATAGAACACAGTCATTATTCTCTGCTATAGTTTCTCTTGTGATCAAATCTATTTGGTAGCATGGAAAGTCTATTTGTATAGCGTTAACTACTCCTGCATTATGAATTTCTTTCCCTAATGAGGATGAGATGCTTTTAAAGACAATATTGAGAAAGCATCTATTACCAGGGCAAACTAAGGTTAATAAATGATTCTTCTTTTTGCAGCACATTAAAACTGAATTACTTATAACTAGGATTTTTAGGGCAGAGACTGAGAATCCTGCTTGCTAGAATAAATGCTATGTCAAAGAATGCTAGTATTATGATTGACTTCCTTTAATCACTTCTTATGTGGTTTTGAATCTGGGTATTCTTTATTTTGTTAACTAATGTAGCATGTGGATCTTCCACTGGAAAAATAACCCTTAAGAGTGTTTCAGTGTTTTTTTATACTAAAGGCTTTGTGTGAATTGTAAAATAGCTTACTTTTCTCTTGGATCTTACAGAAATGGTAACTTTGTTGGTAGTATTAGTCAAGGTGGAACCTGTATCAAAGATTATTTCCTGGGGCTACAGGAAGTTTCATTGAGTGTGGTGGTTAGAATGATAATGTCTTCTATAGACTCAGGTATATAAAACTGGTTCTGTAACTGGCATTGTTTGTCTAAGTTTAGGAAGTGTGGCTTTGCTGGAGGATGTATGTCACTGGGGACAGGCATTAAGATTTTAAAGCCATGTGCCATTCCAAGTTCACACGAACATTCGTGTGAACTTGGAATCCTGATGGTGAATCAATATGTAAGTCCCAAGTTTCCTGAGTTTGCAACCATGGATTCACTCTTCCATCATGAGTTCTAAACTTCTTGGACCAATAAACTTTCTTCTATAAGTAACCATGGACAGAATGTTTTATCACAGCAATAGAAAGGTAAATAAGACACCAACCATAGGTTCAGACTCCGAAAAATAGCATAAATGATGAAAACAGTATATTAGAGGCTGCAAACAGTTGGTGTTCACAGGTTTCTAGAATTCAGTGATTAGGAAAATTACTATAATAATGAGAGATACATAATGAGACAGAGCCTTAGATTTATGAATGAACTAAAAAATTAACATTCTTGAATCTTATGCTATTATTATTGAGTGAAGAAACTGGAGCATATAATTCATACTTTATAATATATTCAATCATATATTTATTTATTTATTTATTTATAATCATATGTAATATTTAATTATATATTATCCACAGTAATGGAATTCTAATAGAAGAGAAGCTTTTTATTCTGAGGACAATACCTAGTAAATTAACCTGTTTTATTTTACTATAATCTGGAGTGTCAAATAGTACAAAAATTGTATATGTTGCATAAAATGCATGCTCTAAAAGACAGATATGCTTATTGAAGTCTTGATATCATCATCACTATGTTAGAGAAATTAAACTATGGTGAGATTCTGCTTCTGTTAATGTGACTCTACTATCAAAAAGGAAAATTCTAAACACTGGTAGGATGTAGATAAATTATGACACTGATAAATTGCTAGTGGAAATGAAAAATGGTAGTCCATGAACCATACGGAAAGAGTACAGATGCTTCCTTACAAAGTTAATCATAAAGGTGCCTTTTGATTATTTCACTCCACTATTAAGTATATATCCAATAAAAAACTGAAAACTGAACTCAAAGAAATATATGTCCACAAACCTTCATAATAGGACTGTGTACAATAGCTAAACCTTGGAGCCATCCACATATATATGCTGGAATATTAGTCATTAAGCCAGTTGTTTAGGCATAAAAGAGTAATGTTCTAATACCAGTTATTTTTTAATAAATAAAAAAATGTTTACAAATTTCTGATTAATAAGAATGCCTTTTAAAATTCAAAACAAATCCAATAGATAACACTTGAGTTTATGCTAAGTCAATGCCTGTGGTGCAGTCTCTAGATAGACTGAAGAATAGTTGTCATCAGAGATATAATCAAGTAGAAATACTTTAGAAACCCTAGAGAACATGAGAAATCAAGTAAATGGTAGTAGGTAGGAATCTAATATTGTGTTAAAATAAATACTTGTCTCTGACAGTAAGACTATCTTATTAAGATGATATGCTAATATGAAATGTCCTTGGGCTATAACTGTTATTATTGATAAAGGAACAATATATAGACAAAGGGTGAACATTGTAGGTTAAGAAGTTAAAATAGTGATTTTCAGAAAGTGGTAACTATCATAATGTCCTAAATTACTCAGGAAGCTTGAAAATTGAATTCAGAAGATTCTGACACAGAGCATTAAAGCTGCATTAATACCACTGCCTTTAATAAATATATAGCACAAGTCTAAAGCAAGCATCTTTACATATGTGTTTATCACCAAATAATTTTAATGGTTTACTTTATGTAGTAAATCTTAGTAGATTATGACAGAAATTAATTCATGTTGTGGTAGGAGGGAAAGATAGATACTTGCAGAAATATTCCATATGGAAGTGTAGCACATTCATGTTTGGAACTTATCTATAGACAGCAGTAAGAAAGGCTACTTTGTGCCCACTAGATGGAGTAAGATACAACCATTTTAGAGAGGCATCATAAAAACAGGTTAAAGTAATTGTGTAAGTTAGGCTAAGAACAATACATATGTAAAAGGCTTCAAAGTTCTAATGTAGAAGGTATGTCATATTTTTTCTGCTTTGAATTTTTCTCTAAGTTTTTCTAAGAAAAAATTAATTTACACCACAAAGTTGTGGGAGAATTAATTCCCTTTTTTAGAGAGAAAGTTTGTTTATAAATAAATGCTTCCAAAATAGTTAGTAGGTGATAAATGGCAAGATTAATAATAAAGACATTGTTATTGTTATATTATTTCCAACACTGGAGAGATGGAGACAGGAAAACCTGGTCTTCAAACCTACCTCTGATACATTAAACCCTGTCTCAAAACAACAAACATAACAAAATGACTAAAGTGCTTTTGAAGTTTATTCTTGCTCATGGACCCACACTGATACACAGTCATTCAAGTATCAGGCTCATGAGGTTGTTATCTTGAATAATGGCATCTAATGTCTTACTATAATTTATGAAGAACTACTTGCAGGAAGGTTTCTGGGGCCATACCTAAGACTGGTATAGTCAGGACAGTAAAAGATATTTACTGTATCAGTCTATTTATTCATAAAAAGATACCACAATATTCCATGTCATAAAGCAACATATTTTTTCACAGCTTGATTGATAATATCTTAAAAATGTGGTCTTACTATATTTTTTCAAAAATCATCTTTTATTTTTTATTTATTTAAGTTGGGGGCATGTGCCACTGGTGCACATGTCGGGGTCAGAGAACAATTAACAGGCACTGTCTGTATCCATCTAAAATATGTGTTCTGGGGAATTGAACTCAGGTCTTCAGACTTGGAAGAAAGTTACATGATGCCCAGAATTCTTTCACAAGTATCTTTGTGGGTTATATTTTGTGGCTGTGTTGAGTACATGATAAGCTGGAACTGAGTTTATCTTTATAAGCCTGACCTATTTTCAAATAGTCTTCCACCCCAGGCTTCTTTGAAGAATGAACATGCCAGAAAACCTATTTCAGGAAGATGAAAATAAGTGCAAAAAGCATGCTTGTCAGGGGGTACTTCATAGGTCACATGGCATTTCTTCTGTTACATAAAATTATTCAGAAGAAGCCTCCAGTACAGCCTGAATTTAAAGGCTAGAAGTAAACATCTTGATATAGCTTGTATAAGTACTTTGCAAAGCAAAGGGTCCAAGCAGATACAATGTGTATCAGAATAGGCCTATGTAAAATGTAGGAAGGGTCTATATCCTAGTGGTCTACATTCAGAGGCCTGTGTGGTCTGGATGGAATGTAGACACTCCTTGAATCCAAATATTCAGAAACCCCAGTGGTAGCAAACACCTTTAATGTCAGTTATGGTCCATGCCCTTAATCCCTAAGAGAGAAACAGTGTGGAAGTAGACACAGGAGAGAGAACTCAGAATGAATCTCTGTCAAATTGGAAGTGACATGTGAGATGAGTCTGAGTGAATGACAGGCAAAGTGATTAACCAGAGGAAGAGTAAGCAGAGTGACTCAGAGTGAGGACATGTCCAAGGCAAGCTCTCAACTCAGAGCATTTAAAGGGGTCAATTAAGCAGTCACAGAAGAATCAGTTACAGAGGCAATATGAAGCAGTCAGTTACAGAGGCAATAGGAGATAGGATGAGGCAGTCAGTTACAGAAACAGGCAGATGGGGGTCATATAGACAATGAAGTGATATGACTGAGGATAAAGCAGAGAGGCTGACTGAGACAGTATGAAGCAGTGAGAACTCAGTGAAAGACACAGAGGCACAGAGGCAGCTCAGCAGAAGTCAGTATCATATGGGAAGAGTGAGTCAATTTGAGAATGAGCAGAGCAATTCAGTTTAAGGCAGTCAGAGAATCAACAAGAGCCGGTCAGAGTTGAATCAGAAACAGTAAGCTGATTCAGAAGTTCAGTTTGAACTAGGCAGCTTGGAAAAGAGTTTGAACACTGAATCAACCTCTACACAACTTATAGGAAAGCATAATTCTAACAATTTATCACACTTGCAGCTATGGAAAAAAAATGCTGTTTACAGCAGGCTAACTGGTATTCTGCCTCAAACAATATTTCTGCCTCTGTTTCCATGATGTTATCTGAGCCACAGAGACAGGAGCTATGGTATAGATCTGGGATTGGGTTCCTCATGATCCATTTATGCCTGCATTATGTCCAGTTGTGGTTTTCTCTGATGGTCTACACTTGCTCTAAAGAGAAGCTTCTTTGATAAGGGATTTCAACTGTACTACTATGTATATATAAGAATAAGATTAGAATGAATTAAGGAATTATGATGGTCAAGCAAAATGACAATAGTAGATTCTTTTCTAAAGTTCACAACCTCACTAATCCTGGGAAGCTGACTATGTTTTCAATATAAGCCATTGTTTCTCTCCTTTAGAGTGGTCAACAAGCCCATTAGGTTACCATTGGGTACCACCAACATGTGAATGCTATATATTTATAGTTTGTAAGTTCAACATTTTAAGTCCACAGATACCATACCCCCAACGTGGTGCAAGTTGAATGAGAATGCCTCCCATCAGCTTATATATTTGATTGTTTGGTTTCTAATTGGTAGAACTGATTTGGAAGGATTAGAAGGTATGTCATTGTGGGTGGGCTTTGAGGCTTCAAAGCTATGCTATATCCAGTAGGCACTATCACTATATATCATAATTTCAGATAAGGATGTCACATCTCAGCTGTCAATCCAGTATCAGACCTATCTGGTGCCATTTTCTCCACCATGATGGTTATAAACTTTAGCAGTCTAGAGTGCCTATCACTCCATACCTAATAAACTCTTCTGGAGGTTGTATTCATGGTGTCTCTTCATAGCAACAGAAAAGTAACTAAGGCATTCAGTCTCATGAGAAAACTATAATACATATATATGTAATGTATATATATCCTACATATGCTTATATATATATATATATATGTTTTTATATTTATAATATGTGTTTATATGTATATTATATATATTATATGAAAGTTATGTTATATATAATGCATATAGCTCTATGTAATATATAAATATATAGTTATATATGGGTAATATATAAATAGTATGTGTTTATATATTATATAGTAATTTATATATTATATAAATTATATATAGATGTAAATACAGTAATGATAATTTATACAGATTTTCTGAGGTCACTGTAAGCACTGAAGAATGTTTATTCTCAGTGTGTAAAAGTTGTTACATGATTTCCAGACTTTGATTGCAGATGGTGAATCAGAGAGAGGAGTAGGTAGAATCTGCAAATTATGACATTAATGCCAAGTAAAGGCAGTATCCTCAGAAAGAGCTGGCTAAAAGACATTTTGAAAGACATTTTAATATGCCAATCCTTAAGACTTTCTAGAATTCCATATTTCTTTAAATAGTATGTTATTTGCAAAATTAAAAAAAACATATAATCAAGTGACATCAATTTTTCATCCTTCCACAATGAGAGGCCTTTTGGAAGATTCTAACACTTAGAGAAGCATATTTTTCTCTAGAAAAATTTACCTTAGTCCTTAGTGACAATATTAATGATAATATGTAGGTTTCCTTTATAGGTTACTGGGTCATGTTTTAGTGGTTCAGGTAGAAAGATACGAAAATATTTTGTTTTGTTCTCTTTTTCTTAAGACAGGGTTTCTCTGTTGTAACTCTGGCTGTCCTGAAGCTCACTCTGTAGACCAGGCTGGCCTCAAACTCACAGAGATTTGCCTGCCTCTGCCTCCCAAGTATGGGCTTAAAGGCATTTGGCACTACCACCTGGCTATTGTTTTGTTATTTTAACAAAAATAGTTTCAGGTTGCTTATTAGAAATGTGGAATATTTAATTAGCATACAAAGTCAGAGTCTGCATGCACCTTAAATATATTTTCAGGTGATTCAGATGTTCATTAAGTTTGGATAACTTTTGGAGCTCCTTTGATTGTGACGCAAGGTGTCATAAAGTGACAAATGCATAAGAGTCATTGTGGGAGTCACAAAAATCAATAAAAATGAATATTTAAAAAATATGTGCATACGTATGAAGTGTGTTGTGTGTGTGCATGTGTATAGGATACATGTACATGAGCTTGTATATGTGTGTGTGTGTGTGTATGTGTGTGTGTGTCCTGTATGTGTTTGTGCATGTGGATGCCTGTAGTTGACATTAGGAGTCTTCCCCGATACCTACTACCAGGTTTAGGAATATAGTATATTAGAGGGCAGATAGATTTTAGCCAGAGGACCAAGACAGCTGCTGTGAGATACTCTCTCCTTAAAAGGAAAAAGAAACAAAAAAACCTCATATTGGTGTTAGGGATGAATCTGTATATGAGAAAGGTGAAATAGTGAATAGGATCAAGATACATTCTAGAGAATTTTCTCTGATTATCAAAATTATGGGAACTGTTCCAGAAAACACACTTGAGAGAAAAGTAGCATGAATCTCTGCAGTTCTAAATGTCTTTAGCTTCCTAAGCTGGTGGTTCTCCACAACTGTTCCTCTAGCTCAGTCCTCCCTTCTAGTCTCTGCTCAGCCTTTAATCTGATGGTTACCTTGACATCATTTATAAACAATAAATACTTCCTCTAATTTTATGCTTTCCCTATAATCCTTACTGTGCTTTATTCCTTATGCATCCTCTCACTCCCTGAAGTACAATTAAGTTATGTATTTAGTGTTTAATCTGTTTCTATGTATATAATATAAAATTCTGCAGTACTCAAATGCATATTATTATTTAGTATGATATTCAGTTGTACTCTTATACATGTACTTAGGCACAAATACAAAACTCTCAATATCATTTTCCCTATCACGATCCCCATCCCAAATTTATTATATGTCCTTTTCTCATCAACAATATTTGATTTCCATACAGTTTAATTTAGTCATGAACAACTGTGGCCTGAACATACAAAATGGAAATTCCAGGAACAAACAATTCATAAGCTTAAATCACTTTTATCAGCTTATATTGTCGTAGTTCTGTTTTATTAAGTTTGTTTTTACCTTACTATGACTAATGCATGAATTGAATTTTATTATGTATATGTGTATATATAAAGCAAAGTCTATGAATGGTTTGGTACTATCCACTGAGAAAGCATCTACAGAATAACTTACAATAGATCTCCCGGGAACAAGGAAAGCTACTACAGTGTTTATTGATAAAGGTCTTCCAATTACCATGGCTCTCCACAGCTATCATTTTGTGTTCTATTTTCTTCTGAGGCCAATGAAAATAAAAATAGAAGTTAGTATGAAGACTGCAAAGTGCAATAGTATAGAAATTTAATTAAGCTTTATAAAAGGAGTTAGCAAGCATTAGTTTACAGAAAGAGTTCTGCCATTTCCAGAGCCAATCCAATTTTTATTACAGAAATAGGAGGAAACCAGTAGCCATCTCTCTACTACAACAGCATTACTTTAAAAGGAGCCAGAATCTTTCTTCAATAATAAGATTTGATGTAGATTTGCTAACATAGGAAAAACAAAGGAAAATGAAGTAACAGAATATTCACCACAAAAATTTGCAATGGAAATCATGAAAATCAAGACAATATATGAGATTAGGAAAGAAATGTGAAGACAAGAGGTAAGGCTAATGTCAGGAGACACCTTAAAAAAAAGCAGGAGTGCTGGTAACATGTCATAGTAGGATTAGGCATTTGTTTCCCGTATTCTGACCCAAGCTAATCTCCAGATTAGTCCATGGAAGAAAACTTCAAAAGTGTAATGTCATACACATACTCACACTAGCACTTATCTAGGCACACACGCTGGAATGTCTAGAAGGGATCAATTGAACTAAAGGGGGCATTTAGGAGTCCATTTAACAAAATTGGAACAAATACTTGCTATCCTCTCCAAAAATCTGGTCCTTAAAATCTTTTAATTTATTTACACTGAAACTTATGAATTGATATAAGAAAGGGTCCACAGTAATGAAGAGTTAATAGAATATTTTCCTAACCCAGAAATATAGTTTCAAGAGAGTGAGGTAGACCACTTAAGAGTAGGATATAGAGCAGGCCTGGAAGATATCACTTAAATAATATATTTTTTATCATTACAGAAAATTATCAGAAATGAAACAATAACTGATTACTTGAATAATTCATCTTTCTTAAATGATTAGAAAAAATAAATCTATCCTAACAATGATGAGTAGAAAATTTTATGTTATGAATTTCAACAAAATGAATTTGGGATAAATAGAAGACGGGGAACGAACAGGTAGGCATCCTTAGGACCAATGGGAATTGTTCAATCATTCGAAAATTCATGATGACAGATAACTTAGAGAAAATAATAAAATACATTTATATCAGAAATATAAATACTCAGAAAATATTTGTAGAGGAATGTTTAATCCTTTAATCTGGCTCCATGCTTACTCTAGGGTAGAAAGAATGTTGGTACACACATCTAATCCCAATATTCAGAAAACAGGGGTAGGGCATACCTTTTATCTCTAAGACAGAAACAAAGTATGGACACAGATACAGGAAATAGAACTCAGGAGGAAGTGTCACACAGGAAGTGATGTTTGAGATGAGATAGAGCAGAGGACATTCAAAGAGACAAATAAGGAAGAGTTAGCAGAGTGTGTCAGAGTGAGGACACAACTAACTCTCATGAGTGAAAGGCAGGCTCTCAGTTCAAGAGTACAGTGTTCAGTTACAGAAAAATCAGTTACAGCAGCAGTCAGTCAAGCAGGCAGTATGAAGCAGGCAGTTACAGAAGCATTATGAAGTAGTCAGTTATAATAGGCAGTATGAGGCCAGCAGGCAGAAGCACACAGTCAGACAGAGGACAAGACACACAGAATGAATTGGTCTGAGGATAAGGCAGAGAAGCATAGAGGCTGACTGAGGCACTATGGAGCAATGAGAGCTCAGAGAGACACAGAGACACAGAGATACAGAGGTTGGTCAGCAAATGAAGTTATCAGAAGGGAAGGGTAAGTCAGTTTGAAGCAGAAGGGAAGTATCAGAAGGGAAGGGTGAGTCAGTTTGAAGCAGAGCCTTCTCTGAGGCTGTAAGAGAGTCAACAAGAATCTGCCAGAATCAGAAGAGTTCGGTCAGAAACTGTAACTAGGCTTAGAAGATCAGTTTGAAACAGTCAGCTTTGAGAAGAGTTTGAGACAGAGCAACAGGAGTGGGTTGAAACAGAAGAGTCAGAGTTCTGAAGGAACTAGTCAAAGTAGCTCAGTCAACAGTAAGTCTTCTAGGCTTAAATGATCTAGATTGTATGGAGGCTGAGGCTGAAGCCTTCCAATTCTAGGATTACAAGTAGATTATATGGAGGCAAAAAAGGGTCCCACAGACAGAACTGGTCATTTAATTAGTCAAAGAATAAATCTATATCTATATCTAGTGTGGATCTATGCCTACAAATATATATGAGAATTCAGAAGGCACTTGGAAAATGATAGAAGGAACCATCTTTGAGATGGAATAATAAATTATAAAGTAAAGACTTTGTTAAAAATATTAGTCAAGAAGTATCTACTCCCATTTACTTATTTCAAATTGTATGAGAAAGAATGAACAATAAGCAATGTGAATATTAAAACTAAACTGAAAGAAAGTGTTTCTTTTTAGAATCCTGTGTTTAAGTAGTCATAAATGTATGTAGAGACCAGGTTGCAAGAAAGGAGGCCTGAGAAATTAAAGGAGGAGCAAAAGCAATTCTGAAGATGAAGGAATAGTACAACAATTGTGATGTGAAAGTAGAACATGGAAAAGTAGAAATGGAAAGGGTTAAATCAGAGTGTTGGAGAGTGGTTAGGGAATAAGTGGAGTTGGAGTAGAAGGTCAACAAAAACTAACAGTATATGAAAAAACAGTATAGAAGTCTACCACTTTATTAGCTTACTAAAAATATAATTATAAACAAACAAAATGACTCTTATCTAATCTACCTGCATGTATGGATGGATAATGCCCCCATATCAAAAACTGTATACCAAATACTGCATGTGAAGCATAGGACAGCTCCATGTCAGCTGTTGGCCAGAAATGCCTAATACATCACCAAAATGACAAAGGTTACTGATGCAGCATTTTAACTGCTTACCAAAACCAGATAAGAATCTGTTGCAGAAGATACTGCTCATTTTGATGTAAGATACAGAGAAATTTGGTTGAATCTGAACTAAAAGCTTCTTACTACTGGCTGCCACTCGGTGACAGAAGGTGCTGTGCAGTCTCTGTAGGGTGAGAAAAGTTATCAGTGACCTCAATCACCTGTTAACTCTCTGAATTACAATATGACATGACAGATATGTATACTGGTGCATTTTTAACATTCTTTTTCTGAAGATAGCCATCAGGGTTTTTTTGTTTGTTTGTTTTTAGATTTAAAACTCACTCTGATGCTGCACTGCTTGTCCAGATTTTACTATGAGCATAATAGAGGCATAAATATTCACATCATTATCATTTACTTCTTGGTTAGAAATGAAATTTACTCTGTGGGATGGAATAAATCCTAATATTGTACCGTACCATGTCATAAGCCAATTAAGAGACTGGACACAGGCCCCATGGAGAATCTACTACTGATTATAGTTAGATTAAGTGCCTTCTAGATATTTATGTTTATGCCCATAGACTAGTGTAGCTCTCAATTTTGATCAGAGAAGTCTTTTGGTAATATGTGATGATGAAAATGGACTCTCATAATTGATCAAAGGGGGAGAATAAGTAAAAGTTAAATGCCTGACCCTGTTCTGGATACATATGTTAACTACTCCAAGGATAAGAGGCGTCATAGATTATGGGGATGTCGAACAGTGGGAGCTGGATGATGAAGAGGACTGCTGTAAAAATTTTATTCTGGATATGACATGTTGATTGCCTTCATGAACACAGCAGCTCTGACCACCTGAACAAGAAAGGAAGACAGAAATAAGGAAGGAAGGAACGAAGGAAGGAACAAAGTAACAAAGGAAGGAATGAAGGAAGGAAGGGGGAGAAGGAGAAAGGGACAGGGGGAGTGAGGGAAAAAGTGAGGAAGGGGAGAAGCAAAAGATTCACATAAGGATCAGAAGTAGACTCAGGATTCTGAAACAACCTGACAAGTCTACAAGGGAGATGAGATTGTAGAAGACAGCAACATGTGGGTGAGATGTCCCTAAATTGTACACAGGCATGAAATTGTCAGGACATAATATGTCTAAAATAATGGTTAGAAACATTTGGAAGTTTCTATTGAAAAGGCATTTTTCATACATAGAAAAGTAAAATTACTAGAAACTTATTGAAATATATTCTAGTAAAATTACTGGAAACAAAAGCCAAGCATGGAAAAAAATCACCAATTTACTGTAAAAGAAAAGAAAAGGTTGTCATCAATCATTTTGACAACACATTGTGTAGAGAAGAATTAAACAGCATGTTAAAATATGCAAGGGGAAAAGGTGAGCAAATAATTTTATATCTATTCTTTTAACATGAAATAAATATTCAGGATCATTCAAAGTAATAAAATAAAAATAAAACCTCATGGAATTATTGCATATACTTATATTTTCACAGATCTATCATAATGTGTTTGACAATGTTAGCTAACAGGAATTCTTGTATTTTCTTGAAAAAAACATAAATTAAAATGACCTATAAAATGACATCTATATAAAATACGGACATTGGGATGCCTTGACAGCCATTTGACTTTCAGAAAATTATCCTACAGACACACCTGCAAAGACATAAATTTAAAATTTACATAGCATTATCTTTAGTAGATACTGAAGAACAAACTTTATAATTAAAAAATGGCTCAATAAATTTTAATAACTTTATGTACAAATCAAAGTGTAGTAAGACAATATATTCACTTTTCTCATGTGTGGCTAATTATATAGTTTAATACAAACAATAGAAATAATAAAGTAGGTACGCTGTATGCTTTATGAAAACTATCAATATACCACCATATTTTTCATATCTATAAATTAAGTTTTAATGCATTTGAAATTCACTTTAATTATAATTACTATGAAATGAATCAAGGAACCAAGAAAGGACATCTATTAATGCATACTATGGAGTATGTATTAATGTATAGTATGCATTAGTTTGCTCAAGGTGTCATAAAATGTACCACAAACTATACTATCTTGTGAAAGACAATTTAATATTGGGAATTTCTAAATTGGCTGATCTTGATACAAACTGTGTTTTATATGGAAGAGAACTGACGGTCACAGCACATTAAATAATTATTTCATGTTATTTAGACAAACAGCAATAAATCCCAAATCAGAATTACCTCACTTAAATGTAATGTTGTTATTTATAATTCAAAAAAAGTAAAAAATTAATATACCTTGGACTTATGAAAACTCACTATTGCTTTAGAAAATACATTCTTGACAGGGTAACTCACAATTTTACAACACATATTGCATCATTTCAAATCTCTTCAAGTGCCATCTGTCACCATTCTTATTCCTTCTTTTCTATCCAGATTATATTTGCTCATTGAAGATCTCAGCATTAAGATCTCTGTTAAAATGGTCACACAGAGGTTAAAAAAGTCCTTTGTGATGGGATTCGAGAAAGAAATTTCTCTCTACAAACTGACAAGTGTCCCTTTTGTCTTTTACCATAACTAATTTGGCAGTCTGAAAATCAAAGAACATATCAAAGTATTAAAGCTTTAGCCAAATATATTATTCTAAGCAGGAATTAGCTAACAAGAAAAATTTGTCTTTGTTTCCAAATATTAAGAAGTGAAATAAAATGTTATATTATGTACAATATGAAAACATATGCAATACAATATAAACTACATATACCCAAGGACATGTGTTCTTAGAAAATAATTGAATTAAGTTATAAAATCATGTAGCATTTCAAATAATTAGGATAGTCTGTGCTAATTAATTTGAATAATTAGCAAACCTCACGTAAAACAGTTTTGTAAACAATTGAGAAAATTGATTTATTAAGTATGATTAAGGCAACTTTTTCCATATTTAATTGTCATTCAGTGACATATAAAACAATTTACATTTTAATTTGGACAGACTGATAGTGATCTGAAATATACTTTCCATAACAGAAGTTTAAAATGTTGGATGTTTATATCCATGCTTTTCTGTTTTGTTCTATTTAACCAATTGATACATCACATCTCTTTCTATGTCTATTCCATGCTTTACTTAAAAGAATATCATGCAATCTACTCATGATATGTGTGCATGCATATATGTATGCTATGTATGGTACTGAGGACCTAACATAACGTTTGCCCAAGCTAGAAATATTACTCCTTAGTTATACCTTAGGTCCCCATGATTTACTTTTTATAATGTATTATGTTTTATTTCCCAGTCTGTTTATCATAAGAATATATATTCTGCATGACCATCATCCCTTTTTCAGCTTTGCTCACTATCATCTATTCAGCATCAAAAAAAAGTAACACATAAGAATCTTCAATAAATATTTGATTCCTAAAACCCTCTTCAATTTATGTTTTGTAGGATGAGACCATGATCCAGAAAGATTAAGTAGGTTTCCAAGGTCAAATGACTAGACTGTAGAAAGCTCAGAACCATATTAATTAAACATGTTAAAATGATACATTCCTTAATTCTTTTTAAAATTATCTATATGTTATCTTTGTGATACACATATGTATACATAAATACATACATATACATATGCAATGTGCTATATCACACAAAATGTAGATTAAAGGGTTTTTGTCAATCTTTATAATATTTCGAAACTTTTAAAGAAGTATTTTCTACAGCAATAGGTACTTACTTTCCACCTCTGGAATGGAACCAAAGGTAATAGTAATAGGCTGTGTATTTAGGGAGTTTCTTGAAAGCTTTGGCAAACAACACAAAAGAGGACTTCTCACATCCTGTTTTGAGTTTTTTATTGTTAAGAGCCCTTGTCTGTTGAAGAGAACATCAGTAGCCCAGATGAGAAAAGTTCAATAAAAAAAAAAATTATATATATATATATATATATATATATATATATATATGCACATACATACATGTATATATGTGTATACATAGAAATATTTGTAGAGGAACAGTTAATTTTTTAATTCAACAGCATGGCTGCTCTAGGGTAGAAAGAGTATTAGTACACACTTTTAATCCCAGTATTCAGGAGACAGTGTTAACACACACTTTTAATTCCCAAGGCAGAAACAATTAAAATTAAGATGAAAGCAGACAGGAAGCAGAACTCAGAAGGCATCAGTGTCATACAGGAAGTGACATCCAAGTTCAATTAGAGTGAAGAACAGGCAAAGTGATGAATCAGAGGAAGAGTTAACAGAATGAGTCAGAGTGAGAACATGCTGATGTAAAAGCAAGCTCTCAGCTCAGAGAGGAGTCTGAAGCAGGCAGTTGGGGAGTCAACCAGAGTCAGTGAGAGTCAGCCAGAGTCAGAAGTGTTCAGTCAGAAACAGTCAGCTGGCTCAGAAGGTCAGTTTTTACCAGTCTGCTTGGAGAAGAGGTTGATCTAGAACAGGGAATGAGTTGAATCAGCCAATTAGAAGAGTCAGTTGATTTCAGTTCAGCTCTGAATTCAGAAGGAGGTAATTAGAGTGGCTCAATCAGCAATAAATATCAGAGGTTGAAATGTTATTGTACAAAAGCTGAAGCCTTCCAGTTCTAGGTTTAAAATTATGTTGTATGAAGGCTGAAACCCTCCAGGACCAGGGATTGAATTAGCCAAGGAATAAAATGACTTTTGCTCTGAATCTATTCCTACATCTGGTATATGATATGAGGAAGATACACAGTGGAGTCTGTGGCAGTCTGAGACAGAGACAGAGAAGAAGTTCAGCAGAAGGGGTCAGTATCAGGCAGAAAGAGTAAATTAGGAAGAAAGAGTCACTAACAGCAAGAGTCAGTTTGAAACCTAGCAGAGAAGTTCAGTCAGAGACATTTCAGGAGTCAAACAGAGACAGCCAAAGTCAGAATTGCATCAGAAATAGTCACCTGGCTCAGAAGTTCAGTTTGATCCAGCATCTTGGAGAAGACTTTGAGCCAGAACAATGAGTGAGTTGAGTCAGGCAACCAGAAGAGTCATTTGAATTCAGTACAGCTCTGAATTCAGAAGGAGCTGGTCAGAGTGAGTCAGTCACCAAGGCTGAGGCTGAAGCCTTCTTGGTCTGGGCTTGTATCTTGAACATTAGACTGTACTGAAGTTAAAATCCTCTAAGGACTATATATTGAATTAGCCAAAAGATAAACTGCTTTATGTTCTGACTCTACAACTACAATTATGCATATTATAGTTTTTAAGAAAATAGCGAATAGCATGATCCTTGTCATTTTTATGACATCTTTATTGTTATTTTACCCACCTATCTTCTTCTCCTGCTTCTCCTGCATTTATCCCTTTCCCCTCCCAGAAGAGCTCCCCAGTTTCACATTTCTTTCACTAAATCACTTATATCCTGCTATTACCCCTTGCCTCCCATCTTCTTCTGCAGTCATATTGGATATTTCTACAAAACACTCAAGTTATTATTAAAGCTAAGGGATCATTGTAGAAAAGCGGGTCAGAATATTGTTAGAGCCAGAAGATTAGAGAGTTTTCTGTGAGATTGTATCTCTTAATAATCAGAAACTATATCCATAAAGTCTGTCCAACATGACTGCCCAAATGTAATCTGAACAAAGACAATAGCAATGAAAGTAGATTGGGAAGAAAACTCATGGGGCCCCAACCCTACACAAAGAAATATAGGCAAGTGAGGAAAGCTGAGAGTGAGAGAGGTCATTCTGCTCAGAGAAGAGCACAATTATTTGTTTTCCAGCATTAAATAGTCAGCCTGAAAAACATACTTACATTGTATTGACTGAGCAGTTTATATTTAGGAATATATATGTGTACATGTATACATGTATGCATGATGCATGTAATGATAATGAAAGATGATGCTATGGATTTGAAGGAGGTATGTGGGATAGTTTGGAGAGAAAAAGGGGAAGGGAGGAATGTAACTATATTATAATATCAAAATTAAAATTGAAAAAACGTATTTTCTAGTGAGGGCACCATGCAAGAATACTACAATTTCATATAACAGAACATATTTATGATAAAAATTGTTATAAACAATGAATGCTACTATAATGCATACCAATATATTAGAGATTTGATCTCACAAAGTTTAAAAAGAGCAAACTGCTTATTCAATTTTTTGTTCAATTATATATATAATTATGAAAACCTGGTATACAAGCATAAGGACCTGAATTCAGATATGTAGCATCTAGTAGAAGAGGTAGTCTGGTGCTACCCTTCTATAACCACTGTAAAGAGGAGGTTCAGAAAAAGACAGAGCTCACTGTATACCCAGTCTAACCAGTTTGTGAATAATGAATTCAGAGAGTGACCCTGTTACTAAATATTAGGTGGAGAGCTATCGAAGAAGACACCTACATCAGCTTCTGTCCTACACAGCCATGAATGCAAGCATTAACATATAACCCACATACATATTCATACACATACATACATACTAATATGCATATTAAGAGATGTGTAAATATATATGCTATATATTTCTAGACACATGCTAGAATGTTAGACATATGTATACATTACAGGCACAAACAAATTAGAGGTAGATGTTCACTACCTACGCATAAATATCAAATTATTTTAATGGTAATTCAAATAGGTATAAATTATTACAAAAGATTTATTTTGAAGTATTTTTCATATCTATTCAGGCTTGGCTATAATTAAAGAAAGGTTGAATAAATAAACAAGATTTAAAACTCAAATCTAAATAGAAAAGCCACTGAATTTATATTTTTGCCTAGAATTTACCTTTGTTTTATTTGTTGAAAGTAAATTAGATAGGCAGAAATAAATCTTTTTAGGAAGAAAGAACAAAGCAATTTATTGTATTTTGCCCTGCCATCAGTTCATGCAGCCATGAACAGCCTGCCTATTATCATTCGTCTTTGCTTTGATATATTTATATTCTTATTTGGAGAAGCTCAGCCTCTCATTTCAAATTCTTCCATGCCTATGACCACAGGAAAATATTATATCATGATTACCTGATCATATGGTTTTAAAGCATTTTCAACTTTAAAAGCTTACTTAAAATACACACACACACACACACACACACACACACACACACACACACACACACATGAATTACTCTACATGATAAGATAATAATCACCTGGAACCACACATTATCTATCAAAAACTCCAGTGCCAAGCATGGGAACCTTCCCTTTGAGTTTTTGGTCATGAGCGTACAAGAGATTCTGAAAGCAACATAGCTACTGTCATTGCTCTTGGTTGCTTGCTGGAACACAAGGGGATGAGCCCTTTACTGATGAAACCAAATATCTTGGTCTCAGGACTTGGGGAAATCAAGTTGGTAGTAACATGGGAATTTGAGGACTAGCTCTTATAGTATCTGAAGTTGCTATATAATTTTCCAAGAAAGAAAAGTTATTAACAGTCACTGAGTTGCAAAGCCTGAAAATCACATCAAGATCTGCCATGGCCACATGCCATCATGCCAAGACCAACAGTGTAATTGTGGCACTTGCATATTAGGGTTAACCATCGGTTGTTAAATTCCAATTCGACATTCAATTACAAATTACATCCAATTCGAAAAAATTTATACCTGGCACTATAATCTAGCCAAAACCCAGAGCTGTAGAGGTTATAGAAAATAGAGAACCACATATTGCTACTATACTATTGACAGAATGTAGTTTCCAACTGCTTCATAAGTGCTTATCATTATACCCACAGGAGAGTATAATTTTAACCCCTCAGCAAAGAAGTTTCTTTTTCTAAAACAGATGATATTACAGAGATCCACAGCTTGTCAAAATGTAGATAATAAATTACTGTTGGGTTCACAGCTCGAGATGGAATATGAATAACATAACCCAAGTACCTAAAACTCAGGGAACTCAAGGAAGTGGAGGCAGAAAGTCACAAGAACACAAGGACTGGGACAATAGTTGCAAGATAGTATCTTCTGAGCAGAAAAAAGGTGTTGTATCCTTGAACTCTCAGTGATATGGCTAAGACAAGACCTGCAGAGACAATTTCATTATTTTTCAAATTATACAAAAGAAACTTTCACAAGGCCCTACCCTTGGAAGAACTACAGGCAATTAATAGCTGCTGATGGAGGGAGAATCATCTTTCTTCAGGATGAACACCAATCCTATGTAGTAAGCCTTAAACACAGGCAAATATAAGCACCATTAAGTAACATAACAATAATTTTAGAAAAAAAGCTTATAAATTTGAGATAAGGGAAGCATGGAGGAATTTGAGTGGAGAGAGGGAGAAAGGTATTGATTCAATATAAGTTATGTTGTTTTTCTTTTTTTGTTTTTGTTTTTCCTATAATCCTGACTAAGAGAAAGACAAGAGATCAGATGCTTTTGATAGTGATTAGAACTCCACCTATGAGGGAACTCTTCCTGCAGACAAGCTTACTAGTTGTTTTTCCTGCAAACCAGACTCTCTCTTAAAATATAGAAAGTTTTTCCTCAGTGTCAGCACATAGAAGCTATGTTCTAAAATTGGGAAAGGTTGTATCTTATGCTGGCAGATTAACTTGGTACTGTAAGAGTCACCCAGTTGGTACTGGTTTTGAAGGCATGAAGGAGTCTTTTGAGAGTGGCTGAGGTTTGACACTTAAGAAGCTAGGAGAAGCCATTAGTGAAGGTGTACCCAAAGTAGCAGTTGAAGGCCCAGAGAGAAGAGGTCATGAAGAGAAGTTGACGCTTGGCATCATGAATAGCACCCAGGAGAGGCTATTTGTGAAAGTGCAACCCAGTTGCAGCAAGGGATCAAAGCAGTTTTTGAGATGCCAGTACCCATGGGATGACCAACAAGAACAGCAGCAGCAGTGGAGTGGAGCCAGCCAGAGCCTGGAGGACAAGCTGTGTGTGCTGCAGAGGGCAGAGACAGAGAAGTGATCTAGGTCCTTTGGAGGAGCCCAGAAGATCTTGAGTGAATTCCAGATAACTGGACACTGATAATGTTTTTCTGCTGTCCAAAGACATTGAAAAAGCTTGTTACATATTTGGTATCATTAGGTTATATGCATTAGAAGTCTCATAATTGTTCCTCTTGTGAATGGTTTTGCTGGTGTAGTGTTAAATTGTATTGAAAAGGTAAAGCAATTTTATTTCTTATACAAAAAAGGGGAAATGTTGTGGAAGTTTATTTTTAGTTATGTTTGAAATTGTTTTATGCACTGTTGAGTAAGGAACTATTCTAGGTCTTGGTGTTTTGTTTTGTCTGTAGGTGTTGGATTTTCTGTGGAGATTGTGTAATTGCTTATGATCTGCCCCTGGTATCAGTAGAAGGCCTAAGGAGTTCTGAATCAATAAAATACCTAAGCGCAGATGCTAGGGATTCTACTGTTGAGTTAGGCACTGGTCATGAAGGTGGTTCTCTCTGCTGAGGTCTGGAAGGGCTTGTACCTATGAAAAATACCTCAGTGTCTCTCTTGCTGAGCCCACAGAGTGGCTAACTACAACAGACTTCCACATCTGTAAAAGAAACATTGCTAAAGCTTAAAACACATATTGACCTGCACACATAAATAATGGGAGACTTCAATATTCCACTCTCATGAATGGGCAGGTTATCCAGACAAAAACTAAGGAGGGAAACACTGAAGCTAATAGATGGTATAAACCAAATGGACCTAACAGAAATATACAGAAAATTTTACCCATACACAAAAAAATGTATCTTTTTCCTACCACCTTCTCGCCAATTGACCAAATACTCAACCACAAAGCAAGTATCAATAGATACAAGAAAGTTGAAATAAACCCCTTTATCTTATCTGACCACTACAGATGAAAGTTATATTTCACCAACAACAGGAAAAAGAAGCCCTACAAATTCATAGAAACTGAAATAACTCTCTATGGAATGACGTCTGGGTCAGTACAGAAATAAAGAAAAAAATAAAGACTTTCTAGAATTCAATCAAAATGAATTCACAATTTATTCCAACTTATGGGACAATGAAAGTAGTGCTCATAAGAAAATTCATAGCACAAATGTGTACAAAAAAAGAGTAGAGGGATCAGAGACTAGTAAATAAACAGCATTTGAAATTTCAAGGAAAAAAAAAAGAAGCACACCCAAGAGGAGTACACAGCAAGATATAATCAAGCTGAGAGATAAAATCAGTAAAATAAAAACAAAGAGAACAATTCAAAATATCAATGAAAAAAGAAGTGGTTCTTTGGAAAAAGCAACAAGATACACAAGTCCTCTAGCCAAACTAATTAAAAAAACAGAGAGAGAATATCCAAATCAACAAAATCAGAAACCAAAAAGTAGATATAAATATGGACACCCATGAAATCCAGAGAATCATTGGGTCATATTTTAAAAACCTATATTCCACAAAATTGGAAAATATAAAAGAAGTGGACAGTTTTCTCCATAGATACCACCTACCAAAGTCAAATCAAGATTAGTTAGACAATTAAAACAGACCTATGAACCACACAGAAGTGTAAGCAGTCATTAAAAGTCTCCCAACCAAAACAATCCCAGAGCTAGATGGTTTTAGTGCAGGAGTCAATCAGACATTCAACGAAAAGTTAATGACAATACTCCTCAAATTATTCCACAAAAGATAAGCAGAAGGGATGCTGCCGGACTTACTCTATGAAGTCACTGTCATCCTAATAATTAAACCACACAAAGATTCAACAAAGAAAGATAATTACAGACAATTTTTACTTATGAACATTTCTGCAAAGATACTCAATAAAATATTTGCAAACTGAATCTAAGAACACATCAAAAATATCATCCATCATGAGCAAGTATGCTTCATACCAGAGATTCAGGGATGGTGTAGCATATTAAAATCAGTCCATGTAATCCACCATAAAAACCAACTGAAAGAAAGTAATTCATGGTTATCTTACTAGACACCTAAAAAACTTTGACAAAATCCAATACTTGATTAAAGTCTTGGGGAGATTAGGGATACAAAGGACCTACCTAATCATAATAAAGGCAATTTACAGCAAGCCCACAGCCAATATAAAATTAAATGGAGAGAAACTCAAAGCAATATCACTAAAATCAGGAACAAGTCAAGGTTGTCCACTCTCTCCATACTTACTCATTATAGTACTTGAAGATCTATCTAGAGCAATAATACAACTGAAGGAAATTAAAGGTATACAAATTTGAAAGGAATAAGTCTAAGTATCCTTATTTGCAGATGATACAATAGTATATATTAATGACCCCAGAAACTCGACCAGGCAACTCCTACAGCTGATAAACAACTTCGGCGAAGTGGCTGGTGACAAAATCAACTAAAAAAAAATCAGTAGCCTTCCTATATACAAATGGCAAATGAATGGAGAAAGAAATCAGGGAAACAACTCTCTTTACAATATCTATAAATAATACAACATATCTTGGGGTGACAACTAAATGAAAGACTTGTATGACAAAATCTTCAAGTATTTAACTGGAGAAATTGACGAAGATCTCAGAAGATGGAAAGATTTCCCATGCTCCTGGATTGGTAGGATTAACATAGTAAAAATGCCCATCATATACAAAGCAATCTACAGATACAATGTCATCCCTATCAAAATCCTGAGACAATTCTTTACTGAACTTGAAAGGAGAATACTCAACAGCATATGGAAAAATAAAGGCAGTTTACTCAAGCCCATAGTCACCAACATCTTAAATGGAGAGAAACTCAAATCAATTTCACTAAAATTAGGAACAAGAAAGGTGAACCACTCTCTATTTATCTATCTCATATTTTATTTGAAAACTTAGAACAATAAGATAACTCAGGAGATTAAGGGAATAAAAACTAGAAATGAAGAAGTCAAAGTATTTTCATTTGGAGATATGATTGTAAGCCAAAATGAAATTAAAAATTCAACTAGAAAACTCCTAAAGCTGATAAAGACATTCAATGAAGGAGGAGAATAGAAAATTGATAGACAAAAATCACTAGCCTTCCAGTAAAAGAATGACAAATAGACTGAGAAAGAAATCAGGGGAAAAAACACCTGAAATATTAGCCTCAAAGTATAAAATACCTTGAGGTAATGCTTACAGAGCAAGTGAAAACTTGTATAATTCACACTTTCAGACTTTGAAAAAAAAAGAAATTGAAAAAGATATCAGAAGAGGGAAAGATCTTCCATGTTCATGGATTGATAGGTTTAATGCAATGAAAATAGCCATTCTAACAAAAGTATTTACAGATTCAGTGTAATCTCAACAAAATACCCACACAATTCTTCAACAGTTAAAGGGACAATTTTCACATACAGAAACATACAGACAACAAAAACTAACACAAATACTCAACAAAAACAAGATAGCTAAAACAGTCCTTAATAATAAAATAATTGCTGGAGGAATCACTATCCCCATTTTCAAATTTTACTATACAGGTACATAAATAAAACCAGCATACTACTGGTATATATACAGACATGTTGATCAAAGAAATTTGATTGAACAACCAGGCATAAGACCACACATCTGTGGACACATAGATTTTGATAAACAAACCGAAAATACACATTGAGAAAAATGCAACTTCAGCAATTGATGCTGGTCAAACTGGATGGATGCATGTAAAGGAATGCAAATAAATACATATTTATCTCTCTGTACAAAACTCAACTACAAATGGATCAAAGATCTCAACATAAAACAAGATACACTGTCTCTGAAAGAAGAGTAAGTGATATAAAACCTTGAATTAATTGGCACAGGAAAATTTATTCTGAACAGTACACCAATAGCATGGGCATTAAGACAAAAAAATGAATTTGACTCATGATATAAAATGCTTCTGTATGGCAAAGGATACCATCATTCAGACAGAATCTTGAATATTTTCTCAATAAGTTCATTAACTACATTTTCACCATTTTGCGAAATAGCATCTCTAATCCACTGTTATAGAAAGGGAAAATGTTATAAAAACTCAGTTTCTATTTTTCACTTTAACATTCTAAATCGAATCCACCAGCAAGCAGATTCAAGACAAATTCTCATTTTGTCTTAAAAGTAAATTCAAATTCCTACTAGTTCCCTTAAAATATTATGAAATGAACAGTCATCTCCGTTCTCATCTTGATCATTGCTTCAATAATTACAGAGGTATTGACAGAGCCAATAGTAATTACTACAGTAGGTAAAAACTGTCAGAATCTAAAAGCAGCCGAAGCCAGCTTTCATGCTCGATCTAAAGGAAAAATGTTAGTAGATCTTAGATGAAAATAATGGGAAGTGGGGGCTGTTTGAAAAGTGCTATACCTTCAATAGAGGAAAGGTAGCATTTGCACATTATGGCCTAATGGGGTATTGATACAAACAAGAAACACACTAAGTATACCAGTCTAATTGAGGAACTTCAGGTGTTTACTGTTATTTTCTTTTTTTCAGCCTTAACAACATTGAAAGACACAGAAGAGAAATGAAGATGCTTCTTCTGAGATAACAACAACTAAATAATCTTCCTATTTTTTTCTAACCTTTTTAAAAAAATATATGGATTACATAGCATTTTAAATTAGCAGCCATATATAACATTTTCTCATATGCCAGGCATGATGGTAAAAAAGAGAGATCCTATAAATTTTTTCACTGACAAATACTCTATGGAAATTCAGTTATTAAATAAATTTTAAAAGCATTAGGTCAAAATAGGTAACATTTTGTAATTTGAAAACAAGCACTGAGACTGAGAGTAGCAATTAATGAAATGCAATATCAATTTTAAACCTTAAATTTGCAAAAGTAAAGTGTTTAAATGCTGATGCTCAGTAGAATTAATGGGTAAATATAATTCTGAAATTATACTGTATTACTGGTTCACAGATAACATTATTGAGTGTTTCAACTTTTAAAATGGCATTGTTACCCCAATTAACTAAATATATGAATAGGAATAGCATATGGTCTAATTTACAGCAAGATCTTAAATATATTAACATGTTCTCCATTATTACTGATAAAGCTTTCTTGATGACAAATATATTTACTATATTTCAAGGTCAAGAACATGTCTACTACAATTGTCTCTTAAAATTTATGCAGTGAGAAAATGAGGATGAATATAGCATTCATACAATCTCTACAAATGCTTGTAAAAATACTGTTGATATATTACTTAAAGTTACACTGACTAGTTTTATTAAAGTTAAATTCATTAGCATGTATTTCATGAAACAATTTATATATAATTATTGGGTAGCCTCTCTGACACAAAACACAAAAAATCATAAATAATCTAATCAGCTCAAGGCATCTTGAGGTAATTTTGGCTACAAGGTTCAAAGCTATATTTCATATAAAAACTATTAATATGGTAGGACAATAAGCCTGTGAGAAACAATGAGACTAAATCCTGGGACTAGCTAGTCTTAGTATTTTCTCCCAATATTAACTTCACCCATTACTAATTTCTCATTCGTTCCTGTAGCACCTCTTGCATCATTTCCATCACTTTATTGACTCCAGATTATTTTACAGATCACTTTTCTGAATTAACCAGCATACTTTCATCAATGGTTATTAATTAGTTATACACTAAGGCCATGAGAATCTTTATATAAATTATTTATAAATCCTACTTGATATACATTATAACAAGGTAAAAATACTAAATTATTTTTAAATGGCAAAGATCATAATTAATAATTTCTTTTTGAAGTACTTTACTTGGGTAAAACTTACTGAATTTTAAAAAGCTGGAAATTAGAAAATAAAATGAACAGCAGTGAGAACACTTAATAAGACTTATTTTCTCCACTACTAACCAATAATATCTTAAGTTATTACTACACCTATTTTGTTTTACTATAATTTTTAGCATTTCATACATAAAAGTATCAAAGATCTGAAATATTATGTATTTGAGCTGAGTCACAAATTGGAGCTGGGAGTAGTTAGCCCCTCTATTACACCTAGAAACAGAGCCCAACAGTTATATGAATTCACCAATATCTCATGATATATCAAGAGCAGAAATATTGTAACATGTACTTAGTTCTTGTGAGCTTCTACAAAAGGCTAGCCTTATATTAAATTTCCTTGTCAATATACTATGTTTGGAATCTTACTGTGACTGGTAATCTGTGAAAGATTGATTTATTTTTATTTTTTTATGATGTCTTTTTCTTTTATTGAAAAGAGATTTTTTTCATGTTATATATCCAGATGTAGTTTCCCCTCACTCCGCTCCTACCAGTTCGTCATGTTATACACTTCCATCTAGATACATGCCCTCTCTATGACTAAATAGGAAAAAAAAAGAAAAACAGGGTTCTAAGCACTAATAAACTAAAATTAAATTTAAAAAATATGAAGAAAAAGATAAAGGTAAAAAGAAAAAGAGAAAGGGGAAAATCAGAATATGACAAAACTAGCAATCAGAAGGAAAAAAAGCCCAAGAAAAGGCAAAACAAACAGATATAGAAACAGTGACATTCTCCCTTGCACACTGAAGAATCACATGAAAACATAAAGCCAGATGACATATAAATAAGGTACCTGTAAGTTAAAAAATTAATTAATTAATTAATTAATATAAAATTTTAAAAAAGAAAAGAAAAGCCTTGACATGAGATACAGAACCTTCAAAGATACCATTGATTTTGTTTTCCATTGGCCATTTACTTCTGGGCATGCAGCATTCACTTAAGGATAGCTTATTTCCCCTAGTGAGACTCATTTGCAGAAAACTAAATTTTGATTTGCTAGTAGTTATCAGTTGGAGATAGCTTTTGGTTTAGAGATTGGTCCGTGTGTGTCCACTTCTACTTTTAGCTCTAGGATCTCATCTGGTTCAGACCCATGCAGACTCCGTGCATGGTGCTACAACAGTCTTTGGGAGTTCATAAGTCCTTCAGTCACACTGTATTTGAAAAGCCTTCTTTCCTTGTTGTTCTCCATCCCCTTTGGCTCATATGATTTTTTCAATATTCTGCTTCCACTGAGTTCCCTGAGCCCTGAGAGGAGGGATTTGATGAAAACTTCCCTTTAGGGCTGAGTGTTCCAAGGTCTTTCACTTTCTGCATATTGTCTGGCTCCAGTTCTTTGTATTTGTTTCTATCTGCTATAGGTGGAAGTTTCTCTGATTATGATTGAGCAACGTACTGATGTATGAGTATATTAGAATGTCATTAGGAATTGTTTTATTGCTACATTTCTTTAGCTGAACAGTAGTATTTGGTTTTTCCCTAGATTTGTGGTCTATCTAGTCTCTGTTCTTGGCCACATAAGTAGTGGTGGGTATGGTTTCCGTCTTGTGGATCGGGCCTTAAATATCAAGTCAAATATTGGATGGTTAGTCCCGTAAGTATTGTGCTACCATTTCATTAGCATATCTAGCAGGTAAGACATCCTGTAGTTCAAAGGTTTTATAGATGAGTTAGTGTTTTTGTATTTCCTTTGTTACCATGTAGCTTACCTCTGAGTACTAAGAGAGCTAGCATACAGGCATTAAAGCTCTACGTAAACATCAGCTTAACTTCTCCATGTTCAATGAGTTTTATAAATGTTGTCTTCAGAAGTAGGGCCTTGACATCAATTTGTGGAGAGCAACATAGACTTGGAAGCAGCTTGGATTATTTTTTTGTTTCCCATGAGACATTTTGTCCAACTCAATTAAATATACCCATTCCTAGTACTAGAAGCTTCATTTGGTGATAAAGATTTCAAGATGTGACTCTGTCAACCCATTATTTAATTATGTAACTTAGATTGTCTTCATATATTTACTTTAGAAAGCTTCTATAAGGTTTCCATATTACTCTTCAAATATCCCTTAATTTTACTTGTTTCTCCCCATATTTCCTCCTTCAACATTCTTCTCCTGTATCCTGCTTGATCCTCCTATTCTAGTATCCACCCAGTATCAATCTATAAGTAACTATTCTATTTCCCTTTTCTAGGGAGATCTATCAGTCCCTCCTAGTCCTGTATTCTATACCTAAACGATGTGGTCCTACAGATTATAGCATTTTATCATTGACTTAAGAGCTAATATCTACATATAAGTGAATACATTCAATATCTGTCTTTCTGGGTTTGAGTTATACCTCTAAGGATTTCTTTAAGTTTCATTCAATTACATCATAATTTTATTATTTCATTTTAAAATGCTGATTAATATTTCATTGTGTAAATGTGCCACCTTTTCTATATCAATTCATCTGTTGAGGAACATCTATGTATTTTCAAATTTCTGGTTATTATGAATAGAGCAGCATTGGACATGGATAAGCAAGTGTGTCTATTGTAGGATGAAGTATCCTTTGGGTACATTTCCAACCCATAGTTGAATATTCACCTAGATCTACTCCAGCCCCTGAGGAACCACCACACTGAACTCCATACTAGCTGTACAAATTTTCAGTCTAAGTAGCGATAAATTAGTTTTGCCTTTACTCCACATCCTTCTCAGTATGAGCTGTCACTTGTGTTACTGATTTTAGACATTCTGACAGATATAAGATGGGATCTCAGGGTAGTTTGGATTTACATTTCTCTAGTGACTAAGGATGCTGAGCTTTACTTTAAGTATTTCTCAGTCATTTGAGTTTCCTCTTTTGAGAATTTATCTGTTGCAGAAGTTTCCTCGAGGAGATTTTAGACTCATTTATGTATACTCTCATAGGATCTGCACATAAAGGTACTTTGACTTCTTCCTTTTCTACTTGTATCTCCTTCATCTATTTTAGTAGTCTTACTGCTCTAACTAAGACTTCACATATTGTATTGGACAGGTTTTTAAGAAAGTTGACAGGTGGACAACCTTGCTGTGTTTCTGATTTTAGGAGAAATGCTTTAAGTTTCTTTTTGTTTAGGCTGATGTTGACTGTGGGCTTGTTGTAAGTTTTAGTTTGATGAGATATGTCTGTTGTATCCCTAATCTCTCCAGAACTTTTATCATGAAGGTGTGTTGGACTTTGTCAAATGCCTTTTCTTCATCTAATGCATTAGATGGGTTTTTGTCTTTCAGTTTATTGATAGGGTGGATTACATTTATCAACTAATTGTTGAATATCCCTAAAATTCTGGGATGAAGCCTACTTTATCATTGTGGATAATATTTTTGATGTGTTCTTGGATATGGTTTGCAAGTATTTCATTGAGAAGTTTTGCATCTATCCTTCTATCAGTCACTGTTCTATTGCTATGAAGAGACATCACAACCAAGGCAACTCTTACAAAACATTTATTGTAGGCCTGCTTACAATTTCAGAGGTTTTAGTTCATTATCATCATGGTGGGAAGCATGGCAGCAAGCATTTTTCTGGAGTAATTGAGAACTATATCCTGATCTCCAGGCACAGAATGAGACAATTGGCATGGCTTGCACTTTTAAATGCTCAAAACCAACTCCCAATGACACATTTTCTATAGGACCATACTTCCTGATTCCTTCAAATAATGCCACTGCCTGGTGAATAAGCATTCAAATCTATGAATTTGCAGGGGGAAGGGTGTGTGCCTATTCAAACCATCATATCCTATTCCCAAGTCCTCACAGACTTTTATTTATATTATAATGCAAAGATACATTCAGTCCACCTTCAACAGCCCACATAGTCTCTTACATTCACAACACTGCTTAAAACTCTAAAGTCTTTGAGGCACATGGGAATCTCTTGAATATAAGGCCCTGTAAAATAAAAATAAAAAGGAGCACATTACCTTTCCAAAAAGGGAGGAATGGAGCATAGTGAGCAAATACTGGGCCAGTGCAAGGCCTACAGCTAACAATGCTTACTCTATATTCTGCATCTTCATTTCTGATATCAAAGTGCTTTTTAGATCTTCTATTCCTTTCAGCTTTGTTAACTGCAGAATGATTTTTTTTCTCATGGTCTGGTTCCACACCCAGTTTTACAGCTTTGTTTGGCAAGTGTCTCATGTCTCTGGCACATCCAAAATATTGGAGCCTCCATCACAATCCAGGCTTCATCTTTACAATTCCATGAAATGGTCTTTCTGGGTTTCTATGTAGGGTTAACTCTGACACATGCTTGGCTTCAGCAGCTTTTCTTAGTCCTTTGTCCCATGTCCTTACTGTTCCTTCTCAATTTCATGGTCTCTTATTTAATTACAATTTTTTACATTTGTATACGTAAATATATAAATTCATAAATGCAATATATCTAGATCATTTAGTGTTACTCATATTGTTTAGGGCTGACATCTTGAGACTCAATAATCTATCTGACGGTAGTGAGGACTCACCCCTGGGAAAAAAAATGGTTTTCCCTCTCTCATTTGATTCTCATAAGTATAAGTGTATGTTTCCCCTGATATGAACAGCTCAGTGTAGGAAACTCAGTGTATAAAAACTCAATTAATGAATAGGCTCTAAAAGCTCATATTACAAGAAGATTGTTTATATTATCTGTAAGTTATTTTACTCAATAGAAATGAGGATTTTCTCAGATATTTTCCTTCTCAATGGCCTCTGAATAAAATATGACGGAAGGAAAATAAAGGCTATGCATCACCCCTCCTCAAGCCAAACTACTGCTGGCCCTGTGTGTCAACATTTTACCATCGATGATAAATTTTGCCCCAACCTACTTATTTTTTTTCTTTTTTGCTTTTGCCACAATTCAACTTATGTTGCCTGACAGTCAATAATAATTCTGTTATGAAGAATATCTCTAGGATCAATTACTCATAGATGCTGGTGTTACTCTCTGAAAATATAGTCAGGAATATATAAAATATTTATAAAAATAATTTAAATAAAAAAAATTATAATAACATAGTTCAGGATTAGGAAAAGTAATAAATCTAATACCCTAAAGAACTTTGGGGACAGGTTCTGAAGTGATATAAGTAATTTCCTACTGTATCTTACTAACTAGAAAATAAACCACTGGTCCAAACACTAAAAAAGAACCTGAAAAAGTACTCTGTTTGTCAAGGATAATCAAAATTAGAAAACAATTGTTTCTGCTATAGTTCACTTCTCAATGAAGTTAGGAACAACATATATGCTTAATGATTTACCATTTCTTTATGTAACTTTATACTTATATAAAATGATTGGTAACACTAAAATTTATCCTGTTCTATAAAAGTTTCAAATATGGGGAAGAGATGAGTAAAGTTAAGATGCATAGGGGTTGCATTTCTAATACTGTTACATTTCTGGGGCTGGTAAAGACTAAGGGTGGAATGAAATCCATGTGAAATCAGCCAAAAAGACTGTTTATTTCAAATAGCTAGGTGCAGCTGTGGTGGGGGGATTGGGTTGAGTTGAGTTAGGATTGACTGCGGGTGTGCCAGAGAAGAGGGAATAGAATACTTGGAGTTTATATACATGATTTAGACAACTGGAACTTAAAGGCATTTGCAGAATTCTTTCATCTCTGATTCCTGAAGTTATTTGTCAAGCCAACAGCATTTTGTTTTTAGAAACTGCCATTTTGTTTTTAGGAACTTGTTATCAGGTTGAGGATGATAGAAGGTGACTGAGTTAGGCAATGGCAGTGAAGAGGAAGGGGCTGTAATTTCAACATGGGGATGGGGGTTCAGCAAGCCTTAGGGGAATAGGGGTTGCTTGTTCAGAGTCTGGAAGAGTTTCTTCAAGGTTTATTTCAACAAATACAGCTTACTTTGAATCTTCCATAGCCCACAGGCCTTCCTTCAAGACAGATAAATAAAATTTCAGGTCATCAAGGATTAATTGCATTATTTTCACTTCCAAATAAGCCAACCATTGGAAGAAAAAGTTTGGAAGAAAAACATGCAGACATCTAACTAGCTAGCAAAGTGTAATTAGGTTTTTGATTAAATGACACCTCAGACTTTTCCATGTTTACAGAATATTTTGCCATGTGAGCTTCAGAGGTATGAACAGTTTGCTTTCCAATCATAATCTTCCAAGAATCATACAGAGTTTTCCCCATTCTTTGAAGCACTATTCACCAAGACTTATTGGGTTTTAATATTGAGGTGAAGACAGTAGAAAATGTACTATATTGGTATGCCTTTCACTCTCATAAGTAAACAAAGAATAATGATGATTGGAGTCAAATATTTCTACAAAACAAGCTCATGTTATTATATAATGAAATAAACAGTTGAGAATTAGAGAGACAACTATGTTCATAGCAGCTTTATTAATAATAGTCAGAAATTGGAAATAACCTAGATACTTCTTAACTGAAAAATGGATAAAGAAAATGTAGTATCTTTACACAATGATGCATTACTCATCTATTTAAAAAATGACTACATGAACTTTATAGGCAAAATGATGGAACTAAAAAAAAAAATTATCCCGAGTGATGTAACCCAGTCCCAGAAAGACAAACATGGCATATACTCATTTATATGTGTATATTAACTGTTAAGCAAAGGAGAAAGTTACTAATATTGACAGACCCAGATCCATAGTAACTATTTAACACGGAGAGCCCCAGTCAGAATACAGGGTTCTCCCTGGTAAAGTGGAAAAAGAACAGATGGTGCAGGTGGGTTGAGGGATGATGGAAACGGGAGTAGAAGTAACCAACAGGAGGAGAGGGATGGAGGGAGAAAAAGATATGGAGAGATGACTAGAACTGGGGAACAATTATAGGTGACTGGGAGATCTAGTATAGTGGAAATTCACTGGAATCTATGAGGGAGACCATAGCAAGGATGTCTAGTAATCAGGAATATGGAGACTTAACAGACCATCTCCTGTGGTCAGGCAAGGCTACCAGTGGTGAAACTGGGACACCATCCCCTCCACAAAAGCTCCAGCCTGTGACCTATCCTCCCTATAAAATCCTCATTAACAATGGAAGAGCAGAACTCCATGCCTTAAAGTCGGAATCCCTGCCTGAAACCACAGGGCAGGCCAGGAAATAGAGATTAGATAACTCGGAGATGATTGCTAAGGATGTCATGTTCTGCTCATAAATTGGTGCCTTGGTCAGTCCTCATCTGAGAGGCCCCCTATAGCAGCTGATGGAAGAATTTGGAGAGGTCAGGGCCAAGCATCATACAGAGATTGGGGAACCCTGCAGAAGAGGGAGAGGAGGGGTATCCAAGACCAGAGGGTTCCAGGACACCAGTAGCTGCACAGTGTCAACTGACTAGCACTCTTAGGGGCTCAAAGATAATGAAGGAGCAAACACGGAAACAGCAGGGTGACCTAAGTACATCTTATGGCTATTTAGACTGATGTTCTTGAAAAACTCCTACAGGCTAGAGTGAGGGAGTCTCTGTTGTTTTTACCTGCCCTTGGGACCCGCTTCCTCCTTATGGGTTCCCTAGCCCACCCTTGACATAGGGACTTGCCCTGCCTTTTTCCATCTTGCTCTTTCATGCCCATTTGATTGTTCAGCCTGGGAGGACTGTTCTTTTCTGGGGAGAAGCTGGATGGGGAAATTTGTGGGTGGGGATAGGGGGTAGATCTAAGGAAGAAGGGAGATGGGGGAACTAGGAGGAGTGGAGGGAGGAGAGGAGAGTAGTCAGGATGTATTAGATAAGTTGTATAAGAGAAGTAAAATAAAATTTAATTAAAAAAGAAATTAAATACTCCTGCAAAGGGACAAATATCATCACTGAACACTACCAAAAGATGGAAATGTTTTAAAGAGAAAGGCACTTTTATCTTTCACATTGTAGTCCATTTGGTTAAACCATTGTAATTTCATTTATGCTCATAGTATCAATGTATCATGTTGTTTAAGCAGGATTATCTTCAGTGTTATTAATAATACTGTAAGTTTACACACAAACACACACACACACACACAAACACACACACACAAACATACAGACACACACATATGTATATACATGTGTATATACCTATACACATACATATATATGTGTGTGTGTATATATATATATGTAAATCACATACACCATACAATTTCATTTAAACACTGAATTTACAGAAACAAACCAAGATTTTCTATCACCATTGTTTTGTCTCTGAGCTATTCTGCCATCTACTTTTCGTTTATTACTATTTCTTCTTACTACCTACATCTGGTTATATGGAAATAAAGATATTCCCATGATTATAACAAAAAGTATTAGAGAGATACTAAGGTGTAGGACTGGGGAGACTAACATGTCTGTAACTTGCTTGAATTCATGAAAATATGAGTTTGATCATCAAAACTGATACAAAATTATAAGCATGGTCATACAATTTGTAATTCCATTATGGAAGAAGCAAAGACATAGCAATTCCTGAGGCTGGCTGTTCAGCCATGTGAACCAAATAGATGTGCTCCATATTTATTGAAAAATTTCTTTAAAAAAAGCAAGGTCATTACCAACTGAAGAAGAAATCCAGTGCCTACTAGTGGCCACCACAAGCAGGCCCTTCAAAACTTATCCATGAATGTATACACACACAATTTTAGAATATAATGCTATGTACTAGAATATTGTCAAGCAATTAAATCAAATAGTGTCACTTGACATTTGACATAGCATATAAGTTTGGAAGTGGCTCTCGATTCACAGGAGCAAAATGAACTGAATAAAGGAATACTCACAGAGTCTTTGAGATTTATCTGAAAAGTAAAGCTAAAGAGAAAACAGCAGCCATAGAAACTGCAAAAGACAATGAAAGAATCAAAGCAAATAGAAGACCCAGGTACACGAACTTCTGTGTAGGTCAGAAATGGTCTACAAAAATGTCAGTAGTGTAATTGACATGCCTCTTTCTCCTTTTCCCACTCTACCTCTCTCTCCTCTCTCTGTCTTTCTTTCCATATGTATGTATGTGTGTGTGTGTGTGTGTGTATATATATATATATATATACTATATATATATCACATGTATTATATAGGAATATCTTAGAATCTCTTTCTCTCTCTCCATATATATATATATATATATATATATATATATATATATATATATATATATATATACACACACAGACACACATATACACATATACATATATTTGTGTTTGATTTGAAAACTATAGGGTTTTCAGTTTTCACAGGGATCAAAAGTACCTTTTCTTTTTACTTGTAGGAACATCAAGATAAAGATCAGAGAGAACACCTTTCATGTTCATGTCTTATGAAGGGGTCAGCAGCCATTTTGAAATATTCTCAAATAGTCTGTTCTTCTAAACAACCTTGTCTTCAGAATAAATTATTTTGCCAAAGCCTGAGCAATATAGGGGTAACAATGACAACACACATTGCCTTTCTGCTTCTTTTTCATATATGTGTTAGAGAAGACTAATAACTGACTGACACATATTTTTGAAGACCATAACCCATGAGTACAGGCACACTAAGTCATTTCTTACTGTGTTATCATTTAATATTTTCCCTGACTTTACCTCTTATCATTCCATTAAATATAAATGGAAGAAAATAATCAAGGTGATTGAATAAATGATTACAATCTTTGAAAACCTTAATGTGGACACAAAAAATAATGTGAAGGACAGAATAGAATGTCTACTAATTGTGAAACAATTATAGAAGTTATAGATATATTGATAGAACCAGGAAAATACTCCTTTTGTCCCAAGCTCCATTCTGCCCCCTCATGTTGGGCAGATCCTGACCTCAACTCTTCAGGAATCCCAGGGAATTCTCAGAGAGTCTTGAAGCCAATTAGAACATTCTGCAAAGCCTGGAAGCTCCTCACTTCCCAGCAAAATTTAATGAGCCTGTCCAGTAAGAGCCTATATTCAGGTTCTGACATCCCATAATAGACATCCCATAATAACTGCCTCTTTCACTTAAAACCTCCCTGCACTTGCATTTTGTGGTCCCCATTTTTTTTTTTTTTTTTTTTTTTTTTTTAGCGATAGACCCCAGCATGCTGGTCTGAGTTCTGCAGCAACAAACTGCTTTTTGTTTGGCCATACATATCTCTCAGTGTCTACTTGAATGATTTTGGACCTAATAATGTGTAAAGGCAACCCTGAAATGAAAGAAGGGAAAGGAACAAAGAGTGTTATAAGCAATAATTAAGAATTTCCAAGAACAAATAATTAAACCAGTGCCAGGAAGTGTAGGGAAGAAAAAAAAATTAGGCAAAAAATTAGGTAAAAAGTGTCATCTGGTACTTTTTGATAATTTCTACCCTTCTGTGGTGAGATAGGAGGCAAAAAGAGAGTAACCAAAAATCTCAAAAGCCAACAATCTTGTAATACACATCAGGGAATCTGCAGATATAAGAAAGAGCAGACATCAAAACCAGGTGGAATGCAAAGAACAAGAATTTGAGGAATGTATTTAACATAATCCCAGAACACTAAAATGCACAGAGACTATATTTAGTAAAGAAAATGTAGCATTTCCCGTTGGATTAATTTGACCAGAAAGAAGCCAAATTTGAATTCTCTAGTTTCTTCCCTTATGTTTTTGTGGTTTCTGAGTTGTCTGTTTTGTGTATCTGATTTGTCCCTATGCCTATCTGTTGTCTGTTAATCTCACCATCTCTAATAGAGGGATTTATCTTTATTTATTGAAGAATGTAGAAAATATCATAAGGGAAAGTAACAGGGGATACTCTAAGGAAATCTTTAACAGAGTACTACAATGGATTGAAATTACTTAATCTAATTGACATCAAACTACTTACTAATGCAACCATACCATAACCATATATGGAGCAATATCCAGGTGTTGCTTCCAACATCTGTGTTGGATAAAATATAGATAAGGTTACTTCCAACCTATTTGTTTTCTTCAGCAAGTAATTAACATAACATCACACACACACACACACACACACACACACACACATTGATCTCTATCTCGGAGTAATGGAAAAATACATAATTTAAGATTCTACTTATGCATTAGCTTTGGTTGTGGAGCTGATTGCATGGAAAATTCCAAGGGTTAGGAAGGTAAGGAAGGATAAACAGACTGTACCAGTGGGCATGTACTTCCCACAGTCATTATTGCAGCTTGCAGAGTTCACAGCTGTGTATAATTAATGAGTACATTTCTCCTACAGTACCTGGCATATCACCTTCCAGCACTGTGAAAGATAACAAACAGGAATGAGGTTTCCAGATCCATATTGGCTTAACTTTCCTATGTTCCATGACTCAAAATATGCAGTCTTCAGCAATATTGTATTCACATCAAGTTCCTGAGGAGAACCAAGAGCAATATGTATAGGCAATAGGAACGTTTGGGGTTCTATGATACCACATGGTCCAACAAATCCAAAACAAGCATCCCATTCCTGACATCTGGCCTTTTATTTGTTAATCATTTTCCTCTCGTGTCTGAGAGAGGCATGATAGCCAGGTTGTGTTGTAATTACACACCCACTCCACCCCCTGTACAAATACAATGGAAGCTTCTGTAGTATTTTTTTTTTTTACCCATATTACTTCAACCTGGAATGTGATGTCCAGAATATGATAGAGAAAATAAGAGGATATATATCAAAATCTCTGGCACAGGAAAGTACTTTCTGAACAGGACTCCAACAGCACAGGTATTGACTAAACATTTATGAATGGCAACTCCTGAAACTGAAGCCTTTATACACCATCACTTAAGTAAAGAGGCTACAGAATAGAAAAAATTTCCTTATCAGATATCAGATACATATCTGACAGAGGCTTTGTACCTAAATTATATAAGAACTCAAAATCTTAGCAAGAAATTAAATAGTAACTTTTCTTAAATTTTGACACATTTAGCTATCAAATAAATGCAAATTAAATGTTCTTTGAGAACATTTACCCCATTGAGAATAGCTAATTTAAAAAAAATGTAAAAAAAAAAATACTGGTGTGTATGGGTAAAGAGAATGACTTGTTCATTTCTGGTGGGAATATCAACTAGTGTAACCACTGAAAGTCAGTGTGAGGTTTCTTCAAAAGTCTAAAGATGAATGTATCATGTGTTCCATTCTTGACTATGCATCCAAAGGACAACTTTGTTTAATTAAAAAAAAAACCTGATCATCAATACTCATTGCTGCTGTACTTATAATAGCCAGGAGATGAATACAGTTTAAATATCTATGGTGGTTCGAAAGAGATATTCTAAAATAGTCTAGGATATTTGCATACTTCATTGCCAGTTGGTGAATGGTACTTGTTTGGGTTGGTTCAGCAGGTCTGGCTTTGTTTGAAGAAGTATGTCACTGGGGACAAGCTTTGAGGTTTCAAACCTTGTGTCATTCATACTTTGCTCTTGTTTCCTGCTTGTCAAATATTTGAGCTCTTGGCTTAATCTCCAGCTTCCATACCTGCCTGCTGCCATCTTTTCTAAGCTGGACTCTTATCCCTCTGAGACTATAATGCCCAATAAACCATTTCTCCTAACAGTTGCCTTGATCGTGATTTTATCACAGCACTAGAAGAGTAACTAATACAATTTCAGTCAGCTGGCAATTTTGGAAATGTGTCAAATTTACACAATATTACATTAATCAGCTGTTAAGAAATGGAGTGAATAGTTGGAGAGAGACAAAAGGGAGATTAGAGCAGGAAAATTAAACAAGGAGGAGGTAAGAGGTAAGATAGGGAAAGAAAATGGAGAGGGACAACTAATATTAAGGGCCATTTAAGGGGACCCAGGAAAGCCTAGACACATCTTAAAATATATGTGTATATGAAAGAAATTTAAATGGAGTCACCAATAACGGGCAAGAATGCCCCAATAAGACATGTTTCTCTACCAAGAAAAACATCACTGTTGGGAATGCATTATATCTAGCTAAACAGTTGGTTAAAGGGACCATGGACACACCAAACAACTCAGACTATTGCCAAGACTACTGGTTACCAAGGCTAGTAGTTGCAGCTACTACCAGCTGCAAACTGATGGTATGTCTGTATTGCTTGAGACAACACTTACATATTTCAGTGATTATGGAGAAGTTGACCTGGTGCCTAACTATAACTTTCACACGTATTGACTGATGCTCATGGTAGTGGAAGGCACTTTACTATTAGAGGATAAAGATAAAAAGCTATAGACCCCGAAATATAGAACAATGACCTACTATCATGATATGCTTGTTCGAGAGTGGCACATAGTTGTGAAAGCAAACAACCACAATCTGATTGTGTTTAAGGCCTACTCCATGAGAGGGAACCCATCGATAGCACTGCTTGGGTGATCAAGAACTTGAGACTAGTTAAGCCATGGCCTAGTGGAAACCCAAATACTATTTTTGTCTGCTAAAGGAACATAGAAACAAAATAATTCCTAATGACATTCTGCTATACCCATAAATCAGCCCTCATCAGAGAGGTTCAATTTGTAGTGTATGTGAACAAGTTCAGAGACCCAAAACCTGACAATTAGCACCGAGTGTGAGACTTTAGAACAGTCCATTTTGAATATGATGTCTTCATGAAACTCCTTCCTTAATAGCTCAGAGAACTATTAAGAAAAGAAGGAAGAAAAATTATAAGAGGACCTCGAAAGGAAGAAGGACACCAAGCAGACTGTCTTCTAATAACAACAGGGATGAAGTACACATGAATCCACAGAGACTGTGCCAGCATGTGCAGGATCTGTATGAATTCAAGCCAAAGGGGGTTTCAGTGCTGAGAGAGACAGGAGCTACTATTCACATTCAATAAGTAATTCCCAAATAAAAACTCCTTCCATAGGAAAAAATGCTTTAATCCAATGGAATCTTGCTGGGCATATTAACTATGATTAAGAGTAGGCAGCACACCCAGCAGTTAGCTACTCAGATCAAAATGAACTCAGTGACATTTTTGTAGACATTTTGGCTCATTTCACTTTCTTTGGGCATGTTTTGTCTTCCTGTTTTGCTTGAATATTTCCAGCTTCAAATTTTGTGTTTTTTTGGGTTATGTGTGGTGGTAGTGGTGGTGGTGGTGGTGAAGGTGGTGTGTATGTGTTTATTGTGCTTTCTTCTTTACTTTATTCACATTTTTTTCTATTTGATTGTTTTCTAAAGAAAGAGAGAGAGAAAGAAGATACGTTTACAGTGAGTGGAGATATGGGGCAGATTTGGGAGTCATTGGAGAAAAGGAAACTAATCAAAATATATTGTATGAACAAAAATCAATTTTCAATAAAAAATGAAACATGAAGGTAAATGGAGATTGCTGGAAGTGAAGATGAATGCCCCATGTATTCTCTTATATTTAGTGTTCACATTTTATCTTCAAGAAATATGTGTTCCACTTAGAATACCTGTAGAGGTCAACTTACTAAGTTCCATGTACAGGGGCATTTATAAGAGCATACATAAAACACATAAATAAAGTTTTAAAAATGGAACAGAATGGCTTAAATGTGGAGGAGGGACAGAGGATGGAAGAAAACCATCATAAATATGAAAACCCTGGCAATAAATTAAAATTTAAGTAAAGTGTTTCAAACTAATATTACTAAAAAGATGCCAACAGTAATTATAACTTTCAAAAAAGTATAAATGAGCAAAGAATCATTACAATAAAGGCTAGTAAAATATAATGATATAAAACTCCGCTTTTGAGAAAGGAGAAAGGAACTCCTTAGCATTAAAACTTATGACAAGAAATCCAAATACAAAGTAAAGGAAATGCTAGTGAAATTTAATAGAGAAAGAAGACAACCTACTGTTTCGGTTATAGACTTCAAAACGTTCTGACAGAGTTAGAATATAGACAGTCAGCAAAATCTAGTCGAATTGTAATTGACATCATCAATCAACTGGGTATAATTAACACCTTTGGGACACCTCACCTGTAAAAACAAAGTTTAGGGAACCATTTGACTCTGCTAAATTATTCAGCAGCATACCCTATTTTGGGCCACCTGATGTTTCTTTACACATTTGAAATATACAAGTCTAATGAGATACGCTCTTACCTCAGGGAGATGGCATAAGAAATCCCTAGAGAAACAGCTGGAAGGGGACAGAGTATTTAGAGAATTAGCTACAAAATTTTAAATGGCATATTTATCAAATCTGCTAAAAGACAAACTTTAAATATTGCTGATCATATTAATACTAAATGACATGTTATTTAGCTAATTCAGTTACATAATGAGAAATTGTATCAATAAATGTATGTCAAGAAAGGAGAAATATCTGAAATCAATATTCTAAGAATTTAGTTTAGGCAAATGAGATAAAACCAGAAAGAAAAAAAAAAACCTCAATGTAAAATTAAACAAATGAATTCCAAATTTATATCAAATATCAATAACTATATTAGTTAGCGTTTGAGTTCATAATGGCAATTAGAGTCTCATGATGGGCACAGGAAGCCAAGAGACTAAGTCTCAACAGAATGCAAGAAAAAGATAGCATGGACTAGAAAATGGAAAAAGACTATAGATGTTCCAATTTGCCCCACTGATGAACTTCCTCCAGAAGGCTCCATATCTTAAACATTCCATAGTGTTCTTAAACAGTACCAACAAACAAGGAGTAAGTGCTTAATACATGATCCTGTTGGGGACATTTTTATTCAAACCACTTCAATAACACTGAAAACAGAAAATTAGTAGGAGAATTGTTAACACTGAGTTTTTGAAAGATTGGCACAGTAGATAAAACTGTAGTGCATTAACCAATAACAGTATGTTTTGTTAGTATTAGAAATATAAAAGACATAGCTGCTGATTCTTGGACATTAAATCTCAAATGGTTGTTTTAAAAATAGCACTATGCATCCATTTGATCACCTAGATGAAATATACCAACTGTTTGAAAGATACTATCTGCCAAAATTCAAACAAACAGACAAATTCCGATTTAAGAAATCAAGATAGGCAAATCTAGGACATTGCTTCTCAGTATTTGTATAGATATTTTTACTGTTTTAAAATTCACAGTTAAATTTTAAAATCGGTAAACTCATATATGAAAACTGCATCTTATTTGAAATTTTCAAAGGTTTATTAAGAAGATATTAAAAATTAGTAATGTAAATACAACACAAATAAAAGGAATTGTATAGTAAGAGCAAGTAAGCCTTATAGAAGGTAGCGAAACCAGTTCAAAGATTGGCAAGATAGCAAGATTTCATGGTAGATAAAGATGCCTACATACATCCCTAATGATCTGAGTTTGGGTTCCTGAGACTCGCATGGTTGAAGGAGAGAACTGAATCATGTAAGTTGTCCTCTAACAACCACATCTATGCTATGGCATTTAAACACTCAAAAATCAGAAAACTAAAATAACAAATACATGTTTATGATAAAATATATCAACAAAATGGACAGAGGTTTTTCTTAATCTGATGAAAAATGTCCACTAAGATGTCCGCATGTACTAAGGATCGCTGTAACAAACTTGCTAAAAATAAAATCTGTCATTTTTATTTTACTATTAAAATGTTAAGAGTGATTGTTGCATGACTTCTGAACATGCTGAAAAACATATAAAATGACTTGAAAGTAAAAATAAAATTTAGTGCCTATGAATTACATGTCAACTGAGCTGAGGGAAGAAGAGGTAACCCATGTATTTGCAATATTGTTCTTCTGTATAACTTACAAATATCAAATGATTTTATAATAATTTGACAAATTTATTTATATATTGTTATCTAAAAGCTTTAACCTAAAGCACATCTAAAATATTTATATTTATATATAAATATATAAATTATATAATAAAATATATATTTATAAAATAAATACATGTAAAATATATAAATATATATACATTTATAAATTTAAGTACATTTGTGGTTTATATATTAGATAAAGAAAAAATTTTAAACTAAAACAATTTACATTCATTGTATTAATATTTGATTTTAATTTTGTGGAATATGGTAATATTGGTTATAATTTATTGTCAGTTTACCTGGAAATGCATCTACTTTAGTAGTTAATATCACAGTTTGTTATATTCACAAATAGCAAAACCAACTTACATTTTTAGAAAGCTATGTTATCGCAACCATCACAATTTATATATATATATATTATATACACATATGTATACATACATATACATATGTATATGTATTGAATCATACACTTTAAAACATTTCTGTCAAATGAATTAGTATAATACCAACACCAATGTGAGAAACAATTGAATTAATAATTTTTAACCTATCATACAATGATTTTAAGACTGCATTATACAGATGATATATCCCAAGGAATTCCCTTCCTCATAGCTGACACTTTTGAATTGTTTTATATAGCAAAGTGAAATTACAGAGATGATTAAAATGAATATTTTGAGATGGGGAGGTTATCTTGCATTATTCTTTACTCCACTTTAATTTATAATACTTTAAAATAAGAAACGGGTCAGGAAGCAGGGTGAAAGAAGGAGATGTATTGAAGACTGCAGAACTTGCAATGACAGAGCTGTTCCCAAGTAAATAATGGTCCACTGGCCATGAATACAAGTGTCCTACCTAAATAATCTAATGTGAGTAAATGAACAGGTTCTGCTAAGAATCCCCAAGGGAAACACAGCCCTGCCCAATGAGACCCATATTGGGCTTCTGACATAAATTTATGGTAGACATTTGTATAGGAAGAGTGGAAAATTGTTATTATTTGGGTAGATTAGCAATCTGCATTTAAGATGAATTCATTTCAATATTCTGTACTAAAGAAAATATTTATCTTTATAAATGATCAATTTTTTCAGATTAAAAACTACTTTGAATTTACAGATATACATTTCCTTGTGTTCAGGATTATGGCAAAACAATGCATATTCACCTTGAAATTGGATGTGTGCCCTATGATTGCATGTTAATCATCTCCCAGGCTTCCATGATTTTCATTTTAAAAGTCAACAATATATCTGCAAATGAATGATTGATATTAAATCATTTTTAATGAAATAAGAAGCTCTAAGCATGTAAATGAGTTATTTCTTTAGTGTTCAATACTATGTGGTTGATACATTTGGAGATAGGTAAAATTTGAACAATATTTGACCTCAATGTTAGTAAATATTTTCATAGTTTTAAAATTCACAGTTAAAATTTAATTTAGCACTTCATATATAAAAGCTGCATCTTTATTTTCCTTTAACAGAACTCAGCTTAACCTGCCATTTCTCACTTTCCTTTGCAGAGACAGGGAGAAATGCAAAGCAAAACACTCAGACTTGGTAAATAAAGGTCACTTTCAGTCAGTTCAAGACTTGAGCTGAGACAAATTCATGGCTCTTCTTCTCCAGTCATTTTCTCCATTTTCCAGGTGTGACTGGGAGAAGATAGGAACTATTAATCACCTTGTCACCAGGGCAGTGATTTCTGGGCTTGAAGTAAATAAAGATTCTCAGGTCCAGTCTGAAATATTGGGTCATTTCTACTGGATTCACTGCAATTTACTGGGCAGAATGACCTGTGATCACTGCCATCTGGCTATTTAGGAGAACTCAGAATATACCCTGAAAGCCCTCTGCTCCAATCTTTTAAAATGATGGTTCTGTGGTTGTTTGTGCCATTGTTGTCATCTTTCGTCAGACATAATCATCTTCCTCAGCAATCATATTGTTTTATGTCACCAAATTCTTAACATTTTTTTTATGACACTGTTACAGAAAAGGATGAACTTCCAAGATCTTTGTACGCCCTCAATAAAGGAACCATGACAAGATGTGGCTGGAGTATCGATATGTGCAAATGCTGGATCTGCTTTGCATACCTTTTCATTGCTTAGGATAACATGTGAATCTCCTAACTGCTGAAGGTATACTGTTGCTTATTGCCCATCCACTGGACCCTGAGGGTGGGGGTAGAGCTATAGCAGAACCAACACACGCAGGCTCTGGGAGTCAGGTAAGTGGCAAAAAGCACACTCGCTTTATTGGGGGGATCTCTTATACTCTCCACCCAGCCCAGCATCCCATTGGCTCTCAGACTCCAGGCTGCTGTTCTCTGAGTGTGTCCAGGAAGGTCTGTCTCTGGGCATGCTCTGGCAGGTCAGTCTCTGGGTATGTCCACACAGTTCTCAGGCCTTGTACTGCTCAGTGGAAATCCCAGTTTTCTCCTACAGTACACTATCTCATTTTTTATCTAATCTTCTTACTAATTTAGATCTTTAAGTTATTATTATTGTTAATTATTTATTAATTATTATTATTATTAAAATATTTGTGTGTGAGAATGGTTCTTATTATTAATATTTACAAACATTTTTGAAATTCAAGAGAACTAAATATTTTCTCAGCTCTCTTTAAGAATAAATGATTTAGTTAAACCATTTAACAAAGTTAAACTCAAAACTAAACTTTAAAGTTTTAAACCTGCCATAAGCAAAGACAAAGAGTTCTGAAACAATTAGAACTAAAAGCAGTTGGAAACTAAAGCAGAGTGATTAATATTTCAAGACTTTGTTTCCGCTGTGGCACAAACAAGCAAAGAACATAGAGTTCTTTCAGTGTAACACGAGTAGTCAATATTGATGTAAGTTCTCTAATATACTGGACAAGTTTGTAGTATATATCATCTTTTTCCAATCATTTTACATTCATATTTTAATCTGAAAGATATCCTACAGGCCCATTTGTTTGCACAATTGGTTCCTAGTCAGGGTGCTATCATTAAAGTTTGTGGAACTATTGAAATATGTGGCAGTCAAGAAGAGAGTTGTTGGGGACTAACCGTAAGTATCTGCTTAAGGGGTGTGTTTCTTAATGTGCTGAGACAGAAAAAGAAACCCTTAGAATCTCTCCAATATCACAAGGGCAATCTCTTCTACTATGACTGTTTTTCAATGCTAGCTAGAAACCATAGGAAAAAAAATTTCTCTCTTAAGTATTCTTTTCCAGATATTTGTCACAATGATTTCAAAAATGTCCCTAACACTATTTAATAATATTGAAGTTAATGTGGTAATTTCTAAGAACATTATTATTAATTAGACTTTGTGCATCTGCTAGTAGTGTGAACCTGTGTGGGATAATTATAAATTTTATACCTTGGTTTTTTATATAACAAAGGAACATGAACACTTACATGAGTATTCATTTTGTACCAAGTAAAATATTAGACTGGGAACTGTGAATATAGTCCTGTGATAGGGCAAGTGTCTAGCATAATTGAAACCCTAATTCCAGTCATCAGCATTAACAAAAATAATTAAATGCTTGCTAGCAGCTGCTATCACTAGCACCATTCACTATTGATACATTGAAGTTAATAAGATCATATATGTAGAGTTGCAGTGTGTGGATATTTATCACCATGGGTATGTATGTGTTAAGCTGTTTATTAAGCTTCTTGTTAATTTTGTAGGGACTTTTCTTGTTACAGTGTTCATATTTTCCTTCAAAATCATGATGCAGAAAAAGAAAATTTTCACTGCTCTATCAAAAAATAAATGTTAATAAGTTACTTTAGATTTTAAAACTTAAAAGATCAGAAATCATTGTCTTTTATAATTCTGTCCAGGTCTTAGCACATTCTCTTTACATTATTTTTAAATCCCAAATCTCAAAATGAATATATATATATTTTTGGATTGACTATTTTCATGATACACTTGACTTATTTTACAGTGGAAATTCTAGACATCATTTTATGAAGATAAAGATGATGTATCATAACATCATAGGTATACCTTTACATAGACAGGTACATTTTAAATTATATTTTTACATTATAGTTGCTAGCAGTAATAAGACCCTGCAATTTTAGAGTCCTTCAGCATTGCCTCACTGCTTTTTAATCTTCCTTAATGAGATGCAGTTTATTCACATTGCAATTCACCCATTTAAAATGCTGAATATAATGTCTCTGAATATATTGATCAAATTATGCACTCATCTTGGCAATATATCTCAGAATATTTTCATTGCTTCACAAATTTTTCAGAAAGAGATCCCTCCCTGTGTCCTTAATCCTTTTTTCTCAATCCTGGTGTTATTATGGTCCTATGCAATCTCTAATACATTTTATGTCACTTATATACTTCTCTGTTGGGACATTTTCAAATGATGTGGTACTTGATTTAAAATATACTTGCCTTCATTCCTTAACACCTGCAATGTAACAGTTTTCTTTGTGTCAATTAAGATTATAATCATTTCGCCTACTAATATAAATTCCATACAGTTAGCTTCATAAGCAGACACATTCCACATACCAGAAATTGGAGCTACAACATCAATGCATGAAAAGTAAAGTATACTACTGGGAAGTTAAATTATTTCCATTTGGCTGTGGCTATATGTCTCACTAACGCCAAAGAAACTACAGTGATAGAAGAGTTAAGAAATTCATGAGCAATTAAGACCTAGTAAAAAGATTACTTTTCGTGAGACAAAATTAATTGTGAAATTTCTTAAAAGAAATATTGTACATCTTGCTGTAAGAATCTTTCCAATAGCTCCTTTAGGATAGCAACAACACATCCTAATTAATATTCTGACAGTGATGAGATCAGAGTTGGCAATGCAAACACAGAACTTGAAGGACCTTGGAATAAACCCATGACACAATCACAAGAGTACCAATATGTTTTAGATGTGTTTTGTACATTGTTTAATTTTAACGCACAATACAAATAAAAGCTCATGCTTCCCAATTCCCTGCGCTTTCTAAAGATGAGTCTGGAAAAAATGGTTTTTCTTTCTTAATTATTGTTACAGAATTCAGTAGCACTAATTTAGGTTTTATGAATCACCTTTCAATAATCTCAGTTTTATATTCTTTCACATGTATTCAACTTTATGTATGTAGACGAGATAGAATGAGTGAGCTAATAATTGAGAACACTGACATTTCAGTTTCGTCATGTCTATATTAGCTTGTAGAGAACTGATGAGGTTTAACAAAACCTAAAATACATCTTCTATTTGTAAATGTCCTGCATTCAAAATCTACAGAATTTTTAAAACTTAACAATATTAAAGCAGCATTCTAGAAGCAAAGTAGTATATATCTAGAGTCATTTAACAGATGAGATTTATATTGGAAACTTCAAACCTCTAACTTACCTTGACTTCCCGGTTCTGAGTTAAAATTCAGTTATGGAGGCCTGCTGAGAATGCTATTACTAAACTCCTTTCTGAACAATTGTAAGGACCTGAGATTAATTCTTAGCACACATGAATAAACCTGGATGCATGGCAGGTACTAGTTATACTAGCGAAGATGAAACAGACAGGAGATTCCTGAGGATTCCTGGCTAGTTAGTCTTGGTGAACTGTTAGGCTCTAAGTCCTGTGGGAGATTCTATTAAAGCAAATAGAATATGATAGAAGAAGACACTAAATATTAATCTTGGCTTCTGCATACATGCACACAGAAGTGCAGTACAGGAAATATATATATATATATATATATATATATATACATACATATATATATATAACATATATAAGTGTAATATATAATAAAATATATATGTTATATATGTATATGCATACATATGTGTATATACATATATACACACATATATGTATATATGTGTGTATATATGTATATACACATATGTATGCATATATATGTATTATGTATATATTGTATATATGAATACACACACACACACACATATATATATATATATACACACAAACACACAATTCAGAATTATGTGATACAATATGAATGTGAGTTAGTGTTGAAAATAACATGAGGCTTGATATGGAGGAATATTGATTTCATTTTTACAAAAGTCATTTAATAATAACTGCTCAGTGTGCTGCAGAAAGTTGTAACTGAATTTAACAGCAGAAATGTCACTGAAAAGTCTGTAAAGAGTTAAAGACTTTTGAAAGTACTCCTCTTGTAACATAATAGTAAACACTCATTATTTTTCAAATACACAATTTCAGCTTCATAATCATAAAAAATTTATTTATTGGCATTTTGAATCTACATTCATTTATACTATATAAACAGATCTCAAGCCACTTTCTTCCTTAAACATTTAGCACACTATTTCATTAATATTTTATTAATATGACAAGATTATTCCAATTAGTGAAGGCAATGTTCTTTGTAAATATGTTTATTTCATATTAAATTTTTATTGTATTCCAAAGGTAATAGTAAAGTGCTGTAATTTTAATGCTTCTAGAATTTTTATACCTTTAAAATTTAATTTAATGTATTTTTAATATTTTAAAAATATTTGCTATTTTTAATAAATTCAATATTTTAAAATATTTTATTATTTTTTATTATTTTATTTTATTATTTTATTTTAATATTTTATTTAAATATTTTAAATGACATTTAATATTTTAATAAAATCTTAATATTTCTAGAAATACTGTAAATGTATTGCGTGAATACCTATAAAATTATTTTTTTACATTTTTGTTTTGCTATGCTAGGATGTAGATACAATTGTAAATTACAAAAAATTCATATAAGACTAAATTTTTCCCCTAAACTCACATTCTGGGTTTTTTTTTAATCAAAAAACATAAAGTATGGATGATGGGAAGCTTTCCAATGTTTTGCTGCAAAATATTGATTTACAACCAGTTTTTTTTTTTTTTTTTTTTTTTTTTTTTTTTTTTTTTTTTTGAGACAGGATTTCTGTGTTGTCCTGGAACTTATTCTGTAGATCAGGCTGGCCTCAAACTCACAGAGATTCACCTGCCTCTGCCTCCTAAATGCTGAGATTAAAGACGTGAACCACTTTCACCTGGCTTGAAATAGTTTTATTTTCTCTAAAGTAAGCCATTTAATTTTTCTATTGACAGACATTCCAGTTTACTCACCTGAGCAGGTAATTTCACGTAAAAAAAAACAGTAGCAGGGTCCAAAGTCAGGGTCTCCATAAAATGTATTTGTTATCAATTAAAGAAGATGCTGCATCAAAGATACATTAGCACATACTTTAACTGTGTAAATCCAGTACGCATATGTGGAACTATAAATAAATAGAAAAGCACTTAGGTTGCAAAGCAACTGGATTGATGTGTATTAATTGATATTTTATAATTTGAAAAAGTGAAATTCCAAGACATTTTCTGTAATACCACATCTGTCAAGAATCAAATCAAAAAAATTCATTGCATATTAACTCTCTCTGATATATTATATTGATATTATCCCTAAACATAGAAGAAATCAGAGTTTAAATCAGCCATTAAATGAATGCAGGTTTAGCCAGGATTCATTCCTCAGTTTTTTTTTTCTCTAAGCTAAAATGTATGAATTAAATAACAAACAGTAATCACAAAGAATATATTTTGTTGTTATCCAAATGTTGCCAAATTTAGTAGATCACACTCTACCATAAATTGCCATCAAAGCATAAATTAAGCTGAGTGGTGGTGAAATCCAGGAATATAGAATATGCTAAAGTCCCTAGTTTCACAATTGTTTGATCTCCACCGCAAGATTTATTGATTATTTATTTAAGTCTTTTATGCATTATTAAGTCTTTTATATATTTTTATTTGTTCAGACTCCTTATCCACATGGAGAACTCAAGTTGATGTAATATTCTGCTCTATTTTTCTCTACCTATGGCTAAAATTTAGGGTCACACTGGGCCCATGTAACTTTTAGTTATCAATCAGATTAACCTAACTTTTAAACATTGTAGTACATTTGTAGACTAAATATTTTGTATTATTTTAAATGCTTCATCAATATGCACATTATAAGTAAATATTTGTAGATTTGCAATGTATTTCAAGCTGAACTTATACAATTTGAAATGCCTTAATGATTTGGATATATTATTGAAAGTAGAAATATTATTTCCTATATTCCTCAAGATAATCCAAACTTTCAAACTAGTCATTACTTTTCAAGAGAAATAAAGATAGTTTCTCTCAAAATTAAATGTCTACTGGAAGATAACAGGTGGATATTTGCATGTGATTTTAATAAAAATGGATTCCAAGTTCCTATGACAACAGGTTCAATTAAAAAATCTAAAAGTTCAAAAGAAAGTTGGATAGTTTATCATGAAATTAATTTATGTATATAGTGTTTTAAATTTTTCAAATAAATATCCCCAAATCCTAATAGCATCTCTCTAGAAAAGTAAACTTGTATAAAGGTTTGTTTGCTATTAGATAAGTTACATTAATATTGCTATCCACATAATTTTAAATAAACTGAGGATGTGTTTAAATAGCAATGCATTTATACTCATTGTTTAAATATGCAAAAGATCATGAAAGATAATTATAATTTATAACAAGAAATCTTAGAGTTCCATTAGAAAGTAAAATGAACAAAATATCCCATAACTGTACAATGTTAAAAAAAAATAAAACCATCAGTAAGCAAATCCTTAGGTTTTAGCACAGAGAATTTCAGATGAGACATGTCAAAAAAGTTACTATGAACAAGATTGTAATTGTTAGAAATAAAACTATTTAGCCACAAATATAGAAAGTTTGTTTCATGAATACATATAGTCAAAACTCAGAAATTACTTAGACACTGCTGAAGCAGAAAATGTGTTCAAGCCCAGTACAGTATTGTAGGGGACACTTTTCAAGAGAGGAGAAGTGATAATGATGATGAGTAAGAGGAAAAAGAGGAGGAGGAGAAGGAGTAGGAGGAGGGAGAGATTAAAAACTCAGCTTATAGAAATCAAGAGTTTACCTGTTCTTGGCCTGTTGACATCTTAATCAGTGATGTATAAGATTGTTTTCTTTCCCTATATCTTTGTCAGCATTTTTGTTCATTGTTGTAGAGGAATAGGACTGTTGAAATCTAGGAAGGATCTATATTCTAGAAAGCCACACAGAGGCCTGTGTGGTCTGCATGGAATGTAGACACTCCTTTAATCCCAGTATTCAGAAGGCAGGGGTGATCCAAACCTTTAATCCCTAAAACAGAAAAAGAATGTGGAAGCAGACACAGGAGGCAGAGCTCACGAGTCAGTGTCAAATTGGAAGTGATGTCTGAATGGAGTGAGTTGCAATTGGAATGAATCAGAGTGAAGGACATAAACAGTGGAAAGAAATGAATAAAACAGTTCAAGACCAGAAAATAAGATTATAATAAATAAACTCAAACTGAGGGAAATCTGGAAACGAAAACAGTTAGGAACTGGAATAGGAATCTCAGAGGCAAGCCTCATCCATTGAATACAAGAGATGGAGAGAGAAACTCAGACACTGAAGACATGAAGACATAATAGAAATAATAGATAGTTCAGTAAAGAATCTGTCAATTAAAAAAATAATCTAGGAAATCTGGGTCACTAAAAATGAACAATCAAAGAATAATAGGAACTGAGTAAGGAAAAGAAACTATCTCAAAGGCACAGAAAATATTTTCAATAAAATCCTAGAAGAAATTTTTTTCTAAATGAAGCATGCCTAACTTGTACAAATATTTGTATAAGGGCAGAATACCAAGTAGAATAGATCAGGCAAAAAAATGTCCTTGGCACATACTAATCAAAACACTAACCTTATAGAACAAAGAAAGAATATTAAAAGCAATTACATAATAAGACCAAGTAACATATAAAGCAAGACTTATTAAAATTATACCTGATTTCTCAGTGGAGTCCCTGAAATTTATTATGGCCTGAATAGATGTTCTATAGACTCTAAGAGACCACAAATGCCACTTGTGACTATTATACTGAGCAAATTTTTCAAACACAATAGACGGAGAAAATAAGACATTCAATAATAGGCAACATTTAAACAATATTTATCTATAAATGCTGCCATACAGAATGTGCTAGAAAGGAAACTCAAACCTAAAGAAGTTTCTACACCCAAGAAAACACAGGGAATAAGTAATCTTAGAGCAGCAAATGAAAAGAGGACACACACACACTCGATACCACCTACCAATAAAATAACAGGAATTAATAAACACAGCTGATTGACAGTTCTCAGCATCAATGATCTCAATTCCCTAATAAAAAGACACAGACTAGAATGGATGCAAAAAAAAAAAATCCTCTTTCTGCTGCATCTAAGATACATACCTTAACATCAAGGATAAACATTACCTGAGGATAAAAGGATGGAAAAAGATATTATAAGCAAATTGACCTAAAAAGCAAGATGATGTAGTATTTTAATATTGAACAAATAAACTTTAAACCAAAACTAGTCAGAAGAAACAGAGAATGATGCTATATATTCATCAAAGGAAAATCCAAGATGATATTGCAGTTCTTAAAATCTACACACCAAATGAAAGGATACACAAGTTCATAAAAGAAACACTGCTAGATCTTATATCATATGTTGACCCTCAAACACAGCTACTGTGCCACATCAAACCTCATTCTCATCAATAGATAGGTCATTTAGACAAAAGCTAAACAGAGAAGTGCTGGAGCTAACTGAAGTTATAAACCAAATGCACCTAACAAATATTTACTGAACATTTCAGTGAAACACACACAAAAATACCTTCTTCTCAGCACCTCATGGAACTTTCTCTCTGACTGATCACATACCCAGACACAGAGGAATTCTCAACAGATACAAGAAAATTGGAGAAACACTGTGGATCCTTTCTGAAAACTACAGATTATAGTTCGATATCAACACAGAAAGTTTACAAACTTATCTAATCTGAACAACTCTACTGAATGAAAAATGGGCCAAGACAGAATTAATAAAGAAATTCAAAACCCTTTGGAATTAAATGAAAATAAATAAAGAACATATTCAAATCTATGGGACACAATGAAGGTGGTTCTTAGAGACAAGTTCTTAGCATTTAGCACCTACACATTAAGACTGGTGAGATCTCATACAAGCAACAGCACACTTGAAAGCTCTAAAACAAATAAATGAAAAAGAAATCACACTCAAAAGCAGTAGACTTCAACAAATAGTTAAACTTCTGGCTGAAATTAATAAAATAGAAACAAACAAACAAAATGTATAGAGAATCAATGAAACAAATAATTGGTTATTTGAGAAAATCAATTAGATTGACAAACCTGTATTCAAAATAACTAAAAGGCAAAGATAGAATAATCAAATTAACAAAATCAGAAACAAAAAGGAGACATGAGCACACATTGGGGCAATCTAGAGAATGATAATGACATAATTTAAAAATCTATACTCAAATGAGAAATCTAAAGAAATGGATGATTTTCTTGATACATAACAATTGCCAAAGAAAAACTGAGATCAAAGATGAAAAGACCTATGACCCCTTATGAAATAGCAGCAGTAACTAAAATTATTTAAAAAAATAACTCCAGAACTTATGGTTTTAGAGCAAACTTCCATGAGATTTTCAGAGAATTAATGCTAATAGTCCTCAAATTATTTCATTGAGTAGAAATAGAAGGAATGTTGCTGAATTCATTTTACAAAGCCTCAGTTAGCTCAATATCCAAACCAAATAAAGACTCAACAAATACAGACAATTACAGGCCAATTTTCTTTACAAACATAGATGTAAAAAGTCTCACTAAAATACTTGAAAACCAAATCATACAAACCAAAGGATACATCAAAAAAAGCATCCACCATGATCAAATAATATTTGTTCTAGAGATGCAGGAATAGTTCAATATATGTAATTCAATAAGCTTAATTGACCATATAAAGACAATGAAAGACAAAAGCACATGCTCATCTCATTAGAAGCAGAAAAGGCCTTTGACAAAATTCAACACTACTTCATGATACATGGCAAAAGTGTTATTAGGGATACAAGGGGCATAGTTCAACATAATAAAAGACAGTTTCCAAGTAACTCTACAGCAAACATCAACCTAACAGAAGAGAACAAAGTAATTTCACCAAAATCAGGAATAAGTCAACGTTGTCCATTCTTTACATACCTATTCAATATAGTACCAGAAGCCAAGCTAGAGCTAAAAAACAATTTAAAGAGATGAAGTGGATACAATTTGGAAAGGAAGAACTCAAAATACCTTTATTTGCAGATTAGAGGATTGTATACATAATTGGGTGTATAATCGCAACCAGGAAACTCCTATAGCTGATAAATACTTTAAAGAATATAGCTGGATACAAAATTATCTTACAAAAATCAAAGTACTTCTATATACAAATGACAAATGAACTGAGAATGATATCAGAGAAATAACACCTTCAAAATAGCCACAAAAATTATGTAAACTATCTTGGAGGGAACTAACCAAGCAAGTAAAAATTTGTATGATAAAAATATTTAGAAATTAAAGAAATAAATTGAAGAAGATATCAGATGGGAAGATCTCAATGCAAGATTCAATGCAATTCTCATCAAAATTCTAACACACTTCTTGACATAATATATCTCAGTTTCATATGAAAACAGAAAACTCAAGGCAGATAAATCAATCCTGAAAAATAAAAGTACTGCTAGACTTAACGCCATATGAGTTTTCAAGTTGTACTACAGAGCTGTCATAATAAAAACAATATAGTATTAGCACAAAAACAGAATCAAATTGAAGATCCAGTCATAAATTCACAAATTTTGGGACAGCTGATTTTTTATAAAGAATCCAGAAATGAATATTGAAAAAAAAGATAGCATCTTTAACAAATGGAGCTGGTTAAACTATCTGGCTGCAATACAGAAGTGCAAATAGATTGATATTTACCACCCTCCACAAAGTCAACTCCAAGTGGATCAATGACTTCAATATAAAGCCAGATAAACTGGATCCAACAGAAGAAAATGTGGGTAATAGACTTTTGAACTCATTGGTGCAGGGAAAGACCTTCTGAACAGAACACTGTTAGGACAGGCCAATTGAACATGCCCTGTTTGATTGGTAATTCTAAGAGGCCTGATTTTTTCTGAAGGGAAGTAGAGGAAGAGGGTGGATCTCGGGGAGCTGGGCAATAGGGCGTTTGGGGTAAGAGATGGGAGGAGAGAAAGGCATTTGGGGGTTGGAGGCTGGGGCTGGGATGTATTATACAAGAGAAAAAATTTAAAAAATAAAAGAACAGTGATTAATAAATGGGAATACATGAAACTGAAAAACTTTCATATGGAAAAGGACACTGTCTTTCACACAAAGAGGCAGTGTATGGAATAGAAAAAAGGTTTTTAACAACTACACATCTGATACAGGTATACTATCCAAAATATATAAAGAATTCCTTTATACAGATATTTTTCTTCTGTTGATGCTTTTTTTGATATTGAACACACTGTTATTTGAAAATATTTTTTAAATCATAATATCTTTAAATGCAACTAGGTTTCTTTCTTAATATTTATTTATTTATTTAGCTATTTATTTGTTTATTTATTTATTTAGTATACATTAATGTTTTGCCTGAATTCATGTCCCATGGAACTGGAGTCACAGATAGTTGTGAGCTGCCATGTGGGTTCTAGGAATTGAACCTGGGCTCTCTGGAAGAGAAGCCAGTACTCTTAAACACTGAGTAATCTCTCCAGCCCAACAGTTAAGTTTATTAACCCTTTTGTATCACAGCTTGACAATGAAAGTGTCAGGAAAGACATAACCTCAAAATTATAATTCTAGTTTCTACTAAGTATGAATAATTTCTGCATAATTTTTAAATGAAAATCACCTAATTTTTGCCTAAGCAGAGGACTCTCTGTATAAGAAGACATTCATAATGCCTTTCTTCAACAACTCCCCTATAGGGGAAATAGAAGTTATTGAGGAGCACAAGGATGCTGCCACACTTGGCATTTGATCTGTAAAAGGTATCACTTGACCTGGAAACACTCATTCCCACACTGAGCACTCTTCAGGCCCTGAAGAACACATCTCTACATCTGCCTTCTGTTCTGAAGAGAATGTGAGCTTGAATATCAATGATGTGAAAGTGTTGGCTTCTCTTTATATTGTCATGAAAGCCTGCCGTGAGTAATCTGAACTGAGTGGTGGATTTGAGTACTGAGTGGATTTGTGGATTTGTAAATCAGCTTCTAAAATCCTTCCTGTCATCATTAGAGTGCCTTGATTAAAACAACAATAATAACAGTAATACTAAATCATGGTTTGTGCCTGGTGACAATGATCTCTTTTTCTCTTTTTGTTTCATTCTAATTTGTGCCTCAATTTCAATACTCAGACAAAATGGAGTTGTTTTAATTTTTTTAATTTAACTTATTGCCATTGAATATGACAGAATTCTTACTAAGCTAGAGATTCATTTTTTCATTTTTGCATGTGAGAGAGGTGTTTATATGGTGTTTGCATGCAAAATAAGCATTCTACCACAGAACTATATGCCAGTCAGTGTAATTAACTCTTAAATAAAATAAACAATGGAATGCAGAGGTGGCTCAGTGGTTGAGTGTTTGGTATGCAAGCATGAGGACCTGAGTTTGAATTGCAGTATGGCTGCATGTGTCACTGTAACACCTACTCTGGAGTGGGTGGCAGGGGGCAAATATTTGAGGATTACAAGGGCTTGATGGCCACCAGAGTAGCTCCAAATTGAGTAAGCTGCCCTGTGTCAAGGGAATTAATAGAAAAATTATGAGGCAGAACAGCAGAATGCCATCGTGTTCTCCCATCCCTTAAAGTTGTATTCAAACATATGCAAACAGTTCAGGCTTTGTGTCTTTCAAGGCCTTCCTCTTATCTGTCTCCTTGGGAATCTCATATCTAGCTACAAGTCATTTTATTTATCTTCCTCAGGTTTGAACCTGAACAATCCTTTTATGCCATGTCCAAAGATGTGAGTTTGATAATTTTGAACTCTTGTGCTATTTCTATCATATGAATATTCTTTCATTACAACTACAGTTTTTAATATTTTAAGGTATGAGATATACATTATTTAACATACTCCTTGAAATACACAGAGATTATATATTTGCATAATGATTAAACCATACATATAGTCCAAGTTTATGAGTTGGAAAATTGTTAATGCTGTTGCAAACCTTCACGATAGTTCCTCATGTTGTGGTGACCCACAACTATAAATTTATTTTCTTTGCTACTTCTTAATTGCAACTTTGCTACTGTTATGAATCATCATAATGTAAATATCTGATATGCAGATGGTCTCAGGAAGCCTCTATGAAAGGATCATTCAACCCTCAAAGGGATCATGACCTACAGTTGAGAACTGCTTAATCCCACAATGTATTTTTTCTATTTCCTTGTCATTGTGTACTTTAGTTTTTTTCAGACTTTTGCTATTGCAAACCATATATAAAAATGCGTATCTGTGTATTTCTGTGCCTATTGATAAACATCTGTTAAACAACTATTTGGGATGTATGCCTAAGAACAGAATTGCTGAGTTCTACTGTATGTACCTATTCACATTCAAAGTCCAGTGTAATATCCAAAGTAACTGAGAGTGTTTGTACTCTCAGCATGCTCCTTATCAATCCACATTTATATGAACATAAGATTTAGTCAGGCTGTTATTACCTCTAAAAAAAAGTAACAGAATTCAAACTGACAAATTATCTCCCCATCTCTTCCCCATTTGATACACAATGATATTGGTCATCTATCCCTACAGCATCTTTTTAATCTCCACCTAAAGAACCCAGTGGGGAAAACTGCTCTGAAAATATTAAGAGAAAGAAAAAGGAAAAATGATATAATTGCATTTTAATTAAATTATAAAAAATAGGTTCTTTTTAGTTAAAAACTACATTAAATTTGTAGATAACTTGGAAATAATAGTCATATTCTTATACGTTTTGTACAAAGAGTATGACATCTTAACATTTTTTCAATAAAGTTGAACTTTCTGCCCTTTACTTAAATTAAGTCTTATATTTTATTACATTTACTGATTTAACTCCTTAAATTTGTTTCAAAATGCTATATTAGAGACAAGAATTAGTATAAGACAGAATAAAGCAATAATGGTAGAACAGTGACCATTCCTGGAGCTGGATGGAGGTACTGTTCTCTGTGCTTTTGTATCTGTTTGGTAATTTGACATTATAATCCCAAGTATTTTATGTTTTGTTTTTTTTTTCATTATTTTAGTGATCATCTACTTTCCATTAGAGAGAAACAGAAAACAATGCTTGTGTTGGGTAGCTTGTTAGTATAGCTGCCCAGGAGGCCATTTTGAACCAGGTTTGTGAGCAGTATCTTTACATATTCTTGAGCATTCTTATTTTCCAAGCCCCTGTAGAACATTTCACTGAGCTCTCAACTCTCAGTGACTTTTCTAGCTTCAAGTTTCAAAGTCTTTCTACAATCCTTCTAAAAACATGTTTAGTTTTGTCACAACAATTCTCTACAATGCTGGTAACATCTTGTCTTAGTTTGGGGTTTCCATTGTTGTGAAGAAACACCATAACCAAAAAGTAAGTTGAGAAGTAAGTTTATTTTGTTTATACTTCCACAGTGCTGTTCTTCCTCAACAAGCAGGAAAAAGAGAGCCAAAAGGAAAAAAGCACAGGAAACATATTTGACCCAAAGACATACACATTTATACACAAATAAATGCAGTAAAGACACAAAGTCAAAAAATTATATATAAGCAGAAGATCTGAATGGTAAAATATATATGAATAAGTACGTAAGTAAGTAAGTAAATAAATAAATAAATAAATAAACAAACAGAGAAAGCATTACATGACCAAAAGAAAATCCAAAATTACCATCAGGTTTGTTTTTTTGTCGGCCATCTCTTTCTGAGCATTGGTCCTGACCTTAAGTGTCATCTGTATACCTATTGACATTCTGTTGGAGAAAACTAAATTTCTCTTTGAAAGTGATTACCATTTGGAGAGAGTTTCTGGGGTAGTGATGGGGGTTTGTGTCCATTTCCCCTCTTAGTGCTGCAACCTCATTTGACTTAGACACGTGCAGTCCATTGCATGGTACCACAGTCTCTTGAATTTATATGTACGCAAGTTCATATGTCTCTAGAAGGACAATTTTTTTCATGAATTCCATCATTGGCTGTTAAAATCATTCTACCTCGTCTTCTCCATAGATCCCTGAGTCCTGAGGGGAAGGATTTGATGGAGACATTCTACTTAAGACTCAATCTCTCACTTTCTTCACATTTTCCAGTTGTGAGACTATGTGCATTTTCATATGCTGGAGAGGGAAGATTTTCTGATGATGGATGAGCAAGATCCTGATCTATGAATATAGCAGAACGTCATTAGGAGTCACTTTGTTGCTATTTCTGTTGAGAAGTGCAGTCATGTTTGGTTTTCTCATAGGTCTATGGCCAATCTAGTCTCAGGTTCTTGGTCACAAGAGTAGTGCCAGATAGGGGTTCCATCTCATGGAGTGAGTCTTAAATCCAAGCAAGTAGTGGTTGGTTACTCCTACAATGTTTGTGCCACAACTGTACCAATGTGCTATGCAGACACTCAGCTTTATAGATCAAAGGGTTTATAGCTGGGTTTGTATTTACCTTAGTTCTCTAGTAGCATGCAGAGTATTTTCCAGTACCATAAATACTAGTCAGTAGTGATGAAAGCTCTAGGTCGATATCTGCTTGACTTCTCCATGTTCAATGAGCTATATAGATGGTGTATTCAGCAGTAGGGCCTACCATCAGCTTTTGGAGTGTAACCTATAGTCTTGGCAATAGTCTTGCATTTTGTGGGGTTTTCCATGGGGAACCTTTGGCTAACAATTCAATTATATGTCAATGGAGGCTTACTCTGGTGACAAGAGATGCCTAGTTAGAGCTTTGCTTTCCTCTATTTCATGACTCTTCTTAGATTTTTTTCATATATATATATATATATATATATATATATAGATAGATAGATAGATATAGATATATTTTTTTTAAGAAGTTTCTGTCATAGAAGGTTTCCATACAGCCGCTCAAATGGCCCTTATTTATAGCTGTCCCTCCTTGTATTCCCTCTCTCTACTTATCTCTCCCTTACTGTTTGATCATTCCATCCCCATCTCCAACCCTACACTCTCTATCTACAAGTATCTAATCTATAATATATATTTAAAACATTGTTTATTCACATATATGTTTTAAAATCTTAAATTTTCTAAATATATAAATTTTCTTAGAAAAATAAATGCCAAAAAAGAACCCCAAGAAACATTAATCATTTTACTTTCTAGAAAACTGAGATGACAACTAAAATGATATTATATACTTTTGTGGGTTTTCCTAAGGAATACTCCAACTGTTACAAATCACTTTGTAAAGTATGAGTTCTGTAATAATGAAAATGGAAATATCTTAAAAGTTAGATAAATATATTTCAGTATCATTTATTAGATCCAGGTAGCAAGAGAATACTGGGGAACCTATCTTGTTGAAAAACCATGGAATATTAAAGTATCATTTACATTGAGTTTAAAAACAAGACAAGGCACTAAGAACAGGCTTTTATATTTTATGATAACCTTTTTAATTTTATTCAGATAAATATCATTTGAAATTAAATTTACATGATCCCGATACATCATGAACTTGTTGTCTTTGTTGATTATAGGATTCTCCAAAACAAACTTCATAAAATATAAAATAAAACACTAACAGTTCATGTGGATACCTGGAATTTCTTTGTTGACATAATAATGTTTCATTAGATAGGACTGTTATCTTCTCTGCCCTTTCCTTGAACCTCAAGTTTATCTGAATTTGTTTTAGATTCTGACATAGAGAAATGCAAATACTGCAGTGTTGAAACACCAGGATAAGGAGAGTACATTACTGTTTGCTTTCAAACTCCTCTCCAGGAAGATTTTCAAGCTAGCCTGGGTATAGATTTGTCACTGTGCTGAACTCCTAAGGCACCTGATATTTTTGTGAATTCAGTCAGCAATTTGCTATTTGTTTTATGTTATTTTATTCATTCTAGTTCATATGATTGTTTTCACATGAAACCACCTGTGTCTTTATAGTTGCTCAGGAAGTTTAGAGAGTGTAAGTATGATTAACTGCAGTGTAATGTGGATAAACTAGAATTTTATATGCTTGCTCAAGGTCAATGAACATTTAAAGTTACCAAGAGAAGTCAAAATCAAGTATTACTTTCATGATGTCTTAGGATTAGGGTTGTTATTTCTGTAATGAAACAACATGGCAAAAACAACATGGCAAGAGGATAGTTTATTAGGCTTACACTTTTATATCACAGTTCATTATCAGGATAATTTAGGACAGGAACTCAAGCAGATCAGGAACCTGAAGGCAAGAGCTAATGCAGAGACCATTGACAGGTGCTGTTTTCTGGCTTGTTCTCCATGGCTTGCCCGACTTGCTTCCTTCAGAACATAGGACCACCAGTTCAGGGACGTCACCACCAACGTTGGGCTGGGCCCTTCACCATTAATCACTAATCAAGAAAATGCCTACAGTGGATCTTATGTAGGAATTTTCTCACTTGAAGTTCCCTCATTTCAGATAACTCTAGATTGGGTCAAGTTGACATGAAACTACCCAGAATAATAGAGCCTTTTTAAAGTTGGTACGCAGACACATAACTTTTAAGCTACAACCCTTTGTTTCTTGGTCATTTCCCAATTATACATAAATAGAGACATCACAATATAAAATATTTTATAAACTTAAAAAGCCTCACCTCCTTAAAATTCAAACACTTTAAAGTTGTCTCTTTAAAAATATCATGTCTTTTTAAAAATCCAAATTCTCTGTAAAACCACAAAACCTATTTAAAAAAAAAATTAGAGTCTTTCAACTGCAGGTTCCTATGAATTCAAAATAAATTAAATATTTTCTTAATTCAAAAGAGAAGAGCCAGGGCATAGTCACAATCTGAATAAACAAATACCAAATTTCAAAAGTGTAAGTAACTCAATGTTCAATAAATGGTATTCACTCAATCTTCTGGGATCTTCTATGAAGCCTGGATCACTTCTCCAACTCCATCCTTGGCAGCACACACAGCTTATCTTCTAGGCTTCAGCTGGCTCCAGACTACTGCTGCTGCTGTTTTTGGTAGTCATCACATGAGACTGGCATCTCCAAATTACTGAAGTCTTCTTCTGCAACTGGGCTGTACTTTTTCAGGCATAGCCTTTTATAGATTCTCACCATGGTGCTAAGCCTCAATTTCTCCATGTGGAACCTTTTACTCTTGATCCTTCAACTGCTGTGGAGGCTGAACCTTCAACAGTGGCTTCTCCTGGATTCCAACAGTAACAAGCTTTAGTTTTTCTCCATGACACCTTCATGCCTTCAAAAGCAGTACTACCTGGGGGACTCTTACACTACCAAGTTTGGCTGTTAGCTTGAGGTACAACTTTGGTCACCTCTAGAACACAGCTTCTATGTGCTTTCAAGAAATACTTCCCAGGAGATTACACTTCAATGATGCTGATTTCTTTTTAACAATCTCTGATTTCTCAGCTCCAGCAGTCCAGCATCTAGTATCCCAGCAAAGGTTTTACTTTAGTAGTGCTGGTATCTTTTAATCGTAGATGAGTCTTCAGCCCCAGCCAATCAGAACCATATAATCTTAACTCAAAATAGCAAATGGTCCTAATAGAGTCTTTAAACTTCCCTGTGCCACTTCAAAATCCAGTCCTCCATATTCTGCATTACTCTCTACATTCTTATTCCAAGTTACTACAGAGCAATTCACCAAGCATTGAACATTCAATATTTTTCCTTGCTTAAAGTTCCAAGGTACTCCACAATCAATCCCCCCAAACAAATGTTGAGTTCTGTCACAATTCTGGTACCAACTTGTCTTAATTATGGCTTTTATTACTGTGACAAAGTACCATGACTAAAAGCAAAATGGGAAGGAGAGGGTTTCTTAGGCTTACACTTCCACATCACAATTCATCATCAAAGAAAGTCAGGACAGGAACTCAAACATGGTAGGAACCTGTAGAAAGGAGCTGATGCAAAGGTCATGGAGGGGTGCTGCTTACTGGCTTGTTCTCCATGGCTTGCCCAGTGTACTTTCTTATAGAACTCAGGACCTCAGCCCAGAGATAGCACTCGCCACATGGACTTGACATTCCCCTATAAACCACTAATCAAGAAAATGCTCAACATTTTTGAGCTATTTCAACATGCTATTTTGAGTTAAGATTATATGGTTCTGATTGGCTGGGGCTGAAGACTCATCTACGATTAAAAGATACCAGCACTACTAAAGTAAAACCTTTGCTGGGATACTAGATGCTGGACTGCTGGAGCTGAGAAATCAGCTTTGCCACAGCCCAGTCTCACAGAAGGATTTTCTTAGTTGACTTTCTCTCTTTTCAGAGAACTCTAGATTGTGCCAAGCTAACACAAAACTAACCAGAATAGTATGTTGCAAAACATTTGGAAGTTTCACAACTCTTAAATTCTACATCAATGTTTAAATATACAGTCTTACAAATTTACTTATTACGTGTTCTAATTTTGATTATTTACTTTAAAAGACCTTAAATTAGATTTGGGACTATCATTTCTATTCTATACATTTAGAAGCTGAAGCTTAGAGAGAGTTTCATGATTAGCTTCAAAATTACATTATCAAATTTACAAGCTCATTACTAAAATTTTTGATACCTGACACTTTTCCAACAATTTCCAAATTTGCATAATTTTTGAAAAACAGGATTATATATAGCATCCTGAAGTGTTTATTTACCTCATATGAAATATAGTTATATTAATATATTATCAAGTATAATCCCATAATAGTTATGTATGCTTTGATTATTATAACTTTACACTTTAATTTTATTACACACAGAAGCTTTCCAACAGAGAAAGGTTATGGTTCATCAGGATGCTTCCATTCTGCAGATGCATTATATGAATCCTAATCTCAAAGCTAGTTTTCAAAACAATTTCAAGGAGCAGAAGCCTATAATTCATGCTGGTATGAAACAATTTCATACACAAAACTAATGCTGACTAGGAACTCAGGCACACAGAGAGATCATAATCTACCTGAAAGTTCCACATTTGCGTGTTTGCTTTTATATAATAAGGCAGTTAGATGGTTTCATATACCTATAACTGTCCTTCCAACCAGGTTTGTCATTCATGTAAGACAACTAAAAGAAACCATATTTATACAACTGCATAGCACATTCTGCATCTTTTCTAATGTGCTCATAAGAGACACCAATGTCTGAAGAATAATAGTCCCTTGATAAGAAATGATCAAGATTAACTAAGGCAAATGATTCCCAAAATAATATATATTATTAATGTAGTCCTTGGTTGCCTATCAGATGTTGTAGGCAAGCACATATTACTGAAGACACTAAGTATTTATGGCACAAGACTCAAATGATTCAAGCTGCATCTGACTTGAAAACAACTTCCTTGTTACCTAGCCTCCAGGGTACCAGACAATATCATGCAAAATGTTAAGGAAGGGAAGTAATTAACAGTTCTATCTAGCTGCAACACCTACAACCAAAGCAATGACCAGCATAACAAGATATCTCTAAAGATGCAATAAGTAGCATTCACATGCCAGTGGCAAACAAGAGCTGTATTATTGGAGTTAAGGCCTGATCAACAGGAGTACTGAACTCTTCCCCAGCTTCCTAACTATGGTTAGTGTGGTGGATTGAATGAGAATGTTCCCATAGGCTCATGGATTTGAATTCTTGGTCACCAGAGAGTGACTCTATTTGAAAGAAGAGGTAGGTGTGGCCTTATTGGTAGAAGTACATCATGGAGGGTGTGTTTTGAGGATTTCAAAAGCCCAATCCAGGCCCTGTGGCTCCCTCTTCCTGCTGCCTTCAAATCCAGGTGTAGAACTCTCAGCTACTTCTCTACCACATATTTGCCTGTGTGACACCAAGCTCCCAATCATGATGATAATGTACTATATATCTGATAGTGAGGTTACCCTTCATCAAATAAACTCTTCTTTACAACAAATAAGATCATCACAGTAAACCAGAATTTGACACTGGGCAGACATCAGTGTATTATAAGATACTTAGCCACAATAAATGCATGCACTTCACAGCTCTGCATCTATATCTTAAGTAACATAATTAAAGGAAAGAGAAATTGTAACTTCCAAATACTAGGACAATTACTGTCAAACAGTCTCTCCTAGAAATGGCTGCAGAAGCAAGACCAGAACAATGGCAATATCAATGGATATATTAAATATAAAAGGGAAATTTTTTTTTGGAATCCTACTCTTAGAAAAAGATCTACAGGTAAATATTGACTCCAGAGAGATCAATAATTAACATCTCCCAGGGATGAGTCTCCTTAGTATTTGTCCAATGCATAATGGTCAGCACTGAAGCAATATGCACACAAACAAAAAAAGTACTTAGTAGCCATATTTATATATTTGTACATAAGCATATGCACACATATAGCATATGTCTGCATATATGCATGTATGCATATACATATATGTTTTTATATGTATGAATGTAAAATAATAATCAAAATAGAAGAGACAAATGTTTTGTGAGTTGAGAGAATAGGATGGGTTTGAGGAAGGCCATGGGTAGCTAAAGTGAAGAAAGAGATGGGGTATGGATATAATACTATTTCATGAAAAACAAATCCAAAATAAAGTAAATAAATAAAAAGTAAGAGGACAGATTTGGAAAAAATAAAATAATTAAACTTCTATAACAAGAGATAAGCAGATATGATCCAGAGAATGTAAAATATTCAAATCATAAAAGGTGAGTTGTAAAAATATGAACATTGACAGTTTTAAAGATTCACATATCTTCTGTATGTTTTACATTTCTTGCATGAGCTGTGTCTTAAAAATAATAAAACTAGGCAGAATAAATCACTGAAACATGAAGCAATAACTGAAAATTGGAAAAAAAGTGAAGTATTTAAATATTGATTTGTGGTTCACATAATCAACAAAACTACAGTATTATTATATAATATTACTAACAAACTACAGAATTACTAGCAAAACGGTTCATGGAATCATTATGGGAGGGACATTGATGCAGTTTTTTGTTTTTTGTATTTTTTTTTCTTAGAAATAAACATGACAAGAAAATTTAAGATTAAATAGTTAATGAAAATAATACTTAGATACATTCTCTTCAAATTTCAGAGTTACAAATCTAAATAATTTGGAGACTATTTAAAAACAACAGAAATAAAAATGTCCAGAAACTATTATGATGAAAACTACAAGTTGCTTCTAGGAGTCAAAAGAATTGAAGCTGGAAAAAAAAATGAATTTCTACAATTCAAGCAGGAATGATGTTTGAATTAATAAAGTGCTTGAAACAGACATACTCCCCCCAGCTCAAGCTCCCAAAAACCAAGCTAAAAGTCAGTCATGGTTAATACTCCATGCATGTGGGAGGACAAATAGGGATATCCCTAGTGCTTACAAGCCAGTCAACGTAGACTAATCTGATCTCCATGGAATTGAGAGACTCTGACTCAAAACAACAAAACATAACAAAGAATAGTGGATAGCTCCAGTAGCCTAACCCAACCGAGGCTCACTTCTGTCATTCACACTCATGTACACATACATATGCTCACATATATTTATGATGTGATAATAATAAATAAAAATTTAATGTAACATGGATAAGCAATGTGAAAAAGCAGTGACTGTTAATGAGTTACATACCTGTAGAAAATGAGCGAATCAAGCAGTGTTTCTCCTAAATCCTCTCATTAGCATACAACATCCACTTCATTAGCTTTCTCCTTATCCCATTGTCTCTAAATGCAAAGACCATAAAAACAATGTGCTTTGTTGTACATATTATTGGTGCTTGAAATAAGGAATTCCCAAAATGTAACATAAAGGCAAAACGTAGCACAAGTAAATGATGGATACTGGGTTTTTTCATATCTTCTATTTGTAAAGCTTACATCAAATAAGAAGTGCAATAATATTAAGTATACTTCTACTTTCAAATAAATTAGAGAAGGCCATTCTAATTTGACTATTAAGATCACCCAGAAAGCCCTCTCCTGACCTCCAGTTCTAGGATTATCAATCTTAACGCCAGCTCTGTAGCAGACCGTCATCTTCCTCCTTCCCTTCTCAGGGATTTATGGCAATCCTAGTAGCACACAGAACTTTCCTCTCTCCTGTGAACCCTATCAGCAGCCTCCTTCTAGCTTGTCCCCCATTCCTTTCTGCCTGCTCCCAATAACTAAAAACATGTTCTACTTGGGACCCTCAGTGACCACACCTGGCATGATATCAGAAGCATTCCCTAACAGGCAAGCCACAGCCATTACACTCTGCTGACAACCAGAGAGCATGACAAAGTCCAAGGAATGGAACACTGACCCAAAATAAACGATTCCAGATATGTTCATCTAGAATCCCAACCATCCCAAACTCAGATGACTAGATGCCAGTGCCACCACAATTGATAACAACTAAGAAAATATATCTCCACTAGAACCTAACAACCCTACTGTAGTAAGCCTTGAGAAATGCAATATAGTTGAAGAGCAAGGCAAGGACGTCAAAGTAGCTATTATGGGTATGATTGAGGAAAATGAAGAAATTTATTAATGAAATCTATGAAATGAAAACAATGCAATGAACTGAAGAAAGAAGTTAGAGACATGAAAGTAGAAATGGAATCAACAAAGAATAACCAAACTGAAGAAAAACTGGAAATTAAAAATTTAAGAACTGAATAGGAACCTTAGAGGCAAACTTCACCAAGAAAATACAAGATATGGAAGAGGATTTCAGGCACTGAAGGCAAGTAGAAGAATTGGATACCTTGGTCAAAGAAAATGTTAAATCTAGAAATGTCCAGGGACAAAACATCTAGGAAATCTGTGACACTATGAAAAGTCCCAAAATATGAATAATAGGAATATAGGAAGATGAAGAAACCTGAGTCAGAGACATTGAAATATTTTCTTTTTTTTCTTTTCTTGTATAATACATTCTGATACCTCTCCTCCCCTCTCTCCTCCCAGCTCCCCACAGCTCCTCTCTCACCCAAATCTACCACCCTACTTCCACCCACCCAAATGCTCCCCCACCTTTCCCCAGAAAAAAGTTGTCCTCCCAAGTTTACTTCTCAAGCAGGAAATAACAAGGTGGAACAAGGTCAGGCACTGATTTACTGCATCAAGGGTGGAGTGGCAACCCAGCAGGAGGAAAAGGATTCCAAGGGCAGGTAAAATAGTGTGGCAGAGCCTCCCACACATTCTAGCCCAAAAGAGCTTTGCAAGAACACCAAGGCAGGCAATAACAAAACATATCTAGGGGACTTTGCAAGTTCTATATCTACTGCTTCAGGCTCCATGGGTCCCCAAGAATGCTGATCACTGGCTTGTTCTCTTGGTATTGTCAGTCCCTCTAGTCCCTGCAATCCTCTCCCCCTATTTTGCAGGGTTCCCTGGGCTTTGCATGATGCTTGGCTCTGGGCTTCTTCATCTGCTCACATCAGCTGCCAGAGGGAGTCCCTTTGACGAAGACTGGGTTAGGTATCAATCTATGAGTAAAGCAAGATATCAATAGAAATCAACTCTTGGCTATCAACTCTCTAGTTCCTGTCCTACCCTCCAATATCAGGCATGGTTTCTTTCTTTGACATAGGGTTCTGCCATTCCAGTCTCCAAGTAGATTTGGTGAAGAGGATAGTATATAGGTTGAAGTTTTTGTGGCAGGAATGATGTCCTAGTTCCACCACTGGAAGCTTTGCCTGTTCAGGCTCCTCATCCCCCAATGCTAGAGGTACTCACCAGGATCTCCATCATGGAATCCAGTGGTGTTCCACTGCCCTAGGTCTCCTGATTCTCTCCTAAATGTCTTCCAATTCTGGTTGTCTCTCCACATATTCTCTCTCTCCATCCCTCCTATCCTGAGCTCATTTTTTCCCATTTTTTCTCATTCCCATATTCCTCCTAACCACCTGAACCACCTGTTACATTTCCCCATTACCAGGAGGCTCCTATGTCCCCACTGGAGCCCTCTTTGTTGCATAGTCTCTCTGGTCTGTGGATTGCAGCACCTCTGTCCTTTTCTTAGTATTTAATACCCACATATAAGTGAGTACGTACCATGTTAGTCTTTCTGGTACCAGGTTAACTCAAGATATTTTCTAGTCCCATCCATTTGACTACAAATTTCATGAAATCATTTTTTTATATGTCCGAGTAATAGCTCATTCTGTAAATGTACTGTTGTGCCCACCGTCGGATCCGCCAAAACCACTAAGGAATCTGACATGATGCAAAACACACGAGGTCTCTTTATTCAGACTCAAGCCAGGGCTGAACGCCTCCCTGGCACAGCAGGAGCACAGGGGTAGCGGAGTTTATATAGGGAAAATCCTGCAAGCAGGGTGTTTCATGCCTTGGCATTTCAGGATTGGTAGGTGCTTACGGAGCCTGGTGACCAGCACCTCAAGGGAGAGGATGAGGTGGTGAGGAGGCAGGAAATCTAAGACTGTCTTAAGAAGCAAATCTGGTGTTTGCACAGAGGTTAGGGAACTTACTGATAAGCCCATTCACAGAAACGGGGGTTTCTGCCCTCCTGCACTTACACAATTAAGCAACCTTGGGGCTATTATCACAAGACCAGGGGTGAGCAAGCACTAAGCCCCCTTATCTTTCTCTTCTCAGGAGACTCCTGTCTCTGGGTTCCTCTTATCTTGGTGTTGACACAGGTGGTCTCTGCCCTGCTGGACTCGATGTTCCTTAGGGGAAGGATGGAGACTCCGAGGAGTTGCTATTAAGTTCTGCTTTCTATCTGACATTTTAGTCTTTGTTTTCTTCCAAGGACAGAGAAGCTGGGAACTCTCTTGGTTGAGTCAAATACCTAAAATGGAGTTAATTTTAGGCCTTTTTAGTATCACAATTTCTTTATCTATTCTTCAGTTGAGGGGCATCTAGGTTGTTTCCAACTTCTGGATATTATGAGTAAAGCTGATATGAGCATTGTTGAGGTAGGTTGATTTCCAGTTTCCTGAGGAATCAGTATATTGATTTTCATAGTGATTGTAGAAGTTTGCACTCCCACCAGCAATGAATAGTGTTCCTTTGCTCTACATCCTCACCAGCATGAGCTGTCCTTTGTGTTATTGATATTAGCCATTCTGATAGGTATAAGATGGAAACACTGGTCTGGTAAAGGAACATAACCATAAAATGACTTCTGTGAACATTCTGTTATACTCATAGATCAGTACATTACTATGCCATCACCAGAGAAGATTCCTCCTGTAGAAGAGGGGAACACATACAGAGACTCACAGCTGACAATGTTCAGAGAATGAGAAACTGTTGAACTCTCAATCCTAAATGGATTTTCTAATAAAATATCTTCTCTCAAAGTTCAGGGAAACATATAGGAGACAGGCAGAAAGATTGCAAAAGCCAGAGAGAATGGAAGACACCAAGAAAACAAGACCCTTTAGGCATAGTAGGACCAACACACATATGAAATTACATAGACTATGGGAGCATTTACATGCAACCTGCAAAAGTCTCTGCTAGATGAGTCCTAGTGCTGAGAGGGGAAGGGGACACAAGCCCCTTCTCTAACCTATAAGATATCTCCAAATGATAGCCATGCAGAAATGAAAACTTGGTTCTCTCCATCATAGTCTCACTGGGGATACAAACCATTCTATGATATGCTCCATGTCCAGCAGTAGACGGCTAACACAAATTGAACTTAATGGCATCTTTGGAAGCTCTTTGTCTCCTAATGTTTTGTCAGGACATTTTGTTCTCTTAACCTTACAAGTCTTATCATATATAGTATGACTGATGGTTTTGTACTTTTATGGGCTTCTTGTGTATATGAATGTGTATGCATCTCTGAATTTTTCTTTGGCTCTTTCTTCTGTTTGTTTACTTTTTCTTATTTTGTTTTATTTGTTTTGGTTTTTATTTTATTTCATTATTCTTCTTTAGATGACTATTTTCTAAGGAGAGATAGAATGCATGTTGATTCAATTGGGAAGAGAGATAGGAAGGATTTCATATGATTTTGGGGAGGAGAACCATAATCAAAATATTGTACAAGCATCTATCTTCAATAAGAAAAAAGTATAAAGAAAAAACAAAACAATAAACATATCATACAGAAAAGTGAAGTAAAAGCCTTATATATAGTTATCTATAAATATACACAAAAAGTCTCTGAACAAAATAGTGGTGAAATACATTAATGAAACAAAGCATTGGTATATTTCTAGTAAACAGACTTTAGCCACTCAATATAAAATTAAGTCTATTTTTGTATTTGTACTTGTGGTATAAGCTGTTTGCAAAGGTTAAGATACAAAAATTGAATTTTCAGCTTCATGGATTATGAAAAAGGGATGGGACTATACATCATCAATTCTCAATTTATTAAGAGAAGTTTAAATAAAATAAAAGTAGAATGACAGGCTCTTAATTTCATTCAAAGTATTTAACACTAACATCATCTTTAACTGAGAGACTCTAGACACTTCCATTAAAAGACTTTAATCACTGGCTTCAATAGAGACTTAGTAAAGAACGTCCTCTGTAATGTGTAGCTTTAAAAGAATTGTGGTCTGAATTAGATCTCACTAGTTTCTCACTCACCTTTACTTGGATTTATATTATTGTGACCATCACTAAATAATACCCGTGTGTGCAGTATACACAACTATAAAAGATAAATAAGATTTAATAAAGTCTTGACTTGGTACTTGATAACAATTTCATAGTATTTAATAGAACAGTGGTTATTTTATTTCTGTGACTTAATATACATTATGTAGACTTGAAATTCTATTCCAATAAATGCTTTTTACTGCATTCAATTATAGTTCAGAAATCTAGTCCTATTTACTAAACTTTTCAAGCTTATTGTATAGTTTAGGATCAGAACTCCAAATCTAAACAGTAAATTATCGTATATGATTTTTTTTATTTGAAACCCCCACTGAAAAGATTTGTCTGTTCATTAATATCAGGTGAGATTCTGTTGTAAGTTAGGATTCAGGTCAGCTAGTTACTCTCCTGGTAAGGATTAGGCAGTATCAGTGTAACACAGCCTAGTGGAAGAAAAATAATCAGATACAATGGCATAATCAGTTTATTGAGGTGGTCACATTTTTAGAGAAAGGGAAGGGTCTTAGGCACCCAGGGAAATACCAGTGATTAGGGCAGCAAGGTATATTTACATGTGGGGGGCTCATAACCTAGACCTAGTTAGCTATATTACCATTGGCTTATATCTAATATTCTAGGAAGCCTCTTTTGCATAGATACGAGTTTCATGGGGATCAGAGGAAGAGACCTTATATGGTCATAGAGTGAGAAGGATGTCCCAGCCCTGGAACTACATAGTCAGGTAAACACCAGCCAGGTTGCATGCCTTTGAGGGTGTGATATCCTTGAAGAGGCAGTGCCTTGCTGTGAAAGCAGACAGCATAGTGAAAGCAGACAGCATAGTTGTGGTTTGTCAGATCAAGGAGAGATGAGTGGCCCATCTTCCTCTCTCAGAGTGATAATTCCAGGGTTCAAAACATGCTTCAATCCCCTCTTTTAGTTCTAGGACAGCCACACAACTACCTATCCAGAAATAATTAGGAAAGGATTATTTCTTATTAATTCCATCTGCTGAGGGACTGAAAATTGGATTAGTTGGTAAAGTGCTTGCAGGACTTGAGTCTATTCTCTAGCACCCAGATTAAAAATCCTGGGGTAGTGTCATATTATTGTAAATCCAGGAGTGGACTTGCAAAAGCAGAAGCTTCTCTGGAGCTAGCTGGCCAATATCTTTAACTCATTGATGAGTTCTAGATCCAAGTGGAAGACTCTTATCTAAAACATTAAAAGGAGCTGGGTACTGATGGTGCATGCCTTTAATCCCAGCACTCAGGAGGCAGAGACAGGTGGGTCTCTGTGAGTTTGAAGCCAACCTAGTCTACAGAATGAGTTCCAGGACATCCAGAGTTACAACAGCGAAACCCTCTATTGAAAAACCAAGTAATAATAATAATAGTAATAATAATAATATCCTAAAAAAATAAAGAGAAATCAACTAAGAATAACTCAAATAGTCTCAAAGAGACTGAAACACTGAGCATGGATCTGAATCAGGCCCTCAGCATATGTGTCTCTGACAGTTGTGCTGCTCTAGGGACCATCCTCCTACTGGGTTGCCTTTTCCAGCCTTGATCTGAGGGTTTGTTCCTTGTCTTACACTATCTTCTTAAGTCATGTTTGCTTGATAGCTCTTGGAGGCCTGCTCTTTTATGAAGGGAAATGGAGGAGTGGAACTAGGAAAGAGGGGAGGTGTCCTCAAAACTCAGAGGAGTGTGTTGGTGGAAAACTGTGGTCAGGATGAGAGAAGAATCTATTTTCAATAAAAAGAGGTAAATAACAAAAAGAAAATATCTGAGGACTCATGTCTCTAGTTTTCACACACACTTGCACCCCTTAGGATGTATATCTATCTGCATATAGATTGTAACATACTCATCCATGTAAATGATTGAATACACAAAGAAAGAAAGAGAAAGAAAGAGAGAGAGAGAGAAAGAAACTATATGTACTGAAAATTCCTCCTTCTTTTACATTCCTACTTTCCAAGTCACTATCAAATTCAGTCTCTACCTTCCCACAGCCAACAATCTGATTCACTTCTCTTCATTTTTAAAATACAACTATGCCACAAACTTAAAACCAAATAATAAAAGAGGTCAAAATAAAACATTTCCTGCCTGAAAATATTAAATTACTTCCTGTCACACTTGATAACAATAAAGTTCTTCAGAAGAGAAACATAGCAATACCTGACTAAACAGAAAGCTAGGAAATGAATAAGGAGTGAATATTGTATCTGAGAATTTTCTCCCTAAAGACTTTTTATGCTTATGTTTTCTTTTCATTGCTCAGGCATCTGTCATGCTACTACACTCTTGAGTATTTCCCACATTTTAACCTCTACTACTTTGGACTTCATTAACTGACTTTACGTTTTCTATAGCATTTTTCTGAAATGATATGTTTTATAATTGTTCATCTTATTTGTTATAATGAAATAAGGGATGGAATAAGGGAGAGAGGGGCAATTATACCATATATAGCAATTATACTATAAACAAATTTAGTGTGAACCAAAAATGAATTATTATACCCAAGGGACTTTGCATGCATTTTCATCATAATATTCCATATTAATAATTTTTAAGAGAACAGTAGTTTTTCTATATTTACAGATGGCATAAAAATAAGCCAGAATGAATGATCATGATGGTCTACTAAGTGTTTTTAGGAAACTGAAGAGACATAAAATTCTATAGTGTTTCAATAAAAATTATTTAAAGAGCTTGTAAATTTGGCTAAATATAGTGTTACTAGATTTTACTTACAGTAGAAGACATTTTATTAGCTAGGAATACTACAATTAACGGTGGCAACATAAAGAAGTTAGTACTAATCCCAAAGTATAAGTGCATAATTGAACAAAAAGCAAAAAGTGTATGAACAAGTAGTTTTCTAACTTTTAAAGACATTTAATGATTAACTAGACCACAGACTTAATTTAACTAATTTTTTATGTAGTGTCTTTGGGATTGAATTTACAATCTCTCACCTGCTAGACAAGCACTCTCCAAACTTCCCCTATTAGCCTATGAAGATAAAATTTTAAAAAATGTTCCAATATGTTATTTATACTTACACTTTACATGTTTTACTGTAATACAATTACACTAAAATGAATTGAGTTCCTTCTAGATTTGGTAGTTACATATCTGTGTTTGTTAATGCATATCAATGAAAATTCTTATTAATTACTCTTTCCAGGAGTGAATAGCTAAACAGTAGGAGATGCATCTCTTTAGTTTTGAATGATACATGGAAATTATATACAGTATCTTATATCAAATTGCACCCTCACCAGTAATAACTGAAAATTCTGTCTTTTTCATATCTTCACTTGCTATAATTAATATTGACAGAGTTTTTAAATTTTGCTTATAACAATTGAAACAATGTATATTAAGCTGAAATTAATAATTTCCATGAATATAATAAATCTCAAGATGAGTCGTAATTATAGTGCATTTTAATTTTAATGTGGCAACTTTTTCTCTCATGAGGGATTACTTCCACATCTTTGATTGTAAAGATACTTAAAGGACAAAGCACTTGCTATAAAAGCATAAAAAGAATACTTTTTATCTGAAGAGTTCACATAAAAGCTGAGCTGACATTGAATGTGCCTGCAATCCCAGAATTTGAAACTGAGACTGGTAACTTCAGTGAAGGCTAGCTAGCTAGACAAGATAGAACTCTCAAACTCTAGGTTCACTGAGAAATTATGCCTCAATAAATTAGGAGAAGAATGACCAGGAAAGAGACTTGAATTAAGCTTCTTACCTGTGTTCACGAAGGTACATTCACATCACGAAGGTACATTCACATCAACACACACAGGAGCCCAAACACACATGAACACACATATACATATATGTATACCATACAAGTGAAAAATAAAATAATTGCTCCTATTGTAATTTCTTGATATATACTACTTTGTATTTATCTTAGTCACTGTTATGTTGCTGTGAAGATACACCATGACCAAAGCAACTCTTATAAATAAAGTATTTAATTGTGGGCTTGGTTACAGTTTTAGAGGGTCAGTCCATTATCATTATGACAGGGAGCATGGCAGCTTGAAGGCAGGAATGTTCTGGAAAAGTAGCTGAAACCCGTATCCTGATACACAGACAGAGAGGCAGAGAGAGAATTGAGAGTGACACAGGCTTTTAAAACTTCAAAATCAGTGACACGTTTCCTCCAACAAGGACACACATCCTAATCCTTTTCAAATAATGACAGTCCCTTATGACTAAGCATTCAAATACATGAACCTTTATGGGCCAATTTCATTTAAAAAAAACTACATTATGTTTTTTGGCCACCATAGGCTTGTAGCCATATCAAAATGTAAAAATGCATCACTCCAACTTCAAAAGTCCCCAAATCTGTCAGTACCCTGGCAATCACTTAGCTGGAACTCCCTGTAAAAATAAATCAAACAGCAAGTCACATAATTCCAATATACTATGGCATAGATAGCACATTACCATTCTATAAAGGAGGAAAGCGAGCATATGTGGAAATACTGGACCAATTCAAGACCTAAAGCTGGTAGGCCTTACTCTAAGTTCTGCATCTCCAAGTCTTTTATCCAAGTGTTCTTCAGATCTTCAAATCCCTTCAGCTTTGTTGACAGTAATGGTTCTCTCTCTCTTAGTGTAGTTTCACACTCAGTTTGCAGATTCTGCTCTGAAACATCAAGAGCAGGACCATCTTAATCTACATTGTCCTCAGTACCACTGTCTAACATGCTCCTACTAGTATGACCCATTAATCCCTGCTTAAAGTGTTCAACTGATCTTGTAATCCAAAATCCCAATGTCCACATTCCACTAAGAAACAGCATGGTCAGGCCTGTCCCAGCAAAATTCCACTTCTTGTACTAAATTCCCCCTTAGTCACTTTTTTGTTGGTGTTAAGAGAAATCTTGACCAAGGCAATTTTTATAAAAGAAAGCATTTAACTGGTGACTCATGTCCAGTTTCAGAGGTTGATCCATTATAAACTTGGTCAGGAATATGGAAGAAATCAGTCACACATGGTCCTGGCTAAGTCTTTCAGAGACACATTTGACCTGAAGTTATAGAGGAAGACATCGGGATTGGCATGGCTTTTGAAACTTTAAAGCCCACACCTAGTTGCATACTTCCTCCAACAAGCCTATACCTCCCATTTCTTTTCTTTCTTTCAAGTATTTCTGTTGTAGTTGGCTCCTTCTCACCCAAGAAAAGGAAATCAGAATGAGCTTTTTGTGAACTTGAAGTTTATGCTAAGTCTAACCGACCCAGCTCTGGACTTACACTCTTGTTATTACAAGTCTAAAGAGGTAGCTCTGGTTCTGTTAAGCAGGAGTTTTTTAAAGGCAATACTGAAGATGGCACTTTCCATTGACACAGATGTGACTGTGGGAAAGCATGATAGTATATGCATTTTTACAAAAATGGGGCATAGTTGTGTTACCATGGTATCACTGTTTGATCATGAAGGGGAACAGAAAGCCTTGCAGTTACAGAAGCAGAGCAATGACAAGTGAGTTATGGTTCCTGTAAGTATTATGAACTCTTGGAGGACAGGCTGACCTCAATTTTAGGTCAAAAATGGGTCAGGAATTAGCAATCATATTTTTTCTCACTTCAGTGCCACTCCCTGGCCAATAATCATTAAAATCTATTAGCCTATAGTTTCCATTGTTATTCAAACTACCACAATGTTCATAAGTGAAATTGGTATTCAATTCTCTTTCTTTGTTGAGTCTTTCTGTAATTTAGGAGTCATCATAATTATGGCCACTTAAAAAGATTTAGGAAGTGTTCCTTCTGTTTCTATTTTGTGGAAAAACTTGAGGTGAGTTGATAATAATTCTTTTTTGACAGTATTATAGAATTCTGTGCTGAATCCATCTGGCCCTACATTTTATTGGTTGCGAGAGTTTTAATAATATATTTTATTTCACTAGGTGTTATAGGTCTGTTTGTATACCTTAACTGATTTGTACAGGTCTGGGGATAATGTTAGAAGAATTGCAATTTAAGACACAATGTGTGTGAAGGTGGGATACCTGCTTTGCAGTCGAGGAAGACACTAAGTTCTCATGGAGAGAGTGTCTCCAGGTAATGGCAGCTGACACAAAGGTATGGAGTAAAGGAAGAAACCTGGATCTGCAGCAAGTTCAGAACTCTCCAGAGTGGAGGTAGAAAAGAAGGATGAGCTTCTGCAAGTGTTTTGCTACAGATTTGGAGATGGAACAGGAAGAATTGCAGGGTAGGATAGGAATGATTTTGATGACAACACAGCCTTCCTGTATTCCATGCTGGTGTGGTCACTAGTTTCCCAGGTAGAGAGTGTTTCTATGTGTCAGCAATTGGTACAAGGGAATGATAATGGACTACAAGGGGTTTGGTGGTGAGGAGGTCCACAGGAAGTTGGAAACCTGGGTCCACTGCAAGTTTCTGTGGAGTCTCCAGGGAATGAAGGCAAAGAAAGAGAACTGACCTCTACAAGCTTTCTATTACAGGACTTGGGGATTGTAATGTAGGACACAAAAGAAAATGAAATGACCTAACTGCTTGCTTGCCAAAACTGCACAGACTTCAATTTTGTACTTTGATTGTTAAGGATTAGAAATATGTAGGATTACTTATATTTTCTGTATGTATTCCAATTTTTTAAAAACATATATTTAAAAAATATACTTCAATGTTATGGACATTGTAAGTTTACAGATAATTTAGCAAAAACTGTAGAATTCCCATATATATCTTAACACTAAAACTCTGTACAAGTTTGTAGTTCCTTGTAGTATCTTGTGTCAAAATAGTGCATAAGTAGCAATTTCTAATGTTACATGGCTATATTGTTGTCTCCTATCCTTCATTTTCATTAAATTCACACTTAGTTTTATGTGCCACATGATCAAAGACCGTAAAAGTCTTCTGTACTTTTACTGTTCTTGTTTTCCTTTAGCAACACTAATCTGTAACTATTTTGTGAGTTTTGACTTCTATGCAGTATCATAGAATTGTAACAATATAGTGTATTCTGTGTACAGTTATACCAAGCCCACTTATCTGTATGCATTTATTGATTTCTTCATGACTATTCTGGGCTTTTTAAATTATTTAAATGTTGACTACACTTTCATTTTGTAGATTAAGTACACAAAAACATGAGTGCTCTGTATCCAATCCTGGTTTTCCATTCCCTACCAGATAATATCATGTTTATTCTTAATATTTTGGCAATTATAGATAAAGGTGATATAAATATCCACTTATTGTACTTTTGTGAACATATTCTTTCAACCAATATGATAAATACCAAAACATCATGATTGCTAAATGATAAAAAATGTATAAGTTTAGTTTTGTCAGTGCCTTGCAAAGTAACTGCAGGATTGATCATTCCCACAACATTTAACTAGCTTCTCTTGCTTCAGGTATTCATCAGGACTCAGTTGGCTAGCATTTTACATTCTCAAAATTTAATATGTCTTCATTATTATCACGTTTCTTAATAAGTTTTAGTTTTTGGTGAAATAAGTTCAGCACTCTTTTATGTTCTAAATCTTATCTTTATATTCTATACTCATGTATCTGGCTCTTTTAACTTATTTTAGAATACTTTTTTTCCCCTTATGGTTGAGGTTTAAAATATCTTTTAATAGGCTAACAATACTTTGTCATCAATATCCAATAAAATTGCTTCTTGCAGCCTCTCTAGTTTGTCTTTTCTATCTCTTTTCCTCTCATTTTTATGAGGAATTTATAAGAGGAATAAGAATTTCATACTGTGTATCTTGATCATATTCAACTCCTAGCTCTTACTAGACATATTTCCATTTCCCAGCACTGTGGTCATTTCCACCAACTATGGTCACTCTTTATAACATTAAGAAAAAAAATCAAGTTTAACTTGTAATCCCCATATACTCTTGGAGGTATGGCCTTCACTGAAGAGCTATCAACCTACCAGAGGTTATCCTCATAAAGAAAACTGACTCTCCATCTCCCCAAATGTATCAGTTGTCAATAACTTCTTAGGTACTGTTGGGAGTTCATACCCACTTAACAATTAATGGAAACATGATAGCAATGATGATAAGTAGTGTAAAAAGAATCTATGAATTTTCAAGAGAGCAGAGATGGTTCAAATGGAGAAAAAGGAAGGGAGAAATGATATAATTAAATTATAATCTCAAAAAAATGAATTCTACACATAATTTTCAAGAGTCAGGACACTGGTGATTTTTCAGATGGCTGAGTTGAGTTGTATTATAGAGAAACACTGGAATAACTTCTATGTTGTCTTTTAGTATTTTTTGTCTTGATAGTATCATTGTATTTATGTACTTTAAAAAATATATTCATTTTCACACTGTGAATATTTTACTGAAACAAAGCAGGGATGAAAATAAGACTAATTGTCCAAGAGAAATATTCATATAAAAATAAAATATTTAGAACAACATTAGAGAAGATACAGTCAAAGAAAAATGCATTATATAAAAATGTGAATTTAAAGCATCTTAATTGAAGACAATCTAAGCAAATTTCAAAATTTTGTAATATTTGTAAAGCTGATTATTAAAATTTACTATAAACATATAATAATGTTCTCCTCCTGCTGGAGGGTTGTAAAAGAAGAAGAAAATGTAGGGAGAAACAATGGAAATTGGGGTAGGCATTTCAGGGGACGCATGGAAACCTAGTACAATGAAAACTCCTTGGAAACTATAGAATCCTTGCAATCTATAAAGATGTCCTTATTTTAGTAGTGGTAAAAATTTCGAAATAATAACCAACATTAGAATATTCATCCAGACAGAAACACATTCAATTCATATTGTCACTTGATTGTCATTGATTTGAAAGCAATATTTTTTCAATAAGGTTTCTGATAATAATATCAGCTCCTGCACACAAATAATACATACAAATATATAGAACAATTTAAACTAAAGAACTTTGTCCAACCATACAAAAAATTTCTCCTTTGACTTATAGTTCTTTAAATGAATAGTTGAAGCAGCTAGAGAGACAGTTCAGTGGTTAAAAGCACTCACTGTTCTTGAAGAGCCCAAGTTCAGCTCTTAGCATTTTCATGGTAGCTCACAACCATTCAGGTAGCAGAAGATCATATCCCTCTTCTGAATGTCAAGAGACACACATGATGGACTGCTGTAAATGCAGGCAAAACATTAATAGAAAATAAAATAAAGGTATCTACAAACTTTTTTTAAAAAGCAAAAGTAAAATTTTTAATGTCTTCAAATAAGGTAAAATATTCCAAACCTTGAAAACACTTTATGCAATAGTCGTTATACAGAAAGTCATAGAGTAGTTAGAGATACTATAATTGGTGGAACATATTTACTGCACAAATACTCTCCTTAATGGAATTCTATTAAATATCGAGTTGAAAACTATTTGGAAACAGACAAAGCTGACAGATGTGAAGAGTTACAAATCTTCTGGAAATATAAGACAGTATAACTAGATAGTGATCATAGGAATCACTAACTTACAAAAATATGTATAATACTTTGGTGGTTCAAATAACAATGGCCCCTGTAGATACATGTGATTGACTACTTAGTCATCTCATCAGGTAGTCACACTTTTTAGAAGGATTAGAAGGTTGTTGGAGTAAATATATCGATGAAATAGACTTTGAAGTTTCAAAAACCCATTCCAGACCCAGTTCTCCCTCTTTGTCTCTGCCAGACAATCAGTATTTAGCTCTGGTCCTTCTCCAGAACCATGTTGCTTCGGAGTTACCATGTTTCCTACTGTGATGAAAACAAACAAACTGTCTGAAACTGTAAATATACCCCAAATTAAATAATTTATTTTACAGAGTTGATTTGGTGTGGTATCTCTTCACAGTAATAGATCAATGACTAAGACAGAAGTTGGTACCAGAATTGGGGTATTGCTGGGACAGGTCTAACCATGCTTCTTGTTGGTGGAATATGGGACTTTGGATTAAGAAAACAGCTAAACACTTTAAGCAGGGCTTATGGTGCCACACTAGTAGGATCATGGACAGTGATGCTTAGTAGGGTAATGTAACCTTTAACATTCTGGTTCAAGAGGTTTCAGGGGGGAAGAATATCACAAGACCATTCTTGTGATATTTTGGTAAAGAATGTGGCTGGACTCTGTCGTTGTCTTAAAAATTCATCAGAGGCTAAATTGAAGAGTTTTGGATTATTGGTGTTTCCAGAAGAAATTTCAAGACAGCCTAGTATCCCATGATTTCTATTGGTTACTCTTGGACAGATTTATAATAAAAAGGAACAAGCAGATCAAGGAAATATGCAATGTAGAGGAATAGGTCTGTGTGAAAGCTACAAATGGTCTATAATTCAGGGATCTATACAAAGGAATCACATTCAGAGGTCTGTGTGATCCAGATGGAATGTAGAAAGAATGTTAAGATTTTTTTTTAATCCCAGTATTCAGAAAACAGTGGTAGCAAATGTCTTTTTTATAATACTTTTGATTCATAATTTGAGTTTCATAAAATACATCTTGATAACATTTTTCCATTCCTCCCTGTCCACACTTCAATCACCTGATCCATAAAAAGATGAAAAAAAGAAAATTAAGTCAAGCTTCTGTGGCAGGAGCATGGATAATGGGCTTCACCATGGTCTTTGGAGGCAGAATGAGGCTCTAATTGTGTACTTTGGCTGGTCCCATAGTAGCCCAAGACGAAGCATGACAAGAGTTTGATCTGAAGTTATACCTCACCACTCAAAGCCAGGCACCAAGCAGACTCCCTCGTATTCTGGAAGCACCAGGACATCTTGTAAGCTCCCGGTAATCCCTTAGGCACTGGGACATCACATAGCCACCCAGTCACCTCCCACAGGACTCACTGCCTCCCTAAAGGCACTTGGGCATTCTGCAAGGACCCAGATATTCCACTGGCACCCAGACATCCACAAGTACCAGGGAATTATGCAGACACCCAGGTACCATACAGAGACCCAGCCAACCCCCAGACACCCAAACATCATGCAGGCAACTAGTCTTCCCCCAGGCAACTGTGGGCATTTGGTTATCCTGCAAGCACCTGGACATTCCAAAGGCAACAGGGCTACATATAGGCAACAGGGAATCCTCCAAGTTCCCAAACATCCACCAAAATGCAGACATCATGCAGACACACAAACTTACCCTAAGTACCTGGGCACCACACAGGTACTCAGTCATCCCCCAAGCACCTATACATATGGTTGGCACAAGAACCCCCCATAGTCACCAAGGTACCCCACAGATGCCCAGACATCACACTGGCACCCAACCAACCTGCAGGCACCCAAACCTCATGCAGGCATCCAGTCTTCCCACTAGCACTCATGGGCATCTGGTCATCCCACAGGCATATGAACATCCCTCAGGCACTGGGACATCACACAGGTACCTGGTTATCCCTCCTGCACCAAGACATCAAACAGGCACCCAGTCATCTGACAGGTACCAACTCCTCCCATAAGCATCAGTGCTCTCCACAGGCACCCAGGTATTCTGCAAGGACCTGGCTACCCCACAAATACCCAGATATCTCACAGTTCCGTGAAGGCACCAGAATGTCCTGCAGTTACCAGGGTGTCCAGCTGACACATAGAAATAGTGCAGGCACTCAGCCAACCTGCAGACACCAGTATATCATGCAAAAACCCATTATTCCCACAGGTACCCTTTGGCATCTGGTTATCCTGAGGGCACCTATATGTTCCACAGGTACCAGGGCCACCCACAGGTGCCCAGACATTCATCAGGTACCTGGACAGCATACAGGTACATCTGGCAGGCACATGGCCTCCCATAGGCATTCAGACATCTCAAAGGATCCTGGTCATCCTGTAGGCACCCATACATCCCACAGGTGCCAGGATGTCCTACAGATACCAGGACATCCCACAGATACCTGGACATCCTACAGTTATCTGAGCATGTAACAAGCACCCAGATACCCAAGCAACCCCCTCCCCCAGGCTCACAGGTATTACACAGGCACCTGGCCAACTGGCATTCACCAGAGCCTCCTGTAGGCACTCGGATATCCCACAGGCACCAGGATATCCCACAGGAACCAAGACCTCCAGCAAATACCCAGACCTCCCACAAGTACTCAGACATCCCGTAGACACCACGATGTCCTGTGCGTGCTAAGGGATCCCACAGATGCCCAGATATCCCATAGGCATCAGGATGTCCTGCAGATATCTGGTCCTCCAGAAAACTCCAGAATGCCCCACAGATACCCAGACATCATGAAGATAACCATTCTTCTCACCATCTTCCAGAAACTTTAGAGGTACCTGACCATCCCCCAGGCACCTAGACATTTTTGTCTTCTGGACCTTCCACAGGTATGTGGCCATCCCACATGCACCAGGACATCATGAAGTTCCCCTGGCAGGCACTGGGCATCCTCCAGGCTCCTGGGAACCACGCCATCCACCACACTTCAAGTAGTTGCCTGGACATCACCCAGGGCCACAGACAGTCCACCAGAGTCAGCACCTCACGAAGCCTGGGTCCAGTGCCTGGTGAACTCTGGCAGTGTCAGCAATGCAGATGGAACTCAAACTGTCCTGGTCCATACAAGCACTCTAAGGTCTTCAAAGCCCCTTCCTGAAGGAGGAACCTCAACTCCACCTACGGAACACTCTTCAACTGGGATATCTTGCTGTTGCTCAGAATCAGGGTGCTTCTAAGGTTTGGTAGCATGTTCTAGAGTCAGGGCCCACTGAGACTCTAGGCCTTGCCCCCACCTCAGCATCATCCATCCATCCTGTCACCTTGCCCCTGCACCTGCAGCCCTCTAGGATAGCTAAAGCTTGGGCCATACCCTACCCCATCAGAGAAGGTACCCCAAGCAGCAGCCATAGCCACAAGAACAGCACCTTGGCTCTAGTATGGCAGGAGGTGAGGGAGTTAGTCAGGTCTAGTGGATGGCTAGTCTCTTGTGTGAAGACCTTGCCCTGAAGATGACACATTTTTGTTTTTAAAGCTGGAACATCTTGCTGAATGCTCCTGGTTCAGAATGATCCTGTGGTTTGGCAGCTTGCCAATGGGCAGGACCCGCTCAGAGTTCAGGTTGTTGGACCATGCCTTGTTCTCAGTACCATTTGATCTGCTACTGCAGGCCATATCCCCTTAGTCCACATTCCACAGGAAGTGCTGAAATAACACTCATCCCAAGGCATCAGGGAGGGCATTATGAGCAGTGGCCTTAGCCATGGGAGCAGCAGTTTGGCTTCTCTATGTCAGGTGGCAAAGCAGCCAGGTGAGTCCAGAGATAGCTTGAAGGCAAGTCCTGTTCGGGGATCTTGCCCAGAAGATGAGACTTTCCCCAGCTGGGGAATTCTTCCATTTGCCCTGATTCAGATCAGTCTTGAAGTTTGGCAGTATTCTAGCAGCAGCATGACTGTCCTGCCTCCTCAGGCCCTGTGCCTGTAGCCTGCCACCAACAGACAGCACTATAGTCTGTGCTTTCCCTGCTCCATCATGGAGCTCGCCAGGAACTGCTGCAGTAGCATCCAAGCAGTGAGTTTGGTCTGGTGGTTGCTGGGAGTTCAATCTCACGTCCAGCCTGGATGTACTCTTATGCTTGCCACTGCTCCACAGCCATGGATTTCTCAGTAGCGCCTGCCACCATGCCCTGTCTGCAGAGACCGCTGTACTTTGCTCTTTTCTGTCTTCTTGGCCAAGTGAGCACCCTGGCTATGCTTCCAATTCAGATTCTCTCTGCCTGCAGTTGGGCAGTATGTGTGTGCGGCAGTGGGGGGTGGTGGTGTCAGTGGTCACTGCCTCCTTGGAGGACCCCTGCATCTGATCCCACCAGTTAGGTCTACATCTCTACAGTGTATCCCACTGCATTACACCATCTTCCCTCTCTTCTCTCATAGGCAGCTTTGTCTTCCAAGTACGCTGTCCTTCCAACCACACACAACTCTCAAAATATCTGCTGAACTTGGGGTGTAGGGCAATGGCCCCTGCTTCACAGGCAGTCATTTGGTGTTCTCTGGTTGGTACTTTGTGTCCACTAGGGACTAACAGCAACTCAACAACTATTTTTGTACAGGACATTGACTTGCTGGAGAGAGGATGTCTTTGCTCCAAGGCCACAAAGCCTCACACCTATGATTGTGATTCTTCTGTGGAGGTTTGCCAAAGATCAATATATGGTCTTGATCATTTCTAGATGCTCTGCACATTTCCTACTCTGTTTCCTTCTTTTAGTCATTTCCAACTCCTGAAACCTGTCTACTGTGCCTTTGGGCATTCTCTCATTATCAGTAAAACACTTCTAGATTCTCAACTGACTTTCCAAAGATGGCTTTTGCTCTCTTCCTCCAATGAACCCAGATGTGGGCTGAAGAAGCAGTAGAAGCCGCTGGGATGTGCCTCCGCTCCCTATATAGGTGAGATGAAAAGAGCACGCAGCAGGTTCCTCTTCTCATGCCCTGGACAGAATATTGTGGGTTGCCTGCTTCTCGAAAGCAGAAGGAACATACTTGTCTCCATTGCACCTTGATCCATTGGGTGGATGCCCTGCTTTCCTGCCTCAGGTGTTCCCGCCCTATGCTAATTAGGCTTCTCCGCCAGAGGGACCCCGCCTTCTCCGGGAAAAATATTTAAACAGGGAAAAGGATGCTAATAAACGAGTTTCATGTTCATCAAACCCGGCTTCTGAGGTGTTCTTTGCGCCCTGTCATTTCTCGGGTCCGCAAGTGGCCAGCTTCACAAGAAGTCACCAAACCCCTACTTTGGGCCTGTGTGTCTTGCCGCTTAAGTCTAAGCCCGTTACCCTGGCCAGGGAATGGGATCAGACTGCCGCCTGCGGGACATCAGCCACTGTCCGGCGGATCCACGGGGGAACCGGAGGGAGAGACCAACACCTAGCTCTCTCTGAGAACACTAGTTATGCTTGCTTTCTAAGTGGTTTTCTTCATTGTGTTAAAATAAAGTTACGGCGCTTAACAGAGAATCCAGCGTTGAATTTTCCAATGCTTTTTATTAATCACAAACCATGTCAAATCTCAGGGAATTCTATACCGGGGCAGCTAGGCCGAGAGCTCACTCCTTTGCTTCCTCACCCCATGCTCTCCTCTTGGTTCTCCTCTCCTAGCTTCTTCTTGCTTGTTCTCTGCTGTCTCTCTCTCTTCCCTCTGCCCTTGCCCTAGTTCTTTTTTATTCCAAATCCTCTCTGTCTCCACCCAGCCTTCCAATATACAAATCAATGGAGCCTAACCTTCATCTGCCTTAAGGCTAAGGAATGTCCCATTCTTGTGGAGAGCTGTATAGCCACTCCTTTGTTTACTGGTAGGCAGTGAATCCTTTACTTGCTTCAAGGACAGCTTACTGGAACATTATCCATAACTAAAATCTCCCACAACATTCCTCACATACACCTCCTTATATATCTAAGGTGGAAATGGAGGTGAGGCAGTAAGTAAATATCTTTAGCTTCTTCTGCTCTGCTCAATATATAATATATAATAGAATTATAATCCCATTGTTCTTCATTGTTGTAGTCATCTCTTAAATCTAAGGGCACCTTAACCATGGATTTTTCCTTCTATGTAGAATCATTCTTGCAAATTAGTTTTGTCTCCATTCTTGACTCATTTTGTTCTCCACTCCATCTTAAACAGTAATTTTTTAAAACTTATACTAGAATTTCTTATCATTCTGGGAACCTCACATTAATGCTGCCACTTTGATATACTTGGGCCATACCAAGACCAATCCTTCATGTTTTTGACAATTTTTCAAATATCTGATTTTCTAAATTTGTTGCTTAAGTGGTATGTATTTATTCAGTCCCTTAATATATACTTGAATTTAGATATTTTATTTGCTTCTCATTAATGTCAACTAAGTTATAGCAAGATAGAATTTACCTTGCCTGTTTGTGCAATTAAAATTGACAAATTCCTGTATAGAATGAAGTAATCTCAAACTTGAAATGTATGTTGAAATGTAATTAGCCTGCAGTTGTGGTGTATGCGTGAGTGTATGAAAGCACTTCATTATGTTTCCTTGACCTTAAAGCATTGTACTCAAGAGGTCTGACCTCATTCTCCTTTGCACTGGAAATATAAGGGCATGCCACAGCACTTGTTTAATTATTTATCTAAATCCGTGATGGTGAGGTCACTTACGTGACCTTGTACATGCTAGGCAAGCACTATAATACTGAGATAAAAATTTCGCCCTTAACCCTTAATTCTTATTAATTTTCAACAGTCCTTTATTCTCTGTGTCACAACCTCACTCTCAGGAACAGAGTACATTTCATCTCTCATCCAAATCAGTCCTAGCTCAAAATAATATATAACATTTTTCTCCTATAAAATATATATGAGAAAACATATTTTCAATACATCATTTATAGAAGTATAGCAAACTCTGAACCATGAAGGAGATATATCTTTTATTAAATATATTCAAGTTGATGCAGGGTATTTCTGAGATTAGGAAGATGTGATGGTTATTTTTCATTCTCAACTGGACAAACTCTTGGGAAAAACCTCTTGGGAAGAGAGACTCAGTGAGAGATTATGTAGATCAGGTTGGCCTTTGAGCTTGTTTGCAGGGTATTGTCTTGTTTTGTTACTGGGAATGGGAAACCTCACCTATTGTGGGTGACACCATTCTATAAGGAATGAAGGATATTTAATAATCTTAGAGTAGGAAAGCTAGCAGAGCAAAATTATGTGCACATTAATTCATTTCTTGCTTCTTTTCCTTGCCTATTTTCCTTGCTTCAATTGCTTCTTGACTAAGGATGTGAAGTAAACAGCTCTCTTGAGCTTCTGCCACATTGAATTCCCTACAATGGTAGACTGCAACCAAGAAGTGTGAACTTAAATAACCTCTCATAAGTTGCTTTGTCAAATTATTTCTTTTTCCAAAGCAATGAAAAGAAAGCTAAGACAGAAGGGAAATGTTAGTTTATCCCAGTAGGTAGATATCAGCGGGAACCAAAGTTGCTAGAGTTCACAAGATTGCTATACAGAGTCCAGTTCATACACTTGCAGAGGAAGGAAACTTGCCAAAGCTGTACAACAAGCATTTGAGGGTAGCATGGGAAACATTGCTCAGCAAGTGTAATAAAATATGTTCCTTTTAACAAATAGGAAATATTATGTAATTTATAGCAAACTGGATAGAATTAAAATATGGTGTGTTTTTTTCATGTAATTATAAACAGCTTTAGAATAAAGACTGTCCTGGTATAATACAACAATTCATAAATGTAAAAGCCAATAAAGCTCTCTTAAATGCTTTAGAAACACATCTTAAAAAGGTATCATTACATGTCTGCTATTAGAAAAAAATCACAAATCATGTGAAAATAAGAGAAGTTAGAACAGTAATGAGGAGAACATTCAATTACCTAAAACTAAAATGTGTGTGTGTGTGTGTGTGTGTGTGTGTGTGTGTGTGTGTTTCACTGTCATGGTTTCTCCTCATAACAATAAAACAATGCCTAAGACAGAATTTGGTACCTGGGAACAGGGTATTGTAACAGGCCTGGCCATGATGTTTATTGTAGGAATCTGGAAGATTTTGGGATATTGAACTAGAAAACTGGTTGAACTTTAAGTGGAGCTTACTGGGCCATCCCAGTAAGACCATCAAAAATAGCAGTCCTGAGAGGAATATATATTTTGATGGACTGCCTCAAGAAGTTTCAGAAAGGAAGAATATTAGTAAGTGGCCTAGAGACTATATTCATATGATAAATGGAGAAGAATTTGGTTGCCTTCTTCCTTGGCCAAGAGTGAAAAATTGAGTTGCTGTCAACAAAGCTAAAAGGAGTTAGAGATAGGAAGAACACTTTGAAATTAGACAGATACAGAGTTTGGAGTTTTCTCTGATTGTTTTAGGTCTTGATTTGGTCCAATATTTCCTTACTATTCTCCCTTTTTTCCCTTTGGAATGATAATATATATCCTGTGCCACTGTATGTTGGAAGTATGTGATCTGCTTTTTTATTTTTATTTTACAGAGGGTTACAGTTAAAAGAGTGTCATGAGTTTCAGAAAAGATTTTTAGACTTTTAAACAGTCTTGAGACTGTGATAAACTACTTTTGAAGTTGAACTGAATACATTTTTAAAAGTATAATATGGCTATAAACCTGTTGGATCCTGGAAGTAGAATAGAGTAGTTTGAATAAGAATGGCCTGGGTCACTTTTCTGGCTCTGCCCTCGGCAGCACACACACTTGTCCTCTAGGTTCTGGCTGACTATACTTCATTGATGTTGTTTTGCTTGGTGGTTATTTCATGGTACTGTCATCTTTAGAACATTGGGGTCTTTTGCTGTAACTGTACTGCACTTTCATCAATGGCCTCTCCTGGACCCTCTTCATGGTGCCAAGTCTCAAATTCTTTACATGATGCCTTCAATCCTGGGTCTTCAAGTGCTACTGAGGCTGCACCTTCACCAATGGCCTCTCCTGTCCTCTCATAGTGCCAAGCCTCAGATGCTTTCCATGACCCTCTCATGCCTTCAAAATCAGCACTACCTGGGTGACTCTTACATTACCAAGTTTGGCTGTCAGCTCAAGGTTCAACCTTGGCCAGTTCTGGAGGATGGCTTCTGTTTGCTGACCCTGAAGAGACCACTTTCCAGATTTTAAGATACAGTCATGTTTGGCAGGAAAAAAATGGTCAGTTGATATTTGAGTTCAAAATTTGGTAAAATTTTCCAAAAACTTCATCATAGTGCAACAACCATTAGCCCTGATTCTTTTAGCAGCATAACAGGTATTCCTAGTCTCAGAAAGTGTTCCCTTGTGAGGTGGAGTTCTCATCACTATAGCATATGTGTCTTATCAGGACTGCTTCAACAATATTTGGACCACTTTTAGTCAGGTTTGTAGGAAAAAAAACAAAACAAAACAAAACAAAACAAAAAAACTTTCAGTTTAAATAAGGGATTTCTTGGCCCTAAGCCACCTTTCCACATCAGGGGTTCCCGGGCTGGTGGGAAAAATCTCCAGCTGAAACATCTGTTGTTTTGACCTTCTATTCCATCATTACTAAGGGAAATCACACAATTTTCTTGTAGCTTCCAAATACAACATCTTGAGCTTCACACAAACACACCCATAAAAGCTATCAGCAAATTCAGTTTGTAGAACAGTATGCTCTGGCTTTTCTTTCCTGTGCCCTGGCTCCAGCCAGAGGTTCAAGGGAGCATCACCTCCATGATCAAGAAATGTAGTTATAAAGTTGCTTTTTAATGTTTTGACAGAGCAGACCACCAAGGTTCTTTTATTTTATCATAAGTCGTCTCTTATAGAGCTTCCCCTTTATTCTGATTCCTTCTGTTGAGAGTATTCTTATTTATTTATTTATTAAATTGCAATGTCTTTTCTCTTCATACAGGCTTATTTACTTTCTCACTCTTTTCTTACATCAGGAGACTTCATTACTACTTTAATCTGTGTCCTTTGGGAACTGCTGTGAGTGTACTTTGCTAGACTCTGTGACATCTAGAGTTTCTCCTAGTCCTTCTTTACTTTCTGCCTACCACATTGAGCACCAGTTGTAGGTGTTAGCCACTATATGGGCCATCCAAGAAAAATGAGGAGGCATCTTCATAAGAGAAAACTCTGCCAGACCTCAGCAGGTGAATTCACTATCATGACAAATGCCATATTGGACAGTGGAACCCTGAGCATCTCATCTCAGGGGTGTTTATTGATACCTAAGCTCCTCAAGTGTTCTATTGATACCACGTGTTGATTATGAGGAATCCAACATCTTTCACATAAAGTCAGTACCTGCAGGCAACACAAATTACGAAGACTTAGGCAGGCAGCCCTTCTCCCAACAGTGCACAAAACAACCATTTTAAACTTAACTAAAAATAAACTCTGAAACAATGCAATAGGCAAAGAAGAGCAAACTTATGAAGAAGAAATATTTTCTGACATGAAAATTACAATCAATGGGATTAGAGGTCATTTGGAAAGATAATTAGTGAATTGGAAGATACAGCTATCACTAAAATGATTCTCACTCGTTAAATAATTTGAACAAGTAAAAAAAATCACCAAGCTCTTTGACAATGTGTAGTGTGACATATATTGTCCCCATGCTATTGACAATAGGACCTGGGAGATTAGAGCCAATAAATGAGGCATACTAAAGTCTTAGATAATAGCCAACTTTATTAAGAACATAAGACAATTTATACTCTGAGAATTAAGCAAGTTCACCTGAATAAAGATCTCATAATTTCAAGTTATATACAATCACAAGGACAAGCTGCAAGTGGCAAAACCATGCTTTTCCTTAGAGGCATATTTGAGTAACATCAGCAAGCAATAGTGAGTAATCTAAAGTAAACTTACTTTTATCTGCTAAACCTGAGAGGAGCACAAAAACATATTTCAAGAACAATTCTGTTCTGAAGAAACTAAAATCACAAGATTCTAGTCTTATTTTCTTTAAGTTTCATCACACACATTTGAAATTTTCTTCACCAGACTTCCTTTTCTTTTTTGGTTTCTCAAGAAAGGGTTTCTCTGTTGTAACTCTGGCTGTCATGGAACTCACTCTGTACAACAGGCTTGTTTCAAACTTACAGAGATCCTCCTTTCTCTGCTTCCTGAACTTGGATTAAAGGGACGTGCCACCATTGCTCGCTACACTCCATTCTTTTACTGTATTTGAGCCTGTTTATTTTTATTTTATTTTATTCTTCCCCTTTTAGTTTTTAATAGCAGAGTATGGTAAACTAATTCTCAGTTTATGGATGAATATCCTATAAACAAACAAATTAAAAACATAATGAATAATTATTTAAATAATGAAAGGATTATGTGTAATACCCTGTGTAATAACACCAAGAAAAGGAATCCAAACTCTCTGTCCAATATTATTGGTTATATTGTTACTGATCAAAAAAGTCTAGATAATAGCTTAACAATACTTAACAAAAGACCAATATGATTAGTAGTTCTGGTATCTTCTAGAATGGTATCCCATATTTGATTTCATTAGGAATAGAGATCTTATGATGTCTTATGCAAGTAGAAAATAATTTAAATCCCAAGAAAAAATTAAATGCTTTACCTTCTCCAGATGAATGAATGAGTGTATTATAGTACCAAGGTCCAGTCAGAAACATAATCATTTGTTAAGATAACAGGAGCTAAATCTATTAAATCTATCAGATGAAGCAAAGGAGAATGAGAAACATAAGACCAATACATGAATTCAGAGGCACTTACTGCAGATTCACAGGTCAAAGCAGATAACATCACTAGAAAGATTGTCACAGGTGACATAAGCCTCTGTGTTTTATAGAATAGTATCTTCCTTGGTGCATAGGACTTCATCTTGTCTCCACATTGGTAGACCTGACTTCTGATAACATGGCTAATGTCTCCTTTTGCCCTTTACCTGAAGGTTTACTATCTTTCCGGTGACTTTCACTTTCTCCTTGCCATCTGCCTTTGTCCTTGATGGACAGGAGCTGGGGGAGCCAAAAAAGAATTCATAATATTTCAGTGTACACACCTGCAATCACAGATGGGTACCCCTTACCAATTTCCTTCTAGAGAAGTAAAAAATAAGTCAGTTTAATGCATTGGCTTGTTTATTTCCTTCTGCAATAAAACCAAAGAAGTTAGAGTGTGGACAAGTATGAATTCCATTGCTGGAAGTAATTCTATAACATAAACAGAATCTGAAATGATGTTTAAGCATTTAGGAATTAATCATAATAATTGAATCTAAACATCCAGTTCTAGCTGTTGGGCTGAAGCAAAGAAAATACTAAAATATTAATGAATATCTATACCATAACTCCCCATGATATCCTGAGATGAAACATCAGTAACTTTCAGGCAATGAAGGATACATATGTCAGGGAAACTCCAACAAGTCATCACATGCATAATTTGTTAGCAGTGCTGTTTTTGCTTCCAATTTTGCCATTTTTTACAAACCAATTTTAAGATTTGATCACCCAGTTTATATTCATTCAAGGAATTAGATATTTTTTCCCCATGATTAATATCAACCTTATTTTTCTTAATCATTTTAATAATAGTCCAAGTTAATGTCCAAGTGATCTAATATTGAATGCGGATCCTTTCCCCCTGTTTATATGCTTTTTCAATATTCTTTCAGACTGTGTCCCATTCTTCTTCACCTAAAGCTCCTTCTGGAAACCAGGAGTTATACTCATAAACAAATTGCAAACAATCTAATAGCTGTGGTTTTTACTACTTTTACTCTTCTTTTCTTTAAAAAATGAAGCAAAGCCTTCCTTGGGTTCTTCCCCATTATTCTTATTCACTTCCTTCTGTGAAGGTCCCTACCCTTTTCTCTCTTAGCTGACTCCAGGTCCTTGTGCAGATACCACTTATTTACTTTTGTAGAGGCAGTGATACCTGGAAGAATGGAGACAGTAAATGAAGCAGACTAAAATATTATGTAATAGCCAACTTTATTCAGAGCATTAGAGAATATATACTCTGAAGGTTAAGAGTCATCTGAGTTAAAACTATATACTATCACAAGGACAAGGTACATGTAGCAAAATGTGTTTTCCCATAAAGGCATATTTTAATGACATCCGCAAGCAATAACGAGTAACCTGAAGTAAACACACTCCTAGCTGCTATACCTAGGAAGAGCAAGAAAACACATTCTAAGAACAATTCTGTGTTCTGAAGAAACAAAGGTCACAGACTCTTTTTTTCTTGGGGTTTTCTCACAAGCACTCAGAATTCTCTTCACAAGATTCCATTTATGGACTGTGTTCCAACAATACATGAATAAATTTTCAATATATGTACTGTGTACAACCAAGAAAAACTAGAGACATAGCAATGAATCTTGTATAAGCACAATGGCTTTCACTCCATCACAAAATTTTGTGTGAACAAAATGAGAAGGCTCTAAAATTGTTACTCTATTGCTGTTGTATACTGTGAGGCACAGCTTGACATTGCTGTTGTTCACAAAATTGATTCATATTTCTATACCAACTTAAGTAAATTAAAATATTTTAAGAGATACTTATGTGTAGCTTTTAGTGATACTTTTAAAAATCTTTTGTACTATTATTTTTGCAATCTGTATTTGCTTATAAATATATAAAAATATAAATATATATGATTACTTTTATATGAAAAGATACACACAATGAGATCCAGTTTTGTCTTACATACAAATTCATCAATCTATTTGGTAGTTAGTAAAGCAATGCAAATCATGTTTGAAGCTTGAAACTAGAAAATCCATAATATTCAGGAAAAATGTGAAAATATTTCTGAATATTCTGCAGTCTTAGATCACTGACTTATTTGAAAAACCCAACATAACAATATAGCAGAGACGACATGCACAATAATTTAATGCATTAATTTTAGTAGAAAATCTCTATGAAATAGTGACTATCTTAAATATATTTGTTTATGTTTCTTTTTCTATAAATACCTATTTATATAATGCTTTTCCAGAAACTGGGGAAAATTAGTGTTTGAAATAGCATTTGGTATACCATATTTTGCAGTTTTTGATTCTAGACATCTTGAAGATCTCTAGTCCTTGACAGTACTATTTGAGCAAACCATTTAAATAACTCAATATAAATTAATTGTTTAAATTCTTATCTTATTAACTATTGAGGCTCTTATTCAGTATAGAACTATGGGATGCCATTCTACATAGGCCTTTTCTTCAAGAACCTCATGTTAAATACAGAAGGTAATATGTAAAATATAGTGATAGTTTGAGTATGAGATATCTCATGTGGGCTAATGGGCTTAGATGGATCGTGGTTGTATCACAAAGGTTCTTCATTTTACAAAGATGGATTAATGCACTGACAGATGTAAATTTTGAATAGACATTGAGTGGCTTTGGTACGATGCAGGGCACTGTCTGGAGGAAGTAGTTTACTTAGTGGATGTATTTTTTTCTGGCCTCTGACTTTTTGCTATCCCTGATTCCTTTCTGTCATGAAATGAAGAACTTCTTTCTGCTCTACCCCTCTATAACGATAAATTACTTTTCAGCAGGTCCAAAAGTACAATCCCAAATAATTATGGACTGAATCCACTCGAGTTTGAGCCTAATGGCCCTGTTCTTCTTAAGTTGTTTCTGTGTAGCATTTATTCACAACACAAATATAGCTTTCACCTGCGTAGAGAATAAAGAATAGCTAATGGAAATGAATTGTGATGTTGCTCCTGTCATTTTAATCAAGTGTATTTTCTTACACCAAGGTAAGAGAATGGAAATTAATTCTTAAAAGTATAAATTAAAAAGAATTCCTAAAGGACACAATTATCATAGCCCTTAATTTTTGTATTCTTATATCAATATTTTTGAAAGACCTGCCATAACAGTTTTGTGTTTGGCAAATATAATCAGATATTGTCTATGAAATTGGTTAGAGAACTTAATTTCTGGGGAATGTTAAATATACTATTAAATAGCTTACACTCTACAAAAGTAGCTCTGGACAGTTAAAGGCCATTTCTGTCATTTAGTGCCATGACATCTAAAGTGTAGAATTGCAATTCCCCAAAAGATAATTCTGTTATTTATAAAGAAATGATGACCATTAGGAGTTATTCTACATGTAAGAATAAAAATGCATAATATAGTAAATTAAATAGAATTTTTATCTACCATGAATCTTACCATGAACCATAATGTCCTATTTAGCTCTGGATATTTTACTTCTTAAAAATATTTTTACAGTGTTCCTGTGTCTCATGCCTGTAATCCTAACTCTTGGGGGGGTGGGGGTCATGGCAACAGGATTGTAACAACTTTCCAGGCCAATCTGTGCTACAGAGTAAACACTACTGTTAGAAAAACCACTCAAAATTAGTTGTCGTCAACATCATCCAATTTAATTTTATTGCCTCTATTTTGTAGGGGCAATGCAGAATGCAGGAGGGTCTTCATCTCATGATAGAAAGAGAACAGGGAGATGAAAAACTGAAAGAGGCAAAACCAAAGTACATCAATCAAGTGAACTACTTCCTCCAAACAGTGCTCCTGTACTGTACCACTAAAAAGTAATGGCCATCGGCATCATCAGATTTAATCATGTTTACATGAATGATATTTTCTGATAATGTTTTATATTTTCTTGAAGGTGTCAAGGTGGATTTAGTCTTAAAAAGTAACAACTGCTCAATCACACAATCAAAATTTCTAGTTTAATATTTTACTTTTCTTTATGGAAAGATAGCATTTTAGAATGAAAGGAAAACTAGAGTCAACATTTGGACACAAAGATAAACAAATAAGCCTGTGAAATTTCAAAACTGTTAAATGAATTAAAAGCAGAGAAGATGTTTTATTAGGGCAAGACAAAGAAAAACATATCAATGTCATATTTAAAATTTTATTCTGAAATAGAAAATTTATTCTGGTAACAATTAGTGAAATTATGTTATTTTATCTGTTTTACGAACAGTAGAACTGTGCAAAAAATTTTTTATACTTGGAAAATAAATGTTATTCATGACTTATTGTCACAGTTTCTTAATTTCTAGACAAATAATTATTTTCTATATTGTACTGAATATAAATTTTAAAAGAGAAATCATACTGTGGCAGTTGTCTTGATAAATATCTTAGTACATAATGGTCATTAAAAATTAAATCATATATCAAAAACATACATTTCATTGTCATAATTATATATAGAAATATGCTATTTCTTTTTCTCTGCGTGTTCAGATTTCTTTCTCAATAGAACGTTAAGAGGAATCCTACGACTTTCCTCTATTCTTCAGGTGATAACATTATTCTGGTGTATTTATGTCAAATCCTGTCTCAGTTTTATGATTCAAACTATTACATCAAAAATTAAGTCTGTGTAGGATTCAGTCTGCATCTTCCTTGTGCTGACCTTTTACCCCTCTCCTTTGTATTCCCACTGCCTGGTTTGAAGGTTGTAATGCAGAAGTGGGATGTGCTGCTGGGGGTATCAGTAATGAGATGAAAAGTCTCCCACTGTGAATTTGATGATAGACAATTACATATGAATGCTAATTTCAGGAATGGTCAGTGCACTTGGCATCAGAAGGTCTTCTGATTCCCTCCACAACTCTTGTCTTCTTTGTACGATGTGTTCATCTTTGCTTTGATTAATCATTCTCTTCAGTGGGTGTCTTAACAGCTTGAGGAGATTTTCTCTCTTTCACTGCCGACTCACTTCTGGCTCATAGAAAATTTAGCATCTTCCCTAGCCCTGATAATCTTTCAAAGACTTCTCTCCTGACACAAACATTTTTATTAGGTCTGGTGTGGGAGTAGGTTCAGGTAACACCCCATGTAGTCTCCCCATGCAGGGCTCTCCTTTCTCTAAATCTGAAAAAAAAAATCACAAGAGCATGAATCTTCTGAATGAGAAGTTGGAATCCCTTCTGTTTCTACACCACCTGTGTTGTGGTAAAGGTTTGATGTTGGGAGAATGAAGTCATTGCCAAAAAGGATTATCTACACAGCCTTCTTGCCTATATCCTCTGATTACTTATCTATTTGTGCTATGGCTGAGAGGATTTAGTGAAATTGAACTGATTTCTGAAAACACTCTTTAATACATATTTGGCATTTCACATTTATTTCATTTCGTGTCTGGATTGAAAGGTCAAAATATAAGCATGCCTTGGAAATACGCTCTAAGAGGTAAGGCTTTTAGGAAAAGACTGCTTATAGGGGAAGAGTCCTGCCCATGTAAAAGAAGGCTTAGACCTGCTTTGTCTGCTCCTCCACTTGACTATCAAAGGGGAGCTCTTGAACCATATACTGAGGTTTCATTAGACAGCGAATATCCCTTGCCTTAAGCATAGCCCTTCGAAAATCCAGGAATATGTGCAGTTCCTGTTTTGTATGAGTTATCTCATATATTTACTGTATTGTAGCACTGCAAAACAATCATGTAGTGGTCATTGCATGAAACAATACAAAATTTTCAGTTCCAACATTTTTCTCTCATTGTGCAGCACATTACTTGTATCCTTACCATGTCACTGAGTATGGGGTGTATTCCCTGGAGATATTTCTAAGATATTATTGTAACTGCTGACTTTGATCTAATATGTCATTTCAGTTTAGACACGGAGTTTTTGTTTGTTCTTCTTATGGACCCATATATGCAAAATAATCTGTATGTGGAAACACACACACACACACACACACACACACACACACACACACACACACACACACACATATATATATATATATATATATATATATATATATATATATATATAAATTATTAACTGGAATTTGCATTATTTTAGAGGTAAGGAATTCTTCACAAATACTATACAGTAGATAATGAGCAGCTTATGGTAAAACTTGAATATGCATGTGAATAAAAAAGTTTCCACATCATAAAACATTGGAACCATGATAATTATGCAAAAAGGCATACAACTTACAAAGAAAATGTCAGAACTGTGCTTATTTGCTAAGTGTTTATAATGTCATCAAAATTTCATATTTACACATAAAATGTTGTCACAATTTAGCAGTTAAGCAAGTTAGTAACAGAAAAAGGAAATAGAGTATAATTTATATTTCTACAAACTATAAATGAAATATTGTAATTTGAACATACATACACACAAGTGTGGTGTGTGTGTGTGTGTGTGTGTGTATGTGTGTCTACATGGATGTGAAAATATACTTAATGGAAGGTCTAACAAAATGCTTGTGGAATATTTAGACATAGTGTTCCAATATATCTGAGGAATCAATTGCTTGATTTCAAAGTGATGTCAAATTATAGATTCCTATATAAATGTAACAATTGAGTCTGAGGATGTGGCACATTACTATGGTATATCCTTCATATGCACAAAATCTTATATTCAAACTCAAGCACCATAATATTACAAATAATGAAACTAAATAGAGAAATGAAGAAATTCATAGAAATATATATTGTCATTTTATTTTGGAAAGTGTTACAAAAGATATTCAATAGAATTCAAAAGGCCTCTTCAGTTGGCGTTGCTGAAATCATCAGATAACTGAATATTCACCCCACATCCCAAATTTCTAAATCTATGTCTTTAGTTTATAAAAAATACCAGATAATATTTTCAAACTTGATCACATTTTTGGGTGCATAAATTTTAACTCATAAGAATTCAATAATAATATGTTAATTGTGAAACAATGTTTTATATGAGAAAAGATTGAGTTTTATACTCTGATCAAACTGGTTTTAAGATAAAATCTTTACTGGGACTATAAATTAATCAAATGTAATTGTTCTCTTAGAGGTATGATTACATTTTGGCAAAACTATTGAATTCATTCTTATTTCAGAATGTAACAACAGTATTTAAGTGAATTAATTTATATGGATTATCATTAAAAATATTTATGAGTCTGTGTTGTGTATTAGTGTAAGATATATTAGATGTTTTGATTCTTTTACTCCGTAAGAAATGTGTAATAAATCACCTTCCTTTCATATTTTATACATGGAAAACAAGGCATAGAGCAATTTAACAACAATTTTATGTTTAGTCACTTGGTACCTGTTAGCACTAGAATGTAGATCTTACTGTAAGAGATTTTCCATTACCTATGTCTGGATTAATGCAGTGATTATATTTGAGTAATGTCTGTTCATTGTATAATGAAGAATATGCATAACATGTATATAATAGTATCTGTCATGTATTGTTTTATAAGAATATTGCTCCTATTATAATATAGTGCTTATAAGTCAGAATTATTGCCATTAATTCAATATTTTAATAAAACTTATAAAATAATGAGAATTTTTTAAATTTTTAACTAACCATGGCATAACATGTTTTACTTGGAACTTTATGCTAAAACATATTATTTTCTTCTTTTCCTTTAGTATTTTATTCAGTTGACTAGTTATTGTTTCATATTATATCTCAATAAAATATCCGGTGTCTTTCAAGTTATTTTCTCATTTATATGCCAACACTTAAAGTTTAAACTGTATAGAAAAACAGACTAACTAATGTGATGTCTTCTGCAATACATACAAATACTGGTGCATTGAATATTAATGATTAGGACAATGGTCCCATTGTTTTATTACTTAAAGGGCTTTAAAATTGTATTAAATCTTTTTTCTTTTAATTATATGTATAAAAGTGTTTGTCTGTCTGTATGTATGTGCACACATGTATGTCTAAGCTCTATGAGGTCAGAAGAGGGCATTGAGTCTTCTGAAACTGGAGCAACAGATAGTTTTGAGCTGCCATGTAGGTTATGGGAATTAAACCTGGGTTCTCTGGGAGAGCAGCCAGTACTATTAACCACTTAGCCATCTCTCCAGCTCCTAAGAAGAAGTTTTTAACAGCAACAAGTTTTACTACTTATATTCTAATGGAAATACCCCTGTGAAACCTAAATTTCTCAACCAAGTAATTCTCCATTCAAATGTAATTTCTTGTGTTTTTAGAGTCAGGCAGCTTATTTTGCTAAAATATCAGAAGGTGTCTATATAGAAAATAAACTTTTTGAGTGGAATTTATGAGAGAAAAGGAAACTAATAACAGGCATTGTGTGCTTGACTTTTCAAGCTGTATTTCTATTTTAAGACTTTCACAATCATGAAATAAATCTAATTAAAGATAAATAGTGGGTTTTTTTCTGAAATTTATTTCAATACCAAGTTATGATTATATGTCAATATTTCAAACAATATTTAATTTTATTTATATCCAATAGGAAATAGTTTAGTGTTCTATTTAGTGGTTTGCAAGGAATAGATATGCTATTTCATGACCTGTAACCCATTGTCAGTTATTCTGGAAAGAACAGAAGAGGTGACCCAATCAATTCTCCTTGTAGACTGGATAAGAAAATTCCCTGTATCAAAAATTGGTAGCATATTTTGGTGGAAGGATCTTTATGCATGAATGGGCATGGCATATGGCATACATAAGCAAGATGAATCTGGTATATTAGGAATTGTTTACCATGAAGAAACTGACAATCTATCAGTTATAGGAAATGACTTAAGAAGATAAAACACAATCTGATAAATAATATTTTCATGTAGTATTTTGGCTACTGTGATGATCTGAAAGGAAGACACAGTCATATTCATAGGTGCAAACATTGCCAGACCTCAGCAGAGAGAACTATTATCATGGCAAAAGCCATCCTGGAGTGTGGAACTCTGAGTGCCTCATCTGAGGGGTTCTTATTTTTACCTAAGTTCTTCAGATGTTCTACGGAGAGCATGTGCAGATCACAAGCAATCAAACATACCTTACATAAAGCCTGCAGACAATACAAAACTCTAAGACCTAGGTAACTCTTCAGCCAACAAGGCACAAAACAACCATTTTAAACATAACTGAAAATAAACCTTTGCATCATTTGTTAGATTTTGAATGCACACACACACTCACACACACACACACACACACACACACACACACAACTTGTGTCTGAGGATCCAAATTGGAAAGTAGAGAACAAGGCAGGTAGAAATTAATGAAATATCATCTATCAATTTTCATTGATGGAGCACTCACTGTGAATTATGGATGAATAAATGAAGTATAAGGAATTTTTTTCCAGTACTGCAAATTTGAAGTGGAAATGAAAGCAAATTAAGGCTATATATTTTACTCTGTATTAAGTTAGATCACAGTGAGATGTCATGTTTTATTTCAGAGAAATCAGTTTGTGAGAAATTAAGTTGTTCATTTCCCTAAGCCATTCCTAATTTGTACTTGTTTCATTAATTAATTATCAACAGTCACCATTTTCAATTTGAAATATGTTCTACTTTTGGTGAGAAACTATAGGAACATCCTAAATATGGACAAAATGGAGTACTTTTGAGAAATTGGTTTCCATCACATAGAACTTAGATATATTTAATGGAAAATTGTAAACATTTGGTGAATTGTCAACTTCACTGAAATATTGGAATTTATGTTTTTGTTTGTTGATTAATTCATTTATTTATTATTTTTGTTTACTGAGGTTATAAGTCTCAAGCACACTAAACAATAACTCTGACACTGACTCAAAACCCCAACTTAAGTATTTGAAAATAGTAATAAAACCATTTTCCAACAGGGACAACTCTGATTTATTTTCTTAGAGAATTCTTTTCTTCTCCCATCATTTTTCAATATGTTAAAATAACAGTTAAGTAATATATATATTAAATTAGTGTGAGTGCTGTTGTATGGCATTATTCTCAATAGCCAACAGTTAAGCATCGTTCTGTATCCTTTGTGTCTTTTTGAAGTGTCCCAGTGGCTATTTGTTGAGGAGTACATTATTGTTTGACACTCCACATCTACTTTTGCATTCTTCTTGAAGGTAACAATCAGAAACAACTATTTGGCTCCTCAGTACCACCTGCTAGGCTTGTTTGTCTGAGACCTTGTTTCCCAGCAGGTCCCAAGTAGTTATGTTGTTTGAAGGTATGCTTCAGTGAGTTCTGAAAATATCTCTCCTGCCTTCAATACATTCTAAAGAATAGCTTCACAAAGAAGCACCTGAATTCCTTTTTTTGTTGTTGTTTTTTGTTTTTTTGGTGTTGTTGTTGTTCCACTATAGTAAAGACACTTTCTTTGGGAAAAAAAAATCAGTTATTTATTCTATAAAGGTGATTCATTCTAATTGTTTGAACATCTTCAGAAGTGTATTGTGCTAATTAGAATTAATTTGCAAGTACCTAATTTTAAAAAGAATACTCAGAAAAAAATTTGCTATAATTTTATCTCAAATTAATGTCAAAAGAATAAATAATCCAGACTAGTGAAACATATCAGTGAGGAAAGTTATTTGCCACAAGGCCTTTTGACTGAATTCCTGGAATCTATATAGTGGAAGAACAGAATCCAGTCCCTCAGATTGTCTTCTAATTTGAACATGAAGATACACACACATAACACTCCCCGACATACAACAAATAAGTAAATACTATTTAATAGAAAAGTGTTTAAAAAAAACAATAACAACATCAAAAACAAAAATGTCACTAAAAATGAATGATTAATCACGATTACAAAAATGTGATTCTGGGTGGGAAAAAATGGCTCAAAGGTTAAACTCCTTTCTGTGTAATTCTGAGGATCTAAATTCAGATCCCATAATCCCACACAAGCTGGATATGATAGTGAATGTTTCTAATCCCAACTAGCCTTTTGAAAGAGAAATGAGAAATTAGAGACCCCTGAAGTTTGCAGCTAGCCTAGTATGTACAATGAGAAACAGTATACAAAATGAGTATCCCTGTCTAAAACAAGGTAAAAAGTGAGAAATTCCACCAGAGGTTGTCTTCTGACTTCTATATGAACACAGTAACATATATACATACTCACACACATGCACACACATCTTCTGTAACCGGGCTAGGCCTCCAATGGTGGGACAATGACACCAACCCAGCAACAGAATTTCGATCTATAATCTATTCTGCCTGCAAGATCTGCTGAGGCAGTAGAGGGACATAACCCCAATGCCAAGGGAGTGAGCTCATGCCTGAACCTGCAGAGCTGGCCAGGAACAAAAGACTTAATAGCCAAGTGATGATTGTTAATGATATTTGGCTATGCTCTTATATTGGTGCCTGGCCTAAGCTTCATCAGAGAGGCTTCCCAGCAGCTGACAGGAGCAAATGCAGAGACCTACAGCCAAGCATCGGGTTGAGCTCTAGAAACCCCGCAGAAAAAAAAAAAAAAAGGATTGTGGAGACCAGAGGGGTTGAGGACATCAGGCTAACACACCTCACAGAGTGGGGGACTCACAAGAGACTGAAGTGGCAGTCATGAAGCTTGCATGGGTCTGCCCTAGGTTTCTTAAGTTTGTCTTGCTTGGTGTTCTTGCAGAACTCCTAAAAGTTGCAATGGGGGAGGTGTCTCTGAATCTTTTACCTGCCCTTAGGACCCTTTCCCTCCCATGGAGTGGCCTCATCCAGCCTCGATGTAGAGGCCAGTGTTGGACTTTTTCCATTTTGTTAAGCCCTGGTAAGACTTCTATTTTCTGAGGGGAAGCTGGGGTGGAGTGAGAGGTGGAGCTGGAGGAGGAGAGGAGTGGGGAGAGAAGAGAGGACACGGGGAAAGCTGAGAGGAGTGGACGGAAGTGAGACTGTGGTCAAAATGTATGAGAGAAGAAAGTGTTAATTAAACAAAAAAGAAGACTTTTTAAAAGAATGAAGTGTCCTTTTGAAACAATATTGGATCAATTTTGAATCTATGATAATATATTTTTTTTTTGCTCTCTTATTTGTTTCTTTGTCTCTAGGTGATCGACTACTTACACACCAAATCAGAGTGGGTGAATGAAGGAACCATCTGTGAATCAATCCATTCACAAAGTAGTAATACTTAAAAATGTTAAGCAATTGGATAAAACTTAATTTGTTAACTAACATTCAGCATATTTATTAACATCATATTACTCTTCATGATTTTTCATTCTGTTTTGTGGTAAAGTACTGAAATAAATAGAAAAGTTTGCTTACGAAGAGCTCTATCTTTATGCAGGCCTGCGAGAGATGTTCAGAACCATGAATTGGGATAGGGATTCACTATTTACTGTTTGAACTAAAGTAGGAGGCAACCAGTCTGATGAGACTGATGGTACAGGAATAAAAATGAAACAGATTTTTTCAGTTCCCAAAGAAACTATGGGAATTCAATATTAGATACTAAATCTTAGTATCTAATATTAGATATTAGATATTAGATACTAGAAAGGCAACAACTCACTAAATGGATCATTCCTTATCCATTTCTGAGTAATTGACTGAAATAACAGAATGATGACTAAATGGAATATATATATTTTTTCAGATTGTTCGATATCTCAGATCCTTGTAAGTGTTCTATGGTGATCATAAATGAGTGATTGGCTTGTCTGAATAGAGTTATGTAATAGAGGAGACACGTAGATAAATAATTATTTTGTACATTAAAATAGAATCAGCTTTTGTCTGAGAACTGTGTGCAGGTCCTATTCTCAAAATATACACTCTGAGGTTACTATATGAAGAATACGTAGGCAGTTTGACAAGTTTAGAGTAAGAGAATACAAAAATTCTTGACTTTGGAAGAAGTACTTCCTACAAGAAGCCAGGTACAGCTTGGTTCCTGGATTTTCCAAAAGCAATGACTATGGAAAATATGTGGGAAGTACCTAGCATCCCTCTCACCCAAACCTAAAGACCAGTTTGAAGCAGAGAAAACATAGTAAGTCTTTGCAGAGGGGCTCAGCAGTTATTTGAGGGAACTATGACATTGGTCTCAGTCTCAACACTGAGAGCAAGAGCCTGCCTGTCAGATGCCATCCCACTAAGAGTTTGTTAATGAATAGGCTGGTGTAGACCTTTGTGAATGCCCGTGAAAAAAAATAATGAATCTGTAATGTGTTTTTAGTTCATTGTGTTGTACAACAAAATCCATGTCCAGAAAAAATGAGGGAATGAACAAAACCAGTTGAAAAAGAGTATACTATCCAATTATAGAGACATGATGAATTTGTAATAAAGTGCTCATGTCATGACAGATAGCATTGTCTTTATCAAACTCCAATTATAAATGAGTTTGAATTAATTGGATTATTGTGAGTCACAATCCACAGCCAGAAATGTATTTTCCATTTTAGTTATAATAGTAAGTGAATATTGCATACACCCTCTTCACTCTAGCTTTTCCATTAATTAATTGACATTTGATACAGGAAAAGTAATTTGAAATGCCCAAAGCTGTTCATAATTTCCTAAACTTTACACTATGTTCTTATACTATGGTTTACTCTTCCTAAGTTCTTACACCCAATATCAGTTTTACACCTGTAATCTTCTAGGAATCAAACTCTTGTATTTTTACTATACAAGTTTAACATCTGGAGACACAGTGGCTTGTAAACTGACAGAAGTTTATATATATATATATACACACATATATATATATATATATATATATATATACAGAAGTTCTCTGAAATAATATTAGAACCACCCCTGAAGAAATTTCTTGGCCCAAATTCAAATATACTGAATCGCCTGATCAGTCATCAAGTCCAGAAATCTACATTTTATTAGTACCTAAAAGAAATCTTGGGTACTGATATATTAAGATTATAAATTCTAAACAGACAAATTTTATCTGAAGTACAAAATTCATGAGAAAAGTAAAATTTAGAAGGATTTTTAATCTTCAGAGAAATTTTATTTTTCTAATTACTGAAATGATCATTCTTTCAGTATATATTTTACTATCAAAAACTCAAGTTTTAAGATAAGAAAAAAAGCCCATGAAATAGTAGGTGAAAATCACAACCCATATATTTTTAGCCATAGCTTCTGAATTTATACATATATATATATATATATATATATATATATATATATATATATATACATACATACAAGTACATATACATGATACTTTGAAATATATCACAGCATTACTATTTAATCAGCTTTTAGAACTTTTACAAGTCTACTGTAGAATGATTAAAAGCAGTTTTTAATCTGAGGAGAAAATGCACCTTAGCAAATGTGATATACTCACATAAGAATTCATTAAACTTTTTCATTATCCCAGCTGTAGAAACTTGCCTCTGTACTTGATCAATGCATCTATGTTATTTAAAATTTAAAGTAATGATCATCTTTTGACTTTTCTCTGCAGAGCATCATATTGATTAAAAACTAGTACCTCAAACTTCTCTCTCCAGGATCACCTGTTATCTGCCTTTGCAATTAACAAATTCTCTGTGTAATTATGTTTTTTTCCTGAAGCTGTTTTTTTTTTTTTTTTTTTTCAATAAGAACTCTACTTTTAGAGAAATACAGTGGGGGGGGGATAAGTAGCATACATTCCTAGATTAATTTAAATCTCCCATATTTAATTATTATGTGAAAATATGTTTTGTCTTTATTTTAAGTTGATAACCAAATAATATATAATTAGAAAATTCAGATTTAACAATAGAATTGAATCACATATAATTAATGATATACACATCAATGTATATATATGTGTGTAAGTGTGTGTATATATACATTTTGTGTGTGTGTATGTATATATATATGTGTGTATATATATATACATATATACATATGTCATAAAACCCTAAAATATGTGTTTCTGTGTATAAATATACATATACAGTTTTAATAAACTTGTCTAGACTGATGACTCTCCCTCAGGAGACAAAAGAGCCAAATTCCACTAACAAAAAACCCAATATCAGACATGAGAAGATCTCTTTTGAGTTGTTTGTCAGGGCTTTCTAAGAGACTCACAAGACATACAGATTATTGCTATTGCCCTGTTTACCTCCCCAGAGATGGGGAGGTAAACTATTGCTGAAGATATTATGCACTTCAGAAACTGGGCTCAGAGACTTCTCAGCAGGAACTTACATGAAAGCCCCCTTTATGAGTACTAGTTTTAATGGTTCCAGAAGGTGCCATGCCAGCTTCCAAAAGAGAGAGGCAACAAATAGTCCTACCCATCTATGAACCACATCACTGATCAGCATGACATGATGACCATTTGGGCACAATAGTAGAACAAATATCTGGACAATATCCAATAGGTCTCTATTTGGTATTAAGATCTGCTCATCAAGTAGCATACCATGTTTCATACTGAAAACCAGCTAACTGATCAATGCTAGTGAAATTGTGGTTATTGTAGGAGAAATTACAACCATTAATTTACTAAATCAAAGGATTCCCCAACTACAGTGTATAAAAATTCATCCTTATACCCACAGAAAAATGTAGACTTCATATCTCATCAAGAAATCTTCTCTTTACAACAAATAGAGAACACTATAGAAAACCTCAACTAATCCACAAGGAATATTGCAAATAAGGGGGTAGATAATTTGTAAGAGCCAGAGATTAGGAAGTTTTCATGAGATAATGTCTTCTAGTATCACCAGAATACTAGATACCCATCAACATGACCTACCAACTGTGAACTGAACAAGGAGAATGACAATGAATGTGGCAAGTTACAAAGGTTAAAGCCAATGAAGCCTCAATCCTACACAAGTTCTTACAGGCAACTGAGATTAGCTGGGAGCAATAGAGATGGTCTTCTCAGAGTAGAACACACCAATTGTTTATCTAGTGCCAAATCGTTAGTCTTGAAAACCTACTTAGAAGAAACAATAAATATTTTATCGGATTTATACAAACACACTAAGCCACAAAAGCTACAGCTATTTTGCTCCTACAAATGTCACATACTTTTACAAGGATTCATAGTATCTGTTATTGCTTAGAAAAGTTCATAACATAGAATTGTACAAGATGCTTCAGCATGAAAAAGGCAAGTTAAAGATATGATTGATGATACTCACACAGCACAATTTAAATCTACCTACAGCTTTCCTGCTACTCATAACAGTGCACAATTTCCAGTGCAAAGCCTAGGAGCTGAAGTAAAGTTATGGAGGGCTAGCTTAGTTAAAAAACAACAGCGAATATTGGCATTGGTTCTAAAGTCTCTCATTTCCAGGAAAAAATTAACTCTTTTTTTCTGGTCATGTCAGGCATTGGAACCAGTTTTCACATGTCTCATAAATGATTGAAAGCTCTTCTTTGATGACACAGTGCCACCAGAGACATTTGTAATGCAATCAATAAATGCCCAATAACTCACTTCACTGAACATGCCTTCGCATGCCAACCCTTCAATGAAGACTCCTTGCTTCTAAAATCCAATCAATGGAAAACTATTTGCCTTATGAATACCATCCACTTTTAAAAGCAGTCTTATTCTATAAAACATTACAGCAAACATTTGCCTATAACAATCTTTCAATCATTGGACACAATACTTTTAAAATTCTATAGTACACTAAGAATCATCTCAATTTGTGTAGATTCTGTGTGACTAAAAAAAATGTTCTTCAATTGTGTTATAAAATACATTTTGGATTTATTTTTCTTTTGAATTTTTAATGATGATTCCATTGTTTTACAATTTTGGAAATTATATTACGGTCATTGGTGACTACTGGTTGGAAGCCTTCTAAAAGACCTTTGAACCAATAGATATAAATGGACTTTTGTCAAATTTTCAGATTTACTTTTTATGATTCTGACTGAACAACAATTTGAACTTCTTCTAGAAATTATTTTTTTAAATAACATATTTGTCATTCAAATAAAATATTGTAAATATAAATTTATATTTTCATCTTTTGTTCTAACTGCATTGAAAAATGTCTCCACATGCCATTCTATTCTGGTGTAAAGCAGTTTTCAAGCACTCCTTGAAAACTATTCAGTTTGAATTTTAGTTGAAAGATATATAATCCAGAATCCAACACAGGACCTTGTATATGCTCAGCAAGAAATCTATAGTGAGGCTATATTACAAGCCAATTACTGGCTTTGCTTTCTTCCTCCTGATCTCAGTTTCTCTGATTCAATAGGTGATCACACAGAATATCAGTTACCACTAATGGTTTACAGAACGTGGTCAAGTGAATCTTGTTCTCACACTTACATTTAAAACTAGGCACAGATAAGGAAAGACTGATGTTATTTTCAAGTTTTAAATAAGGTTTTGAAACTGAACATAGTTATTTCTCATTTTATTTTTGTCTATTACTTTTATATTCTTTTTCTCATGATTTACATTGTCTATAAAGAACTTAAACATCAAACATTTTGTAAAGGAAACCAAAGCTTGACATTTGAAACAACAGTAATGAGGGACATAAAATATAAGTCTATTAGTTTTGTAAAATATCAAGCAGCAGGAGGTAATTATACTTTTAAATCCCTGCACAATTTTCTCATAGGAAAATATGTTAGTAAAAAGTACAAAAAGAACAAGTTGTCTTTTATTTTAAAACTTTTACTTTTTATGTATTTTTTATTCATTCATATGTTTCTGTGTTCATGTTGGTATGTGTGCATGTGTGTTCATGGGCATGCAAATGAGTGCATGTGTATGTGTGTACCTGTGCCTGTGCGTGTGCATGTGTGTGTGTGTGTGTGTGTGTGTGTGTATGTGTGTATGACTGTATGTTTGCATAGGTTAGTTCATGTCCAGAGCCATCTTTAATTTCTTACCACTTTATTTTTGAGTCAGTCTTGTCAATGAACCTGGAGTTCACAGATTAGGCTAGAGTGGCTGATCACCACCCAGGGGACCGGCTGTCTTAGCCTTCACAGTTTTAACATTATGAGAGCATACTGTGCCTGGTGGCTGGGCGATGGTGGCACATGCCTTTAATCTCAATACTCAGGAGACAAAGACAGGAGGGATCTCTATGAGTTCAAGGGCAGCCAGGTGCACAAAATGAGTTCCATTCATGCAGAGTTACAACAGAGAAACCCTGTATCTAAAATCACACACATCTCCAAAAAATAAACCAACCAAACAAACAAAAAAACCAAAAGCCCAAAACACTGTATTCTTATTAGGCTCAGTCTGATATCTCAGATCCATTTCCATAGATTCCTGTTGTTGATCCTCAGCTCCAACCCCATACCCATTCCCAAAACAGCCAGTGTGATCCTGCTTATCTAGAGCAGGGGAGTTTTATCAGGAGGCTTGAATTCTGTACGGACAAACTGTCATGATGGACTTCTGATTCACATGGTTTGGACCTTGAAATATGGCCAAACCCATCTTTCATTTTATGAAAAGAATTCCAGTGTTGTGCTCTTTGACAAAGCTGTGAATAGCTGCCAAGATGTTGCTCAGACTATAAAATCAAATGCAGGCTGACCTTCCAGCTTTATAAAAAGGGCCACAGGTGAGTGAATTTCCTAGAGCTGACAATGACAAGCTTGAATCTGCTGTTAATGAATTAGCCTAATTGTGTCCTGAAAAGCACAAATAGCCACATGCTGATGCAAACCAGTAATTAAAAAAAATGCTAAAAAGTATGAAGTTGGAGATTCTATGCTCAATTGTTATCTAAGTATAAATGTCAATAAAATATTAACTTTATATTTTAAATCATTATTGTTTTTGATGTTGTTATAATTAATATTGTGTGTGTGTGTGTGTGTGTATGTGTGTGTGTAATATATCTGTAACAATCAGTGCACAAATGCAGTGGTATACCTGTGCGAGTCAATAGATAACTTTTAAGAGTTAGTTCTTTTCTTTACTAGAGGTCCCTGGGATCCAACTCAGGTCGTAATACTAGTGTATCAAGCATTTTACCACTAAGCTATCTTCCAAGCTCTATATGAGGTTTTTTTGTGGGGGACGGGGGATTGCTTCTGGAGATCAGATTCAGGTTCTCATATGTGTACAGCAAGTACTTTTTGTACCCACGGAACCATCTCCACACACCATTTTATACTATTGAAAATTATTTTTTATCAATGAGTTCTTTGAGACTAATGACATAGTGAGGTTTACTACCATTGTTATAAAATACCATGACCAAAACAATCTTGGGTGAAAAGTTTTAATTTAGCTTATGCTACCATACCATAAACCATCATCAAAGGAAGGCAGGGCAAGCAACCAAGGAAGGTACCCAGAGGAAGAAACTGAACTAGAAGTCACAGATGAGCACTGCTTACTGGCTTGTTCCTCATGGCTTGGTCATTCCACTTTCTTATGTCATTCAGTACCACATCCCAGGATGGCACCATGAGTTAGGCCCTTCCACAGCAATCATAAATCAAGAAAATCTCTACAGACTTGCCTATAGTCAAATTTTATGGAAGCATGGATTATGGACATCAACATGTTTTCTGGGAGACAGCACAGCTCACCTGAGACCAATTTGATGTCCATAATCCCATCTGAGGCTGAAAACCACGTGGATATAGTGATCCATGCTGCTGCAAGAGGCAATGTTGATGTCTGTGATCTAAACTACCAATAAAATCCATATTAATGTTTGAGATCTGTACCCCTGACTGAAACCATGTAAATGTCCAAGATCTGTGCTGCTTTAGAAAAACATGGTGTTGTCCATGAGCTGTGCTGCCACTGGCAGCTATGGACAGGAAAGCTTCTGTGTCACCACCCTTTCAAAAGAAACAGTCCAGATGTGAAGCTATTGAAGTGACTCTAAAATTGTGATAAAAATGCTAAAGAGCTCTTCACACTTGATGGCTCTGGTAAAGGTACAGTGGGGAAGGAGTCAGTGTTCTTTTAGGGGCTATCCACTGGGAGTCTGAATGCACCAATGAGTACATGATAATACACAACACAGATTGGACTTTTTTTTTTTTTTTGAGGGAACAGGGGTGTGAGGGTGGACATGGAAGGAATAGGGAGTGAGTGTGACTAGGATACATTGTATGGAATTCTCCAAATAATTAATAAAAACAATTATGTTAAAAAGGTTCTCTTTTCCCTGATAAGTTTATGTAACATGGACAAAAAAAACCAATGAGCACAACTGAATAGTAGAATAAAGGAAAACTGGTATAACTTCAGTCAAAACTACATTTGTCTTAAACTGCAGTTTAAATAATAACTTTCCTTTAAAGATTTATGACATGACTATATTTTAATATGCAAAAAGGATTGAGTCATCATAAAGCTATATGGCTAAATATGGATTTGAGGATCGGAGTCTGGAAGTTTTCATACTAAATTGTTGGAAATTCTGACATTTTCCATTGTCAGAAAATTTTATTTGATGCTATAGTTTTAATGATGTGTATCAATGCATGAATGGTGTAATTCATGAAAATATCATGGGAACAGTAATGAGTCTGAATTGTTGATAATGAATTTTGAGGAAAAGTTTTTAAAGTAGTTTTCCAAAGTAGCAAGTAGGTGGCATTGCATTCCAGCTCTTAACACATATTGGTTACAAATTTAAGAAGAGTTAATGGAATATTTCACTATTAAATTCAAACGTAAAAAAAATTGTTCTTATTTTATTACCTAGTCATTTGAATGGATCTGGATCCAATTATTGTGTTTCTAGAGATTTAGGTTAAATAATTAGTTTGTAATCTGAAACTAATTTTTGAAACACTTACATGGAAAGTAAAAACCTTACAAAGAAATCAAATTCTCTAGCCCCATAGAAATTTGTACAATTCTTGGAATCAAGAAGCTGAATTCCAATTATAATTTCTGTTACTAATAACCTACTGGGCACATTTCAGATTCTATATGTTTGCAAGTTCTGTTTCTCAAAGGGAGTGTTACTTTGCCAATGTTCTACCAAACTATAACTGCCTACATTTGATACATGTGCAATGTATTAACGAATCTACAGGAGGAAATAATAGCTAATGTGAATCAAAATATAATATTCTCTGAGTAATATGGGGTGATAACATGTTTGTAGTAAAATGGGGCAAGGATAACTCATTTTAAACAAAGTATCTAATGTTTTCCAATAATTTCTCTTTAGAGGCTTTCCCTAAAGAGCAGAATAGAGTTGTGGTATTTATAAGGACTGTTCTCCTCTATGGAGTGGAGAAGTAGGGTGGATTGTAATGGTTATGAAAATTTGTGTCTCAGGTCTTAAGTTACAAATTATATAATTGATGGACTGACATAGGTTAAACAACCAGAATGTACCATGCTTATGGCAAAAATTCTGCTTCCTGTGGCTTCTTCCAAGCATAGGCTGAACGTGGGAGAGCCTGGAAAGCTGCCCTATCTGCCTAGGCAAATCTGACTTGTCAATTCCTCTAAAAGAGCATCATCAACAGTTCCAGAATCTGGATGTCTGATATTCTTCCTACCAAACATTTATCCTTTTTCATTCTTTGCCCATTGAGTTAATCCTCATTAGTCCTCATTACCCTTCTTCAAGGGACTCCATCCCTTTCTCCTTCACTAAATTTCTTTGAAATATGAAAATATGCTTCATGAAATGTCTTTCATTTTTTGCATTTTAGATCAAAATATAATTGCTGCAACTTTTGGCAGTATTTGCATTCTTAAAAACTTTATAATTTCTCAAATTCTTGATTTCCATAAGAATTTTAATTTTGTTATTCAAACACAGGCACACACACACACACAGACACACACACACACACACACAGTGGTAGAATTATTTTGGAAAGATTAGGAGGTGTTGTTGGAGGAAGTATGTCACTGCAAGTTATCTTTGAAGTTTCAGAAGACTTCTTAGCTTTTCAGTGCTCTCTCTCTCTGCCTCCTGCTTAAGGATCAAGGTGTTAGTTCTCAGCTTCTCCAGTCTTCTTGCTGCCATGCTACTGATACAAGTTGGACTCAACCCTTAGAAATTGTAAGCCCAAATAAATGCTTTAGTTTTTAAGTTGCCTTGGTCATGGTGCTTTATAACAGCAATAAGAAATGAACTAGACACACATATAGGCAAATTCTCCAAAAACTGAACTTCTGTGTGATAACAAAAATGTCCATCCTCTATACAAAGTAATTAGTTATAATTAAAATATCATAAAAATTAATATTGAAAATGAATATTGAATGAATACATATATAGAAAAAAATTTTAATTAACCAGATGAAAGCATGGTTTTATATATACATATATGCATGTATAGACACAATATAATATTATTGCAAAAATAATGTGGACAACAAAAATAATCTCAGAAAATCTATTTTCATAGTAACTAAAGTCTATAAAATTGCTACAGATAATTTTCATGCAATATGTTAGCATTGTTAGATAACATACTGAATAATTAAATAGACTCTAAATAACTCAACCACTGATATATTTAATAAAATCATAGTTCTTACAAATATAGTCACAATTGTATTCCCTGAAATATATGGTAATATTAATTTTTTTACATTTTTAAATAGAAAGTATGGAAAGATTTCTGAAGTATTTCAGAAGTATCTAATTGAAGTATTTCAATTAGAAACACAGTCAGAGGCTAAGGACATTGCTAAGTGGGTAAAAGTGCTTGCCACAAAATTGTGAAGACCTGAGTTTGAAACCATACTACCCATATAGCACAGGCCTGTCAGTACAAATATGCCCTGTCAGGGAACCTTTAGAGAAAGCAGAAGTAGAGTGAAGAGAATCATGGAGGATCACAGGGCCAGATGGCCTGGATTACAGGAGTGGAACAACAAGGAGACAAATTTTCAACCAAAGTAGAAGGTAATCACTGATGCCTTACCTCATCTTCTGCGTTCCACAAATGCTATTGCATGTGTCTAACCGTATACCTGTAGGTACATATGAATGCTCAACTCATACTCCTATACACATTCAGACACATAAAATTGTTCATACACCCAAAAGAAAAACTAATTAAATTCAAAATCATTCTAGAAATTAAGATCCAGTAAACAAAAAAGAATCTTTTCACATTTTTATAAGCATGACATTATTCACTCCATATCAACATTGCCGACATGATGATATAACCAGAATACTGTGTTTCCAGTCTGTGAAAATATGACTTTTCTTTAAAAACAAAGATACTAGTTGATCACATGTATTGACTTTAAGTAAGGAGCTATAATTTTGCAAATATTAAATAATGCTTTTGAACAGAACCTCTAACAAGACAAAAATTCTCAAATGTAGCTTTGAGTTTTAAAAATTTAAATTATAGCTGGGTGGTGGTGGTACACACCTTGCCTTTAATCCCAGCACTTAGGAGGTAGAGGCAGATAGATATCCGAATTTGAGGACAGACTTGTCTATAGAGTGAGTTCCAGAACAGGCAGAGTTGCAACATAGGAACCCTATCTTGAAAAAACAAAAAAACAAAACAAATAAAAAGTAAATAAAACAAAAAAAGTTAAATTAATTTGACTCAGAGAAACCTATGTATATTCCATTTATTTTTATAAACAAATATATAATTATTGATTCTACTAAGTAAACTAACTTGCATATTTATTTAATGGATGGGTATATATATGAGTATATCCAGACCAAATTGGTGCCTCTTTTACACATTATTTTGGCACAATTAAATTTGTTGTTTAAATTATTGATTATTTTTATACTAAGTGTAATTATTATTATTCATGATAGTTTATCTTAATAAGAGCATACAAGCCAGCTCTTTAAATATATTTTCATGATACTAATGCAGGAGTCATCTAACTTTCTAATTGGTTTCTGTTGCTATGGTATTCAAATAGAATATTTGTATTGTTAGTCCTTTATTTTGATGAGCTATAATATGACTGCGTTTGTGATTAAATTGTAATCTTCATAGTAAAATTTTGAAATTATTATATATAAATCATATTGATTATCTCTATAAGACTAAAGTTAACAATAGCAATGTAAAATTTTTGAACCTAGTGAGATCATTTTTTCTTATTCAATATAATCCTAATTGACTATTCCTTGTAAATTTTCAGGGCTGTTTAAATTGGCAAATTAAGGAATAGAGAGATGACTCAGAGGCTAAGAGTAGATACTGAGCTTGCAAAAGACCTGAATTCAATTCCCAGCCCACATGCTGGTTGGCTCATAGCCGCCTGTGACTCCAGCTCTCAGGATTCATCCTCTCTGGAGTTCTGGGACCCTTGTATTTACTTTTACATTCTCATGCTCAGATATAGAATCAATATAGAATAATTCCTTTACTAAAAAAACAAAGATAAATCACTTTAGGTGACAGCCATCACTAAGAATCATGTATATAGAAAATCCAAGATGACTTTATTTTTATTTTGCAGAAGTACAAAGAGATTATCAATGAAATGATGTTCATTTCATTGAAGCAAATATTATTTACAAAAGATTAAAATTATTATTCTTTTTATTTTGACTGCAGGAAGAGAGGGATTTAGATCAACGTGTTAAAGAAGAGGATAATGCACAATGGATACACTAAACATTCCCTTCACTGGAAACTTCCTTTGCTGAAGGTTATTGCTAAGGGTCCATATCTGGACAAGAATCAAACAGGTTTTATGCAAAGGAACACTGCTTAGAAGTGTCTGTCAAAATTTATTACTGTAAATTCTAAGCCATGCATTTATTGAACATATTCTAGGGCAAGTATTTTTCTAACAGATATATAAACCAGAATACGCAAATCTATAAAATTGTTTTAGAGTATACGCTGCTTGTCACATAGCAAGCACATAAAACTTGTGTATATTTGACATTTTTTAATATGTATGCTTGTGGTATGTGCAATTATGAGTGTGTGTATGCATGTGTGTGTGTGTGTGTGTGTGTGTGTGTGTGTGTGTGTGTGTGTAGGCTAGAACTTGAAATCAGGCTTGTTCCGTGAGGATTTTCTATTTTATTTACTGAAGTCTGGTCTCTCTATGTATGTGTACCTTGGCTTTTAACTAGTCTAAGTAGCCACTTGCCTCAAGGGATTCCCTTGTTTCCACATCAGGAAAGGCAGAGATTACTGGCTGGCTTTCATGTCTGACTGGCTTTTATGTGAGTGCTAGGGATGGGAATACAAATCTTCAGATACAATCAATAAGAGTTGGATCCACTGAGCCATCTACTCAGCCTATTTTTGTCTTCTTAAAATTTAATTAACTCACTTGAAACAATTTTCTTTTATAGTCAATACAGTATACTTTTAGCTGAGAAAGCACAATAAGCATAAAATGACAACATGAAATGCATTCTACAAGAAGAAATCTGAGCTAACCACAGACTCCAGTAAAAGAAAACAGTATCATTATTATGACAAAGACAGGTTTGATAAGACTGTTTCTCATCAAGACAGGGTCAATGTGATCCTCGTTGCGTTTTTGTACTTTGCTATTTGAGTTATGATCTAATTGTTAGCAGTAATTCTTAAAAAAAGTCTTGTATTCTCACTTCTTTGTTACTTTTCTTTCAAGTTTACTGTAATCTTAAACTCCCATTCATTGTGTACAATATGAATAGAGTTATTAATTTATTTAATATAGTTCATAGCTAATGACACATACAAGATGGAAGTTTTTTTTAAAAAAATCAGATAAAATTGAATTTAAAAAGTAGTTTGTGAACATGTTAGCCTCAAATATGATTTATGGGCATTTCAAGGAAGAATAATGAATATCAGGGAAATTCATTCTTAACAAAAGTGGCTATAAATCTGCAAGGAAGACAGTTTCCATGGGATTTAAATACCATGATTGAGTTATCAGACATAAGTGGATCGTTAGTTTTAACTTCATTTTGTTCCTAAAGCCTGTGTTCCATGAGCATATCTAGTCAGGTAACTGGTTTCTATCTGTTCAATTGTGCTTATCATTTTAGGTAGAATAGATCTATAACTTTTGAATTACAATTTTCTTACCCACATGCCTATCTCATGAAAGTTAGTTAAATTCAAAATGGATCCTGTAGCTTCCACAACTGCTTACCAAGTATCGGACACTCTCAGCAAGCTCCAGTCAGATGAAGTGCCAAAGCAGGGAAGAGACTGTGCTCCCTCTCCTCAGACTGTAGCATACCTTGATGGTGCTCAAAATCCACAGGGTATGTGAGGTGTGCCATATGGACTAAATGAAAGCTTCTGGAAGACCTCTTGTAAATATCAGCAAATATTTTACTTTCAACCTATAGTTCAGAAATAGAAATAAAAATAAAGTTTATGTATTTATCTCAATTACTTAGTTTAGACACTCTGAGCAGCAAGTAGACAACTCACAAAGCTTCACTTTCTTCATATTTCCGTGGAAGGATTTGCAAGGTGGTTCTGAGATCAAAGGATGTTTTACTTAAGAAAATGTCTGATTTCAAAACAGTTTCTTTTGCTTTTGCCAGATGAACTACTAGACGACAAACAATGATACTTCCAGGGCAGCAAAATAAATGTAATAATGATACATTAAGTGTGTGCTTAAAGAACACAATAACTGATGTGTCAAATAGTGTAGCATCATTGTCATCAAAATCTTTAATGTTTTCAAGCTCTGGCATTTATTATGTAGCCCAACCCAAGTTAACCTTCAATTTATTGAAATCTTGGTGCCTCACCCTTCCAAGTTTTGAGATTATAGCCATGACCCACCATACATATAGAATTGTGAAAATTATCAGTTAGCATCATTCATGTAATTTGATAGGTCATTAATATTATATGGAATATTTTCCAGAACTATATTTTAGAAATGACATCTACGTTTGGAAATTGTCTTCTATTATGCTTAAAATAAGAAAAGTCTGATTATATTTAAATTTGTAATGTAATTATTATTGTATAGTGTATGCATGTGTGAAAGTGTTAGTTTGTGTGTGTTAGGTATGCACACATCCCATGACACACATGTAGAAATTGTAGTACAAAGATATTGAATCATTTCTCCCCTACATTTACATTGGTTCCAGCGATCAAATTAGGGTCTTCAGCTTCTGTGGTTATTGCCTTTACTAGCTGAGCTTTCTCATCAGCTCAACAGTTGATTTTATAAAAAACTTGTCAGAGGTTAAGTGAACTGAATCATCTGCATTTTTATGAATGACTTTTTAATTAACGTTTTTAATGTTTAAAATAGATTACACAATAACAAGTTTCTAGACTGAATTTCCATTTATATGATTTTGCTTGATAATTTCTCCTATCTGTTCCTCTTCATCACTTTCCTTGCATTCTTTTCCCTTTGGCATCCTTTTGCCTCAGTATTCCACCTTCTATTTTGTTCTATTGACTTTCTCTGCCCTTACCTTAAGATTTAGTTTGCTTACTAATCTCAACATTCCCTTTCTATATTCTTAGACTTTACTTTTATTTAGTCTTTCTTGGATTCACACTTAACAGTTAGAAGCTAGGGTTTTATAGATGTTGATGTGAGCATTGGTTTATTAATTATTTTGTTGGGTTCATGGCAGAGGACAGTTTATTCTTTGCTAATTCATTCCTTGGTCCAAGAAGGTTTCAGCTTCTGTACAATCTAATATAAAAGATGTTAGCTCAGACCTAGAAAACTTCAGTCTCCATACAATCTAATCTTCAGACCTAAACCTAGAATGTTTCAGGCTCTAAGATTTACTGCTGACTAAGCTCATCCTGACTAGCTAGCTGTCTTCTTACCTCTGAAATGTAAATTGTAAACTGTCTATTTTTGACTCTCTGCTTTTTCACTCAGCTTATTCTGGACTTGCTCTGCACTTCTCAGGTTCTCCCTCTGAACTGAATTGTCTGTGAACTTGGATGAACTAATTCTCTACTCTGCTTCTTGTTTGCTTCAACCTCTACTTCTACCTTGCTTCTCTCTCAGATCTTTGCTTCTGATTCTTTCTTGCTTCTCTCTCTGAGTTCTGCTGTCTACTTTCAATTTGCTTCTTTTCTGGGAGCTCTTACATGCTTCTTGTCTGCTTCTACCTCTTTTTGAGCTCTGCTTCCTATTGCTGCTTTCACACTTTGCTTCTACTCCCAGCAAGTCAGAGTGGCTCAGTCAGTATTAAGTCTTGAAGGGTTAAATGTTATAGATTATACAGAGGCTGAGGTTGTAGCCTTCTAATTCTGTGCTAGGCTCTTGAAGATTAGATTGTACAGAGGCTGAAATGCTTCAGGGCTTTAGGACTAGGACCAGGAATTGAATTAGCCAAATAATAAACTGTCTTTGAACCTGAATCTACTTCTTCAAACTGCAAACAAGAAGTAGTGTAAGCAAAAGAGAAGTAGAATGAGGCTATAAATTCTCCAAGACATACTCCCTCCAGCAAGGCTACACTCCCCAAAAGTTTCATGCCACAAAGTTTTCAAATACATAAACCTATAGAGAATACTTCTATTTTAAACCACTACTATAACTATTTATTTATCTATTTATTGATTGATTTATTATTTATTTATTTACTTATATAAAGTAGAGGTTGTCAGTACCAGTCATCCAAGAATAGTGCATCAGAAAATATGTGATCCAATATTCTATAAATCATAATGTGGAGTGCATTTTTGTTTTAATAAAATAAAGGAGGATAGAAGAAGAGTAAAATTAAAATAGAAATAAGAAAAAAACTAACTAGAGCAAAATGCATGGTTGTTTTAGAAATTCAAGAATGTACAACACATGCTTTTTCAAACTTTAGCACCTAATATTTTTGAAATATAAATAATACATTAGTCAAAAAAATAATTACTCTATTGTAAAATTGATTCCAGTGTGAATTATTCATTTTAACATGAATCTTTCTCTTACTTGCATATCCAATTATTCTTGCTTATTTTGATCACTAACTGGGTCACAGCTATAAATATTGTTGCTTATCCCACAATAAGATATTTTCATGTGAGGGCTCTGTTGTATGCCTATTCATTTTTCTTTGCAAGTGGATCTCTAAGCATTTACATATATTTTGACTTGCTGTATGTAAAATGTAGTCTATATAGGAAGACTACATTGTTATCCTACCAAATTTAGTTTTTTCTGCTTTTTTTAATTTAAATATATGTATGTCTGCATGAATTCATATGTACTATGTGCATGCAAGTGCCCATGAAGAACAGAGAGGGATAAAATTCCCAGGGACAGGATTTTCAGGATAATTATGAGTCACCACATGGATGATGGGAAACAAAACTAAGTTCTTTGTGAGAGCAGAAAATTGTTATGTATGTGTATTGGGGAATGAACATTTCCAGCTCAAATGTAGAATAGAAGACTGTGGGCAGCTATGTAGAGTCAAGTTGTTTCCTTCTACCCTGAAGGGGAATGGGTACTTTAACTGGTGATTCATCTCACAGGTCCTTTCATGTTGTTCATAAGTTTTTACTTGTTTACTTAATGATTTTTATATTGAATCTTATTAATACTGACACAAAATAACAAATGAACCTTCTCAACTTAAAGTAATGCTGTACTCTACTCAAGAAGAAAAAAATCATATATTCTCTCTCTTATGTGAATCCTAGCTTATGTTAAATATGTGTTTGTAGGTGGGAATACATATAAGAAAATCCCAGGGTACTAGAAACCAGCCCATATGAGTGAAAAAATAAAATGACTTTAAGAGAGCATGTAGGGAAAACAATAGAGGAAATTGGGAGGTGGAAATACTGGGGAAAATGGAACTGTAAGGTTGGGGCTTTAAAATCAATCAACATGAAACAGGTATGAAAATACTAAATGGAAACATGTTGTTTGAAAGCAAATTCAAAGAATAAAGATAAAACCAACACTATGAAATTTATCAGAATTGAGATTTCTATTAAATTAAATAAGGCATTTCATACTTAATTGTCACAGCAATAGCTTGCCAAGAGTATCAGTAACTCAATCTAAAAATCGGTTCTTCCTTTTCCATTCATGATTAATTTAACATATCCTGTGTTGACTGCATGACAGCTACAAGGACAATAGCAGAGTACCTGTTCTCAGTTTTGTGTTGATTATCGCCCTAGCATGTCAAAGTTTTATTCATGAATCATTACACAGCACAAACAACATATAAGACTTGGTTATACATTGTGTCTCTTATAAACACATAAGGCACACACATATATATTTATTTTCTTAAGAAATAAACATTTTAAAGTTTAAAGAATTCTCTAGATTATTGAAACTAACCTTTATAAATCAGATTTTACTCTATTCATAAAATACAAATTAATCATGTTAAGTGAAACTTCTGGTTAAATAATAGTTTGTTAAAGGCCCAAAACCAGAAAATATGAACTTTAAGTATAGTTCAAATGGACAAGTTGAGTTTAAAAAAGCTTTCTATTTATTATTGTTGTTTTTATTTCATATATTTTAAATTAAAATATAGTTACATTGTTATCTCTCTTCCTTTTTCTTTCTCTAATGCCTCTGCTCCTTTGGAGTGGGGGTCTGCCCATCCATTGTTCTAGCAGATCTTGTAGGGCGGATACAATACAGGTCAAAGGTCCCCCATTGGGCCTTCCTTATTGAATAGTCTCTCTGGGTCTATGGATTGCAGCATCTTTGTCATTTGCTTAACAGTTATTATTCAAATATAAGTAAATATACACCATGCTTGTCTTTTGTGGACTGGGTTTACTTCACTTAGCATGATTTTTTTTTCTAAGTCCCATCCTTTGACTTCAAAATTCATGCAGTCATTTTTCTAATAGATTAGTAATACTCCATTGTGTTAACGTACCATAATTTGTTAATCTATTATTCCATTGGGGAGCATCTAGGCTGTTTCTAATTTCTGGCTATTATGAATAAATCTCCTATGAACATAGTTAAGCAAGTTTCTTTGTGACAGGATGGAATGTCCTTTGGGTCTATGCATAGTCCAGGGGTGCATATAGTAGGTCTTGAAGGGGAGTCAATTCTCAATTTTCTGTGGAATCACCATATTGATTTCCATTGCTGTCATACAAGTTTCCACTCCCATTAGAAATGAAGGAGTGTTCTCCTTGTTCCATATCCTGAGCTGTCCTTTGTGTTATGAATCTTAGCTATTCTGGTATAGGAGGGAAACTCATACTAGTTTTAACTTGTATTTTCTGTATGGCTAAGGATGTTGAACATTTCTTTAAAAAGTGTTTCACTGCCATTTGAGGACCCTTCTTTTGAGAAATATTTAGTTCTGTACCTCATTTTTTTAAAATTGGATTATGTATTTTGTTGATGTCTAGTTTCTTGAGTTCTTTATATTAATTTATATTAATCATTTATCTTAGTGCCTAAGTCTTGGTGTTCTGTTGAGGTTGCCGTCTCCTGTGTCAATGAATTCAAGGCTATTCCCCAGTTTCTATTCTATCAGGTTCAGTGTATCTGGTATTATGTTGAGGTCCTTGATCCATGTGGACTTGAGTTTTGGGAAGGGTGATAAATATAAATTTATTTGCATTCTTCTACATGTGGACATCCAATTGGACCAGCAACATTTTTAAAGATGCCTTCTATTTTCCATTGTGTATTTCTGACCTCTTTATCAAAGATCAGGTGTCCATAAGTGTGCGGACTTATGTCTGGATCTTTGAATCACTTTCATGGGTCAATTTGACCATTTCTATGCCAATACAAGGCATAAAAGGCAGCTTTTATTACTATAGCCCTGTAGTACAGTTTGAGAGTAGGGATGATGATATCTCCAGTAGATCTTTTATTTTTCAGGATTCTTTTAGCTATTTTAGCTATTAAATACTATCCTTTCAAAGTCTGTAAATAATTATATCAACATTTTTGGGAGGGATTGTACTAAATTTATAGATTGCTTTTAGTAAGATGGCCATTTTTACTAAGTTAATCCTACCAACCCAGGAGCATGGGATATCTTTCCATCTTATGAGATTCAAAGGCTTAAAGTTTTTTTTTTTTCATACAAGTCTTTTGTTTGCTTTGCTATAGTCACCCAAAGTATTTTATGCTATTTTCAGTTATTGTGATGGTGTTGTTTCCCTGATTTCTTTCTCAGTCCATTTGTCATTTGTATATAGGAGAGCTACTGATTTTTTTTTTTTTGAGTTGATCTTGTAGCCAGCCACTTCACTGAAGTTGTTTATCAGCTGTAGGAGACCCCTGGTTGAATTTTTAGGGTTTATGCACACTACACACACACACACACACACACGTGTATGTGTGTATATATATATCAAGGGGACTTATTTTCTGGTCTATTTTATTTGATGTTCTGTATGTTTCTTGTACCTTTATAGACATGTGCTCTGTTAGGTTTGGAAATTTTTCTTGTATGATTTTATTGAAAATATTTTCTGAGTCTTTGAGCTGGGATTCTTCTCCTTCCTCTATTCCTATTTTTCTTGAGTTTTCATAATGTCCCAGATTACCTGGATGTTTCATGTCAGGAATTTTTTGGCTTTGTTATTTTCTTTTACTGATGTATCTATTTCTTCCATAGTATTTCCATAGTATTTCTCAGCTCAACTCCTGAGATTCTTTCTTCTATTTCTTGTATTCTATTGCTGTAGTTCCCTTCTGTACTTCCTGTTTGCTTTTCTGGGCTTTTAATTTCCAAGATTACCTTGGTTTGTGTTTTCTTTATGATTTCTATTTCCATTTTCAGGTCTTGAAGAGCTTTGTTTGTGTCATTCAATTGTTTTCTTGTTTTTTTTCTTGGCTTTCCTTAAAGGATTTATTCATTTTTTACCATTATTTGCTTGTGTTTTCCTGGTTTCTTTAATGAGTTTAATCATTTCCTCTAATTATGCTTTCATTGATTTCTTTGAGGGATTTATTCATTTCCTCTTTCAGGGCCTCTTTTCTCTTCATAAAGTTGGATATAAGGTCTTTTTCTTGTGCTTCAGCTGTGTTGGGGTGTTCAGGGCTTGTTGTAGTAGAGTTGTTGGTCCCTGGAAGTGACATATTGTTCTAGTTGTTATTGGTTGTATTCTTATGCTGGCATTTAGGCATCTGGATTTGAAGTGATTATAGATATAGATGCAATCTTCCTGGGTTTGTCTTTATTTGATTAGTGTTTTGTTCCTTGGTTTCTTTTTCTTTGCTGATCATTGGTTTGGTTCATCATGGACTCTTGTCGATCAGAGTGTCTCTGCCCAATTTGGGTGCTGTAGCTCTGGTGGCCGGCTTTGCCTTTGATCTAGCAGGTAGTCTATGTCTGAGTTGCCTGCTGGGTCTTGGAGACTGTTTTCTGGCTGGTCTGAGAAGAGGTGGGTGGAAGAGTGGGGTCAGTGGGCACATGGAGGTGGTTTTGGCCTGTGGGGCCAGATTGGGCACGTGTAGTGTAGGGATCATGTAGTAGACTTCCTACTTAGTCTCTTGGCTCATTTGCATTCTAGATTAATTTTTTCCTGCATGAGAATACATATGAGAAAAGATTGTGTTAGCTCTACAATGTAGCCCATCTTGGTAAAAGTAAAACATCTCCATGTGAACATGGATAGTTTGCAATATGCATTTCTGTGATTCCAGGATCCTGATTCAAGATCTTCATCAATACAAAACAAAGACAAAAGAAAGGAAGAACAAACATTTAGGGAACAGAAGGGCCTTGGAAATAGACTTTTGCTAAAGAGCATATTTCACTGAAATAACACAACCAAGGGGAATGAGCTGTCACTCTGACCAGTATGCATTTAAGTTGAAAATATTCATTGCAAGACATTTACATAACTTTGAATCCACTAGAAATACACAAAATATATATGTCTCTATGAGCTGGCAATGAAAGGAAAATTATCCATTTTTAAAATGTTTAATTATTTTGATATCATACAAGAATGCTTTAATTTTTGCATTTATTTGATTACTTTAAATCTTTGCTAGCCCATTCTTGGAAGATAATCTTCTTCATCTCAGAATTATTGCCAAGAGTAAAGCAATTTTTAGAAATTATATGTATATTGAATTTTATGTGATGAGAAGATTTTTATAAAAATAAGAATAGCTTATTCCCTGTGTGTTTCTGTAAGTCCATTCATAATATATATGTTATGTAGGTAGCTCATCTTTAAAGCCAGGATCTTTCCTTCTTGTTTGTTTGTTTATGTTTCAGTTCAGGGAAAGAGTGAGATACAAACAACTCAGAAAACAAGACTGAAATCACAACCAGGCTGCAGCTCTGAGAGAGACTCAGATGCCTCTTTGGAAGCAATGTGTGTCAAGCTTGTGATGAATCTAATTTTTATATTCAGAACCAAAATGTTGTCAGCTGACACAGTTAATGTGAGAGCATGAGGGAATAGTGCAGGATTTCTGTTTTATAACAAGATAGAGAACATTTCCTATGGAAATAATGTTACCTAAAATAAGAGCTTCAGGTTCAGCTGATTGCTGGAATGCAGACATTCGGGAAGCCTGTTTTCAATTTTATCACAAGGACAATACAAAATGTCATGAGAATTTTCCTTCTGGAAATTTTGCTTCTGGAGCTGAGGCATCTGCCAGTTTACTTCCCACCTCCTGATATCACTGATCTTCACTTCTTAGTGTTTGAAAAGGCATGGCAAAATGTGCAAATTTGTGTGTCTATTCCTCTATTTCTTGAACTTTTCCTTTGCCCTCCTTTTTTTCTTCTTCTTCTGTTTGCTTGTTTTTGTCCTATTGTCATTTGCTTTTATTTTATGAGATTATTTACTAATTATAATCATTGTTATTTGTTTATCTGTAAATGTCTGTTTGTATCCTAATTAGAGAAAGAAAAAGAAAGTGTCTGGATTTCAGAGGAAGGGGAAATGAGGAGGAGGATTTGGAAGGAGTTAAAGGGGGTGACCATTATAAGAATATAATGTATTCAAAACATTTTTCAATAAATGTGACCAAAAATATTAAGACACTATTTTTCTCTCTCTCTCTCTCTCTCTCTCTCTCTCTCTCTCTCTCTCTCTCTCTCTCTCTCACACACACACACATACACACACACACACACACACACACTTCCATTTGTACTGTAAACAACTAACCTTGAAACAGAAGACTGTGTTAAACTACATTGTTTTCTGTGAAAGGATCAAGAAGGAAGTTTGCTTTCTAAAAGCTTCCATGGAGGTATGTACTCTCTTTTTTATTTTGAAAGATACTTCATTAAATTCAGAAGGTTTCTCCTTCATACTCTAAATGACACATGGTTTACTTTGTTATTTAATTCATGATTTAATCCAGTTCAAACTTTCCCACAGTTTTAAAACAATGATTTATCTGGAAGTAAAATTATCTTTTGAATTAAAATTCTAGATAATCTGTTCAATAATCAATAATAATATCCAAATTAAACCCCACAAATTAAACAAGCTCACATATCATACTTATTGAAATCTTCAGAAAATCTGGGAGTACTAGTAAATCACAATCACAATTATCAATAACTATTAATACTTAATACTTAATACTTAATACTAAGTCAAAATACTAAAGTTGTGTCACATAGCATTTTTACTTTTAGTTTTATTATATCTTCCTTTTCGGAGTCTTGATCAGGTATAAACCTTGATTTCTTAATGAAAAGCCTTATGAGCAAAACAGCGCCCACCAACATTGTTTTACAAGTCTTGGGATTTATGTCCACTATATATTTCAACATCACTCCCATTGGCTACACTGAAAGATCCCTTTTATTTTATTACATTGTAATGTCAGAGTTATAGCCCAGTGATGAAGGGAAGGTGAAGTTATATGAGGCTTAGTAAAAATAACATGGGAGTGGCTATTATAGAACAGCAAGGCACAAATGGCAAGTATGCATATACAAAGAAAAAGAAAACAATCTGTTGTGTTTAAAATTTGTACATCTCTAAGTCCTGTTTTAGAATTACAATTTTGTAGACTTTTAAATAATAATCACATTCAGATGGCTTCCTTTATTAGCTCAAATAGAAGGTTAATGAGTATTTATACACATGTCAATATTCTACTCCCTTTATTATTTATATCCTGGGAAGAGAATGATCAGCTCTTGATTTAGATTGGAGTATCCTAAAACCTAGAGGTTGGTGTCTACCCCATGTTACTGCACTCCTGAATTTAAGAATTTTAAGAGGTTATGAATGAGAAGAGTTGGAGATTAAACTGAGAACTTGTCCCAAAGCAAGTAAAATATTTTTTAAAATTTTGTATGTGTATGTGCTGGGAGTGGGATATGTGTTGTGTATGTGAATTCAGGTGTCCACAGTGATCACAGACATCAGATACAAATGGAGCTATAACACAGATGGCTGCAACCTATGCATTGTTGTTGTTGGGAACCAAATTTGGGTGCTTTGCATTAACAGCTCTTAATCACTGAACCATCTCTTCAGTTCCATCTCAAACAATTTCTACTCAATGACAAATTCTAACTTTGTTGATTACTTATAACCTGACTAAATTTAAGCAATTGTAATATAAAATATGTTCTCATTATGCTTCATCATATATTTTAGTTACTTGAATACAGTTTTTAATACATGAAACTAGTAATTATAATCAGCAGTATTACTTTTTTCAGGTCTCTGTATATTACTTATTTTTCTCACTAAAGAAACATAACTTGTTTGATGATGACTTTTTCTTTTTAATATGTTTGAGTCTCAGTACCTTGTTCATGAACAATATATTCTAATTATAGTTTTCCCTCTCTTTACACCTCCTAGTTCCTCCACCCTCCCCTCCCATTCCATCAGGATCCATTTGCTTTCTGTCTCTTATTAGAAAAGAAAATCCTTCTAACAGGAGTAAAACATATCAAAATAAAATAAAATAATATAAAACAAAAACCATCACATCAATGTTGGACAAGGCAAAACAACTAAAAAAAAAAAGAATTCCAAGAGTACAAAGTTGTATAGTCCCTGTGGAAATCAATATGATGATTCCTCAGGAAATTGAGAATCGAATTGCCTCTAGTCCCAGATGGTCCAGTCCTGGGCTCATAACCAAAGTACTGTCCATCCTACCACAAGGACACTTGCTCAACCATGTTCATAGCAACTTCATTCATAATAGCCAAACTTGGAAACAACCTAGATGCTCCTCAGCTGAAGAATGGATGAAGAAACTGTGATACATATACACAACGGAGTATTACTTAGCTTTTTTAAAAATGATATTATGAAATGTACAGGCAAATGGATAGAACTAGAAAAATTTATACTGAGTGAGGTAATCCAATTTCAGAAAGACAATCATGGTTTGTACTAACTTGTAAGTGGATATTAGCTCTTAAGTAAAGGAATATTGTACTACAATCCACAGACCCATAGAGTCTATGCAGCAAGAAGGGACCCAATGGAGACACATGGATCTCTCAGGGAAGGAGAAATAAAACAGTTGTTGTGGGTGGGCTGGAGGAGGAAAGGAATGGAAATAGGAGGGAATGGATAGGCAGAGAGGGATGGAAGTAGAGTATATAGGGAGAGAGAACTAGAATTGGCTTACATTGAAGATGTGATCTTGAGACCTAGTGCAGTGGAAATTCCCTAGCCAGGACCCCCTAGTAATGGGAAACAAGAAGCCTCAACAGGCCATCTTCTTTAACCAACCAAATTTACCAGTGGTGGGCCAGGGACACCAACACAGCCACAAATCCTTCTACTTATAACCTAACCTGACTTCAGGATCTGCTAAGGCAATGGAAGGGTAGAACTCCATTGCATGGGAGGGAGCTCATACCTGACACCGCAGAGCTGGCCAGGAACTGGGTACTGGACAGCCTGTAGATAAGTCCTAATGATACCCTGCTATGCTCATAGATAGGTGCCTATCCCAATTTTCATCAGAGTTGTTCCCTCTGGCACCTGAGAGGATAAGATGAAGAAGTCCAGGGACAAACATCACACAGAGGCAACACCAATGAAGAGCAGGAGGAGGGATTGCAGAGTTCAGAAGAATGGAGGGCACCAGGAGAACAAAACCCACAGAATCAATTGACCAGGACTCTTAGAGGCTCACAGAGATGGAAATGGTAGACACAGAGCCCGCAGGGTTCCCTACATATATCTTAATGTTATCTGTCTTAATGTTCTTGTAGAAGAACATCTAAATGTTTGAGTGGAGTATCTCTGACACTTACCTATGTTTGGAACCCTTTTCCTCTTGTTAGGCTCCCTTGTCTAGGCTATTTATATGGGCTGGAGCCAGGCCTTGTTCCAGGTATGCCCTGTTTGAGTGGTAACCCTGGGAGGCCTGTTCTATTCTGAGAGGATGATTTGGAAAAGAAGGGACATTGGAAAGGATCTTGGGGAGATGGAGGGATGGTAGGATGGGGTCGAAATGTAGTAAAGATATATATATATATATATATATATATATATATATATATATATATATATATATATATATAAATAATTTAGAGACCCACTTAGGAGTCCCATAAAAATAGTAAACTGAAAGCTATAATATAAATGCAGAGTACTTGGTGTGGACCTGTGCAGCCCCTCTGACTGTAGCTTCAGTTGCTGTAAGTTCACAGGAACTGCACTCAATTGATTTAGAAGGTATTGTTCTCCTTGTGTCCTCCATCCCCTTAGGATCTTACACTTTCCATGCCTCCTCCAAGATTATTCTTAAATATATCTCCTGCACTCTAGCCTCTTGTGTAGATTTTACTCTCTCAGGGAATTTGTCAACATTAGTATAAGATTGTTCTAAGAAGGAAGAGACATTGACAAAGTTTTGAACTGCATTACACTACTGCTCAACGGAAATAACTAATTAATAACTTCTGTGTAGAACATTGACCTGTTGGTCCAAAATGGCAGTGAAATTGTTAAAACTTTCACCTGTGAGGACCTGAGATGATATTACTGGTGGGTATAAATGATGTTTAACCTATATCAAACCTTTGAGAATTAAAATCATAGTATTAGATCAAGTAAAATTGCTGAACTTGATTGCTTTAGGAAAATATAGCAAAAGACTGAGATAAATTGATCTTTGATAATGCCACTAGAAATAAAGAAGGCTCAAAACTTCCTTGGTAGTACACAATGGGACTCTCATCTCCTACTATGACAAGAAGATTAGAACCAGGCCCAGTGTTTAATTGAAAAATAGCAGGACTCCAAAGGAATTTACAGCATTCAATATTCATCTAGGAATTTTTCTAGGAAGGCCACTAGTAGTGTACAAAAATAAGTGGCCTGTAGTAACTGTGGCATGCTGAATGATGACAATCCAAGATGATGTTATCTACCTGTAATATGATTGATTAAGACAAAGAGAGTGAGTAAAGATGAAGTCCTTAAGTTTGTTAATCAGATTATGAAACTTAAATGCTTCCTATTTGGCTAAGAAGGAAATTTGCACACCCCTCCAAATCCACACCCTTTCTTTCTCCTATCATAACACAAAACAATCCCTAAAAGGAAATAAAATAAAATAAGACAAACTAAAAACAAAGACAGAGGAAATAGAAGGATGATGAGGAGGAAAAGGATTAAAAAAAGGAAGAGGAGAAAGATAAAAAGACTCAAAGAAAATGCACACAAACACACACAAATAAATGTCATGAACACAGAAAACTGGAAACCATAATATATAAGCTAAGATAAAAAAGCAAAACAAAAACTTTAAATGAGCCAATTCTTGATGTTGAAAAGTCAAGAAAACAATTTATTTACTAGATCTTCCAGAAATAATGCAACCACTATGGTTACTGCCTAGGAGGATACTTTTTAGATTACTGATCTTCAGAAGTCTATGGCAATCAATTTGTTTTTTAAGCCACTGAAATTGTGGTCATTTTCTACAATTACTGTAAGAAACTAATACAGGTAATGAAGTAGAAATGCTGATGGTGGTAGGAAGAATTCAAAGTCCAGGAGCAGAATCTCTTTAGAATATACTGTACAGGATAAAAACAAACATGAAAGTACTGTGCTTGAAGGAATGTTTAAGGAACGCATATTTACCACATCAGAAAGCTGTTTAATGATGATAAAGGAACAACTTTACTAAGAAGGTCACTGATTTCTTTATTGAGGCTTGCTTATATTTAAAACATTCCTTCCAGAAATGAACATATCTCTCTGAGAACAGATATTATGTGACATCATTTTGGAAAAAAAAATAGAGGTTGTGTACTGTGAAACATTGCACACTGACTTATCATATGAGATATAAAATCACAATGGCAACCAGAAAAGGTAGGCTAACAAAAACTATGGAGCTTGTTAATTTTATATTATCTTACTAAGGGCACGATGAACGTACAGTCAGTGAGGGACTGTTCCTTCAATATGGTCAAAACAGATAAATAGATGACTCAATTAGTCAAGGATAGATGTTAGGGAAGATAATTCAAAAGATAGGCACAATTTCTTGTTAAGGGGTCAGAGCTGAGTCAGTTCTGGAGTCATACATATTATCTGGAGGAGAAGTTACAATTCCAGGAAGATGAAATAGCAATTCTAAAGCAAATGAACAGTGACAATTCCCCAATTTCTCCACAAAGAGATTTGCTATCATTGTGTTTGGATAACTATATACTGGGAGAAAAAAATGACCTAACAATGTATTTTAAACCCTTGTTTGAAGAACTACACTAAAATTGATACCCAGACTGACATTCAACATTTCCTTCAGATCACTGAGTTGGATTTAATCAGTAATGAACAGTATCCACCCCAGAAGCAACTCAGGTCTAATGGTCCAATGATTCTGAGGTTACATTGACTTATCATTCTCTATATGCTAAATGAATATGCTTGTCATATGCATAATTTGCATTTTTCTATTTAGCCTATGTGGAATGAGAGATAATCTGAGTTTGGAAGACAAAGTGAGTTCATTAGATTTGCTTCCTGCCATGTAATATAGGAAATGTAGGCATACCAAATCCAGAAAATTAAAGCAGAACAAGTACTGAAATGAGCTCAGCTAAGGACTGAAGATGGAATACTTTCATTTTATTGTCAGAAAATTCAGCATTCTGCCTTTAAAATGACCTGACTTTAAGACAAAGTCAACCTGTAAACTTCTTCCTGTTCACTACAAAGTAAACAGCCCCCACTCTAACACACAATATTGCCAGAAATGGTGTTCTGTCCTAATACATGAGGCCAAATGACATTGGGTTGAGATTGTGCACCAAAATAAATATTTCCTTTTAATCTGTTTCCCTTATAGCTGGTGGTAGATGCTGAGACAGAATGAAGAGTAATCAGAAGAGCAGATTAATTTAGCCATACACATACACATTGCATTATGTGGTTACTATTTTTACCAAAAATCAACTAGGGAACTTACATTTGTTTCCATGGTAAACAGTTCAAATTTATCTGAATGAACCAGAGTAAACATTGTTTCACATGTTCTCTACAGGGTAATGTGCTCAGGGCTTGGTATCCAGCTGTTGATGTTATTTTTGGAGGTTCTGGAAATTTTAGGAGGTGGGATGTGGCTAAAAGAATAAAAACACTGGGAGTAAAACCTTGGAAGTGAAGGCAGAATAAATATTCTGCTTATCATTGGCTTATTCCTGTTCACCACATAATGAGTGACTCTTCTTTCCAACATATTCTTGTTAGTATTATGTTCAATTCAAGAACATTGGACAAAATGGACTATGTATAGCCAAAAAAATCAATCTTTTATATTTTCACATGGTTTCTGTTAGATATTTTTTCACAGCAACAAGAAAAAATAATGAATCCTCTTTCATATATTTCCTGAGAGGTATCACAATGTTCTTCTCCTTGTCCTCAGATGACTTAAGAGACTGAAAGAAAGAAAGAAAGAAAGAAAGAAAGAAAGAAAGAAAGAAAGAAAGAAAGAAAGAAAAAGAAAAGACAGGAAGGAAGGAATAAATAAATAAATAAATAAATAAATAAATAAATATCTGTCAGATTGTCACATGGGCTATTATATCAAAGCAATAAATCAAAATAAAAGTAATTGTAAATGAAATTGCTAATACCTAATTGGTCACTTTAGAAATATTTCCTGAACCACAGGATCTTCAAGGGACCTATGGTATCAATATTGGGTTTAGTATATACCAAACAGAAATATGTCATGTCTTAACTAAAGGATTTTCATTCACTTCCAAAATGTGTTAAGTCATCCAAAGTCTAGAAGGTGTTTCTAGCTTCTCACACTGTATATATTACAAGAAGAAGATAGACTTAAACCATAGTGTGTGTCAGGTAGCTATAACAGCTGCTAGATCAAGAACAGCTGGCATTGCATGCCAGGGCTATGATACAAAGAACTCTGTAAGTTGGGCAATTTAAACTAATATGCTAATATTAAGTTAGATTAATGATAAAGGAACAATAGAGTACATGTATATCAGGAAATTTTACAACTTTCAAAGATTTACTGCCATCCTTTTGACCTCTGTGACCACAGATCTTAAACATATTCTTTCTAGTTGTTACCAGGTTAAGCTGCCAAACATTACTTATTGTTGTCAGATATATTAAGTTATAGATCATGGAGTTATAACAACAGTTTAACAAACCATTGTTAGACAAAGGTGGTACAGCATAACTATTAACTGAGGACCACCAAATAACATGACAGCTGCATGGGGTGTTCCCAATCAACAGTTCTGCACCTGCACTTTTGTGGCCAGTTTTAGAGCGCTTACAGTAATAATGTATGCATTATCACTTACAGTGATAATGTGTGCTTGCTTATGTCATTAATGAAGAATTCACAGTTCAGTTCACTAATTTGTCAGTTTGATAGAGATGGTCTTAAAATATTTTGTCAAAATGTGGACTTCCTAGGGGACTGGGGAGTTGGCTTATGAGTTAAAGTGCTTGCAGTGCAAGTCAGAATACCATTCTGGACAGCAATACCAATGAAGATATTGAATCATATTAGAGGCCTACCAGTAATCTGAGTGAAAAAGAGGTAGAGATAAGGGATCCTTGGAGTAAATTGGTTAGGCAGACAAGGGTTATTTGTGAGCTGTGGGTTCAACTGAGAGACTTTAATCTCAAAGAATATAGTAGGCAATAATCAGGAAGATTCAAATTTCAACCTTGTGCCCACATACATGCCCAGACATGTTACACAAATACATAGGCATATACACATGAACAGTTACTTACACATGCATACTACATACACATAGACTGGAGAGAAAATAACAATGCTGTCTTCAAAGTAGAAAAATAAATATATGTGTTGAGTGATTAACTGCTTTGAAATGGAAGAAACTACAAATTAAAATATATGTGAAATGATAAATGATACATATTTTGGTTGGCTGATTGGACAAGGCACAGAAAAGGATTTTCTAAGATTGTGGTCTCATTGATGTAATGGTTTATGGAAGATTTTCATAAATTATATTTTTATTACTTTTGTTTGTGATTACTCAGAATTACCAGTGTGGACAGCCAGGAATGATATTATGTTAAAACAAATTAGGACTCACAACTGGGCTATATTTTTAAAAAAGAAGTTTTTATTGTGTGACATTTCCTGGGGAGTTGTTAACAAATGTCTGCTCACCCTAAATAGGGAGCTGATGATAAACCAAACAAAAACAACCCAAATTCAGTGAACCACTGAATTTTACGAGGTTATTTGCAAAAAGAGTAGGTAAAAGTTTCCTTAAAAGAACATGGGCATCTCAAAGGAAGCTTCACCACTAAAAAGCCCCCCACCTTATCAGGATGATAACACGAAAGAGCTACACCACTTGAGATCCCAGCACAGCTTGCAAGTACCTCCATAGGTCAGAAAGTCTACTCTAGTAACAGCTGTTTGCTGTTTATTCAGCATAGAGGAGGGGAGCGGTGAATCTTATAAATCTCAGCTCCTCAAAAGTTTAAAGGTATTTCTTTCCAAATATCAGGATCCAGTCTTGACTCTACATGAGGTTATGTTTCAATTCAGAGGAAATTGTTGTCAAACAGCTTTGTACAACCATTTGGAAATAGAAGAGTAGTTATAAATAGGAATTAAATAGACAAAAGATAGTAAATTAATTTATTTTCAGATTCTCAACATTGAGAATTCAGCATATGTTGCTAATATGTACTTAGTCCCCACATGTTAGACTATGAGAATAGAAAATATACTATCAATGGGAACTATGTAAGTAAAAGTATTGAAAAGTATTTGGAATGTATTACTTTAACAATTGCACAGGTGGCTAACAGGGAGCTTATTACTGAGTGAATGTATCAGTATGCATCAGTTTATTCCATGAAGTCTTGTTCTACTTTTTGCTCCACATATTTTTAAATAATTAAGTTTTTAAATCTCATCTCCAACACACCCAACTTGTTAGTTGTCATTTATTAAATGTTCAATGAAAGTTAAAATTTAATTTGTGTAATAATAAAATTGTTGCAAATGAGTTATTTCAACAGAAAAAAATTACTGACTCATATTTTTTTAAAAATCTTTTTGTCAATTTGAAGCAATATCCTTACAGTAGGATCAAGATATGTCAAGTGCCTGTCACCTTCTGAAAACTAAGTGAAACTGAGAAGGGAAGAGCTAATTCCCTGAGGTCAGGAGTTCTTCATTGTTGTTTATTTTGTTTTACTTTAAAATATGATGTTTCTTGCTTTTTGACTTTGATATCCTTGAGCTTTAAATCTATTCATAACATTTATGTAATGGTTCAAGAATCAAAAACAGATGATAGACATTTAAACAAAAGAATGGTAACTCACAATCATTTGTTTTCCTTTTATGGATATATGTAATAATTTTTCTTATGTAATAATTTGTTAGTTAGAGTGAAGCTTGGGGGAGATATTCATTAATCTTTAATCTGTTGTGGCACATGCAGTCAAATTAGATACCTTAGAAAAGTAGGATGACTGAATGGCTTATTGTAAGGCCTAGAAGCTTCACTCCTGCTGGTTATATTTCATAGCTCTAGAAGGTACTATATACAGTATCAAAGAAGAAAAAAGAATCACCAATCTTACCAAGTTGGGAACCCTGTGAGCTAAGCAATGACTGTGCTGTCAAGCCATTCCCACTGGCACAATAGTGGGAATATAATGATAGTAGCCAATTACATTCTGATTAGATATAAAACCCATTCTGCTAATTGAAACCTATACCTGGATCCATTATCAGGGCCAAGAACCCTTGGTTAAATAGGTTATAGGCCCTACAGGAGAGCCTATTACTATTATCCTGCTAAATGAATACAGTATTAAATTTATTACTAATGACTTATGTTTATAGTCACATATTAACAGCATTTCCAAACTCTTAGTTGTTAAGTATTTGTAGTATTTGCAATACATGTATTTGAAATATATATGGATTAACAGAGAAACTTACAACTGGCCAAGGAGCAAAGACTAAGAGACTGTAAAATGTTCATCAAAAGTACTATATCTACATTGTATCTTCTCTTCCAAGACCCAGGAATTAATATGCAATGAGAGGCAGAAACAGTAAATAAATACAAGAAAATATTATCCTCCATACACAACATGGCAGCTTCTCATATGACCTCACAGGTGTTAGGAAATCACATGTATACCTTGTATAAACTAAATTCATAGCAAACCTCAGCACAAAAAGATGAGATCAGCATAAAGTTATATCCCTAGCCTAGAGGTCCTTGGCAATTAATAGCTGCTGATAGAGGGCAAATCAATTTTCTTTAATTTTGTTGTTTCTGATTGGTCAACTATCATCTAGTGGAAGCGATATATTCAAATTCTTTTGGTAACCCAATTTGGACCTGAGGAATGGAGGAAAAAACACGAAGTTGTGTGGGTAAGTTTGTAGAGAGTTGGATCTGGGAGGAGTTGAGGCAAAGGGTGAATTTGTACACAATTCTCAAGGAACTAAGAAAAGAAAAAAAAATCTTTCTAAAAAAATAATACAAAGAACTTCATTTAAAAATATCTCATTCCCTACTGAGCATAATAATGTATAGTTTATTAATTTCATCTAATGCTTTTCTATTTTTGAGGATCAAACAATGAACTTTATGCATGCTATGAAACATCTCTGTCCCCACACTACATATCCAGCTATTTACTTATATTATGGACTGTTTTTGAAATAGGAACATTTGATTTAATGATTTTCTCACTTTATGATGGCTTGCAAAAACTAATTACTTACTAAAATCATCCTCAATTTTTGAACTTTATTCATTTTTTTTTAATGTGAGAGGTAGTGTTACAAGATTTGATAATTATACTGGGTAGCATTAGGAAGCTTTACCTTGAGCAAAAGTGTGAACCAAAAGTAAAAACCAATAACAACAGAAAAATTAAACATAACCAAGTTCTGGCAATCTAGAGTCTACTGTACTGGTAAACTATGATATTTGTAGATTAGTTGTAGTAAATACTTTTATAATTCATCATTTCCACTTTGTTAATCATTCTGTTGAAAGACAGATTGTCATAAACCAAGTATCATCAATATCATATATGATTATTTTAAGAAATTAACCTAGATAAGTAAATGATATATACCTCATAGGCATAGAAAAACAATAACAAGGCAAATTTAAAATCATTAGGTGGAAAAGAATTATATACATTAAATAAAAATTTATTAATTTGAGCCCAAAAGAGCAATTCAAATGATCAATGAAACAAATATTTGCTTCTTCAAAAAGATAAATAAGATCTACAAATCCTAAGACAAACTAACCAAAACCAAATGACTCCAATTACTAAAATTAGAATGAAAATGGATCATTTCAACAAATAATAATAAAATTAAGAGTACTACTGGGAAATAATTTGAAAGCCTTTTAAAAACATCTCTAATGTCTAGAATAAATAGGACTATTTCTAGATACATGTAATGAATTAATACTAAACACAACATGTAAACAGACTAAATAGATACACATTGATCAATGACATTGTAGCGGTAATCTAGAGTGTTTCAACAGAGAATAGTTCAGGACAACATGCTGTCAATGTCACCAGATCTTTAATGAACTAACCCCCAAACTCTTCAACTCTAAAATAAAAAGGTATTGTCAAAAATATAACTCTTGACCCCTTACTAGATGCAGAAAATACCTTTGATAAAATACAACATATATAATTTTGTGATAGAAGAACAGAAGAAACAAGGAACAGATTGAGCTAACTTCAACAGAATACAGGCTGCATACAACAAATTTATAATCATCACTGTACTAAAAGGAGATAAACTGAAATCATTTTCTCTACAATCAAGAAAGATTAGCAGAGGGAAGAGATAAGGTGTCTGGTATTGTGATTGTATTGAATTGGAAGAACATTGGGGAAATAGTCCTCTTTTATTGAAAATTAGATTTTTTTCTCTCAAACAGTATGTTCTGATTATGGTTTTACCTTCCTCTACTCCTCTGAGGACTCCTGTTCACCATCTCCTATCGCATTTGGGTTCACTCCCTTTCTGTCTTTCATTTGAAAAGATCTGGATTTTAAGAGTTAACAAAACATAATAAAAGAAAATGTAATAAGATAAAACAAACCCATCACATTGAAGTTGGACAGAGCAAAATAGCACAAGGAAAATGTCATTCACACACTCAGGAGTCCCACGAAAATACTAAACTAATAGCTATAATATATATATATACAGAGGACCTGGTGCAGATTTCTGTTGAAGCTTGGTTTGTCTGTTATAGAAAACTTACCAATTATATATTCATATATTGTTTTGACAACTGTATAAAGAAATAGTTATAGGGAGGAGAGATTAAAAATTGTCAATGGGGACCGATTTGGAAGCTGTTACAGTGATGATACCTCCCTAAGGATAGGGTCAGGGAAGTGGAGATAAGTACAAGGAACTGGAGATATTTCTTTGGAGCAAAAAGGATAGGATATATGTAGTAAATTAAACACAGATTCCATGAATGGAAGAATTCAGGGTGATTTCTCATTTTTTATTTAGAAGTTAAGATTTCTTAACTTAGAATTTATTTAAGTTAGTTAAGTTAGTTAAGATTTCTAATATTAAAATACCTGACTTAAAATCATGATTAACTTTCTATAACTCCAAATGCATCTGTATGAACATGGTACACAAACTCATGCAGTCTTTGACATAATTGAAAATGATAAACAATATTATGAATAAAAAGTTACTGAAAATATCACATACACAAACATGAAGTAACATTTGGATCGTTTCTTTAAATATTAATTTTTATTTATTCACCCTCAGTTTCTAAGTGAAGTTCAATATGGTATTATTCAATAAGAGAAAATAAAACTTGATGAAAACTAAGATATATTCTCATATTTAGATTTACAGATCAAAAGTGTTAAGAGTATTACTGAGAATAGCAATTACAGCTACAGTACATTATCTTGAAATATATTGGGGGAGACAGGACATATTTTATAATTGGCTTTATAAAACTGTATGATTTATGTGTTTATTTGCTTTCTAAGCAATGTTCCAAAGGAAAGTAATATTTATTTAACATTTTCTCACTCTTAACAAAAAGGAACAATTGCCTTCCATTCTTACCTAAGCTCCTCATTCTGCTAAATTAGGTCAATCTGGAGATAGTTGTGGCATATTATTTTCCTTTGTTTCACTTCTATTAGCTTTGCCATGTCTTAGTAAATAAATGCCTAGTGAAAGTACAAATGTCTGAATAAATAAGAGTCAGTGAATAAAACAATGTAAATAGACTCATAGAAGGCTATTCTCAAGAGCTCCTGCTTTTCAACATGACATTTATGTTGAATGAGAACAGTATATGAAGAAGATTAACTATCCCTAAGTATGAAATCATGTACTAGGTTTTTTCTTTTGTTACTATAGTGCACCTAACCAAGTATCAGTTTATCAAAATGTAAGCGAGGAGCTGTGTGGTTCCAATACACACATACTACACAAGCAAGAACTATGTGCATTTGATTTCTAATAAATCAGAAGACAGATTAATTTACTATAAAACCCTGATTGTTAATGGAACTAGAAACAGCTTGTCAGTCTAACTTATATTTTTCATTCTAGGCAAAAAAATCATGAGCAACAAAATTGGAATCAATACAGTGCTTTGCAAGCATGAAATTAGAACAAGGAAGATTGGTTCTATGACTCAACACATAACTTTAAGTTAGGATAGACTGACATATCATAATAAAAATACATATACAAGTAACGTCAATTTATCAAGTATAATCCTTAAGTTAAAAAAAACTCTCAACAGCTTTCCAGTTTTACCTCTAATATTTAATTGTCATTCATGGTGCTTTGAACTTAGTACTCCATCCACCTGTCCAACCTCTAACTGTCTAAATCAAATGCTACTTTTATTTGATTCCTCCACAATAATGAAACGTGTTGGCAAATTTCCAGAATACAAATGAAAATTAGGCTGATAATCTTAATAAGCAAGAGAAAAAGCTGTTGGAACATTCTTAATTCTACTTCCATACATATTCATGATATTATACAATTAGATATTACTTCATATATATTTCAAATCATACCATACTGAATCTCTTTCACCAGCACCCGTAATGTACCTATACTATGCCACTTTATAAAAATATTAAACATAGATGAGGTGGTTATACGCATAGTAAAGTTAAATAAGATTCAGAAGAGGATAATGTAGAGCTATTGCCGCTTAGTTTTATGAATATTTTATTAATTTGGAGTTTTAAAAATTGAGCTTTTGTTGATAGATTGATAGTGACAACTTTCATATAGACAGAAGTGTATATCAAGTGACTGATAAATCAGTATGATGTGTTCAGGATATATCCATAATTGAGGACTTAGTGTGAATCCATAAATTCAAGTCAAAGTTCATGTTTAAATGGACAACATTCTAAAAGGTGTATGTTGTTTTTACTTTTACATCATCTACATTTTTACAACCAAATACATATTATTTTATACATAAACTAGTGATACAGTTATCTACCACTGACAATTATGTGCTATTATAAAAACTGGTTGGACATTTTCTTTTTGTGTGTACATCAGAGAAAGAGTTCAACCAGTTTAAATAATTACATGGGTCTACACTGATATGTAGGTTCACTTATTGTACATTATATGTATAGTGTATCAAAATCACCATTTTTAAATTTTTAAACAGCTTTATATGGATTTTATGAAGATGTCATAATACCAAAATTATGTAGCTATTTAATAAAATACAAGTGAAATGATGAATTGTGTTCACTTACTGTCCATTATGAGTACAGTTTATAATGATCACTATTTTTATAGTTTTAACATTTCTATTTGTATCTATTACAGTCCTATAACACCAAGATTGCATTATTATTTAATATACAACCAAAACAATAAAATGTAGTTTATTATATCTTATAATAGAGATAATGAGGATAATTCAAGAAAATTAAACTTCTGCAGTGTCAGAAGCAAATTAAGAGTTGACTTCATGTTTGAAAGTGTAAAAAGGACCATGCCACCACCTTAACATATGAAATATTAATCTAGGAAGTTTCTTTTGTATATTTAGGTGGGGGCAATAGAGTTTTCTTTTAAATAGAAGTTATTTGTTCTTAAGTCTCTGAGTCCTCTTATATTATCTGCTCTTTATCTTCTGAAAGAAAGTCCCTAGTGAATGCTGCCCATGTTTCTAAGTACAGGGACGCAATAAGTCCTCATTCTGTCACATATTTTAAGTGACTCATGTAACTAAAAATATATCTACTGGTTAAAAGCCTGCACTGTTTTTTGAAATGGTCCCAAGTTCAGTTCCTAACACTGACCCACCCAGCTCACAATAGCCTCTGATTCCAGCTGAAGAAAATTATGGTAACTCTTGCTTCCATAGGTTCCTACATTCACATGTACATGATATCTTACTTACTTAGGGTTTCCATTGCTGAGCTAAAACAGCGATGACCCAAAGAAACTCCCAAATAAAATGATTTATTTCATCTAATAGTTCAACATTATAGTCTGTCACTGAAATAAGTCAGTGCATGAACTTAAGCAGTGCAGGAAGCTGGTGGCAGGAGCTGATCCACTGGCTATGTAAGAATAGTGTGTCCTGACTTCATTAGTCTGTTTTCTTACATCACCTGTAACCACTAATTCATGGGTGGCAATAGCACAATAAACTGGGCCCTCCACATCAATCATCAATCAAGAAATGCACCATGGGCCAATCTGGTGGAAGCATTTTTTCAATTGAAGTTCTCTCTTTCAAAATGATTCTAATTGATCCCTTATCAACTGGACACATAAATATATCACTGATAAACCACAATCACTCCTTTCTCTATCATCCACAATATCTCATATTAATATTGATAATTAGTATTACAATATAAAGCATTCCAACTTGTTAAAATCCTGTAATCCTTAAGAATTTAAACACTTTAAAATTCAGTGACAATAAAATATCCAAAACTACTTTCAAAGTTCAAACCTTCCTTGAAAATCCGTAGTGTCTCTAAAATATTTAAAATCTATCTGGAACAAATTTTCACCAAAACTTCAAAATTCCTTTAAAATGTCTTTTATCTATGTGTTCCCTTTACATATCTCCTTATTTAGAGAGGGAAGACCAGGGCACAGTCATAAACAGAACAAAGTAAAACAAAAGCTCAGCAGTATAAAGCTCAAGGTTAGACTCCTGGGATTCATAATCTTCTAGGCTCCAAAGGACTTAGAAGTGGTACTTCTGCTCTGCCACCCTCTGCACACATAGATTGTGTCCTTAGCTCAGTTCCCCTCCACTCCACAGCTGCTAATACTCTTGATGTTTGTCCCATGGTACTGGCATCTGAAAAATGTTGAGTTCCTTACTGCCACTGGGCTGAATTTTCACCAATAGCCTTCAGATATCTTAATCATGTTCACATAGTGACAAGCCTCAATTTCTTTCCATGACATCTATAATCCTGGGCTTTTCACTGCTACTGAGGATGAAAATTCACAAATGGCTTCTTAAGGGCAAGCCTCAGCTGCCTTCTATGACCCTTTCATGACTTCAAAACTAATGCTACATGGGAAACTCTTACATGTTTACCAAATCCAATTGCCAGCATAAGGTATAAGGTTCAGCTACAATTGGAATACAGCTTCTATGTGTTGAATACAAGGAAAAACTTCCCAGAAGATTTTTGCCTTGGTTATTCTGGTCTATCTTAATCACAGATGATGTCTCAGATCTAATTAAACAGTATCAACTGTCCCAATAAAGCAAGATTTCAGTGATGACATCTTTTGTAAGTCATGGCTTATTTATCCACTCCAGGTGATCAGACACCACAAACTCTTAAAACAAAATATCATATCAATGGCTGCAGAAGAATCTTTGCTTCCCTCTGAAACATCAGAAGCAAGATCATAATCATCTGCATTGCTCTCACCATCATTTTCTAAGTTACTACAGAATAACCCATAAAGCACTTAACAAATTTTCCAACCCCAAATTCAAAAGATAACCAGACTCTTCTCTAAAACACATGATTGGTTCTGTCACATCAATGCCCACTCCTGGTACCAATTTCTTTTTTAGCTTTCTAATACAGAGACAAAACACCATGACTAAAAGCAACATGGGGAATAAAAGGTTTATTTCAGCTTACAGTTTCACATCACATTCCATCACTGAAGGAAGTCAGGTCAGGAACCAAAGCAGGACAGAAAACTGGAGACAGGAACTTATTCAGAGGCCATGGGTAAGTGCTGTTTACTGGCTTGTTCAGCCATCTTTATTTTACTACCTAGGATCACCATCTCAAGAATGGCATGTGTATAGTTAACATAGACTTCCCACATCAAATCTTCTGTTGGGTTCATTTTCTCAACTGAGTCTCCCTCTTATAAAATGACTCTACCTTGTGTTGAGTTGATAAAAAGAAAAAAACTATCTCTGTCACAGATATCCACATATGTAGAAGTCATGTGCATCCTTGTGCTCACAGATAAGCACTAGGGAAACCTGGAATGTTAAGTAAAAGGGTTGTCCTTTTAAGAGGAGGAATACAATACCTGTTATCCACCCAGAAGTTTAGACAAGCTTTCTAGCCTGGCGACCTTTGCTCTACTGTGTCTAGAGACTTTTTTGGCACTGGATTCTCCTGTGGACCCTTATATAAGCTATATTGTCTTAGTCAATTTATCTTTATGGACTTTACAAAGAATTTGGATGTATTCACATCTGATCTGTATTTATCTTACTTTTTTCTTCCAGAAGTTTTATATATGCTTTATTGTGCACACAATATTGAGGTAAGTATCAACAGGAAAGTTTTCACCAAATTATGCCTTGAATTAAATATACCTAAAATAATTTGCTCAAGAAATTACTTCAGCAGTTTGAACCAACACTAACTACTTAGTAGTTTTGAAACAAACTGACTTCATGTTTATTGTCTGTCTGTACACTTGTGAAGGTCACACAGATGCCATACACACATAGCAATGCATGCATGCACATATTAAAAAATAAAATATTAAAACAGATTCAATAGACCATAATAAAATAGAACATTTCCTGATAAAATTTCAGGAAGATTTCAGGATATGGAAAGTACATTAAGTGTGCTAACCCAGATTCAGTGTGTTTTCTTTTTCATATGGAAACATTAGCTTACAGTATTTATATGTACGTGGGTATATTTTGTGAAACTAAAAATGGAAGCAGAAATTATTTCTGATATACAGGCACCTGTATAACTATATGACAGCATTCTGAGTGAGTTATTTCATGTGATAAATTGAAATAGAATGCAAATTATGGAGAGAAAGAAAATTATTTCAAAATGCAACATTTCTACTAGTAAAATCAGAAACGCCATGGAAAGCCAATAGAATTTTGTAGAATTCCTAAATGCTACATGTAAAAGCATATTTCATTAAGTACTCTATAAAAGTCACATTTCCTTGTGTACAAACCAAAATTGCATGTAGGGTAAAACTGAATGTTGAAGTTTGTTCTCTTGTACCAACACCCACTGTGACAAATTCATAACTTGTAACTGATTCCTAACTTGTAAAAGACTCCAACTGTGCCTTTCATGCCCTAGCTCTAAAAAGAGACAGGAAAGAGAAAGAGAGAAAATTCACTGCCCTTCTTGGCTTTCCTTATCTGTCTGAAGCTTGGAGAACAGGAACTCATAGGGAACTAAACTATCATCTCTCAAACTGTTCCACCAACTGTATGATCCCACCAACTGCTACCACCCCCATTATACCCTAGGCTGTTTCCAGAAGTCCAAGAAGCATGTCACCATAAGCAGAGATGCACAGGACAGAAAACTTCTTGGCAAAGTGTTCTGTTGTTTCCCGCTCCTGCCCCCTTTTAGTAAGCCATACGTTGTACAATATTGATTACTTTTTCTCTGAGGTCTTCTGCTAGGCCATCTTTTTTACTTTCTGGTCTTCAGAAGTTTAGCCTTAGCATTTGTACATGATGCATTACTAACAGAATGCAGAAGAGAGGGTTTTTATTCCACTGTCAAAAACTAGTAGAAGACTCTCTTTTTATGGCTCTGCTCTTCAAAAGTATACTGTTTCTTTGGAGGTTGAATGTGGTTTGGACTGTTCACCTTGTTTGCAGGTTGGCATGAAGTCAGTTTACTTGATGAATCATTAACACACAAGGATCTATTTTCTATAAAAGTGCTATAAGGACCTTCATGTTTCCAGGAATGCTGATGTTCATTAATATTAAAAGCAACATTCTCTTTCAACATATTGTCCACTGACTCTTTTGCATGGAGACAGCCCATTCTCTTGAATGTCTGGAACTTTGACTTTAGGATGTTTTCCTCTAATTCTGTTTGCTATGTTTTCTTCCTCTAAAAATGACATCACAAATTCCTTTTCTGTGATGTTCACAATTCTATGATTGGTCTCATGGCTATATGCCAGTTAAGAGATTTTTTTTTATTTTTAAAATTGAGGCTTATTCATGAAAGCTTAAATCAGTGTTTTGCAGTAGATTGCCAACAATAGCAGGCCTTGGGATGTCTTTTAGGACACACTTCTCTCAGCTTCACAACTCATGTCCAAGTCCACAGGCATATGAATTCCTCTGGTTGTGTCCTACCATCTGTAATTTTAGTTATTCTCTTACCCTCTTCCCTTTTATATCTTTCTCAACAATTAGGTTTTGTGGTCACTTTGAGATATATTGGAAGGTAGCAAGGTGAGATCAGGAAAGAAAGGAAATCATAGAAGACTCAGACATTCTAATGTTTTTAGATAATTATGTTGTTTCTTGTCCATAGTCTTAGTGATTGCACTAGGTGTTTCAAAGTTTTTTCCACTAAATAAATGTACTGAAGTTGCTAAGAGAAAAGCCTCTGCTTAGAATCTGTTATAGAGAATGTTAGTGTTATAATTATGTTATATTTGTTATATTATACTGTTATATAGTACACTATTTTATTACTCATGAAACAAAAAGATTCCATGATCTAATAAACTTGAAAAAAATCCATGTTATACAAATGAAGCTGCACTGTGTCTTGCTAAACTACAAGTGAAACAAAACATATCATCTTCCTTTCCCCATTCTTTTGGGTAATTATAAAACAGGATATTTCTGTGTGACTTTTCAGTGAAAAGCCCAGGGTAAGAAATAAAGTCTTGCACAGGGTTCCAAGAGCCAAGAAACATTATTGCTTCAACTTATTAGACTTATTCATATCCGATTTCCTTTTTTACTCATGAGTAGAATGGTAGAAGATGAAGTAGAGTACATAAAGTAAAAAAAAAAAAAATGTTTTTCACAAATAATTAGGTACATGTAGGTCCCTGAAAGAACCACATTCTTCTGCCACTTCATAACTTTGTAAAACTGTAACATCATAGGTTCATTTGTGTGTACACAAACTACAAAGGTTTAAATCTTTGATAGATAAGCAGAGGACCCAGTGATAAACTCTAAGATTATTTGTGAGACTGATACAAAAGTGAATGGAAGCCACGAGGAAGGATTCCAGTGCAGCTTTGCATATTGAAGGAAGCAAAAGCAATAATGATAATATTCTTTGGCAGAAGACTCGCACATTATTTTTTTGGAACAAGTTAAGTCTTAATATTGTTATCAGTCTCAAACAGGAAACTCCATATCTTAGGAGGACAAGAAATACAGTACTTAGAAGAAATGGAATAAGTAAGTATATCTAAGAAAAGAAAAGTTCATAAAATAGAGAAAAGCAATGCCACTTACTCTTTAACACATTTTTAAATGAAGTGGACAGTTTTAATAGCTTAAAGACATAAATGAATGAATAAAAAATACGAGTATTTGAAAATAATTTATAAAAGAAAAAAGATGATGTGCCTTTCAGATATATAGTGTAATAAAGTAGATTTTTCAGAGCCTTATCTTCAATGAAATCAATACCTTAGAACTAAAGAACTTAATTCTGTAACATGGCTTTTTTGAAAATAAAATTTCAAGTTATAATACAAATGGGTTCATGATGGTGTTTCATATATTATACTTTCAGGCCTCCTTCCATTGCCTTCATTGTTCTCCCTTGTCATCTTTTTTTTCCTAGTTCAAATCCTCTCTTCAAATAACCTTCTCTCCTGCTTTAGTGACACATGCATTTATTACTTTCCTACTCCCTTCTCCTCTCTAATTTAAAGCATCTACCTCCCCTCTCCTCCGTCTTGGTCTTCTTTCTAACTCTATGAACTAAATATGTACTCAAACATACCCTACACAATTGACATATAGCTTCTATATGATAGAAGATATTTATTATTTCTAATTCTGAGCATTGTTTATTGTTTAATGTCATGATATCCAGTTCTGTTCATTTTCATTCTGTTCATCTGTTATATCATTTTTTTATTCTTGAATAAATGTCTTTTCTGTACATTTATATTTTTTATTAATTCTTCCATAGATGGACATCTACCCTTCTTCCATTTCCTAGATATTGTGAATAATAGTACAAATATAAAACCATGTGTGTGTATTACTGTGGTGTACTGTCTTTGAGTCCTTTGAATATTACTCTAAAGTGGTATAACTGGGTCATAGTATAGATTTATTTCTTTATTACTGTATTGAGACAGGGTTTCTTTGGGTAGCCCTGGCTGTCATGGAAATTGCTCTAGTATACCATGTTGGCCTCAAACTCAGAGAAATTTGTCTGCTTTTGTCTTGTGAGTGCTGGAATTAAGGGTATGTTCTATCAAGCCCGACATTTATACTTATTTTTTAATTTTGAGGAATCCTCATTATTTTTATGACATTACTAGCTTTTATTCCCACCACTATTGAATATGGGTCCATCTTTTTTGCACATTTGGAGAGGGACGAAGGTAATGAATATAGGGAAAAATGACTGGAATTGGAGGACATTTGGGTGGTAGTATGGAAAACTAGTGCAGTGGAAACTCACTGGAATCTATGTGGGAGTCCCTTCTGAGGACTCCTAGTAATATGGGATAGGGAGCCTGAACAGGCCACATCCTATAGCCAGGCAAGGCTTCCAGTGGTGGGGCTCAGACATCACTGCAACTACAAGAATTTCAATCCTATCATGCCTGCAAGATTTTCTGGGGCAATGGAAGGGCAAAACCCTGTGTCAAAGGAGGAAGTCCATTCCTGATACTGCATAGCAAGCCAGAAAGTAGAGACTGGATAGCTGGAGGTGATTTCTATTGATATCCTGCTCTGCTCATAGATTGGTGCCAGCTGAATTTTCATCAGAGAGGCTTCCTCTAGCAGCTGATGGGAGCATATGCAGGTACAAACATCATGCAGAGCTCTGGGAACCCCACAGAACAGGAATAGGAGGGATTTTGGGGATTAGAGGGGTTATGGACACCAGAAAAATAATCCCCATAGAGACAACTGACTAGCACTCTTAGTAGTTCACAGACACTGAAGCAGCAGTCAAGGAGCCTGCAGGTTTCCTAAATATATCTTATGATTGTCTGGCATAGAATTCTTCCAGAATTTCTACAAGTTTAAGTGTGTGTGGGGTCTCTGACCATTTTGCCTGCCCTTAGTATCCATTTCCTCCTGCTGAGTTGCCTTGTTCTGCCTCATGTTACTGCTTGGGTTAGTGGTTGGTCTTGTTCCATCTTGTTATTCCGTGTTCAAGTAGTAACCCTAGGAAGACTGTTCTGTATTTTTTTTCCCCTGAGAGGAAGCAGGAGGGATGTTGTGGAAGTTTAATTTTAGTTATGTATAAAGTAATTGTTTTTTGCACTCTTGGGAAAAGGGTAGCCTAGGTCTTAGCATTTTGTATTGTTTGCAGGTCTAGTCTTAGGTGGAGGATGTTTGATTGCTCATGATTTGAATATGCTAACAGTAGAACACCTAAACTGTTCTTTATCAATAAAAACACCTGGGATGAAATTTGCAGGGTTCCACTGTCCAGTATGGTGCTTGCTATGATAGTAGTTCTTTCTGCTAAGGTCTAGCAGGGTTTGTACATATAGAAATGCCTTCTTTAGTGAACCACCTCAGCAGCATAAAACTACAAGTAGAGGTTGGCATGTGGTGTAAGACATCATACCAGCTACATCCAACATGGAGGCAAGGAAGAAAGAAAAACTCCAGTATTGGCAGATTCTGTTTTTTTCCTATTTCTTCCTTCCTTCCTTCCTTCCTTCCTTCCTTCCTTCCTTCCTTTCTTCCTTCCTTCCTTCTTTTCTTTCTTTCTTTTTTGTTACTTTCTTTCTTTTTTTCTGCAAGACTTACTACAAGCAGTGCAGACACTGGTAAGCCAGTCATGACAAGACAACTCTACTATGATGATGAGAACTCAACCCCATAAGAGAACCATTTCTTTAGGCAAAGTTACCAGTTATCTTTTCCTGCAAACCAGACCTATCTTAAAATCTGGAAAGTGTTTTTCTTAGGGTCAGCACACAGAAGCTGTCTTCCAGAACTGGCTAAGGTTGTATCTCCTGGTGGTAGCTGAACTTGGTACTGTAAGAGTTTCCCAGGTCTTACTAGTTTTGAAGGCATGAAAGGTCATTGGAGAACAGTTGAAGCTTGGAACTGTGAGAGACTAGGAAAGGATGTTGGTAAAAGAACAGCATCAGTAGCAGTTTTAGGCCCAGATTGAAGGGGTCATGTAAAGAAGTTGAGGCTTGGCATCTTGAAGTCAGCTCAGGAGAGGCTATTTCTGAATGTACAGCCTAGTTGCTGTATTAGACTTCAGGGTTCTGAAGATGCCAGTACCATGGGATGACCACCAAGGACAGCAGCAGCACTGGAGTGAAGTCAGCCAGTACCTGGAGGACAAGCTATGTATACTGCAGAGGTCAGAGCCAGAGAAGTGGACCAAGTCCTGTGGAGGAGACCAGAAGATCATGAATGAATTCCAGATAATTGGACATTGATAATGTTTTTCTGCTTTCTAAAGACATTGTGAAAAGCCTGATGTTTGGTTTCATTTGATCCTGTCCTTGTGATTGTTCCTCTTATAAATAGTTTTGCTGGTGTTAAATTGTGTTGTGGAGATAAAACAATTTTTTGTCTTATACAGAAAGGGGTAAATGTTGTGGAATTTTATTTTTGGTTATATATAAAAAAATTGTTTTGTGCAGTATTGGGAAAAGGTATGCCTAATTTTGTATTGTCTTCAGAGGCTATATTTATGTAGGGGATGTTTGCTTGCTCATGATCTGCAAGTGGTATCAGTAGAACCCCAGAGGAGTTCTGTATCAGAAAAAAATCCCTGAGGTGAGACACTCAAGGTTCCTGCTGTTCAATATGGCACTTGTCATGATGGTGGTTCCCTCTGCTGAGGTCTAGCAGGGCACATATCTATAAATATCTCTCTAGCTCATCCTTGCTGAACCACCACCATAGGTGTTCCACTACAAGTTGGGAGGTTCATCTAGGCAGAAAGGAGATGTGGGGAGCTGGAAGGAAGGGAATGAGAGGAGGAGGGTGGAATGGATGCATTATATGAGAGAAGAAAAAACTAATTATTTAATTGAAAATTGTATTTCAAAGCTGTTTTGATTTGCATTTCCATGTTGGGAATAAGATGACTGAAAACATTTTCATAGATATTTTTAAATGTCTATTTAAAATAAGGAAGTTTTGAAAGTCTTACAAGTATTAGTAACTGCATCTTTCAAAATGTGTTTGTTGCTTGCATGTACAAAATGATGATGTGTCAGTATAGTATGAAATTTATTCATGATTTAAGCATACAATTTAAATAAGGCCAATGTTAGTATTACAATTTTCCATAGATTTAATATGAAATATTTTTAAAGAACAACTACACACACACATACACACACACACACACACACACTAATGAAAATGCTAAAAGAATCATGCTTTTTGATCCTTTGATTACCAGGTGTTTTTTGTTTGTTGTTGTTTTTGAGAGAGGATTTCCTCTGTTTTAATTCTGGCTGCCCTGGACTCACTCTGTAGACCAGGCTGGCCTTGACCTCACAAGGATCCACCTGTCTCTGCCTCCTGAGTGCTGGGATTAAAAGCATGTGCCACTGCCACCCGACCCAGGTGTATTTTTTTTTAAAATGCTGTCTAACTCTTAAGTTTTATGTCTCTTTGCACGTTTCTAACCTTTCTTAGGTTCTAAGGAATACATTTTTTCCTTTATGTTTTAAAATTAAGTCTATGCATTTATTAAAGCTTTGCATCACATCATTAAATATTGTAGTCTGAATACGTAGTAGAAGAGAGTCACGATAATTATTTAAGTGAAGTGACCTAGGAGTTGAACAAAAGATTGAAATGAGTTAAAATACCAATATGCTTGTTGAATAAAGAAAGAAATTAATATTAACCAAGTATTTTCTGAAGGCAGAACAATTTCTTGAATGGCCTCTGGAGGCTAATTTATGTTATCAGACCTGAAAAATTAAAGGTACAGGCTAACAGGTGGTGATTCAAACATGAAAAAGGCAACCAAGTGGAAAGAAGTGGGTTAGATACTGGGGAAAGGAGATGATTTCTGTGTGATTGTGAAATAATAGCTGTATGAGATTTTGTGCATGGAAACTGTTAAAATCAACTATGCAATTTGCCTTACTGTGATACTATAATATTATTTTACAAATGTAGTTATGAACTTATTAAGTACATGAATGTATTATATATCAAGAGATTTGGTTGTGTAATATCTTAGTAGTCGCATTAGGTCCAAGACGTCTTACTGAGGCAATGTGGAAGTCAGAAGTACAAGTGTGCACATGTGATACAGAATAGGAGATGCAGAGAGACTTTCTGAAGGAAACTACTCTGTTGGCGTGCGCCAAGTTCATTTAATAAAAAGGCCTCGTGCGGTTTTAACAGCCACCAAGACTGTCTCCTGTTTCTTTGGGGTTTACCCATCCTTCGTGGAAGAAAGAACCCCCATTTTCGCGGGGGCCAGAGCTGGACCGCCAGGACCCCCCACACAAAACATTACAAAGCAAAAACAAAAACTGTTCAGTTCATGTTTGAATTCAAAGTTCAGTAGAATGTTATGAAAACTTCTTCATAACGCAGCTACCATTAGTCCTGATTCTTTTAGCAAGTGTTTGTCTCAGCAGCATCACAGGTGAACCTTGTCTACAGGAAGAATTCCCCATGTCAGGTGGAGTTCTCATCACCATAGCAGATGTGCCTTGTTGGGAACTTCTCACCAGTTTCTGAACTGCTTGTAGTCAGGTTTGCAGAAAACAAGCAAACAAACAAACAAAACAACAACAACAACAACAAAACCTATTAGGTTTAAATCAGAGGCTTCTTAGCTCCAAGTTGAAGCTTCAAGCTGAGACTGTGGGAAGAATCTCTGGCTGAAACATTCTGTAGATTTGGCATTATTTTCCACCACCGCTACAGGAAAACATACAACTTTCTCTATAGATCTCAAAAGAACATCTTGAACTTCACACACACACACACACACACACACACACACACACACACACACACACACTCAGCACACTCAGTTTGCATGCTCTAGTTCTAGTGCTTGTTTCTGACAGTGGCAGGAAGTAGAGTGGCTAGCTGCTAGAATTCTTTGCATAGCCAGCCCATTTTTGGGCACTGGGGAAGATGGGGATTGGTTAATGATCAGGAAAAGCAGTTGGAACCTTGGACTCCGCCAAGGTTCTCATACTTTACCTGGACCCCTTGCCTTCTCAGTTTCTTTCACTTTCTCTAGAAGCAGCTATTCTGTGGCTCACCTTGGAGATTTTTTTCTGATTTACAACTCTTTCTTATAGAGTTTCCCTTTAATTCTGGCTCCCTTTGTTGAGTGTATTCTTTCTTATTTATTTAGCAATTTTCATTGCCTTTTCTCTTCATAGAAGCTTATTTCCTTTCTCACTCTCCTGTTCCTTCAGGAGACTTCATAAATACCTTAATTTTTGTCCTCTGGAAACTGCCCTGAGCATACTTTACTAGCCTCTGTGAGGTCTGGAGTTTCTTTCTCTTCTTCCTTGTGTCTACATGTTTGTTATGTGGATGTTATCCGGTGTTAATACCAGTTATGATGTTTTACTCCACATTGGTGCATCTCTTGTAGCAGTGCACCTACTGTGGCTTGTTTTGAAGTACTGCTGCACTGGGAATTAAATTTCTACCTTGCATTTCAGAAAGATATTTATACTATAAAAGAAATTATTTGATGTCATATTAGACAGTTTAGCTTGGAATACTAAGTCCTTTCAGCACAGCAGAAACACCCTCTTGATTAGCAATGTGGAGGTTAATGGACACAGACCAATTCAAAGCTAAAAAATTAGCAAGAATTAACAAAGTCCCCACTGATGACAGGAAAATATATTAAAAATTATTGAATATTTTTATTTAGGGAAATTAAAAGGATGAGCAAGCAGGCAAATACAAGTCATTCAAGAGACAGTCCCATCTTTGAGAGCTATTAAAATTCAATTTTGTACTTATTAAATATGTAATGTTGTCTGGGCTCTCAAAGCTGCATATCCAGTCCAACTTGGCATTAAGTTTGAAATTCATCCAGTAAGAGCTACCATCCATAACCAATGCATGAACATGCTATTGGAAATTGTGGGAGTAGATTAAGCCTGGAACACTGCCTAGAAAGAAAATTAGAAAAAGCCAGTGATGGTATTAAAAAGTAACTTTCTTGTGGTTGATAAAATGAAGAACTTCTCTAAGGGAGAGCAACAGTTACTTATAAAATTTGAGGGGGGAGGAGTTAGGTAAGAAGATAGATTGATATTATGAGATTTTAGTAATTTAGGAATAAAATAGACAAGATTCCTCATAAAAAGACTATAGTAAAATAACAATGTTTTTAAATAGAAAAGTTGATCAGGCTTAAAAATTATACTGAAGAAACTAAAATTAATTAAGTGGCAAAATATACTCCAAATCTAAATAGCTCCAACCCCTCTTCTTTTTCAGTAAAACTCAGATTAATCTTTACAATAATCTAAAAAGGGATATATACTCAGAGCAATTTATTTTCAGAGAGTTTAAGAAGAACTTAAAAACAAGTGAAAAAACTAAGTGGTCCACTTAGTATGCCTTGAACCCAATTCCAGTCTCTCCCCATTTTCCATAGCAATTCGCCAAGGCTTATGGTGTGCCAAGGGACTAGTGTTCATGATATTGTAAGGTAGGCTGCATACTATCAATGGAGAAAGTTAAACATCACCTAGGTACAAAGTCTTTGGTCTCCAATGATGGCTTGCCCACAAGAGACACTATTGCCATAGTGCCACAAAGCTATAGGAGTAATCAACCAATATCTGATTGGATTTAAGGTACATTCCATGTGATTGAAACCATTTCTAACATTGGTTGCTTGGCCAAGAACCAGAACTCATGTAATCAAGGAACTTAGAAAAAAACAAATATGTTCTGTTGAATAAATCCAACCATAAAATGTTCCTAATGACATTCTATTATTCTCCTAGATATTTCCTGCTTGGTCGTTATCAGAGAAATTCCCTCCTATGGTAGTTGAGAAGAAATAGAGACCCACAGCCAGACAAATTTACAGAAAGTGAGAGACCTTGGAACATTCAGTCCTTAATGAGATGTCCCAAATTCTTCCCCTCAGGATCAGAAAGCCCTAATCTCAGGCAGAGAGATTATAAGAGCCAGAGAAGATAGAGGACATAAGAAAACAAGACCCTCTAAATGAAGCAGGACTGAGCAAATATGAACTAATAAAGACTGTGACAGCTTGCACAGGACCTGTAGGGGTCTATGCCAGATAGGCCCCAGCACTGAGAGAAGTAGATATAAGTATCACTAACCTAGGAGCTATCCATAATTGATAACTACAGATAAATGAAAAATCAGTTCTCTTCAATGGGAAGTTCTTTGTCTTATGAGGTTTTGACAGGGCATTCTTTCTTCCTTCCTTTCTTCCTTCCTTCCTTCCTTCCTTTCTTTTTCTTTTCTTTTTTAAAAAATCACACATGTCTTTTGCTTTTATATTATGGTTTTTCTGGTTTCTCAGGATTTCTGTGCATAACAACATATGTGTTTCTGTATCTCTGTGTCTACACATATTTTTCATGCTTTTTGTTGGTTCTTTTTATTCTATTTTTTTGTCCTATTCTTTTTTTGTCTATTTGTGTTTTCTCTTGTTTTATTATTATCATTTTGACATTTGTTTTATTTCTAAGGAGAGACAAGGAGAGTGGATTCTGATGGGAGAGAAATTGCACGGGACCTTTGAGTAGGTGGGGTAGGGGAATACATGATGAGAATATATTGAATATAAAACATCTCTTTAAAATAAAAATAAAGAAAAAACGAGTATATTTTAAAAAATGATCTATGGTGTTAATAAAGAAGGTATGAAGATAATTTATCTAAATGAAAAATACTTCTTTTTCTTCAATATGTACTTGAAATATTTTTTACATCACAACTCTTCTGTGTTTTTTTTTCAATTGCCTATTTTTGCTTTGTCCTTGTTTATGAGTTCAAGTATAATTATCATCCAACTAGTATGGGTTTTAAAATTAGGTATTAGGATCTTTCTAAAACAGTTTCCACAGCAGCTGACTCTGCATCTGAGATAACCCCTTGTGGGAAAATCTCTTTAAGAATGCTTGCAGTTTTAAAGCCATGGTTTTTCCACCATATCACATTGAAAGTACCTCCCAGCACACGTTATTAGTATAGGACTCCTATCTCTAATTAGCATATTATTCTCATACAGACATGATAGAGTAACATCATCACAATACTACTTATCTGTTATGTAGCTCATATTGTATTTCATTTATTATAAAATCATTGTAGGGATACATTATAAAATTAAAGTGAAGAAATAATTTAATTCTTAAAGTTAATGGGATGAAAATACAAACATTTATTTAATTGATAAACTTTTTATGAAGTGTTTTCTGCAATCAAATGATGGTAGTAAGAACTTGGACATTTCCTAAGCCCTTCCTTTAAAGGAAAAGGAAAAAAAATTAAAATTCAGTGGATAGGATATTTATTCATAGTCATTATCCAATAACTGGCATTTGGTAACCTCATAAACATGCTAAGGCCCATTTTCCCATTCATATATAACCCCAGAAAAATTAAACTGGCCTCAATCATAATTTATTTGGACATACAGTATGCTCCTTAAGATTTAAAACTATTTCATGAAAGAATTCTCATATTCATCAACAAGCATCACACTGATATTTACAAGTCCATACTGACATTTTCCACTTCAAGTATTGCAGTTATTTGAATTGGCCCACAAAGTACCAATAGCTTTGACAAAGTTTCCCATGAAGCATGCTACTTTAAATTTCATTGGAAATAATATTTTACCTAGAATTCTCATGAAATACCTGAATTAAAACATGGGAAAATTCAGTTTTCCTGCATTTTGTTCATTCTGTTATAAAAGATCACGTAATGCAGATAAATTTCAGCAATTCTGAAATACTGTCTATGTCTAATTCTAGTTGTGATGCATACATTTAATCTTTGTTCACAGGATTCTGGAAACAGAGAAAATAGATCTTTTTGTGTTCAAGGACTGCCTGGTCTCCCTAGGGACTTTTAGGCCAGCCACGATGAAACAGTAAGGCCCTTTCTCAACCGAACAACAGCAACAACAATAAAAAACCCATGAATGTAGAGGAATAATTAATCTTTTAAAACAGGAGCATGGCTGCTCTAGGGTAGAAAGAATCTTGGTACACAGTTTTAATCCTAATATTCAAAAAGCAATGGTGGCATACATCTTAATCCCAGTATTCAGAAGACAGTGGTGGCACATGCCTTCAATATCAGCACATGGGAGACAGGAAACAGAGCTCAGAATGGGTCAGTGTCAGACAGGAAGTAACTTCTGATACAAGTCACTGAAATGTCTTTCAGTGAGGGACAGGCAAAATTACAAGTCAGAGGAAGAGTTAGCAAATTGAGTCAGAGTGAGAACACACCAAACTCTCAGGATAATAAAGCAGGCTTTCAGCTCAGAGAGCACATAGAGAGTTGAGAGTGGTAGAGAGAGGACAAGACACAAAGACAATGAAGCTGTCTGACTGAGAATAAGGCAAAAAAGCAGAAAGGCAGACTGAGGCAGTATGGAGTAGTGAGTGCTCACAGAGACACAGAAGCTGAGAAGTCTAAGGCAGAGAGACACAGAGGAAGTTTATCAGAAGTCAGTATTAGAAGGGAAGAGTGAGTCAGCCAGAAGCCTAGTAATACAGTCAGAGAAGTTGCAGGGGTCAAGTCAGAGTCAGCCATAGGCTGTCAAAATAAGAATAGTTCAGTCTGAAATAGCAGTCTCAGGTTAGCTTGAACCAGTCAGTTTGGAGCCAGAAAGCAAGTGAATTGAACCAGAAGAGTTCAGAAGGATCTAGTCAGAGTGGCTCAGTCAGCAGTAAGTCTTCTAAGCTTAAATGTACTAGACTATATCGAGGTTGAGACTAAAGCCTTACAATCCTAGGCTTAAGATAAAATTATATTGGAGACTGAAATGCTCCAGGGTTCCAGGACTATGACCGGGGATTGAATTAGCCAAAGAACAAAAAGCTTTTACCCTACTACTATGGCTACACATAAAAAAGGAAAGAAAGCATGGCAAACATTTAAGGAAATGTGGAAATAATGTGAGTGTTACATCTGATTTAAATATTTCACAACTATAAACAATGGTATGTCACCAATAAGTACAATTATTCTTTTATTCTATTTATTTAAAATGACTTAAATAATATAAATTACTCTATAGAAGATAAATGCAAAACAAATAAACATAAAATAATTGAACAAATAACCATACTTTGAACTGCTATTGATATAAAGCCATATATCAAATTCCTTACAAATAAATCTGAAACATTTGGAAGTAACAACTTTGCTTTTTCTTATTAGCCTTTTTGAAATTCTTTAATTGTCCTTCACATTCTATTTTGGCAGTTCTTGTTTTGTCTTTCCAGATTATTTTTTTGAAAATGCCTACATATGATTGTGGGTATATCTCTTCAACACATAAAAGTGGAAACACTTGAGGTCGTGGACTAAACAACACTTAGCTTTACATTCTCATTATAATAAAATAATATTTTGAAGAATCTAAGGCATTATTAACTTTTGACTAAAATATCACTTAAAACCATTAGCATGATACATGTCAATAAACAGGGCACGAATAGGATGATCCAGACTGCAGACATATTTAATATTTAATCTTGCTTTTTTGATAAGTTTTGATATTAAAGTTTCCTTATGATCATTCAGATTACTATAATTTTTTGTTTTTTTTTCTTTTCTTGACGGGAAGCACAATAATTTCTCCAAATTTTGGAAATGTTGTTCAAGATCATAATAAAACTTTATTTACTTACTTAGCCACATAAGGATTATCTCACTCATCTCAAAGAATCATATTAAAGCACATCACATAAAGAAAAGTAGAAATTAGCAAATGCTTAGTAGCATTAGCTATTCGTCCCACTTAACAAATAAATATCAGTAAATATGTAGAGTGTAGTTGGTGGAAGAGGCAACAGGCAGCAAGAATTGAGGGTTATAAACTTGCCCTATCTACATCCTGCTGTGTAGTTAGGAGGAAGTGCTTCCTGTCTTCTGTAATCATATCTTCATCATCATGTTGGACTAGTATTGTTTGAACCATGAACCAAAATAAATTTACCCTTCAACTTGATCATGCCAAGTATCTGGCCAAACAGATAAAATAAGTCACTAATATTTTTGCAAACAAACAATTTATTCTTTCAGTGTTTCATACCCAAAGCCTTGAAGGGTTAGGGAACTATTTGCAGTCTAGGATAGTAAATCATTACTGCCCTAGTAAACACCATATGGCTTTTGAAATGGACTGTCTGATTGGATTAGTGCTAAGCTAGAATAAACAAGGTTTGGCTTATTTATACTAAAGCTTCCTCACAGCAGAGGTTATCATGCCATAAATAATATATTCTTATTTTCTTCTTTCATTTCCTGTCAGAAATGTTATTGCTATTTGTCAGCAGTGTCAGTATCAAAATTGAATTAGAACTCAGCATGAGTATATTATTGTGAACCTAAATTTTCTGAAAAAAAAATGTTTATAAATAAAGAAAGTGAAAGTACAAGGATTTGTGAACACTGGGAAATAAGGTTATGAGTTAGAAATAGAAAAAACAAAAGAAAATAGAGATAACTAAATAAAAATAAGATATTGACGATATCAGACTTAACTTTACATTTTTGTTCAAGGTGATAAAATTAAATTTTAAACTGTCCACAAATAATGAATAATAAATTATACAAGAAAACAGATTGTAAACATAATTAAATATAATTGTAAAATTTGTGGAACTGTAAAATTTAATGAATATAGTGAATATTCATTATTTATTATTTATTATATTCATGTATAAATTAATATAAATAAATATTTATCAAATAAATATGGAAATTTTTTAAAAATTATCAAACATGTATAGCTGAAAACTAAAAACAATCACAGATTAGACTACAGATAATAAATAAAGGTTAATAAAAGCTAGAAAAAAAAAGATGGGAAATGCATATGTAAAGCCAAAGTGCTTTGAGGAAACACTCAGATTATGTGGCATATTTTAAATAGATTTATTGATGTAATAGAGAAAGAAAAAATATTATTCCTGTTGATATAATAATTCATCTTATCCATTTAAGAGGAATAACATACCTTATCCATAGGGAATAATAAGAAACATATACTAAAATGGAGAAAAACAAATGTAAGAGTTATGATATAAATATGTTAGATATATAGACAACATTGTTAAAAATAGACATATATGGATAGTTTCTTAAAATTGTAAATCTAATAGCACTATATTTTTTAAATATATATATAGAATCCGTGCTTGCAAGATGGCTCAATGGATAGAGGTACTTGCCATGCAAACCATATTATCCGTTGGAGGGATAGATCCTTCGCATCCACATAAACGTGGAAGGAGATTAAATTTACATTGTCCTCCTCTGCCTTCCACATGTGTGCCTCAGGAAGGACACATAGTAAACATAATGCACACACACAAATAATAAGTAACTTTTAAGGAAAATAATCATTTAATTAACTTAATAATTAAACAGTTAATAATAATTAATTAATTTAATAATCATTCAAATAGAAATCTGTATCTAATAAAATATTTCATTTAAAAAACAACCAATTAAGAGTGGTTTTATAAAAGTGACTTTTTACGGGTTATTCTAGAGTGGTCTGGCAAAATAAGGCCAATGAATCAGAGATTTGTTGCCATGGATGAAGGAAAGACTAAATTACACTAAATCTAGTGAATGCATGGGAAAACATCAGTGAATTCAAGCCACAACAGGAATACAACCTTTTTTCTGGCTGTTAAAACAATGAGTAAATAACCTCTGAAATAGTAGTAAAGTGATTTAAATATTTTGTTGATGTATTCTCAAATCATTAGCAGTGCCATTTCTCATTAGATTACAGTAAATCAAGGAGGTGTGTGGTAATTTCTACAATTTAGTAGACAAAAATAATAAGCTCTAGTCCCCTAAGGGAACAAAGAACACTAGAAATCAATATTCTACTCTTGTAACCCTCCCTTTCTTTTCCTCTTCTGTCAAATCTTTCTCTATTCTTTCCTGTAAAATACAGTCAAGAAGTTATTATATGAAGCAAAATAACACCTGAAAGATAGTGTCACAAAAAAAGCAGGTTTGATAGAGGCCCACATAATGTGAAAAAGGATAATGGCACCCATATGAACTGAAGCAGGTGTCTTCTATGTCCTATCAGTGTTTGTAAATGATGCAGGCTATTTGAAACACATGTTATGTGATAAAGATGCTACAGACTAATGGAAAATTGGCTGACAAAAGTAAATTTGATTGCATATGCTGTTCTACCTTGTTAGAGCACTGAGGAGCAAATACGGATGAAAAGACGAGAATAAAGCAGGTGTGTTTATTTAAATTAGCAAATATACCACTCAAGATTTTAATAAGTAAGGTGCCCATTTTCATAAATAAAGGTAGATATGTACATATGACTTTGTGTGATTGTGTGTGTATAAGACACAGAGATGAGAAAGAGAGAATGGAGAATGTTCATTAGGTCAATACACCAAGACCAAGAAAATAAGAGGATCCAGGACTATTAAGGAAATTAACATTCGGTAGACTATCAGATTTTCAAAATTTTTATTTACAAAATTAATCCACAAATAACCAACAATCTTTTGGCAAATAAAATATTTCAAGGATAAGATCAACAACTAAGGTGTGATCTAGTGTGTCTCTCATCATAAAAAAATCCCCAAACCTTTAAGTAATAATTAGGAGACCACCAGAGACCATGTTGAACAGACAAAAACAACTAAAAAGTTTCATGGTGGTCACATATGGAATAATTTAAACCTCAACTTAAATAATGGTACAGAAAAAAGAGCTTTCCTGACAAATAAGAAAAGAAAGATCAGCATTAAAAGAAAAAATAAAGATCTTTCTTATATTATTATGTAGATAATTGATGTAGAATGAATTATTAAGAAATCAGCTGTGATGATTAACTTACATTATTTACTTACATTTTTAACAATTATTTTTTAACTTACATTATTAACAATTACAGATGCTACCAAAGAATATACATCAATAAATTTTACAATAATTATAAAGGAAAACCTTGTAACTATAGTAGAGAAAACATGGATAACAATTTAGTCAGCTGATTAAATCCAATAAAGTAAATACTCAAACTAGTACTAATGAGATAAAGGGAACTTATTATCCAGTTAATTAGACACAGTTCTTTCAAAATATGCTATATCAGACTCTAGTAATGAGGAAACATTAGATAGATACAATTTAAGTCATCTTTTACAAAATAATTGGTATTTAATTAATAAAAAAAAACTTATAGATATCAAAGCCCATTGAAGTCTCTGAAGTTTTTAGATCTCCTTTCAATTTACACAGACTATGTAAGCCTGATCATAAAGTGCACTGAATACTCGTTGACTCTTTTTTGTCCTCTAAGGATAAGACAACAATTGGATTTGTGACTCAGACATTAGCAGTTTGGCAATCCTGACTTTAATTTTCTTTTTTAGATTAATGCCAGTGACATGAGAGAATGTTCTTGTTTGTAGAATTATACAAGTAAACCAAAACGTTGGCCCTGCCTACCCAGTCAATTTTGACATACACTGAGAAATATATGAAATTGAGATGTAACCCAATGTTTCACATGTTATTCATTTTGCAATTTTTCACAAAAATTTAAAGAATCATGAAAGCCAATATGAAGAACAGAGAATTGTATAAAAAATGACTAATTTTTTTCTGTGTATGCTGGTGATAAGTGAATGTGTTTTTTGTTTGAAGGAAGTACACTTGTGTGTGCCTCTGTGTGAAGGTAGAAATCAGCCTTGTACATCACTTCTCAGGCACAATCTGTTTCATTTTTCAAAAATTTCTCTATGGGTGTCTCTACACTAATATATCCCTTTGTCTCTCTATCTCTGTCTCTTTCTATAATCTCTCTCTCTGACTCTCTCTCTCTCTTTCTGTATGTGTGTGTGTGTGCCTGTGCGCATATGTAACACACAAGAATGCAGATGCCTACTGAGGCCAGAAGAGGACAGAAGACACACTGGAAAAGGAGTTACAAGTAGTTGTGCTTATGGATGTAGATGCTAGTAACTACTCTGCACAAAACACTAATAATAAATATAATAATAAAATAATAAATAAATACAATGATAAGCAATAAATAAATACAATGATAAGAAATAAAAGTGCTAATAATAATAATACAATTTTCCTATTATATGTAGTTAGTCAAGGTGTCTTCACTCAGAAAAATCTTGCACAAAATAAAATTCTAATAACATCATTATGTTTCAAATTCATGAATACTCATTTATGATAATAATATACTACTTAACTTTGTGTGATGGGACAAATAAACATTTAGAGAATAATAGGTAGAATTAATATCTTGACCTGACATGTCCACTAATTCTAATATATTATACTTGTACTGTACTTGTTGTTCAGTCCTAAATAACCTACACATGTGTCTGTGCCTTAAGTCTACCAAAGACCTATCAGTGCTATATAGTTTAATTAATTAATTCATTGACAATTTAATGCATATAAGTCATGCATTCTGATTATTTTTCATTCAAACCTCTTATCTACTTCTCACTATTATAAACTTCCCTTTCTCTCTACCTGTAATATTTCCAGATTCACGATTTTTGTTTTTGTGACCCATTAAGCTTAACAAGGTATAGGCTGATTTGAGATTATCCACTACAGTTTGGTTGAATTACAACTGGCCATACAACAGATGCCAATAATTAATCTACCCCTTCATCTTTGTGGAAAATTGATACACAGTGAGAGTTGTACTCCATAAAGTCATCCTCCATCACTGCCTGGTTGTTGATGAGTCTACTCTTCAGTGAATTCATATATAGCAGTTGAGTATGTTTGATTGCAATGACAAAGTATTGTTCATAAGATAGCATTTTATAGTCCTCTCCTATTCCATATCTTTCTGTCTTTCTGTCACCTTCTGCTCCTCAAGCCTTATGATGCCATAAGTCTTGACATTTGCTGTACTATCTTATTAGGAGAGGCTTTTCTGATTAAGACTGCAAATGGTAGTTCTCTGTAGATATCAAAATATATTATGTTATTGAACATTTGGTTCACTTTACTATATGACAGAATTAAATTCCCCCTCTAAAACCTACCATGTCTATAACCATGAGTTTTTGATAGATTCCTCTCTCTTCCTATTTATTACAAATTATTATTATTTATTATTATTATTATTTATAGTTTGATTACTTTCAGGGCTTCAGAATTTGACAATTAAAATGTTTAATTCAATCCCATTGTTTAGTTGTTGTTTAGCTAAGATTCACTATACTCAAAATATATATGTACTCACTGGAATTCATAAATCACATTATTCAAGAGCTTACATTAGTGTATTAATCAAAATGTAATGTTAAAAATGGAAATGTGTTCACAATAGAGTGTGACCTCTCTTTTGGAAAGAATTATGCATCTTGTGTGCCTATATTGATACCTATGTCTGTATATATATGTATGTCTGCATGTGTGCATTTAAAACAGTTCATGTAATGTATATATTATATTATACATTTAAAACAGTTCGTGTAATATAATAAAGAATATATTCATAAATCAAAGGAAAGAGCTAAGAATGTGGAACATAAGTTACTTAATTTTTCCTTGAAGTGTTTTTAAAAACAAAATTATCAAATCCACCCAATTTTCCATTCCCTTCTCTCCAATTCCTCTTCTATTCACCTCTCAACTTCATGTACTCTTTTGTTTTGTTTTAAAAATCCTTTGGGTATATTTAGCATTGCCAATATGTGCATAGGTATAGGAACATCTTTGGATTCACTGGTATCCTTTCATTAGCCTTATCCATAGAAACCATCAATAGTTGCCAATAACTCTTCAGCTAGGTGTAGGTAGAACTTCATGATTCTCTTCTTCATCCATGATTAGTCTTTGTCCAGCTTGATCTTGCAAATATCTTATGCCATTCAGTCATAGATGCCGTGAATTCATGTGTGCAACACCCGTGACATTTCAGATACTATTTTGCTGCAGTCATTCATTGTCTCTATATAATTTTTTCAGCCCCTTTTCTTTATGAACACTTATCATCGAGAGGAAGGATGTGTCATAGATGTTTATGTAGATGTAGACATCTATGCAGACATAGATGTCTCCTTATTCTATGTGTGCTTACTGGTTGTGGTCTTTCTATTGGTAGTCATCTACTGAAAAGGAGGCTTTTTTAATGAGGGTTGAAAGAAGCATTGATGCATAGGTATAAAGGTAAGTACTTAGAGGGAAATTTAATACCGTTATTATTTAGCAATAGTAATAAGTTATTCTCTAAGATATGTTGTATTTCTAATTACAGGATTTTATTCCAGAGAATGATATTAGATATGAGATACATCTTATGGAATGGACCTCAAATCCAATAAGAAATGGTTGGCTACACACAATCCCAAATGGCTGGCCACTGTCCAACCACTGGCATATGTTGCCAAGTTAGTTGGCAATGTAGCATGTATGACTCACAGCTGGATAACACTGCTGATTACTCTCCCTGTCCCTCATATCCTACACATATCCTTTAAGAATTATGAAAGTTAGCAACTAGAAATGAAACTCCTGATTGTTTCTGGCTTGATTTTGTAATGTAGCACATGAATGCAATGTCATGAGCTAGAAGGCCTTATCACAGTGTCTTAAGATATAGGACATTAAACATTACATAGCCTGACATTTATAGGAGTTTATGATATAGGAGGTTATTGTGATAATCAGAAGCCTTTACAGCATACATATAAGCAGGCTAAGAGTGTGCCATGTGTCTTGGTACAGAATATCAGAAATACAGAAAGGTAATGGATGAGTGAGTTCTTATTTACATGGGACATTATTTAAATGGAAATCATACTTTATAGAGGAATTGCCCTGTGTGAAAGCTAAGGTCTACATTCCAGGGGCTATGTTCAGAGGCCTGTGTGGTTTGGATGTAATATAGAAACACCTTTCATCCCAGTATACAAAAGGAAATGGTGCTCCACACGGTGGAGTCTAAGATGAGTCAGAGTGAATGACAGACAAAGTGACTAATGAGAGGAAGAGTTAGTAGAGTAAAGACATGCCAACTCTCAAGTGAAAAGGTGGGCTCTGACTTCAGTTAGAGACAGTTACATAGGAGTTAGCAGATTCAGTTAACAGTGTCAGTAGAAGCAGTCAGTTAACAGAATCAGTTGAGATCAGGCTGAAGAGTCAGTAGAAGAGCAGTTACAAAGTCAGTTGAAGATTCAGTCACAGAAGATCTACAGAATCTGAGGCTAGAGTGAGTTACAGGGAAGTCAGTTGAAGCAATCAGTTAGAGAAGAAGGATGGAACATTGGGAAATCAGTGAGATACACAGAAACACAGCAGTGCTGGGCAGAAAAGCCCAGAACACAGAGTGAGTTGAGCCAGAAGAGAAAGAGTTCAGAAGGAGCTAGTCAGAGTGTCTCAGTCAGCAGTAGGTCTCAGAAGGCTAAGGCTGAATTCTCTGAATTGAAGGATTAAGAGTAGATTCATAAAGAGCATGAAATGATCTGGAGCTCCAGGACTCTGGAAAAGAAAGAGTAAATTAATTAGTAAAAGAATAAACTGTCCTCTGCCCTGAATCAAAGTCCACATCTGGTGAATCTACATATGCATCCACATCTACATCAACAATTCTTAGGAATAATATTGAACTAAAGACTAGAATGTAACTGAATATATTGTGGAATACTCAAGAAAGAGTTCTGCATAAAGAAGCATTGAATTGGATATGTTCTTTATAATAATAAACCACTGGAAAAAGTAACTGGCATAAATTAATGTGATGGTGCAAGAAGCCCACATGGATGATTTAAAATTCTAAGGGTAATCTGATAGTGATGTCAAACGTAATGGGTTAGAGACTTATTTCTGTTTTGTTTCTAATTATAATTCTTTAACATTATCTTCCATCACAAAATGAAAATTAACAAAACATGAAAAACACTTGTGCATTTTGTATATTAAGTTTTCTAGGCATTTGTTATTCCATTTAAAGATACTTACTGATTTTATTTGGTTTATTTGATTATTTTATTTCACTTATATATTGGATGTCAATAGTGTTTGGAAGTCAGAAAATAACTTTTTGGAGTCCAGTTCTCTCCTTCCTCTAGAGATTTAACTCGTTTCATCGAACTGAGCCATAAATACTTTTACGAATTCAGCCATTTCATTGACTTCTAAATAAAGAAATTAATTAATTTAAAAATAATACTAAATAAGTAATATGAATAGAACATAAAAATTTCAACTTATGCCTGGTAATGAATAAGAGTAGAAACACCTGGCCAGCAGTTTGTAATTTTAATGCTTAATTTTTTCTAAATAGTTTAATAATGGAAGGGTCACAATTTTCATTTCTAGAGATATTTCCTGGTGTAGAAAGATACTATAAAATAAGTTGGGTAAAAATTAAAGTTACAGAAAACTTATAAATATTATAGCAAATATCTATGAATGAGTATATAAATGTTGACCTTCATAATGCGAAATATAATGAAAATGTTAAAGAACACTAGATAAAACTAGAAAAAAATGAAAACTGACTTCTTATTCTCTGTTATGTATTATAAGATATTAACACCTTGAAAAAAAGTGTTTTCAAACATTATTCTAGGTGCTGGGGAACTGGCTTAACAGTTAAAAGACATACTACACTTCTGAAACACCCAAGTTCACTTGCCAGCATCCAAGTGATAGTCTCCTAAATGTCTTTAGCTACAGCTTGTAGAGGACATAATAACGTTGGCCTTTTGGGCTTCTGCACAGTCCATGAGTTTCCAAATCCAAAACACACATATGCTCGATAAAAAATAATAATAAACATCTATAGTACTTAATTGCTTATTAATACATATTTTTTAATGTCAAAATACAGTCAAACCACAATAACATCATATGTTTCTTTAAAACCAATCTTTTAGTAAAGCTTGTCTTGAAAATATTTTGTTATTGCTAAAGTTAGTTATTAGTTTAACAATTCAAAAACTATTCTTTGTCAGAAAAAACATATAAACAGAAGGATGATTATACAAAGGGTATCTTTAATTTCACTTGAAATTTTTCATTACAGTAGTCTAATCTGTTACTATATTAATGAGTCAACAATCTTTTTCTTAAAACATGGGTATTTATAGTTAAATGCATGCACAAAAAATTGAAAACATAACACTCTGCAGAAGTTTGAATTATTTTGTTAATTTTATTTTTAGTATCATTTTCAAAATTCAAACTAACAATTATTAAATTTTTAATATTTAGACACTTTAAAATATCTGTTATTTCTTTACCAATTTCACACATGAATATATTCTTTCAAATTATGTTACTCATGGACTTTTTCCTTTTAACACTTTTGTGCCCAACCACCCATATCTACTAATGTTATCTTCTCCTTTTATCTTCTTTATCTTTATCTTATCTTCTTTATCTTCTTATCTTCTTGTTCTTTTTGTTTTAGTTCTTCTTTTGCTTTTTCTTGTTCTCCTTCTCCTCCTCCCCCCTCCTCCCTTCTTCTCTGATATAACACACTAAGTTTGATTAGTGCTACTCATATGTGCATTGATATACCTCAGGATACAACTATGCCACTCTTGGCTATATACTTAAAAGATGCTTTGTTCTGCCACAGGAACACTTGCTCAAACATGTTCATTGCTGTTCTATTCATAAAAGTAAGAAATTGTGAAAACTTAAGTCCCTCAACAGAAGAATGAATAAAGAAAATGTGATACATTTACACAGTGGAGTATTACTCAGCTGTTAAATACTGACATCGTGAAATTTTCATGGAAATGAATGGAGCCAGAAAACACAAAACCAGAATCCAAACAAAAGTCATCTGAGTGAGGTAACACAGACCCAGGAAAATATATATGGTATATATCTGCTTATGTCTGGATATTAGACATTAAATAAATGATAACCAAGCTATAATCCATAGTCTAGGCATAGAGAAATGGACTGAGGGTTGGGAACACATGGATCTCCCTGGGAAGGGGAAATGGATTTTATTGTTCTACAGGAACTTGGTGGAACGAGAAGGAGGATCAGGTGAGAAGTGGAGAGGAAATAGCTGTGTAGTGAAATGATTTATTAAAACCACTATGTCTGACTTAATCATAGGAGATTAAGATTTTTATTATTTTTTTTTTAGGAATTGCTTGGGATTTGAAGAAACTATGGATTAAAGACTGTTCACTTTAATGTATATACTTGTTCTGAGGAAGTCCTACAGCTCAGCATTGACACTGGCCACAAGATATTCGTGAAACACCTGGAAGTCTTGTTTTATTCTTGTTGTGAGAAGTGATCAAAAGGGACTGAGAATTGCATGAGTTGTTTGTTCCTTCAAAGGACAAGTTGATCAAAGACTTTTGTATATACACTTTTGGTCAGCTGTAAATTGGTTTCTGTGTAGAAACAAATAAAAACAATTGGAAAGAGCAAATCAGGGCCAGTCTCCAGAAGGCTGTCCTTTCTACTCCTTTAAGGCTTTGCACCGTGGTGTGTTTCTCTTTCTCTTACAGCACCCATGACCAACATCATCTGATAGTAGATTGCTCTCCATACACTTACAGCAAGGCCCTATAGCTGAAGACAGCACCCACACAACTCATTAAACTTGGGGAGGTCTAATTAGTGCCTACATAGAAACTTCACCCCAGTGATTTAGTGTCTATGACATGGGAAGGTATGCTACATGCTACCAAAAGAGAAAAGTAAATAACAACCAACCACAAAAATTTTTATTTACAACCTGCCCTGCCTTCAAAATATGCTAGGGCAATGGTGGCACAATCCTTGTAAGAGTAACCAACTGAAACCTGATCTGACCTAAGTCCTACTCCATGAGATGGAACTTCCTGAGTAATCAAGAACAAGAGTCTAGATATCACAGACTCTTAGGCTAAAACCAAACACTATTAGTCTAAAAAAAATGTACCAATATAATGACTCCTATGATTCTATGCTATACTCACAGATTGGTTCCTTATTCAGCCACCATCAGAAAGGCTTCCTCCTGAAGGAGACGGGAACACATACATAGGACACACAGCCAGACATTTCTCAGAGAGAGACACCTTGGAAAACACAGCTCCAACCAAAATGTCTTCATCAAATCCCACCCCTCAGATCTCATTGAACCTGACAGAAAATGATGAAGCATTTGGGAGACAGAGGAGACAGAGAACATCAGGAGAACAAGGCCCTCTAAAACAAAGCTCATATTAATTCACAGCATCTGAAGCTTAAAGAGAACAATCCATGGAAATATTTTTCTAGATTCAGCCACACAAAGCTACACAAATTACCACAATTATGATAGAAGGCTTAATCTTAATACAAGCTGGCAACAGAACTTGGCGGGATCATTGGCCTGGTTTTCTTTTTGCAGGAATGCAAACAGCAGTAATTACAGACTTATGAAGTCTTGCACCAAGGCTTTAGAAACCGTTCAATTTAGGAAATCAGTATGAGCATTTTATTTCTTTCCAGGTCACCTGAGAGGATATTGTATAAAGCTATAAAGATGGATTCAAGTTATAAGGGAGATCTCAGAATGTCAGAGGTGCTTGGGCCATCAGAAGCCCACTGAGTAATGCTTCAGATTTTCATTCTTAGTCTGCATAGTTTTGATAGATATATTTTGTTCTGACATTTATTCCATAAATGAAGTGTCCATTACCTCACTTGATTTTATACAAATTTGATTATTTGAAAATACATAAAGCAATATAATTAGATTATATTCTTCCCTAGTCCTAGTCCTAGTTCTAACTCTCCTTAGATCTAGTTGCCACTCTCATCCAAACTTCATGTGTACAATTCATGAAGACATCTCTTGGAGCATGGTCAACAACCTGTCAGGTAACTCATCTCTAAAGAGAAATGTTTGCTGTCTCTTCACAGCTTTCTGTTGTCAATGGCTCCTCAGCTAAGTGTGGGTGCTTACGTGACCCTCCCCATCAATGATGAAATTTTGACTGGCTTGATCTTTCAAAGTCTTATGCAAGCACATACATGAGAATGATGAATTTATCATATCCAAAAGACACTGTTTTTCCAAGTCCTCCTGAATATCTGACTCTTAAGATCTTTATATTCTTCCTTCCGCATTGTACCCTGAGCCAGGGTAAGGAGGAAAGGAATTTTGATCCAGATGTTATATTTATGACTGAACACTCACAGCCATGTACACTCTGCACACTGACCACTTGGGAGCTTTATTAACTTCCATTCACTTTCCAAAGATGCTTCTCTGATGACAACTGAAAGCTGCACTAATCTAGATTCTAGACCTTCTAGAGCAAGCCTATTATTAATTTTCTAAGTAAATACAGTATCAAACTGCCCTCCAAATATGATTTTTATGTAGAGATTATTGCACTTAAATTTCAGTGCATCTATAGTGAGATAGTTAGGAATGATACTATGCTCTCAAACAACTAAGGATTCAAATAATTGGGTTTAGAGATATTCAAGTATCCCATGTAAGGTTACTCTTAAGGAAAACACGCAAATGTGATCTAAAAATGGAAAACATAAATATAATCCTAATCTTTTTACACATATAAAATCCTAAAGCAAAGGTATATAATACTTTTGGAAAACATCAAAGATATTCTTAAACTTATTTTTAAGATGGAAACATCTATCAAATATTCTTATTTCATATTAAAACTTAATAAGAATTTTAGAAGAATGCTCAATCAAGAGCAAGCAAATATTTCTAGTAAACTAATTGCAGAGAATTTCAAAGGCTCAGCAGAGAATTTCCAAGTTGTGAACATGATTCGCCATCTAGGCCCACCAGCAGGTGTAATGCCTGCGTAGTCCACTGCATAATCCTTTGTGGTTTGCTTTAAATACTCATTTTAAAGATCATTAAACTAATAGTTGTGTGTGCAGGGAATATTCATTGTAAGAAGTACATTAATATAGTTTTTGCTTACTTTGTTTTTTTCCCCCTTAAACTTGAATAATTAGGAGCCCATATAAGAGATATTCATAACATGATTGGATTTATACTCAAATATTAAACACCATTATAGCAATAATCTATTCTTCAAAAATTTTCTTGGGCTGCTGTAACCTCAATTCTTTCACTTAAGTAAAAAATGGTTCTCTGTTGTTAGCTATCATTAGAATCTAATAAGAACATTAATAAAGTAAATTCTATACACTGTAAAATATGTTGACAAGTAAAAAATTGACTTAAGTGATTTATTAGGATACTCAGAAATTTTATAGGGGCTTTCAGTTTTCTTTTAATTTTTAAGGAGTATATTTGTTTTTATAAAGCTTTACTAAAATGTAAATAAAGAAAATATATGGGGTATTATATCAAATTTGATTTTATTTAATATTCTCATCTATAATAATAATTGTATGAAATATTATTTCTGGGGCTTATTTTAACCTATGTACTGGTATCTAAGTATATATAATTCTTAGTTTTAAAAAATTATTTCAAATATATGACTTTTTGTCTGCATGTAGGTCTGTGCACCATATATGTGCCTGGTAACTTTGGAGCTTCTGAGACTGGAGTTAGAGATGGTTGTGAGCCAATATGTGGTTGCTAAAAATTAAACTCAGGTCCTTGAGAAGAGCAGTAAGTACTGTTAATCATCGAGCTATTTCTCCAGCCCTCAGTTTTATTTTCTTTTTGTTTTTTTATTTTTTTATTTTTCTGCACTTTTTTCCTATATAGGAAATTTCTGATAAAGATTTTGTCATATCTGGAATCCTCAGTTCAGTTTCTCTTCCATCAGTGGTTACAAAAGATTATACTTAATGTTTATTTTAGAATATTGACAGTCAACACCCAATAACAAGCACCTGATTGCAAGCATTTAAGAAGATAATAAGTAAAATTTCTTACCCATGCTCTGCAGCAGTTACTCATATCCTTTATATTCCCAACTCTATTTTCTTATTCATATTGCCGTAGTTTATTCTCTATTTAAAATAGGCTGAATACCTTCTAACTTAGTGTGCTGCTTACTGTAGCTTGACACCTTTTGACACAGAAATTTATATTAAAACAGTGAAACGCTGCTATTTTTGTGTGTTATTTGGGACTTCAATATTCATTACTGATTTTGTTAACATTTTTATTGAGGAAAATTTCAAGTCAATGTATGAAAAATTCACCTCTCTAATAGTTGTTCTTGTCATTCTTGATGTCTAGTGCTGGTCATCCTCTTCTTTATTTGCCTTTTCTCTTTCTTCTTCTCTTCCTCCATATCCAGCTTCCTCCTTCTTTTGTTCAATTTCCTTCACCTTCCCATCTTTCTCCAACGCTTCATACTTTATTTTCCTTCTCTTCTTCCTCATCTTCTACTTTCTCTGCCCATTTTAACATGCTTCCCATGAAGATCTTCACTATGTTATTCATTTCTGGTTTGCCAATATTATTTTTGGGCTCCTAATATTCTCCATTCCCCTGATATTCCTGAGTCCTATGGAAGTATATAATTGACATCTCTGTATCTTCTAGCTTTTACATTGACATGCGAAGATGAGAAAATTAGAAAACTTGGAAAAACTAAGTGTATACATACATACTTTCCAGAGCTAATTTTTTTAGGTTCTATATGTTGGACTTAATAGAAGTTGTACACAATGCTACTACAGTTTCTAACACCATGATATCTTGGATATTAGCATCCAGGAAAAAAGTGTTTACTATTAATTCATGTCATGTGGAAATCAGTTCCCTGACAAATGGTCTTCATAATTTCAAATAACCTACATTTTCTAAAATACAAATTAAATTATTTTATTCCTGTGCTTGCACTTACTTTAGCAACATCATTGACTGCTAATAAGTATTAAATATTTGGAAATGCAATACAGATTAATTATGATAAACTTTGCTTATTTGTTTCAAGCATTAGAATTGAATTGTATCACATCTTATTTTTTCATTAAATTTAGGTATATACATGTAGTGTATACAATATTTGGTTATGTGTGTGTGCGTGAGATCAAAAGTCCCCAGCAATCGCTCTCACATAAAATGTTAAAAAAATATCACCCACTGAGCCTGCAGTTCATCAATTATGTAGAATCTCTGCCTGGAAAACCCAGCAAGCCTCCTGTCTTAGCCTACCTAGCATTTACCTTACAAGTACATGTCATCATGTAAAGCTTTTATGTGGGTACTACTGGTACAGACAGCTCATCATTGCACACCAAGTATTTTCCCAAATAAGCCCCTCTTCAGTCCACATTTTCCAATGTATAAAAATATGTAGCTATATACATCAAAGGGAAGAGCGTATGATACTATACCCTGCCTTTAAGCTTATAAACATGTTTTATTTTTGTTTAATCTCCTTCCTTGAATTTTATGGCCACATTGAAATTCAGTTAAAATTAAAATATCAGTTCTAGAAAAAAAGTGCATACTGCATAACTAAATATTTGCACAGTTTCATCCCAGGATTGTCTTGTGCATGAACCTTTTCTGGGAAGATTGATTATTATGTATTATAATTAAAGTTTTGGTGAGGTCCATAGGTAATTTTGTCTTATGTGTCCTGGGTTATCTTTACATGACACTTCTGTTCTATTTACATTGACAAATCACCTTCTCATTTCTCACCCATTATTAAAAACTCTCATATCTCAACCCGAAGATTCAGTGGGATTTTATTTCAAATGATTACTGTACACTGTTTTTTTTTTTCCTTCTTAAATGTGCTGGCATGTACTCACTTTGTCATCAGTTCATCTAATGCTTTGTATAAGGAGTATATTGCCACAGCTCTACACTAGTTGGCTTTTGAGATCTCTATTGTGAACCACATTGCTGTGTTCTCTTACTGAACCAGTGTGCTTATGCAATTCCTGTGTGGAAGAAAAGTGTTAGTTAGAATATTAACAAGGCCTTACTATTGTATGATAACAAACATAGGATGGATAGCTCCCTCCATACCATTTAATTTATTAAAAAGTTTAATAAAGTTAAGAGAAAAATTTCAAGCTTAATATGCTGATAACAAATGCATTTTCTTATGTTAGTATAAAATATTCAGCTCACATATAAACTTTATATTATGATGATTTTGAAATTTTTATAATGTTCTTTACTTTCCTAAAATTTCTGAGGTCCTCTATGATATATTTACTTCTTTCTATTTAAAAAATAATCAAATATGTTTTATTGTTCATTTTTATATTATATTGATTTATGGTCATGTAATAAAAAGATTTTGAGATATTTTTATTTTATATGTAGCAAAACTTTATTTTAGTAAGTATTTCATTATACAGAGACACTAAAGTTTATTCTGTTGTCGCAGGCAATTATGCATGCTGTATACAATATGTGAATATTATAAAAGTGTTTTCTGTAAATGCACAGTGTTTTCTGTAAATAGCACGTTGTTGACCATCCATTTTCACTTTATAATGTAGTTAACTTTGAAACATACAGTCTGTGTGGGAAAGTCTATCTTACAGTGAAGAGCAGTGTTTCTAAATGCTACCATTGAAATCTAGGCTATGCTACTGTTTAATTTACAACCATTTTCAAGGTGAGCCTTGTCACTCTTCTTTCAACTGTAAAATGGTATTTTAAAAAATGTAACTTAAATTTTTACTATACACAAAGGTAAAAAGAATCATAAATAAATTAAAGTTTTGCAACATTCTGGATGGTCAGAAGATAATTTCTATCAATTTCACAGCATTATTGAAATATTTGACATATTAAATGTGGAAAATAAATACTTAGTTAATATACTTTATTATATTTTTTGAGACAGGGTCCCTTGTAACTGAGACTGCACTCAAACTGACAAGGTAGCCAATGATGATCTCCTAAGTGCTGGGACTGAAGTCAAGTATAACATCACTCCCATGTTATGAAGTGATTGGGATCCAAGCCTGGGCTTTCTTTTTGCTAGCCATGTACTCAATCTCCTGAGCTTCATTCAGCCCTAATTTCATTTGTAAGTGAAAATAATTACAAGATGAATTTTTGCAAATAAGTTTTTTACAAATAAAATAACTGATTTAGTTGTCTTTAAAATAAATTACCATGTAGTTAGTAAAGTATACTATATAGTAAGATACAACACACTTAGCATTATGAGAATATTCTTAGCTGCTACAAACATGCATCTAAATTTTCCTGTAGAACTGGTTTAGCATTGTATGGGGTTGATGCTTCTCCCTTGAAGTCATAATAAGATTTTAATTTCATTTTTTATGATAATTGATTTTCACTCTCAAAAATATATTCAGAATTGCAATTCATCTTTCCGACATGGTTCTAAAAAGCTAACTTCATTATACTTATGAAAATCCTACCGAATAATTAACTCCTCAAGGAATATATTGAAATAATTACATTACATTAAGCATTTGGTGGCTTGCATATTTTACTTTTAATGTTGAAAAAGTTGAGCTTTATGTTAATAGGATATATTGAAATCCACTTTACTCTATCTCTTGGCAAATGACATGACATTTTTTATATAGAGAATAATTAAATTCTGACTAGTAAATTTCTATGAATAGAACTGAACATTGTAATCAAAATTCACAATTGACTTATTATGTAGTATCATTTACATCACTAACAGAGACTGTAATACACTAGAGACCTTATAAAGAAATTGTCCTCACTGGCATCGCCTAGACAAGGAAAGGCCTCCTAATTAGATTCTCAGTGTTTGTAGAACTTGACTGTGGTTTTAAGTAAATTCTACAGGTATTGAAATTCAGTTTGAATTTTGAAATATTTATTTCCCAAAGAAAGTATTAGTTGTGAAATTTACAATAAGAAAATTAGAGAGATAAAAGTAAGGGATGAGGCAAAAATTGCATGAAAAGAAAGAAGGGTCATTTGAGCTCACTGTTTGAGAACAATTAAGAGGAATAAAAGAGGAAATATTTTAAAATTTAACAATACAAATAACAGGAAAATAAAAAAAAATTAAATGCAATGTATACAAATACACAAATGGAAACAATATGCAAAAGAGAAAAATGTAAACCTCTGTTTCCTCATACTTTTATAGTTACCCAAATATTGCAATTCTTATATATCTCATACATATACTTCTAATAATTGCATGAGAGAACTCTTTTAATTACATAGAGGGCTGTTTTAAGTGAAACATTCATGATTTTTTATTTTTAGAAAAATGATTCATTGTTAGGGAAGGTGGTGAAGAGTGTTCACTGAAAAGTGGGGGTTTTAACAAAGACTGAACATGAAAGTAAAATAAAAGATAAATGAGGTTTCATTAATCTTCCATCATACATGTTCTTGGCTTTCTTGGTTTTCTGCAACTCCTTATAACCAAAGCAGTGTTTTGATGAACCTCCTCAGAGATGATCCCTTTTAGAAAACGAATGACTTTCTCTGAATGGAGAATGTGATTAATTTCTCAGAAAAATCTCTTCAGAGGGACTTAACTATACTTTCTAGTAGTGTGGCTTATCTCTGAATCATCATAACTATTGCAACAATTGAAATTAGTTTAATTGATTCAATAGTTATATCTATATTACAAGTACTAGTTAAGCATTAGTGAAGTAATACTTTCAATTTCTGGGATCTTGGCTAAACGAGTTTGTATAATTTGCCTTTTACAGTTTCTAATGAGTTTGAACATAAGTTTTATATTTTTATGCTGTTTTACTTTGGTTTTTCCTTACTGGATGTTTTTGGTTTTTATCCTTTGCCAGTTTTCCTACTGAGGTACTTGCATTTGTGTTATACAGAGTTTTTTTTTTTCTTTTAACTAGGAATAATCAGATATTTTACAGGAAAAATAATAACACAAATGTGTATTAACTGGCCACAACAGCCTACAATTTGCAAATTCAACAGAAACTCCCCACAAAATTCAACATAAATCTTTACAGAAGTTGAAATGATTATGTTTAGCTACATATGAAAATACAAATAACCCAGGAAAGTTAAAATAATCCAGAGAAATTTAAGAACTGCTGCAGATATCATCATTCTCAATCTTGAGTTTTAACGCTGAATTAAAGTAATAAAAACACCATGATATTTGTATAAAAACTCACACGTTGATCAATGGAATCAAAATGAAGACACATATATAAGTCTACCCACCTGTGAGTAGAAATACACAAATTGGTCTAAAAAAACAACTTCAATAAAAACAAAAAAAAAATCTGGTCAAACTGGATGGCTGCCTGTAGCAAATATATTTACAGGTATAAAAATGTATACATATATATTACTTACACTAAACTCAGTGCCAAGTGGACCTAGAAACTCAACCTAAGGTCAGATAAACTGAATCTGATAGAAGAGAAAGTGGGGAATAATCTTGAACTTATTGACACAAGAAAAGAACTTTTGAACACAATGCTGATAGTACTGTCACTAAGATCAACAATTAGTAAATGAGACTCATGAAACTGAAAAGTTTCTGCACAGCAAAGGACAAAGAACAGTCTACAGATGGTATAAGAATGTTATCAACTACACATCAAATAGAGAGATAATAAAAAAATATGAAATACTAAAAAGATAAAAAACTAGGACTAAAAACAAAAAAGAAAATTGGTTATAGATCTAAACAGAATTCTCAAAAGATGTATCACAAATTGCTGAGAAACAAATGTCCAACATCATTAGTCGTCTTAAAATGCAAATCAAATCCACTTTTATATTTTGTCTTAGAGCCATCAGAATAGCTAAGATCCATAAAATAATTGACAGTTCATGTTGATGAGAGTTTTTAATAAGGGAAACATTCATTCTTGATGGAAATGCAAACTTGTACAGCCACTATGAAAATTAGTATGGTGGTTCCTCGGAAAAATGGGAATTAACCTTTTTCATTATCCAAGTGTACCACTCTTGGGCATATACTCAAAGGAAACTGTATCCTACTATACAGACACTTGGTCAGCCAACAGTATTCATTGAAGCTTTGTTCATAATATTCAGAAATTAGAAACAGCCTAGATGGCTATCAGTTGATAAAGAAAATGTGATTCATTAATACAATGGGATATTATTCAGCTGTTAAAAAAATGTAATCATGGAATTCACAGATAAATGGATTGAACCAGAAAAAAAAATTCTGCTTGAGGTAACCCAGATACCCAAAGACAAATACTGTGTCTATTGGTTTATACATAATTGTTAGTTGTTTAGTCATTGAAAAGCAAACTACAATATGAATAACCACAGAGGTTATAGAGTAATAGAGTAAAGGACTAGGGTTGAAAGAATCTCTAAGTATCTCTCTAAGAAGTCATATATGAACACACCAGAGGACTAGAATAGAAGGATCAAATGGGGATTGGGATAGAAGAGGATGATAAGGGAGAAAATGCAGGGAGGGACAATTAAAAATGAGTTCCATTTAAGGAGTCATATGGAAACCTCATACAGTAGAAACTTCTTAATGTTTGTACATATGTGGATGAATTCTAAATGGATTCTTCAAATAATTGTGCAGACAAAACCTCAAATAGACATGTATTGCTTCCAAATGAAACCTCTAATACCAGTAATTCTTTATATGTTACCAGGTTCTTGGCCTATGGAGTTTCATGGAAATTCCCAAAAAACACAAGTTATTTCCAAGCCTACTTATTGTTCATCACACACTGATAGTAAAGTGTTATTCCTGAACACAACACCTATTTATATAACTGAATACAGAGAAGTATAGTTGATGCCTACATAGTGCCTTCAGTCCTACTGACTAGCACTCATGGTACATGCAGTTATTCTGCTTGCTACTAGAGAAGAAAGTTACAACCCAAAAATAAGCCCTCCAATCTACGTTTTTGACCTACCTGCATGATGTGCTTGTTTGATAGTGGCACAAATGTTTTGGGGCTTACAAACCACAATATGATTGGATTTAAGGTCCATTACATGGCATGGAACCCATACTTGACACTGCCTGGGTCACCAAGAATCTGAGACTAGATAGGCTATGGACATAGGGTAATGCTTATTCCCTTAACTTAAATGCTACCATTCTGTTAAAGAAACATTGTGATAAAATCAGTCATATTAAATTATGCTATATCTATATTTCAATATCTTCTCCGACACTCATCAATGATATCACAGCAAGACAATATGCAGAGAGTGAGAGATCTTGGAACATTTAATCCCAAATGGTATGTTTCCATAAAATACCTGCACTTTCAGCTCAAGAACTGTGAGAAAGAGAAGGAGGAAAGCTTTAAAATCCAATGGGGATGGAAGACACCAAGGAAACAGCTCTTTTAGACATAGTAGGACCAATGTGCATATGAACTTACAGAGACTATGGTAGCACGCACAGGGTATAAACAAGTCTAAGATAAATGAGGTCCCAGACAAATGCTGACAATGGAAGTGAACACAAATCTCCATCCCTAACCCAGAAGTTATCTCCAAGAGAAAACTGCTAAAGAAGGGAAGATTAGTTTTCTACAATGGAATTCACTGTTTACATAAATCACACTTTAAAAAAAAAAAAAAAAAAGACTCGTGCCCAGAGGAAGATAGACAACATAATCTTAATAGTAAACTTACTGATATTTTTGAGGAATTTTTCCCTAAGGTCTTTGCCTATCATTATAGTTTCCAGTTTTGTGTTTTAAGAGATTTTTATGTATGTCAATGTGTGTGTGTCTACATAGACGTCTATATGTTTCTATGTTTCTTGTGCTTCTTCTTTCGCTCTTTTTTCTGCTTCTTTTGCCCTGTTCTTCTTTGCTCTTATTATTTCTATTACTGTTATTATTATTATTATTATCATCATTATTATCATTTTAGATTCCTGTTTTCTAATAAGAGAGAGCAATAAAGTATGTGGATTTCGGTGGGATGGGAGATAGGGAACATCTGGGAATACTTGTGGAAAGGTAGCTGTAATTAGAATACATTGTATATAAATGAATCAATTTTTAATTACAAAATTAAATAAATAAATTGCTTGGATGGAAATGATGTTAAACTGTACTTGAACATATTGTTCAGATTTAGAAAAGAACTCACATAGCACCCCAGGATAGCATGAAACTCACGATGGAGAATGTATAGCATTTTCATTATATATTTGTTTGCTCTCTAAAATAATATTTTAATTCTTCTTTAAATATTCAATACAATATGTTTTCTATGTATTTCCTTTTTCCTGATTCCTCTTATATCCTCAACTACATACATACCCAACTGCATGATTTTTCTCTGTCTTAGAATAAAATGGAGTTCAATATACATTGGAGGGCTACTCCTGATTATGGTACCTGCCCTGGTATGTGGTTAGCATTTCATTGAAGAAAATTGATTTTCCCTCTCTCATTTGTTATCAATTTTGAATAATTTTGTTTAGAGTGTGCTAACTTCCTCTCCTTTATAAATGTAATTTGTCAGACATGAGCTTGTTCTTGTAAGTTCATATGTGCATCAATTCTGTTCTGTCTAGAATACATTGTTTCTTTACAAATAATCTACCACCTCTCGATCTTACAATCAGTCTGCCCTCTTTTGTGAAAATGTACTTACAACTTGAGGGAAAAGGGGATGTAGATATGTCTCATTTAGGACTGATAATTTGGGTCCCCAGTTCTCTGTGTTAATTTTCATCTACAGCAAGAAGAAACTTTTCTGATGAAGTTTGAATAATACACTGATCTATAGCCATATATCATTAGTAGTTGTTTTGTTTCTATGTTCATTTAACAGAATGTCAGAAGTTTCCCCCTAAGTCCCTGATCTGTCTAGGCTCAGTATCCAAGGCTCAGTTATGGGTTCCATCTCATGCAGCAGGCCTTAAGTCAAGTAAAAAGGTGTTTGGTTAGTTATGTAACATAACATTTGTGCAACTATTACACCAGTGGATATATCTTGCAAACAAGTCATTATTGCTACTCACAGGGTTTGCAGATATATGAGATTACTGATTACTTTTCTTTTCCTGCAGTGTGTTTAATACTTCCTAGTACTTTGAATAGATTTTAGTTGAATACCTGATGGATTTCTCCATGTTCTATGACATAAGGATGTGATGCCTTCAACAATAGGGTCTTACTTTCAAATTCTGGAATATGGCCAAAACTGTTGGGTAACCTGAAAGTTGGCTGTGGTGGCTTATGGAATATCATTGACCAACAACTCAAAAAGTTGTAACCCAATGCACCTACGAAGAACCTGAATTGGCAGCATATATTGTCTATTGATGTCATTATTTGTCTATACAAAACTACCTAGAACTTTTGTTTTTGATATTCTTCTCCCTCTCTCTCTCTCTCTCTCTCTCTCTCTCTCTCTCTCTCTTTCTCTGTTGATTTTTATAACCTGCAACTTTCCTGAAACAGGATGTGAGGTCCAAGTGTTTCTGATGGATTTCATTGTATCTTTCAAACACAGAACCATGAACTCTACAATAATAATAATTATTTAATAATTATTTCTTTCCTATTTTTATCCATTTTAAATTATTTAATTAACTTATTTTGTCCTATGCATGCTTTTACACATTCACACATGCATTATCATGCATAAGAGGCCAGAGGGGGAAAAAACTGCAGAATTCTTTCCTTCTCTTGTGAGTACTGAGATGGAACTCAGATAATCATGATTGAGCAGTAAGTGTTTTTGCCAGTGTAGTGATCTCCCAGCCTGTATTCATATTCCTTTTATATCTTTCTCTATTTTTGTTATTCTAGCTTAAGATTGAGCATAGTATCATAAGACTGAATAGCATGCATCCCTGTCTCCTTCTAGATTTCAGAAGAAATGCATCTATATTTTCTCCATTTTGTAAAATGTTGAGTTTAAGTTAATCATAAACAGAGGTTATTATACTGATATATGTTCCATTCATTCTTATATTTTCAAGATATTTATTACAGCGCTTTTTTATGCTGTTATTTTTATCTGAAACTGTTTAATGTTTAGAATGCTTCAGTCTTTCTGCTTCATTTTGATCTGGTCACTTCCTTAAACTGCTTCACCATATTAAATTCATTACTGTCCTTCACATCATCTCTCCTATTCAGCTTCAAATATCTCTGTTCCCATTACACTTGGTAAATTATGCCAAGATTTTAAGTACCATGATAATACTTTCCTAAAATGTTTTCTGATGGAGTATGCATGTGTCTATATGTAACAATATAAATGATAATATGAAATGAATGCATTGTCCTCATTTTAATGAGATTTCAAGAGACAAGGAAATAATAGCAGGTGTTCTCAATGTTCCATGTTTAGCTTAGTGGGAGTTGAACTCCAGGCCTGAATTCTAAGCAAGTTCTCCACCACTGAGGTTTGTACTCAGCCCTTGAATATACCTCAGTCTTCTTAATGGGTAAAATTTTGACATAACCTCTTAATGCATGATCACTGTTTAGAAATCACACTATTCTTGATAATTCTTTAAGTTATGTAATAGATAAATAATCTCATTCTTCTTTCTAAATATTTTTTCTTGATATTGGCAAAGGGTTACTGAGAAAGGAATTGATATCTGTGTAGGGGCAAGAGACATGTCTCAGTGGTTGAAAGCACTGGATGCTCTTCCACCGGACCCAGGTTCAATTTCAAGCATACATATAGCAACTCCAAGCTCTTGTAACTCCTGTGATAGGGAATCTGATGGACTGTTTTGGCAACTATGGCAACTGCAAGCACATAATGCAGAACACCTATGCACATAAGAGTAAAAATGAATAAATTATGTGAAAATGAAATTTTATTTTAATAGAAGTGGTATCATTTAATATAGTCCAATTTTATAGATATAAATGTGGTTAATGTTTATTTTCCAACTAATAGTCAAAGTATTATAATAATGTATTTACTGTGTTGCATAAGGTTATATTCCATAAACATATGCATATATACATATATACATATTTATGTATATATATTTGTGTGTGTGTGTGTGTATATATATGTATATATATATGAAGTTCTTGAACTTAGTGGCTGTGGCCATGTTTCTATGGATGTGGTAGAGAAGATAAATACAACACTGATAATATTTAAGTAGAAAAATTGAGTAGTTATAGCTATCTTTTCTTGTGAGACTTAAATTTAATTATTTTTATATTATGTGAATAAATTATTTATAAATTGTCCATTTATGATGTTTTTATATCAGCAGATATTCCATGTGTTAAAATCATCTATTTCATCACGCCTCACAAAATCCTGAGCATCCTTCAATCACTGCTATAAAAAGAATTTGCAATGAAGATATGATATCAATTGCTTGTTTAAAAACATTTATATCATGTATTATTATCTATTGTTACAGCTACAAATAAAATGAGATTAATAAAAAGTGATGTTAAGTTTCCTCATGGCTAATAGGTATATAAAAACACATTCATATTGGATCTATGGCATACATGTGGTGAAACCATATTTAGAAATATACTGCTTACTGAAATTTTCCATTGTTCATCCATTCACTCTTTAGCAGTAGATTGAGCAACTGACACATACAAATATATATACATGTATATATATGAAGTTCTATATACCTATCTATGTTGATGGATATAATTCTAATATACCATAAAGACTCAACCATAAAATGACCTGTGGGTCATGACCCATTTAGGAATTGAAAGACCCATTTACAGGGGTCATCTAAGACCATCTGCATATTAGGTATTTACAATCTGAATTATAGCAGTAACAAAATTACATTATGAAGTAGCAACAAAAATAATATTTGGTTGAGGTATACCTCAACATGAGGAACTATATTAGAGGGTTGCAGCATTAAGAAGATTGAGAACCAGTGTACTAGAATTTACAAATATTCAAATTGGCTTGGATAAACAGAGATCAAAACTTAAAATCCTTTTGTTAACAAGTATTAGCAAAGTAAAATATTTGGAGGTAGAAAAAAGAAAGTGATTATTTTTGCCTTGTGGACACCAAAGCCCTAAATGATTAAATTGCTGTCATGGTTGAGACATTGGGTGGTCCAACGTGGAGGTATATCAGGACTGTCAGGAACAGCCCTGCGTGAAAGCTGGAGTCTACATTTCAGGGGCTGCATTCAGAGGACTGTGTGGTCTAGGTGAAATGTAGAAGCACCTTTAGTCCCAGTATTCAGACAGTGGTGGTAGCCCATGCCTTTAATCCCTAAAAATAGAGTGGAAGCAAACACAGGATGCAGAAATCAGAAAGAGTCAGTGTCACACAGTAAGTGACATATGAGGTGAGTCAGAGTGAATGGCAGACAACATGACTAATCAGAGAAAGAGTTACCAGAGTAAGCACATGCCCAACTTTCACAAGAAAAGGGTGGCTCTCAGATCAGTAGAAAGAGTTACATAGGAGTTAGATTCATTCAGTTAACAGAGTCAGTTGAAGAGTCAGACAGTGTGAGTCAATTAAAGGGGTCATTAAGAAGAGTCAGGTGAACAATTAGTGGAGAAGCAAGCTAAAAAGTCAGTTAATGAGAAGAATAAGAGTTCAGAAGGAGCTAATCAGAGGGTCTCAGTCAGCAGTAGGTCTCAAAAGCCTTCTAGATTGAAGGCCTTCTAGGTCCAGGCTAGCAGTTTAAACATTCTGGATTGTACAGTAGCTGAAGCCTTCCAGTTCAAGGATTAAGACTAGATTATAAAGAGGCAGAGAAATGCTCAAGTGTTCCTGGTATTTTTAATAGGGGAATATGACCCTTGCTTGGTATTTATTGTGAACAATATATAAGAAAAGGACTGATTAAACCTTAGGCTCCTGGGCTCCAGCATTAGAACCAGTGATTTAATTACATAAAAGAATTAACTTTCTTATTCCCTTAGTCAACATCTAAATCTGGTGAATCTACACCTACACCTACATCTACACCTATACCTACACCTACAACTACACCTACACCTACACCTACATCTACAACTACACAGGACTGATTGAAAGTATAAAGATCAAGATTATTGGAAAGAGATGGTAAGAGAATAGCAAGCTAGGAATAATAAATTTTACACTAAATGTAATTAAAATTACTAGAAAATATGTTTATTATTTTGTTTTTTGTTATATGTTTATTATTATTTCATTTGTGTTTATGTTTTGGCTGTATAACAAAAAACACAGATATCATATGTGTGCAGTGCCCACAAAGGCCAGAAGATGGCACTGCATTTCCTGTAACTTAAGTTACTGATGGTAATTAGTGGTCATGTGGGAGCTGTGAACTTGAGTTCTCTATAAGAGCAGCCAGTACTCTTAACCTAAAGACATTTCCCCAGCTCTTCTATAAGTTTTATATAACAATTTAAGAATCAATACTAATTAGTTAATTTAATAATTTATCTGTTTGTTTATCTATCTATTTATAGACAGATTCTGACTATATAGCTATATAACTCTGGGTAACCTAGGATTCTTTATGTAGCCCAAGCTAGCCTCAGACTCTTATATCTTGGATTTGTGAGCATGCATAATCATATCCAGAAAAATCATTTTTATTCGGTCATATTCTTTTCTATCAACACACAATTTTTGACTTACTGATGGGATTTTTCTACTGTAACTGCCTCTGTTTTTATACAATTGATTATCGATGCACAGAGCATGCTGTTGCGGTAGTCATAGCACAAGTGGAATACATGAGGGCCCAGTTCAGACATATTTGTTTTGGTTTTTCTATGTATGTGTATTTGTTTTACTCTGGGGAGCAGGGGGGGTGCCATAAATATTTTTGAATCAAAAGTAAAAATGTATATACAACCTTGAGATGATACTAAAAACCATTGAATTGTGAACTTCATAAGACAAATTTTATCATGTTTATCACATCCCAATTGAAAAAGTTTAACCTGATTACATTAATACTCTAATAAATGTCTGTAATGGCTTCCAGCACACACACCAGTGGTCTATTCCCCTGTGTAATATGTTCCAGTCACATATCACACTGCCTGTATTCTACCATGTTCTAGACCACACAAGTTACATCAGGCTGTACTTGAGTTTCCCCCCAGAATACCCCTTTCCTAAATAAACATAGGCTTATGCTATATCTCCTAGTGTCATGCAAAGTTGCCTTCCCTGACACAGGTAATTAATGGCTACTCTGGGAAGGAGAATCAATTAGTCATTTTTTAAAAAATGGAACACCTGAGAGAGGGACATGGTATGCCAAAGTATATTTGAAATATACTACAGAAACAAAATCGACAAGGTTTTTACTTTAAATCATTTCCTGTAATTTAGAGTTGCTAGATTTTTACCTTAGGGAAATGTCATATATGAGTCTAAAATGTTTCTAATCATTCTTCTACATTATATTACCACACACTACTTGGTACTAGTTTGTGAAATGGAAGGAAAATTCTTGCTTATTTTGGCTAAAATTTAAAATGCCACCTGCATTTTCATAACTAAAGACAAGAGCAAATTTAATCACTTCTTTGAGAGGCAGATCTTCCTGGTACAAGTAACTAGATGTACATTCAAGTTCTGATTAGCAGAAATAGCACAATGAAATAGAAGAATGCGGTTGTACTTTTCATGGAAAATTGATGCCTCAACGGCATTCATAAAAATCCCAAAACATTCTGGGTGATATATAAAGATAATTTCCATAAAATGTTTTTAATAGAATAAACACAAAAAGTAATTAAAATATCCAAACCTCAAAAAATGTTAAATGAGATGTAACAGGTTTTGAATGTATATCAGGTGTGAATTTATGCTTCAACAGTACAGATGGTAAATTATTCAGACCTCCATATCTGAAAGCTTACAGAGTATAATTTGATATTTCCAGGCTAAATGTCACAGCAGGAATTTCATTCTATATACTGGGCTAAAGGAAATTCAAAACATGGAAATTATAGGATATTCAAGGTAATTTGGCTTGGTCCTTTCATTGTACAGATGTGAAAATGTGATTCTAGAAGCACTGAAATCCTCATGTTTAACACAGGGATTTTTCACACATAGCTACTTCATTAGTACAAAGGTGGGATTAGAAACCAGACCTGCTTAGTATTGTGTTTTAAATTATCCCAGATATTAGTACACTTTTCACACCCCATACAATCCATAATGGTTCTATGCCTATCCTCATTTAAGAATACAAGATATTTACCTGCTGTAGGCCAGTACTTCCCTTGAATATTGATGTACAAACATCATCAAAGTTGATATTAAAATTCAAATACAGCAATCACTTTGGTGAAGTTCATTGAAGATGAAATGAACAATGACCAATGAACAATGAACAATAATATAACCAAAATGTGGAGTTCCCTTTGTAACATCCAAAGGAGTTCTAAGTTACTTTTGAAATATAATTTGGTATGACAGTGCCTTAATATACCTACATTAAGTGCCTAAATATGCTCATTCAATTTTAACAGTTTTCTTTGTAATAATATTTACTTTGCCATAAGATTTTTGTTAATTATTTGATTTCATCATTTTTTTTTCTTTCAGTACAGTACATTGTGATATCAAAACAGTCAACCACTTCTCCTTTCTACTGTATTGATCTCTTAACTTACAATGAATACAGAAATTTGTGATGAATAAAGACTTTTCAAAATAATGGCTATTCTTCCAGAATTACTCTTATTTAATTACTGAAATGTGGATAATTATAATTCAAAATCATGACTGTGAAATGACTTAAATATAAGTAAATAAATCAGTATGATTCATGAATAGAGTATGTCACTCAAACTGAAAATGACAAAACATATTAGTTGTATCTGTCTGATTCTTCACAGCAGAAATCAAAAGTAGTATACAGGTTTTATGATAATATAAATGTGTCAGCTATAAAGTTATTTTGCGGTTTGCATTTCTATTGCAGAACACACAAATATTCTCAGACTTAACTAAAACTGTTGATAATGGTTTCTGGGCTATAGAGATGGCTCAGCATTTGATAGTGCTACTTTGGCTACTAGAACCCATATATTTGTGACTCATAACTGCTTGTAGTACTAGAAGATCTGACAACCTCTACTGGCTTCTGGCTTCTACAGACACAACTATATCAATGTATACATTTACACAAAGGCATTGCAGATACACACACACCGGAGGCGGGGTGGGGTTTAAATATTTAGTTTCTTCAAAATTAAATTCATCTTCATGAATCTTTTATCACACTAGATATGTTTCCAGCTACATGAACAAAGATGCGTAATAGTAGCTTAAATACCAAGCATTGTTGGCTGGGATATTGAATAGTCTGGAGTTAATTCATTATAAATATTTTCTTTTCAGATTATTTAACATGATAGTGATGATACCAAATCCTTGGGTATTTTTTCTCATGGTCTAACTGACAATGCTCTAGTTTGCTTTTTGATTTCTCTAATAAAACATGGACTGAAACTGACTTGGACAGGAAAGGGTTTATGTGGCCAACACTTTCCAGTCCATTTTCAGGGAAACCCAAGGCTGGATTTGGAAGCAGGGACTGAAGCATAGAACCTGCTGTTTGTTATCTTGCTACCAGGCTATTCTTCCACTATTTTTATATACCAAGCATTCACCTACTTAGGGATGTTTCACCTATATTACTTGGGCTAACCTTAATCACTTAACATTAACAAATGCACCAAAAACATGCCTAAATTCCAATCTGGTTGTAGTAAATCTTCAGTTAAGTTTCCATCTTCCAGGGTATATCAACCTGAAAATAAAACTAACCAAAACAGGTAACTGTTCTACAGTCAATTCAAAGCATATTGAATGGATTTGTTGGAAAGAAAGAGTACCATATCCTACACGGGTCCAAGGAAAGAACTGAAAGGGGCATCTAAGTAATGAAGGAAAAAAAAAAAAAACCAGACAGATACACTCACTGAAATGCTTGAATTCAATAGACTGAGATCTCTGATAGAGAAGCCCCAGCACCCCAAAGTTCAGCACATTTATTATATATATGAGGGCAGGGAGAATGAGATTATTACACAGAGATGAACAAAAAAAGCATGGCTTTGTGGTATGTAGTTGAACAGGGAATGATGTCTGTAAAGAAGCAAACTTCAGCCATGAATATCCATTATGATAAAACTATAGTGAACATATATTGGACACACTGTCAACATCTGGAGCTGAGAAAGGATTCAGGGTAGGAAGAATACACTTTACCATTTTTCCAAGAAACCTAAGGTCCTTGAGATGACCTGCTCATGTCAGCAATACACATAAACTAAGGACTTCACAATTCAGGGATTCCTCTGCTCCCTACACTCCTTTATTATTTCTTAGATATATAGAATGGATCTGTAGGTTTAGTCCAATTGGGGTTCAGTGCTGTGTTTGAGAGTGGCCTGCAAGGATGAGGAAAAGAAAGATTAAAACAACATATATGAACAACAAATCCAAAATTAATATTTTAACAGGCTGTGGGGATTTAATCCTCAAAGCTTGTCATGGATCATATTCTTTATTTTCTTTTCAATATTAGAAGAAGAAGCAGTAATACCATAAACTTTTTGGATTTCTAGATTTGTGACTTATTCAGGGTATGTTCGTGCTATCATTACTGTGAATCCAACTGGTAGATCCCAATTAATTCACAATACTCATGTGTAAACAGGCACCGTGGTTGTAACCTACTCTTAATAGTTGAATGGAGCCAATTGGTCTCCAAGTAGTTAGAGAAACACAACCTCCCCAAATGAGGGTGTTGTTGATATAAATGGGAGTAGGGATATGTGTCCAAGCCACAAAATAATAATGCATAGTGCCAATGGGCTTTGTCCCTAACAGGTCTTAAATGCATGGATATAGATACCAGACGTATCAGAATTATATCCACTGGGTTATTTGAGTCTAAAGCTAGTAAGATTTTTTTTCCCCTTTGGGTACTCCCCTACTCAATCTGCATGCTCCTGTTCTAAGGCACAGGTTGCCTTCTTACCCAGGGCAGACCACAGCATCTGCTCTTCAGCTGCCTTAGAACTGAGACAGCACATGCCACTCATGAGCCTGGGCTCTATAGTGTCCGGCAACCAGTGGAGATCCCTAGAGGTAGACAACTTGCCAAGCCTTTGCCTGTAGCTCACATACCTAGCCGGTTAGACAGACCTGCTACTCACACCTCTCCAGAACTCCACCTGTGCACTGCTGTATACTCACTTAGCCCAATGTAACATGAAAGCTCTTAAACTGAAAGGATAAAAAAGGGGGTGATCTGTTAGGGTCTTTCAAACCAGCATTCACACCTCATTTTTCCTATTTATTTATTTGTTTATTTATTTATTGGAGCCAAATTCATCACCCCTTTATGGGAAACTAGGGGCATACCTCTCTGAGCACAGCTGAGGAATCAATGGATAAAGTTACAATGCTTCAACATCATGTCTTAGGTTTCCCCAAATGTCCCCCAAAGCATCGATATATAGCTACCTATTTCTAGATTCCATTTGCCCCATTTTTGACACCTGATAAATTGAGATGTACTCCCTTCTAGTTCTTTATCATTGCTTATATCCTTATTTCTTCCTTTAATTCCATTTTTCCTTTCTTTTTATTTATATTTTTCCCTTTATTAGCATGCTTCTTTCTGGGGAATTGTGGCATCTGAATTATCCAGAGACAGTGTCCATTTTGTATTGTCACTGGTCAACCACATTTTGCTGCCTTTGGAATAGTTCCAATGCAACTGTCTAAGGCAGCCAGGGAATGGGAAAACTCAAACAAATGAAGGAACCCACAGAGAAAACTGGGGTTGGTTAAACTGGGCTCTCTGATGGGGAAGCCACAGCAGCCCAGAAGCTCGGTACATTTATTGTCCACAGTGGGACAGGCATGTATAAGAAAGAGTGGATTTTGGTATATACAGTTGGTAGGCAGGTTTAGCTAATCTCAGGAGGAACAGTCTCTGTGGGAAACAATAATCAGAACATAAATATCCAAGGGAGAAAGCTGTCGTAGTCAGTTTCTTCATACTGCATCCATTTCCACATGCAGACCAGAGGAAAGCTCAGCCTTATCCAGCAGGCAACTGTTGTCAATCGCCCATTGGTTTGAGGCTACGGGCCTTGGTATGGCTGGCTCATGTTAAAAACATGCATTCACTCAAGACTTTACACACAAATGGCTGTCTTCATTCCTCAAAAAGAGCAATGAGCAAGTAGACAGAACCCAGTCTCAGAAAGTCACATTTTACTTCTTTATTGTGGGAACATACACATGAGCACTCACATACACAAAATAAAAAATAAATAAACCTCCAGAAGAAAAGGACCTCATACATGTGCCAAAAAGGTGGTTGAAAGAAGATATTCTTATTGTAGTCAATGTGGAAAAATTATATAATATTGACCAGAATTGGCACTGCTGTTGATCCAAAACAGAAGTTGAATCACACAAAGATCTCTCTTGAATACAGATGTAAAAGTACATTGAAAATCAAGTTCAACAATTTAAAAAATAATTACATGTTATGGACAAATGGGATTAATTCTAGATAAGTGTGTATTTCAATATTTGAAAATATTGATTTTTCAAATTTCAAATTTCAAAATATTGAATTAATGAGCAATTAATCATATTGTCAGTACAAAGAAGAAAGATAAATACATGCAGAAAATATTAACAAACTTTGATATGAGTTTATGATCAAAGCTATCATATAAGTAAGAATGGAGGAGAACATAATCAAATTGCCAAATCATGTATATTAAAACTCTTCAGACAATACAATATCTTATAATGATAAACTAGAAATATCCCTATCATATCAGAAACAAGCTATGAATGAATTTTCTCACCAGTCTTTACAATCCTATCCTGCAACAAAAGGTAAATATGGAAAAACAGGTACATAAATTGAAAAAAGGAATTTAAAAACTCTCTTTGTTCACAAGTTATAAAATTGTTATGGAAAATAACTGAATATACATACACCTTTTAAAACTTGACATATAAATCAAATTCTTCATGCATTACAGAAATGAATGACCAGAATTTGAAAACAAAAGCAAACCAGCATTTGCATGAGAAGCACAAAGTCATATTTCCATAGGCAAAAATCTCTGCCTATCTATAACAGAAAAAATATAAAATTAATGAAAAAGTAACAAGATAATTGGAGAGATACTCCTGTTAAGATTGCCAGACAAAACACTGTCAAGAAGTAAGCTATTCCTAATATGATTTGTAGATTCAACATAATCTAATGTAAATCCTAGCAAATATTTCATGCATATTGACAAATTGAAGTTTTTTTATAAAAGTACAGAATATTGAGAATATTAATTTATGCAATACCAAGTGATGAGAGAAGGGGGGATGTGATGAGGGGAAGGGAAAATTTGTTGAAACATTTATATTATGGAAGATCTCAAGATCCATTTTATCCAAAGCTAAGGAATAAACTCAAAATATTGGTATAAAAATAGGTTGGTAATACAGTGGAAGAAAATATCCCCCTCAAAAGCACACAGAGATACAGCTAATTCATACAATGAAGCAAGAGCAATTCAAGGAAGAACAAAAATCAGAATTTTTAAGCCTGGTACCAGAATAATATCTGCATACAAATAAAAGGGATTGTGGCAAACAGCTTCTATCTCTCATAAAATTTAACTGAAAATGAAATCAAATCCTAGATTTAAGATGCAAAAATACAAAACTTCTAGAAGTAGTATATGAAAATGTATTGACTTTATGTATGTATGTAACTTTAATGTATGTAATTGTAATATAGCCATGATATTTTCTTTCTGCTATAATTTCAAAAGCATTATTTACAAAAGAATCAGTTTACAATTTATATTCCACTACAATTAATATACTATCTTCCTCCACAGATTCATTTTCAACCATGTTATCCCTGCTGTATTTACAATAGCTAAGAAATGGAAACAGCTTAAATACCCTACAACTAATGGAAGGATAATAAAAATGTGTATATGTATATGCATATGTATATATATATATATATATATACATATGCATATACATATACACTATGAAATATGATTCAGCTGTGAAGAAATAATATGAACTTTGCAGATAAATGGATGGAATAAGAGAAGACCATATCGAGTGAAGAAACTGAAACCAGAAAGACAAAGTTTGCATATTCTCTCTTATTGGAGCAACCTGGATCAAGATCTTCAGAACTGAGTATAGTACATAGCCTGCATTCACTACAGAAACCAAGAAAGTAAAACAGGATTATTTCCAGAACAGAGGCATTGAGGAAAATACATGCACACATATATACACGAATATATCTGCATGCAATTAGTTAAAAAGACAGGCTATAAACTTGAAGAAGAGTGGCTTAAAGGGAGAAAAAGGAAGAGAGAAATAAATTATAACAATCACAAAAAAATCTTCGTAACAAAGATGTAATATTATTTTTTACTCTGTGAAAGCAAAACATTATTTAAGACAGAACTCTAGGAGAGCGAAAATATTTTGTATAGTATTATAGTTGCAATTTCATATTATTGTATGTTTGTCAAAATCTATTAAATAGTAAAAGGCAATGTAGCTGTGGATAATAATTTTATATCAACCTGGACTAATTGTTTAAGCAAATATCTGACTCTGGTGGGATAATTAGTTTGTAAAGGAGGCTTTATGCAATTTTCTTCACTTTCCATTCAATTAAATTTCAAAGAATAACGTCTTGCAAATATAATCAGGAGATTTATTAAAAAGTTATAAAATAATATAATAAACAACTGAGATAAATTAAGAGACAAGTAATGTAAAACACTGGGACACAAAGGTAAACACACAAATATCTTTCACTTCTTTATATTCTCATTCACTTTACAAATCAATTCTATTTGTATACTTTTCTATCCTGACCTGTGATTACCCTACTGTGTGTGTGTTGAGGGGGTGACAGCTGTATCTTCCACTTCAACCTTAGATGTATATATTTCCTAAGGAAGAGGTGGGATATCACCATTAACTGTCCCATCCATAATAGGGTATTAATGGGAACAATCATGTCAAGATTTTGTGCAGATTGTCATACCTACTTGAGGTTCAGAATGCAATAAGCATGTCCTACCGAGAAATTAGAGTTCAACACCATGCTTCCCACTTTTCCTGGCTCTTTCATTCTTTCCTCTTCCTTTGCACTATTTCCTTCATTTTAGAAGATGATTTATAGTTTCCACATTTCTGAATTGAAATTCAATAGTAAATTATTTCTTGGCACTTTACTGTGAAGTCACCACTGAAAAGTGCAAAATGAGATTTCCCTAGCCCTAAACGAGTATAACATTAATCTGTGGGCATAAACATAGTTATTTAGAAAGCTCTTTGACTAGAACATATTGTCTGTTTAGCAAAGAAACAGCAGTGATTTCCACACTAGAGTGTATGACATTTCCAGCCATGAATTTAGACTGAGTAGTGGAGGTTAATTTCCTCCTGTAACGTAACTATTAAATTCAACCAGAGTAGTCAGTAAAACCCATAACTGACTGAGTAGTGGAGGTTAATTTCCTCCTGTAACGTAACCATTAAATTCAACCAGAGTAGTTAGTAAAACCCATAACTGACCTGACTCTATAATATTGGGGAACATATAACCTTTTTAGGTCACTTGTATTACACATAGGGTCCACAGATGAGTGAGACTTGTTGATGACAGTTCCCTCCAAGCATCTTCCACAATATGATATAGAATTATAAGAATTAGCCAGATGATAGGAAACTCCCATAATTATTTTTTATCCTGTAACCAAAGTATGACAACTTCAGAAATAAGGTCTTACTACCTAGTTCTGGTAGACAACCAACAGCAGCACAATTGCATACATTTGTGCTGGTGGGTAGAGGGCACATAGTTTTGCCTGTGAATTTTTTTCTTGATTGTGGTATAGCAGCCTCTTGCCAACCTAAAAATGTTTTTAAGATATTCAAACATAGATGTAAACTTTAAAAAATCATAATTGAAACAATGTTTTGGATAAAGTTCAAAATTTAGCAAAATCTTGCTATCAGTCAAGTTTGGTGGTAAACAAACTTGGTAAACAAACTGCATGTATAATTATTGACTGACAGTCTTTTGGTTAGCATATTAGATTCATTCTCAATATACAGTGTGTTAATTTCAATGAAAATTCAAAGAAAAGCATGTTTGATAATTGGTCCATGTTGGTGGAAATATTTGGGAAGGATTAGAAGATATGGTGTGGGAGGTGTGGTACTGGAAGCAGGGTTTGAGATTTCAAAAAACTGGAGCTCTTCCCAGTATGCCTCTTTTTTTCCTGCTTTCCTATAGCTAAGGGTGGGTTAAAGCATGCTTTGAAACCTATAATTATCACCCTGAGTTTGGACTGTGTTTGGTTGCTCCTCTCTTTCACTCAGACAAATTCCAGATAGCTCCAATGCTGCCACACTTGCACAGCATGTCACTGATAAGATCCTGCCTCTCCAAGGAGTGTAGCCTGGTTGATGCTTATCTGACCACTAAAGCTAGTAGGCTTTTCCTTATAAGGTATCTTTCTGGCCCCTGTGAGACCACTGCCTGTGCAAAAGAAGAACCTCTAAGACTTTGGCCCTAGCCAATGACAATAGGATCACCTAGTCAAGTTGTGAGCCTCCCACATGCAAATGGAGCAGGCCCAGTACCACTGCTTTAACCAATGACCCTTCTCTCTCTCCCTTATAAATGTGATTTCCCATGTTTCAATGAATAGAGCAGTACATTGACACCACCTCCCTGGTAAGTCTAGTTCCCATCTGCTCTCAGCCTCTGACCAAAGACCAGCATGGACCTGCAGAACCACTGCCCTGAACTCTCCTCCTTGGAGCTGATCCTATGGCCAATGGATTGTTTTAGCTACCTCTTAGCAAGGGGAGCAGACAAAAGAATCAACAACTGGTGCTCTACATGGTCAAGATAGTCTTAATGTATGAGGGGATAGGTAAGTTCCTCCTTAAAAAGGGTATCAGCCATTGGACTTGGAAACCAGCCATTGGCCTGCTCTGAGGGCTGGCAGATTCTCTTCTTTCTTTCTTTTCTTCTTTCTTTGTGGCCTAAGCCACAGTAAGAGAACAGAAAAGGTTGAGGGGCAACTGAAACCTTCTGGTCAAGGCAACTTCTTGGTGTAGGCTCATTTCTCTTCCTGGACTTCAACACCCATCTAGGTGTCAACTATAAACCTCTATCTTCATCTTTCTGCAAAATCCCCAGCAGCCACGTGGCACAGGAATATCTTCCTTTGTCTTCCTCATTTCTCTATTGTCCCCTCTTCTCCAATGGCCATGGCCAGCTTTGGTCCACTCTAAACTCTATTGTTCCTTCACCTCCAATGGCCAGCTTTGCTTCACTCTAAAATACTCTATATACTCCCGTGCCCGGACAGGCACCTCAGAGGCCAGAACTGCTCCCCTCTCCTCCCTGCCTGCAAGCAGGCTCCTCACTGCTAGTGCACTTCCCAATGACCCATAGCTCAGAATTTCCGGATCTGAATGCCCACAGAAGCTCCCTACTTCCTGCCCTTGCCCTGGAGCAACCTTAACCAAAAATTCCGGCTTTGGCATCAGCACCTACCTCAGACTCTGGCAGACTGAAGTCCTGCCCTCAGTGCTCTGCTTGCAGGCAGAGGGCTTGTGTAGAAAGAACACAAGTCGGGCACAAGAGCCCAGGCACAGATTCTACAAGGAAATGAGGGACACACAGGACAGCAAAAACCAAGGAAAAGATCCTAAAACACATGGTGAACAGAAAAAAAGAAAGAAAGAAAGAGAGAGGGGGGGGAAGCAAGCAAGCACAGGGCAGGCAAGACAAGCTCAAAATAAAAGGTAGTTAATAAATGTATTTAAACGGTTAGAGAGAAAAGAAGAATACTAAGTTTGAATGCAGAGAGTAAAAAATACATAAAAAAGAGTGAGATCTCCTATGGAAAGAGGAGAGCTAGAGAAAGAAACAGAGTTTAAAGAAAATTAATGAAAGTATATACTAATTATTCTCACACCAGGAGATAATATAGCTCCTGAGCAATGCAAAAGACAGAGAGAGGAGAAATGTCGCAGATACAGGTTAAGTTGGAATAAAGAGTAAGAAATAAATAAAAAAGAGTAAGGCCTCTTATGAAAAAGAGAGCTGGAGAGAAAAACAGAGTTTAAAGATAATTAATGAGAAGAGTTTATACTAATTCTTTTCACCTCTGGAGTCAACAGAGCTCCTGAGCAGTGTGGAAAGTCAGAGAGAAAAATGCACACAGATGGGGATTAATAAAGTTCCAGGGAAGGAATGACAGATTTGTAGACCTTCTGAAGGAGGAGAAAGTATCAAATAAAGGGATGCTCCTAGAAAAGGGAAACCACGGTAAGAAAGAAATGATAAAGGAAATGTACACAGAAGTCTCCTAAGGATGGAGAGGGCTAAGTAAGATTGGAAAAGAAAATTTTTATATCTTAAAAAATGGAAAATGCTCTATCACAGGACACTTGGGCTTTGTATAGTGTTGTGTTAGGGATCTCAGAAATAAAAACAGAGGGTGAAAAGATAAATATTTCAAATGAGACTTGTACAATGAAAATTTTTATTATTCTTTTTCTGGTAATTCAAATTATATTCTTAATAGCTATTGTGGTTTTCTGTACTTTTTCAAAGAAAAAGGATGATACAGAAAGAAAAGAAAAACTTCTTTTCCCTTCATGGGAAACAAGCTTAGACAGGGATAAAGATCAAATTCAAATACGTATTACCAAGATACAGGCCTTAGGATTAAAAATAGATATCTTATAAAGGAAAATAAAAAATTATCTCAGAAAGAGACAAAGAAAATTAATCCAAAACCTACACTGCCAATTTTTAACAAAGTGTGGCAGCCCAAGGTTGTTTAAAAACCAAACAACTTACTGAGATTTTGTATAGGAATTTGAAAAACAATTAGTGCCTGCTATATCAAATAGCATTGCTCTGGACCTGGCTATAAATAAACCATTTATCAAGAAAAGACAAGCTTCAATGGCTGAAACAAAAGATTTTGAAGATGCAAAAGGCCAAGTATTTTGACAGACTATTAGGTTGCAGGTAAATGGAGTTTTCATTAAAGGATTGATAGACACAGGAGCAGATGTGACAATCATCTCACAAGACTCGGAGAATCCAAGTTGACCTCTTCAAGAGGTATCTACACAGCTCTTATGAATTGCAACATTTTCTTAGGTAAAACAGCTTATAACATGGGTCAAATGCATAGGACCAGAAAGTCAAATAGGAAATGTAAGGCTATCTGTGACAGATATAGTTATAAACTTATGAGGAAGAGGCCTATTAAAACAACGGAAAGCACAAGTTAGCATTCCTTCAATCTCAGAGACAGCCTGTAAGCTGGGAGATGCTCCTGATAAATGTATTTAAAAATATTTTCCAGAACAATCACAGGCTGTCCAAGTTTTCCATAAACAGGATATAACAGGTATTGACAACAATTCTGAGACTGTTAAAAGATATCAATGGAAAAGCCACAGTCCACACTGTACACTTTGTTCCTGCATACTGGACCTGTGCAATTACTGGTGTTCAGGACTTCCAGGCTCCCATATCCCTTCTCCTCGAGCCAAAGCTTCCCGTGCCACCCAGGTTCAGTGAGTTGGTATGTTCATGTGTGTGTATACTTAGATGGTGAGCCACTCAGTTAGTCTGGAGAGCAGGACTGGGGAAGTGTGTCCACAATGGCAGACCATGTGACTGGGGTGGCCCTAATCATGCTGCGCCTAGCATGTAACACGCCATGACACCCTTGGGAAATTTGGTCTGGAACAGGCCACTCCAGCTCTTCCCTTAGCTCCTCCCCAAGCCTGCAGCTGTTTTGACTCTGGCCTTACTTTACTAGAGTTACTCTAGGCTTTCAGCTAAAGAGACAGTTTACCTGATACTAGACTCTAAAAATAGATAAGCTCACAAAATAGGTTTAAAAGTAATTTTACTATTTCTTTATTTTAAAAATGTTGCCTTACAATGACTGCACCTGTGACTTATGATAAATACTTGGATTAAAAGATTTAAAATTAATATAAGTTTTGAGGGTCTAAGAAAATGTTTTAAGGAACATAAGCTGTGATGGTCTAAAAAAGTGTTTTTAAAAAGGTCTGACAATGTAAAACCTTAAGTTCTAAAGGTTGAAAAGGTGATTTGCATATAGATAAAAGTTTAAAAGGTATAAAAAATTGATTTAAAAAGATCTCAGAGGTTCAGAGTTGGAACACTGATAAAGTTTTTATAAATGTTCTTATAGAGTTCTGGTTAGTTAGTGCTTCTATCATCAGCCACAAGGTTGGGACTTATAGATTTCCTTTGGTTTAAAGATGCTTACCAGACTAAAACATTGCAGACCAGCTTGTACATACAACTCTCTAAACATACAAAAATATTCATGCTACTTAGTCCCAAACCATAGCTTTTGCTATGACATAAAAGTATGATTCTACTCCAATTGCTTTACAGACATCTGTTAGCTGCGTTATCTACAATGTTGACTTCATTACAGATTAAAAAACAGTGGTAACCTAAATATCTATGACTTTTTACAAACTTAAAAATTTCTTGTGAGCTTCAAAATATCATAGATATGGCACACAAAAACCTCAAAAATCAACTTAAAAAAGAAAAACAGGCAATTTTTATCTCAATATTAAGTTATTAACGGTCCTATGGCATGAACCACTGGATGGGACGTGAAAAAGACCAGACCCCCTCCTCACTATTGGAAGAGCTTTTGCTTGTGTCTGCCCACAGGACTAACCCAGGCCTATCTAGATCCTAGCTCAAAGTATCCACACATCCATCCTGATAATAAAGATTACCTGACTTTCACTGGAAGTAAAAAAAGGACCCAAACAAACTTTTATCCCAGGGCAGTATTAACTCACAAAAACATTCTGCAATGGGAAGATCATGCCCAAAAGGAGGTTTGAGCCACCCTCTGCTGGCTACACTATATCTAGTATGCTGTGAAACTTCTTCCTATAACTGCCCACCACAGTGCTTCTCAGTGTTTCTCCTTGTCACAGTTCCCATTAACCTCTCTTTACAGGAGCCACAGGGAGACAATTCCTTAGGACCCCCTCTCAGGGATGTCCATCTTTCTCCCAGACTCCTACATTCCCAGTTTGCCTCTCTGAGTCCCACTTGACACCCAATTCCTGGTGCCTTCTTAATGTCTGCTTCATCTCTGTGCCTTGCTTTCCTATCCACTTCTTACAGCTGTGTCTGTTAATGCTTTATGGGACAAATCTTCAATGCCCCTTTTTACACAGATGCTACAGGATATTCCCCACTTTGACCCATCTCCCCTCTCTGACTTGCTGGATCCTACTCTAAATCCCCACCCATGAGTTTTTTTCATGTCACCATTTCCAAACTGTGGGGTCCTTTTATATTAATGAGATGGGCGCGGCTTGGGGCGGGCTCCGTGCACAGGCGAGAAACTTGGGCAAGAGGCAAGAGAAGAAGGCAAGAAAGAGAAAAACCACCGTCCAGGGCTTTTATCGGGGTCCCCACGCCAGGGCTTGGGGATCAGGGCTTGTGCTATTCTGATTGGTTTCTCCACCTCGTTGGTCAGGTATTGCCGGAACCAGAGTGGGGGTAGCCACTTGGCACCTTTGAACTTCTTGAGACCAGGTTTTTCCAGGAAGAAAGAATCCCTGCTGATAGGTGGTGGGGAGAGGCTGTTTTCTAAGTGACTGCTAACACTTAGGGAAATTTTCTGGGTTTTATATTTCTTAAATCTTTGCAATAAACCTGGGTTGCTTTATTGCAATTTACTTTTGGATAACATGGCTGTGTTTCATTCCAGCCCACAGTAGCCAGCTCAGGGATTGATTTTGCTATTACTATTGGCTTATACAGATCTTATTATTGATGAGAGAACATATGCCACCGTACAGTGAAGACAAGAAAGGGGCAAGGCAGTTAGGGAGTTCCAGTTCCCGACAGTGAACTGCTTAGGAACTTTGTCAAGCTGAAGCATTTCATAATCTTGGTAAACTGGACTCCAACACCAAACGAACATGTATTAATCCTCCAGTGCTTCTCTGGTAGCAAAGGTCTATTAGTCATTGTATTAACTCTCTCTCCAAGGCTTTTGTACTCCAGTGATGATTATTCCACAGTTTTACCTATATGAGACCAAGGAACTTGCCTGTCACCTAAGAAAAGGCCAAGAAAAGAGAGAGATCTTCGTCCCTCTGCTCATCAGGTTTGGCCTTCTGTTTCATTAGGTGCCATGGGAGCCTCTGGAGCTGCCCTTGTTCAGACATACCATCTGGCAAGTGACTTCCAAGATAAGCTCAAGAAAACCATGGCCACCACCACTGCTAGCCTCAAATCTCTCTAACGACAGATTACTGTCCTTGCAGGAGTTATACTACAGAACAGGAGGGCTCTAGACTTGATAACTACTGAACAATGGGAAACTTGTTTTTATATTAATGACTCTGGACTGGTAGAACAAAACATACAAGTGCTCAAAAACATCCAGTGGGAACTATAGGCCCACTACACCTCTAATGCCCCTATGCCTTTGTATTCAAACTCCCTAATTGCCTGGCTCCTTCCCCTCCTTGGCCCCATTCTGGCTATTGAAAGCCTCCTTGCCCTAGTCCCTTGAATCATCCAGTTTTTGCAGTGGCAGATAAACAACATTACCAAAATTGTCACCAATCAGGTTCTAGTTCAATACCAAACCATCTCACAAATAGAGACCGATGGTGATGACGATACCTCCTCATCATAAATAAAACACAAATGAGGAGCTGTGGGGCTGTCCTACAGCTAAGAGGGGTTGAAGTATGCTTTGAACCCCAGAATTCTCACCTGAAAGGTGAATGCATTCAGCTGATCCCCTCTCTTACTCTGACAACCCCAGCTAGCTCCAGTGTTACAGTGCTTTCATAGCATGCCACTTGGAAGATACTGCCTCTCCAATGAATTGTGACCTGATTGATGCAATCTGAGCACTGAGGCTGGAAGACCTTTCCTCTGGCTCCTGTGAGATACTGCCCATGCAAAAGAGGCTCTCCAAGGACTTTGGCCCCAGCCAATGACAATGACAATATGACCATCTAGATCTTGTTGTGAACCTTCTACATGCATATGGAGCTGCCCCAGTACCACTGCCTTAACCAACGACCTTTCTATCTCTACCCTGTAAATGTGATTCCCCTTGCTTCAATAAATGGAACAGTACACTGACACCACCTCCCTGGGAAATCTGTTTCCTGTTGGCTCTCTGTCTCTGATTGAAGACCAGCATGGACTTGCAGCACCACCACAGTGACCTCTTCTCCTCAGAACTGAGCCAGTGGCCAATGGTTTAGCTTAGCTACCTCAAGGAGAGGGGAACAGATAAAGAATCAACACTTGACCAATATGTGAGCACTCAGCTCTTCCACACATCATGCCTTTGCTCAGTCATCATGCATTCAAACCCTATGAGACCCTAAGTGTACGTAAACAATTGTGTAAGTTGACCTAGTCATGATATTTATCAGAGCAATAGAAAAAAAACTAACACACCATATGATCACATGATGGCTTTATATGTTTTTCATTACTGATGCTTTTACTTCAAAGCAAACTTCTACTTCCTTGGTTATATCATTCCATGAAATAGACCTTATATGCATATCAGTACAATTTAAAAATATGTGGCTAGAAGCATTTAAGTCTAATAAATAATATGTCCCTAGTTGGAATAATGTTAATAAATTTTATATCAAAGGAAAAGTTTAGACTTCATTTCTGATACTTTAAACATTGATTAAAATAAGCTTGGATTTAAGTCAATATAAAATCACAGCAGGTTTTGAAATGATAATGTTCTGTATATTTCAATGTTAGTGTTTCTGTTAGAAACTTCTAAATGTAGAAAAATCCATTTTAAATATGATGTGTGTAGTGTGGTAGGAAAGATATAATTGTTTTTGTTTTGTATCAAATGACCACACCTTCCACAATGCAGTTGGAAAATGCATAATGCTACTTTATTCTAGTAGGAAGTGATAGGTATAATTAAAAGATTTGCTTTTAATTTTTTATCACATATCATCACTTGAGATTTATTTGTCTATATTTTTGTAAATGGCATATATTTCTCTTTCATGTAATTTTTATGTCTATTTAAAAGTGTTACTTTAGAGTACAGTGATTTGATTTAGATCCTTAATGAAGTTCCTTTCAGTATACACATTGGTCAAGTTCTTAAAGATGTTCCCATCCCAATCAACGTTCTAAGTCAAGGAACTTTTAATAAATTCTATGAAAATATCTTTTACATTTATTGATTCAACAAACCATGTAAGTATGATTATTTTTAACCATAGCTTTGCAATATTTAATGTATGAGATCTGCACAATAGAATGAAAACAGTCTTTCTTTATTAATACATATTGAAATACACAGAGAAGCTTACACAGATGTGCATAAATAAATAAATACCCATAACTACATTGTGGAAATAAACATATGACAGAAGATAAAGTAGAGCAATTATAATAAATTATCATGAGATCCATTTCACAACAGATGTTTCTTGAGTGTTTTATTCGTTTTATTCTTTTTAAAGGGAAGTGGAACAATCTTGGGGCATAAATATTCGTCTCCAAAAGAATTAGGCCAGAGTTACAATGTTAGCTATGCCTCACAAATAGTATAGATATTACAAGATAGTGTCTGATCACCCAGAGGACTCTTCCTCCTGTCCCCAGCCATTCACACACACACACACACACACACACACACACACACACACACACCATAAAAACAGAAAATTGGAAACCATAACTCCAAGAGCATTAATGTAAAAAATGCCCAAACAAAAAAATAGACAGAAAAATCTCTTGGTCATACTACTCAGCATGGTGCCCTTAAGTGTAGTTTGTATACCCAGTGAAACTCCATCGGAGAAACTAATTTTTCTCTTCAGACCAGTTGTTAATTGGATATAGCTTCTTGTTTGAGTATGGGAGTTCTTGTCTCAGTGCTGAAAATCTATCAGATTTGGACCTTTGCAGCTATATGAATGAAAACAGTCTCTTTAAGTTCATCTGTGCCTTGGTCCGTGTTGTGTCTGGAAGATACTGTTCACCTGGTAACTTCCATCTGTGGCTCTTATATTCTTTCTTCCTCCTGTTCAGCATCATTCTCTGACCCCTCTGGGTAGGGATTTGATGAAGATGTACCATTTAGGACTTGCTCTGTGCACTTTGTCCAGTTTTGTGTATCTGTATTCATTTCCATCTACTGTAGAAAGAAGCTTCTCTGATAATGGCTAAGTGAGAAACTGATCTATGGGTATAGTAGAATTTCATTAAGAGACATTTTATTACTATGTCCCTTTAGCAGAACAACAGTATTTAGTTTTCCCTAGGTCCATGGCCTACCTATTTTTACATTATAAGCCAAATTGTTTGTAGGTGCATTTATGATTACCTTTGTTCTTTGATATCATGAACGCTAGCTAGTAGAAGAGAAGGTTCTCAAAATAACAACAAAAAAGAAAAACAACAGAAAGTTAAGTCTAGCTTTTGTGGTGAGAGCACAGATCACAATTTTTGTGTGTGTGTGGTTCTATGTAGGCACCAGCTCAATTCCTTGTTTCCTTGTTCCTTGTGTTGTATAGGTGTTGTTTTCACCAATAGGGTTTCATGATCAGTTTTTGCAGAGCAACCAATAGGACTTGAAATAGGTTGAGCTATTTAGGGGTTTTTGTGGGGCTCCTTTGACCAATACCACAATTAGAGTCAACCCAGTCCTATTAAAGCACATTTTTGTTAGTGCCAAGTAATAGCTAGTCAGGGCTTTGTCTCCTGTGTTTTGGGGAACTCTACATAGGTTCTTTTCATATATGTGTATATTTTATGTTGAATTGGCATAAAAGCTACAGTCATCTGAATGGAGAAAACCTCAGCTGAAAAAAATGTCTCCACATGATTTGGAAGTAGGGCATTTTCTCAATATGTGATAAGGTTAAGGTTAGCAGAGCACATTGTGGTTTGTGACATCTCTTGGCTATTGTTTTAGGGTTTTATAATAAAGCAGGCTGAGTAACCCATGATTTCAAAAAAAAAAAGGCAGTAAGCAACTCTCCTCTAAGATAGCTTTATCAGCATCTGCCTCCAGGTTCCAGCCCTTCTTGATTTCCTGTCCTGACTTCCTTTAGTAATGCATTACAACATGGAAGTGCAAGTCAAATAAACCCCTTTTTCTCCAACTTGTTTACGACCATGATACTTCATCACAGCAATATAACCTTAACTCAGACAGCATACAACACCTCAAATTGCCCTCAGTGTTAGCTGTCCTTCTCTGCATTCCCTCCCTTACTCCCTCCCAGCTCTCCATCTCATTTATGTTTAATCCCATGAATCCAGTATCCTCCTCTATTTCAGTATATATTTTATTTATCCTTCCTTGAAAAATCCTCCCTTTCCTCCTAGTTCCTTACTCAATATCTAACCTCTATGGTTATTCAAACAGTATCATGTCTATTGAAGGATTAACAGATATTATTCCACAAATAAGAGAATGTGCACCATATTTGGGGGAGGGGGTTGTTAGGGTTACTTCACTCAGGATGATTTTCTTTTCTAGCTAAGTAGATTTACCTGAAAATTCCACAATTGTTTTTTTCAATAGTAAATAATATTTCATTGTGTAAATGAACTGTATTTCTGTTATCAAATCATCTATTAATGGACATATAAGCTATTTCCAATTCTTAGCTATTATAAATAGAGCAACAATGCACATGGTTGAACAAGTGTCTCTATAGTATGATGTAGAATCCTTTGGGCATGTGCCTAAAAATGATATGCTTAGATCTTAAAGAAGATCTATTCCCAGAGAAATGCCATATTGATTTCCATGGTGGCTGTACAACTTTGCAATCAGATCACTATATTCCTCTATATTCCATATATCAATATGAACTGACATATGTTATATTGAGTTTTTAACTTAATTATTCCTTTTATTGAAAATACATGTTTTGCCTCACATAATATACCTTACCTTCTACTCCTCCCAGGTTATCTCCCAGTCCTTTTTCATACTAATCCACTCCCTTTCTCTCATTAAAAAACAAAGGTTTATAAGAGATAATAATAAAATAAATTACAAATAATGAAATATAATAAAATAACACAAATTTATCACATCCAAGTTGAACAAAATAAGCAAATATAAAGGAAAATACTCCAAAAGATGATACAAATATCAGAGAGTCATTTGCTCATGCACCCAAGAATATCATAAGAACACTAAATTGGGAACAATAATATATAGGCAGAGAACCTGGTGCAGATTTGTGCAAGCTCTGTACATACTGCCTCAGTTTCTGTGAGTATATGATCATATTGATCATATTGATTAAGAGGGATTTGTTTTTATAGTGTCCTCCATTCCCTCTGCTCCATGCTTTCTGACTCCTCTTCAGTAGGATTCCCTGAGACCTGAAGGGAGGAATTTGATAGAAATTCCACACTTAGTGCTGAGCACTTTAAGTTCTCTCACTCTCTGTCAAACATCAGCTTGTGGGCCTCTGTATTTATTCCCATCTGCTACAGGAGGAATGGTCCTTGATGATGTCTGAGTAAGACAATTACCTATGAATATAGCAGAATATCATTAGAAGTCATTTTGTTGTTACATTCCTTTAGTAAAACAGTAGTATTTGGGTTTACCTAGGTTCCTGGGCTATCTATTCTCAGGTTTTTGGTCACCCAAGTAGTGTTGGATTTGTGTTCCCTCTTGTAGAGTGAATTTTAACTCAAATCAAATATTGGTTGGGTACTCCCACAAGCTTTGTACTAGAATTACTCTAGCATGTCTTAAAGACAGGACACCATTTTAGATCACAGGATTTGTGGTTTGGTTAGTGCTTGTGTTTTTCATTTTTATCCTGCAGGGTATCTATCCTGTACCAAAGATGCTGGAATGCTAGACACCAGCTTGACTTCTCCATGTTCAGTAAGTTTTATAGGTATTGTCTTCAGCAATGGAGATTTGCCATCAGTTTATAGAGAGCAGCAGGCTGGATTGTTTGGAACTCCATAGGCCAACAATTCAATTAGATATAACACAATACCTGCACCATAAACTATATCAGGAGACAAGAAGTGATTGATTGGGGCTCTGTCTCCTGTTACTTGGTAATTTCATAATTTCATTTAGAATATATATGAAACCTTCTACTCTATTAGATTTCCATACTACCTCTAAAATAGCCCAAAATTTTAATTGTCCTGTTTCATGCTCCTTTCCTTGTATTTACCTCTCTTCCCAATCCCCACTACATTCTCTAATTCTAGCATTGCCTATCTATTTATATTTTATTTCTATCCATCTCTAATATCCACCTATTCTATTTCCCTTTCCTAGTGAAATAGATCTATATTTTCTCCTTAGTCTCTCACTGTATATTAAGCCTCTGTGGTTCTATGATTTATATAGCCTGTTTGTCATTGACTTAATAGCTAATATTCACATGTAGATGGATACATACCATATCTGTTTCTGGGTCTGGTTTACTTTGTTTAGGTTGGTGTTTTGTTTGTTTATTTTGTTCATTTGCCTGCATATTTTGTGATTTCATTTTTTTTTAACATTCAATAATTCTCCATTGTATAAATTTACCACATTTTCTTTATCTATTCTGTTGAGGGACATCTAAGTTATTTCAAAGTCTTAGTTATTATCAATAATGTAAAAGCAAACACAGATGACCAATTGTCTCTGGAAGGATGAACCATCCTTTGGGAATATGCCAAAAGTGGTATAGCTACATCTTGAGGTAGATCCATTCCCATCTTCCTGAGGAAACATCACACTGATTTTCATAGTGGCTGTAAACGTATACACTTGCAAAGTATACTCACTTGCAATGGATGAGTATACTCCCTATTCTAGATCTTTGTCAGTATCAGGTGTTACTTATTTTATCGATATTAGCCATTCTAACTGGTGTAAGAAAATATCAAAGTAAGTTTTGATTTGCATTTCCCTGATAGCTAAGGATATTGACAGATTTTTAAATGTTTATTACTCATTGGAGTTTTCCATTTGGTAAGTATCTGTTTGGAACCCTATTCCATTTTTAGTAGGGTTACTTTTTCTTGATATTCAGTATTTCTTTAGTTCTTTATAGATATCTGATATTAGCCCTTCACACTTATCTATAGTTAGTAAAAATCTTTTCTCTTTCTGTAGGCTGCAGCTTTGGCCAAATGCAGGTGCAATTTGTAGTACTGAAGCTTTTCATTTCCATGAGGTTCCATTCATTGTTGATCTTTGTGCCTTTGCTATCAGTGTTCTGTTCAGAAAGACTTTTTCTGTGCCAATGGATTCAAGGTTAATCCCTACTTTTTATTCTTTCTGGTTTAGTATAACTGGTTATTTGTTGAGGCCTCTTATGCATTTAGAGTTGAGTTTGTGTAGGGTAATAAGTATGGATCTATATGGATCTATTTTCAGTTTCGTGAGGTCCCATTTGGTAATCACTGATCTTAGTGCCTCAGCTATCAGTGCTCTGTGAAGAAAGTTGTCTTCTATGCCAATGCAATCAAGGTAATTCCGCACTTTCTCTTCTATTAGGCTCAGTGTATCTGGTTTTATGATGGGGTCTTCAATTCACTTGGACTAGAGTTTTATTAATTCATATTGCATGATGATAAATATAGTTTAATTTACATTGTTCTACATGTAGACATCCAATTAGACTAGCACCATTTGTTAATCATGCTTTCTTTGTTCCATTGTTTATTTTGGCTTCTTTATAAAAGATCACATGACCATAACTGTGTGGGTTTATGTCTTGATTTCATTGATCAACATGTCTGTTTTTAGGCATATACCTTGCAGTTTTTATTATTATATCTCCATTCTAGACTTTGAGATTGGGAATAGTGATACCTCTAGAAGACCTTTTTATTTTTCAGGATTATTTTAGCTATCCTGGCTTTTTTTTTCCATATGAAGTTGAGTATTATCCTCTCAAGGTCTGTAAAGAATTGTGTTGGTATTTTGATATGGGTTGCGTTGAATATGGAGATTGCTTTTGGTAACATGGGCAATTTTAGTATGTTGATCTTACTAATCCAGGAGAATTGGAGATCTTTCCATCTTCTGAGATCTTTGTTGAATCTTTGTATGGTTTGGATTTCAGGGTGACTAGATAATTACAGGAATAAATACAGACGGGCTAGAAGGGTAAAGGGTAGGATGGCTGAGAGAGCCCACATAAAGAAGAAAAGTTGGGTCTACTACTAGGATCTATTGCATCCCCAGGGGATGGATGAAGAGAGGCAAGACAGGCTGCTGCTGCTGGTGGTGTTAGTCTGCTACAGAGCTATGTATGACACTGGTAAATGGAATTGGAAGATTAGAAAGACAGTGAGGATTGTCTACATGTTTTCCTAGCTGGGTGTGTGGTCAGATGTTTTCCAGGGAGTGGGTGACTGTAGAGGAATAGGCCTGGGTAAAAGCCAGAAAAGGTCTATATTCCAGGATTCTATCTGAAGGAATTGCATTCAGAGTCCTGTGTGATATGGATAGAATGTAGAAAGAATGTTGAGAATGTTGGCATACATCTTTGATCACAGTATTCAGAAGGCAGTGGTGGCACACACCTTTAATCCTCAAGAGAGAATCAATGACAAGAAGCAGAACTCAGAAGGAGTCAAGGTCAGAGAGGAAGTGATGGCTGAGATGAGTCAGAGTAATGGAGAGGCAATGTGATGAACCAGAGAAAGAGTTAGCAGAGTGAGTCAGAATAAAGATGTGCCCAATCGTCACTGTTTAAAAGGCTCACAGCTCAGAGCAGAGTTAACTATAGGAGAGTCAGTTTCAGTAGTCATCTATAGCAAGCAGTATTAGGTGAGCAGTCTGAACCAGTCAGTTGGAATACTAGACAAAGAGACAATGCAACAGTCTGACTGAAGAAAATGCAGAGAATCAGAGACTCTGACTGAGGCAGTATGGGGCAGTGGGAACTCACAGAGACACAAAGGCAGCTCAGCAGAAAAAGTCAGGATCAGAGAGGAAGAGTGAGTCATTTTGAAACCTGGCAAAGTATTTTAGTTTGAGACAGTCAGAGAGTCAGCCAGAATCTACCAGAGCCAGAAGCATTTTGTCAGAAATAGTAAATGGGCTCAGAAGATCAGTTTGAAGCAGTCAACTTGGAGCCAGAACAGTGAGTGAGTTGAGTTGAATTAGAAGAGTCAGTTGGTTTCAGTACAGCTCTGAGTTCAGAAGGAGCTTATCAAAGGGCCTTGGTCAACAAGCAGTAAGCCTCAGAGGTTTAAACATTCTATATTATATGGAGGTTGAAGCTGAAGCCTTATAGTGCAGAGCTAGCATCATATAGGATTGTATGAAGGTAGATACATTCCAGGCCACCAGGACTAAACACAGGTAATTTAAGTAGCAAAAGAAGAAACTGCCTTTTCCCTGAATTAACATCTATAAGCATCTTTAGATTTAGTGGTTGAGACAACAAGGTGAGTGAAGAGGCTATAGGATATGTGTATAGTACCCAGAGAATGGAGAAGGGCTTAAATGATTGTTTTTAAAATGCAATGCCTTAATCTTTAGAGTCTTGTGATAGTGAGGAAACACAAGAAAATATATCTGTTATAAATGTGGAAATTTTTATTAACTTAAATATTCCTTAAACATCATCTACATTACTCTTTTATTTACAAAGTGTCCATTTAGATGGTACTAGGCTATGATAGTTTCTACCATGGGAATGTTTTTTGCTATGGGATACTTCTGGGGATACTTTTAATTGTGCATTTTTATGTTCCTAAGAGATACTTGGTATACTCCAAGAGGATATTTCAGGCATTCCTGTTCACTTGGTTTGGTTTCTTGAATTAGTGACACAATTGGCAACAAATTTCTCCAAAACCATGACCTTAAGAAACTTCTTAATCGCAAGTTTTCTAGCACTCAGCTTCCCGCACTTTGTTAAATTGCTATTTTATTAACCTTTGTTCCCATTAAACAACTTCAGCCTAATGCTTTGATTGCCATTTTCAAGTTTTGCAGCAGTGTTTTGTACAGAACTTCAGTTGTATGATGAAAATAATAGGAGATATTGATTTTTCAGATATATTTTGTCCCTTTGTAAGAACAAAGTGAAGGTTTCCACATTTCTTGCACAATTTTAAAGAAAGAGTCTCACTATGTAGTCCTCTATAGACTCAAGTTCCAGATCCTTTGATTATAACATGTGTCACCACATGGTGTTTCTTACATTTTGAAATAAAAACAAAGTCTCCCACTTTATTTCAGAGCTACTGTGTAGAAAATAAAAATATTATTAAGGGGCTGTTATGGAAGTAAAAATGCTGGTAGGGGGCCATCTACCAGTAGCTGTAACCATGTATGATGATGATGATTTGGACAAAATGACAGGGGAGGAACTGTAAAGAAAATAATAAAGGCACAATCTAGCTCCATTGCAAAGGAAGGTGCACTAGATAGTTTTATATCAACTGGACACAAACTAAAGTCATCTGAGAGGAGAGATCTTCAATTAAGAAAATGGCTCCACAAAAGGAGACATTTAAAGTTGGGTGGATAAGAATGGGGAGAGTATCTGGAAGTACTCTTAGGAGGGAAAGAATATGTTCAAAATATATTTAAATTTAAAATTGATTTAATAAAATATATTTAAAATGAAAAGAAAATGTCTCCATAAGATTTGGCTATGTACAAGCTTGTAGTACACTTTCTTAATTAGTGATTGATAGATAGGGTCCAGAAAATTATGGGTGGTGGTCCTAGGTTATATAAGAAAGCAGGTCGAGAAAGCCAGAGGGACCAAGCTAGTAAGCACCACCCTCTATGGTTTCTACATCAGCTTCTGCATCTAGGTTTCTGCCTTGTTTGATTTTATGTCCTGATTTCTTTCAGGAATGGACTATAAGTTGTGGAAGCATTATCCAATTAAAGACTGTATTTCCCAACTTGTTTTGGTCCTGGAGTCTCATCACAGAAAAAATAAACTTAACTAATCCAGAAGGCTCAAGTAGTTTTATTGAAAATAAGAAAAAGAAATTAAAAGTAGCAGACATAAAAGAAGAAAAACAAAGATAAAGATAGATGATAGAAAATGGCCAGTTTTGATGCTTAAGAATTCATTTGTGTGTGTGTGTGTGTGTGTGTGTGTGTCTGTGTACTGTGTGTGGTGTATGTACTTGTGTATAAATATTTTGAATGTGTTCACACTTGAAGAATCCAGAGGAGAATTCTCCAATTACTCTCCCATGTATTAATTGATAGAGTAATTAACCAACCCTAAAGGTTTAGGGAAGTGTTGTATTGAAATCTTTTACTCTGTAAGCTAGTTAATATATATATAATAAAAAAAGAGTATGAAATGAACATACTTCATGTTGGTGGCCAATACTTTCCTCAGGGTACATGAATTATTAAATGAAAATCTCAGTATTAGGTATGAGATGACTCTACTATTCATTGGTCATGGAGGCCTCACAAGTTCCCAAAGTAAGACAGATGATTGACATCGCTCTTGGTCACCCACCGTAATTTGAAAATAAGTCCTTAAGACTAAAAAAAATATTGCAAACTTTGGTATCAAGTCACAGAGAAATCAATTTATAAATGTTTGCTAAATTTCTTCTGACCTGGTTGCTTTCACTATTAGTATCCTTTAGTGAAGAAAAGACATCAGTAGTTTTACTCACTGGTAGATCCTGCATGCTACTGGCCTGCCAATCAATGTATGTTCACTGTTGTATGTTCACAATTTTCCTCTCTAACCTCTCTCATTTCTTTTGACCCTTGTTGAGCCATTTAATTGATGAATAGGCATGGACAATATGAACATTATTCAGAGTTTCTTTCCTTTACACTTTATGTAATTCTTTTTTTCTTTAATTACTTCTGTAGTTCTTAAACATAATTCTATCATGTTTAAAAATAGTTTTATTACTACATGCAGAACAACAAATAAGTTTACAAATATTCCTACAGATTGGAATTTATTTATGATAGTCATAATAAAATCAATTTTCCATTTATTCAAATATTGAGAGAGACAAAACAATGTACATAATCATCCTCCATTCAGTAGTAAAATTATATTTAGTTTTATGCTTATGTTAAGCCTCTGACAAATGAGTGAAGAAATTAGAAAATACAAAAGCAACAGTGGCATGAAACATAAACATAATAGAGGAAAATTAAAAGTTAAAATTTCTCATACAGGATTTCAGAAAAATTCTTTTAGTACATCTGTAGAATAATGATAGAAGTGGGAAAACCAGTAAAAAATACAGTGTGATTTATAAATATATTATTTTATGTAGAAAGTTTTTGAATCTTGAATGTAATGTATTTACATAATAGATTTATAACCCTATCTTTTTAGATTAAGGACTTTTCAATATTATTTGGAAATAAAATACTAATTTTGAGGTAATTTATCGAAATAAAAACAACTAGAATTTTAAACAGATTTGATCTCTTTAAATTCATTTCTTTTAATTAGTGAAATAACATCAGATGCTTTTAATTATAAAATTTTGACCATTTGTCTATTCTTTTATAACAAGATAGAACATTAGTTAGTGAACACTGATAACATCATGCATGATAGCAAACAGTAACCTGTTGTTGGTGTTGGTTGAGGTTAGAGATCACCTATTTCAACTGTTACTTTGGTGATGTGAAAGCTGAGGTTCCAAACAATTAAATGAAGGAATGTGAAAATCACAGAAACAAGAATAGGAACCTTTGTCTTCTGCTTTCTTTTATTGGATCCTTTTAAGCTTATAAACTTAGACATACAAGATATGATGGGGCTATATGATCATAGTTATTTTAGATAGCATGTATGTTTTACTTTTATTACATCTCAAATTAGGGAGTGGATGAGAGTTTCCATTTGAACAAATAACACATTTTAACATTCCACATTCCAACACCTAGATTTCTGAAGAGATTATGTGCTTGTGAAGCCTAAATGAGAAATGGAAGTTATCCTGTAATATAACAGCAATGAATGTAAACCTTTGCACAGAAAAATAAAGAAGTGCACAATGGGACAAATATACTACAGAAAGTACATATCATTCTTTAAATAAAAACATTTACTGGGCATTGAGATATATGACAAAAGAAAGACTCTAACTTTTTTGTATTGAAAAATGCTTCAGACATGAGGGAAAAGCCAAACGTTGAGATAGACCTTGTGCTGTGGATTAGATAATAACTTTCATTAAAAATTTCACAACATTAAAGTGGCCATGTAACCTGAGAAGTGCATTATCCTATAGTCACATCCAGTTTCTCATGTTGACAGCTTCCTCCTAGTCTCTACACACTTATAGCATTCAAAATTGTTGTAACAGGACAGAATCATCATGCAAAGTAATGTGAAGTATCATTTGTGTCAATATTATTTTGTATCCAAATTCTTACTAAAATTTATACAGGTATGCATATGTGTATGCAGGAGAAAAATACGAGTGGATCATTATCTACTCCTCTAGCCATAGTGAAAAATTCTTCCAATGCATTATTAAAAATTGATGTTGCTTCTATGAGAGGGCTCTGTGTGACTTTTGACTGAAGGCTAATACATTTTATATTAGCATAACTGCTTGGAAAAATCCTGTACCATGCTGCCAAAGGGATTAATAAACTTGAATTAGAAAAGAAGCTTGTTATTGCCTTCATATTCAGTTCATGAGTACATTGTTTAAGATTTATTAGTATAGTCAATAGAAATCTCTGAAATTGCCTGATACTATCACGACATAAAAACTGTTTTGATATTACAGATATTGAATGCCTTGGGTACTTAAATCATCAAGAATCTTCGTGTATGTTCTGATAAATATCTTATATTACACAGCCAGAATGTTCACCTCAATCTATATTTGAGTCCTTAGCCCAGAATTCCCCTTCTTGGTACATAGTTCACCAGCTTTGTGCACCAAAATAGGAGAAATCTTGAAAGTAAGTAGTTGTATAAAATTCAATGCTATACATTTTCATATTAAAGAAAATTACTTCTACATAAGTCAAAGCTAGGATTGGAGGGATTTATGTGACCTGAAAATACCAGTGACACAGGTATAATATATTTAAGAAAACTACATACTGAATTTTTTTGTTAAATAAATATGACTATATATATTATAAGTTATTTTCATATTTTAGATAAAATAAGTAACTTTGTTGGTTTTGTAACATATTTATTGATTAGGTATGATATTGCACCTATGGTGACTTGTCAACATTATGATCATTTGTAGGCCTCAGTAATAGCCTCATCTGCTGAAAAAATAAGTATCTTTGATAAAAACGAAAGATACATTATCTGGGGAATACGGAACAGTATTTAGACTACAAAACAATCTTTTTTGGATAAAGCAATATTACAAAATCTAGTGTTTGAACTTGTTAGTTGCATGTTAAGGAACCACCGAAACACCGTACAAAACTACTAGCTCTGTAGGGATTCTCTAACTCTGTACAATGACAAATAAATAAACCATATAGTTTATCCATTTATGACATTTCTTGTTCTGTGCTATGGCATTTTACAACAAAGATTTTAACTTCTTTGTAAATAAAAAATGATTAACTGAGAATAACAGAGAGTAGCAAGTTTTATTATCAAAGAAAAAAGTGCTTCTTGGTGTTAAAAGACATGCAATGGGCAAGTGCTCTAACACTAACGTCAAAAAGGAGAGGACCTTCTAAGATGTAAGAATAAAGAAATATAGGTTTGAGAATGATTTTAATTACTAGGAGAATTCCTAGGCTTTGGATTTTGTATGTGCATAGAAATATTATATATAGATTCAAAAGTGATCCTGTGATATATTATAATAATGAATCTTTGAAATAATAGAAATAATAGAAATAATCCAATATTCTCTTATAATAAGTCGAACATATACTATCTTCATTTATTATTTTTTATTAATTTTGATAAGGTAAAATAATAATAAAAAAATCAATGGGAAGGATAGATTCTGTAATACATAGAAGAAAAGTAGAGAATAAATATCCTTCTGAAAGTAAATTTGAACCAATAATCCTGGCAGAATAGCTCCATAATTGATTGCTTCACTAGCATGTTGGAAGCCTCTGTGAGTTCTGTTCCAGAGATGAAAGTCACAAAACTGAAACATTTTTATGCCATGCATGCAAGCATCAAGGCATTCTCCACAAGGGTGAGTGACACAGTACATCTTGAACTATGTAAGAAGTCCATGCTTTATCACATATCACACTATCCAAACATGGAAAACAGAAAAATTCATTACCTTTCCCAGAAATGGCAAAAGTGAGTACTTTTTTTTCAAGATGAGGTTCAAAAATTAAAAAGACAAAGGTTACAAGTTATGTGAAAATTGTCACCTACTATTACAAATGAAATGAATTTGATGAATGAAAATATGTTCGCAGAAGAATTGAAAAAAGAATAAGACACAGTCTAGAAGTGAGATATATAAAAGTTTCACTAAATGGGAACTGAATTAAATCAGGAAGTATTGCAAAATAATACAACATTTTAAGAACTAACCATAACAGGAAAACTACTGTAAATACATTAGGGATTAGAAAAAGGAAATATTCTTGTTTTGAAAGTCGTGTTAGACTTTCATTTTGTTAGAACAAAATGAAGATGCCACATGGTTAATAGAGATCTCTCAAAGAGTACAAACAGTTCAAAAGAAAAAAAGTCATTTAGCTACAGAGGAAATGTTTTTAAATCAAAAGATAGATATCTGAATATGAAAAGATCATTTTATGAAACTGAAAGCTCATTGCATAGTTTTTGAATATATGATTAAATGGATGTTTCTAGCTTAGACTTCAGTCTCTTCCTATAGATTTTTCTCACTCTTATGTTCACTGAAAAATTTTGAGTCAGAGTATATTCTCAAGTCATATACCTGTTTATGAGTGACTATATGCCACTCATCAATTTTCATCATCGCTATGGTAACCACAATAACTTTCTGCTCTGCTAAGATGCATTAAGAAGCAGAATCTTCAGAATGAGGGAATCAGATGTTGTTCTAAAATAGTTTAAGAAAGTCACATCAAAGACCATGTGCTAGCTTGAAGAATCTGTTGTTTTATGCTTTCATGTTCTTATTCAAATAGTTATACTTTTTTAAACCAATTTTATTATTTCATCAGAATGAGGAAAATCATCTTTGTTTGCTTTTTAATTAGTTTGTTCAATTTTCTGAGCCTGCTCTTCTCTTTCTTTTTGTTAATTATGGAAGATAATCTGAATCAACTGCAAATGAAAGATGACCTACTTGAAAACTCATCAGCTATCCTTTAATCTTGTGGGGTTGTTGTCACTAAAGAAATATCAATTCAAGTGGATTCTAGTATGCAGTTGTAAGCATAAGTATGGATTGGTGTCATACTCTCATTGTCTTACTTACTGAATAGAAATATTAAAATTTGAAATGATGATGGGATAAACATGGATAAGAAGATAAAGATAGGTGTAAAACCATCATTCTTATTGTGCTATGTGAATCTCAAAACTACCACTTGTATATAGACAATCGTTATAGATTTGGACAGCTGTCTTGCAGGGTTAAGTAGAAATATATACTAATTCTGAGTCTCAGTATTACTTTCTTAGAGTGTCATTCTGTGTATTAACTGTTTAACTATTTTGAAATGATTCCTAAATTATATGCTATGACCTACAGAAAATATCAAATATGTGTTCCCTGAACCTCATGCTAGATTCAGTGAAACTTGAAATTCTCAAGATATCAATCATTTCACAAAACCAGCTGTATAAAGTTATCTTTCTATGCATCTCAAAGAAATAAAATAAAACTCAAATGTTTAGGAAGCAAGATTCTCATATGAATGATTTCTATGGAAATGAAAAAATAATTAAAATACAGCACCATGCAAGATATTTCCTTCAGAATAACTTCAAACAATAATGATTCAGTTGCTACTAACTTGCTTATTTTAATACTTCCCTAGAATACCAAAAATATAAGAAAAATAGGCAGAATAGGTCCTCTCCTTCAGCCATGATATTGTTCACTACCACTTGTTTCAATAATGTCTCTATTCTTAATTTGATGTAACACAATTTACTACTACTCTTAGAATAAATAGTAAAATTATATCCATAAAAGATACAAAATATAATCAAATATATATATGCAAATGAGATAAGCATAATTTGGAATTTGAGCAAGTGCAAAACAATCTGTAATTCAAGACCTTGAATATTTCTGGAGTTGAATGAAATTAAATTCTATTTACTTTTAACTAAATATCTTTCTTTCATGGTAAGAAATGCTTCATCACAGTGATATTTATATACTTTTGACAAGGGAAATGAACTTTCACACATTAATTTGTCAGATTAACAAGAGAAAAGAATATACACAGACACAAACAAGGGATGTGTGATGGTAGGCAAATTCCAGGCTTCAGAGGATGGCCAAGGGTTTTCTTCTTCTATTATCTTTGTATTCCTATTCCTGTGTGTGTGTGTGTGTGTGTGTGTGTGTGTGTGTGTATGCATACTTACATGTCACATGAATGAAATAAATATGCAAGGGTATTCATGTGCATGTATAGGCTTGGGGTTAATGTCTGGAATCATCTTCTGTAGTTCTCCCATGTGTTTTCACTGAGGCAAATTCTCCCTTTTAAACCTATATTTTACAGATGTATCACTTGTAAATATGTTCTAGTAATTCATGCTCTTCACCTCCTGAAACTAGAATTACATGACAGCTGCAAAATCTTCCAACATTTGTGTGTGTTCTGAAGAGCCATACTCCATCCCTCATATTTAAAGGGAAAGATATTAGCCACTGAATTATCTCCCTTCACCATGTTTTGTGTTTGGATCCTTAAGTGCATGAGATACTTAGACTTGAAACAAAATATTTCTGAATTTGATCATTCATTAATCATAAAATATAGAATTAGAAACTTAAGTAACAAAAATATACTTTTCCAAATATGACTCTGTGTGATTACTTATGCATTAATATGTCTTTATAAGTGGTGAAAAGAATAATTAAGTAGTACAAGTATTAATTAGTAAGTGAAGTTTTAGAGCATATTAATCATTAAATGAGTATATATTGTTATATCTTAAAACAAAGCATTTATGAAGGTTTCAACCTTCATACAATCTAGAACATTTAACCTGCTAGCCTGGACTTAGGAGACTTCAGCCTTATCCTTCCAAAACCTACTGCAGACGGAGCCACTCAGATTAGTCCCTTCTGAACTCTTATTATTCTGGCTCAACTCATTCTCTGTTCTGGGCTCCTTCTATGGTGCTCTCCTGTGTCTCTGTGTCTCTCCTTGAGCTCTCACTGCTCCATCCTGCCTCTGTAACTTACTATGCTGCAACTATCTGTTCAGTAACTCACTCCAGCCTTATCTTCTGTAACTCCTCACTGATTCTTCTGACTTCTGTAACTGCCCTCAATTGACTCTCAGTCTGCTTCTCCAATGACTGATTTCTATAACTGACTCTTCTTTACCTGAGCTGAGAGCCTGCTTTATCTCATTAGAGTTGGGAATGTCCTTACTCTATTAACTCTTCCTCATATTAGTCATTTTGTCTGCCATTCACTCTGACTCATCTCAGATGTCACTTCATGTGTGACACCGATTCCTTCTAAATTCTGGTTCCTGTGTCTGATTCCACTGTTTTTTTTTTTTATGGGATTAAAATCACAGACCACCATTGCCTTCTGTATGCTGGATTACTGGATTAAAAGTGTGTCTACATTCCATCTAGACCATATAGGCTCCTGGAATATAGACCTTAGCTTTTATACAGGGCTAGTTCTATACATATGTTACATATAGTAAATGTTGCATAAATATTAAATATTCAGATATGTATAAAATGCATATATTGATGTATATGTCTGAAAATATGTATGTAAGTATGTATGTGGGCATGTAAATGTGTGTTTCACTGTTTACACACACAAGTCAAGAAAAAATTTCCTCGAAGGTGTGCCCAGATCTTTGGGGTTTGGATAATTCCAGATGCAGACAAGTTGACAACAAAAAGCCATCACTAAGTCCACCCCTTGTGAACTTGATACACAATCGTATCTTCTCATGCCATGCTTAATTTTCAAAACAGAAGAATAACCAGGTCATAATTACACCGAACATGATATAACTCTCCCATCCAGTTGAATAAAACATTCCATATTTAATCATGTCATAGTTATACTTGATATAAGTATCCTACATACAACCACAACTACATTATACATTTTAGTATAGGTGACAATGTCTTATAAGTGACAATCTTTCAGTATATTAAAACTTAAATATGGTGACTCATATTCTTTCAATTGATGTTACATTACATGATAAAGTCCTTCTTTATTTCTTCTATTGGTTTTATTAGAAGTCTACTTTGTTAGATGTTAAAGTGGCTATATCAGCTTGTTTCTAATGTCCACTTGCTTGGAATATCTTTTTCCAGCCACTTACCATAAGGTAATGTCTATCTTTGGTCTTGAGGTAAGTGCCTTGGATACAATGAGAGCTTGGGGCATTTTTTCCATCTATTCTGTTAGTTTATGTCTTTCTAAGAAATTGATATTGAGTTATATCAATAACCAATGATTGTTGATTCTTGTTATTTTATATCAGTGGTAGTTTCTGGTGTGTTGGTGATAATAAAGTGTGTATGTGTGTGTGTGTGTGTGTCCCCATGATTCCCTTGTTTGATTTTGATGCTCTTGGATTATTTACTCCCTGTAATTACATAGTTTTGATTAGTCTCCTCAGCCTGGTGTTTTCTTTCTAAACCCCCTATGTATGGCTGGATTTATAAACAAATACTGCTTAAATTTGGTTTTATCAGGAATATATTATTTTCTTTATCTTTGATGATTGAAAGATTTGCTGGGTATAGTAGTCTAGGCTGGCATCTGTGGTCTGTTAGAGTATGCAGAATATCTGGTCAGTCATCTCTGACTCCTAAGAATTTCTATTGAGAAGTTGAAAGTAATACTAATAGATATGCCTTTATATGTTACTTGATATTTTTCCCTTCTAACTTTAAATATTCTGTTTTTTTCTGTATGTTTAGAGTTTTGATTATTATGTGGCAAGCTGATTTTCTTTTCTGGCCCAATCTATTTGGTGTTCTGTCTGATTCTTATACCTTTATATGCATCTCTTTCTTTTGGTTATGGAAATTTTTCTCAATATGATTTTGTTGAAAATATTTTCTAAGCCTCTGCACTTGGATTCTTCTCCTTCCTCTGTTCTTTTTATTCATAGGTTTGGCCTTTCTATAATGCCCCAGATTTCCTGGATATTTTGTGTCAGTTGCTTTTAGATTTAAGATTTTCTTTGGCTTGTATATCCATTTCTTCTATCATATCTTCAACTCCTGAGAATCTCTATTCTATCTTTTTTATTCTATTGGTGAAGCTTCCGTCAGTAGTACAAACTATCACAGACACAACTTGAATGTCTAAAGTTTCATTTGCTGAATTTCTTTAGTTTCGGTTTTCTTCACTGAAATTCCACTTTGACAAATTCAAATTCACAATTCTAATTTCATCTTCAGATTCTGAACAGTTTTATTCATTTCCTTGCATTATTTGTTTGTGTTTTTCTGAAAGTCTTTAATGGATTTATTAATTTTCTCTCATTGTTTGTTTTTTGTTTTCTTGATTTCTTTAACGGATTTACTCATTTCCTGTTTCAGGGCCTCTATCATCCTCATAAAGGCATATTTCTGGTCTTTGTCTTGAGCTTTAGCTATGTTGTCTGTCCAATGTCTGTTAAGGTGGGGTTGCTGGGCTACGGTTGAGACATCTTGTCCTGGATATCATTTGTTGTGTTTTTAATCTGACGTTTAAGCATCTGCAATTGGGATGATTATAAGCCTGGGTGATGACATTTATCTGATTTTTTCTTTGCTGGCTAAGAGTTTTGTTCCATGGGTTTGCTTTTGTTTTTTGTTGTCTGGTAGAAAATGTTCTGTGGACCTGGTTTCCTGTTCTGCTCAGCTATGTGTTACCAGGATAAGCCTTCTGGCATTGGAGGTTTGGATAATGGGATGAGTATAGATGATAATGGGAAGGAAGGATGGAGGAGAAAAAAATTATGATCCTTAGGAGCTGGACCAGAGAGAAAAATGAGACTACAGCAGGTCTTCTGCTACAGAAACAGGATTGAATCTGGAGAAGTAGAAGGAAAGGTATAGATCTGCCTTTAAGTTTACTTGCCTCCATGGCAAGGGTGACTATTGGGCTAGCGGGGGTGGGGGGCTGCTGGGTTTAGGGGCTTGGAAAAAGCCCCCACCAAATACAGAGAGAGATGTTAGTAGGGAAAGATCTGTAGGATCCACAGCAGATTGAGACAGAGAATGGAGAAGGCTGCTGCAGAATTTTCTGCTGCAAATGTGGGGATGAGACTTTCAGATGACATTTTAATGGGAAAGGAAACCATAGTACTTGTTAGTTTTTTTTATATAATTTGTTTGTATCTTTACTGCCTATTTGGTGCAGATCAAGTATATACCATTTCTTTTTGATAATAGATTGCTGCTGTGTATGCTATTCTATTGTTTGGTAGGTTAGATAAAAACAAACTCCTGATGGAAAATTCAGGTTTCATGGTAAATTTGTGTCCCATTGTCAAATATGCACTTTCTACTAAGGCCCACTGAAGATCAAGAGCTGTCTTTTAAATGGAGAATAGATGTCTGCAGATTACTGTAGAGCCTTGTTCCATCATCCCAAAGTTCTGTTCTGTGGTTCAGTTTTAGAGACTTGCCAAAGGCTCAAAAAGCATCTGGATAAGCCATTGACACCTCAAGGACTATTGGGTCTGTTGGCTTATATGGTTCAAGAGGTAGAATGGTCTTCACAGAAGCATTAATCTTTTTGAAAACCTTCACACTAAATATTATTCTTCTTTCCTGGTGGTGGGAGGAGGAAAGTATAATAAGTTATCCTTCATTTTAGAAGGAATACATTTACATGCTCTATACCACTAGACTACTAGAATTTCACTGAGGTAGAAGACCCTTTCATTTTGATTGGATTTACTTTCTTTTCTCTGATGTACATATATGTTACAAACAAGTCCAAAGTGGTTAGTTTTTACCTTCTGCTTACGTGGTCCAACCACAATAACTTCTCATTATAGAGAAAAATAAAGAAACGTCTTTTGTGGAAGAGACAAATTACCAAGATCCTTTGGATTAACATAACCTAAGATCAAAACTTAAAAGTGTACTGATGTCTTTGTCAACTGAAAACAAATTGCTTCTTGTGGTTCTTATGGACAGGTTCTGAGAAAAAAGCATTTGCTAGATCAAATTTTACATCCTATGTACAGGAGATGGGTTAATCTGTTCAAATAAGGAAACCACAATTGGTACAACAGCATCAATCAAACTCACTGCTACACTGGCCAGATAGGAAAGTTAAAAGAAGATATGGTGGGAACCACCAACCCTGAATCCTTTAGGTCATCAATGGTGGCACTACCTTCTGCAATTCCTCCTGGGATGTGATATTGTCTTTGATTCACTAGTAGAACCCCTGGTAGAGCCAACTACAAGGGCTTCCATTTGACCTTTCAGACATAACAACTCCCACTCCATAGGTCAAGGAACCAATGTGGGAATTCCGTAAACTTCTAAATATGTCTACTCCAATTATTTCTGGAACTAGATAAATAACTACAATTTAAGCTTGTAAGTACCTAATATGAGTTGAACTTCAGATAAAACTCCCATTAATCACCTGACCTCCATAAACCCCTACTTTAAACAGAGAGCCACAATTCTTGGGTTCTTCCAGAACCCATGTCAATTCTTAACCACTATTACACAGACCCATTAAGTCTGATTGCTTCTTATCCCCCTCTGGAGAAGGACTAGAGAAGAATAACAGTAAAACATTAGAGATTTTATCAAAATCTTTCCTAAGTGGAGTCTGGTCATCCATTCACTCAAGAGTTTCTGAGTTTGCAAACTCGCTCAAGTCTGGAAAATATTTCATGGCTGAGATACCCTGTTTCCAAGATCCAGTTTAGCTTTACTTTCTCTTGCTTGAAAAATTTTTTGTTTGTTTATATCAAAGAAAAATGAAATAGGAAAAACAATGACTGATTAGCAAGTACAGGAGGTTCATATGAGTCATACTACCATGGGTCAGACCATAATGGATAGTGCTTTGCATATGTTCCCCATTATGATAACTATGACCACTTTGCCTTTGGTGATTCAGTGCTGCCACCTGGCCCCTACTAGTTTGGGGCCCAATTAAGCCCATCATATTTAATTCATCCAAATGAGCAGCAGCATTTCCAACTCATAAGTTCCACAAGGAAAAAGGCAATGACACAGCTCTTCAAGTGTGCTGATTCCCTTCTCTCCATTTTGCATCTGATAAGATTAGTGAGGGGCAATTCTTCTGGGTGGTCCCATTGTGGAGGATTAGGTTTTACACAGTGTACCCACTCTAGCTTTTCAATATGTAAAGCTTCCCCTTCACCAACAGTAAGCCAAGGGATACCAGGCATTTCCTATTTCTTTTCAGTAGGTCTTCTTTTATTAAATGTTTCATTCAGTATTTAAGACAAATTTTAGACACCATTTTTAAGTGTTCAAACTTTGATATTAAGCAAAGAATCTCCACTCAGAGAGCACATGTCAATAAATTCAGACTGATTAAGTTTTAGATTATCTTTACTATTATCCCAATCTCTTAAAATCCATTCCCACACATATTCCCCAGACTTCTGCTGGAATGAATTGGCAACTCATTAAATTCTTTAATACTGTCGTGCACCTTCTCATGACCTGAATTTTCTAAACCTCTCTAAGAGCCAGCTTAGACTTAAATCTGGCTATAGGTCTAAAGGCAACTCTTGATGGTCCCTGAGAAACAACAGTTATATTTTGCCTGACATTTCCTTAAGGAAAAGTCACTACTAGTTTATCAGACAAAGAAGGATTAATTTCCTCAGGCAAAGACAGAAAAGGCAATATTTCAAGCAGTGAGGGTAGGGGTAGCTCTTCTAATGAGGACAGAGAGGCTACTTCCTCTGGTAAGATAAAACCTTGAGAATCTGAAGGCTCAATGTTTTCAGCTTCAATAAAGTCCTCTCACACATCTCCATCCCAAGTAACAGAATTCCATGTTTTACCAATTAATATTGTTACTTTAAATAAGATACTCTCCAAGGTTGGAACTATAATTTTGATTGTCATTCAGCCAATGTTACAATAAGTCTTTAGTTTAATTTTCTGCAGCTTCAGCTCTGTGTCAGCTAGAGAGAAGATTCCATTCCAGGGCATATTTAGAAATCTTTAGCCTCTTTGTACACATCTTGACATGGTCACTTTTACCACTCAGTTCATTAGTGCCCTCATAACCATATCCAGAGATGCTCAAAGTTGTTTATTTTTTATCATGTAGCTGATTTTTTTTCCTTTGTCAATTCATGACATTAGGAAAACCAATTACAAAAATATTTTTCTAATTTTATCATAAATTCTCAAAAGTTTTCTATATAGGCCCACTAATTTCTTACCTGTCACAAAAGGTGAGTCAGGATAATCAAATGCATTTGTCTCAATAAGTTCGTGAATTAGTTCACATTATGGGCTTTCAGTACTCTACAAGCTAAGAAAGACTGCCATATCTAGAAAGACCAGTAACTATACATATTGGCAGATTGGAATGCCTGTTCCAGGTACTTAAAAAGTTCATTCTTATACTTACAGCACTCTAAACCAGTTCTGTTACCAAAATCTATATCTGAAGTAGTCAGCATTGTGCATTGTCTAGAAAAATATAAATGGCAGAATATGTGTGTGTGTCTGTGTGTGTGATATGTGACATATAAACAGAATTTATTAAAGTGATTTTCAGATTATGGTCAGACTATTCCAACAATGGCTGTCTCTCAATGGAAAGTCCAAGTAGATGTTCAGTCCATAAGGATGAATGTTTCAGCTCTTCTTTAGTATGCACATGAATCCTGAAGAAGTAGACTCTAATACTAATTCAGGAGTGGATTTTACAGAGAGACTTGAGGGCAAACAGGTGTAGAGCCAGAGATTTCTTCTTCCGTGTCCTTTATATAGGCTGTCACCAGAAGATGTGGTTCAGATTTGAGAAGGGTTTTCCCACTTCATTGTTCCAGATTTAGGTTGGATCTGCCAACTTCAAATAATTTTATTAAGAAAATCACACAGGTTTACCTACCTTTTTGGAGTTTAGTTAATCACAGAGATAGTCAAGTCTATAACCAAGAATAGCCACCAAATTACTCAATATGATTCTAGACAGATCCAGGTTTTGTGATTCTATAGTTAGTTATCAGCAAACTCAGATCACATTTTTTTAAAAGTAGGATTAAGGATTTCTGAGATCACATCCTTAGCAAAGGAGCCTTGGCAGTTAGATACTACTATGGGCTGGAGATTCAAGCTTCTTACATCCCAGAGGATGACTCAATAGTCAGATGGATATTAAAAGCACTAATTTGTCTCAAAGAATCTTTAGTAACAACAATAATGACAAAATGAATAAATGAAGTTAGTGGCAGATGGGGTATAGGATACTAGGAAGAATTGGAGGGAGGTAGTGGTAGACGGTGTTGATTAAAACACTCATAAAAAGTAATGAAAATTTCAAGAATATATCAAATTATTATTAAAGTAATATAGCAGATGTTTCAACAATGCTCCATTGGTTTGCAGGTTGTTTTTTATAAAAACATGGATGGACCTGGAAGACATCATGGAAAGAGAAATAACAGGTCCACAAATATACATCCTCACTAATATGGAATCTAAAGAAGTTTAGCATTTACAAGTGGAGAATAGAATTGTGATTATCGTGGATGGATGAAGAATTAGATGCAGTAGAAGGGCCAAGAAAAGTTTATCTTATTGGATTCTAAATTGCAGTAAACAGATAATTAAATCCTGGAGTTCTATTTTACAGCAGAATATATCTAGATATATTCTGGGATATACTATGTATTTTTTAAAGGTAAAGGCAAAGATGTTGAGTGTTTTCTCAACAAAGATGAGATGAATAGTTAAAGAGATAAATACATTTATGTTCATTAGAATATGATAAAATAATTGTATGCTTCACATGATTTCCCCCAAATATCTATAATATGCTGAAGCCAAAGAGTATAAAATATGCTTGGATATTAAATAGGTATCTATGAATATATACATATATAAATATGCCTGTATGTTTATAGTAAATATAAGCATATACTTACATAAGTGAACAAATAAACAGCCTATGAAAGGATTATGGAAATATGCACACATATATTTACATATTTTATTATCTAATATTGAAATAACAGTAAATAGATATATTTGCATATTTTTTATTCTAAGACGATTTATAGGTATTTATATATGCCTGTGTTATAGTTTCAATTCTGTGGCTGTATTATAATATCCTAACAAAAAATATCAACTTAAAGAAGAAAAGATCACAGTCACATATTACAGGAAAGCATCAGGAGCTTGAGACAGGAATTCATATATAGTGAACAGTGGATATAAATCAATTCATACATGCTCATTTGCTCATTTGACTTTGTTCAGCTTGATTTATCCATGTTCATGTAAGTTAGGGACAGTATCTGGGGAATGCTGCCCCCATATCATATCAGGTCACCACACAACAATTTATTTAATTATGATAATACCCCACAGATATGACCAGAGATCAAAACTAAATTAAACACCCCTCACTGTAGGGTAGAAGTGATGTATTATAAATGGTTGTAGGTTGATTCAAGTAGATAATTAAAACTAACAATTACATTTTATCCATTGTCCATTTGACACACACACACATATATCTTTTGAACCATAACTTCCTATTTCTTGTCTCCAAAGTGTCATCTTTATCTCTTAATGTAAAAAAGGGGAAACTTTTAAAGGTTGTTACAGACTTTCTAAATTCTAACACCTTAAAAGTCCAAAGTCCCTTAAACAATCCAAAGTATTTTAACTGTGACTACTATAACATTAATAATTAAACTACTTATTCCAACATATGATTGTATAGACTAATATTATGAATTAGAAAAATCAAGGCATCACAAAGCATAATTGAAGGAATAACTGTTCTGGAAACAGCATGGTTGCACAGATGGCTGCTTGACTCAGTTCCAGCCTCTTGTGCGCTACCTCTGCAGAAGACATTTGGCAATAATTGCTCTACAAATGGCCTGATCTTATTTGTATGTTGAACTTTTCTTTTTCTAAAACCTCTTCTATTCCTGTAAATGGAACCTAGGCAAAAGCCTTCATGGCATTTGGAAATATAGAAACATATAAATGACCCTCTTCGTGGTCCTCTGATAAGGAAGAAGGCTAAATCTAATGACCCTGAGGTAGAAGCCTTTGTGAGTTAAGGGGAGGGTTCATTGATCCCAAGAATGGGACCCATTGGTTAAGACAGGTATACTGATGCAGCCTCATCTGCATGTGGGAACTCTATGCTTCCAGATACAGCATAGATAAAGCATCAACCAAGTCACATTCCTTTGTTTCTGAGAAGCAGGCAGTATACCTGGGTTCTGGATAGGGCTAAGGCAAGGAACAGCCAAACTCCTACTATTCTCAGAATGAGACAGGGTTCCAAGAAACTTCAACTCATACTTAGCTCAAGACACTCTTATCTTAGGACAGTCCCATACACAATGAGTTGTTTTTCACCTCCTCAACTCCTCCCAGATGCCCCTTATCTCCCTACCCAGCAACTACACATTCTACCCCCTAAACAAGCTCAATACAAAACCAAAAAAAAAAAAAAAAGAAAATCAAAACTAATATGAGAACACAATAAAACAAAACCAAAAATCAAAATAAAACAAAACAAAGAGCACAAAAAAAAAAAAAAAAATGGACTTCACTTTGTTTTGGCCAGCTACTTCTGAGCACAGGACCTGCCTGGGATGAGGTTAATAGACCCAAGGAGTTCATTGGAGAATATTGATTTCCCTTTCCCTACAGGCATCAACTACAAATAGCTTTTTGTTTAGGGGTGTGAATTTGTGTCCAATTACCCATCTCAGTTTTGGGGTTTTGTCTGGTTTAAACCTGTTCTGGTTTTCTGCATACTGCCAGGTCTCGGTGAATCCATATGAGAATCAGTCCTGTTGTGTCTAAAAGATGCTATTTCTTTGGAATCATCCACCTCCTGTAGCTCTTACAATGTTTCTGTAATTTTTCTGCATTGATTCCCAAGTCTCGAGAGGAGGAGTTTGATGAAGATATCCCATTTAGTGTTAAGTATTCCAAAGCCTTTCACTCTCTTCACATTCTCTAGTTGTTGTCTCAGTGTTTCGATGCTTACTTAACTTCATTAGTTTTGACATAACTGGTTTTAGACACTTATTTGGATTAAGATTATATACACAGTTCTTTTCTTAAGAGACATTTCACATTGAATACAAACTGTCTAGGGGTTATCCTTTTATAGCCTACACATTTTTCGAATTTACATGGAAGTAATTAACAAATGACTAAAGTTTAAAATGAAAACATATACCACTTATAGTAGTGGTTACATTTTATGAGAGCAAAATTACTGATATAAATGATAAAATATAATAGGAAGAGATACACATATTGAAGTAGAAAAAAGAACGCAATGAAACAGAAAAAAATATAGATTCTCAGTATTTCAAATGAAGCACAAATATTCCTTAGTTTGCTTTGAAGTTATATTTTACTCACTCAAATAAAAATTAGTCATTAAAAATGGTCACAAGACAATGAAGACATCAATTAAAGTTCTATTAAAATGATGATAAAAATGTAAATATGAAGCAAGTTTATTTCTAAGATGTCTGAAAGAGCTCGATATTGATATCTGAATGTAAAGAATTCAACAGTGCAACAGGATGCTCAAAAGTATCTGCAATATTTTTTCAATCACATACCTTTCATTATTTAATGTCATTTCATCATAAAATTTATTATGCACATGCTATCCTATAGCATATTAAATATTAAAGGTTAAAAGTTATTTACTTTTAAAGGTCCTAGAAAGTCAACTCATGCTGTAAAAATACTTTGTTATGCATACTAGACATAAATTATCAAATCTGTATTTATTTAATGTAATTTTTTGAAATTCATTTTTATCCAGAAATGAATCCTTAAACAAGTAACAAGCATGTTATTCTTCATTTATTTATCATTTATTTTTCCCAATACAATGTTAAATATTTACAATAGGAACAGCATCCAATTCGCATTTAAATTGGTAAATTGAATTATGATGACTATATCACATTGAAAAATTTGACATTATCTTAAATATTTATGAACAATTATAAGTATCATCAACTAAAAATTCAGATGCTATCTCTACTGAAATATCATGCACAGATAAAATAACAGTGACATCTTAAAATTTTGTTTTTTATCTACTTGCTTTGCAATTGTTTTGTCAATTACTTGGGAATATTTTACTCTTTTTAAAGGCACAGACATGGAATTAAGCATAATAAGTGTTTGATTTGATTTAAAAGAACTCTAAAATTTCACTGTGGTGTCATTCTCTACAATGAGGTTACAGAAATGAATAAACATTTTAGTTTTTATCAGTCTGAGATTTTTATGTTTCAAGAAAATAAATGTGACATGAACATAAGTGTTTGTAGTGATTCATTTTTTATGACAGTCTCTAATTCTGTCAGCCAACCCATGTAGTATGACATTGACCATATGTTACATTTCACATGGAATGAAGATATCACCATAGGAAATAAAGTCTCCTATTGAAAATAAACTAGCACATGTGAAATTTCTAAGGGGAAAATAGCCTAGATTAAATATATGAATTAGAGACAATTTGGCTTCTGAAAAAAGATGCACAATAATTTATATATATTTACTTCAATTATACATAATAAAGAAAAAATATTTATAATTATATAAGAACATTAATACTAATAAACAAATTCTTTGAAAAAACCAAAATAGTAAATGATTACTCTGTATTATGGATACTGTTGGTAGTTTTTCTATTTGTAAAAAAATTTTAACAAGTGTCCAAACTTACATAATATCAAGAAGAAAATAAGTGAACCACAAAAACTATTAGTAGCACGTGACAGTCATTAACTCAATATCAAATGAGATAGTACTTGAATTTCTGTTAGGATAATTCATTTATCATTACTGTTGCAGTTCATTGTGTGTTAGAGATTTGTTTGAAGAAAAAAAAGGCAAGATTTGATATACATTCAACTGTGGAGTGATTTCATACTGCAAATGAGTGGAATGCACTTCGGGCATCCTAATGTGCTTGTGCTGATGGGCTCTTCTGTTGTTCAATGTGTTGAAAGCAATAAAATCAGCTTGTAAGCTATGCCTCAGCAACTGAGCCCTGCATGTGTTCTGGTCATTAAGGCAATAGGGATGCTCAGTCGGGAAAATGGTATATAAATAACTGATAACATGAACAGAGTCTGATTAATCCTTACAGGCCAAGGACTATTTTTAAGATCCACTTGCATTTGAAAAGATTTATGCTTCTGAGGAATTGAAAGTAGTAGCATGATTCTAGTTCTATTCTGACAGCACAAAAAGACTTTTTAGAAATGGCTGTTTTAGAAATGAGTTCTAAGAATCAGAATAGATTTTTTTTGTAAGTATACTCTTCACTCTGATTGCCATAACTATGACAATATTTTATAACATTTTCCTGAAATGTAGATCTGTAGTAAAAAAAAAAAAAAAAAAAAAAAAAAGACTTCAGTTTTCTTTTGGTGTTAATACTTTTTTCTTATGATAACCTTTGAATATATTCTTTGGCATTTCTTTATTTTTTATTTCATCATAAAAACTTAATTTGTTCCTGTCATTCTCTGCGTCTTTGTGTCTTTGTCTCTGTCTCTTTCTCTATCTCTGTCTGTGTCTCTCTCTCTCATGTGGATGTGCATCTTTCCAAACTAGATAGTAGAATTACAATATGTAAATACATATGTCCATGTCTATATTATTTGACAACATACTTATACACATGTACTTCTTAGGCAGAGAAGTATTAGCATGTTTCTAAAACAAATATGGTATCTTTGTTAATTTCATACAGAGAAATTGACATATATCCAATCAAAAGAATAAATGTCCATATCACCTATGATATACTTTAAATGTTCAATTCTAGTTTCTATGACTAACCCAGGCATGTGATTGACTAGGGTAAAGCTTTCTATGATTTATGTCTTTGGCTAGACTGGGAAATTTTGTCTGCTGATAATCATTATTACATGCCATTTGAAATGATTAAGTTACATTCTTAAATATGCAGGTCATGAAATAAGTATATATATATATATGCTAGATCTTATAAAAAGTCATCATTTACTTACTACATGATGATAAATATTTTTATGTTTTAATTTAATGTTTTTATTTTTATGTTATAATTTAATATTTTTCAGATGTCTAATAGTGTGGTAAACACTCTTCCTGATAGGTTAGAAATTTTTGAGAATATATAAAGTAGAAGATTCTAATCTACTTTTGCATTCATTATTTCTAATGTTTCTCAGATTTCAAACTCTCTTCTAATACAAGTTTTGATATTACTGTTATAATAGTATATTAATAATATATTGATTATTAGTAACAATTATTAATATTTTCCTGTCATGAATATAGAAAAAATTACTGTAGTTTAAGGTCCATGGTTTAATGTACATCTTTGCTTAATGGTACTGCTTGAGAGAACCAAATACTAGGTATGTGTTCTGGCTTCTTTGCCCTTCTTCAAGACAGGTATAATGTGGGCTGATAGAATAAGACAGAACTTCCAGACTAAGGTCCAAATAATAGGGCTATTCTTGGGTCCCTGTAGACACCTTGAGGTCATTTATGTCAACTTCTGTGTACACAGGAACCAGAAACCCACCAAAAATTTGCCTTATAGTGGGAAATTGATTGTAATAAACTTAGGCTTCATAAATTAAGCATGGATTCATGTGTGGGTTAGGCCCTGGCTCTGAAGAACTAGGTGGTCCAGTTGGGCACCGTGTTGCATCAAGCAGAAAGGTGATGTTCTCTGTATTCATGATGTCAGTGATGAACAGACTGATAATAGGCTGTGTACATAATGCTACAGTATTTGAGAAAGGTCCAGAAATATGATAATTTGGTCCTAAGTAGGCAGATTGAATATGAGCATCTCAAAAGGCCACAGGAACTCTTCATAGTGCAGGAGCTTTTGATCTCCCTGATAATGAACTTTCTGTGCTCTTTCATTGCTTTCTTTAACTGTCAGTTGGAGACACCACAGTCATCATCTCTTAGCTAGCACACCACCCAATTCTGAAAACAAACAAACAGCAACAAAAAACAAAACAAAACAAAACCAAAAAAAAAAAAAAAACAGTGTGTATGTCAAGACAATGGCCTTGTATACCTTAGGAAGAAGCTCTCTTTCCTTCATGGAACTCAAACATTTTACCCAGTACTGTTTTAGCATTGGGAACAAGGTAGGTACTTTTTCTGGTACCATTTCCAAGTCCTATTTCTATCTTTATATTCCTTAGCCTGTAGTAGATGTATATGTAGAAGTAGATTTATCACATATAGGCACTGGTTGGGGTAAAGGGTAGTTTATTCTTTTGTCAAATTAAATCACAGGTCCTTAGTACTGGAGCCTCCATACAATCTAGGGTGTTTAAGCCTCCACTGCTGACTAAGCTACCCCAACCAGTTCCCTCTGACTGAGTCTGAACTGACTCTTCTGTCTGACACTCCAACAGACTCTTCTTAACTGACTCTGTAACTGAATGCTCTTACACCCACTTAACTCTCCTTAACTCAGTTGAGAGCCTGTCTTTTCTCATGAGAGTTGAGTATGTCCTTATGTTGCTGACTTTTCCTCTGATTAGTACCTTTGTCTGTCATTTACTCTGACTCATCTCAGAAGTTACTTCCTGTGTGATACTGACTCCTGCATCCTTCTTCATGGGTCCACTTCCACTGTTCTTTTGTTTGTTTGTTTTTTCTAGAGATTAAAGGCATGGACCACCACTGACTTCTGAATATTGGGATTAAAGGTGTGTCAACATTCCATCCTGACCATACAGGCCTCTGAATGCAGCCTGTGGAAAGCTACATTCACACAAGGCTATTCCTCTACATTATTCCAACATCTGAGCCAAGTGCTTAAGAAGTAAAGGAGTTAGGAAAAGTTGAAAAAGAAAGAAACTTGAAAATTAAGATACATACTTCTGAGCCAGACTGCAGGCTCATGTCATGTTCTGTCTCCAAATCCTGCAGATTTCCCTATATCTGATGTTTTATCAAGCTGATAGTTTGAAGCTAACTAGGAAAATGTAGAACCTTTCCACCTATACCTTACATATCAATAATGTAAATAATAATATACATAATCAGAGTCCTGAGAAGAGCCATGTGGCTAATTATATGTGAACAAATATTTAATCAAATAACAGACATCTCCCTGCCTTTTTCTGTCTTCATTATTTACTACATCCTGAGATTGGGGTCCCTAACAGATGTAGTGACATTTGTGCTAATTTCCCACATTCGAGATTTAAACAAAAGCATCTATAATCCTCAGGATTTAATTTGTGTTCAGGAAGATTTTAAGAAATAGATCCTTGAATTTGGTTATACCTGTAAGCCAATGTGTAACTGGTCTAAAGATATGGGTTTGCCTAGATCTTAATCAGAGCCTCAACTCATCCTTGAGATTATGATAGAAGTATTAGTGAATGGGTCAAAATTTTCCTTCAAAAAATGAAGAAGTATGTGCATACTGGGAAGAAAGAGTATGGATGCCTCAGATCAGCTCCCCCTTATCCGATTTGGTAAAAGTAAATAACAATTCTTATTTTATAGCTCCCACATTATATAATTAATGCAAACACATTTACCATTTTACAATGTACTATTCTTACTAAACTGTATATTGCCTGAGATATAAGAATTTCATGAACTTGAGAGATGGATAAGCGATTATGAGTACTTCTTCTTGCATAGGACTTAAGTTTGATTCTCAGCATCCACATGGCAATTAAAAGCTGTCTGTAAACCTGGTTGAAGGGTGTCCTACACTCTTTTTCCGTATTTATTGGGTACCAGGAACATATGTGGGACACATACACACATGAAGGGAAAAAATGTTTATCAAATATGTAAATCTAAAAAATTAAGTGGAAGAGTTCATTCACTAGGATGTTTCAGGCCCCAATTGACACTTCTCACTTAAAAGATCACATTACTTTCTCAATCCTACAATCTCTAAATTTTGCCAGTCTTTTTAAAAAGCCGGATTCCAGAAACTGAAATGAAACTTGCCAACTTTGATATATATGAAAAGTAAAACTGTTGAGCATGATTGTAATACTGATTTGAGAGTGAAATAATGACTACAATCCTATGTCTATTGCATAAGAAAGAACGTACTTTTCAAATTCAATTGTAGATGAAAGATGCTTCTACAGGGGAGTCCAGAAGAGCTTGATATGTTCTCTAATTTTTCCTCTTTTCCAAATAAAAAACATGCTTACTTTTTTTCTCCAATTTAGACCATTGTGGTATATGAAACACATCAAAACAGAAAGCACAAAGTGAGGATTTACCAAGGGCTTCCGATGACTCATTTGGTATGTTTTACTCATTTGAAATGCCTGTGGTGACCAAGTTGTTTAGAGTGCTAATCATCATTCTCAAATTTATCAAATGCACATCCCTGATCCTTCAGTGAATCCTTAAACTCTAGAGACCTAGATATATCAAGGAAGACTATTAATCAATATATTTTTTTGCAAGGAAAAAGATTTTATATTTTTCAGTAACATTACTAAAAGATACAGAGTAACATTGATATGTTATAGTAAATTTATTCATAAATAAGAAACTTGAATACCTTTGAATTAAGTCTTTCAACATGCATTCCTCTTAGTATATTTATACATTAGCATTCAACTGAAGCTTATGAATATTTAAATAACATGAAACTATGCCAGTGTCCTGGTAGGAAAAGAAGGCATAAGAATAAAACAATTAGGGATAATTTAATAGAGATGACTTTCAATGTTGGCTGGTTCAATATGCACAAGATGTTGCTACCATAAAATATTAATATGCAAGTTTTCAAATCTGATTAGGTAATATGTTTAGAAGTAATAAGAAGTAAGTATATGAAAAAATCAACAACAGAATATTCCAGAGGTATGCACTGTAATGGAGTTTAGTGATGACAACTCAGAGAGAGAATCAAAGAAGTGTGAAGCATAAGTTCGAGCTATTAGTTTTCCTAAGTAAGAGAGATGTGAAATTCCTGGACACTAAAATATCCAGTTGGGTGTTGGGAACAGGTAAGTACAAGACACAACTCATCATGTACTTATCCCTGCCAATTTATGGGCCTATATTTAATTATCTTTGTGCATTAGGAATGAATGCCCCATGCCCATGGAAGTCATAAGAGAGCATGAGATCCCACAGGGCTGCAATAATGAATGGTTGTAAACCACCATGTGAATGTTGATAATTGAACACAGGTCTCCTGCAAGGGCAACAAGAGAGCTTAACTGTTGAACCATTTTTACAGCCTGCCAGCACATACAATTTGAGCTCATAATATTTTTCTGCTCATCTGGAGTGATATTTTACTCTCAGCCAATGATACGTAGGATGTGGAAATGTTACAGGAGAGAAGAAAATAATTATGCCCACAAATACTTTGGTTAATACATTAAATTTTTTCTATTGTAAAAATAACTAGCTTTATTTTTATATTCTTACTTTAATTGTACAATATTTATATCAGGTAAACTTTTTCATAAATGTTTGAGGTGTTTAAATTGATTTCACAGCCTTGTCCAGGCTAGCCATGTGCCATAGAGGTTATGTAGATTTAAGTAGCATACCATGAGTTGTAGACATTGAGAATAATTTAAATTTAGGCTTTTTTTCTATAATTGGTCAAGTAAGAATATTTAAGTATAATATTAACTCATCTAATTTTTTATTTATTAGTTATCTGATTTAGTACTCATTTCACACACAAGCTGATTGGATGCCTCACTTATTTGGTTTGATGTAATTAATAAATCAGCAGAGAATTACTGCCTATATTAGATAAATATTCATTTTTTAACTTTATCTGGTACTAAAAGTATCTGGTACTTTTGGAGTATCTTTTACTAGAGCACAGATATTTCGAAAATTCTTACAAAATGCACCTTTGATTATTGTTCTGAATTAATTAAGCAACAGAGAATATCTTTGAGGGTTATTTTTGTTGAATTAATACTGAAAATCAAATGATTGGCTATGTGAATTCCATTGGAATTCTATAACCAAGATTACACTGACATATATCCCATAATTATCATGCTGTACCCACAGAGTAGCTTCTTAATTCAATTAAATATGAAGTGAAAGATGTCAGATAAAATTTTGATCATGATTTCCTATAAAATTTATCTTTGGTTTCTTTTTAAACCAACACTTAAAGTTAAATCCAGGTGTATTTTTTATTTCCTTAAAAAATTAGATACTCACTACATACTACATAGAACTAAAAGAAGTTTTTTTTTGTTTTGTTTTGTTTTTGTTTTTTTGAGACAGGCTTTCTTTGTGTATCCCTTGCCATCCAGGAACTTGCTTTGTAGACTAGGCTGAGTTCAAGCTCCGTAGATGTAGATTTATCAGATGTAGTAGTAGATTCAAACTGTTTATTATTTTGTCTAATTAACTCACTGATTCTAACCCAGAGCCCTGGAGCCCTAGAACATTTCCATTTCCTTACAAACTAGTCTTTATTATTGAACAGGAAAGCTTCAGCCTTCGTTTAATCTAGAACATTTAACTGCTAGCCTGGACCTAGAAGGCTCCAGTCTCAGCCTCCTGAAACCTACTGCTGATTGAGCCACTCAGACTAGCTCCTCTCAACCCTTACATTTCTGGCTCAACACACGCTCTATTCTGGGCTTCTTTTGTTGAATTCTGCTGTGTCTCTATGTCTTTCCCTGAGCTCTCATTGCTCCATCCTGCCTCTGAAACTAATTGCTTCAATTTACTCTGTTAACTGACTCTCTTACTGACTACTCTTACTGACTATATTAACTGAAACTAACACCTATGTAAATCTACTTTACAGAGTTGAGAGCCCATCTTTTCTCATGCTATTTGGGCATGTCCTTACTCTGCTAACTCTTCCTCTGATTAGTCACTTTATCTGTTATTCACTCTGACTTATCTCAGAAGTTACTTCCTTTGTGACACTGACTTCTTCTGAGTTCTGCTTCTAGTGTTTTTTGTTTGTTTGTTTGTTTGTTTTTGTTTTTTTCCCTAGAGATTAAAGGAATTAATGGACCACCATTGAATTCTGAATACTGGGATTAAAGGAATTTACTATCACTGCTTTCTGAATACTGGATTAAAGGTAGTCTACATTTCATATAGACCACAAAAGCCTCTGAATGTAGCCCCTAGAATGTAAACCTAAATGTAAAATGTAATGTAGCTTTCATCCAGGGCTATTTCTCTACAGAACTGAGATATCTGCCTGTCTCTGCCTTCTGGGATTAAAGACATGTCCTACTACTACCTGGCAGGGTTCACAGAAATAAGTTGTGGTTTCATAGTCAAGAAATATAATTAGTAGAGGTGATGAAAACTATGCACCCAGTTAGGTATTCCATTATATTTAAATCTCCTTTCCATCATTATTCTAGATATTTATGCAAGGATATTTTAATCTTTAATTGATATGTAAACCAATAGACTTTCAGTAGGGCAATTTTTTTTATTAGAGTCAGTTTTATCCAATTCATTAAAGACATTGGACATTAGAAAAAGAAAATAAAAAGGACTTTTCCCAAAGAATAGGTAACTTTAATAAACAGTGACCTCAGACTTCCATCAGTCCCTCAGTCTCTATTCTGTCAATTTACCCTTCAGACTTGCACTTTTGTGCCTTCCAATTTATGTAGCCAATCCTTATAATAAATTCACCTCCTATCTCTGTCTCTACCATTTTTTCTCTCTCTTTCTTCTCTCTCTTCTCTCCTCTCATTCTCTGTGTGTTTCTCAACTACATATACATACTGAAGAACAAATTTATAATCCCATATTGTATTTTTCTCTTGAAATCTCTAGCAATATGAATTGGATAATCAAATATTTTGAAATTATCAAAGCAATTATAAGCTTTAAATTAATAGAACCCCTTTTCTAAAAGAGAAGAAACTCTAGAGTAGCCAGATGTCTACAAGCTAAAATAAACAAAATAGCATCCAGAAAAATATGTCTTCATGAGAACCCAACAACCCTAGTGCAGTAAGTGCCAAAAAATGCAATAGCACTGAAGCATAAGACAAGGACTTCAAATTGTAATAATGAATGTGTTCAAGTCATTTAAACTGATATTAATAAATCAATGTAGTCTATGAAAATATAGACAGCGGAATTAAATGAAAACTGTTCTAGAAATGACAGTAGAAATAGAATCACTAAAGAAAGCCCAAACTGAGGTAAAACTGAAATAAAAATTAGGGAACTCAAAGAAAAACCTCAGAGCCAAGTCTCACCAACAGAGTACAAGAGATGAATCAAGACACTGAAGACAAGATAGATAGAAAAGATACTTCAGTCAAAGAAATGTTAAATCTAAAAATAATTCAAGCACAAAACATCCAGAAAATCTGGGACACTATGTAAAGACCAAATCTATAAATAACAGGAAGAGGGAAAGAGAAGAAACAGGTCAAAGTTTCAGAAAACATTTTCAACAAAATCATAAAATAAAATTTCCCTAATCTAAAGAAGGAGATGCCTATCATGATACAAGAAGCATACAGAACACGAAAGATCCTGGACAATTAATAAACTCCCATTTGGCAAATAATAATTGAAACACTAAATTTTAAGGTGAAAGCAAGTATACTAAAAGCTGAAAGGGAAAATGTTCAAGTAACTTATTAAAAGCAGACTAACTATAATAAACCTGACTTTTCAATGGAGATTCTAAAAATCAGAGGGACTTAGATGGGTGTTGTAAAAACTATAAGAGACTATAGATGCCACGCCAGACTACCATGCCAAGAAAGAGTCTCAATTGAAAAAGATGGATTAAACCTTTATAAAACCTATTTAGAGCAGTATCTTCCTAAAAATCCAACTCTAAATAAGGCTCTACAAGATAAATTTCCATCTGAAGAACACATCCAAGAATGACAAGAAATAAATAATTTCAGTCATCAAATCAAAAGATGGGGGAAAAAAATCTCACATTACAAGAACAAAATAAGAGGTATCAAGAATCATGGCTCATTGATAACTCTCAATATCAATGGTCTCAAATTCCCAATAAAAAGACACAGAATAACAGAGTGGACTCCAAAACAGGATCCATCCTTCTCATGCATTTAAGAAACACACCTTAATGTAAAGAATATACATGTTTCAGGAAAAAAAATGTGAATATATATTGCCAGCTAATGACATAGCCATTTTAATAACCGATAAAAGAGATAGTTAAGGTCAATATTTACTCATCAAAGGAAACTATACCAAAAGGATATCAAAATTCTAAACAATTATGTCACAAACACAAGGGCACCCAATTCATTAAAAAAAGGAAGAAAGAATGAGAGAAAAAAATGAGAGAAAACACTGGTGCAGTTGCTTGAATCACATATTGACACACAGAGTTAGTAGGTGACTTCAATAGTCCACTTTCACCAATAAGTCATGCAGATAAGAAAATACACACACACACACACACACACACACACACACACACACACACACGCACGTGCGGGTTACTGTCCGGTTTTCATCCATACAGTTCCACGAACTATCCACAGAAGAGGACAGACTGTTGAAGGAAAATTAAGAGAGATTAAGAAAAATGAACACAGTAGTTTTCTAGTAGGACAAAATATGATGCACTTATAGTGCTTTTAAGATTCACATCGAACACTGATTATGTATGATAAAGCGTTTATTTTAGTAATAAAAAATAAAGAAATTAAAACTTAGAAAAACTAAAAATTGGAGAGAGCAAAATAACAATGTGCACATTGGGGAAAAATTACAAGGCTTCCCTCTCTCACAAAGATTTTGCTCTAAATATCTTAGCAAAAAACTTCAGGCTGCTTATGTCAAGCATCCATCAAAAAAGGAATCAATGCAAGAATGTTCATCCCCTCCCAGCTGCAGGCCTCTGATCTTCAAGGTTAATTTTAGTGTGTAGTCTTAACACAATATTTTAACTAATGAATAGATGATCTTTGGTCTGCATGCTTACTGTTAAAGGAGGCAGACATTCAAGGATGAATTATCTATTTATTTTTTCAAGCTTGCTGACCTATTGTCTAGACTCTACATTTCTGATCACAACTATGGCTCTGTTTCCATGGGAAGGTCAGGGTAACCAAGAAAAAGGTTTTATGGTATGTCTACAGAAAGCATGAATAGTTCTCACATGCCAAGACTTGAAGGTTAGTTTATAATTTCTTAGAGCTGAGATGGCAGTGTCCCTCTCCCAGTCAGTTCAGGAACTAATTTGAGTTTTAACTATTAGGCCAAATAAACAATATTATTGATGAGAGGCTTTTTGTCACCATACAGTAAAGATGAGAAAGGGCAAAGCAGTTAAGGAATTCCAATACCAGCCAGGAGCCAGGAATCTTGTCAAACTGGCATGTCCATTGCTTGGATTATAGGATCCCAACACGTGTGTGCGTGTGTGTGTGTGTGTGTGTGTGTGTGTGTGTATACATGTATGTTTATATGTTTTCATGGGTTTAGTTAATCTCATTAGATTGTAGTTTTCTGTCTAGTTCATTTTATAAGGATGAATTTGTAGATGTGTATTGATTAAATTTGGTATTATCATGGAATATCTTATTTCTCCATCTATGGTGTTTATAAGTTTTGATGGCTGTAGTAATCTAGCTGGCATTTTAGCATCTGCGGTTTTTGAGTTTGAAGCACATCTGTCCAGGCTATTTTAGATTTTAGAGTCTCCAATTGAGAAGTCAGTTGTTATCCTAATAGATCTGCCTTATATATTACTTAGTCTTATTTCCTTGTAGGTTTTAATATTCTTTCTTTGTTCTGTAATTTTAGTGATTTGATCACTATGTGCCAAAGAGATTTTCCTTTTTGGTCTAATCTATTTGGTGTTCTGTATCACTATCTTTATCAAAAAATATTATTCTATGACTTCATTGAAAGTATTTTTTGGATCTTTCAGCTGGGATTATTCTCTTTCTTCTATTCCTACTATTCCTAGGTTTGGTCTTTTCATAGAGTTTCATATTTCCTGGATGTTTTGTGTCAGGAGTTAATTAGGTTTAACATTACTTGAGATGTATGCAGAGGGGAAGGAAGACTGAAGCTGGATTTCTGTTGCAGCAATAAGGATGAGACTGAAGGTTTGGACTTGGAGTGGAGAAGGGGATGGTGAATGTCTTCACTTACATTACCTGTTTTCCTGTCCTGCTCAGCTAGTGTGTTCCCAGTGAATGTCTGCTATTTTTGGAGACTGGGATAATAGGATGAATTGGGGAAAGGAAGGTTGAAAGATCAGACTTTTCTGATCCTTTGGGTATGGGGTCAGAGAGGAAAGGCAGATCTCAACAGGTTTTTTTTTCTACAAAGCTGGGGATGAGACTGTGGTGATTAGATCTGGAGGAACAAAACAAGCCACAGAAAAGTTCCATAAAAAGTCAACAGGACTTGTGTTGGAAAAAAAAAATCTCATAATGTGTCATCCACTCTTATATTCTCAAGCAAATTTCTGATTTATTACCATGGGCTTGCCACAGTTAACAGTTCTAAGTAATAAGGTACTTATTACAACCTAATAGATGATACAAAATATTGACCACAAAACTAAATAATGTTCTTTTTAAAGGGAACCATGACATTAACATTAGAATTTATAACTCATATCTCTACATTTTTCTTATATATTATTGTTTATATGCAATTAATTGTTTCCCACATATTGAGCAATTGTTAAGTACAATTAGAAAAATAATTATTGCAGCCACATTATACTTGTTACTACCACACAGCTGGGGTTAGTGTGTCATGTTAATTTATTGAGATAGTGCATATATTTATTTCTAATGTAGAATATTTCCTTATCACTAGATTTGTATCTGTAGATACAAATTATAATTATGTTAAATATGAATTGTCAAATCCATTAATAAGAATCATCTTTGCATATATATATAGATATATATGCAAAGAGAGAGAGAGAGAGAGAGAGAGAGAGAGAGAGAAAGAGAGAGAGAGAGAGATCATCAAGTAAAGAATAAGAGATCATAAATTTGAAAAGATAGGAGGTAGAATGTGAGGGGGGGATGAGAGGGAGAAAAAATAGTCAAAATGATGTAATTTTAAGTTCAAAAACACAAGTGTCAAATATTGACTATATTGGAGAAAACAATATTATTTTCAACTTTAATAATGAATATACTTTTAATATCTTTTAATTTCAGGAGAACTAAAAGATAAAAGAGAATGAAGAGCATAAAGAAGAAGGGAAGACTTTGTAATTGCATTCAGTTTTAAAGCTGGCTAGTAAGTATGTAAAAAGTTAAGGGTCTGAGGCTATAACGGGATCACACAAAGAACCCTCATCATGGAATTCTTCATTATCATCATTTCAGGGTTGGTGACATTAACCTAAAGGAAGCAGGAGAATTACAGGAAATTTACATAGATTTGTATGCATATACAATACACACAAACTATCAAATGGGTACAAGGAATCTGACAGAACCTGAGTCAGAATGGCATGGCTACATCAGTCTCAAAATCTCATGTGATACTATGTAATATTAGTTACAGTTGTGGAACCTAGGGGAAAGATCACAGAATTTCTGAACTTCTTTTTTATTTCTTTCATACTGGCCAAGCTAAAATACTTCAAAAGTATTTTAGTTCAAAGTTGAAAGTTGAAAAGCTCAAATAAAAAGATATGAGTTGCTAAATGGTTTATAAAATCAAAAGGTACTCTAATATCTATATTTCAAATTCCCCACCTAGAATTTGTGCAATTTAGCTCCTTTTAATAAATCTGTTGCTTTGCTAAAAACAATTATGCTTCATAACTCAAAATTAGTACATTTTTATTATTTAAAGATCAATGGAATATAAAATATTTTTAATTATTGAAAAAGCTAATTAAAATTTGATTAAATGCCTTTCCCAATTGAGACAAAAATGTTAATGTATATAACAAAGAATCACTTTAGGAATGTGCAAAGTATATGTTTTATTCATTTGGGAACAGTAGTATGAGAGAAGAGAGAAAGATTGTTTCTGTTTCTAGGGTATTGTGAATGGTGTTGCACTGAACATAGAAAGGCACAAGTCTCTTTGTCATATTGACTTCATATGTTTGGGTATGTATTTCAAATGGAGTTGTTCTATAATACTACACCTATGCAAGACAATATTCTAAAAGTACACCTGTGACACCACCAATTAACTACCACACTACAGAAACAACAGAGTCCCAATGAATTGTTATCTTCCCAGAATTCTACACCAGCAGGAAAAGGCTTCCAAAAAGACATTTCTCATAATCCTGAAAACTTAGGCCATGTTTGAAAAGAGAGTATAGCTGAAGCACTTAGGAATCAATGAAGTACAGAACTACATTTAACCAAAACCACTTATTTATATATTTATGTAGACCTGTGATTAAACCTAAACCTAATGTCAAGATCCAAAAGATGAAAGATGTGTTTTGGCTGTCCAGTTATTCTTCATCTCAATGTGGTTACACTGGATAAACTTTGCTCTGAATTTTATTATTATTTATCTGTATAATTATCCCAGTGAGAAGTCTAGTTTGCAAGGATTATAATGACCAAGACTATGAACTAACAGCTCCAGTAACAGTATTGAAAGTACGAATGTTCCAGTCCCACTGATACTCAATGAAGCTGAGTAATTTTTAGACAGCATGCTGCAAAAAGTGAAAGCTTTATTGACAGTAAGCCAGCATGTTGGAAGATGCAAACTTATTAGTCCCCTTATGTAAAATAAACATCATCTGGGTTAGAATAGCAAGCACTATGGGATAAGTATCACCAATGTGCCTGTAAATTCCAGCATATCTGTTTGTCTACTGCTAAGGTTTCTTTTGTCCATAGGGCACAGTGAGCCTGGGTTCTGAAAATGTAAGGAAAAAAATGTTGATAAAAAGTGTCATCATTCATGTCATTTTCATTACTTTTTTCAGGAATTGCTAACACTGCAGTATAGCATCAGGATCCAGCAGGCATCATTATCCCAAGAAGCAAGGAAGATAACGCAAAGCACATTTTACTTGGAGTGCAAGGGAAAACAACTGCCACAGTGGAGCAGTAGGAGACAGCTGAATGGCAAATGACACCGAAAATGGAAATTCAAATTTTCAGAAAGTAACAATTTTAACTTATCTAATAAACCACACTGACAACCACCAACTAAATAATTCAAAATAAACACAAAATAATAATCAGATTAAAAAGCAGGTTAGTTTAGTTTGTTATATTGCTTGTCATGCAAGGATGAGAAATTGAGTTACAAAAAAAAAAACCTTATATGAGATTGCTAATATCAATCATTATATCTAATTTGACAAATTGTTTTGTTTCACGTCTATTTCATTACTGTACCATACAGAAACTTTATATAGAACTTCAAGAAAATTTAATTAAATGAGAAGAAAATAAACAACATAGGGCCACTATGAAAAATATGGAGTTCTCCTTACATAAAGTTATATGAGATGAATTAATATTTACCATAGATATTTAAGGAAATACAAATGCAGCAACTAAAGATTAACAAAGACTTACATGATGCTCATGGAACGAAAATGTCTGGGAATGACTATATTTTCTCAGCAAAATAAAGGGATTTCTGTTTAGAAAGTAAGGCAAAAGAGTTAAATAAAATAACAATTGAGCAAATGAAAGAAATATACTAGGAATCATGAGAATCAATAAAAGCTACTTAGCAAGAGAAGATAAAAAGGACAGAATTTCTCCACACTGAGTTTTCTTAGCATGATGCTTATGGATGCAACATTATATGTGAATTGAGACACAAACACACCTGCACACATACACACACAGACATGTATGCATGCACACATGCACATGTTTTCTGTTACACACTTTTAAATTCACTTTTGAACTAATACATGACATAAAATTACTCATTAATATACCAGAATGTTTCACTGCATGTGCAGAATATATACTGTTTCAATCTGATTAAATAATCAGTCTCACACAATTGTTCCTTTGTGATGACTTTTTACAAAAATTTATTTTTAGATTTATTTATCTTATTTTACATGTGTGATTATTTTGCCTGCATGTATGTGTATATATCACATACATACTCTGGTACCTGGGGAGCCAGAAGAGAACAGATTTCTCTGGAACTGGAGTTAGAAATGTTTATAAGCCATTATGTGGGGCCTAGGAATCTAACCTGGGTCCTATGCAAGAGCAGCAAGGTCTTTTTATTGCTGAGTCATTAAAATGAACTTCAGTATAGCATGGTGATCCATGCTTGCAATTCTAGCACTCAAGAAAGCCAGGGTAGAGGATTACTATAAATTTGAGAGTAACTCAGGAACAGTCTCTAGCAATCAAAAATAAAAAAGAACAATTTAACAAATAAACACAACAATAAAATAAGATAATTTTCCTTCCCTGAAAATATTGACTGGTTTGGTTTGTTTTTCTACATCTTAGGTTAATAATCCATTATGCGCAAAAGTTTTTAGTTTTCCCTGTATGTTGTCATAGATCCCAATAATAAAACAATGCATTTATTTGTATTATGAATGTTATTTATATCTTGAAGTCAGCATTTCCTTTGTGGTCTAATATTTACTCTTTATACCACACTTGTTTTCAGAGAAATTATATTTCATAAAAACCCCCAAATTTCATTTTTTGTCACTGAGAAGGGCAATAATGGCTATATATTGCTGTTGTATATTTGATTTTCTGTTAGTAATGTAGTAGTATAACTTAGACATTTAAAGCATATACAAATTTAAATGAAGCAAATTTTATTGCTCTGTGTTATTGTTGAGTGTCTCTCAAAGATCAAAAAACCGACTATGCAAACAGACCTGAGCAATGGAGAGATCAACAGAAAATTCCTCAGGGTGTTTAATTATGTTCAATAAGTAAAATACACATGATTCATTGTGATTGTAAAAAAGGACAAGTAAACAAGTTGATATCTACATGAATTCAAATGTGTTACACTTGAGGGTCACTTCTTAGAAATGACTGCATTGTTAATTAGTTTTTAAAATAAAGGAAATTTTATTACACTTGAATCTGTAATACATGATTTAGCAAAGTTAGAAAAAAAATGAGTGTTCTTGTGGCTCATTATGTAATGAACACATTTAAATATGTTTTTATTCCTTTGAAAAAGTGTCAAGGTATTTAAACAGTTTTTACATTTTAATAAAAACATGGTTTAGTAACTATGCTATGTTCCAATTAAAAACATTATCCGCAAAGGGTCAGCACTTCTATATAAAATTGTGTAAACACTGGTATAGCATATTCTAGTCTACTATAGTGAAGCAATTTGATCAGTTGAGTCTTCTTGAGGTTCATAAATAAAGCAACTCTTTTATTTACTGTATACATAACACTTAACAAAGAAAGTAAGAAATCAGATATTGAAACTGTACATTTTAAAGGCAGTAGTCCTTCAAAAATAGTTTTCTAATTTTATATATAAATAGTAATATATGACTATAAAAATTGAATAATATATTCAAGAATAAGAAATTGTGTTTGGCCAAATACAAAGCAAAAATACTTTACTATTTTAAACTTAACAAAAAGAAATGACAAATTTTGGACAGATTTTTATATTAATCTTTAACACAAAAAGAAAACAGGGTGAGTCTCTTAAGTCACACTTTCTTACTACTCCCAGCAAATTTGGAAGATTTTTCTCTGAGGTTTTTCAGAATGTCACATGGATAGAATATTATAACACACACACACACACACACACACACACACACACTCACACACACCCTTCTCTTTCTTACTCTCTTGTTCTCTCCAATTTCCTCTCATTTCATAAAGATTTATTTCTGAAACTTCAAATAATGTCATAATTTAAAATTTTTACATCATGCATTTTATGTTAAGAGAAATATTATACTTAGAATTTAGGAAAATTACTTTCTTAAGGTGTACTATGTATGAAACAGTAATTTAAAATCAATTTTGAAAATAACTTTATTAATATGAAATATGCAAGTTAATATGTTATAGATGTGATTAAAATCGTATTAGATTTCTTTTCATGTCAATATTGATCTTAACTTATCTGTTCTTTACATTGAATGAATATCTCTACATACAACTATCTATGTTTTATAATACTATATAAATCGTATGTAGAGAACACAGGTATTCATAAGTAGAAAAGCAGGATGGTTCCGGAAGGCTGTTCTAGCAAATGCCTCTGGGGTTCAGGAATATTTTGTTTTCATGACTATTTGAGAATTCTGCTTGCCTAGACCCCACAAGATTGATCTACTTTTCAGATTAAAACATATTTGAACCCCTCAAAATCATGTGTTTAAGTTTTGCAGCTATGAATTAGAAAGTTGAAAAAAAGCTACACAGACAGCATACAGCTCTCCTAGGAGAGCATTTTGTTTTCAAATATTTAATTAGTTTGCAGGAAGATCCCTGAGATAAAAGGAAGCGTAATCATTATTGGAATTGTGGACAGACTCTGAATACCACCTCGGCATCTGCTCTTAGGCTTTTTTAGGTTGGAATAAAATTCAAAGTTCTAAATTTACCAGTGAAACTTTAAATTTACTAGTCCTATTCAGTTTTTTTTTTTTTTTTAGTTTTTTTTGTTATAACATTAATCTAGAGGTAGCTTTGAAAGATGTTTCTAATGGATTGTGTATATGGTTGTGTATGGTTGTTTTGTGTGCATATATCTATGCAACATTTATGTGTCTGGTGCCCATAGAGTCCAGAAGATGGCATCAAATTCCATGTAGATTGAATGACAGATGGTTGTGAGCCACAATGTGGGTGCCACAAATTGAACCAGGGTACTCTAGAAGAGCCAATGATCTTAATTATTGAGCTAATTCTTGGCCTCCTTTAATTTAATTTTATTTTTAATTATATGTATAACTAGAGTATGTGCAGGTATCTATGTGGGCTAAAAAAAGGAAGTTAATTCTTAGTATTGAAATAACAGACAGTTGTGAGCTGCTTAATATGGGTTCTCTTCAGGGGTGCAGGTAAAACTTTTAATGTAATCATGGACTCTATATAATATCTATTGGGTTCTCTTTATACTTTAAAATTAAAAAGAGTTGTTGTAAAAGGTAATTAATTTTAATATATTAAAAAGGAAGATTTAATATACAGTTTTATTTTTAATTTTGCTTTTGAGTTATACCTATTCTGTTAAGTAACTCAGCCCACACTCCTGTAAATAAATCCAATACAATCATTGATTCATGAAGTTGGATTCTAGTGGCATTTGTTTTTTTTTCTCTCATACAACTCATACAATCCATCCACTCCCCCTCTCCTCCCTTCACTCCTCCCTGTTCCTCCCATCTCCTTTCTTCCTTAGATGTACCCTTCCTCCCCCCCACACAACCCTCTTCCCATTTATCCACATAAAAGAACAGTCATCCTAGGGTTACAACTCAAGCAGGGCATAACATAGCAGGATAGAACAAGCCTATACTAATCCCCACATCCTGGGTGGGCTAGGTAAATTAGCAGAAGCAAAAGGATCGAAAGGCAAGTAAAAGGGTCAGAGACTTCCCCACTCTGGCTTGTAGGAGTTTTGAAAGAACACCAATCCAGACAGCCATAAGGTGTATGTACAGTACAGTACAGTACAGGTTCCACGTCTGTCTCTTTGGTATCTGTGAAGTCATAAAAGTGCTAGTCAGTTGGCACTGTGGGGTTTGTTCTCCTGGTGTCCTCCACCCCTCTGGTCTTCCCAATTCCTCCTTCCTCTCTTCTGCGGGGTTCCCAATCTCTTCATGATGTGTGTCCCTGGTTCTGTCCATATGCCCTCATCAGCTGCTAGAGGTGGCCTCTCTGATGAGGACTGGGGTAGGCATGGATCTATGAGCGGAGCATGACATCATTAGAAATCATCTTCTGGATATCCAGTCTCTAGTTTCTGCCCTGCCCTGCAGTTTTAGGCAAAGGTTTGTTGTTTTGGTCTACCACTGGTTCTCTAGTGAGTGTCGTGACATTTGTTCAGGTCTCCACAATATTTGTGTCATACAATGATATCCATACAAAATTTGGATATAAATACACTGTTAAAAATCTTGTTGTTGCTCAAAAATAATGTTGAACACAAAACATTGGAGCTGGAGATGAGATGGTTAAGAGCATCAGATGCTCTTAGAAGACATGGGTTCAATACCTACAGGGTTGATTACAGCCATCTGTAATTCCAGTTTCAAGGGATTTGTCTGACAGCATATTATGGCCTCCACAGGCATTGGATGTATGTGGTGCGCAGATATACATGCACGCAGTACACTGATACACATACAATTAAAAAAAATATGTAGGAAAAAGAAAGAAATTCAGCACTAGGGTGGCAGATCACTGAGTTTCAGCCAGCCTTTTTTTACATACTGTGTTTCAGGCCAGCCAGAGAGGACCTATTTCAGATTAAAAGACCTAAATGTTTTTACACAAATGTATTTCATGTATTATTTCTCAACTGCTGTGTTTTATTTATTTCAGATAACAGAAAAATTCTACAATGGATGTATTTTAAAGAAAGTAATGAAATGAGGCATCCTAAAAATCAAGAATACAATGGGCTCAAACCTGCTTTTTCTTTTCTCTTACAATATGAACTCTTTCATTTTTTTACTTACAGGCAATTTGGTTGATGAAGACAGCATTCAAATCTTTACTATTTCTGAGTAGTCTTTTATTCTTCTATGGGGACATAGTTCAATCATAGGGTCCTTAGATGGCATACAGATGATCCCTGGTTTGAGTCACAGAATTAAATTAATAATAATAACAACAACAACAACAGCAATAATGAATGAATAAATAAACAAAATTAAAATAAATAAATAAACACAATTATCCGTTAATAATAAAGCAACATAGAGACATTGGTGATTTGGAAGAGAAGAAGAGTTACTCTTCTTGCCTGAAGAAGCATCTTATTGTAAAGGAAAGTTGATTTCAACTTAGATGTCAGTTTTTGGCTGGACATGCATGGGGATGAAATAAGGAGACCAATCTAGGCTGTCTGCTCTGTCAAGTCAACTCTTGATATAGAATGACAGATGTTGCAGAAATAGAATCTTCATAGAAGGTGCATATTTAACCAACCCACTAGCAATTCTGTTTCTGTAATGTTTATAAGAGGTTTCTTTAGCCAGATTATAATGTAATAAATGATTGAGGAAATTCCATGGTCATTGATAATTTTTAAGGATACTAAAATAACTGTAAATAAGGCTCAGTTGATCACAGAAAATTGATAACTGGTTAATTAATTAAAGTCCTGTGAACCTTTTTTTTCTCTTTTGTTTTTTTTATTTAGAACATGATCAAGGGACTTCTGCGTTCTGCTTTCTGTCTCTACTTCTACTTACTTCTGTCTTGTGGGTTAAAATCTTATGTTACCACTGCCTTCTGAATACTGGTATTGAAGGTGTGTACTAACATTTTTTCTGCCCTAGAGCAGCCATGCAGATGGATTAAAAGATTAAATATTTTATAAGTTGTAATTTTTAAAGATTAATTTATATAACTGATTGTATGTAAGTGCGCTACATAAATGCAGGAGTCAGCAGAAGTAAGAAGAGAGTGAGATTCCCACACCTGGTGCTAAAGTTTCTGAGCCACCATGTGGATGCTGAGCATTAAACTCAGGCCTTCTACAAGGGCATCAAATGTTTTTAAACACTGAATCATCTGTCCTGCCCATGGTTTCATTTCTTAACAGTTCAACAACATTGGAAAATATCTCAAAGGCAATAATAGCTTTGTATTTATGATTTAATTAAACTAAAAACAATTGTAAATTGTCATGTCTCTTCAAATATTTTAGTATCCAAATCTCTTCCTTTCTGGAAATTGTGGGACTTGGACCAATTCTTGAAATTTTGGAGAAAATGATATAGCAAGGTCTAGAAATTCAACCAGAGCTTATTTACAATAGAGTTATCTATGATGTGTAAGTTGAAGTTAGAGTTCTACCATGAACACAGTCATGATATAGTGCTGAGAAGAGATATTATTTATTTTAGGTTTTCTAATTAGAGAACTAATGAAAAATGCTTTTCTACAGCTATTATTATATTTCATCTTTCTACTTGAATTTACTTTATGATTTTTAGTATATTTTGCGAGTAAATATGTCTCAACTAACCTATCATCGGTTGATACTTTAAAAAATAATCAATGTGTGTGTGTGTGTTTGTGTGTGTGTGTGGGGGGGGTGGGTGATTGTAAATCTTTCAGGTACATTTTTCTTCTTCCACCATGTGAGTAGTGGGAAACAAACTCAATTTGTCTGGCTAGGTGGCAAGTATCTCCATCAGATAAGCGAATTTAAATTGCTGTTAAAAATTTTTTAAAGTTAAAGCAACTAGGCTGGAGAGATGGCTCAGCAGTTAAGAGTGCTGTCAACTCTTCCAGAGAACCTGAGTGCAATTTCTAGCACCTACATGGTTGCTTAAAACTGCCTGTAACTCCAGTTCTAGGGGACTTGACACACAGACATGTATGCAGGCAAAACACCAATAGAGTTGATATAAAAAAAATAAAAATGAAATAAAATAAAATACTAAAAAAATTATACTACATTAGATCAGTTTATACTAAATGTCAATTGCTTTTAGGCATACACCTTATTGGTCCATTTACAATTATTTAGATTTATGGATGAAGATTTTGAATCATAGTGAAAAATTAAACAAATTCCAAAATTCACATATTTTGTAAGCAATGGAAATACAACTGAACCCAGTTCTTCCTTTAAATGTCCTCTACCATTTTTTAAACTAAGTCAGGTGTCATAACAATAATATTCCTTTAATCGTGTCATACAATGTACTGGTATTTCTTTTATGTCAAGCAATTACATCATCTAGGAAAAGGTGAAACGAACATTAGTATCTCCATTTGAAATGACAATGCTTTTAATATCAACATGTCATACAAAGATATCCCAATGTTATTGGTATCTGTAAAAATAAACTTCAGTGCTAAAAAACTGAAAACACAATATTTACTACACAGTTCTTACATTTCTTGCATTAATCTTACATTAATTTTCATGAGGAATGGAGGAGTAGGATAACATGTCTTTTGTAATACAAAAGAAATCTAAAATAATGTTAATGTTTTTAAAAGAATGGAAATATACATGTATCAACTTCTTTTTGTGCTAAATCTTTTATTTTAAAATGAAACTGCTTTAGGACCCTGAGCTTCATTGCTGAAAGACCTTCTTTTGTATTTTTCAAGCAATGCAGTTTTTTTGGAATTCTGGAATTTAAATGAAGCATAGATTGGAGACATTCACCATTTTTATTGAAGCTGCTGCAATTTCATGGAGCCCATTGCATGCTCGATGGAAAAGAAATTAACTACTGTTCATCTATGTCATGTATATATGTTTGGTTTCTCATGCTTGATCAGTGGGAGAAGTTTCAAGGGTGTGGTAATCTGATTATCTCACCGATATTTTATGTAAAATCTAGACATGAACAATTAAATTAACACCTTTCTTTATCTAGATATGCTACACACATTCATTATCATTTCTTAATCTGAAAGCAATTAAATTCTACTATAATAATAAATGATAGAACTGCACTAGAACAAAATATTTAAGAACACTTTTTCATGTGAATCAGTTACAGATTAATGGTCTCAAACTTAGTGTTAGATAAAATTTAGATAAAGATCTTTCAGAAGGCAGTGGCAAAGAAACAACTGTAATATGGGAAGTAGGTACATTTATTGATTTGTGACAAAATATAATGGAAACCTGAGCAACAAGCTTTGTATATGATTTTGCTAATTTGCATTAAAGGAGTCCCATCAGAACATGGATGTATTTGCTCCAGAAATCAGAAAAACCTTTGCAGAAGCATCATCAACTGTTACATGTGAAGATATAAAAATGAAAATAGAAAAAAATTATCAGAAATTCATAGTATTTGTTATGTATTATTAATTAATATAATAAAATAATGTATTGCTTTAGATGATTCTGGTACTTTAAATTAACTTTATTGTATAAAATATGCTGAACAAGAATCAGAGGGTCATGCAATGTATGTGTAGCATATTCATGTGTGATCATTTATATATTCAGTCAGGAGGGCATATTTTAAAAATATAAAAAGTAAAAGAATATTGAACTTTTAATTTAAAAATAAAAATATTACTTTGTAGCGAAGAGAAGAAATATAATACATTGACCAAGGTATTGTACATCATGAAGTTCCAATACAAAAATTAATGTATAAGTAATTGTAATATTTACAACATAGTTAAAGTGTGTCTAACATTTTAAAATACAGATAGCAATATAGATAGCAAATTATCTTTAATGTTAGTTTTTTTCCATCTATACTCTTGAAAATGATCTCAAAGCATATGAGATACAGCTTTCTGTAGGAGAGAGTGGGACTTCTAGCCATCAAAATATGACATTGATGACAGAGATCAACTAATAATTCTAGGCGAATTTTTATTTTAATTAAAACATCCTTACACCAGTAAGCTTTTGGTGAAAATTGTCTGTGTACAAGAACCCAAGATCCAGTGCCTAAATAAGTATCAATTAACATGTTCATAGATACATTATTTTGAAGATACTAGGGTGATATCAATTAGACTGGAGTACAATTTTACAGATAGGAATGTGATATTATTAACAAGAAGAAATACCAAAGGCATCTAATATACTACAGATTGAAACAGAATGTTCTACAGGAAATACTCAGCATAGGTTTAAATAATTCCTTGTTGTCTACAGTGAAAAATCATAAGCAAAGTGGAAAATTTTGTTCACTGAACATTTTGTTCTATGATAAAAGCTCTTGGATTTTCATTGATCTTACTTTCAACATAAATCAATTACTTCAGTGAATATAAATACTTTCTAGAGAAAATAACAAGCCTATCTTTGGGAAGTGTGGTTGATGTTTTAGAATCTCTACTTGACTCAAAATGTTCAAGAGAGATTATTTATATTTCCTTTAGTTTTAGTCTGACAGTGTCTATTTTACATTGTCTCCAGCTTTGCCAACATCGCATGTTTAATCTTTTCCTTACGGTCACTATAAGCTGAAATAATATCATTGTGGTTTTGTTTTTTCTAATACTAGTAATTATTACTGATGACTATTTACTTCATTTATGTGTTAGCCAATTTTAAGAAGAAGCAATTAAGACTATTTGCCATGTCAGTCTTAGTATTGTTGTTGTTATTGCTATTGAATTTCAATAATTTATTCATTTTAAAATACTTTGAAGAGCACCTCACCATTTGAAACTCACCTCTATGATTCAATGAGGATTATTTTCCACAGTCTTATGCACAAATGTCTCACAAAAAACTCTAAGGAAGTTATTACTTCTGTAGTCTAGCATCAAAATATTATTCAAATAATGAACTAGTGTAAAAAACTTGAGAACGAAAAAAAATATGATATGTATTCAGGTTCTCTATGCAGTAAATTATGATGTAGGGCTTGTTAATTGACACATCCATGTAGGATACAATAAACTTGTGCTTTTTAATGGCCTTACTAATGAAAAACAAATAGCTTTTGGTGAGCCTTATGGACAGGTACAGAGGAAATAATATTTAATAAATCAACAGCTGTTCATCAGGTACTGGGGGTTGTGGTAATTTATTGAAGCAATAAAAGTACATCTTTCACATCTTGCTGTAATTGAAATCAACACCTGGCTAAGCTTATAACAACTCATTGTCATTCTTCCACAATCAATTTGCTTTTGTTGTTGTTTTTGTTGTTGTTATTGTTTATAAACTGAATATATGGGTTAGAATATGTGTTAAAACCACATATCATTTGTTTTTAAGTCCATGATAGTGGTACTAATCTTTACAATTCTTCAAGGGACTATATGTTGCTGTGTGTTAACAATTTTTCTGTGTAGGGAAAGTTTCACTGGCTTCTACACAGCCTTTTCCAATTCAATAGTTCTCATTATAAAGGGTTAGAAAGACAGTATAGAGATTATTCCTGCTGAAAAATATGCCAATTCTAATTGTACATTATAGAATTGGAGTATTAGCTTCATAATTATCCGTATGATTAATAACCAGAAATCTGAGAACACAGTGACTCTCTGTAATGGATCTGAAACAAAATTCTATTGAACCTCTGACCTCAGTGAGTCAGTAATCTGACTGTTGGGTCACAATGATATTTTGAGTTCTTGATTTAATGTCACAGCCCTTTTCTAGAAGACCTTGAAAGAATGATTAATGTATTTTATATAATATTAAAAAGATATAAATCCTCTTCAGAATATGTTGGAGAAATTAACTGCATATTTTTCATAATTTTATTGAGAGTTTCCTCAAAGTAAACCAGCCTCCACTTCTAGTATGATTTCATTTACATCTTTCTAAAAGTGACATTAAAACTAATTTTCCAATGCAACAGACATTTAAGAGGCCTGGTCCTTAGGAAGTGCTTATGTTATTAAGTTATTAAAATATTGGAGGTTTTGTGTATGGGAATAAATTTATTGATAAAAATCTCAAGTTTGCCATGTGTGTTCTCTTTGTCTTGTGTCTTTTTCAACGTGAAATGACACAGATAATCCTCTCTGGGGGTCCCAGGAATAAAGTGATCCCTAACATAGACATCAGTCATCACTATATATAGACCATATTTCCTCCTTCTTTTTGGAATTCTCAAACTCACAGATCATAGGATATGATTATGATACTCACAAATTACTTAATCTATTGCACTTTGTTATAGCAGCACAAACACACTAAGACACTTCTCTGAGTCTGAATCTATTAATTAACTCAAATGACCAACTGGCAACTCAAGTTTCTGAGATTCACATAAGACTTTTGTTCACTTGATAGAACTGTCCTATACATGTTTACCAAATAAGAATTCAACTGTTTCATATATTTTAATTTCTAGAGAAATAATGATCAATAAGCCAGTGGCATAATCTTATATAGTGACAGTACTCTGACTTGGGACTTTTCATTCATTACTACAACCACATTGAATGTAGTTTTGTTAGTCTTTGTTAGTCAAATGCTTTCACTTGTTGCCTGCTACAATAAGATCTAATTTGTCCCATTATTTTGTGTTTATCAAATCTATATTAAATTTTTGACCATTAAAAAGATTGACCAGAAGGAGATAAAGTATCCTGGATGCTGTCCTCAAAACAGTATTTCCCATAATTATGGTGGAAAAATATATCTTCAAGATAAACTAGAATTGGTGAGTAGATTTTACTTATTTTGTGTGTATGTGTTTGTGTGTGTGTATATGTATGTGTTTTGTGTATGTGTGAAAGTTAATATGTATGTGTCTATGTATATGTGAGATTTGCCTCATTGATAAGAATCTTCAACTTTCTTTAACTTATGCTACCATCTGTAAAATGTGGCTAGAAAATGTACCTAATCTGTATATTATTTTTGTCATTGAATTTACTAGTACCTGTTAAAAATTCATAAAGCCTTTGCTGCCTAGTATTCAAAAGGAATCTTTTGTATGTTTATTTTAGTCTTTCTAAGATAGATGTGGAGAATCATAGCATCAACAACTAAACTCTGAGACATTACCAGGGATCACAAAACATCTGAAATAGCTAGAGCATTCTTTCAATGGAAGAAAGTATCCTCAATTTCTATGATAGTTTTAGAGTTAGATGTGGCCTGAGAAGGCTGACTATAAGGGTGTCCTGTGGCTGATGTTTCTGTAGAAACAGCCATGCTATAGTATTAAAGGAGTCAATCATGCAGTGTTCAGGTACAGAGATACAGTGAAATATATGAAAGTGTAATGTGTGTTTGGGTTAAGTAAATTCATATCTAAAGTCACTTAATGTCTTATAACTTACTAAATTTATATATAAATGTCTTCTCTATCATTATATTTTTGTTAATATCTGTAATTCTGTATCCTATCATACCTTTGATATCTAATAGTTGATATTTACCATGCAATTTTCAAGGTCTGCCTTGAAAGAAATGCTCTTTATCTGATAATTAAATAATGATTAAAAATGTAAAACCATTTCTTTTCCTTTTTTACGTATTTACTTATATATTGTGTATATGTGTATGTGTAATTGTGAGTAGGTTTACACATACAGTGACATGCTTGTGGAGGTCACAGGACAGTGTGTTTAGTCAATTGTCTCTTAACACCAGAGATTGAATTTAGCTTATGTCTTTTCAGTGTGTACCTTTACCCACTGTACCATTTTGCCAGCCCCTTCATTTGGGGTTTATACTAATGGACTACATTAGAAAAGTCTCTGCATTGTTTGTGACTTGCAGCAATGCCTACCTTATAAGAAACCACTGTGTTCTTGAATTGAATTCTTTACAAGATCAATACCCATTAAGACAGGGCTTCTACTAAGCACTCAATAACAGCTAGTTAGTAGTTTGATGATGAAAAATACACCTTTAAATTTGTTAACTTAAGAGACTATTTATTATTATGCTATAGAACTGTCTTGGAATATTATTGCTAACATAATAGATGTGATGGGTCAGGAGGCTGTTTCATGTTCTCAGGTTCAACCTAACTCAAATAATTATTTTAAATTCCATCCCTTTAACTACCTATAATATATAATCACCATTCCTCCTTCCTGTGACAAAATAAAGCAGCTTGCCTGTTATAAAACTGATTTAATTCTGGGTAGTAAATGTCTTTCCTTAAAATTTAAGCACATTGCTCTTTTTTATATCAAGGATGTTTCTTAGTGATAACTATTACTTCATTGCTGAAGCATTGTATATCTTTGATTTTTTTGTAACCTCAATATAATTTCATTTTTTCTATTATTCATAAGAGATCTCAGAATTGCTTTTCTTTTGATAGCTGCAGGATGATTGCTTTTTTCCTATGTTGGGCTACATAAATGAAACCACTTCTGGGAAAATTCAAACCTGACAAGGGTATTAAGGATACATGGCAAGAGCACCAACAAACAAACTCAAAATTATTAAGTGAAATAAGATGCCTTGAAGAAAACCTTGCCTCATAAGTTTTATAACTTTACATGATGTACATTTTGATTTTTAAAACAGTGTGCGTGTGTGTGTGTGTGTGTGTGTGTGTGTGTGTGTGTGTGTGATCTTACCATTTGGATCCTGCAAATTAAACTCATGTCAAGTTACCCTATCCTTTAGGCCATTTCACAGGCCTTTAGTTCTTTTTTATGTAAAATGACCTACAAATGTGTCCCAGTTAGAATTACACTTGCTGTAATGAAACACCATGACCAAAGCTACTTGGGGAGGAAAATGCTGATTTGGATGTTTCCACATCACAATAACATTGTTAGGACAGGAACTTAAACAGGGCAAGAACCTGGAAACAGAAGCTGATGTAGAGGCCATGGAGGAGTGTTGCTTACTAGCTTGTTCTGCATGACTTGTTCAGTCTGCTTTCTTATAAAATCCAGGACACTAAAGACAGTAGCACCCACAATGGGCTGTACCCACCCCTTAAATCACTAATTAATTAAGAAAATGTCCCCTACAGGCTTACCTACATTCCGTTGTTATGGAGGCATTTTCTTAATTGAGGCTCCCTCCTCTCAGAAGACCTTAGCTTGTGTGATGTTGACATAAAACTATCCAGTATAATTGAATGCTTGTCAACTTGAGATACAAACAAGTTACATCATTAAGCCATAATCTTTCCTTTATTATTAATCCCCAAGATCTCACATTAAAACATAACTTTAAAAGTCCCATAGACTTTATAAGTAGAAACATATTAAAATTCAGTCTCTTTAAAATACTCGGTTTCTTTAAAAATTCTCTCTTAAAAGTTCAAAATCTCTCTACAATGGGCTCCAGTAAAAATCAAAATTAAGTTAAATACCTTCTTACTTCAAGAGAGAAGAACCAAGGCACAATCAAAATCAGACTAACATAAAGACAAGCTACCAAAAGTGTATATAATGCAATGTCTAAAGTTGGAGATTCACTCCTGATCTTCTGAGCTTCTCCAAAGGGCTTGGTTCCCTTCTCCAGCTCTGCATTCTGCTGCATACACAGTATGTCTGCTAAGATCAGGCAGTTTCCACCCTACCGCTGCTGCTCTTCTTAGTGGTCCTTCCATGGTACTGGCATCTCCAAAATGCTGCTGTCTTCTACTGCAGCTGGGCTTCATTTTCATCGATACCACCTCATAGGATCTTCATAGTTCCAAGATTCAACTTTTCTGCATGATCCCTTAAGTCCTGGGCCTTCAACTGCTCATGAGGCTTCATACTCACCAATGCCCTCTGCTGGCCTCTCACAGTGACAAGCCTTAGCTGTTTTTCAAGACTCCTTCATAATGTCAAAAACAGTGCCACCTGGATGCCTCTTACACTAACAAGTTCATCTGCCAGGGTGAAGAATAACTTTGGCTGTCTCTGGAACACAGCTTCTGTGTGCTCATCCTCAGAGAACACTTCCCAGATTATTTCACTTTGTTATTCTGACCTCTTCTTAAACACCACTAATTTCTCAGCTCCAGATAATCAGCATCAATTGTCCTTGTAAAACAAAGCTTTTATTTAGTGGTTCTGGTTTCTTGTTAATCACAGCCAATTCTTCAGCTACAGCTGACCAGATACCACATCACAAATTCTTCATACAAGTGGTCCAAGAGTCTTTGCTTGCCTCTGAAACTCCACAAGTTAAGCCTTTCTTGTCTGCACTATTCTCAATATTCTTATCTCCTAGCTCCTACATAACAGCTCACTGAGCTATCAACACTCAATGATTTTTTCAAAGTTCTTTCATAATCCTCCCCGAAACACTATAGTGAGGTCAGTTGCAGAAGTACATAACTATCCTAATATCAACAATTTGTCCTAGTTTGGGTTATTATTGCTGTGAAAAAGCGCCACTACAACCAAAATAATTTATTCAGCATATGCTTCCACATCACAGTTTATCATCAAAGGAAGACTGTACAGGAACACAAACAGAACAGGAACCAGGAGGCAGGAGCTAATGCACAGTCCATGGAGAAGTGTTGCTTACTGGCTTGTGCCTCGTGGTTTGCTCAGACTGCTTTCTTATAGAAACCAGGACCACCAGCCCAGAGATGACACCACTCACAATGGGCTGCCACCCCCCCCAAATCACTAAGCAAGAAAATGTCCTGCAGGTCTGCCTACAGCATGATGTTATGGAAGCATTTTCTTAATTGAGATTTTCTCATCGTAGATCATGTTAGTTTGTGTCAAGGTAACATGAAACTTTCCAGTACAAAATGTTTATTTTTGTGTTATTTGGTATTGGGCTGGTGGTAATGATTGGTATTAACAAATATTTCCCTTCAAAAATTTAAATGAATGTACTTTTACTATCAAAATGCAGTCATATTGGATATGGAATGAAACACTCTATGATTGGAGAGAAGAACACACTCCTCACTCTTTCAGCATGACAGTAGTGAGAAATTTGAAGGTATAGGTATTTTGATATGCTTCCTTTTAAACAACAAAGAGTTGTTTAGTCCTTTCATGAATCATCTTTTTTTTTACTTATATTTTTTCCTACAAGCTTACACTGAACTTCACAATGATAAACCAGCTGCCATTAGTCAGAGACAAATTGTTGAATTTGCTAGCAAATTTTATTGTTACAAATATCTCCATGATTCCCAAAAAGAAAATACAGAAATCAGAGTACTACAGCAGTAGAATAATCTTATATTTTGAAATATGAAATAGAAAAGAACATATTATACCTAGGTTGAAACAAACCATATAAAGTGTCTGAAATATGATGCTGAAGTTATTATATTTAACAATTTTTAACAATAAATTTGTTCAGTGAAGCTCCTTTAAACTATAAGTCTATGAAATATTTCATTGAGTATCTTTGAAATAATAGCAATTGCATTCAATTACTGAGGAAGTCTTAGAAATGATGAAAAGTATATAATATATGATAGCCTGTTTATTTGAATAAACTAGATATCCTATCATTATAACATTTGTATACAGTATGCTTGTTTCAGATATGTACTATTCTGTGGATTTTCTGTGATATGTTTTTTGCCTTTTATTTTATGTCAGCAGTTCATTATATTCAAATGCTGGAATCTGCTACAATTTACCATATACTATAGTGATATGTACGAGTAAATAGAATAATCAGAGTCAAATATTAAATGTTATTATAGTTGAAAAATAATGCTTAGAATTTTCACTTTTGTCATAATTATTTTAAAACATTGCCTTATTTTGCAAAAATCTATGTGATATAACATAACTTTATTTAGCTTTGATGAATATGTGCTCTTTGAAAAAGTGATTATTAGGTGTCTGACTCTACCTTTGCCAATAAGCATTAAAAATATTCAAGCTTTTATTCTTTAGCAGATGACACTCCTATATAAAATGTCCTTGTCTGGAGAAGAACAGGGATTTGAAGAAAGATGATATCTGTTCTATTCTCTAAGTGTGTAAAAATATTTTTATGGGCAGAGATTCAAGGAAGAATGGGATACAATCTTCAAGATGCAAGTTTGGACCTATAGGGATTCAACCTCTGAGACTGAACTGAACTTAAATTACTCTGAGAAAACTCTGAATATCTATCTTCTCAACTGTTTCTTCTCTACACATCTTCTTCTTCAGTGTTCTGCTTCTGACTCTCTTGCTTCTCATTCTGATCTCTACTTTCTCTCTAATTCTACTCATCTACTTCTACTCCCTGTTTTTCCTTTCTTCTCCTCTTCCCTGCTTCTGCTTCCTACTTTTCTTTTCTGCTTCTTGTCTGCTTCCACCTCTGCTTCTACCTTGCTTCTTTTCTGCTTCTCCTCTCTGCTTCTCCTCTCAGCTCTTCTTTCTGTTTCTACAGACTGCTCCTTTTTAAGTTGTGTGCCACCACTTCCTTTTGAGTTGGGATTTAAGGTATGTGCTTCCACTACTTTCTGAGTTGGGTTTAAAAGCATATGCTTCCAGAACTTTCAAAGTTGGTTTTAAAAGTGTGTGCTACCATTGCCTTCTGAGTTGGCTTAATGGCCTGTACTACATTGTCTTCAGATACAAAGTCTTATTTTGTATTAAGGAAGATAACACTATAATTCACTTCCCAAAAGACAGGCCTGTCAACCTGAGAGACAGGAAATGTTCCTCATAAGTCCACTTTATTCACTGGAGACGAACTATAGAATCTTCTTTCATTTAGCGTTAGCAAGAACAGAGGACAAGATTTGCCTATTATTGTTTCTACCCTAGAGCATGCTGTAGTATCAGAGATCAAATTTCTATCATACAGGTCTTTGAAGATGATCCTTTCCCAGAGCAGCCATGCTCTGGATCCACCATGCTGCCGAGTCAAGGATGAAGTGTTTCTGTACACTCATGTGCTGAGCTTGCCTCCTTTTCAGATAGCATATAGGAGTCTAAGTAGTTTGAAACTGTTATAACTTTAGCCTACCCTCCTAAAATGACTTGGTTAAGTCTGTATACTACTCATCACATTGCTAAAAATATCAAATTCCTCAAATTCCATTCAAATATATTCCTCAGATCTCTTTAAGAAAGACAGAGAAGGAGTTTTCCTATGCCTTTATCTGTGGTAGTAAACCTAACTCTAATGTTTGGTTTTGTCAACTTGATACAAACTAGAAAAGCCTGAGATCAAGGAACTAAACTGATGAATTGCTTCTTGTCGAAGAATATTTAACTTTTTAATCCAGCAGCATGGCTGCTCTAGGGTAGAAAGAATGGTAGTGAACACCTTTAATCCCAGTATTCAGAAGAATTTGTAGTGCATGCCTCTGATTCTCAAGACAGAAGCAATTAGATGCAGAGGAGAAAAAAGAGACAGGAAGAAGAGCTCTGAAGGCATCTGGTTCAGACAGGAAGTGACATTTGTGATAAATAGGAATGAAGAACAGACAAAGTGATGATTCAGATGTAGAGTTAACAGAGTGAATCAGAGTGAGGACATGCCCAACTCTCACAATATAAAATCAGGCTCTCAGCTCAGAGTTTCAGGCAGTATGAGGCAGAGGGACAGAAGCAGTTCAACATAAGGAAGAGTGAATGAGAGTCAGCTAGTAGCCATAATCAATTTGAAGCCTAGCAGAGCAGTGGAGTCAGAGAAGTTCCAGGAGTCATCCAGAGTCATCCAAAATCAGAAGAGTTCAGTCAGAATCAGTCAGCTCCTCTTGCTCAGAAGGTCAGTTTGAGCCAGTAGCTTGGAGAAGAATTTAATTCAGAACAGTGTGTGAGTTGAATCAGCCAACCAGAAGAGTCACTTGAGTTGAGTACAGCTCTGAGTTCAGAAGAAACTAGTCAGAGTGCGTCAGTCAGCAGTAAGTCTCTGAGGTTGAAATGCTTTATGTTTAGGTTTGGAGATTAGTGTACAGAGGCTGAAGCCTTTCATTTCTAGGCTTAAGATTATACTGTGCAGAGGTTGAAATGCTCGAAGGACCATGGATTGAATTAGTTAAAGAATAAACTGCTTTTGAACCTTAATCTACATCTACAGTCACTGCCATATTGGCTTGTGGACACACTATTGACAGAGCTAATTTTAGGCAGGTGATCCTGAGTTATATAGGAAAGTAAGATGAGCTAGTCAGAATGTAAGCCTGGTATTCTTTCAGATCTTGCCTCCAGATTCTGCTCTGACTTTCCTCAGTAATGGATTGTGACCTTGGCATTATAAAGTGAAATATATCTCTTCCTTTCCCATGCTGATTTTGATCAGTGTTTTAACACAGAAACCAATCTAGGACAGTGACATTGCTGAAAACATAGTGCTGTATGAACACTAATAATGAGCTAATTGTGAAAGGACCCCCCAAAAAAGTTATTGCAGCTAGATGACAGACATTTCTTCAGTGCTAAGATAACCATAATGTTGTGAAATATTCTCTGTGGTTCCTTAGAAAATGCAAAGTTCCTTAATATAATACTAAGCATCAAAATGTCACAAAGCTTCCTCCCATGTTAAACAGTTGATAATTGAGCACATGGTTCATTTTGAGATGTCAACTGCATCTTTGGCACACAATTTGAAATCTTTAATTCATAGTGAATTTATTAATGATTTGGCCTCCCAAAGAAAAAGAGCTTGAAAATACAGAGTGATGTCACAGGCTCAGGAGTAAGGGGAAAAACACAAGTCAGACTAGGTAATTACAAACATTGTGTCCAATGGCAAGAGTCACACAGCATGAAATTTTGCCTTGCACTATGGAAAAATAGATAACAGAAAGGCCACGTGAACAGAAAAAAGAAAAGACGAATCTATTTAAAATTTTAGTTTTCTCCCTAATAAAACCAGATGGTTTGTACAAAATTGATGTAATGCAAACTATTTCCATTTTTTATTCTGAATGTTTCTGTGCACTTGTGATAACATTTAAAAGTCTATAAAACTATTTCTATACAAACTTGTAATTACATTCTATTCTAATTTCTTTCAATAAAGTATTTAATTAATAACAGCTCTCATATTTGAATCTAGTGTTATTTATGTTTGATTCATTGCTTAAAAATTTGAAGTGAAGTGGTAGTAGTGAACTCACATAGAGACAAGCTGTACTTGGGCACAGTTTCTGCACTTTAATCCCTGAGTCATAGAATCTTTGCTTTCTGATAAAAATTAAGAGGCTAGAGTGAGATGCAATAAAATTCTATTTAATTAAAGAACTCCATGGTAGTTACAAGATTTATAGATGATTATCAATATAATTATGAAAAATCGTGCTGAGTTTATTATTTTTTCATAAAGTCTATATTCATATCTATATGCAAATTAATGTCTTAAAATTATTTCCTTATTGTTGGTAGCAACATATTACTTAAAATTATCATCATTTAATGAACAATATTCACTATGTAACCAATATATACATATATATGCATACAATATTCAAATTAATTTTTTAGCAGCTTATCTACATCACAGTTATGGAGTGGAGTAATACTTTATTTTTATTTTTTTATTATATTTATTAGCATACAAAATTGAAATCATTATGTCACATTCATAAAAAACATGTTTTGATTGTTTCTCCCCACTTCTTGTCCATTCTTCCACCCCTTGTGCTATCCTATTTGCTGTAGCATGGCCACCTTCCAGTTCATGTCACCTGTGACCTTTGTTCCCTCCTACCACTTTCCCACAGCCTATGTTGGAACTCACTTTGATAATCTGTTACTAATGAAAGCAACTCAAAATATGATTGCAAATGTGAAACATTCAAAGACTTAGAAGGATAGATACACTGCTTCTCAAGTTAGTATGAGGTATTTGGATGTATGTTATGTGTGATAACCTATATGCCTAATAAATTCACATTCTACCCTAGATAATACATAAGGTAGAAACTGATTTTATTTATTAGTTCAATATTGGTAAAATTAGTTGCATTTAGTTTAATAAGATAATAAAGTTAAACAAATATATCAGGATAGCAAGCATTTGCTGAAACACTTGCCAGATGTTTTATTGATGACTAGAAGGAAAATCAAGAACAGAATACCTGAGATTAAAAAGGAATAATTTAGAGATCTGTGAGCACAAGTCTCAAAATATGAGGGCACCTATAGATGGCATCTATAGATGGCATTTATAGAGAGATATTAATGCTTGATTGATGGATAAAGCAAATAAATTTTAACAACTACAAATGAGAAAAATGCATTCTGATCAAATGTGTGCTCTTCTTGCCATTTTTACATATTAGCCATAATTACATGGAAATATATAAGTTCTATATCAGTTAATAATTAAATTGAATTATAAATTCTCATTTGTCTTGATTTTTCTCCTTTTTTCTTTGTTTTAAATTTGTTTTTAAAAATGAAAAAGAATGAGTGTTTTATTCCTGTTTCAGCATTTTCAAGCTTTCCTTAAAATGTTAGCAAGCTAAAAAATAAATGCAGTCATTAAGACTAAAAATGCAAGTTTTTCAATTAAGAAAGAAAGTATCAAAAGGAAATTAATAACTTATTTTATTTATTGATTTTGTAAGTGTTTATTAAACACCTGCTGTTTTTTGTTTTTTTTTGTTTGTTTTTTTATATAGTAGAAGTAAATTACAGCACAATTATTCCCTAGATGAATATTATGGTGCTGAAGGGAGTGAAGAATAACCATTCATTGCTCAAAAGTTGTTTGCATCAGGAGAAAGAATAAGATAAGTGTAAATGATTTTTCAAAAAGTAATATCCAAAGCTCCTGAAGAAAGATTTGTGATCAGGTAAGTTATTCTCATACTTAAGAGAAAAACATTCCACATGGAAAGTGGGCTATCCAGAACAATGGCTGATACATTTCATGAGCACAAAAAGTCTGAATTCTTATGAACAACAGGAAGGAACAATGATCAAAACCTTAAAGGGAGCTTGATCAGAAAGACTTTAGGTTATCAAGTATTCTTCTTTTGATAAATTCTTTCATGATTTTGATTCATGAATGCATTGTTTCCTTTGCTGCACAAAATGGCACACCTATATCACTTGTTGAGAAATGCTCAGAAGACTGAACTTTCTACTCCACAAGTGCTCACTCATCCATGCTCACTGCCACCATATACACAATAGCTAGGAAATGGAAATAGTCTAAAGTGCCTTTCAGCTGGTGAATAGATAATTTTTCAAATGTGCTTTCCCACACAAACAATGGATCTAAATAATTATATATTGTGCTACCAATTATTTCACAAACAATGACATAGTTTATATCTCTTTTCTGGAATTTTGTACAACCATTTTCTTAATATTTAATTAGTATGTTAATATTTCTCTAATTTACTTGATACTTAAAAGTTTAATGCAGCACTAACCTTGAGGGGAATAATTTTGTTCTTTCTTGAGTGGTAAGTATTGGATAGAAATAAAAAGACACCATCTACCTTAGTTTCTATTTTTATGATACAAATCTTCAAACACTTTGAAAACTGCTTATTTAAGAAGATGTTTGAATTTGCAAATCCCCAACTATTATCCTGAAATCTATTTAAATTTTTAATAATCATAGAGATTGACACCAAAATCTCCCTTGGTAAATTTATTGTCTACTGAGAATTTATGCAAAGATAATGGAGGACATAAATTCCACATATTTCCATATTAAATCAAATACTTTCGTTTCAGAGACTGTGAAAATCCTGATGCATGTGAAAAGTTTCACAAACACAAAAGCTAATAATATTTCTTAGCAATATCATGAACACACACACGCACTTTATCCACAGAAATTTACATTTCAGTGCAGGGTTTCATTTTTATGTTAGAAGGAAGAATGATTAAATGATTCCCAGCTCAAACAATAAAGATTGTATGTGTATGTATGTATGTATGTATATGTGTGTGTATGTATGTATGTATATATATATATATATATATTCTAGTATATATGACTGGTATTGTCCTCAGGATTTTATATAGTAGAAAAGACAGAGACATATCTATAAAGCTATAACTAAAATGTATCTCCAAACAATGTTCTAACCAGAGTTAAAACTGTGGGGAGGTGAGGTTGGGAACATGAGGGATCAGCTGAAGGGGACAGAGAATTGGAGGGAGAGAAAGCCAAAGAAGAGATGTTGGGAGTTGGGCAGCATTTCAGAAACGTGGAAATTGACTGGTGGTGGTGCACACCTTTAATCCCAAAACTCAAGGGGCAAAGGCAAGTGGGTCTCTGTGAGTTCTAGGCCAGCTGGTCTACAGAGTAAGTTCTATGACAGTCAGAGTTACAAAAGAGAAACCCTGTCTTGAAACAAGCAAACACACAAAAAACAAAACAATATAAAAAACAAAACAAAACAGAGATGTAGAAACTGAGTCCCATGGAAACTCCCTGGAATTTATGAGCATGATCATAGCAAGAACTCCTAGTCAGGAAGGATACTGAGTCTGCACTAGCCACCTTCTGTAACCAGGCACAATTTCCAGGAAACTAATATTTATCCCAATTATACATTCTGGGAGGAAGAAAATAACCACAGGATGAGTTCAGAGACCCACTGGACCTACTGGGAGTCTGACTTCAGCCAAAACTTCATTAATCACCTGATCTCCACAAGCCTATACTTTAGCTTGAGTGCCACAGTGTTTCTTTAGACCTCCTGGAATTACTGTCAATTCAGAACCAATATCAAGTAGATCACAAAAAATATGATTGTTTTCTTTCCCCCAATGTACTTGGTGATGCCATGTGTACTGAAGGTGGTGTTTGACAAAGTTCCAGTGCTTGGAAAACTTGGACTGACCCTTTACTTCCTGTGATGGAAATTAATATACATCTTTCTAGGGTACTTATATTCTTTATTGTTAAAGACCTCTCACCGAAAGCTAGCACTGGGATAATGTAACAAAAGCTGGGGTTAATAAGAATAAAACTAATTGTAGTTGCCTGGAACAAACAGCTATGCAGAAATTTGAGTCTTCCAAAGAACCTATTACTTAGAAAAACATTTAGATTATTAATAAATGATATTAGTATACATAAGACACAGGAGCTGAGAAAATTTATTAAGAAGAAAAGCCTAGGGAAATTTTAGAAGCTGAGAAATTTTTTAGAAGCTGACAAACTGTAACTGAAGGAACCAGTTTGAGCAGGAGGAGACTTTGTTCATATAGTTAATGACAAACCTTGGGATCTTCCTGAAGACAAAGTAAGGAGACAAAGTTAGCAGTCTTAGGAGCCCTAATAGAGTTTACAGGAGTGTAATAAGGATAGGAGTTGTACTGAGAAAAGAGTTTGTGACTGAGACCCAGACAGGAGCATCTTGACACAATAAACTGCTTGCCTTTCTGAGCCGACTTATTAGATCAGGACTTTTCTGATATTACAGAAAGACAAAATACAGACCACCTTTGCTTAAATGAAAGGCTGCACAAGATTTCAAGAGTTAAAGGAAATTATGTTAAATAAATATTATTAAATATTTATTAAATATTAAATATTTAAATAAATAATAATAATAAATATAAAATAAAATAATAGAATACTAAAGAAGAACAAGGGTCTGAGATATAGGGTCTCTATAGAAAGATAAGTTTGATGCAACTAAGACTAGGAAAAAACTTCTGATCTACTAATTCTATGCCAAATTCAAACAGAACCAAACTCAAATAGAATTATCCTGTCTGGAATTTCTATAACTGCAAGGCTTTATGACACCAATCTTAAGGAATTTTTAGTTCTCAGGAAATTTGCTGTTTGCTCATTTTGTCTCTTTTATCTTATGTAATCAAGGGAGACTTTGAAAATATTGTATTCAAAATGGCTAAGTAATCACTGATCAAAGTCTCTGATGAATTGATTTTGGGTATAAAAAAAGCCTGTGAGAGACACAGGTCAGAGTAGGTGAAGCTATACCAAGATGTGCTTCCTCTCTGTCAGCCTTTTGTATAAGGAAAATAAGCTGTGTCCCCTGTCTGATTCTTCCCTAGCTGCTCTTGTATCAACCTGTTTTAAACCCTGACTTTATCCGGGACTGAACCTCAGAAGTTACCCTTTCAAAAGCCATAGGTCCCTCTGTGAAAGGATTGGAGAAAGGTTAACAGTAAAACTTTTAGGTATTATAGCAAAGCCCTTCTTCAGCGGAACCTGGCAACCCCTTCATTCAAGGAGCTCTGGGTCTGTAAATTGGCTCCAGTCTGGAAATTGATTCCCAGGCTAAGATTACCTTTTGCCACGATCCAATGAAGCCTTTCTTTTTGTTGCTTGAGAATTTTTCTGCTTATATAGATCAAAGAAATTTAGTAGGCTTCTTATCTATTTCATGTCTGGAAACACTCTTGAGTGATTAGCAGATACCAAACGTCTATATGAGTAATGCCACCATGACTTTGCCCGTGCTGGCCATTATGGGTCAGGTCATTATGAACATTGCTTTGTCTATGCTGTCCATTACATTATGGGATTATGATCACCTTGCCTTTGGTAGTTCAGTCTGCCACCAGGCAGCTGCTACCTTTGACCCAGTTAAATCCATTGTGTTTAATTCATCCAACTGAGCAGTAGCATCTCAATACCTGAGGTCTGGCACAAGGAATAGGACAAGAAAAAAACTGCAATGTTCTGGTGCTTCCTCACCATTTTGGAGCTTGTAGGATTAGTGAAGGGTGTGTTTTCCGGTCTTTCCAGTTGTGAAGGATTAGTTTTTCACACAGCTTAAAAAATCTAACATTGCAATTTGCCAGAGTCTTAAAATCCCTTCATCAATACTTGTGGGACTGTCCTAGAGCTAAGAGTGAGTTGAAGCTAGCTTGGAACCCTGTCTCATCCTGAGAAAGATAGGAATTCAGCGGCTTCTTGCCTTAGCCTGGCCAGAACCCAGCTTCACAGGAGCAAAGCGATGTGGCTTGGTTGTGGCTTATTGGTGTTGTAGCTGGAAACTTAGAGTCCCCACATGCAGATGAGGCAACACCAGTATCCCTGTCTTAAACAATGGGTCCCATTCTTGAGACCAGTGACCCCTCCCCTGCCTGCACCCCATAAATTTACCCTGAAAACCTGCTTTAAATGAGATCGCCGTATGACAGGCTTCTCCTGAGTTCCTGTACTCACCGACTACCAAACTCCAACCAAAGTCAGGATGGAAACACAGTAAGAACTGTGTCTTCCATGCCACATTCCCTCTCAGCTTCCTGCCTACAGACAGCCGTTGTGGATGGTTATGGCTGCTCTGCAGGGCCAGGAAGCTGCAGCTGGGGATGCTGGTGTGGGTGATATCTATCTATCTATATATCTATATCTATCTATCTATCTATCTATCTATCTATCTATCTATCTATCTATCTATCTATCTATCTATCTATCTATCTATTACAGCAAACACTAAACCAAAGGATATCAAGCATCTTATACTCCTTTTCAGTAGGACACCTTTTGTTAAATGCTTCAGCCACCATCCAAAAAAAAATATTGACACATTTTTTCAATTGTGTGAGCTTCCATATGAAACTGAGAATCTCCACTGAGAGGGCTCCTATCTTTAAACTCAGCCTAATCCAGTGTTATGTCCCTTCTACCATTATCTTACACTCATAAAATACATTAACACACGTATTCCCCAGCCTTCTGCTTGAAGTAATTAAATTAATTAAGCTCTTTAATATGGTAGTGTACCTCCTCATTGGCTACACTTTGTATCGCCCCTCTAGAAACTTGCTTTATCTTAAGTCTAGTTATAGGTAAGAGCAGCAACCATTGGTGGATTCTGAGGGACATCAGTATTGTTTTGCCTGGAATTTCGTTAAGAGAAAGTTACTGTTGTTTATCAGACAATAAAAAGACTAATTTCCTCAGTCAAAGATGAAAGAGGCAATATTTGAGGGGTACAGGTAGGTACAGGGTACAGACACATCTTCCTCTGAGGTTAGAGAGACTGCCTCCTCAGGTTAGGGAAACCTTTGAGAATATGAGGATTCAAAATTCTCAGTTTCAATGTGGCCCTATCACACATCCCTATGCCAAGTTACAGGATCCCATTCTTTACCAATTAGTGCCCTTACTTTAACTGCCAATACCTTCAAAGGCTGGGACTTGAAGTTTCTCTGTAATTCAGCCTACTTTATAATGAGTACTCCAGTTTGATTGTCTGCAGCTTGAGCTCTACGGCTTCTAGAGAGAAGTTTCTCTTCTAGGGCATACTTAGAAACCTTTAGATGGCTGTACACATCTGCAGCTGGCAAATTTTAACACTAAGTTCATTTTTGTCCTTCATTGCATTTTGAGATGCCAGAATTTGTTAATTTTATCACAGAGCTCTTTTTCATCCTTTGACAATTTATCCAGGGATGCTAATAGCAACCAATCAGTAACATCATATTCCATATCTTTCCACAAATTGTGAAAAGTCTTATATGCAGAGTCACCAAATCCAATACTGTCTACAATTAGTTAATTAAAATATTCATATTCATTTATCTCCTTAAATTTGTAAAATAATTCATATCATGGGCTTTTAGTACTCTCCAAAGTCCAAAGAGAGACATCAGTAACTGAACAGTTTTCTTTACTTAGCAAACTAGAAACCATATTCCAGATACTTAAAGATTCAAGAATCATCCTTATACTTCTGTTGCTCTAGAACCAGTTCTGGTATCACAATCTGTGTTAATCAGCAATATCTAGAGTAACAGAACTCATAGAAAGAGTGTGTGTGTGTGTCTATATATATATATATATATATATATATATATGGTGTATATATGATTTATTAGAATGACTTACAGGCTGGAGTGGAGTCAAGCTAATCCAACAATGCCAACAACGACTGGCTGTGAAAAGAAAGTCCAAAAATCTGCTCAGTCCATCAGGCTGGATTTCACAGCTGGTCTTTGGTATATTCTGGAATTCCAAAAAATCTAATCCAAAGTCTTTAATGTCCTTGATGGAATAGAAGTGCTAGTGAGGACAAGCAGGCAAACAGCAAAAGTTTTCTTCCATGTTCTTATATAGTCTTCCAGCAAAAGTTGTGGCTCAGATTAAACATATGGTATGTCTAAAAGTTTCAAGATTCAGATAAAAATCATGTGTCTTCTTGCCTCAAGATCCAGATTAGAAGTGGATCTTTCTACTTCAAATTAGGGGAAAATATCCATCATGGGTTTGCCATTCTATTTAGGATTTTAGTTAATTCTGGATGTTAATAACCAAAAATAGTCATCACAATATTCTATAACCATAATATATTTATTCTACTAGTTATCTGCCACCATTCTATTGCATCATAGTAAGCTGTTCCACAGCATAGTATCTTAAAACAGTTGTCAGATTTGGCTTTGAAAATGAGACCTAGGAACTTCATCTAGTCAGTTTGTGATTACAACTATGCTCTGGACATGTTCTAGGAATACACAACTGCTATCTGGGCTATCAGGAACCTGAGATTGGAGTGAATATTTGCTGAAATAGCTTGGGTCTTGTTCATTTTCTCTCAGTTCTTCAAGGAGTACCACACAAATTCCTTATAGAATTAAAAACTAACAATCATGCTTTCTAATTTTAACTTATGATCATTTATAGATAATAACAAAATCAAAATATGGGGAACACTCTATAGTGCAAGATGAGATAGAAGGTAATGTTTTGAAAGAAAAGCATACATATATATGTATGTATGTATATATATATTCATGTATATATCAGATTTAAAGATTAGATCTATTAATACAATTAGCATTACATTTTAATTTTTGAGGATTACAGACTAAACTAATATTTTACCTTATTTTTAAATAAAAAGAATTTACTTCATTCAATTTTCCTTCTTTTCTGATAAAAACAAGGAAAATGTAAATTTATATTTATTGTACGTTTATAAAATGTAAGCAGTGAAAATGCACAAGATATAATTCACTAACACACAGAACTTTAAAACTTAAAATCTATGTTGCCATATAAAATATATTAGACGTAATATATTAGTTACAGCCGTGTTCCAAGAAGCTTTCATGGCTGTTTGTTGTCAGTGATACTCTAACCTTTCCTTAGAAATGAAATTTGGTGAAAAGTTGCTTTGAATAGGTGAATTAATCTAAAGAAGTAATGATAAACAGAAATTGTAATTTTCAGTGACTGTTCCCAGAATATTCTTAAATTAATATGTTTCTTATATTATTCTGATTGTATTTTCAATATATATTTTTACTTCCAAGTAAATCAGCTACCAGCGGCGGCACTGATAATTGAATTTATATCCAATGAGTAGGTACTGATGAGACTAAATTAAATATCAAATAAACTTGAATTCACATGGACTGGAATATACCAAAACAGATAAACAAGGCTAAGATCAGCAAATGGAAAGAAGTAGATTTAAAAGAAAAAAAAACAAAAAACACTGGAAACAGCTGTGTCATAGGGCCATTCATTGGTTATGGTCATTAAAACAAAACTAATAGAACAGGAAAACTCACTCTGAATATAGTTTGGTCTTAAATGTGAGAAAAATCAATCCCAAACCATTATTCAGGAACCTTGAAGAAATCTGAGAAACAAAACTTAGTCACTAGAGAGTGCCTCATATCTAAGAACTTAGTACTTTATATTGAAATCATCTAATATAATGCTTGACTAAAATTGGCCTTTAGGAAAGATACCCTTTCAAATCAATTCTGATATAGTTAGAAAAATGTGATCTATCTACATTCGTGATTGGAAACTTATTTAAGGTATTAGACTTTTGGTATATTTCAATTAATGACTGAAAGTATCTCTTACTAGAAACTGCATCTATTTTTACTTACATGTATGATAATATTCATTAAGCTTTATGTGTGTGTGTGTGTATGTGTGAGACTGGGTTTTTTTTCATTTTCACATCTGCACCAAAGTATAACATTTCTGTACCTAGGGTTTAATTTGTTTGTATTTAAACATAGTCTATACATTTTTTAAAAAGAGCAAAACAACACCTTTTGCAAGAAAAATTAATCCAAAATGTAAACCAAGGTCTGGAAACAGTGTTTTGTTTTGTTTTAAATCAACCATTTTTTATCAATGTGACTGTTTCAAAATATAATTAGTCACTTATCTTTGTCTTTAGTTTACATCCTACAACTCAGATCACTCCAATTTTGTTAAACTATTATCACACTAAATAAACAAATGTATTATGTGCTTGTTATGATGAATCCAAACAAATAGCACTAGATCTAGCTCTAATCAAAACCTAGAAGACTTGGGAAGCCAACACTGAATTAATCCTAAAGTAAACCTGAGGTAAACAGCTAGGTAATTAGGGATGATGTCACCACAATAGAGTCTCATTGACCAATTTGAAAAACAGCACTGTAGGAGGCTGCCTTGGCAACAACATTCTCAGGAAAGTGGATGGTTGTAGCAGCTGCAGCTACCTTCCAGGAAGGGATCAAGGGTAAGATTTCCTTACAGAAGCTTTTTAGTTTCATGAGGCCCCATTATTAATGGGTGATCTTAGTGGCTGAACTATTGGTATTCTGTTTCGGAAGTTGTCTCCTGTGTCAATGTGTTCAAGTCTATTTCCTGCTTTGTCTTCTATCAGTTTCAGTGTATCTGGTTTTATGTTGAGGTCTTTGTTCCACATGGACTTGAGTTTTGTGAAGGGTGATAAATATGTGCATCCTTCTATAAATGGACATCCAATTAGACCAGCACTCTTTGTTAAAGATGCATTCTGTTTTAAATGGTATACTCCTATCTTCTTTATTGAGGATCAGGTGTCCATAAGTGTGTGAATTTATGTCTAGATCTTCGATTCAGTTCCATTGATTAAAATGTCCATTTTTATGCTAATACCATGCAATTATAGCTAAGTACAGTTTGAGATCAGGGATAGTGATAATTTCAGAAGTTCTTTTATTTTTCAAGATTGTTCAATAAGAAGAAAATGGCATCCTCCAGAATCGGAAAAAAGATTTCACCAACTCCACTTCTGATAAAGGATTAATATACAAAATTTCTTAAAAATTAACTCAAGAAACTAGACATCAACAAAACAAATAATCCAACTAAAAATGTGTTACACATCTAAACAAAAAATTCTCAAAAGAAAAATCTCAATCAGCTCAGAAACAAAGAAATATTCCCATTCTTAGCCATCTGACAATTGCAAATCAAAATTACTCTGACATTCCATCTTACACCTTCCATAATGACTAAGATAATAACACAAATGACATCTCATGATGATGACAATGTGTACGAATATTCCTTCATTGATGGTGGTAGTGCAAACTTGCACAGCCACTATGGAGTCAGTATGACAATTCTTCAGGAATGTGGCAATTGTCCTAACTTAAGACCTAGTTATACCAGTTCTGGGCATATACCCAAAGACATTCTAACTTACCACAGGGACACTTGCTCAACCATATTCATAGCAGCTTTATTCACAATATCCAGAAATTGGAAACAACCTGAATGCCCCTCAACCAAAGAATGGATAAAGAAATTGTGATACATTTACAAAATGAAGTGTATTCAGGTATTAAAGAAATTACTTCATGAATTTTGCAGATGAATAGATGGAACTAGAAAAAAGTCCTTCAGTGTAAGGTGACCCAGTCCTCAGAAAGACAAACATGGGATGGCCTCACTTATGTGGATATTAACTGTTAAGCTAAGGACAAAGGTGCTGCAATCCTCAGTCACAGAGAGACTATGCAGCAACAACGGCACTAGTAGAGACACAGGGATCCCCCTGGTAAAGGGAAAGTGGAACAGACAGTGCTGGTGGGCTAGGGGAGGATGGGAGTGGGATGAGAAGGGACCAGGTGGGGCAAAAAGGATGGAGGGTGAGAATATATGGAGATTTGATCAGAATTGAAGGATATTTTCTGGGAATTATGAGCACTAGGGCAGGAGAAACTCTATAGATTCCATAAGGGAGACTCTGGTGAGGACCTCTAGTAGTGGGGTATGGGGAACCTGAATAGGCCATCTGCTGCAACTAGATAGGGTTTCCAATGGTGAGCCTGAGACACAAACCTATAACCTATTCTTCCTACAGGATCTGCTGAGACAACATAAGGGCAGAACCCCATGCCAAAGAAGGGAACCCATGCATGGTATTGCATAGCAGGCCAGAAACTAGAGACTTAATAAGCAGGAGATGATTTCTAATGACATCCTGTTCAACTAATAGGCCAATGCCTAGTACATCATTTATCAGAGATGCTTTTTCTGGTAGCTGATGGGAGCAGATATAGAGGCCTAAGGCCAAACATCTTGCGGAGCTCAGGAAACCCTGTAGAAAAGGGAAGGAGGGATTTCAGGAACCAGAGAGGTAAAGGACACTAGGAGAACAAGCTCCATGGAGTCAACTGAGCAGCATTCTCGGAGGATCACAGAGCCTGAAGCTGCAGACTTGGAACCTACAGTGTCCCCTAAATATGTCCTGTGGTTGTTTGGCTTGTTATACTTGTGGAGTACCTACAGTACCTATGTGTGTGTGTGTGTGTGTGTGTGTGTGTGTGTGTGTGTGTATGTGTGTGTGTGTGGTGCGGGGGATGTACATGACCCTTTTGCCTGGCCTTGAGATTAGTGCTGGCAGTGATTAGTACTTAGACTTGTTCCATCTTTTTAATGCCCTGTTTGAATAGTTACCTTGGGAGGATTGCTTGTATCAGGGAGAGGACGGTGGGAGAGAGAATACATGGGGGACCTGGAAATAGCAGAAGGATGGGGAAAAGGGGGGGTCAGATGCATTATACTATAGAAGAAAATTAAATAAAATTTTTAAAAGTTGGGATTTTCTGATTTGCAACTTATGAGACTGATACACAAGGCATCTGCATTGACCTCTGCTTCACCCTCAAAGAATATCCTCAAGCTTAAGAAAATGTGCCTGGCCATCCTTCTCTCTGGTCCCAAAGAGACACTACCAAATGTTTACAGATGGTTGTTAGTAATTATATTGATTTAACAAATGAGTGCTTATAGATTTTCCTCCAATAACCAGGATTTCTCTAGCACTGACTAGTGAGCTGGTTTTCCAGTTTCAAGCATGGTATCCTTCTTATTGAATGATCTTAAGTCCAATTAGTAAGTCTGTGTTTACTGTCCATATGTGTGCCAATACAGTACCCAGAAGTTATCATGCCAAACTTTTTATTCCCTTCTCTGTTGCTCAGCAATCCAGGTATCATGACAATGATCTAGTTTTACTTTCCTTGTATCTGTAGCTACTATTGTAAATAGAGCAGCAATAGACATGACTGAGCGAGTACGTGTGGAATAGGATGTTGAGTCCTTTGGGCACAATGCCTCTAGTAGACAGCACAATCTAACAAATAAAAAGTTCAGTGCCAGGAGTGGGTTACTTCTTTTTCAGCTGTGGACCAGAGAGGTCCCAAAGACCCTAAAACATTACAGACTATTGTTAATGCTTTTGGATACTGCTTAGTTAGGATTTCTATTGTATTAATAAAGAACCACAACAAAAAAGTACCATGGGGTTAGAAGGATATATTTTCTTAAACTGTCAAGTAATAATCCATAATTGAGGGAAGTCAGGGCAGGAACTCAAGAGTGCAGGAACCTGGAAGCTGGAATTGATGTAGATGTCATAGAGGAACACTGCTTACGGACTTGATCATCCTACTTTCTTATTCTATCCAGATGCACCTGTTCAGGAGTGACACTGGACTGGGCCCTTCCACATCAAACATTAAGTAAGAAAATGTACTACAGACTTCCTTACAGGCAAATATTATGTGGGTCTTTTCTCAACTCAGAGTTCCTCTTCCTAAATGACCCTAATTATTTCAAATAAACAGTATAGATACCTTCCATAACTTGGGCAGTAACACCTATTGTTGAAGGCATTGCATACTTTGGTCACAGAATATGGAAGGACCACTCTGCTACTAACCTGAAAGCTTCATCAAGACTGGCTAGTTTTAATCATTGATGTTTTAATTTTGCATTCTACAGTTCCATTTTATTTTTTTACCTTTTTTGGACTTATTTTACATTAAACCTAAACCCAAAGTAATCAAAAACAAAGGTAGCAGTAATATGCAGTAAAATAATAATATTTGCTAGCAGAAATGTGGATGCAAATAACAAAATACACATTCTGTAGATGACAAACTAGAAAATCACAATCTCTGCAAAGAAGACATACTCTGTCTTCCTTTTCAAGCTCAATATGCCAAATATCTAGCAAAGAATGACAGCAGGTATTGAGGTATACGGGTGTTAGTCTAAGGACTTAATAAAAAAATAGATTTTTCTATATACCATTTAATTGTTGCAATTATGTGGTGGCTGTGGTGCATGCTTTTAATTCCAGTACTCAAGAGGCAGAGGCGGGCAGATCGCTACAATTTTGAGGCCAGCTTGGTCTACAGAGTGAGTTCTAGGAGAGCCAGTGTTACAAGAGAGAAACCCTGTCTCAAAAAATATAAAACAAAATAAAATAAAAACAAAAATTGTTGAAGTTATAGAAAAATATCTTTTCTTAATTTAATCAGCCAATCTCTATATCCAGAAGAGAAACCTATATTTCAAGAATCAAATTGTCTAAAACCTGGGGTACATCAGGTGTCATAAAAAATGGGAAAAATTCAGACACTCACATTAGCTATCCATACCCACACAGAGATACTCAGAAAAAAGAAGAGAGGCAGCAGTCTGTCAGCAGGAAACCAAAGGAGATCATGAAACTAACTCCAAAGGATTCAGAATCAGCACTAGAGGAAGAGACCAGAATCATGATCAAAGCACACACTAAAACGATTTGCTCTCCAGTAGATATGCTATGTATATTCTGGTAGATTGTCGAGTGTGAAGGAAAAATGACACCTCTCTCAGAAACTGTATTACAAAATAACTCACAACCAACCTTTCCCAACATGAAACAACTGACACTGGATAACAAATCAAGAAAGAAACTGGAGAAGATATGAAGGATATCAAAATAAGAGAAAGGGAGGTGATTCCAGGACAACAGAGAAAGCATAGTTACACACTGTGGTCATGGAAAAGCCCCTGGTAATTCACAAGTTAAGAATAATGTTATTTGCCAGGTGGTGGTAGCACATGCCTTTAATCCCAGCTCTTGGGAGGCAGAGGCAGGCAGATCTCTGTGAGTAGGAGGCCAGCCTGATCTACAGAGTGAGTTTCAGGATGATCAGAGTTACAGCAGAGAAAACCTGTCTCCAACAAACAGACAAACAAAACAAAACAAAACAAAAACCAAAAAAAAAAAAAAAAAACAAAAATGAATAATGAATTTGGGAAGTCTCCATAAAGAAATTCTCAGAAGACAAGAGACGTCCTCATAGGATTCACAGATTTACTCTGGTTCTACTAGTGATCAATGCATCTTGCTTTTTTTTAAATTTCTTTTGAAATTTGAGCTTCACTAGAATATGGAGTTCTAACCATCCCCATCCTCAGATAACACCATGGAATAAGAGTCTTTGAGCTTGCTGAGTGATCTGATCTGCACTGCACTGTAGCAGGGTGAAATAGCTTTTAGGGCAGGGTTTCTCTGTTGCATTTCAAAGAGGATTGTTTTGCCAACTATCCTGCTTGCTTCCAAAACAAGTATTATATACCAGATTTAGATGGTTTATGAACTGTGAGAAGCTGTTCACCCTTGTTCAAAGTCTAAAAATTGTGATTATAGAATAAATTGAAATGTCATCAGATGGAAGCCACAATCCTCGATTGTCAGCTTAGTGAGTGAAAGTCTCTCAAAATCTTACTGTAGAAATTTCAGCCTGAGAATCAGTTCCATGACAGAGCATTCTGGAGAAGATGCCTGGCAAGACCAGAAGATGGCTTAGTCCAAGGGATGCAGGTGACCTTGGCTTCATGCACTGCACCGACGATTCCATCTCAGGAATGATTTGTTTTGAAATATTGTGTTGTGCTTTGTTTTACTTTCCAGCATTATCCTCAGAGTAGAAGAAGAAAATTATCATTGCATATTTAAATCAGATTCTCAACATTGATTCTCAGGATTGCAACCTCAGGAGCCCGCCTACTAAAGAAGTCCACTGAAAATGGATTTCTGGATGTTCAGCATGTATACTTTTGATTCTGAGTATAAGCAATGAACTCAAGGAGCCTGAAAAGATAATTCATTATTGTGTGGGAAAAATATTGTAATAAAATAAAATATCATCCTCTGACTAGATAAAGGGGTTGCATAAATTTATGAAAAAAATTAAAACACCCAAGGTAAAAACATTGTAAAAATTATAATATATGAGTCTTTTCCAAATTTAGTACAACTCTTTGGGACTAAGTCAATAAATAAAAGGTAACATGACTGGTATTCTAAATTAGGTATAATAAAAATTATATTATAATTTTCCTAATGATTAAGTTATAAAAGTGCTAAAACCAATATAGCCGAAGTTCATTTTTAATGGTTTCTTTTATAAAGCTATATTAAGTCTCTAAAGTATTTCAATCAGTTTAAATAAATCCAATATTAAAAACAAATGCAAACAACTATAACTTGCTAGTAATTGCTTTTGTGTGACATGGCTTATCAATGAGATTATTTTGAATGATCAAAATTATATATATATTTGGATAATAGTGTTGCGCTTAAGTACTTGAAATGTAAAAGTAACTGTAATAAGTGACAATTTTCTTATTATATGTATAAAGAGGATTTCTGCAATCTTTGTATTTATAAAACCTAAGACTATGTGGGATTAAGAGATTGTGTTGCATAAGTTTTGGAGTGCTTGTCTAGCAAATACCAAATCAGACATGGCAGTTAATGATTGTAATACCATGAAATGGGAAGATTGAGAAACAATATACAGAAGCCAAAAGATGTAAACCTATTTGAGCATTTATATTACATTATAAATTTTGATGCTGATTTCTAAAACTTCCATTTTAAAAACATAAATGAATGGTAGATACCAGTTCTTAAAAGATTTAGAATCTCAGATTAAACTACCTCGTGGGTTTATTTTTATGTGTTGCCTAATCTAGAGATCAAACTGCACCTTCCCTTTCAGTAGAGTTACTTCTTGCTAGCAATACACAGAAAAGCTCACTTTTGTCAAGTGTTAAGATGTACTGTTATTATCCAACCATAAATTGTTTGACCTATGATCAATGAACTATGCAATCATTTATAAAATGAGTTCCAATGAAAAATTAATCTATGGCAGGGCAAATTATACTGAACTTAAGTTTATCAAGAAATAACCAAACCTAAAAAGATTTCTAATGTTTAGAGCACCTATGTTAATATGGAATAATGATTATAGTGTATTATTATTATTATTATTATTATTATTATTATTATTATTATTATTCTTTATTGGGTTTTTTGAGGCAGGGTTTCTCTGTTGTAACACTGACTGTCCTGGAACTCTCTCTGTAGAACAGGCTGGCCTCCATCTCACAGAGATTTGCTGGCCTCTGTCTCCCAAGTGCTAGGATTAAAGTTATGTGACACCACCACCCTACTAGTGCATAATTTATGAACTCAAATGTTAACATTATATGCACACATGCACATACACACATAGAAATATTGATGTTTAAAAAGCCAGATGGTGGTGGTGAATGCCTTTAATCCCAGCACTCAGAAGGCAGAAGCATGCAGTTCTCTGTGAATTCGAGGCCACCCTAGTCTACAGGGTGAGTACCAGGACAACCGGAGTTACACCAGAGAAACCCTGTCTCAAAAAAAGTTCAAATTATTTTAAATTGTGACACAATTATGAAAGTTACTGCAACTATCATCTCCCATTAATGTTCAATTGAGTATTAAAAGATGGATTATAAAAAGAGGCATGAAATACACATAGACATATGTGCACCCATGTATGTACATGGATCCACAACACATACAGACACACATAGATCATGACCTAAGCAGTTTTTTTTCCTTTTAATTTTTTCTGTAACAATATTGTAGATGTATATTCACCAGATGTAGATGTTTGTTCTGAACAAAGGCTTTTTTCTTTGATTCACTCACCAGTTCTAGTCCTGGAGCTAGAGCATTTTGGTCTCTATAAAATCTATTCTTTAGCCTAGAACTTTAACGCTTCAGTCTCCTTATATTCTAGAAGTTTAAGCCAAAATCTGCAGACTGAGTTCACTCTGACTAGCTCCCTCTTAACTCTGACTCTTTTAGCTCAACTCACTTGCTATTCTGCCTCAAACTCTTCTCATTGTGACTTACTCTGACAGATTCGCTGATTGCCTCAGACTGAACTGCACTGCTTGGCTTCAAAATGGCTCACTCTTCCAGTCTGATAATGACTTTAACTGAGCTACCTCTCTTTCTCTGTCTCTCTTCCAGTCTGCCTGCTTCAGACTGCTCGCCTAACACTGGCTGCTATAACTGCTTCCTCTCTTTCTGACCGCTTCTGTAAATGAGGTGTGCTCTGAGCCTGCTTCTTCTATCTTGAGCGTTGGACATCTGCTCACTCTGACTCATTCTGCTAACTCTTCCTCTGATTAGTCACTTTGCCTGGTATTCACTCTGCCTCATCTCAGAAGTCACTTCCAATCTGACACTAATTTTTGAGCTCTACTTCCTGTGTCTGCCCCTGGCAGATTCTATTTTATCTACAGGATTAAAGGAGTGGACAATCACTGCCTTCTGAGTACCTTTATTAAAAGTATGTCTACATTCCATCCAGATGACACAGGCCATGTAATGTAGACCCTAGCTTTCACACAGGGCTATTACTCTACACAACACTTTTTAAAAAATAGATTGGATTTGTTTGTTTGTTTATTTACTTATGTGGGAGACAGGGTCTGCCTATCCATTACAGACAGGCCAGGAACATTTTTTGGAGGCCAGGTATCACTCATGATTATGGTACTACTCCTGCCTCTCTCCAGTGCTGGGTTTGTAGAGATATGAGAGCATGCATGTGCTTTCCTTTTACATTAACAAAAAAAAAACAAAACAAAACAGAAGACATGATTGAGATCAATATTTACCTGGAAGACAGTATTGAGCGCAACAATATTTATTCATCTTAAAATGTTTGTTGAAGTGCCTGGGCATACAATTCAATGGCATAAATGCGTACCTACAAAGTTGTTTGAGGTACTCTGTTTAATTCCCAGAATGGCTAAGCAAATAATTGAAAGAAAGAAAGATACAAAGACAGATAAAACTATTTGGAACTTAGTAAAATGATGAAAAAATATGAAAAGTAATAATTTTCCCACTAATGAACAACTTGAAAATACCTACTTTGGCTTCATATTCTTTAATTTTACTTTATTTCTGTTATTTATCAGTATCCCCAACTTGCTTTCTAAAACAAAGGGAAAAGAATACATATTTCCAAATTTTAACAAATTCTGTAAAAATACCAGTAAATGTTTCTCAAAAATAATTTTGTTTCCTTTTCACCTAAAATATGTAAACTAAAGATGGCAGTAGAACCATGTCTTTAATTGTTCTACTAGGCATCAAAACTTATGTTCATGTTCAAGATGAGTTTTAAAATATTCTAGGGAAAGCCTATAAGCTAATTAAAATGAAATGAATATGAATATAGAAGAAAATTCACAGACCAATACTACAAGACAAGAGTGAAAATCAGAGCTTATGACTGTTTCAAATCCTCAGGTTGCACCTGACCTAACTCAACAACTATATGGGTGTGTAGAGAGTAACAGTGTTTTACCATGAACAAGTACTCAATTAAACTTCTAGAACCCCCTGACACTTTCCTTATCTGTTATTTTTCCAAATATTTGTAGCTTCTTGTCTTATTAGTCACATTTTAAGTGCATCTTGTTCCTGTGCTGTGGTTTACTTCTCTTGCTTGTGGTGCCTTATGTTCAAATATCCCTAATCTTCCATTCTTAACTCCTTCCTGTTTTCTACGAACAGTATGTGTGTATGTGTGTGTGTGTGTATATATAGCATGACATTCTATGTACAACATGCTTAGTTTTAATAAGTGTGAGTCATCTATCCTTCTTGCTTTTTTTTTTCTTTCCATATTTTATTTACAGCATCATAACTAGATTAGGAGGGTCAAAGAAGCCTGAGGACTAATATGTTTGTGCTTTTTTTCCTGGTATATAGCAATCCTCAAAACCTGCTTATATATACTGTTTTATCCCCATCGAAGAAAGCAAAGTTTTACCCAGTATTTAACCCATGAAACTTTTTTCCAGTAATATCTGTAGCGCTATTAAAGATTTGCAAATTATACATACATATACACATGTCTGCCTTAGACCCTGGCATTACTATTTGAAACTGGGTTTGTTCCTCTGTTTTATAGTCTTAGTTAATGGAGGTGTGTAAGTATCCATCTTCTGATCATGTTTGATTATTTTTTTGTGTTGGGTCACCTACTAAATGTATCACAAATTCTTTCTCAGTTACAGATTTATCTGACTGCTACCATTTGAGAATTAAGAAATTTGATGAATGACAGACGAAAAAAGTATTCTGAATTGGATGAAGCCTTTCTGAAATATTTAGTTTGCAGTGATTTTAGACATATCCAAGAGACAAAGTTAGAACAGTTTTCTTGCAGCTACTATTCAGATTCCATAATTTTTTATATCTCACAGAAATATGTAACATTCATCGTAACTATGAATAAGTAATATGATACAATTTTAATTGATAACTCAACAGTTATGTAGATGATACAGTGAGATTTACACATTGATAACTTAGCATTATTTAGATGGTTGAGCCAGATTTCATTACCTAGACCTGTTTTCTCCTTCAGAATTCAGACTAGGGCTCCATTTTACACTTAGATTCTAAATCTCATTTTTCTCTTTCAATATATGACAACATCTTAAAATTTGTCATTACATGAAATTTAGGCAAAAGTACACGTAACTATTAAAAGAGGATATAAAATATTTCCCTTTAATTTTCATGGTAGATAGTTAGATATATGGGTGAAAAGTGGATTATACCTGATCACAGTTAAGCCATAAATAGTATCTTCCTAAATAAAACCCACTTTAAAAACATTTATGTTTATATATTTATTTTATGTGTGTGTATGGGAGGGGCTTATCCCATGGCACCCAAGTGGACACTGTGTGAGAATCAATCTCTCATTCCACTCTGTGTATTATAGGTTCCATCAGGGCTGAGCTGGGAAACTAGAGACAAGCATTTTACCTGCTGAATCTAATCATAGCCCTCTTGATAATAAACCCAATATGAGGTTTTTTTCTTTTTTTTTTTTTTCAATGCCATGTTACCTTGTAACACTGCCAAAGGGATTTCTCTTACTGTATTTTTTTTCTCATTGCTTGTGGGAGTAAAAATGTGAAATTTCCTAAAACAGACATTCAGAAACTTCATATAATCTCTTCCTAGGACTTCTGTAATATTGTTCCTACCTGCTCTTTCCACTTCCAGCGCTATGTAGCCTGTGTGTTGATTGAACCCAGCTATGTGCTTCTATCTGAATACATCAAGTTCTATTGAGCCTAATATTACTTCTACTCACAGTTCTCAATATCACTGAGATATCTGACTTCTGTTCATCAAAGTTTAACATGCAAATTAAGGATGAAATACCACCAGTCTTGAAAATCACGGCTCAATTTATTTGTCATATTTAAATGGGATCTGTAATTTAACTTTTCATTGTTCCATTTCTTTGTAAAATTTGGATTTTAGTGCAGAAAGGAACAGCCTGTTGGAACAATTAAATTGCAAAACTGATTAATTTATTATTATTATTTATTTTACTCCACATAGCTTCTTATAAGATTACTATCCATCAGTATTCTAAATCCAACATTCTTCTCAGATACGTATTTCATGAAATAAATATTAGAAAATTGGCAGTTCACTTTGTCAGCTCTGTTTTACAGTGACATAGGTGAGGAGTGTTTGTGCATTCATGTCTAGAACAATAAGAAATATCTCCTCTTTACAGATGACTAAAATAAGCTGAACTTACATTTTAGTTAAAAATTGAGTTGCCAATAAAATATTTAAAGGAAGACGGTTTCAATATTAAATTTCACTTCAGGTAGTAACCAAGTTAAATACCGCATCTAAGTAGAAGCAGGACTCTAATTACTGTCAAATCACCACAATCACTTGATGACACTTTTACAATCGTATTCTCATAAGGCATGACCTTCCATTTTGCAAAGTCTTCAAAATACAGAATAAACTGGCCATTTATTGATTAGTCTTCCATAGTAATGCAGTGTAACATTTCACATGTAATTGAGATACTTATTACAACCAAGAATAAAGTGACTGAAAAAAATCCCACTGGACTGTTAAATGCAAATAACACTACAGAAGTATTGGATTATTGAGCATTAAAATGTTCATGTTTTATTGTAAGCACATCCTTGTCTTTTTAAAAATGTATGTTAATCAGACAGTGTGAAGAGCTGTAATAGGGAATCATTGATTAAATAGAAAAGTTCTGGAGAGTCTATTGTGTTAGGAGTTAGGAGGCCTGATTTTAAAGGTTTTGATGTTGTTGTTGATACACTAAGGTGGTTTTATAATCAACTTTAAGACCTTTTGACCCTTGATATATCTATAAATAAAAGAAAAAAATTGACATGTGATTTTAATGATGCTTATTATATGAAAAAATAAAGAGATATTTACCATTTCTCATTAGCATGGCTTGTATTCTAAGCTACTCTGGAGGCTGGATAATGATATCATTTGAGTCCTAGAGTAAGAGATCCTAGCATAAATAAATCTATTATCTCACTTTTAAACATTTTTATATTTATTTATTTATTATTTATCATACACACACACAAGCGCACATGCACACACACACACACACACGTTTGAGTGTCTGTGCAAGCACCCACATGTGTAGAGGTAAGAGGATAACATACACAATTTATTCTCTTTTCCCAACTTATAAATTCCAGGCATCAAACTTAGATCAACAGGTTTGGGGCCAAAACTTTACTGCTACCTCTACAGCCCTTACTAAGCACTAATTTTATTACTTTATCCTGTCTATATCTATATATGCATATCTACCTGTAATGTATACTAAATATGCATGTATATATAGATATTGGTTGTTTAAATGTGGATATGATTGAGTAGGTAAGAAATTGGGGAGAATCGGAGAGGAACTGGGGAAATGGAAATAATAATCAGAATAATCCGTATTAAATATCTATTAACAATTAAAAAGAATTTTAAACAATTATTAAAAACAGGGAATAACAATTTGTTCTATAGATTTATTTGAGAGCATATTCCACATTTTATTCTTCAATTAAAAGTTTGCAAGTGATAATTAATAAAGACATTTTTGTTTCTTAATATATAGTATTGAAAAAATAAACAATAATTGTTTTTTTTAAAAAGTGCTTAAATGTTGCTAAACAAAGATTACCATGCATTTAGGAACAAAACCCAAACCATCTGGCCTAACTGCACTCTAGAGACACATGAACTCCTAACTAATGTACCATATCATTACCCAGAAAAGTACTATATTACCTCATATAATTGATAACTTGGGTTTTGTTATTCAAAATGACTGAGTTTGTAAGACAAACTATAAAAATGTGCTGGATTTACAAATATGTACCATCATGATCATGTCTCCAAAATATTTCTTAATCATGAGCAGTATTTGGTGACAGGATTAAGTACTGATACCAATGTTATTGGCAATGTCAGATCCCTTGAAGTAACTGAGTTATTCCCAGAGCTCAGTCAGAACTCTGAACATCAGAAGGTCATGTCTTTCTCAGAAAGGTGCTTAACTACCACCAGGTGCTTAGTTGGCCTTCTTAAAGATGTTTTCCCAAGATAGTAGATTTGTAGATTTTGTTTTCAAACATAGAGTGCATGTCATGATTTCTAAAATAGTATGTTTGATGTCAACTATCACATTCCTAATTAAGTCCTTTAGTGTTATTTAAAACAAAACAATTTTGATTTAATAATGATATTTTCATGTATCATAGTAGCATTTGATTTATAATAAAGGTCTCATTTATATAAGTAAATGTGAGTAATATATATTTTCCAATAAGCAACTAGTATTTTACCAGAGATTTAACATTGTAGTACATTAATAAGCACTTGATACAATTCAGCATCACGATATGCATTAGGTATTTAGGAAAATGTGGATATGTTTTCACAAATAAAGCAGAGAAGAAATATTTTCAAGACAATTCCTTCAAGAAATAAAATCTGAGACAGTGGAGACAGTAAAAGCACAGGAAGGGAGGATGAGAATATGCTTGTGATGGAGAATGAAGGGAAAATCTTAGGCTCCACAAATGGTTCTCATCTTCTTGTCTTAAACTATCTACTTCATCCCTTTGGATTTTATAGGATTTTTGTAGATTTAATGAAAAGACACATGAAGATGTTCCTTTTTATACTCAAATATTTTTGAACAATGTTAAAGATTTGTTTAAAAGTAGTCACATTTCCAATAATGCAATACTATTTTAAAATAGCTTGTGTATTGATTCTCTTTTCCATATTATATAAATGTTACCCTGTTGAAATTAAGCATACAATAGTTTTTCTTTTTTAAGTGTTTCAGTGAATGAACTGTATGAAATAAATATATTAGGACATATTACTGGTATCAGTCATTCATACATATGGGAGCCATTTTATGATATTCACACAGGGGATTGAACCCAGGGCTTTCTAAATACCAGACAAGTGTTTTCACAGAGAGCTATACTCCTAGTCTTCAACTATAACATCATAACTTGAGGAAAAAATTTCAAAACCAGTATAAAAGACGTAAGAATATTTGTTTCTTTAGCTTGAAGTACAGTTATATAAAGCACAAAAAATGGTGAGTAGTTATTTTAAATGATAGTTTAGTATTTGAAAGTTAATTTAATCATGAACTAAGCATTGTAATTTCATTTATAAAGTGGAAGGCAATAGGAGAACCAATTGTGCCTTATTAACACATTTAATTAAAATACCAACATTCAAAATGTTTATGTGATTGATAACAAGGGTAACTTCCATTAGTGTCTGTTGCATAATTATCTTTGCTTATTTGACAAGGTCAGTAGAGTTATAACATAAAGATCCAGAACTGTGGAGAAGTGATGGTCCATGATTTAGAGTTAATTAATTTTATTTTAAATTTTCAGTCTCTTGCATTCGAGCAATTTTAAAACGCAAAATTATGTAAAATTATAGTTCATAACAAGAATGGGTAAAACTTTGACAACGTCCAAAATAGTTATCTTTGTGTAGATACTTCTAGTATATTATTTAGAAAAACTTAAATTAGAGTATTTAAGTCCATATTCATTGAAATCTGTGAAAGATGAAAGAGTATGTAATTTCCCCATTTAGAACAAATGCATTGAGAACTCTATTATAGATGCACACTTAATCACCTTGTGCAAAACTCAACTTAAAATAGATATAAGATCTCAAAACAAAACAAGGTACTATGAACCTGAGAGAAGAGAAAGTGGGAAATACAGGGAATAGCTTTGAACTATTTGGCATAGAAAGAGAATTTCTTATCAAAACAGCATTAGCACTGTTACTAACATCAACAATTAATATGGGATCTCAGGAAAATGAAAAGTCTCAACATAGGAAAGGAAAACATTATTAGGGAAAAGTGGCAGCCAAAAGAATGAGAACAGGGGTTTTGTTTTCCATGACACATCTGTTAGGAGACTAACATCTGAATTATATAATGAACAAAAAATCCTGGACATCAAGTAAACAAATAATGCAATTAAGAAACTACATACAGATCTAAACAGAGAATTCTCAAAACAAGAAACTTAATTTCACGAGAAACATGTTTTTAATACATGTTCTTAATATATATTCTTAAATATAAGTTCAACAAACTTAGTCATCAGTGAAATGCAAATCAGAATGAGTTTGAGAATTTAGAATGGCTAAGATCAATAAAATTAATGACATCACAAGCTGGTGAGGATTGCAGTAAGGGGGACACTCTTTTTGATTTGTCATTATTTTGTTCTTACTAGTGATAAAAATTAAAGACAATATGTCAAATATAATTGCCTTTATTTAGAATAGAAAATACTACCAAAGTATGTTCAGCTTCTTAGATCAAACTCATGCTCCATCCTGAAACAGCACTCTTCAAATAAACAGATGAAAGGCATTGATCAAATTTGCCCAAAATTACAGATTTAGAAGAGCTTGGAGTTGTCACATCTTGAGGCAATGTTGATGTTAACAATTAGCACCTGGCTTTTTCTCCTGCTCTATTGTACATGGAGTTGTGTTAGTAAATATATGAGTATTTATAAAATTATAAATATACTTTCAGAAATATATAACTTCTTATATTTTATTTATGTTTTCATATGTATAACATATTCTTGAATAAACTCTAAAATATCTCACTTTTTCTTAGCAAGGAAATACTTTGTGATAACAGCGTAGGATGCTTATGAATCTGTTTTAAGACCCATTTGGTTATGTGACATATTCTGCATATGTCTAAATATTCCTTGTGTAAAACACTCCTTTTTCTTGTATCCATTTACAATTATTTTAATTCATTTATGATATTGGTTGAATTACTTACATATTAGTTTTTAAACCCTGACAACCTAAATATAGCATAAATTTATATAACTTATATAAACTTAAACATAACTTATATTATGTTAAAATATAATATTATTTAGACTGGGCAGGCTTTATTTAGGTGTATATATGTATATATGATTTAACAATCATTTTTAAAAAGAGGTTTTTAGTTTGAAAGAAAGCAAGGAGGCATTGATCATTTTATGTGGCAGGGTCTTTAGGAAGCAAAGGGCAGAGAGAAAGGGTGTAATTATAATCTCAAATATAAAAGAAAAAAATGAAGAAAAATGTATTTTTAAACCTTTTAATCATGTGTACATGTGTGTATATGTATAAAAATATGTGCATATGGGTGTAGGGTCATGCAAAGGCCAGAGAATTAGATAACACTGGGGCTGGAGTTACAGGCAATTATGAGCCACCTGATATGGGTTCTGCATACCAAACCTGGGTCCTCTGCAAGATCAGTAGGTATACTTAAATACTAAGACATTTCTTCAGTCCTGAGCTCACTCTTTGTAAAATTATGTAGCATATTAGTAGAATGTAAATACATCATTTTAAATGTCAATTTAATTTCATAATGTCAAACTGTAGTGTAGCAAAACAATTCTTTCATTTATCAAGAAAAAAGTTTCTTTACAGTAAATCTTAGTTTACTCAGTTCAACATAACATTATCTTTAAAAGACTATGCATAAAGGAAAATCAAGCCCTAATAGAATTAGAAAAATATAGTACAATAATTTTCATTTGTGGCATAGAAGTTTACATTAATTTTTCATACAAGCTTTAAAGTCACTCATTTCAAAATAAATTATATGAATTTTAAAGGATTTAAACCCCAAAATATAGACACTTATCTCTGACCTCATTTCTTGCTCCAGCGAGCACATACTATTTGTTTTTATTAGTATTGATCATGCTCAGCCACCTTCATTGTAATTAGGTTGATTATGTTGCCTTTCCATGCTCCTTTTTATATTATTGATTATTTTGTCTATCAATTTTGTATTTATCCTAATTAAATATCTAAAAATGTATTAATTATAAAGCTTCAATATTAGAATGCATTTTCATATTCAAACTTGAAAATATGTCATTTTTAGATTTAATAATGTATTATTTTGTACTAAAGATGCAGAACTAACATTATTATTATTGCATTTCAACCATGACAATTAATCATTTTAAGTATTCTTCCAGGATTGTGTCACAGTGACCATTTTATTTCCTTATTGTAATAATCCATGCATTTATATTGTTGCTGTAAGTTTCTACCTCCAATTTACATTTAATGAAGCAGAAATATATTTTGGCCAAGTCTTAAGTTAATTAAGAATTAAAAGCATTACAAAATAAAATAACCACTGGTAAGGACTGGAGGAAAAGAAATCACTTTTTCCCTGTTGTTATTGGGTGCAAATTGGTGCATATACTATGAAATTTACTATGAAGTTTACCAAAATGTTAGAATAAAACCACTATTTCACTCAGCTAAATCATTTCTTAGTGAATATCCCAGAACTATCTTTCTTCAGAGAGACCTTTTAATTCATGTTCATTGCTATTATATCTACAAGAGATAAGAAATGAAAACAGTCTATATGCTTATTCTTGTGGGTTCATGGCAGAGGACAGTTTATTCTTTGTTAATTCATTCCCAATCCTAGAGGGTTTCAGTCTCTGTACAATCTAATCTTAAATATAGACCTGGAAGACTTAAGCCTCCATATAATCTAATCTTAAAAATTCTAGCCCACACATAGAAGGCTTTCGGCTCCATACAATCTAATCTGCAAACCTAGAATGTTTCAGTCTCCAGGACTTACTGATGACTGAGCTCACTCAGACTAGCTGTCTTCTGAAGTACCTCTTTTCACTCTGAGCTGTATTGAGAACTCTGAAATGTAAATTATAAACCATCTGATTTCTTTCTTAGCTTATTATGGACTGGTTCTGTTTTTCTCTTTCTCTTTCTGAACTGAACCATGAGCTAACTAAACTCAAAACACCTGACTGAACTAACTCTCTGCTTCTCTCTGAGTTCTGCCTCTTGTATGGTTCCAGTCTGCTTCCACTTCTCTTATGCCTGAACTCTGCTTCCACACTCTACTTCTACCTTGCTTTCTTCTACTGAGCTCTCCTTTTGCCTCCTCCAACTGCTCCTTCTGAAATCAACTGTGAGTTCTGCTTCCAGAGTGCTGGAATTAAAGGCCAATGTTACCAATAATTCTCAGGTGGGATTAAAGGTGTGCTACATTGCTACATTGGGATTGAAGGCATGTCCTAAAATTCTTTCTATGCTAGAGCAGCCATGATGCTGGATTAAAAGAATAAATGTTCCACTATAGATAATGAAAATGTAGTACATTACACAATATAACTTTATTCAGCTGTTAAAAAATTAATTATCAATTGCAGGTAGATGTGTGGAACTGAAAAGATTATATTGAGCTAAGTATCCTAGACTAGAAAAATAAACCTTCGATGTTCTTTCTCATATGCAGACACCAGTTTGTAACTGTTAGTTAACATGTTTAATTTGGAGAAAGCCTTAAAAGGTAAGAAACTAGAAAATATAGGAGAAGGAAGGGTTGGGGAGATAGAGCAAATATTTAATCTATCTTTGGGTACTTCAGTCCTTTTGTTTGTTTGTTTTTCTTTTTTCTTTTTATTTATTTTTCTTCTTTCATAAAAATACATGCAAACACGTCTCCTCCCCTCCCTCTACTTCTTCCAGCTCCCCACAACACCCCTCTCCCCCAGATCTACTCTCCACCTTTCCAGCCCTCCACCCACTGGCTTCCCCTTAGAAAAGACCAGTCCTGCCAAGGTTAACACTCAAACAGGGCATAGCAAAATTGAACAAAACTAGGCAATAATCCCTATGTCTAGGGTGGACTAGGCAACCCAACAGGAGGAAAAAGTACCAAGAGTAGGTCAAAGGGTCAGAGACTCACTTACCCCAAATTGTAGTTCTGCAGGAACACCAACCAGACAGCCATAAGAGATAGTTAAGGACTATGTAGGCTCTATGTCTGCCACTTCAGTCTCTATGATAAAAGTAGTGGTGATTCCACTTCCAGAGGAGGTTAAAGAAATTTCCTGAGCCTAGAATGTAATCTCATATCTGAATTTTACATGAGGACACTGTGACAAAGGGGTAGTGATTTTGTTTTCCATGATCAGTCCTCATGTGAATCTGGTTTCAGCACACTTCCCTAGGAGTTGGGGTACTCTTTCTGTGAGAGCCCAAAGTTTTTGCTTGACTTTCTAAAACTGTAGGAGAGTTTTAATTATACCAGGACCCTATTATCTCACAGTGTATTCTAAAGGATGGTTAAAATGGTCGATTCTGCAAGGAAGCTCCTAAAGACACAGAGTTTTCTAAAAGGAAGTGAAACATCCCATCATGAAGAAAAGCTCATGGGTAGTAGAATAGCCCTGTGTGAAAGCTAAGGTATACATTCCAGGGGCTACATTCAGAGGCCTGTGCGGTCTGGATGGAATATAGACACACCTTTAATCCAATATGTAGAAATCCGGGTAGCTCATACATTTAATTCCTAGAAAAAACAATGGAAGCAGACACAAGAAGCAGAACTCAGACGGAGTCAGTGTCACACAGGAAGAGACATCTGAAATGAGTTACAGTGATTAGTAAACAAACAGACTAATCAGAGGTAGAGTTAGCAGAGAAAGGACTAGCCCAATTCTCACAGGAAAAGGTAGACCCTCAACTCAGTTAAAATGAGTTACAGAGGAGGTAGAGGGAGTTGAGAAACAAGCTAAGGCATCAGTTGCAGAAGCAGTTGACACAGTAAGTTTAAGAGTAAGTTACAGAGCAGTGACAGACACTTAGGCTGCAGTGAGTTAGTTACCTAACAGTCAGTTGAAGTAGTCAGCTACAGAGAACTAGATAAAATCAAGGCATGTGAGCAAAGAACAAGGGTAACCAAACAAACTCTTCTTCCAATACAAAGAAACATAATAGCCTGTAGGGAAAGAAAAACATCACATACCCTTGTAACTCAAGTACTTAACCTGTATGAACAATTCCTTAGAAACTGCAAGGTAATTGCTAAAATGTCTTCTAAAAGCAACATGGTGGTGGTTTTGCTAATCCCTATCTACAATCAGAAATACGTGTTTTATAAAGATCGTGATCCACAGGTTGAGAACTGCAAACTAGCCCCTCCCTATCCCCTGAAGCTATGCCACCAAGACACACCAAGTTCAATCAAGGCAGAATTGCATACAAATGGCTTCTACTAGTAGCTGTAATCTCAGGTGATGGTCTAACAACCCTTTCCCCTTCTCTTGATTAAATGTCAATTGTTCAATGCTCTCTTGCCAGCAGGCACAGCTGATCTGATCTTCGTGGCTGTTTTTTTTAGAGGATCATATTCTGTAATACCTGCCTTATATTATCTACACCACCACCACTATCACTACCCCTGCCTAAACTGTGCTATTAAATCCTTTCAACAGTAAGGAAGGTTGAAGGCTGTACTACGTAGAGAATTCTCAGGAAAGTAAAGGCTATCTGGAAGAGTCTTAAAACAACTATTTACTGGAAAAAAATACCAACCAATTGAGCATCTTCTGATTTTGCAGTGTGTTCCTGGTTTCTTACTTTCATGGCCTATCACCCATGCTGTGATGGGCTATTTATCATTCAGTTATCTTTGAGTCTTTTGTGATCCTAAAAATAACCCGTCAACAATATTCTTTTTAGTAGCTCCAAAAACTCATGTTTCACTTATTTAGACCTTGGTGGTATCCTTATTTTGGTATGTTGTAATTTCCCCATCTGTAGTGAGTAGACATTACCTCAAATCTCCAAAGGAATATTATTTTACAGCAAGAGAAATGAAAGAAAGAGAAGAAAAGAAAAATGGAAGAAAAAAACTCAAAATTTAGGGTTCAGCTATATTGAATTGCTTTCTTGATAAACATACCATGAGAAGCTTGCCCTCTCAGCATTTAAAATAATTACATTTTGCACCTTATATTATCAATAACCATGTTCTTCAGATTTATTTTATGTGGTTTTTTTGTTCTCTTTCCTAATTATGAGGTGAAAAGATTTATGGAGGAGAAATACTCAGAAAAACTGCTAATGGATCACTTTACACTAATTACTATTGTTGAGCTTCTACACTTTTTAAACGAATCATTTAATAGAAGGCTATTAGACAGAGTGTCAACTACATAATTATTCATAGAAAAAAAATAGAAGAAACAGAAATGCATTATTATCAGTGTACCTTTTGGAAGCTAATGTTGAAAGCAGTTGTATTCAAAATCAGTGTGTCTAAAAAGAGTGAATTAATTGATGACCAACTGTGATTATATTATCAGTGACATTGGGGAGCATTTAAGTGGTCGGTTTAGTGTACCTAATTCTGAATAAGAAAACATCCAAGTGCTAATCATAAAATGAATACATTCAAGTAACATTTTTGGCAATTTTACTAGTAGAATAATTAACGCAGTATGAAAATATTGTCTTTGGATAAATGTTAGTAGAATGAAATGTAGCTCTGTTATGCTTTATATATAATAATAAACACTGAGATTCAGGTAAGCCTGACAACAGTACGATACCTTGTCACCAAAACAAACAAAAAAAAAAACAGTGTTTAAAGTAATAAAATATAAGATAGTTTTAAGAATGTACACATTGTGATGTAAAACTTCCATTTTTTACTAATATTCAAGGATAAATATATTTAAATTTTTTCTAATTAAAAATGTATCTAAGCTTCTCACAACTCAATTTAGAAGGAGGTACTATTGTTTATATTAAGTTCTGACCAGCCTTGATGAATGGGCTTAAGCCTGGTCTTGTTCTATCTTGTTATGCCTAGTTTGAATGGTAACCATGGAAGGACTACTCTTTCCTGAGGGCATGTGGGTAGTTGGATCTGGAGGTAAGGAGCAATGGGGGTAACTGGGAGGAATTTAGGGAGGGGATGATAGGGGTGGAGATGCCTTATGTGAGAGGGAAAAAATAAAGAAAAATAATGTTTTATTATATTCTTTGAAATTGTCATTAATAGAGATAGATAGAGATAGAGATACATATGTTGATCACTGGACCTTTCCAATATATTTACCACCCCACTTCATACCCTCTGGTTTTTATGTTTATTTTTAATTTAATTTTTATACACCATCGAGTACAATTTATGCTGTCAACATGAAAAGTAGCAACAGAGAACAGCATTTCACAACACTTCCTCTATCCATGCCTCCTACATTTTTTCCATGCCTCCTTTTCCTTGATGTTTTCTCATCGTTGGTGTACAGAAGTGCTGGTAAGTTTATTGTAAATAGCCAAAAACAAACAACAAAACAAAACAAAACAAACAAACAAAAAAAAAAAAAAAACAAGGAAAGAAACAAAAAACCCCAAGCATTTAGAATGGTTCTTAGACTGCTTCTATTGAATCTTAAAGAAGATCTGGTTCCATTCTTTTTGGTCAGTTAGTTGCTATAAATATGTGTGCTACAGATGAAATATTTGAATTATTTTCTACTATTGTAAAATTTTTAAGTATCCCAGGTCAGTGGTAACACAAACCTTGTGGGAGTAAGCAACCAATGTCTGATTTGACTTAAGGCCCACTTCATGAGATGGAACCCATAGATAATACTGCATGGGTGACCAAGAACAAAGGAATAGACAACCCAGAGACCTAGAGTAAAACCAAATACTACTGATCTAAAAAAAAAAATAAGTAATATGACTCTCTATGATATTCCAGTAATCTCACAGATCATTGCTTTATTCATCTGATCCTTCATCAGAAAGGCTTCTGCCTGCAGCAGATGGGAACAAAATCAGAAACACACAGCAAGACATTACTGAGAGAGTGAGACCTTGGAACACAAAGTTCAGAATGAAATGTTTCTATCAAGTCCCCCTATTCACAATGAATAGGAGACAGAGGAGACAGAGGCTGAAATAGTGTGGGACACGGAGAGGACAGAGGACACCAGGAGAACAAGGCCCTTTAAAACAATTGAGTAAAGTTCATATGAACTTACAGAAACTGAAGCAGTAATCAGAGGGCCTCTATACAGGTCTGCATCAGGTTTCAGTTTAGTACTTTTATGAGACTCCTGAATGAATGAATGAGTGGATCTCTGATTCTTGGGCCTTCTATTGGAGCTATTATTTTTCTGTTGGCTTACCTTGTCCAACTATGATATGATGGCTTTCGTTATAGAGTATTGTTCTTTTTTATTTTCTTATGTTCTGTTGTTATCTCATAGAAGTCTGTTTTTTTTTTTTTTTTCTAATGAGAGACAGAACAGGATTGATCAGTATTGGAGACAAGGTAAAGAGGAACTAGAAAGAATAAAGGGAGGGGAAACTATATTCAGATTATATTGCATGGGCAAAAAATTTATGTTAAATAAAAGAAAAAAAGAATTTGACATGTTCAATGTAGTGTTCATTGAGTATGGAACTTTGCATCCATGACATTTAATGATGACATAAGCGTATCATTAAAAATCATGGATACAAAATTCCACACTCAAATAACAGGCCACTTACTATCCTCTGCATGGTTGTATTCCCTCGATCCAGTATTAAACTACTCATACTCTTCACATTTGGGAAGTGGAAACTTTATATTGCTCAGGTGTGTTATCAACTCTTGATTGGAAATGTTGCACTATTAGTATTTGTGTTAAATATCTTTTCTCTATCCAGAATTATATTTACATATAATCTTTCTATAATTACCTTTCTGAAAATCTCAAAAAGATATGAACAACCAGTCAATAAAATGAAGGAAAAGTATTTTCAACAGTTCTTTAACAGTTACATTTATAACTTTGAGCAAGAAAATGATTACCTTCCAAATAACTAATTATTGTCGCATGCTATCAATGACTCACTTGAAGCAGAAGTCAAGACCAAGTCTATCTGTTTTGCCTAGACATTGAGGGCTGAAATGAAGATCATTTTCTATACGATTAGTATCTTTCACATAGGTGGCTGATTCAGCCTTCAAAATAAATAAATTATCATGTAATTCTTACTATTTGTTGTGATAATTTAGTGACTGATATGATCTAAGTTCACACCAATCTTTAAAATTTAGAACCTTTCAAAATTATAGCCTTAAAAAGGAATACATTTCACAAAGAGAAGATAGACAGTTAACAAGTTTGTTCATGCTAATCAACCTTAATATAGGATTACTATAATAAGTAAAAGTACAAATCACCACAGATAATAAGAGAACTAACTATCTAGACAGAGTGATGGTGAGTGATAGTACACTTCATGTCTTATTACAATTATGCCTGCTCCAGTAGCTACAGTCCAAAAATAGGTTAGATAAAATCACCTAATCTAGCAAACCTTTTTTAGCTAACATTTTTTCTGAACTTTGAAATTCAGAGCATAGCATCATGGCCATCTTTTATGTATCAAGAACCAAATATTTTTAATATTTGGAAATATAAAGAAATTGTATGTGTTAGTGAAATAGATTAGGTAGGTATTATTACTATTTTATACTTTCAGAGAAGTGGTAATGAATAGCCTGTGTGAAATCATTTTGACAGTAATATCTCAGAAGACCTAAGTGTTAGTATTAGTTCCATGACATTTCACTTGCTTAATAACAAGTTAGTTAAGGATCTTAATAAATATATGATGTGACAATATTTTCTCAAAGATTCTTTGATATCATAGCTATTTCCAAGATACTTTCCCAAAAGTAATATCTTCCCTCATAATTTCCCTTATTTTAAAATTTCGATTAGAAATTTCTTTCTGGTACATGTAAAATTTAGGATTTTAATTTTTATTACAATATAAATGGGACAAAACATAACATGTCAAGTGATGATATATAATTAGTAACCATTATTACACTAGAATTTATAAACACAATTGGAAATCCAATTAGGATTACAGAGCTGAATTAATAAATGTTTCATTATTTTATCCTTCTTTAAAATCAGAATGGATACATATTTTTATTTTCTAGTGCACTATCCTAATAGAACACAAATGCATCAATAATATGTAATTTATCATTAGTTTTACATGCTTGAGTTTTATGTCTATTTTGAAATGCTGAAACACATACAGCAATATTGTTCTGGTTCATCTTGATCTTCTTTTGTGTCAAAATAAATATAGATGCCTAAGGGATAGGGTGGCCATAGTTAGAAACTAAAATTTAGAAAATATGATATTTTCCCCATATGTTTTGCAATATCAATCTCAGTAAAAGCCTGAGGCAAAAGTAGGTAGAAGTACCAAAGATTTGAGAATTTGCATGGAAAGTCCTGTGATTATTTAGGACTATACTCATGCTTTACTTTATTCTAATATATAAACCAATCATCCTTATAAATTACTTACATTATGTGAGACAGCATTTACTTGATGGTTTCAATAGTTCACATGTATTTCTACATTGTTACTTAATATTTTTACTTGGGCATTTGTGTGTTTTACAAATATTCTGTTTTTATTTCTGAAGATGAAAAATTAAAAGTTTACTTCACTGACTAGAAGAAAAAGATGAACAGCGCTTAACATCTGTTAGACAATTGAGAAAATGATCAGCCCATTGGAGAAAAGGAGACTCCTGATTCTTCCTCATTAAGTTTTGTTTCCTGCATAAAAATAATTCAACTTATTCAATCAAATAATTCAATTTATATATGTAAACTCTGTTAAATATCTCTAAAACATATTGGTTAAACATCACCTTAAAAAAAGATAATCATAAATATCTTATGAATACATACAATTTGACACAGATGCCTTAACATATATAATATTTTAACAATTATGTATGGATTTTGTAACACATTCTTTATGGTTTCTTAAAGTTTGTTTTAAATTAATAATATTTGGGAATTCTATAGAAAATATGGAAAATATTTATTCTCCAAGTAAAATATCACAAATTCTTTGAAAATTATGAGAATACCAGAAAAATTGTCTTGTAAGTTTATTACACAAATTATAAAGTAATTTAAGTAAACATCTTGCCCTCGTTAAGTCATCATTATGTTGGCTGTATTTGTTTGATTATGTCTTTTGTTTTCCAAGATAAATTTAGATAAATAACACATGATTTCAGAAAAAAACCTCTTACTCTCAACAATTTGATGTCTTGATGTAATTAGAAAATATTGTTGATCTTTGTTGGAAATTTCATTACCAATCTATTTTAATAATCTTAAGTTAGTAAACAAATAATGACACTTTCATACATATATTTTACATTTTTTTCTTATTTGTACCCTCCCTCATTGCATTCCTCCATCCATTAAGAACCCCAGTCTTTTCTTGCTGATCCCTTCCTTTCCTCAGTCTTCCTTTCTGATTTTATATCACATTTATTCCAATACTATATCTACATTAAGATCTTCATTAAGATCTCCTTCAAACATTCTCATGTTTACTATTATGTTCTAAATACACATACTAGACTTCAATATTTGTATATTTAAATATACATTCCATCTATGAGAGAAAAAAAGGGATATTTGTCATTCTGAATCTTCCCTTTTAATTTATCATAATTATTTTTCAATTGTGTCCATTTTCCAGCATATATATATATATATATATATATATATATATATATTTCTTTATTTTTTAATTTTTTTATTTTCTGCAATTCTAATCTGGTTCTAGTTCTTATTAATTGTAAATAGTAATCAGTATATTGGGTATACAAATATCTCTAAGATATACTGAATTTCTCACCATGAAATAAAAATTATGGCATTATTGGGGTTGTGGTAATGAATTCAGTAATTTAAAATACTTACTGCTCTGCCAGAGTGTCTTCTAAAAGTTTGGTTCCCAGTATTGTGTCTAGTAGTTCACAATAACTTGTAACTTTAGACTCAGGGTACATAACAAACTCTTCTATCATCTCTAGGCATGTGGGTATGTGCATACATACATGCTTATACATAACTAAACCTTAAAAATAAAATTACAGAATTTTAAAGATAATGCACTATTACTTCCATAAGCCAAAATAATTTCTAACTTAAATCCTAATATATATCCTTATATACACAGATATTTGTAATTCTTACCATTCATCAAATAAGCTTCTTTTTCTGGCAGAGACAAAGACAGAAAGCTAAACTTGTCAACTGCAGAGAAGAGCTGACCCTGACCAGTGGATTCTCAGCCCCAACTAGTAGATCTACTATACAACGTCTACATGTGTCACTCAGGGACCATTGTAGAAAAGGTGGTGAAAACATTTGACGACTCAGATATATGGGACATTTTGCCAAGAAGTTTTTTGTATTGTATAGACTTTCTTATGGTTACTTGCCATTTGGACTTCTGGGAACAGCTTAGGAGGGTTTTTTAAGAGAGTATGCCAGTTGGAAAAGTCAGTTAGAGGTAGGAGCAAGGGACAGAAGAGTTAGCATTAGAGTTAAGGTTAGGGTTAAGATTAGGGTTAGGGTTAGATTTAGGCTTAGGTTTAGGATTAGGTTTAAGATTATAGTTAGGGTTAGAGTAAGGGTAAGGGTAAGGGTTAGGGTTAGAGTCAGTTAGACAGTTAATTTCAGAGAATAATGATAAGAAAGTTGCCAGAAACTAGGCTCCATAAAGGCAGTTAGCTCCAGCGCACATTGCTGGGAAAAAGGCTGGTAAAACAGACCATTGCTGGGAAAAATTGTTAAAAAGTTGATAAAAGTTGTTACGTTATTCGAGTTCTCCTGGTTTAAACAGATTAACACAGCCAAAGGGAGCTTTAAGAATTCTTCCTTCCTTTCTTTCCTTCCTAACATTTTAGAGCTAAAGGTTTTGTTGGTGGTGGTGTTATTTGTTTTATTCGGCTTTTTAAAATGATACTTTAAGATTTTGCTTAGTAACATCCAACAGCCAGGAAAAAGAGATCACAGAAGAGGTGTTTGTTTAAGAGTTTGAAAATGTAAGAGTTTCAGTTGGCCTCCAAATAAAGACTTAAGAAACCAGATCCATACATGAAAAAAAAAAAAAAAACCAGATACATTTTAAGAAAACATTTTCACCCAGAGTACCTGTCCATCGTTGTAATATAATTATTTCTATATAGGATAGGAAACTTACCCGCATGAAATTTCAACAGTATAGTTGTCTAAGCATGGCTAAATAAATGACAACACTAATTGTCATGCTAATATAGATAGAGGACCACTGAAAGAACCCTGTACCTATGTGAAGATCTACAGGTAATTAATTGCTCTGAGAGAAGCAAAAAAATCTACAGCACTGTCTAATTTAACGTTATCCAGAAACATACTGGATAAATGAAACTGGAAAATTAATATCGTATTTACTATAATGTTAACACTCATTGTCTTTATTATGGCATTCAAAGATAATGGTCATTGCATAAATTACTCATTTTCCCTTCTAACAGCATATTAACCTACACATTATTTTATTATATTATAGAACAGTATTTTTCTCACATACTATCTAGATGTTAAATGAGAAAAGTTAGATAAAAAAATATTTTTTTTACTATTCTGTACAAATCTTCTCATCATCTGGTATATGAATGTACAGATAATTGCTACATGCATTGTTCAATTTCATGGGGGTAACTTTGCTGTTCTATGTAGCACAAGCTTGCAATGGTTGATGATGTTGGTGTTGTTTCCAGTGCTTCTGATACTGTCTGAAAAAACGATCTGCTGCACCTCCAATTAACAGAAAAATTGTCCTAGCCAAAGATCTAAATATCTAAATAGTAAGTCAGCTGTATTGTAATTGTTTTTATTGCAGTTTCCTTTTAAAACAAGGATCATATATTCTTCATTTGCTTGAGGATTACTTATTATATCTATTTATCATTCTTGTTTCTTTATTGTGAAATCGGAGTATACCTACTTGTGTGCTTCAATCTAATACTTTATAAGAAATGGTGATAGTGAAAGGCCATTTGGATTTACATTCTTCATATCATGGCTTTCTCAGTAAATGTCTATGATATAACAAACCATGACATTGTCTTCAGTTGAACTTCTTTCTATTGCTTTAAGTTTTAAATTATTTAAAAATTCACTTATTAATTATTCAAAAGTCAACTACCACAACATTGAAAATAACACATTATGATCAGAGAATATATTTTTTAAGAGCCACCCAATTAAAGAAATTAATTCTAAAGACTTGAATTCTCCTAATTCTTACCTATTCCACCTCTTCGTGTTTATGGGCGTGTGTACTGTAATTTCACTGCATTCTTATTTAGAAATAGCTCATTCGAAATTCACGAACATGCCCTATGTTCTGCAGGCAGTCAACTGCAAAGGTAAAAAGAAGCTTCTTCTCTGTCCTCTTACATGATACATCTGCTTTGTAAGTTTCACTGAGATTTTTCTTAATTCATTTCTTCCCTACACAATTCATAAAGTATACAGTAATAGCAATTAGCCCAGAACTCTTTATTAGGCTTTGGCCTACCAAAAAGACCACATACCTCTCAATATTTTTATTCAACTCTATTTGATAAAATTTTCTTCTACTCTCAGTTTCATAGCTCAGTAAATTTTGTGTCACATTTTTGCATGTCACTTTATAAAGTATGTTCAAATGCTCTTTGATTTGAATAGCTGATTCAAAATTTACTTTTAAATTTGTTAAAATGTAATTTTAGTCAAAAATCATTATATTTTCCCTATTATACTCAAAAGTCCTAGGCTTTTCTTTTGTTTTCTCACATTAGATCTTTTTTGTATATATTTTTTTTATTTTAGACATGTGTCTCTATTTATTTTTATTTGGTGACATTATATATCAACCTCAGAAATGGAGAAATCTCAGTTGCTTAATATTATCCCCTCTGCCTACTGTCCATGTCTTTAATATTTTGCCTTTAGTTTAGAGAATTGTTACTTACAAATAATGAAAGCACTAAAAAACGGTACATCTATTACATCTTTTACTATCATACCTTATGTAATACTGACATCTTCATAAGGTTTTGTCTCACTAACACAATGGTGGCACTGATAAAGGCCATACAGAAATAAAATAGAGCAAGCAACACCCTGGCTTTTTTGCTGGTGAACCTTGAATAGATGCTACTTATAAACAGTATCCAGACTCATGATCCTAAGAGATGATAAACACGTGACATTAAGCTACTGATACATTCTAGAAGGTTTACATCAATAACAAATGTATCCACTTCCCAAGGATAGCTGATAGCCCTTTCAGGAACCAATTATGCTTTAGCCACTGTTTCATGTCTACTACTTACAATAGAGCCTTGTTGTATTATATCTAGCCAGTTCACCCACTCAAACTCCCTTAGAAACACACCTTACATAAATGACCTCAGTAAATATATTAATATGCTTCATTATATTGCTCTGGTCTTAGTTCTTGTTCTTAATCAATACCTTAATTTTTTTTTTGTTATATATGTTTTGATGACATATTGAGAATTTCCATTAAACTTCTTGCGGCTTTGGTTTCCAGAATGACTTCTTATCTTTTGATGTTCCTGGGTTGTATACCACTAAAGACCACTCCCAACTCTAAACGTTATTCTTCCTGGGCCATATAGCAATCTAGTTGCAATATATTAAAAATTTCATCACTCTGAGTGTGAGTTTATCATTCTTCCACACATTGCCATTAAAAGTAATTTGCAGAGCTCAGAAGGAAAACAATAATGAGAAAAAATTAGGAATATTCAAATGATGTCTTGAAAGCAGAGATAATTATGCTTTTTAAGGAAACATTTGCCCAAGTGGGACAATGTACAGATTTCCTTCCTAGATAAAATGGGAAGGATATAGGAAGAAGAAATGATTAAGTCTTTATGAAAATTTTCATCCAGTATTTACCATAAAGTAGAATTACAAAGTACCAGAAGTTATTAATTCAATTTAAACTGATGGACTTTCTTAAATTTCACCTATTCCTTGATGGAATCTATATATTCAGTCACTCAGTAGCTACTTTGAACAGGATGTTTAATGAATTGGAACTTGGGCACAAATAGCTGGCAGAAAGATTGACAGGCTTGAATGATACATGTTTCTGTAGTAGTTTCTTTCTTCAATATAGAACACAAAAAGCACAATGAGTTACCTAATTTTTTTATTCCCCTATAATGACAAGCTCTGTACATATATCAATGCCCAAGTTAAGCATATCGGCTTAAGATAGGGTTTCTTTTTTATCTTTATTTATTTATTTTAAATTCTATGTGCATGAATGTTTTTCCTGAATGTTTATCTGCATACCAATTAAATGCTATGACCTCTTAGGTGAGAAGAGGACATTTGAGGTCCTAGAATTGAAGTTACAGAGGATTATGAACTACTATCTGAGTGCTGGGAATTGAACCTGGTTTCTTTGGAATAGCAGCCAGGGCTTTTAACTGCTGAGCCATTTTGTCAGCACCTTAAAATAGACTTTCCATGGAAACATTAGATAACAACTACTTTTTTAAAATCACATCTTATTCTATTGCAAGTGACTACAACAACAGATCCTTCTGCCTTGTGTGTTACAGTTTTTCTTTATATTCTTCATTCTAAATACTTGATGACAATTTCCCTTCTGGGAGACATAGGGCATAAGCATGTAGCCTTTTCTTAGGATAATTGGATGCTATTATTAGTTTTTCCTATATCTTCTCATTTTATATTTAATAAGAAGTTTCTCCAAGAATGGAGTAATCTTTTATTCCTCCAGTGAGTGAAATTATATATATATACTCCTAATTCAGACCATTTCTGCCATAACCTTGCCCATTTATAGAAGCATTTTTCTCTTTGAAGTGAAGGCGTTTTTGCTAGAAGTTAATAGTTTATGGAGGGAACTCCAACTGTGGATGTATTTCTAAACTGGGTTAAATTATTCAGTATGTGTCACAAAAATCTGGAGACCAATGATATCATCAGGGCAATCAAGATTCCACACTTGAATTCTGTTATACTCTGAAGAAATTTTTTACTGTCATATTTAGATTCTTCAGCTACCTTCTTTCTAAGTATGCCTAAACTAGACAATAAGTGTCAGCATTTTCTGTCTATAGCTTTTTATTTCCTATCACTTTTGCCATGCAGATTAAGAGAATGTCAATGGTGTTTTCAGGAGCACTAATGAAGCAACACATTCAAAAGGAAACATTCTAGAAGCATTTAGCATACCAAATCAGAATTATATATTAGAAAGTGACTGTAGATATCGTAGGGATGCTTTTGATTCCACTACACTCCAGGCTTTTCTTTTTCCTACTTTCATACTGAAAGCAAGTCCTACCAAAATAGTATGTGTAATGAAAGTTCCATATTTATAAATGCTATAGAAAAAAAAACGGGAGGATACTGAAGGGTCTTACTTGTTATAGTTCTTTAATTTTCTTTAATTTCTATGTAGAACATTATCAACTTGACAGAAGTTGTTTCATTAAAGACTTAGCATATGTCCCTTAACTCAGAAACCATGAGCTATTTATAATAAACTAAAATAATAACGTTCCTCTCACCACTAACAGTTTTCTCCCTAACAGCATATCTTTGTCCTATCTTTTGTTAGGTTGCATTTTAGAAATTGATCATTATAAATTTTTCTCTTCTCATTTAATATGTAGATAAATCTCCCATTGTACATCAATCTTCTACTTTACTACTAAATGTTAAATTCTATGATGTCGTACAAAGAGAGCATGGTTCTTGTTTGGAATGAGTCTATCAAGGGCAAAAGACTTCTATATTCCAGTCTCCAGTATATTAAAGTTACAGTCTAAAGCTTAACTGTGAGTCTCAATATGCAATCACAGATGACTTATTTACATTGATCACTTTCTCCCCAATGCCTCCTAATATTACTGCTGTGTGTGTGTGTTTGCGTGTGTGTGTGCAAGTCCTTGTAAAAATTTTCTGGTATCTTGTTCTATTATTATCCTCCTTATGTATCTTATTCTTTTATTATATTCCTTAGGATTTGATACAGGATCTATCCCTGAATTGGAGTACGCAATGGATAGACTAGTGAGTGAGTGAATGGAATCCTACTGTCACCACTCTAACATCACTGGGGTAACACGCACACACTAAAAACACTAACGAGCATTTGTGTTGAGTATTATACATCTACTCACTGAGCCATCCATCAAGTCTACCCACTACTATTTTAACTAGCTTATCTTAAGAGAAACAAGATGAAACAAAACAAAACTAACAAAAAACTGCCTCCATTTCTTTCTACATAATAACTTCTGTCATTTCACTATTCTAATAGTCTTAAGTAAAATTTGCTTTCCTAATTAACTTCATCCATTGCAGTTTTTGACATCATCTATAATTCAGTATCATTTTCTTTTTTATTGAAAATAGTATTTTTATATAGAATGTTTTGATTATGGTTTCCTCCACCACTAACTCTTCATGGATCCTCCCCATTGTCCCACTCACCCAAATTGAAACCCTTTCTTACTCTCTCTAATTGGAAAATAGACATCTAAAAATTATAGAATAAAATAAAATAAAAACACACTAGAATAAGACTATACAAGGAATAAGAAAAAAAAGTCAAAAGAGAAGCACCAGAAATATAGTAGCAGAGACACAAACACACACACACACACACACATACACATACACACACACACACATACACACACACACACACATATATATACATTCCATAGAACTCTGAACTTGAAACCATAATATACAAGAAAAGACATGAAAGGTTAAAAAATAAGCCAGTGACCAAGAACATCAAAGTATCTCTGGTAGCATTTATTACCTGCCAGTACCATGAACACTAATCAATAGAGTTTGAAAGTTCTATGTAGGTACAAGCATGACTTATCTGTATTCAATAAGTTATGTAGCTGTTATTTTCAGTAATAGGGCCATACCATTAGTTTCTGAAGAGAAAGCAATAGCCCTGGCAATACACTGGGCTATTTGAAGGTTTCTATGGGCCCCCTTTGGACAAGAACTCAATGAGATGTAACCCATTATTGACACTAGAGATTTCATTTGCTGGTTAGAGGTGTCTAGTTGCCTTCCTGTTTTTCCTCCCTTACAATGTTCTTCCCTTATCCTCCCAATTTGATCCTGCTATCATTTTCCTAACATGAAACAAATTGGATTTTCTAGTAAATGACAAGAAGAATAAAAATCTTGTTCATCCATGAAGTAACTATTTGTGATTCATTGTATAGGTTTATGTATAGATCACTGTATCTGCAAGATTTTTTCATCTTTAATATGTATAGCATGATATATATATATATATATATATATATATATATATATGAATGATGGAGGGAAGCATATGTTAAGCAGTAGGACAGAAGAATAACTTTTTTTTAAAGAAAACAGAATAATGTAGAAATTTAGAGAAGTAATGAACTATAGCAATGACCAAATTTTATGAGAAAATTATTAACCAGAGGAAGCATAAAGCAATAAAGTTAATTGATTACCAGACAGTCTAAGAAGGAATAGAAGAATGAGAATTCATTTATAAAGTGTTCTATGATTTCTGATTACATGGATGGTTCTAGTAACTAAATTTCAGAATACAGGAGACAAAAGATAGTTCATTAAAAAAATAGTCTTATGGTATAAAAGTATATGGTAAGACTTACTGACTTCATTTTTTTCTGTATAATTCACAGAATAATTGTGGTAGAATTCTTTACAGAAATAACATTACTTCAACATAATCAAACAAACTCTCCCAAATGTTTGACATTTATAAAGTGTTTCATGCACTTAGAACAAAAATTTGCATTATTCTACAGTGTTCATGGAATATTAGTCAATTTAGAAGATATTCTGTACTATCAAGCAAAACATCATAAAGAAAAAAGAAGAGATATAGCACAAAGCAAAGTATATTATGAAGCAACAAATGAAACTCAAATTATTTCTTTTTTAAGAAAGAGACTTGAAAAACCCTCTAATATTCAAACTGGTACATGACGATAGTTTAAAGGATAAATAGGAAGTCTCAAAAGAATATAAAAGGTGACATATTTAAGATAATGGGCAGAGCATCAACTTTAATGGGTGCTGACAAATAGTGCTTATAAGGAAACTGTCACCGCTGTGTGTTTATATCAGAAAGGGAAGATTCTTAGTCTTCAAATTTCCCAAAAAGAAAACTATTGGGAAACTAGGCTAATGAAAATCAAATCAATACGAAAAGCATCAGGAAAGAAATGGTATAACTCAGAGCAAAATATAGGAAATTGAACATAAAGGTGAGAGTAAAGTCAATGACATGGAAGGTCAGCTCTCTAAAAAAAAATCAATAAAATCTGTAAACTACTTAAATAATTAATATATAAAGAATAGAGCTCACAGGTGATTGAATCACAAAAAAGAGAAAAAATACTACATCTATCACAGATATTAAAATGATAAATAACGCTGCCATGGAAATTTTCTGTGCTTAATTTTGGCAATTTGGATGAATCAAATGAACTTCCAGAAAGATATATTTGCTGCTGAAGTTAACAGATTCATCCAATGTTACAGTGGGAAATTTGTATCTAAAACTTTACTACCATGAATTTTATGTGGCAAATGCTTTCGATGATAAATGATATCTGATTATTTGTTGAATTCTACTGATACATATTTTAAAATACTTGGCTTACACATTAAAAGCATAAAAACGCATATAACAAATTGAATTATCACTATAATACAGGTGTAAATATTTAATAAAATTACAAGAAATTAATAATAATGTCCTAGGTTAACATTAGATGCTACAAATAATCTAAACATAGTTTTATAGATTTTATGTAATTAACTACATGTTTACCATGTGGCCCTGCAATATCACAATTGACCTTTATCTAGAGGAAAAAATGTTGTGTTAACTTTGTATCTCTATATATTTTCTCCTTATTTGTAAAATATCTTGAAGTAGGAACAACTCAACATCCTTCATAAAGTGAATGGATAACTAAATGGTGGTACATAAATCCAGTGAAATTATTCTCAGTAATAGTGTTCTTATATTATAATCACATCATTTTCTCTTTCATTTCTTCATTCCAAAACTTTCCATATACCCATCAAATTCTCAGCTTCTTTTTTTTTACGTTACTTGTATGACGTGTTTTTTTAACAGCTGACTAAAATGTTTTATTATAATTCCTACAGTGAAACAAATCCTACAAAGGAAAAATATGAAGTGTTGATTAAATTAATAGAAGTTTATTAAAATGACAAAATTTTAAAGAGAAACAGAACAGTGACTACTAGGTGCAGCTTTGGAAATAGTGAGAAATAACTAGTATTGGTAGGGATTATTCAAATGTAGTAATACTTCAAATTGAGGTGTGGTGTTACATAAATCTATGCCTCAGAAAATACATCACCATTATTTGAAATGCACACGTACATGCTCATAGAAGCATGGTAAAATGCTGTTATGTGTTACCTTGTTTAATAATGGCACACAACATTCATTTTCTGATTGCAGAAATACATCATATTTTTATAAATGCTGTCACAAGGGGAAGACAGATGAAAGATATCAATTGATTGTCAAAAGCTGTGCTATTTTTCCCTAGTCTGAAGTATTATAAAGTTGTTTTTAAATCAAAGGAAGAAATTGAGAGCCTACAGAGGCAAAAAGTTATAAAAATTTGAGCTACAGAATAAATTGCTACGTTTCCAGCGTACTCTAGTCAGCAAAGTAAGCATCTAGTAACTTGGAATAATTTTAGTCATTTTATACCTGTATTGTAATAATCACAAAATAATTGAAAGTTTTTTAATGAATTCAGTTCTCTTATAGTTTGGGAGGTATCTGTTCATATTTCTAGTATTTACAAGTTCATGTGATCTGAAATTTCTAGGGAAAACTCTGTTTTCTTCTTCCAGACTCAAGCAGCTACAGGTGACCAAGGCCTGTGATTAGACAATGTCTGTCTCTTGCTTTGTCATTATGTGATAGCTGAGTGATTCTCTCATGTTCTATTCTGTTTATTATAAATCAATGCCAATTTATAGAAAGGATTATGTGAATAACCAAAATGTTCTAATCTTTCACTCTTTAGCATTTGTACATCTGTAAAGTACTTTCATTAAACAATTTCAACTAGAAAATATTGTATAATAATAAGTAAGGACAGTTTGTTATCTTTCCTATTTCCTAGGATGGAAATAAAAGAATACAAACACTAATCAGCACATATTTCTTTGTAAACTTAAATGAAGTTTAAAGTCTAGTTTAATAGTGTTTTTATTTAATTTAATTTTTTTAGTTTTCTTTGTTTTTAATTCTAATTTTTTAAATTTAATATTTTAACTTTAATTTTCTTTATGTGGTGAGTATTCTGACATGTAAAATGTTAATACTAGAATGTGGTGAATTTAGGTGTAAAAAGAAAGTTGTAATCTATCCAAAGATTTGGTCAAGATGAAGGAGTTTAATCAAAGTTTATTTTCAATAGATGCAAAGCATGAAAGAGATAAATATAGATAGACACAGGGAAACATGTATATGTTTCTGATTGCTATGGTTGGTTAGTTTTCTATAAAGGATCATGTGTTGAAAACTTAGATGCCAGTTCCTAACAACAATAGCATATGCTACAACCTTTCTGAAGTCAGTCCTTGTCACCTGTATTTGCATCTCTGGACTTTAGTTTTCAGAGAATACCAGGAATTTATTCTGGTTTTTCCTCTCTTTGTTTCACACTTTCTTGTGTTGAACAGTGTCCTTTTGCAAATGCTCTTATCACAGATACCAGTGCCAAAACAAGTGACACAGACTGAAGCACACTTTTACTAATTTCAGTAGATTATCTGTTGTAGTTTGCTATAATAATATTAAGTGGACTAATAGAGAGTAGTATCATATATTTCAGATTTTTTTGTTTTCTAGAAATATTATTTTCAAATATAATTATGGAACAATATTATCTGTAGAAGTAATCATGATTTGAGAAGTATGGGGCACATGGGAGGAGTTGTAGAAAGCTGAGGATGATGTAAATTTAATATTTGTAATTGAAATCCCTAAAAATATTTAAAGGTTTTTTTAAATATTAAATATTTTAGCTATGTGAAAATATCTAATTTGAACAGTTTTATAACCTTGAGTGATGTGGTATCTTCCATGTTTTGTGGTAGTAATTCAACTATCATCATGGTTACTCTTCCAAAATGATTCTTTTCTGTTTCTCAGTTGTTATGGTTTTCTTAGGTTCTGCACTTTCTGAATTTATCTAGAGCTTTTGTACTTATGGTTTACTGTAAGGAACCTGAATATCACTTGCCTTTTATTTATATACTTGTTCTTCCTGATCCTTCCTGAATATTTGTTTTGCCTTTCATCACATTTTTGGAAATTCTTTTTTATTTCATTTTTTTCTAAGGTGATAGTTTGCTGTAAAATCAGAATTTATATTGGAAAGTAGAGGTATAAGGGCAGTATTTCTTGCCCCTACTAGACCCAGAAATACCAGAGTTCTTCCAACATAATTCTTACTTTAATATTCCTTGAGGAAAATGTCCTCTAGAATCACAAGGGAGTTGCTCTCATAGTTAACATAAGCATGTAGATAAACATGGCAGATGGTGTGGATGATGGACAGTATGAAGTATCTGAGAGCTATGGAAAATAGCTACCAGTTTTAACCCTTTCTCTTGTCATGGCTAATTCCAAGAAATTTATATCATTATAAATTTATATCATTATATCATCACTGCTCACTTTGAGACATAAACTCTCGAGTTCACGCAATCTCAAGAGATTATTAGACTGCACAATTCAGTGTTTTCCATGTCTTAGTCTCAGCTGAGCTCCAACATGGCTCGATATTTTCCACTGTCTAGTTGTTCATACTTCTCCTCTTTTCAAAATATGTTTATTTGTGATACTGTACAGTTGAGTCTATTTTCTGACAAGACAAATAAGAGCTCACACTGACATGACAGCACATCATCCCAAATTTCAGTATTATTATGAGGAAGCCAGTAAGTAGTGCCATTACATGGTCTCTGTTTTTGTTCCCTTTCTAGGTACCTGTCTTGAATTTATACCTTGCTTCTCTCAAAGATGGGTTGTAAATTGTAAGTGAAGTAAATCCTTCCCTCTCCAAATTGCTATTGTCGTGGTGCTTATGATAGCAACAGAAAGAAAACTAGGACACTTGGTAAATGCCTTCTGAACTTCCTTGGAGGGCAGTCTGAGCAGATTCAGCAGCTACTAGATTGGTTCTAACAGCTTTGCCTTTTCTCCATGTTCTTCTCTTCTTTCCCTTCCTCCTCTTCCTTATTTCTCTTCACCCTCCCCTTCTAGTTCTGGAAGGAAAAGAAAAAGCTAAATGCCTGTAAGATTTGATTTGTAGAATAAATTTCCCAGTTAGTATATAATATCTTTTTTAAAAACCTGACAATCAATCAATCAAACAAATAAACAATGTTAAGGAGTGAAGAGTTAAATGGATAATGAAATTAATTTCTTACTCAATAGTTGTATATATTTATTTTAAATGACACTCACTTGAATTCTCCATATTTCTATTTCCCTCCCCTTTCCCATGTATAAGTTTATGATGAACACCTCATTTTCACGTTTCAGATATACAGTGCATTTCCCGTTGCCTTCCTTCCTTCCTTCTTTATACTCTAAAATTTATTTTAACTAGAACTATTTCATTTTTAATAACTTTCTTTACAAGTTCAATTAAGGGACAAGTTGTAGCAATGTGACATCAAAGAGCACAGTACACTTTAATCAATATTTTAATAAAAATATTTAAATGCCAAAAATTGCCCTATTTGACTATGATGTTTCCTTGTTTTCTAATGTTACAGGAAAACCTAGACAAATAAAAATGTGTTAAGACTTTTGTGCAGATAAACATCATGTCTTTTTTGTTGTTAAAGTAGATGATTTCACAAATGAAGGACATTTGTTGGAATTTTCTGATTTTCCTTCTTCATATTTGCATCCAAGTTGGCATAGCTATTGCCATGAATCATTATGTGTTGCTTAGAGGAATGCATTTGTAATGTTTTTCTTGTCCTCATACAAGGTGAAATTGTCTCTTAAGTATTGGCTGCCTGTCACATTTCATAGAGAGCAACATAAATATTCAGACTTCATGGCATTTAATAATAATGATCAGTTACATCTTTTCATTTATAACTCAAAGTCAACGAACCAAAAGGATGCTACCACAAGAATACAAGACTATAAACTTATAATATAAAGGTTTTGCCATAATAAGGTTTCATGAATTTTACAGTTCAGAATAATTTACAACAAACTTAAATATTTTCTTATAACAGGACATAACTATAAAACCATAAAATTACATATTTTAATCAGAAAAAAGATAAATCCTACATGTCACAGACACCAATCCCCTAAGACTAATTATATAAAATCTTAAAAATCTTAGGTTTAAATTGTCTTAACTTCTGGAGTTACAAAATAGTAAATTCACTTTGTTGTTTAAGACCATGTTGAAAGTTATTTTAGTCTTTTGTTGTTGGTTTTTATTGAAAGTCAAGTGATTTATTACATCCATAATTTGGTTAAAATTATGTTTTTTATTAACACTGTGTCTTAGTTAGGGCTTATATTGCTGTAATAAAACACTGTGATCAAAAATTAACTTGGGGAAGAAGAGTTTATTTGGCTTATACTGGTAGGTAATAGTCCATCCCTGAGGGAAGTCATGGCAGGAATTCAGTCATGGTAGGAACTTGGAGACAGGAACTGAAGCAGAAGCCATACAGGAACACTTTATATTGGTTTGCTACCTATTGCTTGATTCACCGGTTTTGGCTTTCTTTTATCACCAAGGACCACCTGCACTAGGATGGTACCACACACAGTGGGCTGGGCCTTCGTAATTCAATCAATAATTTTAAAATGCAGTACAAACCTGCCAACAGGCAAATATTATAGATGCATATTTTTTTCAATTTAGAGTCAGTCCCTCTTTCCAAATAACTCTAGCATATGTCAAATTGACATAAAACTATCCAAGACATTCTGTAATTAGGGATAATTCTATGAACTAACTATGGAAATCCTCTAAGGAACCATTCATTTTCTTTGTAAAAGCAAATAAATATTTTCTATCAATCACTCTGTCGATACAAAATATCCCTTATATTTGGTCATAAATTTTTTGATCCCCAGTTAATTGGAACTAAGAGGATAAAATAGGAGCCTATTGAGTCCCCATTATTTTTTATTTGTTTAAATAAAGAACAGGAATCACCTATATTCAAATATATAAACTTTTCATAAAGGCCATTCTCTCTGTATAATCTTGAAATCATCTGTACCATATCTATCTTCTTTCATAAATAGGCTCATGCAACATAGGACTCATATATCTTACACTAAGATGTCATTGGTTAAAGAAACATATTTAATACCTTCTACAACTGCCAATAAAGGCACTCCAAAAATAAGAAGTTTGGAATATATGTTGTTTTAATAACTACCACACAAGTGTTCTCCACCATTGAAAATCTCAAATAACCTACTCATATATAGTTTTTCCAAGTAAGATTGTACTTTCCTCATGAACTTTCAATCAATGGACAATAAAGAAAACTCATTTAAATATCATTTCAATGCATACTGTACAAAAACAATATGCTAAACTCTCTTTTTCCAAATAGTAGGAAGAAATAATACTGAAGCATCTTTAGTTTTTTCACTAATGAGATCATCCTGAGAGCCCCTGCGTCAGTTTCTTTCACTAAGTGCTGGGGTCTGTAATTACAGTCTGATGCTGCTATCATGGAGGACACCAATGTGAATTTTGAAGAATTAATTTGATTTGAGGATATTCTTTTAAGAACAAGATGCTGAAAATGGGACCAGGAATGGGATCCAGTAGGTATTAGGGGAGGAAGACAGAAAGGAGGGTGAATATGATCACAGTATATTATATATGTATATGAGTTTCACAAAGAATAAAAAAATACATATAAAACTGTATCAATTTAATAATAGCTGTCAAAATATGTAATATTAAAAACAAATTGATGTCATCTTCACCCATTTCTACTTCCATAAGACAGAAGTATTACTGTAGTCTGGTTTATCCATAAATAAATAAATAAATAAATAAATAGATAAATAGATAGATAGATAGATAGATAGATAGATAGATAGATAGATTTTTACCAAGGTTCTAATCTGAACACATTATATTCCTTTCTCTGCTATACACTTCTGAGGTGGAGCATAACTGAATAATTCAAACAGATGGACACTTCAGGCTTCTGTCTTGCTTTCCTTTATGACTTAAATCTCAACCTACAGTACAGAGCTAATGAAAGTACTGGGATCATAGGTGAAATTACCCTTGTTGATTCCTGGTATGTGCCAAAGCCATACGATTATAGGAAATCTAGACTAGCTCCTTACTCTTACTGAGTCATCAACACTTAAGTAGAGCTGAAAAATTGGGGAAAACAGTCAGTTTTACCTAGTGCCTGCACTAGAGCAAGGCACAGAAATATATAATTAGCTGAGCAGTTTACAGAAAATTTGAAAGAAATTGTAATTAGGAGCTAGAAAACTAAAATTCTCACTTCAATCTACAGACAGCTTGGTTGGTCAAACTGTCATGATTGACAACTTGCATGACCATCTGGCTCTTGATCAAAACTTTAGCTGTATGGGAACTGTTGTGAAGAAATGCAACCATCATGTTTGTTAGCATTCATTTTTTGCTTTTACTAGAGCACTAAATATGAGAGATGAGTTCAGGTACAGAGAAATATTGACAGTTTTCAGACAGAATATAAGATAATAAAGTCCAGAAGATTGTCATCTTGCCAGGATAGTTAAACAAGGTGCCTCTAGTTCACAAGTCTTGTAAAAAAGTCAAAAATAGTTCAGTGATAAATCTCTTGCAAGATTCTTAAAAAAAAAAAAGTTACTTTGCCTCTGACAAAGCACAAATAAAAGACCTTCTTTACCCAGATCCATAGTTTTAGATAGCTTCGGGTTGAGTGAAAAGAAACAGAGATGAATAATTTAACAAAAATTAATTCTATTATAAAATTTATGTGTAGAAAAAAGAGGTTACTTCAAAACAAAACCAAAAAACTTCATAAACAAGCAGAACAAAATCCCACTTGGTATATTTACTTAATGTATATGTGTAATTGTGTGTGCTTGTGTATGCATGTATGTGCATGTGTATTCATTCACATTGCGTGAATATGTATATGAGTTTTTGTGTTAATGTGTGTTTAAGGCTTCACTCAATGAAACATATGTGGAAACAGAGAGAAACTTCCTTGGTTTGATTTGCCTCTTTTACCATGTGGGTCTGAGGGATTGAATGAAAAGCTTTCACTCCAAAATGGTCAATAGCTGAAATAAAATTTTCAACATAAGCATTCCTCCAATATAGGCATAATCCTTGTCATTCCTCAATTGGATAATGAACAGGGGGCAACTTCAGCATGATAAGTAGATACTAATTCTCTCACGTACAAACATTATCATACACAAGCCAGAGACAGTTCATATTTATTATCTCCATTTTGAGCAGGGATTAATCTCTGTATTACCTTTGGTCCTCAGCACAAAGAAAATTCTATGAAAAAAGATTGATAGCTCTACTAAATAATGCCAATGTAGAGATGTATTAGAAAATGATTTTGTTTTTACTATGTCCATTGATAAAAATAATAGAATTTTGCCTCTAGGTCCCCTGGAATGTTTCTAGCCAACATACACCACCAAGAATGAGTTTCCTCCTATGGAGGTGTTCTTAAGTGGTCATTTACATTGTAGGTGGTGTTTGACTTCAACTTTAAAAAAGTTTATTTAAAGAATTATTTGTGACAATATATGACGATCACTATTTCACCTACCCCACTTCCTAGGCAATCCTCCCCACCTCCTCACATATCCAACTGCACACATCCATTCTACTTCATCTATAGAGAACAAATAAATTCAAAACAAAAAGAAAAAAGAAAAAAGAAAAGAAAAAGCACAAGAAACACACACACAACCAAAACTAAAAAAAAAAAAAAAAAAAAACACACAACAAAATTTGAAACCACCAAGTACAAGTAAAAGAATACTAAGAGCAAAAATAAAACAAACAAATAAATAAAATGCCCAAACACAGTTTTGTAGAACAAAAGTTCTACAAAAATACATTTGAGTTTGTTGTCTGTTGTCCATTGACACCTAAGCATGGGGTCTACCTTTAATTGAGATTAGTATACCTATTGAGACTCTTTTGGGGAAAACTAATTTTTCGTTTGCAAGTGAAAATCAATTGCAGATAGATTCTTAGCTAGAGATGGGGACTTGTGCCCACTTCTTTCTCTCTGTACTGGAACCCCATAGAGGGGTTGAAACTATTCAGACCCTGAGCATGCTACCACAGTCTCCATGAATAAATAGGTGCCTTAGTCCTGCTGTGTCTGGAAGACATTTTTTCCTTGGTGACATCCTTCCCCTCTAGCTTTCACAAACTTTCTGGTATCTCTTCCCTATTATGCCCTGAGTCTTGAGAAGAGGTGTTTGGTGAATGTACACCATTTAGGACTGAGTGTTCCAAAATCTTTCACTTTGCACCTTGTCCAGTTGTGGATCCCTGTATTAGTTCCCATCTACTGAAGGAATAGACTTCTCTGATGATGGCTGAATGAGACACTGATGAGTATAGCAGAATTTCCTTAGGAGTTATTTTATTGCTACCATCCTTTAGCAACAATAGTATTTGGCTTTCCCCTAGATCTGTGGTCTATCAAGTTTAAGGTCCTCGGCCACCAAAGCAACATCAGACATGGGTTATAACTCAGAATTTCCCCCTAAACCTCTCAGTCCTCCCCAACCCTTATCCCTTCTATGAAGATCCATTTCCTTCCTGTCTTTCATCAGGAAACAGGTTTCTAAGGAAAACTTAATTCTAAGGCCTTAAACCTTTTATGTTGATTTTCTTTAGGTCAATAAATTTTCAGAAAATTTACATGATTATACTTTCCTATTAAATGCATATTTTCCAAATGCCTCATTATGGCTTGGAAGGACTTCTATCCATAAAAGACTTTCTTTTTGTTGTTGTTTGTTTGTTTGTTTTTGTTGTTCTTGTTTGGTTTTTTTTCTTTTTCAAGACAGGGTTTCTCTCTTGTAACTCTGCCTGTCCTAGAACTTACTCTGTAGACCAGGTTGGCCTTGAACTTATAGAAATATGCCTGTCTCTGTCTCTCAAGAGCTGGTATTAAAGATGTGCACCACCCCACCACCCTGCAGTTTAGGGCATTTCATAGAAAAGTAGATACAGAGATACATGATAACATAGTCACATACTTATATGTGTCATGTATACTGACAAGACCAAATCTTGCCATCTTATTCATTTAATTGACAGCTAACAAGACAACCTTATTAATGATATCAGGAAGCTAAGAATTATAAAGATTAATTATATTTTCTAAATAAGGATTTTCATAGATATATTTAAAAGACTTATTTTTAAAAAATGACAAAAATTGAGTTGTTTTTAGTGATTTTTAACAATAATAAATTTGTGATAAAAATAATCTTTATTTCACTTTCTGTAAAACAAGTGGATTAAACATCTTTTCCACATCTTTAATTAAAAATTTGAGTTAATTCACAATGAAATGCCAGAAATCACAAAAGGGAACAGAATAAAAAAGAAAAAAAAATCTGAAAATATGGAAAGATTCAGAAACAATAGTGAGTAGCAAATTCCTTAGTAGCCTAGAAAAAATGTGCTAGAAATGAGACGGAAAGACTGCACTTATACCAGACTACCAGACCACTAAGTTCTCAAAATGTGATATCATGGTTCACAATGGAATACATGGATAATCCAAGCATTTGAAACTCATGTGATTATCAGAATGTTGTGCTCAACATATTTGAAGCCATGCAACTAGTAGAGAATTTCATCTCCTATTAAAAGCCTTATACACACAAAGAACCAGTAGGAAAAAAGAAAGAAAAAAAAATATATATATATATAATTTTAAAAAGAAAATCCCTGACATCCATATAGACACAGAAACATGCATGTTCACACACTCAGGAATCATGTAAAAAACCAAAACTGGGGCCCATAATTTACAAATATATGCAAAGGATCAATACGGTAGAGAAAAAACAAACATTTCAAGACAAGGAACTTCCAAAGATGCTACTGAGCTCATTTTCTGTTGGCTCTCTACTGTTGAGAATGCAGCCAATCCTTACAGGAACCGAACACAACTGGCAAAAAAAGAAAGAAAGAAAGAAAGAAAGAAAGAAAGAAAGAAAGAGAATTCTGCTCTCTAGCAGCTAGTCTGGGAGTGTGCCTCTGCTTATAAGTGCTTAGGGAGTGTTCTTACTGCTTATATATGCTATGGAGTGATACATTTCTTCATCTGGTCTATTTCATATACTTCCTGAAGCTTTTGAATTTGGAGAGCTTCTCTGAAAGTTGGAATGTTTCACCCTCCTTGTAGAACATGTAAGAACAATCTTCCTCCAAGATGGAATATTTAACTCAGATCTTCTGAGTTACACATACTCAACAGTAACTCCAGTTTGAAGGAGTAATATGTCCTATTATGGGCTCAATGGGCAGCAGAAACACAAGTCATGCACATAATACATGAAGATAACTACAGATACACATACAATAAAAATAAATATATCTAAAAATAAGACTTTAAACAAATAAGCTAAAAAATCAAATTCAAGCTATAATTTGATCTTATTTTATGACCACCATTTATCATCTAATTGTTTTGAAACCTTTTTAACATGAAGTTCTTACACTTGTAGTGACAATTTAGGAGCTTTTGTGTTTAAATGAATTTCAATTTACATTTTATTTACAGTGAATTATTGTTGGGAGCCGAGTTGAAATGCCATTACAAGATGGCCGGTTTCCTGCTTCCGGGTTCTTCTTGCTCGCATTTGGAGTAAACAAGTTACAGTGCAGGCGCAGGTGAGCAGTCCTTGCCGCCTCCCTCCATGCTAATGAGGGTCTGGACGAGTATCCAATCATTGACGGTCACGTAGCTCTATGCTCTATATAAGCAGGGTGCTTTTTGCAATCAGGGTCTTTCGCTCTCAACACTTAATTGAACTGCTGTCCTCAATAAAGCGTGAACCAGAAGAATCCTGTGTGCGGCGTCTTCCTTGCAGGCGAGGCGGGCGTCCACAAATTATAATACATAAAATTAAACATGTGTCTAAGTTGTAACTTTTCTGTAAAACAGAAGTTCTCAATCTGAGGGTTGTGACCCATTTGGATATCGAATTATAATCCTTTTGCAAAGTTGTCTGTGACCACCTGCATATAGAATATTTATATTGATTCATAATAATAATAAAATTACAATTATGAAGTAGCAACAAAATAATTTTGTCATTATGGGTCAATATGAGGAATTGTATTAAAGGGTCATAGCATCAAGAATGTTGAGAAACACTGTTATGGATCATTAGAATGTACTTTTCTGACGCAATGAAGTTTATTGGACTTTTATTGGAAGTTTTACTGGACTTTTTTTGGTTTTGTTGTTGTATAATTTTAATTATTTAATTTTATATAAGATAGGTTCTGCCCAAAACATCACACTTTATGAAGGCAAATGTACTACAGTGTGTTTCCTTTAAATACACACACACACACACACACACACACACACACACACAAACACACTCACATGCAAAGTTTGGGCATAAGAGATGGCTCAGGGCATACCAGCACTGGCTGCTCTCCAAGAGGTCCAGGATTTGATTCCCAGAAGACAGGGCAACTTACCAACATCTATGACTTTAGTTCAGGGGTTTCAACATACTCTCTGGCCTTCATAGAAAACAGACATCCAAATGGTTCATAGAGATATATACATTTAAAATATTCATACATATAAAGTAAAGTAAAATAAAATAAAATACAGTATAATAAAGTAAAAAAATAAACATCAAAATACATGATTCATTTAGTGGTTGACAGGAAAACATTTTACTCTTATTTATATTTAAAATCTTACTGTTTTGAAGGTGTTTTAAGACACCTTTGTATACAAGCTTGCATATTTATATAGGCATAGACCTATATAAACATATACCTATATACCTATAGTTAGATATATATCTATATTTATATAGATATTCATAAATCACCATATTATTTATGTAACTTGAATATATTTTTACAGTGTTTGTTCTATATATTCTAACTAGTCAAGAAAATAATTTCTTGATATTACAAAAGAATATTAATCTAAAATTGTGTCTCCAGGTCTTGTTTGATTTACATTGCTTTACTAAATTGGAAATTTAATTTATATTCACAGGAATTAATTTTCAAATTCATTTCTAATCTATAACATTCTGGTATTTGAATATCAAATATGTTTTGTGATTTGTCTCTTCAAATCCTTGACAGTACAATATTTGTGATCCAGTACTATCTTCGCATTTCTAACTACTTATTAGCAATATGAGAAGCATGAAATGGTATCTTTGGTTAGGAGTTCAGATATCTCATATGTTCTTTTCTAATATGTGTGATTAGTCTCTGTGCTTTCAACAGATGATGAGTCTTTACAAGGTATAGTCCTATCTTCTGCAATCTGATTCTTAACATTATGTTTTGCATGTATCAGATCATTTATTCACTGATAGAATGAGGAACAATGTATAAATTCTGGTCATTATTCATTTTTTAAAGGTAGCAGAATGACATATGTGATCTTTGTTAAAATGCATTAAAGCCGTAGGTGCTGATGAAACAATTGTATCATAGAAGTCCATTTGGTTTCATGTGTTTTCTTAATTTATGTTTAGATTCATATTGTAAGTAAAATCCATGAATATTTCTGCTTAGGAAGATTTTATTTTATTTCATCTACATTCTTCAGTTTTATGAGATATTAATCCCAATGACTAATTTCCTGTATTAAAAATTTAATATTTTCACCATCTATCTTGGTATGACAGGACTCATTACATTTTCATTGTTAAATATATAGCTCAATTCCCATTATTTTACCATTACTTATATATAAGTGCTTGCCATATGCAAACATTAGCTTCACTGATTTGCTATGACACAGTTTCCAGGCCAGTGGACATCACTGAGTAATATTTGAGAAGATGTTTACCATCACAGATATCTACTTTTATTAAATTTATTTCATCTTCTAGATGGATGGAGACACTAAGTGCCTAGAATTTAATTGATTTTAGTAAAGCTATTCACCTATACTTTATATGAGTGTGTCACATAAGATTCTATTTACTATATATTTAAAGTATAAAGAACTCAAAGTTTATTAATTAATCTGTCTTTTCAAAATAATTGCTCTGAAACTTGTATCTGAAAGCTGTTTCAAAGCCTTAAATTGCTGAAAATATTTAAGTGTCACCATTTAAATGCTGTAAAAATAGTTTGGTTTTGATCCTAGATGACACAGAACGTAAGTAATCTCTGAAGTCTTCATCTGAATCCCAAATTCACAAATAACAATCTTTCAATCAAAATCAACCCTGACATTGTTTTACTCTGTTTACAGCTTCATAAAGGATTAGATTAGTGATGAAATATCACATATTTTGACACTGACGCCGAAAGACAAATAGAGGAATTTACACTTCAAGGAAATGATATCCTTCAAACATGCCTGACATAAAGAAACATGATGATGGAGTGTGGCAATCTGAAGTGTGGATACCAACTGTGTTAAATGCAGGATGTGGGGAGCAGAAAGTCATTGATGCTAACTGCTTTGTCAAGATGACATAAGTTGTCAAAGAAAGGTTAGAAAACAGAAATCTGTGTCTTAAATGAAGACACTTTTGATACTTTAATCAATATTTCCAAGCCACTGAGTTGATACTTCTTGATGTTTATATACTAATAATAAAAAGAAATCTAATTACAAATTCAATTTATCCTGAACATTTCATGAATATTATGGGCTTATCTTTTGTAATAATTTTGAAAATATTTTCTGGTTATCAGAAAATATTCTACAGAAGTTTCAATCTAGATAATAAAGCAAATAGTGAAAGCAAAGTGCTTTATACATTTAAACTTTACAAAACTACCTGTGACCATAAGCCTGAACTTGAAAATATTTGTGATTTCTCAGTTGATATTTCATTTGAAAATTAGTGAAATATAGAAACACTTTAAAATGATTTTTTTAAAAGCTCCATTACCTACTGAAGGAAAAGAAGCTGTTGATCTTAAGGATTTCTCCACTAAGAAACTTTGATTCAATAATTAAAATGTCCATTCTCATTATTATATTATTTATCAATTTTATGTATAATAATTAGAATTTCTTCAGATGTATGTTCACCTAGATGCAGCCCAAAACACATAAAATTATTCATCATGAGATTACTAAAAAATTTATAAAATGCAATTGTCTGATTGAAAATAATGCTGAGACAAATTTATTTTCTGTTTTTATTACAGGGGTGCTCTATGTCAAGACTGATCTCAAAGTTATCCTATACCTTTAGCATATATATATATATATATATATATATATATATATATATATATCTCCTATATACCATTGATGCTCATGTTAACATTCTCATCTCAGCCTCCAACTGTCATGTTTTTTTCAGCATCAGCACTTGCATTAATTCAAAAATATTTACACTTTTAATATGGGCTCACTTGTACTATACTTTCATTCTGACACAGTTCATATCTATGTCTTGGACTAGTTCCTATAAAAATAATTTGGTTTATTATTTTTCCTTTGCCCAGTCCAAAGTTTTGAAGACTAAATGATTCATTTATGTGATTGCTTTTAAAAATAAATGTTATGCTAATGATTACATAGTAAGTCTTCACATTAAAAAACTGACTGAAAAATGAGATTAAAACGTATCAGAATAAATTATCATTCTAGAATTTACAAATTTGATGAAGTACTCAAATAGAAAGAATTTAGCAGATAAAAGCAGTAGCTTTTCTAAACGCAATCACATATTGAAGTTTTCCAGTTCTTCATTTACATAGAATAAAGAAAGACAAAGTAGTCTGTCTTTTCCTTAGAACTGAATGAGGTAACCATGTACCATGCATGCACACACTGAAATACATATGAGCGATAAGAGAAAATCATGTCATGAAGAAATTAGAAAGGACCAGAAATTAAAAAGTAGTTTAAATTCTCAAGACAACATAGTTTGTCAATTATTTGTTTTCAACTCATGATAGCTATTGAATTCAACTGTATAGTTATTCTGATGATGTCATCTGATATTGGATGTTTTATATCATTACTTTTGAAATCCATCTTTCACATTCCTCAGGCAAAAATTAAAAGATAGCTCTACTTCTAGTATCTCATTCAATTTATGTAAATTCTTCTATTTGTTCATGTGTATTTTCAATTATCTTACAGTGCTACTCATTTCTGCACAATTGATAGTATTTTCCTCTTACTTAATTTGGATGTCAAACTTTTATCTAAACTGGATTTAATTTATTTTATTTAATCTCTAATGTGATATGACTTTTTCCCTCCCTTTGTACTGTTTCTTTTCTGATTTCAGTTTCCTCCCTTAAGTTCAGAAATTATAAGACTAATTTTAGATATTTCATGCTTTGCTTTTGAACGTTTGCTGTTATTGATATATTTTTCTAACACTTACTTTGTAGTGTCCCATGAGTCCTAATAAATTGTTAGTTTCTGATGTATTAAAGTATTTTCTCATTTCCTTTGTGATATTTTCTTTGATTCATTGATTTTTGTGAAAGTGCTGTTTAATTTCCACTTATTTAAGAATTATTCATTTTTATTCTGTTATTTCTAATTTTACCTCATGTGATTGGCAAATATCTTTTTTTTAAATATAGGTCTTTTTTTGTCCAGGAACTCACTTTGTAGACCAGGCTGGCTTCAAACTCACAGAGATCCACCTGCCTCTGCCTCCCAAGTGCTGGGATTAAAGGTGTGTGCCACCATTGCTCAGCTTTTTTAAAAAAATTAATTAATGTATGTATATATTTGAGTACTTTACATCTGCATTCCAGAAGAGGGCATCAGATCCCATTTATCGATGGTCATGAGCCACCATGTGGTTATTGAGAATAGAACTCAGGACTTCTGGAAAACCAATCAGTGTTCTTAACCACTAAGCTATCTCTTTATCTTAACTAAGGTCTTAAATTGTAATGTAATATATAATTTGTTGTGGAAAATTCCACATGTGTGTTCAAGAAGTATATGTGTCTTTAAAAGGTAGATAGATGGACCTGGGTAAAGATGGTGAAACTGTGATAAGAATATATTATATGAATACATGTATTCAGTATGATATATATTTAAAGAAGTATGTGTGTGCTACTTATGAATAATTATCCTGTCTCTTTTAAGGAGTCTGCTTACTTTCTGGCTCATATGTTTATTTTCTCATGTGTATTTCGCTGATTGTCCTAGCAATTATAGAAGTAGTGGACAGGGTCATTAATACTGTGTAGTACTTTTTACTTTTTTAATTTTGCCAACGTTTTTGTCTTTAATTTTGTGTATTGTTGAATGTGTATATATTTAAAACTTTTCTAGCTTCTTTCTGTATCACATCTTTCACTAATATATTTTAACATTTTACTAAGGATCTTCTAAGTGTTTTTATTATTTTCTTTCTGGTACTACTATTGCTAATAAGCATTCTTTTTTATCATTTACACAGAATGGTCTTTTATGTTCAATCTATTTGTGTCTTTCATTGTAAAATGAGTGTCCTGGAAGATAATGGCTAAGTAAATCTTCCAGTGTCCTCTGCCCACAGACATAGGTGTTAGGTTCTCTTCTCTGACCAACTTTCCTCACAAAAACCTGATGAGAGGCTGTGGGGACGTTGTTTTAATATAATGATTTTTTAAATGATCCACATTTCTAAAGAATACAAGGACACAGTATCTGACTCTACAGGTCCCAACTTTAAACAGTGTGGTAAAAAACCTATTTGATTGGGGAAGAGGATGCATGCTCAAAAGGATTTAAATACAGGCCTTAAAGGGAAACCTATTGCCAGGAAATCTACCACAAACCAGTTACCCAACAGGGTATCAGGATGTCACTTCCTAAGCAAGGCATGAGGAATGAGCATCAGTAACTATATTAAGCTGAAGTCTAAACAAGGGATTTATGTCAAGATAAAGAAAGGCTATGCTTGCTTTGAGGCAAACATATACTGTAGCACACACTTCTGTCCAGGTGTTATTCCTGCTTACTGAGATTATCTATCTGTAGGCTAAAAGGAAAGGCCCTTCACACATCAGGTGTTCCTAAATGGAGTCTCAAGATCCTCAGTTGCATAAAAGTTCAGCAAGTTAGTAGAACAAATGGCCTTACCTTAATTGCTGCCGGCCTTGAAACGGGTCTAGGCCATCGAACTCTCCCAGACTGTGTGGGTTCCCCTTTTGTAAAATTGTTTATGACCAACCATTTGCAGCAAAGAATAGTCTTCATTGCACATCTCCCAACATTCTGCAACTCAGCCATCCTGGAAGACAAATGCTTGCTAGGCAACAGATCTGTCAGCAGACAGGTAACTCTGCTCCAGTGAAGCATATGGTGTTTTCAGTCTTCTTCATCATCAGTTGTATTGATGGCCTGGAGTGCAACTGAAACTGTGAAGAAACTTAAATCTCTGCTGCTACTCAGTGGAGCAGTTGATTTGATGGATAAGGAATAACATCTACTAAGATAATCAAAGCAACAATGAAACCCTGTTTGCTAATATAGGGCAGATCAGTAAGCATGTGACTGTGCCTTAGAATCTGGTGATTTATTGCTATGACTTGCCATTGAGAATATCCTATTGAGTTCTACCTTAGCCCAATACATGTAGAATAGAATCTCTTGGTCTCTCTGGTTTATGATATAGACACAGTCTCTATATCTTTGATTCCAATGTTTTCCAGCACCATTCATAGACCAGTTGATTTTGGTCAAAATCAACAGTAGTCTGTACATTTGCTTGATGAAAGAGGAGCAGAGGTCAAAGAAAAAAAAAAGTTCTTTACTGAACCTCACATACTCATTCTGTGACTGAGATTTAATAGTAAGAATTCTTCTAACGTGCTCTCTACTTGCATATTTAATAACTCTGATTTATATTTCATTTGCATGAAGAATGCTGTGACAGGATTCTAGAATCAGTGGACCAGACTCAGAAACAAAAAGCATGAATAGATCCATAGAGTGGAATGAGTTTGACTCAGTAATCAGTTTCCCAAAAGAGAAGACTGCACCTAGTCATTTACCTAGTTTGAATTCCCACTTTGAAATATTTGAAATGTGCCTAACACTAAAGAGTGAAATGAGTACACATTCCTCCTAAACTTTTCAAAACAATTAAAGAGCAATGAAGCTGTCTTTCTTCATTCCCTGTGGTCAGCATTCCTGACATCAAAAACAAGGATAGCATACCAAAGATTTAGCAGCAAAGATATGCTATGTGTCTTGATGCAAAGATTGCCAAGAAACTGTTACTAACCATGTGGAACAGTACATTACAGGATTAGCACAGTCTTCAAATGAAATTTATTTAACATCTTTATTTTAAAAATCCAAGCATATAACCAATAAAGCAAGAATAGAGGCAAGACATCACTTATAAGTAAGAAATTTAAAAAGTGGAAATCTGAACTATAATAAACCACCACTCTGAAAATATATATGTACATGTATGTATCACAGAACCAACCAAGTATCATGATCCTTTAAACCCCAGTACTTGCGAGGCAGAAACAGGTAGATCTTTATGATTTGAAGGCAATCTTCATCTTCATACTGAGTTCCTGGTCAACCAGTGCTAAATTTTAAGACTGTGTCCCAGAAAACAAAATAAACACTAAAAATAAGAATTAGCTACAATGTGTGAGTTCAGCTATAACTCGACATTTTATTAATTCATTTAATATGATACAATTATTTTGGAAAGCAGTGGGGGAGTGATTCTTAACACAGAAAGTTAGGAATGATTATTATAGGGTTAGAAATCTTCTTCAATACTCATAGTTATAAAAACTAAATTCAAATGAAAAATGATTAAGGTTGGCAATACTCATAAGAATTAAAATGTAGAAACACTAGTGTTCACCACAGATGGATAAATATAAATGCAACACATGATATATACCTTCAATGGAATATTATTCAACCTTAAAATTGTAGATATAAGTTCACCAGATGTAGCTATTGGTTCAGGGCAGATGACAGTTTGTTTTTTTCTCTAATTCAACCACAAGTTCTAGCCTGGAGCCCTGGGAATGTTTCAGCCTCCATACAATCTAGAACATTTAAGCCTCCACTTCTTACAGTACTGCCCTTATTAGCTCCCTCTGAACTCAGACGCTTCAGACTGCTTCTTTGTCTGTGAGCTCTCACTGCCGCATTATGCCTGCTATAACTGACTTTTCTGTAACTGACTGACTGTAACTCCTCTTCAACTGACTCTTTAACTAACTGCTGTTAACTGAACTCTGTGACTGACTCTGTTGTAACTGATTCTGTAACTTACTCTATAAGTGACCCTTCTGTAACTCTCTTTCTGAGTTGAAACCTATGTTATATATCATGAGAGTGGGGCATGTCTGACTCACTTACTCTGACTCACTTTGCTAAGTTTTCCTCTCATTAGTCACTTTGTCTGCCATTCACTCTGACTCATCTCAGATGTCACATCCTGTATGACACTGAATCCTGAACTATGCTTCCTGTCTCTGCTTCTGTTTTTCTTAGGGATTAAAGGCATGGACCACCATTGCCCTCTGAATGCTGGGATTAAAGGTGTGCCTATATTCCATCCAGACCGCATAGACCTCTGAATGTAGACCCATAGAATATTGACCATTAGTAGCTTTCACACAGGCCTATTTCTCCTCATAAAATGAAGGCTATTTTCTTTCATGTGCCAATATCAATGAAACTAAAGATATTATTCTAAATGAAATAAGTCAGCCATATGTATACTGATGATACTTTTATTGGAACATGAGTCACTGTATAATATACATGTATGCATGGAAATCATATGTATCATGGCATACATATCTAATAGGATTAATCTCAGAATATAAGATCAGTTTTCAGAAAGTTCTTGCACTGTACGACACACATTCATGTGATCCTAGCACTCACCTCTGTCCCTTTTATTGTACAGATTTTCTAACATTTGAGTTATATATGAAATACTGTTTTTTGACTATTACCTTAATAAACCACAGTCTTTATCATGTCAGTAATATGATGTAATGAATGTATGATTAATAAAGGCTAAATAAACATCAATGAACCTTACATATTGAATGATTTCAGTATGTAGAACTGTTTTTCTGTGACTTTTTATTATGAAATGTACAATTTATTTTTTCATATCAGATCATGTTATCTTCATTTAGCCTTTATCTATCACATTTCCCACTTTGATATTCAAATTCTTTTTTACTCCTGAGAACTGATAAGGAAAGGACATTTTTACTGAACTTTGTATTTAAAAATCAACCTCTCATAAAAATGAGGCTGGTGACTCCCTCTTTTAGTGAAGAAGCACTAATGGCTACAAAATGAAAAGAAAAACTTCACATGTGTAGAATTGGGAGGGCTTAATTACTGATCCACACATAAAATGTAAATCTTTAGAATTTTTAATCTTATATGTATTTGTCTACCTGTTAATAATTTTAGAATGTATTCTCAGTTCCTGGAGATGTGAGCTTCAGTCTTGGTTTTGCCTTTAGCTCCATTTTCTTACTCTATCCTGTCAAGATTTCTGGGACTAAGAGTTTTCTTCCAAAAAAAAAAAAAAAAAAACACAAGAAATTATGATTGGAATAATGATTCCTACCACAAGGTATATACAGTAAAATCTCATTGAAATAGATTTTTAACAATCAAGACTCAGCTTTAATTAATTAGTTAGGGTACAACTTACAATTTATCTTGTAATTCAAAGTATTTGAAATAAATACTGTATGATGAAACCACAGAAATATTACTTCAAATTTTTCTTCTGGTTGTAATACTCTTAGAATCAATGACCAAGAGAATGCCTACACATGCCCAATGTAAGGAGTTAGATCGATATATAGAATCATTTTTTAATTAAACTATGATATGGAAGTTTTATATTCATATATACAATCTGATTGAGAGTCAGTTCTCGTAAAATAAATAACCCCCATATGCAATGCCTACTTTAAGCCAATGTAAATTTAGGGCATTCAAGGTCTTACTTCCTTTATAAGTTTGCTTCGTTAATCTGATATTAACATATGTATTTACAATCCTCCTAAGAATCAAATGCCTTCAAATTTATATATTGAAACTTACATGTTTTCACTCACACATAAACAAAGAAAACAATATTTTATCTCTGTATTATTCTGTATCCTTTAACGTTAATGTGAATTGTGAAGACATTTATATATGAATCTCACAACTATACTGAATGATCAATTTCCTCCAATGTGGATAAAAAACAGATGCAAATGTCCCTTCCATCCATGTCATTAAAAGATAGCCTCTTTGGTATTTTTTCAAAGGTTGCTGAAGCTGAGAGGGGCTCTCATTATTAAAGCTAAAATCGCACATAAAGCTCTCATAAATGTGTTGAAAGTGAGATATATTTTACTCTATTTAACATTTATGCAGAAATTTTGAAAAGTGCACTTTTATTAAAGACTCCTTACAACAGTCTGATGCTCTTTGTGCTTCAAGACTGACTTGGAAATGGACAAATTAAGGGGCAAGGAAGCCAAGGTTTGTGCAAGATCTTGAGGCAGTCAAGCAGCAAAGAAGAGTCCAAATTACCATTCAGAGACCTGACATTTCCATCATGTTGTTTTCCTTCCATGAGTCTCTCTAGCCATTTTTCCCTGAGAGGCAACAATTTGAGGTAGAATCAGATATATAGTATTTATATGTAAGGTTGGTAATTTACTGATTGCCATTTTCAAAATCTTGAGCAATGACAAACTGCCACAGTGTCGTTTCTGAATCTAAAATCTATCCTTATGCTCATGATTGCTCTTCTAGTCACACATATAGTCAGTTATTATTACTTCAAAATTGTTTTACCTATATTCTTGTTTCCTATGGGAAACTCAGAGTCTAAAAGACTGCAAGACAGGTAGTGAACCCACAAATACACGAAGCAATAGCAGAGGGAATCCAAGAGGAAAATAACTATGTCTCTTAAATGTTTGGTTGTCTGATTTTCTTGGGATTTATCATAATCTAATAAGACCTTTATGATTCAACAGTGATTTAAAAGATTGATCTGGCAAGAAGATAAATTCTGCCTTCTATATTACCATAAAATATCCAGGGGCATCCATTAGCTTGGTTGAATTATAGAAGGAGCATGAGACAGTGATGGTACTTTTGAATGGCATATTTTCATATTGATTTGAACAAATGTCTCTCTCCGCTTGCTACAGTACTCCTGTGTCTGCTAAGGCAGACTTGGAAATTGCTTTTTTTTTCTGAGCACAAATGTTTTCTTCTCCTAACTTCATATATTAGGACTAATGTTTTCCTTTTAATCTCATTTTTTGTACTATTCTATTTGTTTTATTTTACTTGGATTATTTATTATATAACTTATTCCTGAGTGTAGCAAATATATAAACCAATTAATATTCATAGAATTAGTTTCACGCTTAATATTACTTCATAATATTTATTATTATTATTGGGGTAACAGGTGATTTCCTTTTTGCCTACATTGAACTCATTCTGGTGATTGCTAATGCTTTGACCTAAAATTAAATATACAGACCTTATAATACTATAATTTCTATTGCATATAATAAATTTATTTCTTTACTGTATAATATACTTAATTATAATACATTGTAGGGCTTGCTCATTCTATACTTGATACTTTTAAATTCTGTCCCATCATGAGCCTGAAGTTTCATCAGTTTTGAAGTTCTATCTGTTCATTCACTGTTGTAGGTGGCCTATGTGCATCTGAACCAAATCAAGAGGGAATGGAAAATGTTTTATATTCTTAAATTAATGAGCCAACACAAAATGTTGTCCTTCATTTCTCCATACTTTAAAATAAGCAAATATTGAAGGTTAAAAATTGTGTAGCAAGTGCTAACCTTGTTTTCCTCTAATAAAAAAATATAGCACATAGATATTCATATACACACTTACGTATATGCACACTTCAGTAAAAGTGATGTAACATATTAAATTCCTCTGCTTCTAAGTAATTTATTTTAAAAATGAACCAGGCATCAAATATTTTTTGCTGGCTTTACTCTTTCAATACATAAGCTTTCTCCAAAGTATTTTTTCCTGAGCAAATTCCTTACATTAAGCAACTTTAAAGATGAGAACTTTGAACACATCAATTTTCTTTTCCATTTTATATTCGTGTTTTTCCATGTATATCTGATATATTTGCCAACAGGCTACAACTTGTGATGTGGATTTAAAATCCATTCTAGCCATCTGAAGTTCAGAGTGACACACTACTATTTTCACACATATTTTATGTTATTGGATAATAGATGTTTGGAATGTAAGCAGAAATCAAAGCTATAAGTGCCAAATTATAATATAGAAAAAGCTGAAGTATTAATATTGTCTCAATCCTAAGAAATATGACAGCCATTTTAATAATAACCCAAATTGCTTAGGGGTACAACATTCTATTTTTAAAATTAGTAATTTTTTAAAGAATTTTGATCAGTGTGTTTTGGTCATTTTCATCCATCCCCCTCAGTTCCACCCTTCTTTCTCTACCCAACTTTGTAACCAAATTTATACATATCATGTCTAATTAGTGTTGCCTATATATTCTTGGTTTTATGGTAATCCATTGGAGTATGCTCAAATTATCAGGGGTTACACTCATTTAAAAATCTGGCTCTCCCTCTCACAAAAGCTATTATCCATCATAGCACCTTTTGTACAGGAAAGGAATTTCATGGCTGATTTATTGCATGTCTATATTTACATAGTATAAAATTTTGCAGTTTAAAGATTTATTTAGGTACGCTAAAGTGAAATGTATGTTTTGAAACCTATCCTTTCATTTCTAAGTCACATTTAATGCAAATGTATGATTCCTGTTTTGTTTAAAATATCATTCTTAATTGTCATAACACCAACTGCTTTGGAAAATCTTAGATTTAAAAGATTCAAAAAGTTGAGAAAGATGCCTTTGCTGCTTAATCTACTATGGCTATTCTGTTACTAAAGCCCAGATCTGTCTACTAGTGTGGATTTTATTAGCTTTACATTGTGATTCTATACCAAAGCAAAGTTGAAGGCTAAAATTCCCACAGTTAATCTCCCCACTAAGGAGACTTAATTTATTCTCTCCCCTTTCTCTTGTCTGATCCTTTTCCATGTTCTTCTACAGGCATAGCCCCATCCTGTCTCTCTTGGAAAGATCCAATATATTTTCTATAAACTGGTCTTTATAAACAAAATATTGATTCCATTTTTATAGAGAACCACTAATACAGAAATTATTGTTCAATTACCGTATCTATGTTCATATCTGCTCTTGTCAATTCATGTATTCCTGCTTTATGTATGTTATGATGATCCACTCTTGAATCCTTTTCCTTCCCCTTGCTATTCATACTAGCATAAGTTATTATCTAATGAGTCATATGAGTGCCTGTGAATCTTGCAGAACTAGAAACTTGTACCCCTTAGCTTTGATAATGACAAAGATTTGGAGGCTGTTGTGGCAATCCTGGAATATCACTATTTGAAAATACATTTGACATTCATGTTTGCTTCTCAGTGTTACTTAAGGTGATATAAGGTTTGTAGCTACAAATTTCATCCGTATCAGATACCTGCTTTGAGATCAAAGCAAGGTAAGATGAAATGGGAACACAATACCACCCATAAAGTGGTCAAATAAATTGCTTCCTCTTGTCGAATAAATTGCTTCTGCTTATTATATATTCACTGCTTCATTCTATCTGTTGTTTTCCTGTCTAAACCTAATGTCTGCTCAAATATCCATTAGGAAAAATGTGTCCCACTTTCTGATACCACCTACTTCAGTGCTATTTTCTTGATTTTGCACCCAAATATCAAATCTTCCCCTAGTTTGTATTTAGAAGTCTTTTCTGAGATGCATGGTAGCACCTGATGGCTCTTTTACTGCCAACCTTAACCTTAACCTCTTTAACTGTAAGACTATCAGGGTAGTTTTTGGCTGAAGGACAGTGACAGCTACAACTTTGTATTTTATGAAGAAAAAAGACAAAAACTCATCACCAGCTACATACACAAGAAAATCTTTGAGCACACAATGAGGTCAATTTGAATGTAATCCTTCTGCCAACAAGATTAAACCATGAAATCCATTCTACATTTGCAGAGTAAAATTAGCATTCAAACATCAAGAAATGCATATGTTATTTCCATGCCAATTTGGTTTTGAAGCTTCCTCACTGCACATAAAAAGCCATGCTACAAATGTGCTACTTGGTATCCTTATGCAAGAAAGCATTGAATGTGAACTACAAATCATTCAAGAATTTTTACCAGTAAATACAGAATTGATTATTATGTACATAAATACAAATTAAAGTTCAGCTACAGGCTTAGCTGTCTTTACTATATGTTACAGTTATTGTAACCATGAATTTTAAAAAATATAAAATATTGGCTATGCTCTTGAAGATGTCCTCCAGTAGCCAAACTTACGGAAACTCCTAAAAGACAAAGTATTCTGATTTCTGATATTTAAATACAAAGCAAAAAATCATTAGTTTTGCCTGTTTTGAAGTTTCTGTGAATTGGCTATAAAGGACTGTTTTTTGTTTTCGTTTCTATGTTATGTATAATGGAATGTTGCATCTGGGTTCCTACATGTTGCTCATGCAAGGAAACCTATTTTCTTAAAAGATGCTCCCATAAACTTTCAATAGACTATTGGTTTCCCCTGGTCCCTCACGGGAACCGTAGATCTACCACAGCTGCTGGGTCTCCCTGCTCACGCATGCCCAGGCCTCACTCTATGTCCAGGAGTGCGAGAGCCCGAGTTTGAGTGACAGGGAAGCACTCAGGGACCTGGCCTGAGTCTTGGGGAATTTCTCGGGCATTCTGACCACCACCGCGGCCTGAGAATGGGGACAAGATGAGAGGAAGCCTCAGGAGATGAATCTGCTGTTCTTCTTTATTGGCGGGCTTTACTCTGTTTATATATCTTTGCCCAGAGGAGACAGGGTCCCAGTACTCTGAGTCAGGAAGTCCCATTAGCATGGGGCAGGGTGGGCACCTGGCCTCATGATCTTTGCAGAGACAAAGACAGAGGGAGGTGTCCAATCAGCCACAGGACAGACAAACACTTGCCAGATTATTTTCCTTTTTTCTCCTTGGGTCCCTCCAGGACAAAAAGAGAAGGAGTTTGCAAAGTGTCCTACCAGCCCTCCTGGCAGGGGCTAGGCACCGTTCTGCTGCTTCAACTGCTCTCCAGCCCCAGAGGTCCCATAATAGACTAGTTTATTTTTGTATGGTGGGCTGACTACTATGATTTATATTTCAATTCTTTATATTTAAATGTATATCTATGATGAATAAAAAACATATACTGAATAAATGAATATTAAAAGTAAACTTACATTCATTTTTATCTAGTAATGACAATTATAATTTTCAGTAGCCTGTTTTTGGTGTTTTTATTTGTTTTCTGAACTCTTTTTCATTTTTAATTGATTTGCCAACATTTTTCTAGTCATATTTGGAATACTTGACATTCTACCCAATTTTTTTTTTAAAGATTTATTCATTATATGAGTGCTGTAACTGCATGTACAACTGCATGACAAAAGAGGACATCTGATCCCATTATAGATTGTCGTGAGCCACTATGTGGTTGCTGGGACTTGAAATCAGTACCTCTGGAAGAGCAGTTAGTGCTCTTAACCATTGAGCCATCTCTTCAGCCCTGATTTTTTTTATACCTATAAAATATCTCTCATTTAATTCAAGCCATTCAAATAGGTGTGTGATATGACCTTGTTATAGATTGTATTTGTAAATATTTATACAATCAATGTTAGTTAACATTTTCTAACTGTGAAGTGTTTCTTCAAGTGCTTTCTCACTTTGGATTTATTGTCTTGTTTATTTATACTGTTTTTGGAGATCTTAAGAAATTCTTCAGAGTAGGGTAAGATGTTCTAGACCACCCTACTAGGCATTTATTACCTTTGTGGCTCAGATTTGTCATATTTCTCTTCTGTTATATGTAGTAGTATGCTCCTGTGGTGGCTCACCAAGAGAGATATGGAGGCATTCTTATATATGCAATTCCTTCTAGACCTCAATAGAGGGAACCACCATCATGGCAAGCACCATACTGAACAATAGAAGCCCAAGCACCTGAGTTCAGGTGTTTTCATTGGTTTAGAACTGCTCAAACGTTGTACTGATAGCACATGCAGATCATGACCAATCAAACATCCCCCACAAAAATCTAACACCTGCAAACAATACAAAACACCAAGACCTAGGGAACCTCTCACCCAACAGTGTACAAAACAGTATTTTATTTAAAACATAACTAAAAATAAACTTCCAAAATAGTTATCAGCTTATCCTATTGACTATAGGAATCATAATTACAGATATTTATTTGTCTTTAATTACAAACAAAACCATTTCTCTTATTCTAAATTTACTTTTATTTATTTATTTATCTATTGTACTATATCAATTCAGATTTAGATTTTTTCTTTTCTATTTGAATATTATTCTTATTTTATTTGAAGAGCACAATTATCCTTTATTTTATACAATATTCTCACTGCTCACTGAATGCTATCAGCATTATTCCAGCCTTTATAGTTGCCATCCCAGTGTCAATTATCTTCCATTGATTATACTGAGAAGTAATTGATGACCTCCTTTTAGGTATATGTCTTTTATGATTGCTGTTTTGAAAATATCTCTGCTTCTCTGTAATTCATCAGTATTTCTAAAGTATTTCCAGGACTTGCAAAAAAAATAAAGTAAATATTACACCTTTTAAGTCTATGGATATTAAGTTTGTTTACAAAGAGAGTAGTCTTCTCTTGTACAAAGGTGAATGCTTATGTGTGTGTATGTATGGATATATGTATGTATGTATACTTGAGTGCAGAAATCAGAGGTTGGTGCCAGATATCTTCTTCAATTGTTTTTACTTTATTTTGAGACAAGACCTCTCATTGAACTAATAGTTTATAAATTTGGGTAAATTACCTGGCCAATCTACTTTTCAAATTTCCTCATTTATTCCACTAAAATATCTTCAATGTTCTTGGACACATTGTTATTCCACTTGTGAGCTTCATTGTTTAAAATAAGTTGTCAAATAACCCAGAATGGGCTGGGAATTACTATTTAGGCAAGAGTAACTTTGGATTCCTGGTTTGTCTATCTTCACCTCTTCTATGGACACAGAAAGTGACTCAGACAATGTCCAGTATCTCTATATGATTAAAATACCTGTAAAACGTAGTGCAAAACATGGTATACCTCAAGGACATATGAAAAATAGATTATAGCTGAAATTATACTAAATAGAAGAAAACAGAATTTATACTAAATAATGAATGAGGCAAGGATATACCATTTCTCCAGTATTATTCAATGTAATTTTTAGCTGGTGCAATAAGAACTGTGTAGATAAATACATGGGATAAAATAGGATAAAATCAGCCTTCTTATTTGTAGATGATAAATTCTATGTACTTGATAACCTTAACACTCTACTAGATACCTGCAAGAATGAATAAACAAAATTCAACAAAGTTCTAAGATATAAAATCAACATGAAAAAATGATACCTTTGCTAAATATTATATACCAACAATGAATATACTGAGAAAAAATCAGTAGAGCAAGTCCAAACATGATAGCTTAAAAATAAATAACAAAATAAAACCCTACAAATGAATCTAACCAAGGAATTGAAAAAACTGGACAATGACAATTTCTACACAACAAAGAAGGAAATCAAGGAAAAACTAAATTAAAATGCACCACATGGTTCTGAATGATAAGATCAGTAGATTTAAAAGGGTTGTATCACCTAAAGCAATCTACAGATACAATGCAGTGTAATACTTATCAAAATCCAATGGCACTGGACTGACAAGATAAATCTGTGAGGAAAGGTCAAAGACAAATGGTGGACAAGCCTGGAGACCTGAGTTACATCTTCCTCATGCAAAACTTTTCTGTGGCTTCCTTGTATTCTGTGTCATCTCTATCCATACATGTTCATCACATGTGTATAGAGGAATATCCCTGTGTCCAGCTAGGGTCTACATTCTAGAGGCTTTGTTCGGAGGCCTGTGTGGTATCATATGGATGGAATGTACAAACTCCTTTAACCCAGTATTCAGAAGGCAATGGTGGTCCACACCATTAATCCCTCAAAAAAAAAATAATTGTGGAAGCAGACACAGGAAGCAGAATGCAGAAGTAGTGTCACACAGGAAGTTTTGTTTGTGATGAGTCAAAGAGAATGGCAGACAAAGTGACTAATCAGAGGAAGAATTAGCAGAGTAAGGACATG